>CM037156.1:38500661-39915570 GCA_020921065.1 Vaccinium darrowii
ACATACATTTTGCATAGCCCAACCACACAGCTCACATAGCCTCACAACACTCTAATAAAATACTATTCACATAGTTTTATCATACAGAGTTTTACATAGCTTCACTATAAACTTCACATAGCTTAACCACACAATTTACATAGCCCCAACACACTAAAATACACGGTTCATATAGCCTAATCATACAAAGTTCACATAATAATTTAGAGTTCACCTAGCCTCATCATACAAAATTCAACAATCCACATAATTCATATAATTCGAATAGTTTATGATTCGCATAGTATTCAAACTTTAAAAAATTAGTTTTTTTTAGGTATTACATAATGGGACCAGTTCCGGGAACACAATTTTTTACACAACTTGTGACACTCCATCTCAGCCCTTGAAACCAAGGACTGAGGGGGTGTTCCACTAAGGTAGTTTTGTTTTAAAACTGCCTTGGTTTTTGTGTTATGTGATGTATTGTGAGAGGATGACTTGTCTTGATTTTTGAGAAAAACTAGTTTTTGAAAAAAACTAGTTAGTGGAACACCCCCTGATATTAGAATACACCCTCTCCTCCCTCTCCATCTCTCATATGTAATCTCTTTCTCTGTATCACCTGACGTCGACTCCACTCCCTCCCCTGGCCCCTCCATCGCAGGCAACTTCATCTCCGGCGAAGGTCCTCTTCGGTGAGGCCACTATAATCTCTTCTCTACAAGCAGATGTTCAAAAAAACTCATCTCCAGGAACTCCTCGCCCAGTAACACAATTAGATTGAACGATTTGGAGGTTTTAAATTCTTCATAAACACCCCCACACTTTCCAACTACAAGAAAAGTTCTGTTCAGAAAAACTACAAGAAAAGTTTCAAAAAAAAAAAAAAAAAAAAACCAAAACAAACTCCTAGAACTAAAAAAAAACCCTAATTCTAAAATTCCCAAATTTCACTGCAATCTCCATCTAGTATAAGAATTAGACATCAAAGATCACTCCCGCGGCAATCTTCTGGGCTTTTGGAGATGACGGAGAGAAAGATATACATCGGGTGAGAGTAGAGGAGAGAGATTTGATGGTCTCGTTACTCGTGGGCTTTCAATGCTTCATTGTTCGACGTTTGGTCCAGAAAAGAAAAGATGGGCGTCCTCTAAGATTGGTTTGAGCTCGTGGCCGGCGGCGAGAGAACAGACGGAGTTGGAGTTGTTTTTTTCTTCCGTGAAACTGAAATGTTTGGTTCTGGCTTGAAGGATGAAAGTAAAAGGGGACAAATACGATGAGTCAGCATTAGTTAGTGGATGGGACCCATTAGTACAAGTTTTGATCCTGGCCCTTAGTTTCAAGGGCTGAAAAGGAGTGTCAAAAGTTGTGTAAAAAATTGTGTCTCCAGAACCGGCCCCTTATATAATTTCATAATGATAATGAATCTCATTTGATAGATCGTGTTGATTAAATTCCAAAAAAATATAAATTTAACTAATCCAGAGAGGTATGACATGTTGAAAGACAAATTCATTGCTTGACTTCCTAACTGACCATAAAATTGCAAAAGGAATACTCTCCCATACGATTTTCTTCTTTCCCCTGAGTCTCCAACTCTTCCATGCACCATTGAATAAGGTAGTTAAAGATGATGGGGATGCCCATAAGCCCATTGTATCGCTCAACAATACAAACAGCCAGCCCCTAGATTCCATATATGCATGTCTGCAATGTATGAAACAGATGATCAGGATTCATTCTCCACACCTCAAATCCTACATTTGATTAATTTCCCCCATATGAATCAGAGCATTATCTCTCCACAATGATTCCTTTCCCAGTTCTCCGAACCTCCACCACAGTTTTCGGTTTTTTAAGTGTTTTTTATCAGAAAAAGAAAAAGAAAAGAAAAGAAAAGAAAAGAAAAAAAAAAGAAGCTTAATTGCATGCTAACCTAAAGAATGCGTAACATTTATAGGATACATGCACCTATATGTACTGTAGTTTCTCCTAATGCAACAGCCATGTAAGAACTTAAAACTTATGTTCACTATCTCCAAAAATGATTTGTGGTCTTTTCCTGGGTGGGTTGTGTCTCTGTATCAGTTTCTTTTGGGCTTTGTCAGGAGTCTTGGGGTGTTTTCTTTTGTGTCTCTTATCGTTTGTGGTATTTTTTGAGTCAGTGTCTTGTGTCTGTATTGAGTCATATACCATAACAGGTTTTGTGATTCTCTAAGCTTCTATCCTCTAGTGGAAAGATTTGTGGTCTTCGAATGCTCTATGGATATTTTGATCTCTGAATGGTTATATGGATGCTACTGAGGTCTGCTCCTTGATGCTCTCTGCTACGGAGGTGTTGCTGCTTAGTCTTAGATCCTACTCCTGTGATTTTCCCTGAGATTGTTGCTGGGAGTTTGCTGATGCTTCCCCGGCCCAGTATTGGTCATGATCTTTGCTCCAAGTTTGGGTTTATATTTCAAGTGCTGGTGACTTTCTTCTTGGTCCAGACCCAAAGATACCTGAGTGATATTTTTGGTACTGCAGAAATGGAGTGTTTTCTGATATGATTGCTGCTATTTGATTCCATGTTGATGAGTACTTTTGCTGCTGCTATTACTCCTTGCCGATGATGATGCTATTGTTCCTTGATGCTGTTATGGTGATCCTAATGCTGTTTGTATATGATTGGTGGAGGATTTTGATGCTGATGATGTTGTGGAAGCTATGTCCAAACTATGTTGATCGTATTGTGAGAGTCCCGATCATAGCTAGCAATGGAAGTGTTGGTGATTCAAGCTTTGTTTCAATTCAAGTGATGATCAATGCTTTTCATCTCCTGGGACTGTGCTGTTCTGTTTTTTCTATTACTTGTAATCTTTTTTCCTTTCAGCATTTCGCTGAATTTCTCTCCATGCCTATACTTTGCTTGGTGCTTAGTATTTGGCTTTTTCTCGATGTATCCTTTGTCGAGTTCTAATAAAATTTTTGTTGCTGATAAAAAATGATAGTACAACAAATATACTTCAACTACATGAAATACCGAATCAATAAGATAAATAACTACACAAGTAGGAATAAAAAAAAATCCTTCCAATTGGCTGGTAGCAGGAGCATTTTGCTCCTTCAAGGATTATCACTTGGAATTTAAACATTGGGCGCACTGGTAGGGGGAGAGGGATTATTAGTTGTTGGAGTTCCAGTATTGGACGGCGCAAGATTGGGCGCACTGGCAGTGGGAGAGGGATTATCAGTTGGAGTTCCAGTATTGGGCGCAAGATTGGGTGCACTGGCAGGGGGAGAGGGATTATCAGTTGGAGTTCCAGTATTGGGCGGCGCAAGATTGGGTACACTGGCAGGGGGAGAGGGATTATCGGTTGGAGTTCCAAGATTGGGTGAACTAGTAGGTGAGGGGGAGGGAGAGGGACTGTTAACTACGCTGCAGTCAAGTCTAACTTGTCCATTACTACTAGCAGGAGGCAAATTTCCCATCTTGATCATGGACGCAGCGAAATCCTTCCAAAAGGCAGCCTGATTGTTGCTATAGAACTCCACCAAATCTGCGCTCTGACGGTTACCGCCACTAAACAGCTCTTGATCCGAATGGAGAAGACCCTTTTGCTGCGTCAACTCCTTATAATACACCGTATCGAATATATTCGTGGTTGCATCAAGTGGAGACCTGTGGCTGCCTCCGTGGTCAATAGGGCACACCTTTTTCAATCCGGCTGCGAAATTGGAGTTAATGTCGGTGTCGCCGTAAATCCTGGGCCTATAAAGGCTGCACTTTGCGAGGCCAATGGTGTGGGCACCAGAGAGGGCAACCAAGTCTTGTAGGTCTAGACCGTGTGATTGGAAGTTTGCGAGGAGGCCTGCGAAGTCAGAAAATGAGGATGGGAGGTCTTTGTTTGCATCATCCATACTTGCCGTTAATGAGTCCACCCTGCCTAGTAATACTTCGTAAAATGGACCTCCCAACTGAACACACAAATGCAACAGAATAAATAAATAAATGCTAGTAACAAATAAGATGGCTGGGTGGTACTAATTATATGTATGAATTTCAATATACAGGTGTATGTTCGATTTCCTACTTACAATGTTGATAGAGTCGCGAGCTGCAATGGCTAAGATATCGGCACAGGACACCACACTGCCTCCGCAAAGAAAGTTTAGGTAAGCTTTTATTTCAGCAACCACGTTAAATCCCCTCAGTGACTTAATATTGGGATCAGCTGACTGCTCACCGGTGAAGGTAGGGGTGTCAGCCAAAAGAACCGATCCATCGCAGCCCTGCATATATAGCCAACGTTCAAAAATAGTTAGGTGCATGCATGCATTGTATAGTAATGAATTACTTACTCTGTAAAGCTAGGAACATACGTTGACAAAACAGTCATGGAAATGGAGGCGGAGAAGAGACGCTCCGTAGCGGGCCTCGTTCGCGATCCTTTGCTTGACGATCGATCTGACTGCATCCAATGCCCCCGGGCAAGTTTTGTTGTAATAATCGGGAGTTAAAAGCCCAGAAGAAGTTGGGATTAGGACTACTATGGAAAGAATTACAAGAATGAAACACACAAAAGAATGAACTGCTGCCATGGTTGTGATTTCAAGCTGCTGTGTCATGGAGATAAAGATGCCCATCCATTTATAGGCTGCTAGGTAGAAACTAGAAAGCCTACTGGATCGGTTGAGTTGATAGGATGTTACGGCAATCACAATTTGATACTTTAGAGCAAGCGCACGCATGAGCCATTTAGGCTATCAAAGTTCAAAGAATTTAGTAAGATCCAAGGCAAATTTGTGTTCAGCCCAAAGTCAAATTTGCAGCGAAAAAAATGGCAAAGCCATTTTCTGTGTCAAACTTAGTAGACATTTTTATTTTTTGATAAGCAAATTTAGTAGAGACTTTTGGTTTTGCCAATAGATCTTAATCCATTAACGACATGACTTCGAGATTCTGCCAAGGTGAAAATTAATCGGTGCGTTTAACATTTCTAATTTTTTGACTTTTTGACACTGTAGCAACCCATAAAAAACTTAATTTAGAAAAAAAGACGTTTTGACTCCATCAGTTGAGACGAAGCTGTTTTGACTAAAAAAAGTCATTTGTCTTTAACCAAAATTTTCTCACATTTGTTAGTTTTTCATTACATTTATGTGGATTAATTGTTAATTCTTCTCGACGAGAGAAATTGAAAAAGTAAAAAATAGTAATCCAAACTCAATTTTTTTTTAATAAAGCAAAAAAAAAAAGAGGCAAAATCCATGTATTTCTGGATTCCTCTCGACGAGACGAATCTAACAAGTATAAAATTATGGTCAAAACTTAGTTTTTTTTAATAAAACAAAAATTAATTCAATAATCCAAGTATTTTCGACTTTATTCAAAAAAATATTTGGTTTGACCATAAATTTATACTTGTTAGATTCGTCTCGTCGAGAGGAATCTAGAAATACAAAATCTAAACGCAAAACTAACAAATGCAATTTTTTTTAATAAAGACAAAACAAAAAAAAAACCCAAAAACCAGATTAAGTTTTTTTGTCAAATGAAAAATCAACAACTTGATATACGTGTAATAAGGTGAGAAAGCTCTTATCATTCTTAGGAAAAGACTGCTTTATTTTAGACTGGTTGATGGCGCCCGAGATGCCTCCTCGGTCACCAGGAAGTCGGTTACTTCTTCCTTTTTTCAACAGCACGCAGTGTTTATATTCCATAACCGCTTTTGGTAACTTGTCTTCAACATTCTTGTTAATTTCTTAAGGTTTTGTTTGGAACTTGTAAAAGGAGGGGGAAAAAGGAAGAAAGAAAGTTCAAAAAATGTCTCTAAAATTGTTTGGCTGGAAAAGAAAGAGTAAAGAAAATAGCAAATTCAAGTTTTGTGAACAGGGTTATCAAAAAAGTTTTGTGAACAGCGAATTACCTTTTTTTATTAGAGTGAATTACTAAAATTTCCATTCATTTTTCTGTCATTAATTTTCTTTTCTTCTTTTCTCTCATCTTTCCTCAAGTTTTAAACACAACATTATTTTAATTTGCTAGAGAAAGCAATCTCTAATTAACCCTAATACATAATCGTGTAGTAGTATTTTGTATCGAATTAGATTAATGGGAAAATTTCAAAAAAAACCCTGACCTTTGACCCGTTTATCACATCAACACCGGACCTTTTAAAAACGTCAACTAAACCCCCGAGCTTGACACTCCATTATCAATCTGCCCCCTCATTCGAATTTCTGTCCAATTGATAACAACGAGTCCTACGTGGACACTTATGGGACCCCTTGCTCATTACTTGGCCTCCACGTTGGACATGACACTAATTAAAAAAAACTCTGACCTTTGGACCAAATATCCCGTAAACACCTGAACTTCATAAAATGTCCACTAAGCCACTCACCTTGACCAAATATCCTCGTCCAACTTAATGGAGACTCCCAAGACGACGTCGTTTTTTGCTTTTGTCATGGGCCTCCAAATTTTTTCGTTACACGTCGTGGAGCCAACTTCAGGGTCCCACACAAAAAATCTGAACCGTTCAATAACTTTAAAATAATTAATTAAGTGGCTTTGTAAAAAATGATGCCCATAAGATATTTATAAGTGAGTGATCTAATTCATTTAGAATCTGGACCCTATAATTTGAAAGAATTTTCTAAAAAGTTATGCAAATGTGTGCTCGTTATCCTCTTGATCTGAACCGTAGATATCTACTTGTTGAGAGGATCATTCTCTAATAAAACTATCTCGATAGACATCGATATATATCAAAACAGTTCATAATTTTTGCGTTTTCATACCTATTAATGTCCAATCAAGAAATTTTTTTGAGTGAATGCTAATCTTAGCGAGCGCTATGATATCTACGGTTTAGATCAAGGGGATACCGAGCGCACAATTGTATCTTTTTTCAAAATTCTTTCATATTATAGGGTTCTCAATCTGAATGAAAAATTAAACTAATTAGATCAATTGCTTATTAATATCCGATGGGCCCCTTTTTTTCCATGACCACTCAAATAATTATCTTAAAATTATTGAACTGTCTAGATCGTTTGTGTGAGACTCCGAAACCGGCTCCACAAACAACGTGTGTAACAAACAAATTTGGAAGCCCATGACAAACCCACAAAACGACATAATTTTGAAAGTCTCCGTTAAGCAATGGAAGAAAAATGGACTGAAGGGGGAAATTGATTACGGAGTGTCAAGGTGAGGGGTTTAATTGACGTTTTTTGAAGTTCAGGTGTTTATGTGGCATTTGGTCCAAAGGTCAGGGGTTTTTTTTTTAAGTACTATCATCTCCACGTGGAGGCCAACTAATGGGCATTGGGTCCCACATGTGTCCACGTAGGACTCGCCATTATCAATTGGACGGAAAATCGAATGAGGGGGCAAATTGATAACAGAGTGTCAAGCTCGGGGGTTTAGTTGACGTTTTTAAAAGGTCCGGTGTTGATGTGATAAACGGGTCAAAGGTCAAGGGTTTTTTTGAAATTTTCCCTAGATTAATCATCAGTTTTGCTAAGAAAATCAATAGTTAATTACCATAGTTATTACTTATTAGACCCATTAAGGACACTTCCTATATATTTTTTTTATCTGCAAAAAAGATTCATTAACATTTAAAAGTGATACAAAAACTAAAAGGATCACGTCCACATCGGCATACACCACCCAAGAAGGCAGGAAGCCAACCCAAACGTACCCCTCCAATACAAGAGCCCCAAAACTACAAAAACACAACCCAACAAACCCTAAAAAAAAACAAATCAAAACCCATAAGGACATACCAAAAGGACCAAAACAACCCAAAAGAAACAAAATCAAAAAAATGCCAAACCTCAGAGTTAAAATTCCGGAGAAATAGAGGCGTCATCAACCTCCTCAAAGATATCAAAATCCTCCAAGTCGTCTAAGAGCATTGATCCCATCTACTATTTCAGCTTCCTCCAATTCCACATACTTCTTTAAAATAAAGCTTCTCCCCCTTTAAACTTAACACCCAATGAGGCCCCTATATCCATCGACTTGCGAGCATTTTTGAAGAGAATAAAGAAGAAGAAAGGACCTTCTTATTTCTAAGGCACAATTTGTTGCCCTTAACCCCAAACTTTGAGATATATATGCTTCTTTTTGATAACTTCTCCCCAGAGATTACCAATGTCAAACCTTTTCCTGTGTGATGGTTAATTGCCAAGTATTTTGTGAACCATAGAACGCTCCGAATATTAATGATAAGTTCATTTGTGCTCTAAATTCTCAACTTTTTGTGACTTCCTGATTGTTTGAAAAAGTGTTTGATACTTTGATAGTAAACAGGAAGAACCAAAACTGAACCAAAGCTGCTGCTATTTGGTTTTGGTTTACACATATATCGATTATGTTTCGTTCTCATTTTTTTAGAACGGTTTAGAATGGTATGGTTATTGAATTTCTTAAGAAACGTACTAATTAAGACCGTGAGCACCCTACTTATACAATACTCCATCCGTCCCAATTTTATAGTCCCTCGTTCTATCCTAACCGGATAAAAAAACGATTATATCTTTCAATCGGTAATACATTTTATATGCAATATGGATCTTGTTTGATAGATCTTGATTTAATCTAATAAACAAAGTGTTCAAAATCACCTAAAACATTGTAGATTATAAGATATAACACTTTGAAAAGTGACACGAACTCCAAAAGGGACTATAAAATTGGGACAGAGGGAGTAATTAATATATGGTGACCATATTTGTGGGTGTAACATTTGGCACCATGACATAAGGTCATATATCATAACTACTACATCATCACTAACTGGATCTCACCATAACCCTCTTTGGCACATTTCAGAATATATATGCGGGTAAGCATTTTTTATTTATTTTTTTGAACAGCAAAAAATACGTGGTTAAGCTTGGTTATCCAAATTTATATAATATCCAAGTGCTACAATATTTTCGAATCAAATTAACTTGAACAATTCAGGGCTCGGCTTTTGGACTCGTTCACCAGCCCTGGAACCAAAACTTTTGGGGAAAGCATTGAACTACTTTTGCTCATTCGGTTCATCATGCCTCGGTGCTATAAAACAAACTGTTTTTCAAGTACCCTTGCCGACCTTGTTGAAGAAAATAAACTGAAGAAGCCTCCATCATTGGATGATTAGATATGCAAAAATTACTTCAGGTTCGCCTGGGTAATTCTACTGATGATTGGATGAATCTATTTGCCAAGCCTAGGTAATTCGTACAGGTTGTCCCAGGTGAGGGCTGAGCCCAGTGAGTTCGGCCCCAAACACTCATACAGGCTGCACCCGAAAGCAATTAACTGCTTCTAGACATGTGATGCACTTGTTGGATAGCTTGATCATATACATTGGTGGACTCATTTTCTAACAACTTAAGGCTGTGTTTGGATAGACTTTTGAGAGCTTTTCAAAAATAGGCCTTGAAACACTTTTGGAAAACCCAACCAGTGGGCCCCCCACTTTTAAAAAACGCCATGTTCCTCCTCTTTTTTTATCAGACTTTTCCTTCTCTTTTTGACCGGCAAAACCCAACCGTGGGCCCCCCACTTTTCCTCCTCTCTCTCTCTGCAAAACTGAGCCAGTGGGTCCCTCACTCTCAAACCCAAAATGCATCTTTCTCTCTATCTCTCTCTGTGCAAAACTGGGTCAGTGGGCCCTGCACTTTGAAACCCAAAATGCATCTCTCTTCCTCTGCAAAATTGTACCGGACAACAAACTCAAAAAATGATTTCAAAAACCGGCTAAAGAAGGCAAACAAACAAAGCCTAAGCTTTTGAGACTACTAGTAACATCACAGGACTTGCATACGATGCTCGTATGAGAACCCGGGAAGCAATGAGGAAAGGAGAGATCGCATGGGATCAACTGATTTTTCTCAACAAAGAAACGTCTCTCCGGACCTAACCATCAGGGTGTGTCTTCATTCAACTCCGGTCGGGCTGCACTAACAGGGCTCTTCACTGTTCAGCTGAAGCAAGGCAGAGGAGTTTGTTGATCGAGGCGATGAAGTTCCAAGTTCACTAGTTCTGGTTTTTGCCCCACACAATTACACGCCTGTGTTTCGAACAATGCTTCCGGTTAACACTCGTTTTCGTGACAGTTATACTCCGGGAACACTGTCAACTCATACAGGCTCCCCTCCTTTGTCCTGTTAAAATTAATTAATGCTTTGGGTTTAATTTATCTTTAATTGGGCTAGTTGTCTTAATTTGTATTTGGGCTATGTTATGTTTTTTATTTTGTAATGGGCTAGCTTCTTTTATTTTGTTAACTGTCGTTGCGGACATGAACTTGAATAATGGATATTTTGCGGTCGGATTACACTTGGTTAATGTTGCCTATCGCCGCACTGATGCTTTTACAATCGAACTCCTTGGTTTTCATCCAGTTCTCAAAATCACCAATTTCGTGTGCAAGCAACAGCCAACAGGGCACATCGAATTTCAGTCATCAAGACACGGCCAGTCCACTACAAATCTCTCCAAATTAATCTGGAGAAACAAAGCTATGTCAACGCTAAGAATCAGAAACTTACCACAAGCTTGATGAACGCCCCCCGCAAACAAGAAGATTAGGAGACCAGACACATATAGTCATGGAATTATAACATCGTACCGAAAAATTCCTGAATTTTCCCAGTCCACAAATTTGTATGGTAGGAGACTAGAGCGCACAGTTTTGTAAACCATCGTACTGAAAAAGTCCTGAATTTTGCCCGTCCAAATTCGTATTGAAATCTAGCCATATATGTCACAGCATTCTATCCACATAACACGCAGTTTAATCCCCCCAAATTTTGCCCCTGATTTTCATTTTTCATGCATCACATATTAGGATATTGATGGTAGGATTGGTCAACGGGATTAGTCAAGGTGTCAGATGCGTGTAAGTTGGCTCGGCCACCTGAGTATAAAAAAGAAAAGATTAGGAATTTGAACCTGTACTAAACAAAACCAAAAGATAACAAAACCGAGATCTTTCTCTCAAATCACCTTAAAATACTCCAATTCAAAACATCTCCAACCCTTACCCCGTTCTTTTAAAAAACTCAAAATTTGAGTGGATTTTGAATTCCGCCATGAGATCATCTGCCTATTCTAATCAGCTCATACTTACACGATCACGAGTCAAACACCAGGGACACAATGTACACTAATGGAATCTAATAGTGAAACCAACACTTGAAAAACAAGAATCAAGTCATCTTGCATTGCCATTGAATTCAACTATAAGTTATGTACACCCAAAGTACCAGCATAGATACAAACACCTAAGGACTTCTTTATTCGATCACTAACTCAGCTCCTAAAAGATTATGGCCGAAAACATTAAGAGTTCAAATGTGAGGTTACAATGGAAGTAAGTACCACGCAACTAACATGATGGTGCTGTACATTCCCATACAAATCTAGGATTCCGATTCCCTTACACAAAGTGTCATTGTAATTTCTTTGGCCGGAAGGAGTGGGAGTTGATAACGGCCTTTGACTCTCCAATTTCTTTCCCATTATTATCAATTTGCAGATCAACGGCGTGTTTCTTCTTTAAGCTAGCTTTATGTCACGTGGTGGTACTGAATGTATATATCCTATTCTTGTGACTGCACTTGAAAATCAAATATATCGTTTTTCTTTTATATAGGTTTAAATGGTATATTAATCATAGTTGTCTCTGTTAGAATGGGATCTTGTCAATTGGAAGAAAGTCGATTCTAAAGGGCAACAAGTGGAATTACACTTGTAAATTAACAATTCCAAAGATGGAACTTAGAGCATCCTTATCAGCCTACCCAAAATTTTCACCAAATTTAACCTCAAAAACACCTTTAATAAATTAGCAAGTCACTTTATCAAAAACTCACAAAATCAGACTCTCTATTTTAACTTTACTATATTAAACTACTCCCCTCAAATCTATAAAAAAAAAAAAATTTCTACCTAAAACTAATAAATCTCCCCACGTGGGGAGATGTACCCGGTACAGCAATAAAGAAAAAGTGGACCCCCATTATTTGACCTTCCCCCCACCAGCCACCCACATGACGCCACGTGGCCCTACCCCCCCTCCTCTCCCTCTCTCCTCCTCTCCTGTACGCACAGGATGCAGCAACCGAAAGAAAAAAAAAAAAAAAAAGGTAACTGGTGCGTGAACAGTACCGCACCAAATTTGGTGCGGTACTGTAGCAAAAATAGTTTGATGAGTGGGAATAGAGAGGCTGATATTAGCTGTTTTTGGGAGTTTGGCTCCCTATTTTAACTCAAAAGTTAAAATAGGGAGGGAGATAAGGATGCCCTTAAGTGGTATATTAACAAAATGTTCTATGCCATGAAAATGGAAGTAAATTTATTTTGCGTGCTGCAATGAGCCATAACCAGATATTTTTGTGTCCATTTGGTGCTTTGACCGTGTCGTACCGTATCAAAATTAAATTTATAAAAACAAGGAATTAACCCTTACTCAGAAGAATAGTTGCTAAGTCCGAGTATCGATCCGCGGAGACAATTTGGCTAAATTACATTAATTTTGATTTGTTTCTAATTTAATTGTATAAAAAGAGGATTTGTTTGATCGATTTTGGAAACTGAATGAATTAAGAGAACAAGTAATTAAGTTGGTGAAAAACTAGTGAGAGAACGATCTAGGGTTTCGAATCCACCCCGACCACGTAACTAGGTTATGCATAGGTTAGGATTTCTACTCGAATCACAATTTGTCAAGAAAATAATTGAGTTAACAGACATGGACTATCCCATAGCACGGACCGTCTCGCTGGCACAAACCGTCTCTTTCACAGACTGTCTAGTGGCATGATCCGTCTTACAAGTATAATCCATCTCAGTTACCCAAGCACAAACAAAGAAAACCATTGATTAACTAGGTATTTGATAGTGCATACACAAATAGTCAACCGATAGAAAGAATTGAGACGATTTTATTCATATGTAATGAAAACAAGTTCTTAGTTAATCAATCGATTCGGGAATAGAAAACCTAGGCCTACACATAAACAAAGTTACTTGGAACGGGGCTTCATCTTCCCCTTAGAAGATATTTAGCTGGCCATAGAGATGGAGACGAATGCTTGATTTAATGAAGAACTTGAAGAACCCATGGAACGGCTTACTTTTCTCCTTCTAAACTTGCTTCAAAATATTCTAGGACCCCCAAAACGTATAAAGCAATGATCTATTTATAATAAAACCCAAAAAAACGTGGTCAACGCTCTAATCCGCTTTTGACTCGGGTAAAATCGGCCAGGCGACTTTGATTCCCGCCCGGGCGGAAAATCCAGATTGTAGGCCAAAACTTCGCGGAGTCGCTCTGGTTTCATCCAAACTCGAAATGATGCGATTCTTGAACCGTTGCGAAGCTCTATACGTCTACTTTGTGTTCCATGCACTATATCAACTCTCATTAGCACTTTTAATTGTTCGGCGCTCTCCAAAGCCTACAAACACAATTCAATCATTATGATTCATCAAGTAACTTTATGATTAGACTATTAAAGTGTTAATTAGAGGGCTAAATGGGTGCTTTTCAGCACCTATCATGCTCGGAATGTGATCGATTTTTAAATTTCTGCGCTATTTCACATTTGTAACCATTGATTTTACTGGAAAAAGATTAGATGCAGCACAACCGGTCAAGAAGGGAAGGAGAAGAAAACATTAGTGCTATTATTTAAGGCACCTCGAACCCTCGATTAGCAATTGGAATTGCAATTAAAAGAAAAAAAGCAACTTCAGATAATTACTTATATATTCAATTATTTACGGATAACTTTTTTACGGGTTAGGTTTTTTTGGCCAACTATTTTTATTTTTATCAACTGGCAATGCAATTTTTTTTTTTTTTTTTGGCTAACTTAAATAGAAATATTTGCAATATGAACAAGAGCTCTAGAATATGTCTGGTGCATTCAGTCCTGCTTGAACCTTAATTGCTTTGTATTTATAGGGCAGACAAGAAATGCCATATTCCCTTGAGGAACTTCCATCCAAAGATACCCGCTCAAGTACGTACTGGCTTGAGCGAGATTCTTGCAAATAATTTTGACAGAAAAGCCTAAGGTTTAAAATCCCGAAAATCGTTTGTAGTCAAAAAAAATTTGGTACAGAGAAAAAACCAGTACCGAGAATATATATTGCGTACTAACTGAACCGACAAGTAGTTCTTTGGGGTTTACCGCGCATAACCCATACCCCTATCCGTAATTTCACAAAAAACTGCGCGATTGATACTTACAATACTTTAACTAATGAGCCAAAAAGTACATACTATCCTACGTACAAAAAAAATATGCTTCATAAAAATGTGTATTCATCCTTCAAAACCACTAGGTGTATCATATCATTCCATTAAGGCACAACCTTTGCTTTTTTATCAGGAAAAAAAAAAGAAAAGAAAAGAACCTTGCATACTAACCAAAAGAATAAGATACGCGTACTTGTACTGTAGTTTCTCCTAATTAATGGGAAATGGACAGCACGTGTGCTGACCTGATCTAGGCCATTCGTACTTGGCGATTAACGGCGCAGATCAGTCCAGTAATGGACGGCGGAGATCTTTTTGGGGCCGAGCAAATCTACACTATTAATCTCCAAGCGCAGACAGCCCGAGCATATGTGTTATCCCTTAAAAACTTAAAAGTTATATTCATTAAACTGATAATACAAACAAATACATACTTCAACTTCTTGAAATACCGACTCAACAATATTAATAACTTAGAGAAGCGGGATAAAAAAATCATTCTAATTGGCTGGTAGAAGAAGAAAATGTCGGATGCCGCCGAGATGTGGTAGCCAAATTAGAAGATTATTGTGTTCCTTCAAGGATTAACTAGTAGTGGCGGGGGACGGACTGTTAAGTGTTAACCACACTGCAGTTCAGTCTAACTTGTCCATTACTACTAGCAGGAGGCAAATTTCCCATCTTGATCATGGACGCAGCGAAAGCCTCCCAAAAAGCTGTCTGATTGTTGCTATAGAGCGCCACCAATGCAGCGCTCTGATTGTTACCGCCGCTAAACAGCTCCTGATCCGAATGGAGTAGACCCTTTTGCTGCATCAACTCCGCGTAATACACCGTATCGAATGTATTCGTGGTTGCATCAAGTGGAGACCTGTGGCTGCCTCCGTGGTCAATAGGGCACACCTTTTGTAATCCGGCTGCGAAACTGGAGTTAATGTCGGTGTCGCCATAAATCCTGGGCCTAAAAAGGGTGCACTTTGCAAGGCCAATGGTGTGGGCACCGGAGAGGGCAACCAAGTCTTGTAGATCTAGACCGTGTGATTTGAAGTTTGCGAGGAGGCCAGCGAAGTTGGAAAATGAGGATGGTAGGTCTTGGTTTGCAGCATCGAAACTTGCTGTTAGCGAGTCCAATCTGCCTAGTAATACTTCGTACCATGGACCTCCCAACTGAAACACACAAATCAACAGAATAAATAAAATAAATACTCAAAAATAAGTTTGCTGGGGTGGTATACTGATTATGAGTTTCAATATGCAGGTGTATGTTGATTTCCAACGTACAAGGTTGATAGAGTCGCGGGCTGCAATAGCTAAGATATCGGCACACGACACCACATTGGCTCCGCAAAAAAAGTTTAAGAAGGCTTTTATTTCAGCAACCACGTTAAATGCCCTCAGTGACTTCCTATTGGGATCAGCCGACTGCTCACCGGTGAAGGTAGGCGTGTCAGCCAACAAAACCGATCCATCGCATCCCTGCATATATAGCCAACGCTCAAAAATAGTAAATATTTGAAAAACCAGGGTTCCCTTAAAATCTGTTAAAACCCTAACAGTATGAATGCGAATCACTAATCAAATCAACCAAACAGAAAATTACGCAAGCAGTCAAAACCCACAACACAGAGATATACGTGGAAAACCCTAAATGGGTAAAAAACTACGGGAAGGAATCAAAATCACTATACTCATTGTGCAGTTACAGATATACCTATCCAAACGATGTAAATCACTCACAACGTTCTAAGTATCACCTGTCAAGTCACACGTACACCGCACCCAGTGATCTTGATCGCCAATGCCTTGAAACGCACAAGCCTTCCTTAGATACTTTCGGAATCCCACCAAAGAACTCTAACTGAAAGTTGATTGTTAAAGCATTAAACCCATTGAAGATGAACTCTAAGCATCCGGCCTTCAAAGATCTTCAAGTTCCACAAACCCTAGCCGCCACAAGTGTTTTAAGGATGAGTAGGAGTGCAGAGAATAAAGTGTGGCTGCTCAAATTTCGTTTAACCTAGTTGATGCGAATATATAGGCGCATAGCGGTTGCTCAAGCAAGAACCAAGTTGCTCGAGCAACTAACGAACAGCAGATTTGCTTGACATGTTGCTTGAGCAAGTCGTTGAGCAACTTCTGAACAAGTAAAATAACCTACTCAACTCGCCACTAAAAGTAAATACTACCGCACTCTCAACCATTACATAAAGAGATGATTCCTTTCCACACCTAAATAGACACTCTATAAAATAAAATTACAACTCGATGTAAATGTGTGTTTTGTCAAACGGAATTGCCAAAACAAAGGAATCCGAAACTTGGTCCTTACAATATTGTACTAATGAACTATAATGAATTACTTATTCTGTATGTATATACAGCAAGGAACATACATACGTTGACAAAACAGTCATGGAAATGGAGGCGGAGAAGAGACGCTCCGTAGCGGGCCTCGTTCTCGATCCTTTGCTTGACGATCGATCTGACTGCATCCAATGCCCCCGGGCAAGTTTTGTTGTAATAATCGGGAGTTAAAAGCCCAGAAGAAGTTGGGATTAGGACAGCCATGGCAAGAACAAGAATGAAACACACAAAGGAATGAACTGCTGCCATGGTTGTGATTCCAAATCGCTGTGTCATGGAGACAAAGATGCTCATCCATTTATAGGGTGCTAGGTAGAAAGCCTAGTCGTCGGTTCAGTTGATAGGTTGTGGGTACGGCAATCACAATTTCATAGTACGGAGTACTTTAGAGCAAGCGTACGCATCGCATAAGCCATTTAGGGTATCAAAGTACAAAGAGTTTAGTAAAAGATAAGGCAAATTGGTGTTCACCTCTATGTCAAACTCGACCTTGTATGGTTTGGATTTTGGATTTTGGGAAATTATTGGAGTGAGAAATAATTGGAGAGATATTGAGAGAGAAATGAAAATGATGAAAATGATAATTGCACTGTTCAGACCATCAAAATATCAAAATTTGATTGAAAAATGAAAGGTGTCGACGGGAGTGAATTTTAAGGAGTGTGGATGAGAACATTTGTATACATACATATATAACAACTTTAAGGAGTTAATAAATTCTCTTTAAGAGAAAAAATAAATGTATCTCTTTTTTTTTTTTCCTTCAACTACTTAGGATGAGTTCCCCGTTTGCTAAAAGGAAAACTTTTAATACCCTCAACTCTCATTTACTAAAATAATCAAATGATTTTAGCAATTTGTTTTTAGCGAAAAGGGTGTAAGAGAAAATCCGTTTTTAACAACTTATGCTTTAGGTAGTGAGAAACAAAAATAATTTTACCAACCGAGCTAAACTCAACTTAGCTTTTAGCTAATAGTAAAATACATTTTAGCAAATGGGAAACAACACCTTAGACGGGTTGATGGTAACCTGGGGAAACACTATACAAGGCAGGCCATGGAGAGATTCCCTCGGACGTACGTTGTAGATTAATGAAGGAGCAAGTATTTGTACAATATACATTATCAGATGATCCTTTTTCCTTAAGACTGGTTTTGGAGGGTTGATTGAACTCTCGGTCACCGGGAAGCGGGTTACTTGTTCAGCAGTGTTTGTATTCTTCCTTTTTGGAACAGCACGCAGCGCTCACATTCAATACCGCTTTTGATGACTTATCTTCAACATTCTTGTTAATTTCCAAGGTAATGTTAATTGGAATTAAATTGGAAAAGGAAAATATAAGGAAAGGAAAGTTTGAAAAAATTCTCTCCGATTGTTTGGTTCGAAGAGAAAGAGGAATGAAAATAAAAAAATTCAAAGTTTGGTGAAAGTTGAATTTTTTTTTTTTTTTTTTTGATCGGAGTGTAGTGAAATTTTCCTCACATTGTCCTTTTATTTTTTTGGTTATTTACTTATCTTTTTGTTTTTTTTTTCTTCTTACCTTTTCTCAAGTTCCAAGCACAACATTAATTTAAATGGAGAGTGTGAAAGCAATCCCCAGGTAAGCCTAAATACATAGTCGATGTATTTATTTTTATTTTTGGCGGTAAGCACTAGTATTTATAATTTGTACTCTATTTAGAGTAGTAATCAATTTTGCTAAGAAACTCAAATAGTTAATTGGACCTGGGGTCCTGTACGACTATTCCCTGCAGGGCACATCTGAATTGTCTATCTCCACAATTAATGGTTTAGATCACAAACACATTCTCACCGGTTAGAATATACTTCTACCGGTCAAAGAACAAAACAAATCTAAATTATCGATAGCAGATATTGACAATCTAGATGTGTCCAGTATAGGGCACCCTACGGGGACTGTCCTGCAGGATCCCCATTCCAAGTAAATTACCATGGTTATTAGACTCATGAAGGATACGTTCTAGAATATTTAACCTTCACAATACCCACGTCCAACCTTTCCCTGTGTAATGGTTGATTGCTAAGTATTTTGTGATCCATATGACGTCCCAAATATTAATGATTCTACGAGTTCATTTGTGCTAATTGATAACAACCGAAACAGAATCAAAGCCACCGCAATTTGATTTTGGTTGGGTTTTACATGGACAAGGGGACCTGTAGAGCACTTTGTGTACCACACGGTGCAGTGCGTCATTTGGTCATCCATTTCGACAATACATGGCTCAGATTTAATCTAAATAACCGAATGATGATCGGATTAAATTCGAGTCATGCATTATCGAAATTGACGGTCGGATGATGCACTTCACAGTGCAATGAGTTTGAGATTTTAAGTCCGTTTACTAGACGGGCTGATTTTGGAAAATCCCTTGAGACCCAACCCGGGCCTTGTTATATATATTGTTACTGCTATAAGTCCTACTTGCGTAGGTTTTTTCTTTTTTCAAGCGGCGCACCTCCTTTTATTCAAGAGTAAGTTTCATCTTTGTCTTATTTCTCGTTAATTTCTTGTTCAAGAAATGTGATTAGGTACCCGAGAGAAGTTTTTGGCATGTTAGAGCTTCATGGTTGATGGAGAGTTCTAACTTTTTGAGCACTTTAATTGCTTTTTGTGGAGACAATTTAATTATTAGAACTACATAATTTTATGGGTCTGTCTTCAATAGTATTGTGAGAAATTAGAACTTTAACTTAAAATTGTGACTTTTTAACTTGTGGTTGTTATGGTTTATAAATATATGTTTGTGATACTATGATTTAAAAAAATAAACGAGATTGTTGGACGGGCTTGAGAAATAAAAATTCAATTTGGGCAAGGCTTAGGAATATTAAATGAAGCTTGATTATTAATAGGCGGGCTTGAGCATGCAAAACTCATGTTATTATGAAGTATAAGCCTGGCATGAAATCAGCCCAACTCGGTATACGTGCCCCATTAGTTTTACATATATATTGGTTATGTTTTGTTCTCAATTTTCTATAACCGTTCAGAATGATCCGGTTACTGAATTTCTTTAAGAAACGTACCATTGGCACCATGTAAGTTGCACATTTCAGAATATATTTGGGTAGGATTGGTTATCCAACTTTTACAAATTATCCAACTACTACAATACTTTCAAATCAAATTAATTAACTTGAACAATGCAGGACTCGGCTTTTGGACTTGTTCATCAACCCTGAAACCAAAACTTTTGGTGAAAGCATTGAACTACTTTTGCTCTTTGGGTTCATCATGCCTCGGTGCTATAAAACAAACTCTTTTTAGAGTACCACTCGAGAGGAGCTTCTG
Organism: Vaccinium darrowii; assembly: GCA_020921065.1. Taxonomy (NCBI): domain Eukaryota; kingdom Viridiplantae; phylum Streptophyta; class Magnoliopsida; order Ericales; family Ericaceae; genus Vaccinium; species Vaccinium darrowii. The sequence continues at coordinate 38,520,589 of CM037156.1, forward strand.
TAGATTTCAGTGTTCAAAGGCCTTTGTTAAAGAAGAAAACATTTTTTAAAAAAATAACAAAGAAGAAGGCTCTAGGATGAATAGATTTGTGAAAGTTACTTCAGGTGGGAAGCCTGGGTAATTCTACTGATGATTGGATGAAACGATTTGCCAAGCCAAGGAAATTCGGACAGGTTGGCCCTAGGTGAGGACTGAGGTCAGGTGTTTGGCCCCAAACACTCATACAGGCAGCGCCCGAAAGCAATTAACTTCAAGACACATGACGGACTTGTTGGATAGCTTGATATACGTTGTTGGGTAAATTTCCTAACAGCTTAAGGTTTTGAAAGTACGTGTAACTTAACGGGATTTGCATTATTTACTCGTCTGAGAATCCAGGAAGTAAGGAAAGAAGAGATCACATGGGATAAAGTGATTTTTCTCAAATAGAGAGACGTCTCTCCGGACCTAAGCATCAGGGTGTCTTTTCAATCAACTCCGGTCAGGCTGCACTAACAGGGCTCTTCACTAATCAGCTGAAGCAAGGCAAAGGAGTTTGCTGATCAAGGCGATGAAGTTTCCAAGTTCACTAGTTCTGGTTTTAGCCCCACACAATCACACGAGACTCTGTATTTCGAATGAAGCTTCTGGTTATAGTGTTCTAAAAGGTCTAGAAAGCTGAGTACTTGCTGCCTAGGCTCTAGAAGGGTACTTGCTGCCTAGGCTCTAGAAGGCCAACTAGGCGCCGACGCCGAGTACTCGGCCTTGGAAGCTAGAAGGTGCCCAGCTGCCCAGCGCCTAGCGAGTTTTAGAACCTTGTCTGGTTAATACAGTAGCTGTTTTCATGACAGGTATTCCTTAAACACTATCAACTCATACAGGCTCCTCCTTTGTCCAATATGGCTCAACACAAAGGTAAATTTACATTGCATAATTCACACCATGAATTTACTTCTCTCTTGCGTATTAAGCTTCGAAATGACACAAGTACATGATACGCAAAACACATAAATAGAATAAAACTAAAACTACAAATGCCAGCTAGCCCCAGTAGTTGAAGGAACTACTACTGCAGACAAAAATGGCCTGCATTGGCTTTCAAAAAGATGCAAGAAAAAAAGAAAGCGAAAGAAACACCAACTTCCTGCAGCTGTTCAAGCCTTTGCCAATCTCATCCCTTAGGTCGTTAACTGAATTGCAGACACGAACACGAAGAATGGATACTTCACGCTGATTATGCTTGGTGAATGTTGCATATCGCGGCACTGATGCTTTTACAATCAAATTCCATGGTCTTCATCCAGTTCTCAAAATCTCCAATTTCCTGTGCAATTAACAGCCACACCAAATTTCAGTCATAAAGACCCAGTCAGTCCGCTACAAATCTCTCCAAATCTGGCGAAATGAAAACCATGAAAACGACAGGAATCAGGAACTTACCAAAAGCTTAATAAACACCACCCCCAAACAACAAGATTAGGAGACGAGACTCGCAGTTTTGGTGTACAAAAAAGTCCTGAATTTTCCCAGTCCAAATTTGTAGTGGTAGGAGGTTAAAAGCACATAGTTTTTTAAAACATCGTACCGAAAAAGTCCTGAATTTTCCCTGTGCAAATTCGCATTGAAACCTAGCCATATAGGTCAGCATTCTACCCACGTAACACACAGCTAGATGCAGGTAAATTTTGCCTCTGATTTTCATTTTTCACACATCACATATAAGGTTATTGAACAGGAGGATTGGTCAACAGAATGAGTCGAGGTGTGAGGTGGCTTACACCTTAGCATAAACAAACAACATTAGGAATTTGAACATGTTTTCCATTTTTACACATTACGAACCGTAGCGGTTCAGTTGAATCATGAATTTTTACCCTGATGAAAACAAACAACCTTTATTAAATAAAACGGAGATCTTTCTCTCAAATCATCTTAAAATACTCCAATTCAAAGCATCTCCAGCCCTTGCCACTTCTCCTTTTTACTCAAACTCAAAATTTGAGTAAAACCCCCCTCAAAATACTCCACTCCTTGATGCAAACATATACCAAATTGAGTCTAACTAGAATGTTTACTCAAATAAAGATACTCAAGTCTTGCAAGGCTACGTTCTCCCTCTTAAATGTACTATCATGCTATTAACGAAGCTTTTACCTACATTGGTGCTTAGATTCGGATTTGCCCATTGGAGTGCTTCATACCAAATGAAGCTTTTACGTAAGGGTTTGTTCGGAACACAGGGAAAATGAAAGGAACAATAGAAAAATTACCGTCCCCTTGTTTGGTAGGAAAGAAAGTGAAAGCAAAGAGGAAAACGAAGTTTTAACTTTTAAGCACAAAACATTTTCTATTACATTTTCTTTACTTTCCAGAAGTTCCTTATGAATTTTTGATACAAGCAAGGGCTGGAGATGCACTTACAGCTCAAATTTCAGATTAAACCATGGGAAATATCTAAGCAGATACACTAATTAGGGGTTGCAGTAGTTTAGAAAGTGGTAGGAGAATGAATTTGGAACCTTGATAGCAGTGTTGATGGAATGAGAGGCCGCAAGCCACTGATCGGTCAGCTTGGCGAATCGCATGACGGTGGACGCCAATGCCCTAATTTCGAGCTCGATTCGCTTTTCGTTCACGAACGATTCTTGAACCCCTCCGTTCACTGCGTTCACCAACAGATCCGACACGCGCACCGCACTCCTAATCGCCTCCTTCTTCGCTTTCTCTGTTTTCCCCCCACCCCACACAAAAATCACAAAATTAAATCCCCGACCAGTAAATTCCCACAAGCTAATACAATACAAAACATCTTACAAGAGGAGAGAGAGAACGAGATGATTCTCACCGGTTTGTTCGCGGAGAGAGAGAGATTGGTGGTGGTGATCGTTGATGAGTTGAATCAGAGACGATTCGAGTCCTCCGAGTTCGGGTCTGTCCATGATGGGGAAGGGGGAGACTCGAGCCAGGGGCAGCTGTGACGTAGTAGAATACATGGGTTGCCGGATTTTCGCGGCAATCGGATCGACGATCTGATATTGTCGGAGGAGTATGGACAATGGTTAGTACCGTGTTTTCGGGTAATCCTAAATTTGGGCCTGATACCTATCGTAAATCTTGAAGATTGGGCTTACCCCCCAAACCCGTCCAAAACACAACAAGTACACCTTTTTGTGTTTCTAAAACAAACAAAACAAAATGCTAGTGAAAAAGAATACGTAAATTTCGAACAAAAATGCTAATGAACAGTGCAATTTTTCCACTTCAACTAACATCGTCTCTTTCAACACTTCAATAACAGTACTACGTATTTTACCTACCATATATTATTATGTTCATTTTTTCTCTTAAAAAGTGGATTTTGAATTCCGCCATGAGATCATTTGCGTATTCTAATGAGCTCCTACTCACACGATCACGAGTCAAATGTCAGGGCAATAATGTACACTAATGGAATATGATAGTAAAACCAACGTTTGAAAAACAAGAATCGAGTCATCATAAATTGCCATCGAATTCAACTTCTATGAGTTATGTACACCCAAAGTACCAATATAGATACGAACACTGAGGACTCCTTTATTCGATTACTAACTCAGCTGCAAAAAGTTTACAGCCGAAAACATTAACAGTTCAAATGTCAGGTTACAATGGAAGTTTCAATGTCACTTCATAAGCACCACGTAACTAACATGATGGTGGTGTTGTACACTCCCATATAAATCGCGGATTCCAATTCCCTTCCTCAAAGTCTTATTGTAATTTCTTTGGAGAGAGGGAGAGGGAGCTGATAATAGCCTTCGAACTCTTCAATTTCTTACACATCATTATCAATTTGCAGATCAACAGAGTGTTTCTTTTGGCACACCTGTTGTTCAACTTCCATAATATATAATAGCCCCGTTTCTATCTTCCAAATCTACACCTTCTGGAGTTTCACCTAGAGCCTTGGCAATCATGCTTACCATGGAGAATCTAGTGTTCATTAAGGGAATAAAATACTATGATAAGTAACTCTCCTGCATAACTTTTGGAGACCTCCTTACAAGCGTAGGCACATATCAAATTGTTACCAGGTGTGTGTATTGTGTTTGTTTAATGTACGTGTGGTTGTAGAATTTTTTATGGTTCTAAAGATTGAAATGATCAACTATTTGTCTGAGGAAAGACATTTTACATATTCAATAGATCTTCATGTATGGATTGAAATTATCAAGCATTGGCTTTCATTTCCTAGTTTGGCAATGAAATCGGTGCAGATCTCATGCTTTCATTGGTAGTGATCTCTGACCAATCATTCTTTGGATCTAGGGTTGTTGTTGTGCAGCCCCGTGACAGCAGGTACTGTGCGCACATCCGGGTTGTCTGTTGCTCAGATAATAACTTGTTATATCGTTAAGAGTTACAAGACCCAAACTTTTAGAATCCTGCTTCAGCGTATGTTATTATTCCCTCCTTTCTAGTACGTGTCTCAAGTTCAAGACAGACCAAGCACAGGATGCTGAGAAAATGGAGAAGCTCAACAATGTATCTTCTTTATGTTCATTTCATGTAGGTGGTACTGAAGGCATCATATTCTTGTGACTGCACTTGAAAATCGAATCGTTAATTAGAATGGGATCTTGTCAATTGGAAGAAAGTGGATTCTAAAAGGCAACAAGTGGAATAATAACACTTGTAAATTAACAGTTCCAAAGATGGAACTCAGTAAAAAAACGTTGTATGCTACGAAAATGGAAGCAAACTTATTTTGGGTGCTGCAATGAACCATAACCAGATATTTTTTAATCCATTTGGTGTCGAAAGATCCCGCTTAAGATAAGGTTCGTTGTGCTTTACGTTATTATTGCAAAAGGTAGGACCGAGCATGAACTGCCATCCGAGGTTGCAAATTGGTGCTCGGGATGTGATCGATTTATAAATTTATGCTATTTCACATTAGTAACCATTTGATTTTTGGTTTTGCGTCTTTGTCGTTCCACTATTTCCTTGTGTGAATCATCAATCAATCAATTAATCAATTAATACATACGCTATAGAAATGTGTTTTGCCTGGAAAATGCTCCAAACCCTCAATACTCACACCTCCTAAAAAGTAGGCTTCCTTCCTCTTACGTGGCACTCCTCCCTCTCCCCAATTTCCAAAAAACAAAGGTTTTTTGGAGTGCCTGAAGTAAATTATAAAACTTGCAAAAGGGTAATTTTGAAAAACTACTATTTATAAAACTTGCAAAAGGGTAATTTTCAATATTAGGAGTGCGACTATCAATTTCCCAAAAAAAATGCAACCCTACACTACATGGTTTCCGATTCCGTCGTAAATATACTAATAAATGCCTATTGGGTTATCATTGGATTCGTGTGGCGCTTTCCTTTTGCCATTTTCCTGGCTTGACAACATTACAGAACCCAAACCAAATCCAATGCTTGGCTTTAGTATTTGCCGATTCCCTAGCTCTAATCATGGCCGTACCTTTATTCCATTAAGTGTCTGATGATCCCAATACACAGACACACCCCCCATTGCTTGCTTTGTGCTTTTTGAGCCAATGCAAAAAGGGCAAAAGTGTTTTGTTTCCATGTGCCTTAAAAGAATGTGATATACTCCACTTGGTATTCTCTTCTTTTCCTGCTTTCAGACAATAAAGAATTGGAGCATGTACAGGTGACTACATTTATGAAGGATCGTATTATTACACTTGTTCTACTAAAAGCAAATATTCTTCGATTGCAATGACATAGTAATTGTTTATGGCGGGGGGAAACCTGGGACAAAGTGAATAATAGTATCTTTTAATTTAATACTCCGAATGATTTGATTTGGCAGTAAAGCTGTAGTTTGAAACTTATCAGAAAAGAGAGATGTGAAAATAATTAGATTTGTCTCGCTTTTTTGTTCCTAGTAAAGAAGAGAATGGAAATAAAAGCTGATTTATAGTAATAAACAAAGTTGTTATTCCTTTTTAAGTGATCACACCTGTTTTTTAAGTGCAAAGTCTGATTTATTCATGTATTTTTTTTACGAGTAATGCTACGGTGTGCACCATGCCTTTTGGCATATGGTGTGCAATTCGTATATATAGCCACAAAATCTCATATAAGTCCACAAAATCTCATATTGACGAAAGTAAACACTCATATTGGAAATTACAAAAATAAATATTGGAACACCAAAACCCAATAAAAAGGACCACAAAATCTCATATACATATGAGAAAATTTTGGAATAAAAAAATCAAAAAAAATGGCAACCGGTTGGTCACCGGATCCACCGCTTGAAAAAAAAAATCCATATGAGATTTTGTGACTTTCAAAATGAGTGTTTGTGAAATAAAATATGAGACTTTTGTGGTCCACTACAGTCCAAAAATTGTTAATAAATTTTATATGAGAATGGGTGGCTGAGTATATGAGATTTCGTGCTTATATTTATTTTTGTGGGTAAGTATATGAGACATGTCACTATCAATACACAACAATATTTTTGGACTGTAGTGGTCCACAAAAAACTCATATATTCCTCCACAAGTACTCATTTTTTAATCCAAAAATTCTCATATCAAATGACTTTTTATATGAGTGTTCTTCGAAGTGTATATGAGAAATCTCATATATGACTCAATGTAGGCTAAAATATGTATTTCTGTGGCATCTTATATGAGACATGTCACATCAATATATATACACACAATATGTATCACATTTTCACTACAGTCCAAAACTATCATATGAGATTTCGTGGCATGGTTTATGAGGTTGACTTTTGCCAATATGACATTTTGTGGCTCTTTCAAATTTTTGTGGTAATTTTATGAGTATTCGTGGCTTCATATATGAGATTTTTGAAACCCAAAACGTTATATGAGAGATCACCCGAGGTTTTATGATTTTTTTTGGCTCTCCATATGAAAGACAGATGACCGGTATAGGGGGTCACCTTTTGCATATGTGGCGCAATCTCGGCCATTGATCTGGTCAAAGTTGCATACGGTGTGCCCTTTCATATTTTTAGCCACAAAATCTCATATTTGACCACAGAAAAACTCATATTTGTTGTCACAAAATCTCATTTTTGGGCCCAAAAGAGGGGTGTACATTGTAGCATGCCTCTTTTTTTTACTGGGAAGGCAACAGTGGCTATGGCTGCAAACAAACCGAGTTGCTCACAAACAGCTCGTGGCTCGGCTCGTTTCGGCTCGGCTTATTTAGTAATCGACCTGAGCTCGAGCTCGAGATTTTGGCTTGTTTAGTATATAAGCTCGGTAAAGCTCAGCTCGGCTCACAAAAGGTCGACTCGTTTAAGGAAGCTCGTAAAATAATTTACCCTGACTCGGCTCGTTTATAAATGAGCTAAGCTTGAGCTCACATTTTGGTTCATATTTTCTAAACAATTCGAGCGTGAGCTCTATAAAACTTAGCTCGACTCAGCTCTTTTTCACCCGTCTGTGCCCCTGTATTGTTGATATGGTCTTTTTTCTTTATCATTTTGAGTTGCTTCGTTATTTATTTGTCTTTACAACTACAAATAAAACTAATTTTTCCGTAACACTTTCCTTTTTTCATTTGTCTTCTTGAAGAGAAAAAACTAATTTCTTTCTCACTTACTTTTTCTTTGCTCAAATAAGCATAGTTTGGTCGTTAAGAACTTGGAAAAACCCAAAGTTATTTTAGTTTGGCTCTTACTATCGTGTGTCTACTGGGCACATAATAAACACAAATATATATATATATATATATATATATATGCATTCTATTGCACCTTTTACACTTTTCAATACGTTTACACCTATTTTTCACACATTTCAACAGTTTTTCAACCTTAATATAAACCTATTGGGCATGTGTTAGTATTTTCCTTTTATTGTACTTTTTTGTTTTGTCTTTATGTAAAAAAATTTCACATTTGATACTATTGCATTAAACTTTTGTACATAAAGTTTTCAATTTACTTACACCAAATTAAAGAACTCACAGTTAGATTTTCAATTTGATTCGAACAAATATATAAAAATTTATGTATCAAATTATATTTTTAGCCTAAAATTACTCTTCTAACAGGGACCCTTGAAAATTGAAAATTTTTTTTTTTTGGTATATAGACAATGATGCGTGGAGAGGTTTTTCTCTTTGAAGTCAACGAACTCCACTAAGTGGGCCCTGCATCTTGTTTTGTCACCAACATAAGGGCGTTTCTCGAGAGAAAAACTTGGGTGCTGATCACGTATGATTACAGGGGACTCGATCGCGTATTTCTACCGCTCAAAAAGATTTTGAATTGCCCAGATTGCAAATAGATAAAGAGGAGAGAAAGGGAGAAGAAATTTGGGTCATCCAAAACACATTTGGATGGCCGAGATGCACGGTTGGACACCACGTGACCATGTCCGACTGCACCCAAGTTTTTCTCGTTTCCCAAACCCAATGCAGTTGTCAAGCGGTCTTTACTTGAAATTTAAGAATTCGCTCCCTACTAAAATTTTATGTTCAATTTCCATTATCAATTTCTTCAACGAGATCATAAAATTTCCAAATGGAAAATCTAAGTTCGAATCTCAAAAGGTGGGCCTATGTTGAAATTTTGTAACTCACTCTCCATCGATGATATGCTGGGACTAAGGTCTGGTAATTACACGGTACATGTTAAACAAAAAACTACATGATATAGGAATTAATCGATGCAAAATGTTTCATGCACTCGAAGCTATAAATACCATCGATGAGGTAAAAAAAAAAATCAGTGTTTCCTAGGCGCACTTTAAGCGTTGCCCGATGGATGACCCATTCAAAAGAAAAGCACACGACCTCGGTCTAAGTATCAACTTTGTCAACAAACTTTACACGTGGCGGTCTTCGATTCGTTGGCTTTTGCAACGGCTACATGGGATGCTGATAGATTATTCGGTGCTCCTACAAAGGAAAATACTACTCCCATTAGAGCTATGTGATTAATTAATTGTGATAAAAAAAAATTCGATTTTGAAAATTCGAGTAATAAAATCCCTTTGACATATTGTAATTTGATATTTTAAGAAATGCACATTTCAATTAGTAATATGTCATAGCTATTATTTTTATATGTTTCTCCTTTACTATTTTTATTAACTTACTTTTAGTTTACTAAGTTGGTAGAGTATAAGGGGTTTTCCAATCTCTGACTTGGTTTATATCAATTTTTAATTTGGTGTATCGCGAGATTTGACATATCAAGCTCCGACTTGGTTTATATCAAATTTTAAGTCAGTGTATCGTGAGATTTGACATGTCATGTTTTATATGTTAATTTTCGCATGAGAGATGATGAGAAAATGTATCAAATGATGTCTAAGCAATCAACATATAAGTTGGAGTGGATCATAATTCTCTTATAATCATGTCATGTCATGTCATGTTAAATTTGTCAATCTTGGTTACAGATGCAGATGCTCTTAGGTGCTCCTACGGCACCATAACAAGATGACCTAATATCACCGGGCATTCATGGCGTTGTTTTGATAACATGAAAATGCATGAAACCTACATAAATGTATGTATGGAAGAGGATTGTGTTGGAGCCTTGCGTAATTGAAGCATTTTTTTTTTTTTTTTATAACTCAGGTGTCCAAGTTAAATTTATGCGCACATCAATTTATCATTAAGGTCCACTCCTACCGCCCACTTAATTATTAGGAATCTATTAAAAGCAATAGTAAAGTCTCGTATAAATTAGCCTAAAAAAATAAAGAGCGACTAAAAAGTTTTAAACCTAAACCCTTCAGAGAGAGAGCAAATCATTAATAAATCTCCAAACGCTTAGACCACATGCCAACCTCTTGAGTTATACAATTGGAGTAATTCTTCCATAACTAGTCTAATATAGTACAAGATTAACAAATTTGGAGGTGACATTCACTACATTTAGTTTTTGGTAATGATTAGATGAAGAAATAATGGTAATTGTTGAAAATATGGGGTAATGATTGAAAAGAGATACAGAGAGAAATGAGAATAATAATTGAAAATATAAGTAATAATTTGGAAGAAATGTGAGTGATGATTGAATAATAATCGAAAACACCGGTCTCAAAATCCAAAACGAGTTGTCTCCAGTCATGTTCATTTTTGGATTTTGTGAGCTCATTCAGAGCCTAAAACAATGATTGCAACCGTTCATGTTGTAGATCTCATTGAGAATTTTAGCCACACCAAAAATAATATTGATGGAATACCGATCACTACTTGATCGGAACACAATTATAAGTAGGGGAAGTTAATTAGAGGACCCGTACAAAAAAAAATGTTATGATTTCATCCCAATGGATTTGAAAAGTTATGATCCCATCTTGAAATTTGAAAAATACCTAGAATGCCCTTCTGTAATTATTTTGTCCTTTAAAATTTCCTACACTATATGAACGGTTTTGGAAAAATTATGGTCCTAGAAGTGCACCCACAAATCTCGGGAAAAATTAATTGGCATTTAGGATCACTTTTCCCCTTTTATGATAGTAGACAGTTATGGGTTGTTTTCCATCCCAAACACATCCCAAACTCCTCCCAAACACTCCCACACGTATATAGGGCAAACCGGTCCCAAACAGTCCAAATTTCGTCCCAAAATCACCATCTTCCCAAACCAAATCCCTAATCTTTCGGAGAGCCAAAACCCCACAACCCGTAATCCCTAATTTTCCGGTTGTTCGATTTACATTACCCCAATCGTCCAATTCGAAATCCCTAACTTTCCTAACAAATCGGTATAACCCTAACCAATACCCACATCGTCCCATCCCACCAACCCACCACCCGTTTTTTTCGGAGACGCCACCATTCCCGTTACTCAGGCGCCGAACGACGACGGATAGGACTCGAAACTGGGTGGCTGCGGGATGGATGAAAAGGAGGTATGGCAGCCGATTTGCTCGGACGAGTAAAGCCCTAACCAGAATAATTCTTTCCCGTTTCGACCAATGGCTCGTATGTACTTCTCCCTACCCAATAGTCGTCAAATATTTTTATCTCTTCATCGAATGAGTACACTGTTCGAGATGGTCAGAACTATTGATAAGGGTTTGTTAGTATACCATTGGTTTTTGTACGTTAATTTGGAGGAACACTGCTTGGTGGGTATTGGGAGTTAAATTTGCGGGGTTTTGGGAATCCATAATGGTTTGATAGTGTACCAAATTTGGAGACAAACAATTTTGGGGGTTTTGGGAATCCATTGGAAGATTATTTGTGGGTGATGTTGCAAGTATTGATTTGTGGATTAATTGGTTATGGTTTTTGAATTTTCGGAGGTTATATGCTAACTGGTAGATGGTATGTTGGTAAGATGTGAGAAAAATGGAACACTGCTTTACCATTTTTATATTCATCCGAATTTCAATTATGGTGTGTCATTGTACCATAATGAGAATCAATAACATATGGTGATGGAATAAGATATCATAATTTCTGGGTGACATAAGTGGTATAATATAATATCATAATTTCTGTTCACCACATTTGTCACACCAGTGGCATCGAAATAATTGGGAAAATTATCATATGATGATGAAATAGGACATCATATTTTCTGGGTGCCAAATGTGGTGAAATATAAGATCATATTTTCTGTGCCAAAGATGACACTGGTGTATTAACGTGTGATGATGATTTCTTCAATTTTCATCCACCGAAATGGGCTTAATGAACCGCAATTGTATACTGAAAAGAAAAAAAAAACAAAACATTGATGATATATAATACCTTTTTCGATACCGACGAAATTACTTGACGAATCCCTTGAGGAATAGTTTAATCCCAACTTTCCGGATCCCACGGCTGGTGTGACGAATTGAATTATTCAAACAAGAATGATCAAAGTGGTCTTGATCTATAAGTAGCCGAACTAGTATTGATTAGGATTAGAAAATTTGAATTCCAAATGGAGCTTAAAAAATGGAAATCAATCGGCTAGATTGAAACTTGGAAAATCTTGTTCCAGTAAAGGAAATGAAGGAAACCGTTATCACTTTGATTTTGAATCCCGTGAGTTTAGCAATCGGAATAAGGTTTAAATATTCTAGTCAAGGGACTGTTATGGGATGACAATTCTTTCCGAATTTATAGTCCTATCAATTAATATTGAATATATTGTTAACATATGTTATATATTAATACCTAACAAGGGCAAAATCGTCCTAAAATCATATTACAGGATGAAATCATAACAATTCAAAATACATGGGGTGGGAAAATAACACTCATTTTTGTATGGGATGGCAAAATAATTTTTCCTTATAAGTATGTTTTTTGGAAAAAAGTACAAATGGTTTTGAACGCAGCGTGCATATATGATATACCTCTAGCACTAGTATATATATTTTTTTCAACGTAAATGCGTGCGGGGTCGTTTGACAATAGTAAAATGAAGTGGCGGAAATAGTAACTCCTCCTTGTTGATTGCTCCTATAAAGGGCAAAACGAGTTCTACGGTAGGACCCACCTTGAAATCTGTGACAGAGACGACAGTTCCTCTTCTGAGTTTTCTCTCTGGTGCGCAGGTTTATTTTAATGCGCCCCCCCCCCCCCCCCCCCTCTCTCTCTCTCTCTCTCTCTCTCTCTCTTCATCCTTTAATTGGGACTACTGCAGTAGTTCTGCTCCACTGCTCTAGTATTGCCCCTCTCTCTAGGACAAATAATTAATGTCAAAAGATCGTATCTTTGTACTCTTTCGGGAGTCTAAATTCGTTGGGGAGTCGAAAGTCTTCTCTTTCACACCTTTCAATCTCACCCCCTCCGCAGCAGCAGCAGCAGCTTGAAGAATCTAGGGTTTTCACAGCTCAAAGGTCTGTTCTTTTTTTTTGGCTTTTGGTTAAGTACGGGTCTGTTCTTTGTTCTTTGGTTATCTCCTCTCTTGAACAGTTGATGATCTCTCATTTTTCTCAATCGGAAGTCTTTTCATATGTTATACATCACTCTCTGGGTTTGTCCTCTTTGATCTCTTTTCGCCTGCCCAGTTGTCCAATCTTAACTCTTTGATTGTGCTGAAATTCCTGAAATCTCAGCGGCAAAACCTAAACTTGGTCATGATTTTGTCATCACGATTTCTTTATGCTGTTCTGATTTCCTTTTTAATAGTTTTTGAATGATTGAGGTTGAATTGTAAGGTTTTTTCTCTCTTTTCTTCGCTGTTCTTTGGTTTGGGTCTAGTGGGTTCAGTCAATTAGGGTTTTCTGGGTTTGGAGGTTGAGATGGAGGAGGTTGAAGAAGCTAATAGAGCAGCGGTAGAGTGTAGCCATAGAGTTCTCAAGCTGTTATCTCAGCCCCCAAAAGATCAGATTCAGCTTAGGGATTTAATGGTAGAAACAGGGGAGGCTGTATTCAGGTTTAAGAGAGTTGTTTCACTTCTCAACACTGGATTGGGTCATGCTAGAGTAAGAAAGGTCAAGAAAACTCAAAACCCTTTCCCCCCAAGCCTCCTCTTAGAAAACCCAATTTGCAAAACAACGGATCATCAACCGAAACCTATTCAGTTTATACAGCAGAGGACTTCCCTCGAAAACCCGTTTCAAGATATGACGGGTTCAAGTGTTAAAAGCTCTCTTACATTGGCTACCCCGTGTATGGATAACGAGAAAAACCCTCTGCAAATCGTTCAGCAAACACCACAGAGCTACCGTAATTTCCTCCAGCTGCAGATGCAGCAAAAGCAACAACATATGATCCAGCTTCAGCAACAGCAAAAGTTGAAGCAGCAAGCGGAAATGATGTACCGTCGGAGCAATAGCAATAGCGGCATTAGTCTGAATTTTGATAGCTCTACGTGCACGCCCACCATGTCATCGACTAGGTCTTTTATCTCTTCGTTGAGCATAGATGGGAGTAGCGTTGCTAACTTGGATAGCAATGGCTTCCATTTGATTGGGCCAGCCGGCTCTTCTGACCAGATTTCTAACCAACATAAGAGAAGGTGCTCCGCGAGGGGAGATGATGGGAGCGTGAAATGTGGGAGTAGTGGTCGATGCCACTGTTCAAAGAAAAGGTTGAACTTTCATCCAATTTGTTTATCTTAGTCTATTAAACTGTTAAACCATTAATATCTAGCAATCATTTACTGATCTTGCGTTATCTTAACAGGAAACATAGGGTGAAGAGATCAATCAAGGTACCTGCTATCAGTAACAAGCTTGCAGATATTCCACCAGATGAGTATTCGTGGAGGAAGTATGGACAGAAGCCAATTAAGGGTTCTCCTCACCCTAGGTATTGAATTTCCTTTTAAATGTGGAGCGACTACCTTGGAGCAATGCTTATAGTTTCTATTTGGTGTTTCTGAGATGCGCGAATTAATTTGCTAATGGCAGTGAGGTGTTCTAGATCTTGTAATTTTATAAGCTTATCCCCGTCAGCTTGCTCTTAACCAACGGAACTACCCTGCCATGAGGCACCAGCACACACATGTCACAAGTCCCATACTATAATTTTCTTTCTTCTTCTCACGTCTCTATATTGTGATAATGCCATCGTTTTAGTTAAATTTGTTTGCCTAATTGCTTTCGGGATGTGCTTTGTACCACATTTCATCCCTAGCAATTTGAAGGTTCTAGAAACACTATTTTGATGATGTTACCTTGGTCTGGGTTGTAGCTTAGCCGTTGAGAGATGAACCTTAGCTAGGGAATTTCTCTTTGAAATAGATGGCTTCATAACTACGTTTTGGTTGCTAGCGGCATAGGGGGGAGACAGTTATTTCGTCTAACATTTCGAAAACTTTTATTCTCATGTTGCTTGTAAAATTTTTACTTTTCCCTCTTTCATATTGGTTGCGACATCGAGAATCTACGTAAAACCGTTGTCCTCGCTATCATAGTCCTGACATATATAAGCCATCAATTTTTTACCGTTTTCTCGATGGTCTGTAAATGTATGTTTGAATTCCGTAGCTTATAGAAGTCTCTTGCATTTGTGCAGGGGATACTATAAGTGTAGCAGCATGAGAGGTTGCCCCGCAAGGAAACATGTCGAGAGGTGCTTGGAGGATCCCTCGATGCTTATTGTTACTTATGAAGGAGAGCATAACCACCAAAAGTTACTTTCCCAATCCGCAACCACATGAAACCTGCTGGACAACTCCTTGCTACGATTGCTTCAGCCCCTTGTGTTCTGTACTCGATTTATGATTGGCTTGAATCATTCGCTCCTGTAAATATTGTGCATATCTAAGATTGAGATGCATAATGTGGAGCAAATTTCTAATCTTGGAGATTGGCTTTCTGAGCCTTATGGACATCGGGCAAGCAGATGTTAGGCCAGAGCTAAACAGAAGAATTTTGTTGAATTGGGGCTTTATTGTTGTAAGAACAATCTTCATCTTTGTATGACAATCTCTCTTTATGACATTCCGGGTTTTTTTTTTTTTGGGCATGAATGCATTACCTTCATTATGGAAACTTTTGGTTTAACTGACTGGAGTATATCCTAGGTTTTTCTGGTGCTGATGTTGAGCTATTTATCCCATTGCAAAAACAGTTCTTAATTTAGAAAAGTGTGCTAGAAGGTATTAGTATGAAGGGACCGGAGATTCGATTTAAGTTTTATTTGTGGTACAAGTAGTTCAAAAATGTAGCTGTTAGTATAAATAGCCTAGCATAGTAGCATGGAATGCAGCAATGTCTCTTCAATGATGTTTATTTTATCTGATAAAAAAAAAATGATGTTTATTTTAGCACCTATGCCAGGTAACATGTTATTGATATTATAAAGTGCCCAAAAATGGGTAGACTTCTCTTGGGACTGGATTGTAGTTTTGGCCTTGTTTGATTCAGGTATTGGAAGCCTGGGTAGGATTAGGCGCGTTCAGGGCCGGCCCATGACATTTGAGTGCCCTAGGCCCAATCGCCACATAGTGCCCTATACATTTTTCCAACTAACAACATAGTGGAATAAATTATCTATCGGAACATAAAATTTCACTATGTTTTTTGTTAGCCTTCAAATTCATTTTTTAGAAACATTTTTTACACTATGTTTTTGGTTGTGTAGAAGTATTTAAAAGCAAGCACTTGCCTTCCAAGTTCCAACCCATATTCTTCCGATGTGGGACAACAACACTTGTGTAAAGGAAAACTTGTTCTCAAATCTTCAGTCTCACATCGCCTATTCAAGGGAAACCAACTCAAAGAACATTATACAAATTGATAGTCTTCCCCTCTACTTATTCTCAAGTAATAATGGGCCAAACCATGGCTCGATGGGTTTGAATTAACCTTGGGCCTCTTGGCTCTAAAAAAAGACTCCTATTCAAACCTAGCACTAAAATATTTTGAAGGGCCCGAATTTTTGACCTGTTTGGGAGTGCCCTAGGCCTAGGCCTTGGGCTTGGGCAGGCCCTGGGCGCGTCTAATCCTGCCTAATCCCTTGTTTGGTTCCCACAATGGTGCCTGGAATTAATAATCTTGGAACAAAAATTATCCATGTATATATGGGATTGTGTAATCCCTTTTTTTTTTTTTTTTTTTTGGGGGGGGGGGGGGGGGGGGGGGGGGGGGGGGGGGGGGACAAACACACGGAGCTTTGTCGGCCTAAATATTACAAGTTTGCCACTGAAATATTTTCAGCCCTAGACCAAGCAGTTCGTCTTCTCCTATCCTCTTTCATTCCGCCGCTTCAGTGGTCATCTTCTCCGTTCACTCCGAAGTAGTTCGCCTTCTCTCTCTCTTTCTCGATTTCTCTTAGATTCGAGTTCTCTCTTCTCTCTCGATGGCTGGAGATCGATTACGAAGATTGATGAAGAATCAATTACGAAGATTGATGAAGAAGATAAGTTACGAAGATTGATGAATAAGATCGTTTTCGAACCAGGGACTTGTGCAATTGTTTTTATTTGAAGAAATCGCGAATTTGCATTTTTTGAAGCTGCGTTTTGAATCTCTTCTTTCTCAAATTTGCATTTTTTGAAGCTTCAAAATTTACGAAATGCAACTCGAATCTGTTTTTTGAAGCTTTGAATCTGCGTTTTCCTTTCCATTGAAGCTTCAGAATTTGCTACAATGGTGAACTTCCTTTGGTTTGAAAGAGAGATCAGAGAGAGTCCTCAAGGGAATAAAAATAAAAGTGTCCCAATGTTAATCCCGTGCAAATCAAACATGGGATTATGCGAGATGCATGACTAAATTAATACCGGGACTAATAGTCCAGTACAATTTATGCTGGGACTCCTAATCCTGTCTTTTTTAGTCTCCGAATCAAACGAGGTCTTAATGGACAAGGTCGTACAACTTCCTTTAACAGAAGACATTGATTTACTTGCCCTACTAACCCTCGGGGTGAAGACGTTCGGACACGTGTTTTGGAGCCGTCCGATACATCTTGAACATATTTGTGTTTAGATTTATGTCCGGGTTTTCTGGTCTTGCTTCATTTTTTGTAATTTTAATGAACTGTAGCATGATGCGAAAAATTCCTAACTGCATTAAATATTATAAATTGTGAGATATAAATGATTATGTAAGTAACGCGTAGGTTGAAATTGGGAAATAAATTGAGAAGGATGAGTAGTCATTAATCTTTTCCTTTCAATCCACTTATTATTATTTCTTACTCTGAAAAAGTCCATATACTAGTGTCATTATTGGGCAAGAGAAGGGAAATAAGACCCCACTAAATTTCGTGGATCATAAGATCTTTTAAATTATGATGATGTCCAACAATGGATTAGGATAGACCCACGTACTAGTGGTGTTGGAATTATTTAGTCAAATTCTTATAATCACGGCAGAAAAAGACAGAAGAGATGTGGAATTCGACCTAAAAAATAACTTAGTGGTCAACATTGTTAAGAATTGTTTGTATTATAGTTGGATATACTAATGAACAAGTGGGGACCGCAATCTCTTTCATGTCTGATCGAAATGGAAAGGGAAAGTAGGGTATTCACTTACCGAGAATGTCACATCTATAACTTGTTCATCTTGTTGGGCTACAGTCGTATATTTATATTACAAAATTAACTTAATCGAATATTGATGTGCAGCGACGGAGTCAAGATTCGGTCACGGCAGTGACACTTTTTAATGAAAAGCTACTTATATGTTATGCGAAAAAATATGAAGAATAAAATTAAGGGAGAGTTGCTATAGGGTCCAATATAACTATTATATAAAGTCTAAGGTCCACACTATAATTTCCTAAGACATACAATCCACAGGCGGAACCAAAAGACAAAAATACCCCAAATCCTTAAAACGTTATCACAGAGCTCTCCCGCACCTCCTCTGGAGATCGACGACGCCGTTGATTTCCCGCACCCCCTCTGGAGATCGAAACCGGCGATTTTCCAGTGCCAACTCCGTGAGTCCTTGATCAATGAAGAAGAGACGAATGTCTGGCGACCTGGACCAACTTGGGCGATCACCACCTCCGTGTGTGGTCGGGGTCGGTCAACGTTACCGATTTGATCGAGCGTTGAATCTCGTCGACGGCTTTAAGGTAATGATTGATCTCGCCACCGTCGAAGATGGTTCGGTGGTCTCGGTAGTCTTCTGACGACGACGTATCCCATCGGAGTATTGTGTTTTCTGCTGAATTGAAAGTTAATCCGACGGGCTCCGGTAGGTCCATCGTCGGAAATGGAGGCTATGATGATGGACTCAAAAGGTTGAATTGAATAGTTTTATACAGAGAGCAGCCAGTCGTTTGGTTGTTTGACTTGGGAGAAATGAGTGTCGAAATTGGAATTAACAATATTATGTACCTACTGCGCATAACATGTTCGACAAAATGCCAAGGTGCACTCGTGCCTTCTTCTAAAATTTGGGTTGTAGGTGTGCCTTCTTCTGTCATTAGTGACTACTTTGCTTAGAATTTACGACTCCTTTTACTACATTTTTGTCATCACTTGATATCTTTTTCAGGCATGTAAAACAAGATGAAACAATTCCTACTTTGCTTAGAAATGGTGTCACTCTTGATTTTTATTTATTTTTTAGTTTTTTTTATCCTTGTTAGATTTGACTCTTGCATTGGTTTGTTATGGCCTTTGTCATCACTTGAGTTGGTTAATTATCCATTTTGAAATGCTGTTATCTTAAATAAAGTCAAGATAATCACATCTTATGAGTTTAGATAACCACCTCTTTTGAGTCCGGATAACCACCTCCATTTTGAAAAAGTGGTTTTTTTTGTTTATTCAATTTTCAGTAAAATTTCTAATAAAATTTTTATGTTAAAAGCAGAGGGTTTGTGCTGCTACCTTGTAGTGCTTGGGTGGTTGAGGACTTGATCTCAAGTAAGTTTTTTAAACAAAAATATGCCCAGATAACCACATCTTATGAGTACAGATAACCACCTCTTGCGAATCTAGATAACCACATCTTATGTGTCCAGATAACCACCTCTTGCAATTCTGGATATGGTTATCTGCGCCGACGAATTTTTCGGCGAAGTCCAATTTTCCGGCGACTTTTTCGGCGCCGGCGAAATTTTCCGGTGAAGTCCAATTTCCCGGTGACTTTTCTGGCAAAGGTATATTATGTATTAAATTTAATGTAAGGGTACATTTGTCTAGAAAAAAAATAGAATGGACCTAAGAGAATAAAAAAAGTGGTTTGATGGATTAGAGATGTTATAAAAACATTAGGTGGACTAGAAGTGTTACAAAAAGCTATAATGAACCCTATAACAATTATTTATAAAAGTAATTAGGAAGTCATACGATTAGGGTTTTTTTTTTTTTTTTTGTGAAAAAATAAATAAGGCTTCCTCCAACTCTTTTAATGGTATTCAAATACAAGACATACGATATTAATTTTTTCTTGATCCCAAACGATAATGCTCTCAACTGCAATTTTTTCATTTTTTCCCCAATGCATTAGGTTTTTGTTATTTGTATACCCATACATATCAAGTTGAACCACTTTAGTCTATAAAAGTCTGGTTGACACCTGACCCACCCCTTTCTATGTTAGTACCTTCGCAAAAAAAAAAAAATTGAGCAATAGCTCCAACAGTCGTTGCTTTCAGTTTTTTTCCTTGGCGAAGACTACAAAAATTGAATAAATTGACAAGTTTTATGGATGCCAGAGTGGCGGAGCCAATGGGCAATCTCTCTTTCACTGTATGTGTAAAACGATAAGTAATCCGTAACTTATTCATACAATATGTAAATCGACATGATTGTGAATTCATTTTCATTGGACATTAATACCTACCATAGTTTGTAAATAAACATGCAGTAAAAATGCTAAACTTTGAGAAAAATTTTAATGTCCAAATGTGTCATGTTCCTCTACAGTCTCTAATTAGGCTCCGTTTGTTTAGGGTGGAAAACAATTTCTGGGAAAACATTTTTTGTGGAAAACATTTTCCGCTGTTTGGGTGCAACAAAAAATTAAAGTCAATGGAAAATCTTTTCCAAAGTTAAAAAGTCAAAAGAAAAAATGAACCATACCTCTGGAAAATGTTTTCCGTTTTTAAGACCCAGAAAACATTTTCCCCAGGCGTGTTGCTCCCAACCTCCCACGCCAAACATAAGCTTCCTCCCACCCTCAACGATGAGCGTCCTCCCTCCCCCGACAATCCAGGTAACGATTCATCTCTCTCTCTCTCTCTCTCTCTCTCTCTCTCTCTCATATCTCTTTCTCTGCGAAAATGCAGAATAGAGCTTGAAGGAGACACGAATTTCAAACGATCTCATTTTCCTGGTCAGTCATTTCCTCTCCCTCGCTTTTTATTGTCTTTGTGGTAAAATTTTCCAGCAATTTTTTGGTGTTGAATGTTTGTTATTGATAGTTAATCTAGTTCGCGATATTGTGAATTTGGTTGTGAAATTTCATGGCAGTGTTGATCTCCATCCCTTATCACCTGGGCTCTCTTTCAAAATCAGCGATCTACAAAGTTTGTCTGGATTTGATTGCTTAATTGACTTGGTCCCTTTCGTCCCTTCACTTTCTCGTGGTGGGTTCTATGAAATTAAAACGAGTTTTTTGGATGCCATAACTCTATTGGGGTATTGCGATGAAATATCTGAGACAATTTGTACAAGTTTTTTTTGGTTCACTGAGCTTGGAACAAATATTGGGGAATGTATGAAGAGGACTCAAAAATGACAATCACACCAAATAGGAGTGCCGATTATAATAGTAATAGAAATATATGTTCAGAGTTAGTGAATTTGGATTGATTTCTCTGGTGTTGATGGGTGACTTAGGGGTATTGGTTTGGATTACAGTTGTTAGTTTCTTCTCGGTTCTCGGTGTTTGGTTTACTTAACGTATACCTTGTTTTGAGTTCAATTGTGGGCACAGACAATTTATATTTTCTGTAATGCTGGGCATTGTAACTGTTAGGCCTAGAGTCCGGTAGTGTTCTTGGTTTTATTGCACAATTGCCAAGTGTTTGAGAAATTTCCTTAGCAACACTTAGTAGCAAATCACAGCATTACAGAAAGTGAATGCCAATACTGTAAGAAATTACAAAATGTGGTCTACATGTCACTTTCTATTTATTAATTTGAATTATGAGTTATAAATAAATTGCCTAATTATTTAGTATCTAATTGTGAAATGTGTCTTATTCTGCGCTCACAGGTATTATCAATTTCTTTCAATTGGTATCAGAGCCCCTTCACGCCATTTTGTTTAGTGTATATTGGTGACTTTAAAATTCATGTATGTCGAAACTAATTCTTAGAGATCTTTCGCATGCTTTTAAGGTTGAAACAAATTAATATGTCAAAGAAAACATATAAAGTCATGAACCAAGCATTCTGGCTCTTGCAAGAAGTGGCAACTATTGCCATAAGAAACAACTGTTGACGAAATAAGAGTGGGAAGCACCAACTCAGACAATAGGATTTGATCAACCGTCATTGCCGTAAAAAAAAATGTCCAAACAGAGTGCAATCCCACAATTACAAACAGAGTAAGAAACAAATGGAATGGTGCGAAACAAATTGGTTAAATTCATGGCCATAGTTGAATTATGAGTAAAATCGACTACGGCATGAAAAGTCACGAAATTGTAAACAAATGCCAAATTGACAATATAGGCAACCACATTCAGAGGCCAAGATCAAAACTAAGAGGCATTGACATATTAATTTGTTTCAACCTTAAAAGCATGCGAAAGATCTCTAAGAATTAGTTTCGACATACATGAATTTTAAAGTCACCAATATACACTAAACAAAATGGCGTGAAGGGGCTCTAATACCAATTGAAAGAAATTGACAATACCTGTGAGCGCAGCGAAAACTTGAAATTGTACCTTCAACCATTATTGTTCAAGTGATTGAACAAAGCAGAGAGATCTTCTAACCTATGACCCACATAATGAACTCCGTTGATGGAAACAGGCTTGTTCTTATTTTTGGGTTAGGCCAGGGACCCTCTGCATGCGGTATTTATAGGCAACATATTCCTACCATCAAGGAAAAGTTGTCTCCAAAATGTGTCTTTCCCAATGACTGTGTCTTTTGATCATGTGTCTATTCCTAATGGATATGACTCTTAATGTATCTTTTTCCAATAAGTGTTGAGTTTGGACACCCCAAACTATACACTTGTATTGAATATTCTCACTTTTATTCAATAAAAAATTACACAAGTACACTTGTACACAAGACACCACTAAAGACACTTCACTTTGACACTTACTCACACTTGAGTATCACTCACATACACACACTTTGTGCCTCTCACAACACTAGGTGTATCACTCACACACCTCACAAATGAGCTCCCACCTCCTATTTATAGACTACATTAGAACCTTCTAGACTAGGACTCCTAGAGATAATACAAAAGATTCTAGACAAATGTGGAGAACGAGGAAGGATGGTGAAGAATCTAGAAACTTCAAGTAAATCCGAATGTATCCAGTGGAATCCGGAGGCTTCCATCGTAATCAAGAAGGTTTCAAAGGGACCCGGAACTTTCTAGTGGAGTTCGGAACATTCCGGCGAGATCCAAAACATTCCGGAGGAACCCAGAGATTTCCGGAATCATCCGGAGAGGCGGTGATGACTTCAACAATAAGTACACTATTTCACATAAGACACACCCTTTCACATAGGATATGTCTTTTCATAATAAGACACATTTCACAATTAGAAACTAAATAATTAGGTAATTTATTTATCACTCATAATTCAAATTAATAAATAGAAAGTGACATGTAGGCCACATTTTGTAATTTCTTACATTACAGTTTGCATGCTGGTTTGCCAAGGCACATAATTGGAAATCGCCAATGCAATCGTTGTGTCGTAGTTTTGATACCAAAGGCAAAGGGTTACTCATGAAAGTTTGTGCAGTGTATTGCAATGTCCTATCTTCTGCTTGGTTGAGTTTTTGAATGTGGCCAATTGATCTGAATTTGTTGGTCTTTAGAACTGTAAATGTTCGTGGTACGCGGATTAAGCTCGCAAACGAAACTTTTTACTATTACGTTCTCTGTCCCCTTAGACTTCCTCATCTGTTGGGCCACGAGGATGCTTCCATATTTTTCAAATTTTTACAAACCATTTTCACATGATACTGGCGCATAATGTCGGCCTGGTTGAGGGACCTTGGGGGTTGTCAGCAGGTTACCTGGAAGTGGGGGCTTGTTTGGCATAAGAGCAACTCCAGCCTTGAACCAAACTCAAAACCAATTTTCCACTTAAATTTGAGTAAAAAGCTTGATTTGGGTAGAGGCATTCCAGTCCTCAAACTGATTTTTACTCAAATTTGACTTAAAAAAAAAATCAAAAATAATTTTACTCACCATCAACGCCCATCGTCAACCACTTCTGCCCTCGACTGCCCATTGTCAGCCACCATCACCTTAGACCACCACCACCGCCAAAACCACCGCCGTCTGACCTAACCCAAACCCAGTTGGAGCACACCCAGATCCCGATCCGTTGATTTTGAACCCAGGGCGAGCCAAGCTCCATAGAAAGAGAGAGAGAGATGGCGACTTAAATCGCAGATCTAGACCTTCACCGCTACGACGACCTCGATGGCCCACCTGCTGCTACGACCTTCACCGTTGCTCAACGACCCACCTGCTTGACGACCCACCTGCTCGACGACCCATCTGCCACCGCTGACCACCAACGCTTGTTTCCACCACATCCACCGTCGCTCACCACCACCTGCTGCCACTGCTCACCACTCAAAACTAGCCGTTTGGTATTTGGGCAAGGATTTGGTTCTCCCTTGATTTAGGTAAAAATTTGAGTAAAACTCAATTTGGTATGGGTTTGATGGAAGGACTGGAGGTGAGTTTTGAGGGATTTTACCCAAATTTTGAATTTGGTTCTGAGTCTGATGCAGGGCTGCAACTGCTCTAATATGTGGTTTTAGTTTTCTTGTTTTTCTTAGTCGTACTGATTATATGCCTAATGAATCAATTACTTGTAAATGTTTGTTTAGTCTTTGAGATCCAAATCCGCATGTTTTAATTTAAAAACCAATCATGCTTCAATGCCTTTGTCTACTCCTGCTTTGCTTCCTGTTGTTGCTGCCTGCCTTCCCTACTGCGTAGTATAAGGCTTGTGTCATATAGGTGCAATTCTGCTCTGTTCCAATATGTTTTTGGCATCAACTTTTTATCACTTTTTTAGGGATATGTTTAAGTTTAAGATCTATTGTTAATGCAGTAATGGAACCCAAAAAAGGCAGTGAGAAGGGGGGTAAAGGGAAAAATTTTAGGTGGTCAAAGCCCATGCAATGCTTGTTGCTTGAGATACTTGTTGATGGAGCCACAAAAGAAAATAAATCATCCAACAAATTTAGGTCCGGATCATTTGCCAAAGTAGCCAAAGAAATTACTCAGAAATATGGTAAAAAAAAAATTACAATCCTAGAGAGGAAGAGGATTATAATTATCTGTATAATTAGTAACAAAAGTCAAAACCAATAACGGGCTGCTGGGGTATCAAACCCAGAGGCGACACCTACTTTACCAACTGAGACAAAGTAACTCCTTACTATTGTTCTTTGCAATTTTTTTTTTGGCAAATGTTAATGTCAAAACTATTTTTGACTATGCCAAAACTCCAATGCATAAACTTTTTTTTTTTGTTGTATTTATGAAAAGGGGGTGGCACGTCCCCCTTGATAGCTCTGTCCCAATCGATAACTATATCAAAAATAAATTTTTATTTATAAAATGGAAGGTCATGGATTTTGAAGTTAAACTGTCCCAATCGATAACTATATCAAAAATAAATTTTTATTTATAAAATGGAAGGTCATGGATTTTGAAGTTAAACTATCCTTGACATTCATTTTATAAACCAAAATTCCAATGTTGAGATACCTATCAATGTTCGATTAAGCTGATTTTTTTTTTTCTTGAATATATTACTTTATGGGCTATACAAGATGAGCAGTTCAGATTATAAAAAAAATGCACAGCGGGACGCACAACGTGCATTAATTGTAAACTCCACCTTAAACTGCTATAACTTTCCCACTAGCAAAAAAAAAAACCCCAAGATTTTGCAAGAATCTTGTTTTTCAATTAGTTTACTGTACAAGTACGCTTTTGCTGGTTTATTTGTAAAAAAATTCTTTTATCAAGTGAACACATGTAGGAAAATACTTCTAGGCTTTTCCTTTACTTCAGTTCACCATATTTTCACGAAAACAATTTTCCGGTACTAATTTCTTGACAAGTGAATGAAGCAGTTGGGTATGAAAGACAATCCCATAAAACAAACAATGTTCTGTTTTGGAGTGTGAAAAAATAATACTGTGATTTTTCATGCTAAAGGAATTTTTTTTTTTTTTTTTGGGAAACATGTATTGTTTTTTGGTGGGGGTTTGAACAATGGATTATAGTGTTTGGGCTTCTTTTTGTGTGTGATTCAAATAAAATCCAATCCCGAAGCCCAAATAACCGGGAAAAAAAAAAAAAAGCCCAAATCAAAGGAAGACAAACAAATACCTTTTTTGTTTGGGCTTCTTTCTCGTCCTCTCTGTTGTGAAACCCAGAAAAACCTAACCGTAATTGCGTGGTCACACAAGACTGATCAACCAAGTTCGCCGCCGGCCGGCGCTGATCCATCTAGGGCCTCTCTCTCTCATCTACCTCCACCATCATTTGGTATGTATTCTTTCAGTTTTTGATTAAGGAATAGAAAATTTTAGGTTGTTCAAATTTTCTCCCTTCTGAGATGGGCTCTTCCCATTTCTAAATTTCGTTTCCAACACGGTAATGAATTTCAATTCATCTCGTATTTTATACTATCGTGGTAATTACTACTCCATTTGTTCGTCTATACTCATAAACGCTTTAGATTTGAGTTGTTTTTGGATACTTAAATTGTTTGATAATTATGATTCTGAGAGGAGATGAACATTCCTAGGGCCTAACTCTGGTAAAAGAGTATCAGTTAGTCAAAGACATCGTAATCAATTCATCTGGCCATTCGCCAATCTAGGATTTCCAGTTTCCATTATTCAAATTGGGGGAGTTTATGGCCTTCTACTCACTCCCAGTACTTGAAACTGTTTGTAAAGACATTGGGTATGGAGTTTTCCTTTGCTATCATGAGTGTCGCGGTCTTGAAATTTCATATATGCCAGTCATATCCAGCGTACTTGCCTTTGGAATTCATTCGAGACCCTCGAGGTCTGAATTGAATGCTCAAAAGTAGCCTAAGTGCATTTCGCATATGGTTTCTTATACCAGTCAATATCACTGTAAAGCTGAATCTTTTGCTTAAATCTCTAGTATTTATGTTGTCCATCTGTCGCTTGGCACTGGGAGCATTTCTGTGTTTCAAATTTGAGTTTCAACAGTCACTGTCAATGTTTGTTGGCTTTTCGTATCAACCGTTTAATGATTATTCTTTCCATCTCAAACACAATCTTTTACTCCTCAGACTTAAGCCTTGAAGAATCTATTTTTCGCTTATGGGAACTGAAGGGCCAAAAGATCCGTTTAAAGCAATGCAATGGAAAGATATGGGTACTGCTGATGTGCAGAAGGAGCCTAGCACTGGGCCAGTGGTAAAGAAACGGCTGCCAAGAAAGATTAGGCAAATTCCAGATTGCTATTTTCTTCCTCGAATGTCAAAACCCACTGCCATTGCCTTTTACGGGGCATGGATTGCTGGTGGAATTGGTGCAGGGATGCTGTTAGAGGTCTGGATAAAGAAAAAGGTCAAAGGTACTTCCTCCATTTAATCCTTCCTCATTCTGCATGTGCAGACTTTGAGTTGTTGATGGGAATTTTAGCTTCTTTTCTTGTTCTCCAATGCAGAGGATGGTGGTGGTGTCGTCTGGAAGTTTTGACAAGTAAACATGGGATGGCATCTTTTCAATCCTTGGATGACAACCCAATATTGATTAAATTCCATGGTTCGCCTGTTGCTAAGGAAAATGGTTTCGGTTTGCATCTTTCTTCTCTGATTAGCTTCTGCTTGCTTGCTGTAATTGAGGAAACCCATTTAGTAGTATATCAAATTGTTTAAGGTGTTTGAATTATTTCATGTTCCCAAAGGAAAGTTTGAATACTAGTTTGGATCATGTTCTAGCATATCTGCCTTGAAATTTGAATACATCTTACTCATTCTGAGTTTCAAAGTGCTACTACTGCAAATGACACCTAAGTGGTTAAAAAGTGTGTCAAAATTGATAGTTGTTCGAAGAAAATACAAGCATTTTGACTTGGCACAAAAAAGCTATAATGAAATGATCTTCAAAGTAAACCTTGAACTCTGCAATTACTAATGGTGGGTAACCGGGCACAATTTCGAATTTAAGACACCAAATTAATGCTACTCTGCAGGTTAGTCTGCATCTTAAGGTCTTTATATTGTACAGATGCATGATCAGAATACTTTTATTCCACTCTTTTATCATATGTCCCCGAAGAGACTACAAGAAATTCTGTAGCAAGGAAGATTTGAAAGGCATCAAATTTTATGCAACCATTTATTCCAGTACTCATGTTCTCATACATTCTTTACTGTTGGATCATGTGAACAGAGTGACTTGAGGGGTACAGGTACAGAGATGGAGAATTTGAATTCCCCGAAACTACAAAACCTTGAGATTGAGAAAGTTAAAATTTTCAAGGAATTCTGCCCAATAATATTAATAGTCAAATTCGTCTTTGGTCAATTTTTCAACAATCAGTAGTATTGTTTTGAGTTAATTGTTCAGTCCACCAGTTATTTCCTCATCAACAATAGAAAATTAATTGAAACCTGAGCATTGGAGCTAGTTAAGCGCTTATGTGAATGTGAACAGTAATGAACTCGGCTGTCGCTAAAGACATTATTTAATCTAGGGTACTTTATTTGTTTTGGTCTTTTTATTTTCGCTGGGGTGCCACAAATTATTCGCAATAAGCCAGTGGAAAGTGAAATTAAATTGATGTATTACGAGAAAATGACATGTTTTTGTAAAGCGTAATAAACTAGTTTTGTAGAACAGATTCTAAGTACTTCAACACCTAGAGCATTTCCCTAATTGCATCAGGTCTAATGTAAGTGTGAGGTGGTGCTGCGTCATAGAACAACACGTGACGGTAACCTTAATGATGGGGGGGGGGGGGGGGGGGGGGGGGGGGGGAGGAGTTTGGCTGTGATTAGGCCAATATCCTCAATAACCTTCTAAGCGGATTCTCCTGAAGATTTGTTTGGTCGTTGACTTCAAGGCCCCAAGATTAGTTGAGGTGCCCACAAGCTTGCACAGACACTTATTTATAAAAAAAAATAAAAATTATTGTTGCTAAGCACAAAAAAAAAAAAAAAATTGGGGTTGTCAATTCAAATAAGGAATCTATCATTTTCATGTGCTTGTCCATGACATGATTAGATTGTACTAGTACTACTTTAATCCAAATTGTTTTAAAAGACAGTCCAAGGCTATATTGCTGGGCTAATTCCTGCGTGATTTTAAAAACCAAACGTGTTAATTCGAAGAGCTGAAAATTTTGAGGCAGAAGAAGCAATGTCCAAAAAGTCTCCTTGAGCATTTATTTGGTATAGAAAATTGGGATTGGTATATTATTGAATAATAGATGAAGTTACAGGCTACTACCTCAAGCAACTACGACGTAAGACCTATAGCTATAGGCGGATGGAAATGGAAATATTTCTATGGAGTTCTTTTCGTTATTCTTTTTCTTTTTGGTAATGCAAGGTGTTTCGAGCCAGCTTACGCGCGCACCTCGAACTAATTTTTGCAACCCCTCCCATAACTCTTTGACCAGGGATGAAGCCAGAAGAGGGCCAATAGAAGCGATCATCCCAAAAAAAAAACTCTCTAATATTGTATAGGGAAAAAAATTTCCCTATGAATTACATAAGCTCGCCCCTACAAAGTATTTTAGGATAAAAACTCGCCCCTGCTTATTGAAATTTCTGGCTCTGTCCCTAAATCTTTCCAAGTTTATAGATTGAGGTGAGATGACCCTAAGAGTTGTTAACAAAGAGAATCAGTATGTTGTTACCTATTAATTTCATGAATAATATAGCTACTATAATGGAATGTATATATGCTCCACACGCCAAGGAAACCTTGCTGGCAATTTGACCGATTAAATTAACTCCTACAGAGTATATGTTAACGTAAATTGTACATACACACAGCACAAGCTATATAGCGTTAAGACTTGTCTAGTGACTATTCAATAAGAACAACTAAACCCATTTGTGATTGAAAATCGTAAGAGTAGTTAATGTAGTGGGCAATTTTAGAGTGAGAGAAGAACTTATATTCAAGTGAACTTAAATGTCAGGAATTTTTTGGTCAAAGGTGTTCAATATTTTACTTCTGCCAAGCACTAGCTTTCAAAATTAAAACAATAACAGGGGCTTCAAGGGTAATGGAACAACTATTGGTTAATAGGAGTAGAAAATATATATTAATTGATACAATTATTATGTATTGTAGCAAACTTTTGTATAATTTTTCATGATGTGGTGGGGGCACCCCGTAATTTTTACTATTAGGCTTGATTAGGGATCTTTATAGCTCAATAGAAAAAACAAAAAAGGTCCAATCTGATTTTAAAAAAGGGCGAAACAAAAAAAGTCCATTCGGCATAAAGACGCAAAATAAAACAAACAACAAATTAACTATTACTCCCTCTGTTCCTATTTGTTTGTCCCACACTCTCTCTCTTGCCTTTTTTCAAATAAAAAAATTAAGTGCTTCCGAGTATCATTTTTCAAATTTTTTCGCACCGAATTAAAGTACACGATGAGTATTTTAATTCAGTGTAA
The DNA here is from genome assembly GCA_020921065.1 of Vaccinium darrowii. NCBI lineage: Eukaryota > Viridiplantae > Streptophyta > Magnoliopsida > Ericales > Ericaceae > Vaccinium > Vaccinium darrowii. Next base: position 38,550,758 of record CM037156.1, read on the forward strand.
AAAAAATTGAAAAATGATACACGAAAACACTTTATTTCTTTATTTGAAAAATGGCACGACTTTTCGTAGAGGACCAACAAATAGGAACGGAGGGAGTATAACTGATCCATTAGGACTAAAGGCCCAATATAAGTCTAATTGATACTTTTGCTTCGACAAATACAACACGAGTAATATTTAAGTGATTATTATGGGTTCTTTTGAAGACTTATATAATGATTAGTAGAACTTTAAATTGTTTTGGCTTTCTCATATTGTGATTGTTGCTGTAAAAATTGTTTAAGTGTTTACTCTTAAGGGCACAATTTTTAGATTAGGTCTTGAGCACTAAAAACCCTTTGGCTGGCCCTGACCTTTTGTCCTAGCACTTGAAGATTCTCGGGCCGTTGACTTCTTCCATTAGTAAGCAATAAAATTCCTTCTTTTCGAGTTAAAAGAAAAAAAATGATATTGGGGGCATTTTCGTCCAAAATTCAAAATGTTAATTTTTTTTTTTTATAAACATAATTTATGACTATAAACCTTTACAATACTCCCCATGATAATAAAGCTAAACACTAAGAGTTAATGCACTTCTATCATATGCCTTAAAGGACACATCACACGTATTAGCAAGACCCTTCATAATCTAAGCATATAGTTATCAAAACCTTTACATTCAATTTCTGATGTTTAGTCTGCGAAAATATGATATTCGAACTTGAAATTGATATCGAGATAATATGAAAAACATGAAATCAGGAATGGCGAGTCTCGACTTGGAAGGGGGTGCTTGTGTGCACTCCCTGGTGTGCGGCATCAGAGCCGTCAGATGTATTTTCAACGACTAGAATTTCATCTCAACACTTCGTAGAACCAAGCCGTCCATTGCCGAGGTGAAATTCGATCCATTAATTTCCAAGATCAATGCCCTTGATGCATACGCCAAGAACAGAAACTAGCACCCTGGGTCCCTCCCGACTATATGAATTTTGTTAGGTAAATTAGCTATTAAGGTGGTTTAATCAAAATTTTAATTTGTTATTGCAACATCATTGACGTATGGACAGTATAGCTCGTTTCTTTAGTCTCAATTTTGCCCAAATTACTTTCCCGAAGGTTTTCAAACGGTATAGGAGTAAATAATTCTACTCTCTTTATTTTTGGTGGAAGTGTAAAAACTTTATTAATAAAAATATTTGAGCTCAATTAATACAACATAAAAAAATATAATGCATATAAAAAGACAAATTAGACAACCAAATTTAAATAAATGATACATCCAGCGATAAATTGATCTTGCGGTCAATTGTCGGAGATTCACATGCAAAATGTCAATGAGTAATTGTCATGGTAGTTTAACTACTAATGAGGCTTCCTTACAGAAACTGATTGATAGCAACCAAATTACTCAAAACACCCCAGGTAGAGAGCACTGCGTGCACGGTTAAATATCATGCAATTAGACGAGCAAGACCAACTACAATGCAGAAATTGGTAAACTAAGTGTCGAAATATATCGCAATCATGGTTAATTATTAAAACTGAAACTGCTAAGGCGATGTACCTTATACTGCGATACGGGCCATGTATTCCGTGGCTTATTTACCCGACTTTAAAACAAATAACCCTACATCGAACTGAAACTCTTACCTACCCAAACCTCTAATCACCTCCTCTAAACCGAAAAACCATCGTCATAGGCGCCAAACTGCAAACAAACCCTACAAGCAACAAGTTGAATCGCAAGCATGCCTAACAACCTAACACTTGACCCTAGCAACCCTTCAATAGTTGAGTTGAATCTCAAATATAAACCAAGCAGCCCTATAACCATCAATCCGTGACATAGTTTTAAATAACGGTATCGGTTGCGATATCGGTGTATCGGTATCGGGACGTATCGGCGATACGTCGCGGGAATCGGGTGTAGCGGTCGTGAATTTTTTAACTTTTTTGGCCTATCACGTATCGGTATCGGAGCTTCTAAATCCCGAGACGAACCGGCCGATATGTACCGTATATTCAAAACTATTTCCATGCCATTCGAATGTGGACAACCGCTGGCTAACACATCCCAAGACACAACTTAAAGTAACACAAAACACAGCCAAAAACAAACTACGTGCATTAGAAAGAAGATGCGGCCAATGAGCACGGCCCCAACGATCGATGATCGAGCCCAAAAAAACCCCAAAGAAAAAACAAATCATGAAGTAGCATCCAACCAGCGGCAACCCAAACGTTACAGCAACGCCGGAAAAACTAATTCTTGAAATCTCTCGTTAAGAAACCATTGGAGATTATGATGTATAATTAACTATCTCTTTCCACCATTACAACTCTATAGATCAATAAGTTCCTTTCTCAGTCAGAGTGAGAAAGATTTATCTGCTGAATCTAAGGGGTCGATTGAGTAAAAGCATGATAGCAAGTAAATAGTTTATTCCCGAGTTCTCCAATTGAGTAAAAAAGGCATGACACAAGAAGTTAGGAATTTAATAATTGGAGCCATAATAAAGATTTATCGGTTGTTAGCTTCAGATCTGAAAGATTAATCGACGTGCTTATTGCTTAAGGCTCTGGAGTTGATGAAAGTGCCTACAAATTAGCCCAGATCTCATCAAAGCAATGACTCAAAAATACTCGAATCACCCTAAAGTACCCTAATTATAAGAAGTAGACATTTTGTAATGTGGCCCCTAATTTACCTTAGGAGACGTTATTTCTAGTAAATGCCATTGTAGGTAGGAAGATTTACCAAGAGAGGAAATAACCAGAAAAATAGAAGCAACTATCCAAAGACGTATTTTCAAGCTGTTCTTCGTTTGGTTGCCGAGACAATGGAATCGAAACGAAAACTTCAAAACATTCTTAGTCTTGTATTAGAACAGTTGCACAAATTAAAATCCATGAGGTCTTGGTTTACAATTAGAATCTCTATTTAATCATCTTTCTACAGTATTAAACATGATTATTTACCATAAAAATTGGTAAGAAATGAAGCGCAACTGTTTGATATCAGTCAAAATATGGGACACTATTACTCGGAATGGAGTCATATGACTCATATCCCATTGCACTACTAGCCGGGCATGTATACAAAGAAGAGGAAGAAGAAACCATAACAGAAGGTGGTGGCGGCGGCTGTGGAGGAGGAGAGACTGTAGCGGGAGCCGGTGGCAGCGCTGCAACCGACATGGCAGCCTCAGTTGAGACTAAATTACTTGGAGCTTGAGGAGTGAAGGCTGTAATATTGCTGATATCGTTATTGGCAGGCTCTCTATATTTGTACCTCAAAATCTCAGTCCTTGTTGCATTAAGTTCTAATTGTAACAAATCAACCTCTTGTTGTAAAGCTGAAATTACACCCATGCATCCGTACACAGGGTCTCTAAGCCTCACATTTGCTTCGTAAACCAGACTATTTGCAGCGTCTGCTCTTTGGCTCTCCGGTACCTCCTGATTATAAAATATCCGTCAATTAGAACTGAATGCAACAAGGTAGTAGGAGTAGTTTAACTAAAGAACAATATCGAGTTCCATGTTATTAATTTCTGATAAATTCAAAAGGAAATGGGAATTGCCACAATACACACATTAAATATGTGATCATATGCACCTATTATATGGTTCATATTGTGTTACATCGGAGCATTTTTTAGTTTTTTATAAAATAATATGATTCGTGACATTTTCTATGATTTCTAACATTTTGGCGTGTCTCGTAACTTTTATAGAAAAAATCATAACTTTAACTAATAAGAGGTAATCGATTCGTAATTTTTATAGGAGTGCGTATGATATACAACCAAATAGAGGGTGTGTATTGCAGTCTTTTCCGAAGGAGACTTTCCTAGATGAGCCAATTAGGAAAACGATCCATGATCAAGGTTGACATCGAAAATTTATTCCAAAAACCATATCTTGATCGCGCTTCAACTGTGTGGGCAAAGACCTAGGGCGGCTATGAATTAGATTCATTTTTTTTGTTTCATTAAAGTTTTGTAGTCAGTTTTTACCACTCTTTTTAGAAAATTTGTTTGAGTAAACAGATTTCGAAATTTAGTTATGATGGAGTAATTAATTTTGCGTATACGTAAGAAGTCAGGACTATGAAAACGCCAAAAAGCTGGTGTCTTGCAGCTTCCAAATTCTCTCAATTATCTTAGTCTCTAAAAAACAAGTATAAAATGAAAATAATGAACGTCTGCCTTTAAAAAACAGAAAAAACAAATAAAAAATAAAAATAAAAAATCTAAAAACTATATTTTAGAAACTGATTTCGAAGCAGCAAACGAAGGGGTTAAGGACTGTTCAGATTCATACCATGAGCATCTTGGAGACGTTGCTGGCACCAAAGACTTTGTGAACGGCGGCGAACCGGAAGGGTTCGAGCGGGGAAAAATAGGGAGAGAAAGGGCACTCTTCCGCACATCTTCTCCTCAACAGCTTACATGCCGCGCATGGCGTTATTTTGTTCAACAAGTTGGTCCCCCTTCCCCCCATAACAATATTGCTTCCATTAATACCCATTTGTTGATGTACTGATGCATCCCCTTCTCTCTCTATCTTCTTCCCTGTCTTCTTCCCTGTCTCATCAAACCTCTCCCTACACCAAAACACCACAAATCCAGAAAACAAAAAATAAATAAATAAATAAATTACTGTATTTTAAGTAAAGGGAAAAAATGGTTTTGTGGGTTATGTTCTTGAATCTGGATCTTTCAAGTGAAAATAAAATAGAGGAAAAAAATAAAAATAAAAATGAAGTTTCTCTGGTAAGGTTAATACCTTTCTCTTGACATTCAGGCATGCTAGTATGGAGTTGAAGAGTTGGGGAGAGTAATTTCAAAGGGAGAGAAGATCAAGAAGGGAAGGAGAATCAAAAGGGGGGAAAAAGAGTGCTTAAAAGGCAAGGTAATACTAATAATATAACAAGTTAAGAAAAGTAGGTCAGCGATTATTTTTTAATTACTTAGAGATATGAAAGGAAAAAAGTATATTAATATTGGCACAAATTTATGGTAGATATTGGGAAAAAATTTAGGGTGCAAATAGGATAGGGTACACGTGGTGCCTCAGCGTCAATTTCAGCCTTCCAAAAGGGTTTTGGATGGCTAAGATTTCTTCCACTCTCTCCTCTTTCTCTCTCTCAAATTCAGATTGTCCAAAATATTTTTTGAAACTAGCACCCAAGTTTTTCTCTTATATTGGACTGGCTTATAGAAGGTTTTGAAAAGACGAGGTGTGAGGAAATTGAAGAGAATTATGCCAGCTCTTTCAAAGCTGCCCACGTGCGACTAATTCTAATTGCAGCTACACATATTCAACTTTTTTACACCAATCTAAGCCTTGGTTCACACGTACATGCAGTTGTTAACAAGCTCGTTACTTGTGCTATACACGGAAGCACGAAAAATTATGCTATGTTTAATAATATTTGCTTTCATTTACGATTTAAAATTTAATGTAACAGCTTATTTAGGGAAGAAATCTGTAATTTTTCCTTTTCTGCTAAACTACAGACCGCCCGAATCCGACTATTACTGGCTAAGCTGGATTTTTATAGAATTTTTTTTTTCTAAAAAAAGAGAGAGAGAATACCATCTATCGTACACGTGCTTATCGTTGTTTATAGTTTAGATAGATAGAAAAAGTGTTGTTCAGTATAGATTTATCATAAATTAAGAATAATGTTATCAGCAACTAATTTTACATTTATTTGTCTAAGTAGGAATTGAGTACTCATGCCAACTATAGGATTATGCTTCGAAATTAAATTTTGCAGTTTTATAATTAATGCTTCAATTGTCCCATGAAATAATTTTGGGCACTTGTCAGTCTTCTAAAATAATTTTGCACTTTTCATCGGTGTCAGAATCGGAACTAATTGATGTAAATGATGCTAGCTAGCAACTTTGGAAAGTTTTGTGGATGTCGTTTGTTGGTGACAGTAAAGTTGGAAGCCTTTTACTATATTTCATACCATTAAGCCATTCAAAGTCAAGATGATGCCAGAAATCCAACAAGAAAAACATCCAATATATAGTTGTGCAGCATCAATATTATACTCCCTCCGTCCCGCAAAGTTTGACACTTTCGGGAGTGCGTGCCATTTTTAAATTGCCTATATCTTGCAATTCATAACGTTTTATGTGATTTTCAAAACTTTGTTCAAAAGATCTAATTGAAATCTATTAAACGAGATCCATATTGCTTATATAAAATATTATAGATTAAAAGAAATAATCAATTTTTTTATAGGGCTGGAATAGTGAAAGTGACAAACTTTGCGGGACGGAGGGAGTATATAACATGTGCGTGCAGGTAGGTTTTTGAATTTTTTTTTTTTTTTTTGGTCCAGACTAACATGCATTTTTATCAATCTTGAGAACTAATCTACCGTTCATTAGCAATGACCCCGGCCAGACAAAAAAGTGCAAAAGGACAAAAGATGGGTAATGTTATATCCGCAATCTTTGTGATTTCAACTCATTGTTCTTAATTTGTAATTTAAAATATCTCTCCTTTTCAGAGATAGACATGATGAATCTCTTTTACTTGCATCAATTAGGGTGGTTTTTTTGTTTAAATGCAGTATGCAGATTATTAGAGTATTTGAATGAAAAAAAAATAAAGTAATAAAAAAAAATGCCTTGTTAGTGTTGATATCAAAGTAGGTGTAGGATAGGGAGGGAAACCTAAAAAGGGTATACTTGGGAGTAGCATTGGATGTACTGTACAAAATAAGTAAAACATTTGCTTTAAATGCAAGGCAATGGCCTCAGTTTCGGTTTGACCCGTATTTTATGTCCAAGAAGTCGCACCCTTCGCCTTCTTAGAGATGTCAATTGGGCCAAACGGACACGATATGACACGTTTAAATGTGGTACAATACGAGCATTGTTTTAGACGGCCCAGGCACGATAGGGGCATGGACGCAACAAATACTAATTTTTAAAGTACCAAAAAAATAAAATTTTAATTTTGTTAATAAATTGACTCGCTACGTCATTAATCATAAAAAAATAAAATCAGTATTACATACATACCGCAAAAACTACATAAAGAATCTTTTCACCAATTATTCGTTTCAAAATTGTATAGATATAGTTATACAAATTTTTTTTCCCCGACGGTTGGTGATGTAGCCGCACGGCACAACATGATAAAAAAGGGTATGGCACAGCACAAAGCACTATTGGCACGAAGTTAAATAGGCCGGGCCGGCATGGCAGGGCACGTTGGACACCTCTACTCCTATACTACTAAACACTAATTTTCCCTAAACCGACTCACTATTTTTAATTTTCTCTGCTATCACCATTTCAAAATCACCCAAACTCACACTTTCCGAATTGAAATAAAAACATATATCAAGTACCTTTGCTTTCAAGGAAAAGGTCTGCAGTTTGAGTCTATGAAAAGACGTGAAACCTCTTTTTGTTATAAACCCATTTATTTGCTTCCAACCTCCCTCTGAAAGATACTCCAATGTCGTAAAAAAAATGTAGCTTGCACATATGACCTCTCACCCTTCTAAAATGAATGCATTCCATGCACATGATGATGGATTCGGAGTACTACAAATCACCCTGAAAATCACCCCGAAACGACGTAGTTTTGGAGTCCAAAAGACACAACCAAAAAAACACTCAATTTACGTCGTTTTGAAGCTTTTGGTGTCTAAAAGAAATAGGGCTTCAGTCGATTTTGAAAATAGAGGGAGAGGGCATTCCTTGGAGAATGCTAATTTTTTAGACTTACATAGCATTTAATGTTATTTGTTGGAGTTATATAGCGTTGGCATGCTTATTATTGTTTTTTATTTTTTTTCAGTATGAACTAGTGCTATATGGGACTTCCTCATATGCATTTGGAGATCTAATGCATTTCGATTTTAGAGATTGTTTGATTGTTATATATCTGTCTTGTGCTTTCTAGTTGTTCGTCAAATTTTTCTATGCACTTAGTAGAATTTGCCTCCTGGAATTTAGACTAAAGAAAATTAGTTTTGTTTAGTTAAAATGACATAGTTTTGCTTAAATTTTTTGTTGCGTGCTCTAAAAGATGAACGATTTCAATTATCAAAACGTGCCCGGAAAGCACTTTGAAATGGCGCAACTAATGTTTGAATAATAGCCAGTTGGCAATTTGGAAAAATGCATAATGAAAGTTTCTGTGTAGAAAGCTGTTGAAGGAGAAAAGGAAGATGATGATTAAATATTCTAGTAGTAATTCAGTTCTTTATGATGAATACACTTACCGAATTTTGCTTTCAGGCGTGTAGCCCTTGATTTCCTGGAGAACATTGTTGATAAAATTTGGACTCAAAACGACGTAGTTTTGAGTGTTTTAAAACGACATAGTTTTGAGTGTTTTTTTGTTGTGTCTTTTGGACCCCAAAACGACGTCGTTTCGGAGTGATTTTCAAGGTAATTTGTAGGGACTGATTTGTAGTACCCCGGATCCCATGAGGATGTCTTAGGTTTGCAAATTAAGGACAAAAAGTAGTTGGTAAGCGAGTTTGGCTAACTTTTTACGGTTTTTGGGTTATTTTCTCTTAATTTTTTTAATAAATTTAGGACATTAAGTAAGGGATTTGGGCACCGTCACACAGTATCCCAAGCAGAGGCGGAGCTAGAACTAAATGTCAGTGAGGTCAAATTCTTTTCTTTACAATGCCAGAGACAAACTCATTTGTAATCCCCAAGATTGATTTCATCAAATGTAGACTGAATACGAACTCAAAATATTTGTGGGAAAGCTAGATTTCTGCCATGGTGAGGAGAATGAGTGGTTAAACGCGAAAGGGGGGGGGGGGGGGGGGGGGGGGGGGGGGTGTTTGTGGAAGAGAGAGGGAATTTCGTCCAAACTTTCATCCAGCCTTCGAAGGGAACCCAGATTTGGTGCCTCTGGACTTTGGTTCTTTACGTGGTGGAGACTAGAGTGTCTAAGAGTTATTGAAAAAATGATACAGTGTGCTAAGGAGGGCAAGTAGCGGTGGAGAGAGTCAGAGAGTTGGAGGAAAAATGATTTGGTGTGGTAAGAAGGACAAGCAGTTGGGGCAAAAAAATACCTTATACAAAGGGCAAAAATTCAAAATTTTCAAAGATATTATACCTATTCTATTAAAATTTACACTTTAATGGGGTCAAGTCAAGTGAACCCGCTTTACCCCTCCCTCCGCCCCTGAGATTCCCAAGACCATCGAATAATCGTTCCTCCTATGGATCGCTTGGAAAAGTTGTGTTGCCCGAATATTGACGGCTTGGGCTTCTACCTTTAGGGCCCAGGTTCCTTTTTTTCTCGTAAGGGGCAAAACGACTAATCCATTGATTAGTATTAGTAAATTTCTTTCTTTCTGTTTTTTTTTTTTTTTTTTTTTTTTCTGCTTTTGTTCAATACGATAATCCTCTCAGTACCAAAAAAAAAAAAAACTTTATTTGATTGGAATAATTTGACCAACCTTGAATTTCTTAGTGTTAAAGCAACAAGTAAAGCTAAAAGTTATAAAAATATAGTTTCATACAATTACAAACGTACTAGAGGTGGCTCTAACACACCCAAAAAATAAAAAAAACATGTAAACTTTTATTTTATTGTTGCCATCTTGAACTCCGAACCCAATAATAGATTAACACCCAACCCAAAATGTTTGAACTCCAAAAATATTGAACACCTAACCCAAAAATTAGCCCACAAAATTTTGATATGAACAATATGTGTAGGGGTATAGATGAAAACAATAAGAGATAAGACTAGAATTTTTGGGAATGGAATTTCATTCAAGAAAGAATATTCCCATCTTAACGGCATACGGAAATTTAGGATGGAATTATATCCACTCAATAGAGAATTTCCAACAACAATACTTTCCTTTTGGATGCTGAAGTTTAAAATTCAAAAAACTTATTCATTAAGTCGTATACGTGTTAAAGTTTACTTAATCGCTCAATTAATGCATTTATCGATAGGAATCTCTCAAATTTTGCATACAGATCAATCTACGCAATCGAAATGAGAGATTAGTGGATGAACATACAATTCCTTGGTTACTTAATACCAAATGAGAGTGATGTATTTAATACCATTGTTAATGAGGCTATTATGCAATGGTTTGAAAATATGAAAACTCGTCGAGAACAATTGATATATATCCTATAGTACTTTGTTATTTTTAGGTGGCATTGTTGATATTAATAGAATTTTTTTTTAATGTATAGTCATAGCTATAGTTTTTAGAGTTAATTAATGGAACATTTCTGAACACTCTTCCGAAAATTCCTGGAGTCGCTACTAAAACGTACAATGATTATTACAGTTCAATGGGTCTACGATTGAAGCTGTCTTCAGTTTTACAACTACACATTTGCATATTTTCCAGAAGGAACAATGTAGCTTCCAATGAACAGAAATTTAAAAAGAACCCGATATAAGTATCCCCCCCATACCCATCATAAGATCTGCTGGTGCATTTTCTGCACGTGTAATGTAATTATGATTCATTTTGCAAAACATATTACTAGTATGATCATCCTCCCCCAAGCCATCATAAGATCTGCTGTCAAGTTAACTTTTACGTCCAAAGAAAGAAGATAACTCGGGTGGTCAGGTCAACTTATGCGCGGCTCGACAATCATAATTCTACCTGTGTTATTCAAGTTCTACGTACGATTGATCATGATATGAGTCTATTGATTTTGATGATTTAGAGTTAAAAGCCTTACATGTCTATCCAAACACACTTTTTGTTTTTAAAGAATTTTCCGATCACATATCATGTGTTACATAGCTTACAATTCAATTTATTTTCAAAGATAAAATCTTACCATTTTATGTATTTCTGAATGTAAGTATCTTTGGTTGAAATAAATATTCTTGCAATGCACATAAAATTCACAATGTAATAGACAATATTTATTCTCATTAGAACGGGTTACATAATTGAAGAAGTGAAATTTTGTATCAGCAGAATGATCTCTAATAGTATATGCTATAGTTCTTGTATTTTTTGTTACGTAAACCTATAGTTCCAGCTTATATTTACTGGTTTCTTTTTTCTTTTTCTTTTTTGAAAATCTGCTTACATTTACTTTATATAAGATGAAAATAAGAATCACATATGACACATGCATATCTTTTAAATTGATTTGCTTAAGGCCAATGGCACCCATATTAAACATGTTTTTTGGACAAAATCAAGAATCCTACGAATATTAAACCCATAATCAATTCCACTTCACCTGTTTATCATGAATGTAACGCCACATGACAATAATTTAAGCATATCAATATTCCTTCAAAGATCTTTCGTCGCTAGACGCTTTGTTACAGCTCAAGTTATATGTAATTAAAGTACGAGCTAACCCGGCAAATTAATTAAAACACTAGAAAACAATTGGCAATTTCATGGTCCAACACATACACAATCGATCCAAAATAGTAAAAAAAAAATTCCAGAAACCAAACAATGAAATCCATATGAACTGGTAACTCATATATATGCTTCTTTTTTTCACTCTCTTTATTTCATTGCATTTTCCCGAAACATTCGACAAAGCAAAATGTACAGACAATTACAATACAATACTAGTCCGGGTAAAGATGAAGGCAAAAACCCGGCACTCTATATGTATTTTTTCTAGAGATATCATCGTTAACCGTGGATTATCTACCTTAATCACCTTCACCGTATTTTGAAGATAGTAATTCCACCTAGGTCATATTATTAGTATTGTGTAAATGTACAGACTCAAAAAGAACAAGTAATTTAAGCATAATGATGTGTGGTAATCATATATGCAGACCAGATAAATTAGGTCAGCCACCGGGAACCGGCACTCCCGGTGAGGAAACAAGCTCCGGCTTGATTTTATTCGTCCACACCTCGTTGTACAAACCGGCACTCCCCGCTTTCCGCCTAACCTCCACAACTACCAAACTATCAGTCAACCGGTGAACGTCAAACCCAATCACGAATTTACCATTCTGCCCTTCCAATTCCAACCCCCATTCCTTCCTACCCTTCAACCTTCCTACGTTCTCAACCTTCACAATATTCTCAACTTTCTCGATGATTGTCTCCGGTGACTCGGCCAGCACGAGTCGGTCGTTGTCGACCGTGTCGGCAGACTCATCGAATAATCCGGATAAATTTAAGCCGGACGAGAACGATATCAGATCGAAGGCGTTCATCGTCGAATTACACTCATCTTCTTTCTCCATTTTTTCATCTTGTAATTCTTCGTCATAAAAACTAATCTCCTTGTAACCCTTTTTGAACCATGGGTGTCGTATGATCTCATCGATGGTAATTCTCGTCTTGGGATTCGTGTCCAAGAGGCGAGAAAGAAACCGTTTGAGATCAGGCGACATCCATTTGGGACACCGGAATTCTCCTTTATAGATCTTCTTGTACATCATCATGAGATTGGGGTCGTTGAAAGGCAAATAGCCGGCGGTCAAAACAAACAGGATGACTCCGCACGACCACACGTCCACCTTCGCCCCATCGTACCCTTTCTTCGCGAGAATCTCGGGCGCAACGTACGCAGGCGTGCCGCACAAAGTGTGCAACAACCCATCATGACGAACCTGGTCCGTTACGGCGCTGAGACCGAAGTCCGACACCTTCAAGTCGCCGTTGTCGTCGAGGAGGAGGTTTTCCGGCTTCAAATCCCGGTGGAAAATGCCACGTGAGTGGCAGTATCCCACGGCGGAGATCAATTGCTGGAAGTATTTACGACCTAGATCTTCGCTGAAGCGCCCCTTGGCGACTTTAGCAAAGAGCTCGCCGCCCTTTACAAACTCCATTACGAAGTATATTTTGGTCTTTGTGGCGAGCACCTGTCAAAAATTTAGATCGAAAGAGTAAGAAATTGAATTTCATTGGCCAAAATTATTTGAATATCGTACGAAAACTTTATGAAAAGCAAACATGAAAATATGAAAATACATCTGAAGGGGCGGATCTCATCCGTTGTACTGTTTGAATAGTATACCAGACGGAACTCATCCAAATCGGATGTGTTTTCATGTTCATTTTCATGTTTCCTTTTTCCTGTTACTTATCATTTTCGTTATAAGCGTACCTCGAAGAGCTTGACGATGTGGGGGTGACGCAGGCGGCGCATGATGGAGATCTCTCTTTTAACATTAGACATTAAGTTGGAACCGGCGATTTTATTCTTGCTGATAACTTTAATAGCGACGCTCTCGCCGTTGGAAAGGTTTCTGGCGTGGTAGACTTTGGCGAAGGCGCCGCAGCCGAGGAGTTTCCCCAGCTCATACTTACCGAATAAAGCGTTGTTGTCCATTTTCTCGACGGCTACTGGGGATGTGGCTGTGGAGACATTTCCGATCTCTGGCATATGAGGTTGCGATCTCCCAGAGACCGAACGGAGTTTACTTTGGCGGTGAGGAGATTTAAAAAGGTACGTAACGAAAGTCGTTGAGCGGAAAATGAAATGGCTGTCCGTGAAAATGGGATATGGGCGGCTGTTTGCTGCTTGACTGTATGTTTTATCTGGTAAGTGGTTGAGAAGTGTTTCAATGTGCGTGATTTAAGGGTTGGGAAGTTTCACGAATTTGGTTTTATTTTTGGTTCCTGTAGCTAATGGACACGTATACAGGGATTGTGTATAAGAAAGTCGCGAGAGACACCTGGAAAAATTGAGACACGGTTTTACCGCGTGACCACGTGTTTTTAGGGGGTTTTTTTTTATAAAAAAAAAAAATTGGAAGAGGGTAAAAGTTTTAGGAGCGTAAATTAACAAGAACAGTGATTGTTGACCACCGTGCCCAAGCTTCTAAATGGTTTCCTTCGGGCCCTATCAAGTTGGCCGAGAGTGGAACACGTCGATCGTCTAGGTTAAATCATCTATGGAAGGCCGATATCTCTCTTAGCCGTGCTTCAAAATCTGGGGAAATCATAATTGATTTCTTCGTCATCGTCTCTCATCTCAGACTCAAATGACAAATGTCATGTTACCATTAGGTCGCTTCTTGATCGAGGCACCCTTGTTTGTCACTCAAAAATTTAGCTAACTAGGAAAAATTTACTTTTACAGAAAGTTTCAATTTACGTGATAAAAAGTTTTACCATCAAGTTCTTCTTCCGCTCCCCCCCCCCCCCCCCCCCCCCCCCCCCCCCCCCCCCCCCCCCCCCCCCCCCCCCCCCCCCCCCCCCCCCCCCCCCCCCCCCCCCCCGCGGGAATTTTGTTCGGTTTCCAAATTTTCTAGTCACTTTTCCACGTTTCTCATCAATTTGTGTGCCACATATCCGGGATTAATTTTACTCTTCTACAAAACCAACTTATCTTGACTAGTTCTAGAGTCTTGAAGTTAACGAACGAGGAAACTTGCGAGTGACTCCATGGTTTAGATTTATTGTCTCCGTGAAATTCGAACATCCAAAATATGGATGATAACCACTTATTGCTTTCTCATACTCACTTATTTACTTCCTCCACCCCCAAAAAAGCTATCCAAAATCGTAATTTACACTTTAAAATATTTTGCAATTTATAAAATTGTGTATGATTTTAAAAACTATGTTTAATATAACTAACATTGCTAAAAAAACCTAGCTTAAGTTAGCAAGTGGCTTAAGTTGGCGTTTCTGAATTTCTTCGTCACTTGAAGATAACGCAGAATCCGTTTTGTTTGCAGGCCTTGTATGAGTGAGATAATTGAGCGAACCAACCATTTTTGGTAGGCTGTTGCATTGATTTTCTCTACTCTATCATTTAGGTACAACTTGTCATTTAGAGAGAGAGAGAGAAGTAGAAGTATAAGAAGAAGAAGAAGAACAAGAAAATCAGACACCATGTTTCGCGGCTTCCTCTGCCGCCACCCCAAAGTACTCCGATTCCAAAAATGATGCTATTTTTTCCCAAAAAAAATTCGTTGTTAGGCTAGGGACAATGTAAGGTAGGAGGTTCTTAGCCTAACAATGAATTTTTTTGGAAAAAATAGCATCATTTTTAAATCAGAGTACTTTGGGGTTCGGAGGGGTTTAGGGGTTTTGCGGGATTGGGGGGGAGAGGGACAAGAGAGGAGAGGGGGGCGAAAGAAGAACCATTATAAATAAAAGATGGGCAAGACAATTGAGAAATTACTTTTTAAGGGTAAAACTGGAAAGTGACCTTTTTTTTTTTTGGATATTTTTAGAAATAGGACAAATATTTTGGGATATCCTAAAATGAAAATAATGACCAACAATTTGGGACGGAGGGAGTACAGTACTTATCTGATTGCTTTGGAAGTTCTAACCGAAAAGTTACAATTGAAGCTCCTTATATAGAGCCTTTCCACCGACTTTACAAGGACTAGAATTGTCTAATTCTAGACCACTCTTGTACATGTACAATGTGTGCTAATTACAAAAAATCTTTCCAAAGTCTATATCCTTCCAGACACTTTTAACTTAGATATTTTAATACACACTATTAGACGCATCTATTTTTTTTGTCTTAGATATTTTTTACACATATTCTATATATCTTTAGAAGATTATAAATTACATTTTTAACACTAGGCTCGGTTTGGTTAAAATTAGAGAAATCGATAAGCTTTCAAGTTGCAATCACTATTCAAACATCGGTGGAAGGATTGGACTATTAATAAGATTGGTCTTTATGTTGAAGTTGGGTACATGGCATTCTTGGCTCTTGTTGGCATTTAGTATATAGTAGTGATTAATCCTCCTGCCCATTATCAGATGATCATAAAAAGATCGAAGTTGGCCGTGACAAAAATAATGTTGGCCATGTCCAGTCGAGCACCACCATATAAAATGCGATACTGGGCCAGCACTAATATTTCGGGGTCAAAAAAGCGAAGATCAAAGATCTGACCTTTTGTTGTGGGACTATTATAAAGGGTACCAAAAATAATGTTGGCCGTGTCTTGTCGAGCACCAGCATATAAATCGCGGCCACACTACGAGTTTTTAGCTCAAGGCCGGCTCTAATGCAATAGTCATAAATGAGAAGGCTACAGAGACAACATATAAGTACTTCCCCCAAATTAGTGCTTGCCGTAAAATGTTTTACGTCGAAACAAACAGAGCCTTCATATTGATGAAAATTATTGAGTTGGAGATCCTCAATTCTGCGGAGAAAGAGGATAGGGATTTAGATGAATTGATAGACGGGGATTTTGCTAAATTGGAAGATGGGACCTCCCTTTGGAGTTCGAATTTAATCTATTAGGAGGTATGGTTGTTTGCCTTTGGTATTTTTCTCTTGGTGATTCTATTTCCTGCTCTTTTGTGCTTTTGCGGGGATCACCATATTGGCTTGCAGGGCTATTGCTGTTTTGGTTCTTCTCTTTTATTGGGTTTATGTCTCTGTTTGTTTTTTTGGATTTTTGGCCGGGTTTGGTGTCTTGTAGGTGTTTGGTTTGAGTGATGTTTTTTCTTTGGTCGTTGTAGGCGTGGTTGGCTTCGATCTTGTCTTCCTGTATTTCTTTTGGGTCTCGGGTTGGTGGAGCTTTTTGCCTCTATCCCTTAGTCCATTTAATCTCGAAAGATTAATAATTTTCTTTTGTTGAGAAAAAAAATTTGATAAATTAAAACACTAAAGATAGGGTCGGGGATAATTTGAAAGTTAGGCCCCGTTTGGCATTTATATAGGAGCAAATTAGGCAAATATACACGGAGGAAAGAGGATAGGGTTGAGGATTTATGTGTTTTTGGCCAGGCATGAGAGGGTGAGGTGGTTCGTCGAAACTGCACCCTAAGTCCACATCATAGAGAGAGATGGTTCGTGAAAGCTGGGTTTGAACCAGTAAGCAACACATATTCGATCTACTACTACACAACCAACGGTCGCATGGCGGGCGCTTTAGTTTTGGCCTCTTATTTGTGTGAATTTTACTGGCCTCACATCTTTTCAAATTAATTCAGATTTTAAATAAATAAGACTTGAAACCAAACAGACTACGAATGGCATAATTGGTGGACTATTCGTTGCTCCTGGAACATTAAACTAAACTATTCGTGCACCTAAGTCAATCAATATGGATAATATGAGCCTTTATTTATCAATTGCTTGCTTGATATTTCGAGCATCGTATTCTCTAGTGAGGGGCTCATTACAGTAGTGTAGTAAGCTCATCCGGTTCTTCATCTCGATAATGAATGCTAGGAGTTTAATTTTATCCGAACAATAGATGACTCAAATCATTTGGAATTCGGATTAAATCCAAGTCATCGGTGTCAAGATATATGGCCGGATAAAATTCAGTACACCTATGCACTAAATTGCCTCACTACAAAGTCCTTGCTTCCAGCATTGCATGACACTACTCCAAGAAGGCAAGAATACTAAATAAATTTGTGGGTGGGGGAGCGTGTGAACAGGTAGAAAGAAAGAAAAAATACATTCACGTCACGTAGACCCAAACTCGTAAATGTAGACAAGGTATCCGAGCAAATTGGTACTTTCAATTTCCTAAAAATATCATGCTGTGGTAGGAGTAGTGGACCCTTAACCCCATCAAATTTGAGGTCCACATAAGACCAACGCAATCCACTTATTAATAAAACTACGATAGCGAAATTTCCCAAGATTGATCCTTCTCTTTCATTTCCATTTCTTATCTCTAATTTCCTTTGAATTTAACGTTCTCTTACCTGTGATGGCAAATATTCGCACTTTCCTTAGTTTTCAAGTAAATCTTTAAGTAGTTATATCCACTAGTTTGGGAGTTTATACGTTGGTTTAAGACGACTTTCCTGCCATACTCTATATATGTGTTTTATCCTTTAGGTAAAATAAAATTTCTTATTGTAAGAGGTTGGCTACAAAGGACAAACTCCGGGATTGGGGGATGGATGTCCAGCCTTCTTGTGTTTTGTGCCATCAGTAGTTGGAATCCCATGCTCATCTATTCTTTGATTGTCACTTCTCCAAGTACATTTGGTCTAATCTTTTGAGAAGGAACTTGATTTTTTGAAGCCCCGGGAATTGGGATACTGAGATTGCTTGGCTTAGTTTACATTGCAAAGGTACAAGTCTTAAAGATTCTCCAGGCAAGTTATCCATGACAGTTGCTCTCTACCATATCTGGCTGGAACGTAATGCCAGGATCTTTACTCAGAAGTCCAGCAACCCTGATGATGTTATCTCTGTCATTGTGGCAAATGTTAGGGACAAGGTTTGTTCGTGGGGCAAGTGGCCTCATTCGAATGAGAACTTTAGTTTGTGTCAGAATTGGAATGTATCTTCGACCTTGCTTATTAGTAGGAGTAGGATTTAGATTCTGCTTCTAGTTGTTTTGTCTTGGTTGTATCTGGTTATTTCTCCTAAGGTTTGACCCTGGGATAGTCGGTTTCTTGTGGTTGGTTATAAAATGTTAACTTACCCAAAAAAAATATTTCTAATTGTTTTCTTGAAATTTGAAAGGCCTATACATCTTCTCTTGTATAAGTTTTTATGTGGGATTGGACCCAATAATGTACTTCCTCCGTCCCGCAAAGTTGGCCATTATTCAATTTTGGGATTAGACCCAATTTACTCCCTCCGTTCTGCAAAGGTGGTCCAATATTGTATTTTGGGATTAGACCCAATGTCTCCCTCCGTCTTACATTCGCATTTTGCCCTTCTTTTTACTTTACTTCAAATAATTTAGAATTCCAAAGGACATTCCATCAAGGGTAAAATTGGAAACTAAACAAAAGTACAAGGTAAATTATGTCCTCTTAAATAGTTCGTTTCCAAATGAGGAACTAAGAAGGTGTGACAGAGAACATAAACTATCACGTTTAAGTTTCAAGAATATCCAAGCAATATGATGGAGGGAGTACAAATTACCACGTTTAACTATTTAAGTTTATAATCAATAGTGATGCCATTCAAGAGCGGACTAGATAAGGACCCAGAACTTTTTGCTATTCACATAAGTGTGAATGTTTGTGTGTATTAATATATATATTTTGAGGGAGATATTTTCTGCGTGATGCATGTGTTTTCAAGTAACTTTTGAGGTTAATTAATAATTAAATTAAATAAACTTTATGCTTGATTAAGACTCTCTCAAGTGCCCAACAGTGGAGAGAGAAACAAATTATTTTTAGGAACAATATTTTAACCCTTTACCTAAGCTACAGTGCCTCGCTCAAAGTGGTGAGTTAATATAAATTGCCTAATAGTTTGTCAAAAAAAAAAAAAATTGCCTAATTGCTAGTCTGTTGTGGCTGCTTTTCTAGCGGGGACTCTCTACTATTGCTAAAAATACACAAATAGCTGCGTTGCCGTGGATGCCCTAAAATAGTAAAATAGAAGTGAAAAAAAGGTCTTCTTTTATACTTTAGTCGATTTGCACTCTCTCCTCTTGTAAAGTTCAAATTAAATTTTCAAATGCACCAAATCCATCTTGAAATATTTTAGACAATCAATCATAATTATTGAATTTAACAATTTATTGCGAATAAAAACGTTTTATTCTGCAATGTTCGGCACTTCTTAAAATGAAATTTTTGCTCTGCTCGTGGATATGACTATTAGTAAACAGCAACACTACATACACAAAAAAAAATATCCAAAACTTACCCAAACACACACACACAAGTGTGGCCCCCACACACACTGCCCCCACACACACTGGAGGTGCAATGTATGTGGGGGCCACACTTGTGCGTGTGTGTTTGAGTAAGTTTTGGGTATTTTTTTTTTGTGTATGTAGTGTTTTCCATTAGTAAACTCGATAGAATGATGCAACTATTAACTATTATAAACTATTAGTAAACTCGTGGATATAACTATTATAACTATTATAACTATTAATTAAAAAAATCATGAATGATGCAACACTTAAAATTCGTTTCTCGGTCACTAATGCTTTGGTAATCATGTCTGAGTACTTCATTTTAGGTACCATATGATATGTCACCACTGTATCGATAGAATGTGTTCCATTTGTCTTGTAGCACATTGTACCCATGCCATGTCGACACGATCACATAAAGCCCGAAATGTGGTACTCAGATTGTCATCGTAACATTATTGTTCCAAAATTGACTTGGGCATGATACATTTCTGCATCTCTTTGTTTTTATCATCGTGACTGGGAGGGGATAAAGAGATATCAACGGCAGCATATTATTATTGTTACATGGTTTTGAACATATATAGAAAAAACAAAACAGTGCCGACCAAAATTAAATAATATGGCAACCATAAAATGAAGTCAAATATTGTAAACAAGTTGTATACCATTTGGACAGTTGGCGGATTCAATGCATTGGAATGGGCCTCAGCGTATCAGAAATACACCTAGCAGCCAGCCAGCCAACTACATCGTTCTTTAAGAGCATCCTCATCAGTTTCTCTATTTTAACTTTAAAGTTAAAGTAGAGAGCAAACTCCTCCAAAACTTCAAAAATCAGTCTTACCAAACAAACTCACCAATTTGAAGATTTTTTAACTTTGCTATAGTAACTTAACAAATTTGGTGATCTACTGTTCACTCACCAAAAGAGGAAGAGGGAGGGAAGAGTAAAAGTTTGAATAGAGAGTCTGATTCTATAAGCTTTTGATAAAGTGACTTGCTAAAGTTTGAATAGAGAGTCTGATTTTGTGAATTTTTTGAAAAATGACTTGCTAAATTATAAAGGTGTTTTTTAGGTTAAATTTGGTGCTTTTTTTTTGTGTGTCAAATAAGGATGCCATAAGATAGATCGATAGTATGTACCCATTTCAGACCCAAAAGAATGATGATGTCATCTCTTCTCTCTGTTCGAATATCTCAATATTTTTTTAGCAGTTTACTATATATCAATGAGTTTTTTTAAATTATCATTTTACAAACAGGATTATCATTTTAGAACGGAGGAAGTATTTAAAAATAATAATAAATAAATAATTAGTTATAGATGATGCCGTCTGTTGCTGAGAATTGTGTACAGTGTACGAGGGAAAAAGTCAGACCATATTAGATGGGAAAAGCTTGGGTGCAATGGACAGGAAACTATTGCAAATTACTTCCTCTGTCTCATTTTAATAGTCTTTTACATGGTATTGAGTTTTTTAAGAAGTTAAAATTATTGCTTTAGATTTTCGAAATTAGCCTTCAAACTTGGGTGCAATGGACAAGAAACTATTGCAAATTACTTCCTCCGTCTCATTTTAGAGGGTGTTTGGCCCCCTCTTTTTTGATTTTTTGGTTTCTCTTTTTTGGTTTATGGATGTTTGGCAACCAAGGGGAGAAATAGTTTTTCCAAAAACAGTTTTTCCATTTTGAACAATCTGGGTCAGAAATCAAAAAGAGCTTTGGAGCTCTTTTTTGATTTCTACTTCTCATTTTCCCTTTCCAAAACACATTCTGCACATTTCTCCCAAACACTCCTCTCACATCCAAAACTCATTCTGACCAAAAGCCAAAAAACCAAAAAACCAAAAAGTCAAAAATCAAAAGCTAAAAAGTAGGCTCCCAAACACCCCCTTAATAGTCTTTTACATAGTATTGAGTCTTTTAAGAAGTTAAAATTATTGCTTTAGATTTTCAAAACTAACCTTCAAAATTGTGAAGTTAGCTAAATGTATTTAAATTGTTTGTAACTTTCAATATGAAACTAAATACATAGGTAATATACATATATTTTATTTTATTTTATAGAAATCACTTAGTTTTATTATACAAAATTTTTAAAATAATGAAGAAATTTATAAAATTGAAAGGTAACAGACAAACTAATTGGGAAGGAAATAGTACTTTTTAAGGGTAAAAAATTGAAATTTTTGACATGTTTTGATGGCTATTTTAGAAAGGGGACATTTATTTCAAAATATCGCAAAATAGAAAGAGAGACATTTAAATTAAGACAAAAAGATTACATAGTAGTACGGGCCGAGGGGTCCCTGTAGTGCAGAAAATGCACTACACAGTGCAGTGTACATCAACCGACCATCTATTTCGACAATGGACGGCTCGAATTTAATGTAAACAACTGACGATCGGATTCAATTCATTCATCGGATTAAATCCGAACCGTACATTGTCGAATTAGACGGTTGCGTGGCGCACTACACGGCATAGGCGATACACCGTCCCCTAGAGCCGTACATGGTGATGGTTTAAGAGTTTGATGACTGCAATTGAAGTTTGTACATGGGTGTATTGTGTAGGGCTGCTCAAAAAAATCTGTGAACCGTGAATTCGGTCCGGACTGAACCGATCCGGACCGTGAAATTTTTATGATATATAATTTTAAAAAAACAAATATATATGTATAGATAAATAATTTTACCACTTTTGTAGCCTACTTTGTTTGGGATTCCAAAATGATATATGGGTTTTGTGCTTGTGACTATCTATTTAAAGTAGATGTTTACACTTTACAATGCTCAAGTTCAGATTTATAGCCTACTATGTTTGGAATTCCAAAATGAATTTTGGGTTTTGTTTTTTCGCTATCTATTTTGATTCCATAATGTTCAAGTTTAGATTTTTTTCAATTAATTTGTTGGAATGTTCAATAAGCTTTCATTATTTTTTTCAAGTGACTGCTCTTTCATTGTTCTTCTTGGTGCTTTATATTCTCATCTACTAACTATATTACTGAAGAATTTGTTTCAATGTTGAGTTTGAGTTTTTGCATGAGTTGATGATTTTTTTTTTTTCGAATAAGTTGAAAATCAGTGGACAAATCCGGAACCGATCCGTAACTCGCAGATCGGATTGTAACCGAACCGTGAGACTTTTGGATCGGACATGGATTTTATTTTCAAAAAATCGTGGCTCGCTGATTAGGATCTCGCAGATTAGGATTAGATTCATGCGAATCCAGATCGTGAGCACCCCTAGTATTGTGGCTATGGCATTTGCCCAAGCAGTTATTCTTGTGCAGAGTTTTAACAGCTTTGCTACGTGTACAGATGGGTCCTTGGGACCCACTTTGGAGCAATTATAAATAACCTAAATCGTTGATTAATGTTTAAAAAATATTTTGAGTTACTTAAGAAAAATCAACTCAAATAGATATCTGTAAATTCAATTTTTTTAATTAGAATTCTAGATCATGAGAATTTGATTAAGCACTTACAAATATTCAATTGAATAGATTTTTTGCAGGGTGACTCAAACCATTACTAAAAGATAATGATCGTTTAGATTGTGACGACCTTGAAGCGGACATCACAAACCTGTCTGTCTGTACACAATTCGTGCACGTAGCAAAGCTATTGGATGGGCCGGGTGATTCCTTGGTTGGTCTCTTTTTTATTTTATTCCCAGCGTCTTGCTCCCCATCGAAATGGGCATCTTTAATATTGGTTGCGGTCCACAACTCAATATGGGTTGGGCTATGAGCCATAAACCGGTAATGTCAAATTTTATTTTATTTTATTTTATTTTTTTGTGTTCCTCTCTCATTTGCGATTTCATTTTCCTCCGTTGCAGTGTCATGCGATATCATTTTTCTTTCTCGGCAAAAGCCATAATTTTACATGCATTGCGATCGAAGTAGTTTGTGCCCACAAATGTAGTTATCGATATCGTTATGTGAAATTATATTATGACTTTAGATTGTCATAACATGCAATACGTCAATAGATCGAGTTGATAATTCCCCTTGTAATGAAGGAAAATTTAAGATGATATTCAAATTTACATAAAAAAAATTCACCTTTGCCAATAAACATGAAAAGAAGGCCCAATTGCCCATCCCTTATAGAGAGGTTCAAAATTCCTCCGAGACCCGAACCCAGTCGTTTTGCTAACATGGGCTGAACCTGCCATACTAAACCATGGCCCGTTGTATAAAAACAGGAATAGCCATGGGCTGTCACGTATTGCAAGAATTAACATATCACATATAGAATCCAATCAATCTACAATGAGTATCACCTTCATTTCCATAAATAATTATAGACAAATAAAAACATACTCTACGTCACTACACTTTGTCACCGAAGATGGATCCAAAGGTCAGATGCGCTCACGAGGGACGCTCTCTAGTTGGCGATCACCGGCACTCCCTCTTCCGGGTTATGGGGGCATGGCAGGTCCAGTATGGGAAAACATATACTCAATTAACAAGAGTTTTTTTACATCCAATGATCCAACACTTTACATGTTGGGTCCCATAATTTCTCCTGCTACTGATATTAGGCCTTTTCCTACTGTTTCCTTTATTCAGCCACTGTTTTTGCTGATTTTCTGTTAGATTGGGCTCAGATGTTCTGATCGTATTCAGGGGCGCCCCTTCTACTTGGATTGTATTCTTTGGCTTTGGTTATCTTTTTTGGTTGGCATTTTGTCAACTGGTTGTTTCCCTCTGAGTTCTTGGCAGCATATGATTGTCACGCGATCGGGTGCTAACATTGTTTGGATGCTCTCTCGTGTTGTAATGCCTTTTACCTCGGTTCCTGATAAGCACAATATATTGACATATAAAAGCTCCATATCATGTGTTGTTAGTTTCTAATTGCGCGAAATTGGCTATGTTTATTATCTATTTTATTGATTTACTTTGAATTATTTATTTGCAGGAAAAAGATAATAATTTCTCTTATTTCGGCCGTTAAACTCAAAAAGCACAAAGTCGATTTTTGTTTGATATTAAAGTAAAGCCTGAACACAATCTTGAAGGGGATTTCTACGGTCAAATTGGGTTGAGATTTGAAATCAAGAGATTATGGAAAATATTGTGAAGTGTTTTTGCAAAAATCTTTGGTAAAAAATAACGAGAATTTTGGTACACGGCAATTTATAGTTGTCCTGCATTGGATTTGGAAAAAGAATCAAAAGCCATCTCTTAAATGGAAAGGAAAAGTCCACCGAATGTGGACTGATGAGAATTATATAGAAGATTCTTTTCCTTTGAAAGGAAAGTATATTTTTGGTGCATCAAGCTCGGCTTGGGGAACACTTCACGGAGTAATTATATGAGGGGCAGCACTTCGGCTGGAGGGAGGAGGAAGGAATCACGGACGGAAACAAAACAAGGGCAGCAGCAGTAGCAATTGACTTATTCCACGGTTGAGGAAAAAATAGAGTACACGGCTGGAGCAGAAATTTCTTTTTTTTCGTAAGCTTTATTCAATGGAGTTCTATTGTTATATGTTTATGTGTTTTAATTCCATGAGCGGCTAGTCATTTAAACTAGGGTTGAGGATGAAGCCCCATTAACGATTATTATTTATATATTCATGAGAATTGATTTGACCCAAATATTTGGTTTGATTTTGATTAAATTGTTTTTACTCCAAATCAATTGTTAGAGATACATTCTGGATATGAGTTCAATCATGTTTTTCTCATGATTTAGAATTGTCTTTGGCGTTGAATGCTGGTTTTTCATTGTTGGCTATAAAACTGGATATTTATTGTGATTTGTTAGAAGCGGATACAATTAATGATTTGGTTTTATACTTGCGAGCGGAGAGAAACATACATTAGACTTCTTAACAAAATTTCACGATGATATTTTCCATGGTAACAGAATTAGCTTTCAGATTATCATGAAGAAATTTTGGGTAAAGTCAATAATCATGAATATATATCGATACGAGTTAATGGGTGTGGATTCCGAAACCTTAGTTATTTTTCTCAACCAGTAATCTCCACTTTCTTTTCCATTAAATTTTAATTGTTTTCTTTTGCCATTTTTACTTTAATTTTAGTCTACAAACCATTCACAACTTTTTGGAACTAGGTTAGGGTTCAATTGGTTTAAATTTATTGAGTTTCCTGTATAAAAAAATACAAGTCTCTGTGGGTTCGACCTCGCTCTTGCGAAACTATACTTCGGTACGATTCGTGCGCTTGCTAGTACAATAAAATTTCACAACAGTTCCCTTCAATCTTTTTAATCCATTTCCAAATATTAATGTATATTCTTCTTTGTTTTTCAAAAAAAAAAAAAAAAAAACGTCGTATAAAAAAGAACTTTAAATACAGGAGTTACAAACTTAGACCACATTCTCACACATTTCGTTCTCTTTCGGGACACCAGGCCCACCACTCATCTCTCTCAGACTATGAAAATAAAAACTCACCAATCATTAAACTTTTTTTTTTATACTCCTCAAGCTTAAAATTTCAAATTATTGTTGTTATGCTATGGCCCTCTTTATATGAAATCCTAGTTCCTTACTTCCGTCTTTCTTTGTTATGCAACAATTATTACCGCGTTTCGTGCATTGGACCCATAGTGGCATTCGGCCCTACATTGTTTTAGAGTATCTCTAGTACACTACCTAAAAAATGTTTGCTAAAGTCTTTTCTCAAATTTAGGTGGTGACTTAGGGTACTTTAGGGAGTGAGGGGTGCCACCTAGGATTTTAGGGAGTCAATTTTGTGCACTAGAGAGCATTTTCTGAGTTTTTCTTAGTTAGCTAGGTAGGACACTTTGGGATACTATTTCAGGTAATGCACAAGAGATGTCTTTACTTTATCGTTCTTAAGTGCATCTCCAACCCATGCTCTAAAACTCCATTTGAGAGTATGACGAAGCTCCAACTCATACTCTAATTAAAACTCTTCGCTAGTTGAGAGGATGAGTTTTGGTCCTCTAAATAACTTTACGGATCAAAAGATATAGACAATTTTTCATAGTACAAGAATAGTTGAAGTGTCCAACTTTTTGGGACGGGTGGAGTATTATTGAGAATGTCCCAATCATATCATTAAAATAAGACCCATGTTGAATATAATTATGAGAAAACAATTAAGTTTGTAAAATCAAACTTTTTAGGGAATATAAAAAGCTGTTGAGTTTTGAAAGAAATGGTTGACCATTGAATTAGAGGTGTGTAGTACGAGTAGAAATGAACAGTTACATCCTCTTAATTAATTTTTTTTTCATTATAAAACATTACTTTGATTTTCTATTTGAGAGTATTGGGTCTCCGTATACAATCCCCACTTTTCTTACTGCATTCACCTCCTCTTTTTTCCATATCTATTCATTGGTGTGAAACTGTGAATGGAGGGAGAGGGATGAAGAGCGGGAAGACATAGGGGTAACATTGGTAATTTACCAAACAAACATTTTGAAATTGGGTAAAGGGTACTTTAAATAGTGTCAAGTAAAATAAGGGAGGGTAGTGACATATCAAAAACATCAAGCGAGGTCAGTACTGCTTTTGTTAGAAATATCGGGGGGTCGAGGTCAGTAAAATTTATAGTGAGATTCACACAAATTCAACAATAGGAGAGAGAATTTTGTTCATCTTCTTTTAAGGAGAATGAACAAAATTGCACTCGGAATTTATGCATAAGTTGTGTGGCTTTAGCCAATCTACGCGGAGAACAGCTCTCCACTCCACCAACTTGTACATTCTGCAAAAGGACATCTCCCCATCCTGCAGATTCTATCCTCTTGCCGTTTTTATTGAAAATTGCTAAATTTTTTATTCCAATGTCAAGAATGCTTCGGGATTCGCCTTCGAGGAATCCAAAGATAATTAGTTATACATTCGGTACTAATATTAAAGTTGGTATTAAGGCCTAATTCACGACAAATTTTTTGTCTCCAGTATAATTGTTATCCAACAAAAACATGAAAGATTGTTATTTTTCATCTAAATGGTATTTTTAGTACTACTTTTAATTGTCAAAATACCCTTTCATAATAGATAAATCATTCTCTTCACGACGTAAAAAACAAGTCAAAAATACAAAAAGTACTATTTACACAACTTAGACAATAGGCCGGGTGAACTGACACGACGTACACCTCCTTAGAAAATTTAAACAGTTGCGGGATTCCTGTTATTTGAGACACATGATTTAACAAGCCATAATAATCTCGTAAAATTAATTAATACCTTAAGCACAATCTTCGAAAATTAGTATCACCTAGGTAATGTACGAAACCATAATCTATGTACATATATGAACCCAGCTCTATAATCCCTTCTTAAAAAGGGAAAACTATAAATATAAGAGGTTCAACTGATAGGAATTGATCATAATTAATCCTATATGAAATAACGTTGTCATTCACTAATAATACTTCAGGAAGCAGTTATAGCTACGGCATGAACAACCTGTTGCCGCATTTGCACCTCCACGCCTCCGGGTAGTACTCCGTGGTCACCGGAGTACCCGGTGGCACCGGGACGTGAACCGGCTTGCACGGGGAGCACCTGCCGCACTTTGACGTGCACCGTGGCGGCCACGATCCGGGCCCGCCCAGAAACCTCCTCGTTATAGCCGTCAAGCTCATTGGTGAGACCTCGCTCTTGGTTGATTTTGGCATCATCATCTCTTTTTTGCCGATGATTTTCTTGAACAAATTCTCGGATTCCTGTACCAAACAAATGTTAGAACCCGCAAACATAATTGACCTGTTCACAAAAAAAAAAAACAATCACTTGCCGGTGCTCTAGAAACATCAAATAATCACTCCTTTTTTTGTAACATGGGACACATGAATGAATAACCTGGGCCTTGAGGTCCAGGAAACACAATTGAACTGTTTCCAAAAAAGGTTTCTTGGGACTAATAATTCAGTGCTCTCGATTCTCGAAGCACTACCACGTGGTGGTTCATGAGACTTCAATAGCGCACATTTCCGTGAGGTTCACGATTAAGCTTATGAACTCTATGCAAATGGTAACTGTGATTGAGCCGGCTCAACGTGGCTGTGTTCTGGACTACTGCTGGATAATTACTCGGGTTCCTGGCGCACGGGTTAAACAAGTCTTGAAAGACTCGCTCAAAAGCAGTTGTGTAGTATTTATTTCCAACACTTCCCACATGGTTTCTGGAATGGGCCACTGTCGTATGGACCCCAGCACCCGTGTGATAAGACTACATTGGATCGACGGCCCAAAATAACCACTCCATGGAAGAACGCAGATACAATAATAATGCTCGCTAATTGAACTGTATCTGTACTACTAACCTTGAATCAAACAATGGAAGCAACCAGATGGGCCTTGGATCATATGCAAAATGGGCCACCAAAAGGATATTATAACAGATTAATTGAAGATTAAGAGAGTAGGTTATTTATGGCAAACAAAATTTTAGATTCATGCAACCCTTTTTTCTTTTAAAAAAAAAGAATGGCAATATTTAATGAGGTTTTTGTTTCAAACCCAAATAATACCCATCGCTCTAGTATTAGAAAGAAAAAAAGAAGGAAAAAAAATATATATTTCTTTTCTCTCCTTCGATTTTTTACACTGGTTTTTCTTGTCTTCATTTATGTGTAATTTGAAAAATATCCTTTATATATAATTAAAAAAGTGAAGTAAAAAGGAAGAATAATTAAGATTTTCTCATGAATAAGAATAAGAAAAAAATGTCATAAAAGAAGAGTGCGAAAATTTATTATGTAAATTATTTTTGAAAGAATGTATGCATATGAAGAAATGTGTGTACCTCTGCAAAAGTATCAGCAATATTTAAGAATGTAATAAGATTATTAGAATGAAGAAATTAGAAGGTGTTAAATTAAATTAGGTGTAGAAACTCACGTACGTACCCACCTGAATGTTAATCATATCAGCTTTAGTACCAGTCATTTGACACCTGATCATCCTATCTGCAGCAGTACAAGAAAACGGAGTACCAAATTAGTGAAGATCATCAAACTACGTACACATTCGATAAAAAGCATTAGAAAAAAGAAAACCATTTAATGAATTAATCTGAGGGAGATGCTCACCTTGGCAAGGAGTAGTTTTGGTGGTGTCGAGAATGGCGAAAGCAGAGGAGAAGAAGAAGAAGAATGAGAGGGAGAAAACGGTGAGAGTGAAGAAGTAAAACAGAGGAGGAGGAGTACTTGTTCTGTTTTTTAACCAGTTTAACCTACTACGGTACTGCTTCTTCGACTCCATGATCGCAGTAACAAAAATCGATTGAATAAATTAAACCCCTCTTTGAATCGATCAAGCAAATGATTTGCTTAGTTCCTGGCCTGTGCGATTCTCTTCTGCTTGACTGTGAACACTAACTTGTCAAGTTTGAAATTGATTTCCAACGTCCCATGCAGAAATTAATTAACTTCCACCCCAAAACTTCTCCATCCCTTAAAAACTTCCCTCTCTCTCTCTCTCTCTCTCTAAGTTTAATCTGTTTCTTACATTTGTGTGTGGGTGGAGGAAAGTGGGTTAAGGAAGATATATTTGGTGTTCTAATCTAATAAGATGGCTGAGTAGTAGTAGAGAGAGAGAGATCGGTTGGAGTGTCGAATCAAAAAGCAGATGGAAGGAGGAGTAGTCGGTTCCTCTGTATTGCTATGTTTGGGCCTCAGATTCTCCTGCAGCCTTTTCCCAACGTCCCTGTTTTTCAACCCTCCCCCTAACCCAGTAATGTAGTAGTAAAGCACTCTTTACACAACACCACCACCCCCCCCCTCTCTCTCTCTCCCCCCTAATTCCTAAATGCCCCAATTAGGGGTGTACAAGAAATCCAAAAAAACCGTGAAACCGGATTGACCAGACCAAACCAATCTATTTGGATTGGTTCTATGGTTTAATGGATTGGTTCTGGTTCTAAAAAAATGAGAACCGGATATTTTAGTTCGGTCTCCGGTTTCATAATTAGGAACCGTGATTTTAACTGAACCAGTCCGTTATATATATATATATAGGGAGGGCTTCTAGTCCGGACCTCCATGATCCAAAATTTTTTTTGACGATCCGAGCCGTCCAATGTGTTCAGAAGGTGTTTTCAAGGGTCCTTAGCGGAAAATCTTCAAAAAAAATACCGAGAAGGGCTTGATCCAAGCAGTTTTTGCAAAATTTTTATATTTACAGTTTTTGCGAAAACTGCTTGGATCAAGCCCTTCCCGGTATTTTTTTTTGAAGATTTCTCGCGTAGACCCTTGAAAACACCTTCTGAACACATTAGACGGCTCAGATTTTTCAAAAATAATTTGCAACACCAAAAAAAAACAAATTTTTCTTATTCTCGGGAGGTTTGGACTAGAAAATTTGCCTATATATATATGCACTCCTATATATCCACACACTTTTGATAATTTTGTTAGTTTTCAGTTATAATGTTGCATCAGCCATCCATATCAATAATTATATTTTAATAGTTATTTTAGTTATTGATGGACTTCTTAAACTATTTGTGGGTTGGTATAATGGTAGTAGTTTTATGAAGTTGCAACAATTATGTGGACAATTTTTTTCGGCAATTTTTGAATGCTAACATGGTTTAGAACTGGGAACAGAACCAAACCGGACGGGTCTATTGGTCTGGTGTGGTTTGGTTCTATATGTGTAACGGTCTGTTGTTCTCAACTTTTTGGAACTGGTCGTTAGATATGGTTCGGTTCCCAGATTTCTACAAAACTAGTCCAAACCGGACCATGTACACCCTTAGCCCCAATCATAGCACGAGCCGAGCTCAACAATTAAAATATCGGTTCGTTTAAAGAAACTCGTTAAATAAATTAATCTGCCTCATTTACTGACTAAGACGAGTTCAAAAACTTCAAAACTCAAACTCGACTCGTTTGCACTCCTACCGACACGTCTGCACAGGATTAAGGTTTTAAATTGCGGTATTAAAACATGTGATAGTATTGCTCTCGTTTGTGATCGACTTTTCAAACTCACCGGCCGGTTTGTCATGATGTGAAGGTAGCAAAAGTTGCAAAAATCGACGCCTATTATCGATTTATACGTTACGTAACGGCAAATATTTAAGCCTTGATATTGTTGGCCGGCATAAAGGGAAAACATTTGCTGTTTTGTACTATGTTTTTACTAGCTAGAGTGCGTAGGGCTACAATTTATGTTCCAGCAAAGCCCTTGTGGGCCTCCTTCCTTTTGGGTTTTAAGATTCGGTTTTCTTAATTATTATTCAACTATTACTAATATTTTTAAATATTATTCTCATTTTTCTCTCTATCTCTCTCTAATCATGAGCCCCTATTTTTAATTATTATCCCTATTCCTCCCTCTAATCATTACTAAAAATTAAAACCCAAAACCCAAACCAAACACAACCGTGATTTTTGGAAGGGTGTATATGTGTACGTAGCGGGACGTTTGACAAAAACACCCTCTCTTTTAGGCTGGGTTTCTGGTTTTAGTATTTTTTTTAAGGCAGGTTACTACAACCAGCATCACCATGTGAGAAAAGTACTGCCAAACGGGGCCCAAGGCTGTTGATATTTGACCAATTTGTCAGATAAGAAAAACAAGGGGAGAAACAAAATGGTCACTGCCTAAATAAAATTGGCCATGCTCCTTCCCATATGTCAATTCTCGTGATTCCAATGGCAAATAGATCGGGACAAAACCGTGCAAGATGAATTTATATGGTAGCAAAAAAGCTGTGCTAGTTTTCCCTTGTTTTGAAGTTCAATTATCATCCATATATATTGTACGTACATTTTCTTGTTTTATTTTATGCTACAAGAAGAGTTCTTTTCAATGCTTCGTTTGTTACGTATTTTCAAAAGTTCGTAAAAATTCGATGATTTTAGTTATGAACGAGTATGTATGTTGCACGCAGAATTAGTACAAAATATTTGACTAGTTACAAAATTTTAAGTATAAAGTATCTTGTCCAGATGTTCTAAGAACAATTGCTAATGTTAATTTATACCATAAGTTTCTCCGTTCTTATAAATAAACGATGCCTGTCCTGGAACGGAGGATGGTGTTGTTCCTTAGAAAACGGCATGAATGCTGGGCCGATCATGGCCGTCCGTGGTTGGCCATAGGCGATTTAGATCTGTTCGGCAGCGGATGGTTCAGATTAATTTGTTTGAATAAGATGTGATCTAACTTTAAGTAGTAACCGCAAATATGGTAGTTCACTCGCTAGTTCTTCTGCAATTTTGACACATGAAAAAGGATTGACAAAGAAAAAGAAAATATACTGAAACCATTTGTGTTTTTTTTGGTAATTTTGGAGTAGTATTTCAGCGATTCATCCTATCACACATTCATATAGAATTCATACACTTTCTGGTCGGGCTCAAACTAACGTATGAACGTAATAAAGTATAAGTTACTATTAATGTAGCACCTTTGCTTTTAGTTCTAGCAATAATTCATTACCCAACACACTGTTTGTTTGATAATACTGTATATACTTCCCAAGGATCGAATTTATTGACAGAAACAACCTCATGTCCTATGTAGCTAAAATGGTCCTGAATCAATTGCTCTACATTCATGAGTTTGTGAATCTCGTACGAACATGTGATGAGAAGGCGAGATGCCCGAGCATTGGTCTAGCTAGGACCACATATGTATATTATGAGTTGTACGTAGTAGTATATGAAAGTAGGTAAAATTAGTCTTGATCTCATCGAAAATTACTTGGGCACCAAGGAAGTACTCTTCTATTCCTTTTGGATTTTATATCTTATAATCTCAAGCTGTTCGGGCCAATTTATGTCCACCTCAATTATTTCCTGTAAACTAATCCTATATATAGTCCACAAGCAGGGGACCCTTTTCAAGCCGGAGCAGAGCTCCATATGTATGCATGGATTAGTATCTAATCACATATATATGCATGCCAACTTCTTCGAGTTAAGACCAGCAGTGGAGTATATATTTTGTATGATTAATCTTTGAACATTTGTGCTTCATGGATATTAAATACTAATCCATTCCAAAAAAGATTATTCGGTTCGCAAAATGAGAATTAAAATACACACATTTTGGTTCAAAGAATTTATTACTTTTCTCACGTAAAATGCTACTGAATTTTCATGTGTTCAATTTAAAACATACGCTTTATACTGAATATCAACGAGTTCTTTACATTTGCTCAAATAAAAACAAATTTTCATTTGCAGTCCGGCTATGGGTACGCACACTCGCGTACGCAACATGCACGAACACATCTTAACCGTTTATTTCAACAAATCGACGGTCCAGCTGATGTTAAATACTCTTAGAGCAGTAAGAGTAATTAAACTCTTAACTCTTAAGAGTTTACTCTTACTGGTAGAGTTAAGAGTTTAATTACTCTTACTGGTCAAAGAGTATTCAACATCTGGACAGTCAAAAATGCTTTTAGATTGTTAAGATGCACCATTCGTGCATTTGACGTACGCGAGTATGCGTACTCATACAATTTTTATTTCATTTGTTCGGACATGTGTTTTGGAACCATGGCAATCTCGAAGTTCAAATCCTAATTAAATTGCATAAAACTCGTTCCATTGTTCTGATGAGGTAAAATTATTTGAAAATTATTTGGTGATTCATCTCTTGCAGCAGTCAATACGGAAGTGCATGCCATGCACATCAAAAGGTACACAAATTATTGCTCTCATAACCAGTGATCTTCTGATCAAACTGTATCTGCTTATGTGTTGCGCCTCGGATTGAATCAATATTGACAAAGGAGTGCATTAGTGTGTAAGAGAAGGATTTTTATTTTTTTATTTTTGATAATGCAGGGTGTACGTTCAGGTCAACTTGCGCGAACGACCCTCCTGGGCCTCCCACATATTCTCAGGGCCGGGCAAGGCAACATATCCTACAAAATGTTTCTATCATGTTTCCAAAGTGGTGTAAATTATTGAATAAGCTGATATGTAAGTTAGAATGTGGACATGTTGGGATAGGTACTTATAAGAGAGAGATTCTCCGTTTCATACTGTGTAACTTTGTTTCATTGTTCTTGTTTCCATCTACTGATTCTTAGACGTCCCTGTTGCCCTTAACAAGTAGGGTCCACTTTCTCCCATGATATATATATTTATATATAATGACTTAAAACATATGCTTGAATTAAACATTTGAATTGACTGTTACCCCACTTTTCATCAGCTTAAGATGTGTGATGGGGAAATTGGCAAATGGCAAGGGTCTTATACTCTCATTTGTGTTCTCAAAAAAAAAAAAAAGGTGTCTTATTTGTGGGGGCAACCATCTCAGAGAACTGCCAACAATTGACTGTGACCCCTTGGAAAAATCAACGAAGGGTGGTGGTTCATTCCGAGAACCAAATGGGAGGCTCATTGACTGTTTTGTGTGTGTGTTTTTTTTAATTTTATTAATTAAAACGTGCCTTTTTCAATTTTATTTTCAAACTACGTGAAAAACGTGTTTAAGAATAACGAACCCTTCTATGTGCACAGACCAAAATGCACCGACGACGTTGTGGGTCCCATCCGATCGATCCGAGCCCTTCATCGTTCTCAGAATCGAATTCCGAGTGAGCCTGAAATTTTGAATGAAATGGGGGTGATTTTGGATCGAGCTCATACAGCCATCCGATTGCCTCGATTCCCGCGTAGGCTCACTCGGAATTCGATTCTGAGAACGATGAAGGGCTCGGATCGATCGGATGGGACCCACAACGGCGTCACCGACGCCGTCGGTGCATTTTGGTCTGTACCGCTCGTTTTATCGAAGAATAACGCTTTCTTAAAAACGTTTTTAGAAACGCCTTTTGCGTTGGTTCAGACAAATTGACAAAAAATTAAGTTAATCATAAAAACGTGTTTCGAAAACGTGCTTTCATCTTCGCAAATGGGAGATCTGTAGAAATTGCTAAGCCTAAAGCCGTGGCCCATGTATGGTCGAGCCAGCTAGTTCTAGTGCATTGATTGGTTCAGATTTTTGGACAAACATTATGGTACATGCCTGCAATTGCAATTGAGACACAGAGAGTGACCTATCTTTTCAATGGCTCTAATCTCTTTGGCCTCCCTTTATTGCAGGTGGTGTCCATCGCAATACGAAAGGATGCTACTACGAGTCCAATGGCAATGCCGGATTTGGTGGATTATTTCGAGATCATACATGTTTATGGATTCTGGGATTGTATAGGAAATTCAACTACGCATATCTAACTCAGAACCAGAGCTTTGGCCTTGAGCATATATCGTGGACTAACCTTTATTTTCGGAAAGGATTGAGCAATGTGCACATTGAAACTGATTCAGCAACCGTTGTCCAAATGACTATTGAAGGAATTGCAGCGGAACATCCCCAGCACGCAATAGCTACGAATACCTAAATCCTGCTTGATCGAATAGGATCCACCCTTGCGCATATATTAAGGGAGGCAAATTAAAATGTAGATCATCTTGCATGATTATATAGGGGCTGACCAAATGGAGCATTTGGTTGTAATGAAGGAATTTCCTCAAACTAATCGACAATTTGTGATGGACGAGACAACCTTGGAATTGGCTTATTTAGAGACTAGTTTTAATTGTTTTTTTCCTTCCGTTTCTATTTTTCGCATGTGTGTAATTGACTCTCTATTCTCCTAGTTGAAGTGAATTTCCAAAGCAAAAAAGAAAGAAAGAAAGAAAGAAACTTGTGTGATATTTAAAGAAGAAACCTATTTTCGAGAAATATTACCAAGATATTTGTGGTTTTTCAAAGATTATTTCTCCTAAAAATATTAATAACATATACAAATGATAAGTAGTACTACTAGTTTTTTTCTAAAACTGTCTGAAAAAGGAATCATGAGATGATATTAATCAAGAAAACGACACCCAAGCAAAGTTTGCAAAGCCCTAGAGACTGAATGTCCTCTAGTTGTGAAGAGAGATTCAAAATTGGTAGTTCTTGTAAAAAAAAGTAGATTAGCTTCATTTGAAAATTGGGTCATCCCTACAAGTAAAAACTGAAAAAAAACCCCGTCAACTTGTCAAGCAGACCGAATTCGTGGGTCACATTGGGATCACGTTTGGTTGGACGGACAACACACATAACTTTAACGAGTCGATTTGATGGCATGAACAATTCTCTACGTTGTCTTTATTTCGAGCCACCAAGCCATACCGCATAACAATAATCCGAAGGGTCGTCCTACCTCACTTTACAAACCTGCCTAGTTTTGATTCTGTTCAATCATGATTTTCTTGAAGTGTTATTTGGAAAATTGTGGAGTGTAGAGAATTTTAGTTGGATGAGCTACTGTTAGATTACAAATTAGTTGGATTATGTTGAAGTCGGATCGGTTAGATGAATTTCTTTTGTTCTTGTTAAGGGGCTGGACTTCTGCCCTGCATTGTATCAAAATCAGCCAATAACTCAGAGCCCACGAAGTTACATTGCGGATACTAACGGCCCACCAATTGAAATCCATGATCTGGTGGATCAACCTCGCGAACAACTACTCCCTTCCATGATGTGAAAGGCAATTTTCGCACAACGAGATAATGCGGTCGTGTTTGGTTTGAGTTTTGAGTTTTGATTTTTGTAATGATTAGACGGAGAAATAGGGATAATAATTAAAAAATAGGTATTAATGATTGGAGAGAGATAGAGAGAAAAATAAAAATAATATTTAAAAATAGGGGTAATAATTGAATAATAATTGAGAAAACCGGTTCTTAAGAACCAAACCAAATAAGAATTTTCGGAAATAATTTTTTAAATTTATTTCCACCAATTTTATTTATTAATTAGTTTTGTAATTTGGCACTATGAAAAACCATGAACGAATAGTACTTCTTTTTGTTATGAAAATTTCTAAAATCAATTTACTGAGCTGTCGTAAAGATTAAAAAATATATTAAAATATGTGAAAATGAATTAAAGTATATTAAAAATGTAAAACTACACCGGAGTACATTTTTTTTTCTTCTCCCTTGTTTATACTAGGTTGATAAAATGACCCTTTTGTTATTAAAAAATTACACTGTCTTTTTTTTTTAATAGATTTTACTCTTTATGATGAAGAGATAAAAGATTCAACAATGCTACAGACACAACATCCGAACATAATATCTAGCCACAACAATCATATCAGGGTGGGACCCATCCAGAATGTTTCCATCATGTGAGCATGGTATCCAAATATTGTGTTGAAGAATAGTAGGATATATCAAAAGTTTACTCAAAAAAGTCAAGGAAACAGAAAGAAAGAAAAAAATACTAGGGGTTGATAGAATGACCCTTTTGCTATTGAAAAACTACACGTCTTTTTTAATGGATTTTACTCTATATGATAAAAGAGATAAAAGATTCAACAATGTTACAGATATAACATCCGAACATAATAGTCGGCCACAATACTTATATTAGGATGGGACCCATCCCAAATAATTCCATCATGTGAATGTAATGTCTAGATATTGTGTTGAGAAATAAAAAGATACTCCCTCCGTCCCATAAAATTTGGTCTTTACGAAACTACGTGCAATTTTCAAGCTAAAAAATAACGTGATTAAGAAAATAATTTTTTAGTCAATATGGATCTTGTTTGATAGATCTCATCGACAACTTTTATACGGTGCAACATTATTTGGTAAATACATTATTTTTTGTAGTAAATTTTGAAAATTTAAAAATTACACGTAATTTTGTAGGGACCAAACTTTATGGGACGGAAGGAGTACATAAAAAGTTTTGCCTAAAAAGTCTAGGAAACAGAAATCAACCCTCTTTGTAGAAAATTTTCATGTGTCCTGGCATTTTCGTATTGTGTTCGGATGTTGCGCGTGTAGAATTTCCAAGATGGTTAAAAGTTACTCTACTTTTGTTTTATTTTTTGGTCGTACTCTTGCACAATTCCACAAACGCCCCTACTACTGAAATCATCGTAAAGCGGGACACCCCTGACAAATGGAAATGGTACACGCGTGCTTTTCATTGTTCGATGAACAAACCAGAGAAGAAAGCCTCACAATTCAAAATCTGCGGCTTCTCTCTCCCTCTGCTGACAAAATCAGTACAGAGATTCCCTCCTCTTTTCCCCAAAAATCTCACTAAAAATGCTTTACTCTCTGTAACGCTCTCTCTCTCTCTCACACAAACACACACAGACACTCTCTCTCTCTCCGGTCTACAGTGATCATCATCTTTCTAACTTCGGCCAAAATCTCCAATGCAATCACGGTGCTGAGAACGCGACCGGCGAAGTTTCATTCATTTCTCATCGTCAACCAAGTATGTGGTTTCTGCCTCTAATGCTAGAAAACTATTTCAAAGCTTGTTCCTTTATGGAATCTCATTTTTTCCTTCATTGTTATGGTGGCATAAACGTTTTGGCTTTACTCAACTTCATATACACTCTTGTTTGTTTGTGGGTATTTCTTCGTGCTCGACGCATCTTAATTTCTCATATAAATAATCCTTTAAATCCCCATTGTTCGTTTCTAGGGTTTGAACTTTGTATTGGTTATGCTCAATTGTTTAATGTGGTCAAAATAGCCACTGGTTTGAATCGTTTAAACCCGTAGCTTAATTAATACCCTTCATTATTTTACAGGTTTTTCACCAGGAATCGTGGTGCTTCTCCTTGTCTCCTTGCTTTTTTGCCTAGTTCTTACAAATTCCAATCTCAGTCCACTTTTCTTAGATTTCCTACTTTAATCTACTTTATTGGAGAAAAAAGAAAGATAACCCAAGAATTTACCTCCGTTTATTCCGTTAATCCATACCCAGATCAGTTGGCATTCGGCCTTTTCCCTTATCAAGAAGTCAAGGAAATGGAATGCGCTACCAAACCCCCTTCTAAACCTTCTTCAAATATATCAAACTTTGTTTCCAAATTTGCCAAAGTTTGCACATTTAGATCCATTGGTGTGTTCTCCACTGAAAACCCTAGTCGCCACGACCCCGACAGTGCCACATTGACTGAAGACAGTAGCGATGCCACCGAAGAGGGAGAGTGTGATGTGGAGAAGGTCCATACGCACCCACTTGAGAATCTGCCCAAAACCATTCAATGTGGTGATATAGAGATCATGAGGTTGTTCGACACAGTTTCAGCACTTAAATGTGCTTATGTTAAGCTTCAAGAGGCTCATATTCCGTATGATCCCGATAAGATCAAAGCTGCTGATGAACTTTTTATGGCTCGGCTTGAATCGCTGTGCAAGATCAAGCGTGTGTATAAAGAGAAGCAGTTCAAGGAAGTTGATTCGGTTTCTACTCGATCGGCTCTGTTGCTCTCAGAAATTCAAGTTCTTGAGAAGCTGTTGGAGAATTTGAAGTTCCAACTTAAAATGAAAGACACTGAGATGCTTAGTTTGCAGAAAGAACTTCAGGATTTGAATATGACAAACAGAGAGCTAGGTGAAGAGTTTAGGCAGAAAGAAAGGGAGAATATGAAAGTGTCGAGTTTGTCCTCAGTTGAGGATGTATTCAAAGCAGTTTCGAAAGCCATTCATGACTTTGCGAAGCCGTTAATTAGCTTGATGAAAGCTTCAGGTTGGGATTTAGACCAGGCAGCGGAATCCATTGAAGGATCGGCAGTGTATTCTAAAAGGTCCCATAAAAAGTATGCATTTGAAGCTTACATTGCCCAAAGAATGTTTAATGGGTTGCCACTCCAATCGTATGGTGTTGACCGCATGTTGAAGTGGGACGACTCCTTTGATGCTTTGATTAGGGATCCACATTCAAGTTTTGCAAACTTTTGCAGAACCAAATACCTAGCTGTGGTCCAACCAATGATGGAAACATCATTCTTTGGGAATCTGGATCATAGGAAGTTCGTATCCAATGGAATGCATCCTAGGACACCTTTCTATCAAGCCTT
Source organism: Vaccinium darrowii (assembly GCA_020921065.1). NCBI lineage: Eukaryota > Viridiplantae > Streptophyta > Magnoliopsida > Ericales > Ericaceae > Vaccinium > Vaccinium darrowii. The sequence goes on from CM037156.1 coordinate 38,591,144, forward strand.
TGTTAAGATGGCGGGGTGGGTTTGGGCTCTGCTCGGAATTGCTGCCTTGAGTGAGCCAAAGGCTAAAATATATGGAGTTGAGAGAGGAAGCGAATTCTCAGATATTTATATGGACAGTGTGGAGGAGGTCAACGAAGACATGATAGTTGGTGACAGAGGAATATCAAGATTCAAAGTTGAGTTTATGGTTATGCCTGGGTTTAAAATCGGAGAAAAGGTGATTAAGTCTCGGGTTTATCTCTCGGGTTGACATCCTCTCATCATAAATTCTAGAAAGGGGGACTCTGGCTAACTGGTAACTAATGGAAACTCCTTCACTTTTTGTTCTCAACATGTGATTAGTTGCCCTAATAGTGAAATGTGATATTTCTCTTATGCAGTTTTTGCCTATTGGAAGTGTTACTCGTCAGATTTCTGTGTCTTGAGGGGGAAAGGTTTTGTTTACAGCTCAATGAATTGTAAATACGTATCTATTATCCAGTTAAAGATGACATCACATTTACTGATGTTGGTTAGCTGATTAACTTGGATATGGATTTGGGCTATTGGAACAGTAGTTCTTGTGGTTGGTTTGGATTATGTTGATCTGTTGAAAAGCTTTACTGAAAGTCCTTGAATATCTTCTCTATAATTGGAAAAATGCTCTATAATGATCTTTGAAGGTCACTGGTTCGAGTGGTTTGAAAAGCGTAACTATGTTAATATCAGGCCAACATTGCTCCCTTTCAGTCGGCATAAAGAGGGAGTATGCAAGCTGTCTAGTTGTGTCGTCCACACATGGTTATTTGTTGTCTATTCGTCTTTATTTTCTGCTGTTGTTATGCCATGTAAAAATACTCGAGTATTTAAAACGGAAAAGAGATCTCTTGGCTTCCCCTGCCACTTCGACAAGATCAGTTAATAAGCAGCCTGATCTTCATTTTCTTTCGGTTTCAGTGATGATATTTTCTGATGGCTTTCTCCTAATAAACTGTTTTAGTGGATTTTGCGTACTTTCTTTTGTACACCCTGCTGTATTCGACATTTTGCCCTTGTGTTGGTATTGAAAATGTGGGAAGATTATGGCGAATTTTCTTTGTTTTCAGGAGTTGTAACTTCAGCTATTTTCGCACTCAATCTTCCTTTCATCTTCGGCCTTTGGGATTAGAACTTCTAATAAAATTAGAAGTTCTGCAGGACCCCATAGTAGATATGTACATATAGGATTAATAAAACGAAGTTGAAGTTGCTCTGGTGATCTATTCAGTATGGGATCGAAAAAGGTTGACAAGGATATATTCGTAACGGTGGAGTTCTTTGACCCCGTAGACAGAAAATTGCAATTAAGTAAACAGAGAGTGAAGAATCAAGCTCGGAAGATGAATTCTCTCCAAAAAGCCTCTAGGGGGTATCCATTTTCTCCTCACTACTGGAGAACAAGTCCTTGCATAATTCACCATAGAATCTGCACACCAAATTTTTGAAAACTGGGCACTTAAGATTCTTCCAGCATTGGAGAAGCTCTTCGACGTCCGTCAAATCTTCCACTTTCCCTTCATCCACTATCATCTCCACCAAATAATTCTCAAAACTCCTGCACGCGTATTCCACATCTCTCTGGCCATAAGCCTGTGTCTTTTGACCTCTGCTCATTCTCGCGGAAGTTGGTGTAAGAGGGGAGGGAAGTTGCTCTCTTTGATGCCCTGCATCCAAGAAACTCTTGAGCGTCATGAGTCGGTCCATATCTCTTGTCCTCCCTCTTCTCAGTGAACCGAACCACAGGTTTCTTGGAGGGGAATTTCTGGATTCGGTTTGGCGTAGTATACGGGATTGGAGGGTACTTATAAAGAGGGGCTTCTTGATCCTTAACCTGAAGACTTGTAGGAATATTTTTCTTCATGGGTTGAAAAGGAGCTTCTTGCATTTGAAGGCAAGTGGAGATTTTAAAAAGTTCCATACTTCCATTATTGTGGACAGAGTGTTGGTTAAGGAAGAGGAGTAATAGCTTTTGATTTCGTTTGGAGGAGAGGTTGGCTGCTGTGAGAAATTTGTTGTAGTGACGGTTGGTGCAACACCAGCACACAAACAGATTGTCTGTTTGTTCTCTCTCTCTTTTTCTAGGGTGGGGGGAGAGACCAATTGGGTGATGGTGATGGTGATGGTTTTTTTTTTTTTTGCCATATTATAGGATGTTAGTGGGGGGTTAGCGGAGTGTTAGTAGTGTCATCACAGATGAGTACAGGGGCTATCCATAGCCCTAAAACTCCAACGCCCCCAACGGGGCTTGAACCCTGGTCTCCCACGTGGGGAGAGCCAGGTCACACCAACTGAGCAAGAGCTCACTGGCGATGGTGATGGTTTCAAGTCTTTGCAAGGGGAAGTTATTGGATAACCATGTAACTGTTTTAATGAAAGTCCTAGGTTTGCACTCTTTTACTAACTTTTAAGAACAACTCCCCCGTCACATTTTAAACGTTTTGTTTAATAAATTTAACTTATTAAAGAAATATGTTAACTTCACATTTTTAAAAAAAAATTCCAAAGAGATTGTTTCCACATCTCTCATCTCTCTAATCATTAAACATATTTCTCTCTCTACTCATACCCCACTATCCAATCATTATTCTTATTTCTCTCTATCTCTTTCCAATTATTGCATCTCTCTCTAATTATTACTTTTTCCAAACACTCTAGGCTTAGTTTTCCATTTGATAAAATGGAGATTTACTAAAATCAAGTGAGTGATTTTAGCAAATGAAATGGGGAGGAGATTTTATCTCCAATGAATCTGGACACACACTTGTCCAGATTCATTGGAGATAAAATCTCCTCCCTACTTCATTTGCTAAAATCACCCACTTGATTTTAGCAAATCTCCATTTTATCAAATGGAAAACTAAGCCTAAAAAATATTTCTCAAAATATTATTCTCAAAATTCTCAACCAAACACAACGATTATCATTATATATTTTGCATTAACTTTTACCTCTAGTTTTTTAAAAGGGTTTTGTTAATATGTGCCCTAGGGGCATATGTTAATGCTCATACTTAGGGGGTGTTCCACTAACTAGTTTTTTCCAAAAACTAGTTTTTCTCAAAAACCAAGACAAGTCATCCTCTCACAATACATCACATAACACAAAAACCAAGGCAGTTTTAAAACAAAACTACCTTAGTGGAACACCCCCTTAATACTCGTGTAATGATACCAACCATACCCATTTGTATAGGTACTCATACCGGTAATAAATAGGTTATGCAATATTGTCTAGGAGGAAAACTTGTTTCTAGTGAGACTAAATTACCCTTTAACGGTTATCAAAAAAAAAAAAAATACCCTTTTACTTCTCTTTCAATGCTATCTTTTCAACTGCTCTTTTAGTTTTCTAATAAGTCTTTCAACTCGGTTTAAACCCACTAAAGAGAAAAAAATCCTACGGGCATCAGTCACCAAAATGGTCTACAAACACAAAGCAATTGATTTTTCTCTTCAACTAGAATTTATATAAAAAAAAAAATCCCCATGCCAGAAAAATTATACTTTCGACTTATTATTTGGGTGAATGTTGTCTTGTAATTAATCTTTTTGTATTTAGTCCTCTTTTACATTTACATTTTCTCTTCAAAACAAATTAGTGAAGTAAATTCTTTTGATAAGAAGTTTAAAAAATTCAAGAAAGCCGAAGAGTAGATCAATTATTTGTCAATAAATTCCAAATCACTCTTTAGCACACTAATAATGTTTAAAAACATGATGTTAAGAAGAATTTATGTTATCGATTGGAACGAAGAAGGTGGTTAGGTCTCACCCAACAACATTTCTTCATTTTTGGGTTTATGTTTGATAATTAATTTTCTAAAATTATGTTCCAAAAATTTATGGGAGAACACTGGCCAACATAATTCTCAAATAATTTTCATTTTTATTTGGTCAAATCTTGCATCTTAGGTTTTTGTTCCATGGGTATGTGTAGCTAGTGGCATTTTCGTCTAATCAAAAAAAGATTTGTCCTTCCAAAACACAATTGATTACTCTACTTTAATTCCTTGTGGAAGTGTAGTAAGGTGGAGCAATTAATGTGTTCTTAGCATATGCCTCGGGGGCACATATTAACAAAAGTCTTTTTTAAATTAGGGACCGGTTCCCCTCACACATTAAAAAACACAAATTTTGACACTCCATCTCAGTCATTGAAACCAATGGCTGAGATTAGAAGTTTGGGTATTACATCCAATCCCTAATATTTCACCCTCACCCTATTTCACTCTCTCCTCAAGAACGTCGACTGCTCCTCTCTCTCCCTCCCCTGTGCCGACCCACCATCCACCTCCATTGTCGGCCGACCAAATCTCCGGCGGAACAATCTCCTACGTTTTCGGCCCCTAACTCTGGCATGTGCTCTCTCTCTCTCTCTCTCTCTCTCTCTCTCCTCTCTGCGATTGTTCGCTCCTGTTTTTGGCATTATGGTGACAGATTCTAACTGATCCGTGCCCCACGAAAATGCTGCATTTTCCACCATATTATTCACATTGGAACTACTACTTGAACTGATTTCTTTCCCTCCATTGAAGAAAACCGAACTCGTTTGCGACGTCGAATACCTAGAAAAATCCGTCTCAGTCACGTTTCCGGGATCGAAACTCATTAGATTTGGCATTGATGTGAATCCAAAGAGGGGATTTTCGTTTACCTCCATCTCGGTTTGATCATAAGGTTTGGAATTTTGATGATAATTATACCCAATTGGATTGAAACATCCTTGGAATTCGTATAACAATTGATGATCAAATATGGGTTTGCTTTCAAATTGCTCTCTTAAAGCTTCAGTCGGTCCACCTTCATAGTAACTTGCACTATTAAAATGGATTTCTCTCACTGTAAAAATGGATTTCTCTCCTCGGCGTCGGTTATCACCCGTTGAACTGTAACAATAGATTTGGCTTGTGGGTGTTTGGATCAATCCCCCGTTTCATTAGTTTCTTCTTCAAAAAAGAGTTCCAAAAGTTCTTTATTTCAAGATTTTATCACCGGCTTGTGGGTGTTTGGATCAATCCCCTGATGGGTCGGCACAGGAGAGGGAGAGAGAGGAGCAGTCACGTTCTTGGGGGGAGAGTGAGATAGGGTGAGGGTGAAATATTAGGGATTGGATGTAATACCCAAATTTTTAATCTCAGCCATTGGTTACAAAGGTTGAGATGGAGTGTCAAAATTTGTGTTTTTTTATGTGTGAGGGGAACCAGCCCCTTTAAATTATCCTCCACTTTTTACCCATTACTGATATCCAAGATTTGAATGAGTTTTAATTGTTTCCCCTTTTGAGTTGCTAGAGGTGCTTTTTTGTCATAAAATTATTTTATTCTTTGCCATAAAATAAAAAAGAAATGTGTTGGCAGGTGATCAACATTATTAAAGAAGCATAATCTATTTAATGTGTTCCGTCGTATCTTTAAGCACGGACAACTCTGTATATATGATAGAAGGAAAAGTTGTTTCCTTTTTCATTTTCTTTTCTTTTTAGTATTTGCTGAATCTTAAACAAAAGAAAAGTATAGTTACACTTCTGTATTTCTCAGTTAACTCCCACTTATCTTGATCTGGTAATTCACCTGCTCTTCATTCAAACAAGTACTCTCATGTGCCACCCCCATCCATTCAAACTGAAACATCTTGTCTATTCCTTCAGTTGGTGAGGCATTTCTCATCACAAGATTCTGCTGTATTAAAATAGTAACTGTGGATTTAGATGTCAATTTCTGGGTTTGCTGTTGGGTTTTTTTCAGGGTAGCTCAGTCTTGCCCAGGGATTTTTGGATCACACTTTCCCCCCAAATGGAAGTTTCAACTTTCCAGCTACATGCTATCATGTACTCCCAACAGCTACTGATACAAAACCCATCATTTCTAATTTCATCTCTCTTACTTGCTACTTTAAAATTGCGTTCTTTGGCATAATTTTTTCAATTCCATTGGGCCGGATTACTTTTCATAAGAATGGTCCGTCTGGCCCGTAGTAGAATGATAATGCAAAGTTATTTTGATGCACCGGCATTTTAGGAATTTTCATACGATATCGTTAAGAATCTCAAATTCTATCAACTTCAGTAAGAGAAACATCCTTACAAAAATGTGTTGAAGCTAAGTGCTTCTGACAAAAACATTGCAATATGGATAAAAATACAATGGACATTGATTTTGTTTAGTGCTAATCTATGGATAATAGACCTTTATGACTTCAACGTCGTCACGGGAGCTATGTGCTTTAAACCTAACGAGTGTTCAAAAGAAGCAAACGGAGCTCTAAACTTGACGATTTCGTATGTAAATATGAACTCAGGATATTCAGTTGAATGCTATGCCTTGTCTATGGCACCGCTAGTATCTCGTTGAGTTATTTGTTTCTTAACCATACACCTATGACTTAGGCACCTTATTATTGCCGCAGTTCCCGTTTCTAGTTTTGTTTGCACAACATCACCCAATGCAGAAAACTGGAGGAATAATACTTGATTCTTAGGTGTTTCTTTGGGTGTTTCTTTTGCCTTGATGGGGTTTTGGGAGTGGCCATTTGGGTGTTTCTTTTTGGGTTTTGTTTTGGTTGGTTTCTTTCCAAACCCAGATTGTTTTCTCTCCCTTTGGGTCTTGGCAGCATATGAATGTCAGATTGTGGAGGTGCCTTGTTTATGGATATGCTCTTGCTTTGATTTGATGCCTCGTGCTTAGCAGCCTAGGGTCCTTTTCATTTTCGTAAAATTTCAAAGATTAATAAATTTCTCTTTTGTTGTTAAAAAAAAGTACAATCGCCAGTACAGTTGAGAGCACCCTTAGCCAACAAATCCGCCCACCGAAACCCATAAGCTCTGTTTAGCAGTTTAGGTACACAACTAAAAACCTGTTAAATGTACTTATCATGTTTACATCAGTCCACCAGCCTAGCATTTCCCAATTGGGGCAGGGTTGAGGTTCTTTCTTGGACGGCCAAGTTGTTGAGTCCATTCTCACGATTAGTTAGGGCTGGGGCAAATCAATCTCTCTCTGTTACAGTATCTGGTTTCACTTAATTTTGAACACTCACTTCACTTTGACAAGGACCAAACCAATAGAAAGGGGTATTGCATATTACCCCTCTATAGTCTCAGTAAGGATTAGGTTCTATACAAATTTGCGAAATCCTCACAAAATTGACATTGCGTGCTGTGAGACGTGTCTTTCAGCACATTGTTTAGACATCCTTCAAAAAGGTTGTGCGACTATTGAAATGTACTTATGTAACGCCGCATTATCGTCTCCAAATACATAAATATGTGTTTTATGATCCAAATACAGCTTCAAGTAGTTTGAGATATTGCTGATGGTAAAAGGATTTCCCCTTTAAGAAAGTCTTGTGCTTGAGGTAGGACCAACTCAGAGTATTTGAAAATGATTTTTGGACCTTGGAAAGCAGCACGTCCCAGACAGATGGGCTTTAGTTTTTAGTAAGGCCATCATTAAATAATCTCTGGATTGCTTAGTGACATAATAACTAAGGAGTGAGGCACCAGTGTGTCGTGATTTCATGACGTGGCAGCGAATAATTTGTCGGAAAAACAGGAAGACCAAATATTGAGTGAGGTACCAGAGTGCGGTACTCAAGTTTTTAAGCGAACCACACTCACCATAAATCACCAATTACTTAAATGAATGACTCGGATCATTAAAATGTGATCCGGAGGATCCACTCCTGTTGTTTAACTAAAACCCTCATAGTTTATGCTGGTTGGTGATAATTAGAGAGAGGCCATTCAACAACCTCAACTTTTGCCCATATGTACCCATATGTACATATGCTTGTATATATATATATATATATATATATACAAATCAATAAACTTCCTATCAAGGATCCCGAACCGTGTTACGGTCCGGACCTCCACTTTTCGGGCCAAATTTCGACGATCCGAACCGTTAGATGTGTTTAGAAGGTGTTTTTTAGGGCCCCCGCGAGGATTTGGCAAAAAAAAATACCCGGAAGGGCTTGATCCAAGCAGTTTTTCATAAAAATGCATTTATAGCGTTTTTATGAAAATCTGCTTGGATCAAGCCCTTCTGGGTATTTTGTTTTGCCAAATCCTCGCGGGGGCCCTAAAAAACACCTTCAAAACACATCTAACGGTTCGGATCGTCGAAATTTGGCCCGGAAAGTGGAGATCCGGACCGAGTCCGGACCGAGTCCGGACCGTAGAGGTGTGGATAGGAAGGAGACTCCAAATATATATATATATATATATCTATTCGACAGTTCTACTTTATACCTCTTCATGTCTAGCAATCTTCAATTGTGAGAGATCATATAGAGGTAAAAAGAAACCTATCTCAGAGAAAGAGAGGGAGAGGAGCAAAGTTTCTTTGATGGGAAATTACAAGTTCAGATTATCAGATATGATGCCAAATGCTTGGTTTTACAAGCTCAGAGACATGAGCAAGACCAGAAACCATAAAACCTCTCATCATACCCTCAAGAAAAAACTTCCACCACCACCAAAACCATCACAACATAAGCCTCATTTTTCTCACCCAAGACCCTCTTCCTACTATTACCATATCCCAGAACCCAGAAGATCATCTGAAAAATTCTACGCTTCACCTACAAACCCGAAATGCTCAGATACCCAATTCCCTGATTTTCCCAGAAAGTCATCCTCCAAGAAAAAACCCAGGAGAAAAACCATTTACAAGCCATCTCCAAGGCTTGCCACCACCTCCTCTTTTTCGGCCGATTTTTCCTCTTCATCTGAAGAAAGTAATTCCCCAGGATTTGCACCCAAAAGAAGTCTTGATTCGCGGTCGTCTAATGGATCACAACCCTCCTGGTCAAGCTCTTGCAATTGTAGAATCACTTCCTCAACTACTGATATCATAATTGACATCAATGAGGATTCTTATTCGAAGACAATTCAGAAGAAGATAGAGGCGCTTGATAAATTTCCTGAACTTCAACGACTTCCTCCAATCTTGACAAAGCCAAAGGCTGCTTCCACCTCATCCGAATTCGATAAGCATCCTATAAAAATCATCAAAGAGGATTCCAACAAACCTCACAGAGAGACTAAAACTAGTCCTCGGACCCGAAAATCGGTATCTTATTCAAATGGAGTGAAGCTCAGAGCCAATTCTCCAAGAATGGGAAGCAAGAAGTTGGTCCAATCATGTGGGAGGAGAAGTGGGTCATTTGGGAAGAGGAAGAGCTTTTCGGCAGGCTTGGCAATTGTGAAGTCCTCGTTTGATCCGCAGAGGGACTTCAGGGAATCAATGGTGGAGATGATTGTGGAGAATAATATCCGGGCTTCAAAGGATTTGGAAGAGCTCCTAGCTTGTTACCTGTCATTGAATTCAGATGAGTACCACAACCTCATTGTGCAGGCTTTCCAGCAAATCTGGTTTGATATGGCCCACCTCCGGTTGTAAAGTACTCCAAATTCCATTTGTTTTCATCTCATATATAGTCATATAAATGTTGCAAGAAATATTCAGTTTAATGACTGTTGAAATCTGCAATTGGGTTTAAGAAGTTTAGCTTATATAAGTTAGCTTGCAAAAATCAAACTTGTCTAATTTTGGGTTGAAGAATCTATCCCAAATTGGTGCCTTATTTTGGCCTAATTTGACTTTTAGATGTTCTCTGCAATGAAGTCCTCAAAATGTGGTATACTGTTGGTAATTTCGGGAAATATAATTCCAGTGAAGCCGAAATTTTTGACCAAATTGTGTTGAAAGAAAACGTCAGGCCAGTGTTTTCATTTTCAAGGACGATGGCCACTCTCTGAGTGCTGAAAAATCCAACAAAGTCATTCTCGGAGAGCATGCTTGTGAGAATAGACTATTCATTTTTCCAAGACGGATATGACACTATCATGTGGCTAAACTTGTTTAATTAGCGTTCTTTTTTTATGATGATCATCGGCAGTGGCGGATACAGGATTAGAGTCAAGCAGTGGCTGAATTACATGGGTTTTCATGTTCATAAAAAAATATATTTTGTAAGTATTTATCGCTACTTGCGAGGTCTAAATAAAAGACGATATTGTGTGCATGTGCGTAGCCACTATTAAATTTTATAAAAGCAACCTAAAAAACACTATTTGATAACTTGAAATTTTAGGAGTTTTTACCCCACACAAATAGAACTTTTAAGAATTTTTTTCACTCAAGGGACTTGCAGGAGCCAATCCCATGGAATTTTTCTTAATTAACCTGAAAAGCAAATATAATACGTGAGAATACTTGGAGTTATGCAGGTGCTGAGGTCCCCCCTTACACCCTCTTGGCACCGCCCCTGATCATCAGCTCGACAAGTCCTACAAGATAAATGGTTTGAATCATATCGATGGACCCAAAATGAGCCCACCAGGCTACATTGACTAAATGTTCCATATAGCTTCTGATTTTCATCTTCATGATAGAAGATTTGCCCCTTTTATCTTTGTACTCTACCTTCCTTGGAAACTTAAAGTTTCCCTTGCAGCTAAAAAAGCTAGTTAAGGATTGGGATGAGTTTGGCAATAGAGTAGATAAACCATGATTGAAACAGTTCAATATGAACTTGAATAATTTGAACCCCTAAATCACAAGCACAACTCTAGTGGGCATGGAAAATGAAGGGACCACATGGTAGTTAGTGCAGACAGCACATATAAATCTAAGATCACTTGGCAGTGTAAAGCAGCTTTTGAGGTTGCATTCTTGTCTAAAGTGAACATTGATTATAAAAGCTAAAGGCACTATGAAAAAGTTAATGCATGCACATATGCCCTCCTACAATCTTGATGCTATTAATTGATGAGGAAAGATCTGTTACAACTTACGGTGGCTTTTGAAAGGAAAAGTGCTCTTTTTTTTTCTCTTTTTTTTTTGCACAATGATCCTTTTTGGAATAGGGGAATGTAATAATACTGACCGATCCGGACGTGGTTTTAATTAATGTATCAGGACATGTGGTATTGGTCGTTGCGTAATGGCATTAGCAATGTCGGACGGTTTGTTAATTTTGGAAATCATCAGAAAGCGGTAAAAAGCTTTGCGCTGGTGTATTGGCTGTATCCGTACGAGTAGAAAATCTTCCATATCAGTAATGAATTAATCCATAACGACAGTCACTCAATACAGAAGCAAAGTATAATTGTTACTCTTCAACTAACATGTAGCGATTACTATTCCCTTCCCTTCTCTTTTTTACAACTGGGTGTCCGCGCATAATTTGTGCACCTCGGTTAATGCCAGAACCCTAAAGCTCTAAGAGCCTTATTTGCTGGCAGTGAAATGAAATCCTATCCTACTCCCTCCGTCCCGCAAAGTTTGACACTTTCGGGAGTGCGTGCCATTTTTAAATTGCCTATATCTTTCAATTCATAACGTTTTATGTGATTTTCAGAACTTTGTTCAAAAGATCTAATTGAAATCTATCAAACGAGATCCATATTACTTATATAAAACATTACAGATTAAAAGAAATAATCAATTTTTTCATAGGGCTGAAATAGTGAAAGTGACAAACTTTGCGGGACGGAGGGAGTATTTTCTTGCTGGAGTATGAGGTGGTCCTGGCATACTCAAATTGGTCTAGTTGTGGAGCTTGCCCATTGCGAGTCCATTCCTTTGGCTGAAAATGTAAGAATTATTTGATGTGAGGTAACGAGATGGGTACATCACATTGCCTAAATTGCTTAGCATTAAAACCAAACATTGCCTGAATTCATCAGACATCATAATTTCATTTGCCATACTTGCATTGATTGATACCCCTAGTTGTAGACAAGAGGGTTGGCTCCATTTGTTTCAAGAAAAGTTATTTTCTTTGCATTAATGGCCTCTTTCCTTGTTGTAAGCTTCGAGCCCTTTCAACATCAAGGTTTAAAACATGTTTGTTGGGGGTTAAAGGAACTCGGAAATAACTTAGTTGCTCCAGATATGGAATTCAAGGGTACTAAAAATCCTTTGGTGTCAGCCTGTGACGGACACAGGATTTCTATCACGGGGGACCAAATTATGTATATTCATACATTAACGACGAAATATCATCTTTATATATTAATAACACAATTTTGAAGGGACTTTTCTGCATAATTTTTTACAAACAAAACTTAAAATATAATATAAAAAAATTAATCGATCGAAGGGGAATCAGATTTATGACAATCACGGGTACTAAAAATCTCTCTACCTAGGTATCATGTCGATAATTGACCCCCTTGATATCCGTCCTCTATTTACAAAAATGTCATTATTAATTACGGAAATGACTCCCGCACTTATATTCTCCCATATCTCCTTACTAGAATAATTAAGCACAACATATACTAATCACCTGTCTCTAACAATCTCTCTTCTACCATATCTCCCTTCTATATCATAGTATTCCTCAAAATTCAACCACCTTAAGCGTCAAGCCAATTCAAACTTATGTCTCATGACAAGGAGATTTAAGTTCTACCCACTTCCATGAAACAATGTGCCAATCCCTGGATTCGTAAGGCTCAGTTCAGTTGGCAAGAGTGTTATGCGGGAAAGTTATTCCTGAGGAAAAGTGAATTGAAGTGAAGTAAAGGAAAAGAAAAGTTATTTTTCAATGAGTGTTCGTTTGACAAAAGAATTTTGCAACAAAATCAATTTTTGATTGATCGTCAAGCCAATTCGAACTTATGTCTCATAACATGGAGATTTTGAGTTGGACCCACTTCCAAGAAACAATGTGCAGCCAATCCTTGGATCTGTAAGGCTCCGTTTAGTTGTTAGGAATGTTATGTGGGAAGTATTCTCTAGAAAAAGTGAATTGAAGTGAAGTAAAGGAAAAGAAAATTAAGTTATTTATTGATGAGTGTTTGTTTGACAAAAGAATTTTGCAACAAAATCAATTTTTGATAGATCATTTGCCAAGAAAAGGAAAACTATGAGAAAGTTCTTTATTTTAATTCAAAACTTTGAGAGTAGAAGGAGGACAGAACTTTACCACGGCGCTAAATTTCATATATTTTGTCGGATGTGTTTTAAGGGAAAAATGAGAGTTGTTGCAAAAATTAATGGTGTGGGTCTCATTATTTTCTCAAGTAACTGAACACTCAAAAAAATATGTGAGAAAGTTGACTTTTTCATCCTTTCTTGACATCTGAATGGGGCCTACGGGTCTTGTAACTTCCAGTTAAGCTAGTAAAGTAGAAAAATTGGTGAGCTAAGCAAAAACCAAAGGAACCCTTCATCACCTTTTTCTTCCTTACATGTTCCTTTTCGTACCATTCATTTTGGTTGAAGCTAACTTTCTTAAAAACAAAATAAGTTATGTAAACTAGAATAGATTACAGATATAGCATAGGATAAAGGAAACTTTAAAGCTCCAATTTAGAGTGTAATTAAACGGGAAAAAGTTTGCATATCTTTTGCCAAAATAATGAGTCTAGTACACACGTGAAGAGTAGATCAGGAGGACCACCAATGCTACTCCAAGGTTGGGAATTTAATAGGACTAGTAGGACAATGCCGCCCTGGATTAAACTAGCAGAGAAGTAAAACTAGGTAGTGTTCAAATATTCTACGGACGCAGCTTTAAAACACAATTCCAGACATAATTGTACCCGAAATTATTGGATGAATGTGAATCAATGTTCAGCCGTTGGTTCCAGGGCACAAATTTTTATAGGACTTTAGCTATGCATTGTAGGAGAAGTGTGAAGGTGTACTTCTATGAATATACTTTCAAAAGTAATTACCCTTCAATGCAACACTTTGAGCACAACTAAATTGAAATAAAGTTTTCCTACTTCTGACCAACCCAACAATGAACACGAGTTGCTTCACAAAGGCTTCCGCTTATCGCCGGCGGTAGTCTGTACTGGTGATTTCGCAGATATTGAATTTTCTCTCTTGTACTCAAAAAAAAAAAAAAAAAACAATGAACACGAGTTTACAACAAACCAACAACGTTACATTCAATAGTAAGCATTATAGACACATTCTCTCTACCACACCCCCTCTCAAATGTGGGGTGGGTCCCCCAGGGTGGGGTCCCTTCACATGTGAGAGGGGGTGTGGCAGAATGTGGTAGAGAGGGTGTGTATGTATCATTGTTCGACAAATAATTGTGGAAAATAATGTTGAAACTTACGATAGCTCGTATGTTTGACTGTCTATATCATTTTCCTTGTGAGTTTTTCTTAATGAAACAAATAGACATATAGAAACACGATTTTCACATCCCGAAGGAAGAGGCACCTCCCTTGAAGTCCCAAGCTATCGTATACTACCGCCAGTCAACAAAAGCCAAATAGTACATCATAACTTGGGCAGCGGCTTAGCAAAAAAAAAAGTTGGGCAGCGGATCCTCTGTCCAACTGTCTCTGTCCGGCCTTCCTGTCCCACCCATCTACGTTGTCCTCAACAAAAGCCAAATAGTACATCATAAGTTGGGCAGCAGATCCTCTGTCCGACTGCCTTTGTCCGGCCTTCCTATCCCACTCATCTGCGTTGTCCATTCGAGCAATCAGTGGCACGAATCGCAGATGAACATGGACAACTTAGATTTGTTTAGGGCTAAGACAAAATTCGTTGATTGCTCGGATGGACGACGTAGATGGGTCGGAGAGAGGATCTGCTGCCCATAAGTTCGTTGTGGTTTCTGTTATGAACATAGCTCCACAGATTCTGGATCATCATTGACTGACAACAATTTGGAATTTTGAGAGAGAGAGAGAGAGAGAGAGAGAAGCATGACACAAACCTAAGCGCAGGAATCCTGTCGTTTTGGTTCTATTCTGACAGATCCACCATACAGAGTCATACGTATTTGTTTTCTTTGCAAGGCACCATACTTCTGTAGAGAAAAAGGAAAGGGGCCATACATGGTTGTCGATTTGAGTTTTTTTGAACTGATCAGAATATGTGGCGGGATCATGGGCATTTTGTTTTTTTTTTTTTTTTTTTTATAACCAAATGTCCGAGACAGCTTGTCCGTAAAACAATTTTTTTGAACGGGACCATAAGTCTCAATGTACTACTTGCATAGCTAAAAATAGTTACGGAAAGAAAAACCTTCACCACGAAGCCATTACAAATGTTTGAGAGCATAAATGCCAAAATAAATAATTCTTACAAAACTATAGTTTAAACATTAATCTTCTCACATTTTTAGCTGGATATGTTATATGTACTAATTAAACTTGCATAATCAAATTTTACTTTTATGTATTTTCAATAGACAACAACTAATTCGTTCAATTTCTCTGTGACATAATTGACCGAATGTAGGTTGTTATTAACATGACAGAAACTTATGACAGAAGCCAATCTTGAATGCATGCCAGAAGCTTTCACACGGAAAAAGGAAACCAAGAAAATAGAAAGAAATATTACAAATCAGATTAGCGCGTCCCGACGGATATTGGGGGTTTTGGAATACAGGCGATTGAGATCAACTCTACCAAATACCTCAAAATGTATCTTCAAAACTGTATTTTGCTACCATATTTCAAAATTTCAAGGATCACTTTAGTGAAATTTAACCTCAAAAACACCTCTTATACATTAACAAGTCATTTTTTTAAAAAACTCACAAAATCAGACTCTCTATTCAGGAAGTCAGGAGAGAGAATTGCTTTAACCCGTAAACAGTGCCTCAAAGGATTTACCGAGTTACTGTAGCAAAGTTATAACTTTTGCAAATTTACAAAAAAATTGTTGAGTTTGATTTTGAGGGTTTTTTTCCCCCTTTCACTCAACAACTTAGCCATCAGGGGGATTTGCCTCCCCTGATGAGGATGCTCTTACTGATCCAAATGTAAAATGGTACATCTCTTACCTTAAAAAATGTTTTGGTTACTCTATTTTATTAGTAAAATCACTTTGATTACAATTTTTAGTCAATTCTTAATTTTTAACATTCGGGAGGTATTCACTAATTTTAAAATTTTGTATCTTTTTTTTTTTTGGGTAAATAAAATTTTGTATCTTCGACATTAATATTTCAATGTTTTACACCCACCAAAACTCCCCATGTATTCAGTCACATCAAGTTGATAAAAGAAAAAGACAAGTTGACAAGATTATGTTTTGTTGTGAAATAAGTTGGGTAAAATAACAAATTTTTTTTTTTTTGGCATATTCAGGGGTAATTAATTTTTGCAGCAAAAGAAACGGTAAAATGCAACACAAGGCAAGTAAAATGTAACAAATGAATTAATGGTCCAGTGAATTAAAAATTGCTACAGAAAATGATATAGTAAAATTGTAGAAGAGATGCAATACTAAATAGGCAATAGAATAATAATATTTTGAGATTTGAGGAGTGATGATCATTCCCCAACTTTGAAGGGAGAGAACGGGAATTTGAGGCCGTGACTTCAAATTGTTCGGTGTTCGAGGGATCTGTTGGAGCACAAATTTTATAGTTGGTCCCTCAAATTTTTGAAATTTAATATTTGAGGGATGTGCTGGAAATGCAGAGAGCTCCCAACTGGACATGTTCTTTGTGAACCAACCTTATCCCATCATTGTTCCTGCACTTCATTACGAATCCCCTTATGACTTGTTACTTTCAAAGAGTCGGGCAAATATCCGAAGGGTCTGAATTGCACGAGAAAATTTTGACTGCAAATAGGGTAGGGTGAGCACCAATCTCTCGGCCGTCTAAAAGTGTTTCGACGGTCCAAATTTCTCCCTCTCTCTCTCTCTCTCTCTCTCTCTATTCTCTTTTTCTCTCTCAAATCCAGACCGTCCAAAACACTTTTGAATGGCCGAAAAGTGCGCTGGGTACTGCTGGAATTCATTAAGCTATAACATATACCAGGATACGATGGATATCCAATCGTCACAGAGAATTTGAGAGTTCAATATGCTAAAATACGAAAACTTCAAGACTAAAATCTTCATCTCTGAGTATTATTTATTTGGGACATTCAGAAACGTATGAATTTGCCCACAAGCCACCCTACCTTAAAGCAGCCCCAGCATTGTAAGATCAGACAACCAAAACTGGGCAAATCTACCAAACAGAAGGATGCTAGGGGTTTGAACACACGTTTTGCCGCCTGATTAGCAGCTTTGTTACAATACCACAAAATGTTGACAGAGATAATAACAAAACGAATCAACGAGAAAAAAATAGATATAATTCTTCTTCCTTTCTCGCTGATTGAAAAAAAAAAAAAAAAAAAAACATAATAAGAAAATGGCCAGGCCATCAGTAGATTACACACCTCAAAAGGACCAACGGAATGAAACAACTTACTGCAGCATACTCTGGACTGGTCTAGGACATCGGCCAAATATTTACACAGATAGAAATATGTACAGACTTGTAGCATCTTCTCTGCATATTTTTTATTCAAGAGAACTGAGAATTCAGGCTCTGCTTCCTTTAGGGCCTTGCCTCTTACCATCTCTTCGCTTCGACTCCTTGGCAGAAACCTTACAAGGGTTCTGAAACCCAATATTTTCCACAGCACCGACAGTTTTGAACAGTCGTCTCTTATTCACCTCTTCGACTAATGATCGGTGCAGCAACTGGGATCGCATATCCACCAGAGATTGGTTCCTCGTCAAGCGACGGCTGTCCGTTACCCATTTATCTTTAGAAGTAGAAGCTTGGTCGGAGTTGAGCAAAACTACATTTTGCTTGTGGTAATTCCTAGCAGTATGCTGGCCTGTGCTAGAAGTTTCTTCTGGACAGAACCTTGTAGACTTTTGTATATTTGAAAGTGAGTACTCAAGGTCTCGTACTGTATGAATCGATTCAGAACCAGGCTCTTCACAAGAATAATAGTTCAAGTTGGAATATTTTTCAGAACGTAAAGAACTTTGAGAGCTGGTATCATCAAACAAGTCATCTGCAGCAATATTTTTTGTTCCCAGTTACTGGTTGTTTGTACAGAATCATGTGCTTTGTGCTCTAACTACGGAAGATTAGCACATTCTAACAAATGATACAGAGCTAGAAAAAATTCATAGCCCAATAGAGACGAAAATAAAGCCACTAGCCAGGTAGACGGTATGTATATATTGAGGAATATATATTACTACACTTCCACTAAGCGGCAGCTTCTATTTTAGTGCAGACTAAATATGGTCTGTTACCAAATAACACCCGACGTGTTTTGCAGCATTCAGTACATATTGACTCACTTAATGTGATTCGGATCATACGTTTTTGGTACAGGATTTGGAAATTAAAACAGAGACTATTTTAGTGCAGACTAAATATGGTCTGTTACCAAATAACACCCGACGTGTTTTGCAGCATTCAGTACATATTGACTCACTTAATGTGATTCGGATCATACGTTTTTGGTACAGGTTTTGGAAATTAAAACACGGACAAATTTCTCTACAGCTGACACAGTAAAGGAAAGTAATTGGAAAGACCGAAGAAATTGCATGTGACATGACCCCGTGGAAATAAGCCTAATCCCCCGTATGACAAAAGTTGCTGTGGAACAAAATCACCAAATAAACCTTTTGTGACAGTGACAGGTGGCCCATGATATTTGACTCCCAGTAAGCTAATTATGCTAAAAGGTTATGTTATAGTGGTTCTGCAATAGTTTGTCATTTTCTAAATTGGCAAGGTGACCCTGCATAAGTGGTGCTACTCATACAGTTACTCATGCCTTCTTGTTTCTTCATAGCTAATAGATCATATGACCAATGACACAACAGTGACCTAAGAAAGAAAGAAGCATACCTTGGATCCAATCACAACGTTGAGAACTTGTATCCATCTTGTGAATATTAACAAACCCCGGGAGTGACACTTGCGATGATGAACAAGAGGAGAAAGAATAGAGAAGGTGATGGTGCCCATCATCATCCTCTTGATGATGCTCCCAGTAATCTGATTCATGCTGGCCCCGTTTCTTCCAATTGGGTATGAGAGCAGAGATCTCTTCATCAATCATATCGGCAATTTCAAAGGGCTCCCAATCAGTGATCTCCAACTCCTTCACCATCTCAGTCGCAACATCTAACGGTGTGTCACTTGCAATGTCAAAAGGGAAATAAACGTTCCTAGCAGAACCTGAGCACAATTTAAACAAGCAAAACCACATGAGATCTCTTGAGGTAGCATTCAACCAGAGCTATGAGCTTTTGCTCCTACAACTAGTACTTTTCTTTTCTCGTAGTACAGCCAATTCTTGGATTACCATCTAGACGAGGCTTAGGTATACACAGGCATGGTATAAGTCTGAACGACATGCAATATCAAAGCGAGTTATAACACAGTGGAAAAGGATTAGATCAAGCACCCTATTTATTCATTTGGCTATGTTATTGGTAAGATTTCCAATATTGTCATAAGGGTTAAGTATGATAGTCGATCTCGTAAACCTACCTAAACTGAAAAAACCCAAAAAACTCTCAATGAAACCGACAAGTAATCTTGTTAAACATCACAATAGTAACAAAAAGGCTTCTTAAGTCTCACCTTCTTCATCGGGAATCTGCACCTTCAGAAATATGGCGTCACCTTCGGGATTTAGCTTCCCCGTGATAGTCATGTCTGTTCTTGGTGGATTCTCAGACCGTCTCAAATCTGCTATTCCTATGTTGCCATTCAAGAAAGGCTTCTGAATTCGAGTGTTTGTAAGACGCAACGAGTCATCATCACCAACGGCAAGAAATGGGTCAAGCAATAGCTCTTTAGCTGATAATCTCTTTGAGGCAGTTTCCAAGCATTTGCCTACAAATTTTTGTGCTTCCAAGTCTTCTACCTTGTAGAATGCTTTTGGCAGCTTTCCCTGAATTAAGAAAGCCACACAAAAGTCAAACAGTGGGTGAGTGAAAAATGTTTGTTGCCTTGTCCGAGTCTGTCCTACTCCTTACCGATGTCACCTTCTTGTAAATTTGTGCTGGGTTGGTGCATTCACTATATGGGTATTCAGAAGTGAGCATCTCTAAAACGCACATACCAAATGAATACACATCAACGAGTTCATTATAACTTTCCTCATATAGTTCTGGCGCCATGAATTCTGGTGTACCTAGCTCCAAGAAAGTTAAAAAAGCCTGCGTAGTTAAACATGAAATGGAAAAAAAAACAATAATGATTTGATTATGTATCTAGTGATGTTCAAGTTGCGGGTTTTGACCAATTTACAGGACATGGACCTTCTCTCATTGAAATAGCTAAGGTCCTGGTTGGCCTCCTAGTTAAGGATTGTTCCACTTCATCCTATGCAATGTGAAAGTGCTTTGAATGTAAGAATTTTAAGATACACTGTAACAGATCCACAATTGCATAGTTTACACTGAAGAATCACATAAAAACTTTTTGTTTGTTTTCTGGCTCAAAATTCAAACAGGCATACATAATTCCGGGAATATTTGAATCGGCTGGAGTGTTTTGTGAGAAGGATCAGTTTACATTTCGTTGTCTTGATCCCCAGAATATAGCACTCCATATTGAACTGAATAATGTGCAAATGATAAGAATGAGTACCTATAACACTGTGTGCTGTGAGAGAACCACGGAGAATTGCTGCCAAGCCCAGATCACCAATCTTCACTTGTCCAAGATGGCCATTGACAAAGATATTATCACACTTAAGGTCTCTATGGATCACTGGTGGATCATGGCCATGCAGATAGACAAGGCCAGATAGTATCTGACGGGCCCAAATCTTGATGGCACGGACATCCAAAAGTTTATACTTCTTCCGATATCTACAAACAAGACAGTTGAAATTCTCTTCAGTATTAGTGCATGTACTGAAGCAAGTGTATACAATGATATATATGCAACTGTTGGAGATCCCAACCAAGCAGCCATATGATGTTATGAGCAAAGTAGTCTTTGACTATACTCCAAGTCTCCAACCAATATGATGTCATCAACATCCAGCACACATCTAAGCCAGTTAGTGCCTTAGCAGGATGATCTACATTTTGTAAACACTTTTCTTTCACCACATTTTGTATAGTTCCTTCGTGACTCAAACAGGCATGAAGTTCTCAAATCTCAACATCCCTAATTGTCCATGTATGAAAATCAAATTAAGCTTATAGATAACAACAACAACAACAACAACAATAATAATAATAAAGGTTGCCCTAGTTGACTGATTCAAACAGGCGTCTCAGTCCTTTCTCTCCACACGTCCCCCAATCCATATCCTGATTTTTTTGGACAAAGAAAAGTATATAAAATTGCATTTCTTACATATCACCGTGTCCGTATCTTGATTTTCTCAACGTCGTTGTGTCCCCGTCTCCATGCTTCTTAGTTGTCCATTCATTATAAACATCCATGTAAGTTCGAACTTGCTATTTTCCTCTTTCATTTTTTTCATACTAGTCAGACAAGATCACAGTGCAGTCCACCCCATTAGGTGAGGAAATCTGCCACGGATTTAGTAATGCACGCGAATATGAAGTCAACAAAATACTACGACAATTTTTTATTGTCATTCTGAGAGAGTTTGTTAGGCTTATGGTTTAGCAGGCTAAGAATGCCAGTACATTCATTTGGAAGGCATTTTACACAGTTGAATTTGGTAATAAAAAAGTGGGTTTTGGAAATTACTCTCGGAGGGTGCCGGAAGTAAACATTTCGGTAATAAAATTGAAGGTCCTTCGATCGACGTCAATCCAAGATGTGTAGAATTGCATAATTGAATCATGATTGAGGGTGCTGAGGAGGTGAACCTCTGAGTATAGCCGTTGCAGGTCCTCCGACGACCGAAGCAAGTCATTGAGTTTTACCTGGTTCCATGCAACCTCCATTCCAAGGACCTCATCGATAGCTTTGTACACAGTTTTCATTGCCCCTTTTCCAAGAATTTCTTCAAACTGTCCGAGAGAGATATAAGGCACTCATGTTATGGGTGTCAAGTAATTAACTAATCAATTAGCCAACATAAAAAACAAAATAGGCAAACTGCAAGAATGATTATTCTAAAATTGCCACTTCCACCAAGTCAGATTCTAAGATCATTGAATAATTCAAAACGACAAAAAGAAAATCACGAGCAGGGACACAAATGTGTATCTCTGCTTCCATGAGTGTGTTCACAAAGCCAGTTTTACACTCAATTTTGACACTTTCCTTCATAATTGTCTTAATTCTTACAAGTTTGTTTTCCTACAGTGTGATCCAGTTTCGTGTTATTAATCTCATCTAGAGCAATTATGCAAACCATTTTAAGATAAAAGACTTGTAATCTCTATTGTTTCAAATAAAAAAATCCCTCCAAGATTAATTTGATAGAAGTTACATCCTATTTGACAAATGTTCTATAACTACTTCATGGCAACCCCCGATGGTAGACCAGGATAAATTACATAGAGGGTAAATATAAGCATTCGATCCAAGACTGTTTATTATTTTACTTCCTGAAAAATGGATTGTTGGCCCAAGACAAGTATAAATTGAAACAATTTGGGTCACATATCCGTAGATTTCATCATCTAAGCTTGCAAAGGTTGATGCAATAACAGTAATGATTGATCGATGCATTAACCAAACCAAACCAAGCCTCAAGTCCTAACAATTTGGTCACCTACATAACCCATTTTCTCATTGAGCTTTGTGAAGGCATCGTGTTTCGTGATATCCAACCTTAATCTATTTTCTCCCCCAGTGGCCAGCGCTATCCTCTGCTGTAACTATGTACGATAGACATATACAAACAACTTTAATCGATTATCTATCCCTTAGTGCTATCCTCTACCATAACCACCCAAGATAAACCTATCAAAACAACCTTAATCTATTTTCTCTCCCTTAGTGCTCTCTCGCAAAGTCCAAAATACACGCTTTTTTAATAATTTGCAGCAATAAACCCAGGGAATATGCGACTTCGTAAACCATTAAAATAATTGAAGAGAGTGAAAACAACGGAGCAAATAAAATATTCAGTCACAAAGGTTGTGTTTGATTTGGTTTTTAGAAAAGTGTTTTTGAAAAAAGGTAGAGAGAGAAATGAGAGTAATGATTGTGGAGAGAGAAAAAAGGTGGAGAGAGATAGAGTGAGAAATGAGAATAATAATTGAAAAGTTAGAGAGAGAAAAGGGGGTCCCACTACTTTTTCCAAAAAAAATTTTCCGGAAAGTGTTTCAAACAAGGTGAAAGTGTTCTGAATACTTTTATTCTATTCACAATCATGGTGTGTGACTTTTAATTAAATAGTACAACATCTAACATAATCAAAATTGAAGCTACGTTTCTTTACTATTACAAAATTGTTTCAACAGCGACAGAGATTCCAAGAAATTCATTCAAAAAACACGCAACCATAACACAAGAAAGTACTATGTCCAACCACATATACTGATATACATACAAAAGGTCTGTGTTTAAGCACACATGCATTTAGAGGTAGCGCTGATAAACGAACCAAACGAGCTAACAATTTATTGTTCTAGGTTTGAAAGTATGTCTATGTTTGTTCGAGTTTGCTTGTTAATGTGACGAACTGATCTCTGAGAAGCTAGAATTTCTTAGACAGTCAGAAAGCCGTGCACTAGTTTGTTTGAGATTGGTTCGAAAGCTTTAACGCGCTTCAAAAAGATGTTAAAAGCTTGACGAAACAATCTCAAACGAGCTTTTAACGAGCAAACACGAGTTCAAACTCGATCAGTTTGATTCGTTTATCAGCGCTGTATATCTGTAGGTATATATATTTGAACTTACACGACCATAGCGTCCAGTTGGATCGGTTTCAGCGTAGCCATAATCGGCCTTGACTTCATCAGTTCGCGCTCGAGGACTTCTCTTTTGCATGTTTAAAGCCTAGTAATTCAATACCCGTAAACTAATTGAAGGGAATAGAGAAACAGAGAGAGATGTCTAAAACCTAAATCCGAGGCTTTCCTTCGTGATTTTCGTAAGAGAATACACCAAAAAGGAGCCAAAATAGCCTCGAGTAGTCAATCCTGAGCATGATCCAAGCCATCTCCACCACGGCGCGAGAGAAGTCGTAGTTCTTAGCAACCATTTGGGTTTGACAAGTAAAAGAGGAGCACTAGAAAATGTTACTTGAGACGGTAGGATTTGACAGGTGATTGAGAGCGAAGTTTTTGTTGTTGTTAGGTGCAAAAGCAGAGGAGGAGGAGAGATTTTTTTTCTCGGGAAAGTGGACTTTTCCTGGAAAATCGAATTTCAGTCGAGGGCAGAAGTGGAACTTTCTTTTAAAGGAAATTGGAAGGGATTGAGACTAAACGGAAGCTTATCGCGATAGCACGGCGGTGGACCTGAACTTGAAGAATCTGTGGCTGCGATTTGCACGTTCCATTTCTTGTGGTTTACAGAGGAATCGAGAAAAGGTTTTTGAGAGAGACGTGACGCAGAGAGAGAATCTGGAAGAGTTGAGTTTGTAGAGAGAGAGAGAGAGAATGCAAATTGGGAGAGAGGACAACAAATGGTTGGCAATGGTGGTGGGGATTGGGGGGGTAAAAATAGGAGTGCAGAGTCCAAACAGAACGGTTGCATGTGGTGCGGGTTTTACATGAACGGAGTCGGCAGATAAGGAGAGGGTATGTGTGAGGGGCTCTTTGGAGGCTTGAGTCAACTGGAGTAGTATTTCGATTATCGGAATCATTCATTTCGTACAATTTGACGGAAATATTAATTAATTTCACAAATATCAATGGAAACTTTTTATATTAACCGATATATATTCGGGCTGTGATTAGCATTTTCTATAGACTTTTCATAGATTAATACTAATTTGTAAAAATTGAGCTTGGCACAATGGATTGAGCCCATTTTTCAAAAAATAAATGTGTTCGAATCAGCTAGCTATTGGTATCCAAACAATATTTTTTTCTAATGGTTTTTGTTTTTAGCAGTTTTACAAAATGAACGAATTTGATCATTAAAATGAACCGCTCAGGAGTCAGAAAATGCACCAATAGTGCCGAGAAGCTAGTTCCATGAAAATCAGTATAGGTAAAGGTATTTGAAAATATGTCCAAAATAGATTTTATAATTTGAAGAATTTTTTTGCATCTGAACCTGGTAATTGAAATTTCAAAAAGCTCATATTAGAGTGATTTCTTGAATCTTATCCTACTTTTCAGTTCATTTTGCAAATCCACGAATTGATTCTTGGATTTGACTCGCATATCCAAAAGGATAAAATATTAAAAAAACACAATCCAAAACTTCAGAGGAAATATTATAAAGTGCTCGAGAAGCACGGGTCGTCAGACTCGTCACAACATAATCAAATGGGCTCATGACTAATTTTATTGGTTCCAGGTGATTCTATGGTGGTGATCGACTTGGAGAAAGTCATGTAAAATGACACTAAATTCCTATTTTGCCCTTGGTAGTGTGTGTAGTTTGGTTAGTACTTTTTTGCCGCGTAAATTACAAAAATACAAACCCACAATCCGGGGGTTTGTAGGGAGGGAACTCACTGTATGCTGTAGTGAGCTCCTTTGACCGTCAAATCGGCAATCAATGGTTCAGATAAATTGACATTAAAGTAAATGTACAAATGTTTTTTAAAGTATAAGATGAACCGGACCGTTGATCGCCGATCGAATGGTCGAGGGAGTTCACTACATACATGTAGTGAGTCCCCTCTCTACAAGGCCCACGTCACCTTCTTCGATGAGAACAAGGATGAAGTTATTTATTGGGGAACTAATTTTTAGGTATGTGATGTTATGCATTGACAGCGTTATTTGGACGACAATATTGAAAATTTTGGTGACGAGAAGTCAGCAAATATGGTTTTGATCAAAAAATAGATAAGGCTCAGGCCAAGGGTTGCTACTGGCCCGGCTTAATAAAATAGAATATTTGTAAGTTACTAATAAATTTGATTGAATTTTCACGGCCATTTACAGGTGCAGGGGCCTGCTGGCCTTCAAAAGGGACAGCACCTTCTGTTCTAGATAATTTTGGGACGCTTCGGTCTTATTCCGATGATTGGAAATGTTCACTTTGTAGAGTTCGTCGAGTAAAAAAAATTAACCCAATCGGATATCATCAAGTGTCTGATCAGAACTTTTTTTATCTTGAAAAGAACGTATCCGAAACACTAGATCAAACCCACAGGGAACCCAGTATTGCCAAGTTATATGTGTACCGATTAGGTACTTAATGCTTTCCGATCGAGTTAATTTTTTGGTACATTTTTTTCTACTCGACGAGTTCTACGAAGTGAATGTTTGCAATCATTGGAACAAGACCGGAGCATCCCGAAACCATTCGGGACAACAAGTGTTGTCTGTTTTGAAGGCCAGCAGGTCCCCTGTTTCCCGTTTACAGAGGAATATGTTTTAGAGAGCGGAAGGAGATATAATAAAAGATAGATATGATTAAAGGGAGAATTATTTCAGTAGAGGATATAAGAAGGTAGATAATATATAATGATATCAAATTTCTATTTTGCCCTTGGTTGGTTGTGTAGTTTTTGTTTACTTTTTTTGCAGCGTAAATTACAAACCCACATTTACCCAATTTTTTAAATTCACAAAACCATGTCGCCTTCTTCGATGGGAACAAGGACGAAGTTATTTATCCTTTGGGAAGTAATTTTTACGGTGTTACATGATATTATGCATTGACGGCGTTATTTCGACGACAATATTGGCAATTTTGTTGGTGGTAGATATGGCTTTGATAAAAAAATTAGATATGGCTCCGGCCAGGGGTCGGTACTGGCCCGGCTCAATAAAATAGAATAATTTTAATTAGTTCTCTTATAGATTTATTTCTTTTTAAAAAGGGTGATCAAGCTTAACAAAACAAATCTACTAAAATACATGAGAGAATATATTGGGAAAAAAATACAAAATTATGATAGCGGCGGCCAATATTGGTAGTAATTTATAAGTATGACAATTTCAATATCCAAACAAGGTGCATATCAGCGACGGTATCCATTTAAAATTAACGTAATAATATAGCAAATAATGTCTTTGTCATTCCATCGATATTCATGGAGATTGGAGTTGATGGCGTACGATATCTACTAAAAAAATACATTTTAATCTCTTTTTTTGTTTTTAATGTCAATAATGGAGGAAATCGATGGAGGATGATGTGGGAACAGTGCAAGAACAAAATGAGGTGGTCGACTCAAATTGAATGTGCAGGATATGTGGGGTTTTTTTTTTTCCTTATAGTTGGACCTCCATAAACTAACAAAGAAGTGAAGAACTGGTGCAGTTTCTATATGTATTTTCGGAAAAAAAAAAAACTCTCTTCAATAAATGTTGCTTTCATGTGTATATTAAGATCCAATAATCCAATAATGCATGAATAAGAAATATACTCTCCCTCTCTCTTTTGAAATTAATAAAATATTCACGACCCCATAACCACAAACTTGAGACAAATCAAGGGAATTAGCTCGGTGGTCTTGCCATAAAATTTAAAGATTTGCTTCCTTCTAAAGTCTCATATTCGATTCTCTGTAACTCTTGAAGCCACTTGACCTCGTGCTTAAATGTAAGAAGATAGTGCGCACAATTTTACTGACACCCTATTATTACCAAAAAAAAAAGGACTTAAGAGTGAGACAACAACAAAAAAGCCGCCCACGGGTGCCCTGGCCCTGTATGTCTAGTTGGTGTTAGCCCATCTCTTTCACCCATGTTTTCATTTAGGAGAAGCTTAATTTAATATTCTCGTAAAGAATATAAATAATAAATAATTATTTTATCAATGATTTTTTAAACTAATTGAATAGTTCGTAATAGATCCATTTGTAACTTACTAGAATAGAAAGCAATAAAAACTATAAAAGTCGCAAGAAATAACTAAAAAGTGAGTAACAAAATTAAATAAAAGTACGTGACATATGAGCAGCAATTGCACTTTGTTACTGCACGCATCCATTCATAATTATGGATATTATGTAACACTAGCTAAGATAACGCGTAACATTTTTCTAGTACACACTCTATCTGAACCATAACTTTTTCCTTTATTTATTCACTTAATGGGTTGACAAAAAAAAACCTTTCGTTTTCCATCTCAATTATCTTATGCCATGTAAAGAGGAGGCTACCACAATTATTGTATTTCGTTGCTATTTTATTTTTTTCTACATCACCATGGACGCATTCTTTCCCATCAAATCATCCAACCAACCAAAATTTATCTTTGATGCATATTCAAACGTAGACGTATTCGTATTTTAACTAATTAAATTTTTTGCAGCTACCTACGGAAAGGTACACATTAACTTTTCTATTATAAACGAGTGGTAACAAGTTTAGCAAAATAACGAGACTTAAATGTATACCCTCTTACCACGCAACCACAAGGCCAAACTCGTTTGCCATAACTGTTTTATTCGTCGTTTTTCATGCGAGCGAGACTTTGTTATGCTTGCGCCTTAACGTGGCAATAGAATTATAGAAATATATATACTAGTATAATTGTCCGGTAATTGACTGATACTTAAAAGATTATTTGCGAGTCTAAAGTTTCTATGATCACTCCCAAAGAAGAAAAATTGTGGTCCCGATTGCAAGTACCATGTGATGAAATTGGCCGTAGCAGAACTTTGTGCTTTCATCTTTCCAGATAACCTTTGCTTGCTACAGTCGTAGATAACCTCGGTCCACGTCATAGCTTTTCCATTTTCTTAATCATCAGGCTGCCTAATTTGTCTTTTTCAGGGCGGAGCTAGTTGGTAGGGCAAAGTGGCATGGGCTATCCCGGTTTTAAAAAAGTTTTATTATGTTAATGGATTAGACAATTATTAATATGCTTATTAATATTCAAACAACTTGATTTTTCAAACAAACGACGAAAATGAAGTGATTTAAAGAATCAAAAGTTCAGATCAAATAATATGAGAATTGAATCAAGACTTCATTTTCTTTACATTTACTAAAATACAAGTGAACTCCGACAGTGTCACCCTCGAATCTAAATTCCGATTTGCCACTTGTCTTTTTCTTTGCATTATTGTAGTAGACGTGTCCAACAATTTGCAGCCACTGGGCCTACCATATAGTAATACAAGGTGATGATAGTACCGCAGACTTAAAATTGGACGGCTCGACGTCTACACGTCTAAACAAAATGCAATCAAAGTAATAAATATATGACCGGAACTTTGGTTATGGTTCCCAATTGCCTCTGAAACCCGGGGAAAAATCTCAGAACGGTCATGAAACACCGCCACGCGTTTTCGAGACCACGGAATAATTCGGCACATAAATGAAGCCCAAGACAAGACCATGGAATAATTACTCAGGAAAGCTGCCTTGTTCTGTGTAGCAACAATAATTAAACGAGAAGGGCCACCTGTCTGATCCTTATCACAATTCGTACATTTTGACTTTGACAATAAACCAATTACCACCCGCGTGCTTAATTACCAAGTACATGATAGAGGTCTAGGTTCGGACGATACAAATGATTGATTACTTCACTAACAGCAAACAAATACACTGTGAGAGCCCTACAATATCCCCCACACATTCTCTCTCCAAGCTATACCATTGTGGGCTCCATCACGGGATCATAAATTCATAATGATTATCTGAATTAAGTATTTTTGTTGAAAAAATTATCGCCCAAAAAAAGTGATTGGATCAAATACAAAATAAACGATATAACCATCAAATTTATCAAACAAAATACAATTCATTAGGATGCTTCCGATCAGACTAATATTTAGTAATAAAGATGTTCCAGGCAAAGCCTAGATAAATAGCTCGAATCATGGGGCCGATGTGGGGCACAAAAGAGATGAAGGAAAAAATTATTGGGTGCTCCTAGGACACCGCCATGTGGTGCTCAAGGCTAAGTGTAGGGACTCTACATGATTTTGTAAAGGAAAAGGATGTTAGGGCACCCCGTGAGGCACCACCGTGTGATGTCCAAGGCTAAGTACAGGGAACCCATATGAATTTGTAAACGAAAAGGATGTTAGCCTGTTAGGGCACTCCGTGGGGGTGTCCCAAGACCAATGAATAATTAATCGAGATGAAGGGAGTTTATCCAGAAAACAATAACAACAACAGTATCCTATGTTTAACATTAACCATTCCAATGTTGCATAAACTTATGCCTTGTCCAAAAGTAAGCATGTAAACAAAGGAACAATGTTTGGAAGTCTTCAGGAAACCTACAAGCAGATAAGATGAACACATTGTATGCATGTATAGACCATCACCAGCTGGTATGTAATGCTAGTCACCCAAAATGCCAGCCAATGGAAATTGTCTGAAGGAAAGAAATGAAGCAAAAGATGTACAAAACACCTATTGTACACCACACCACCAGCAGCGAAAATTCTGCATAAAAGAGAGAAGCTAGGAAAAATGTCCCTCTGAACAACTGTATCTCAGCACCTACCGTTATTTGCCTACTCTTTCTTGTACCTGTACTGCTATTCAAACGGTCAGAGGAGGGAATTCATCTTCATTCTTAAGTTGCAATGGCTTCTTTCCATCCCTGAAAACCAAAAACCATATACCAAGCTTTAGACAAGCAAACTGGAATGGATGAGAACCATTCCCTATGTAAGTGTTCACGAACCAAGCATCCATCGCTGGCAAATTTGACTATAACCCAAATTCTAAAATTACATTTTGATATCTTAATACGTTCGTATTGTGTCCTACCATGTCACCTGTGTGGACGACTATGAAAAACACAACGAAAAAATTTAACGCATGTTTAAGCCTGGCGGGAACGTGTCATATCAGGTACGTGTTCGATATATGTCAAACACAAATTACTGACGCTGGTAAACGCGCCCCTGCTTCTAGGAATAAACATAATCGGATACAAGAAATTCCCGTACCTTCGTTCATTATTACCCACTTCTGTTTTTGAACTCTTCACCTTCGGCACCACAACGCTTGAAGTGGAGCCCCGACTGTGACAATTCTGTAAAGCTGGCTGGCTAAGTTGTTCTGGGAGCTGCCCCAGAGATCCAAATTCAATTTTCATAGATGAAATGCAGAACCCATCGCCATTGGAGTTTAATCTAGACTTCCCACCAGGTGGAAGCTCACTAGTCCCTTCCTCAGATGACTTCTTCTCAGGCAGTGCAGGACCAACGCCATTGGTATGAGCATGTCTATGGAACTGACGGTGATTAACTGGTGCCTTCTTCTTTCCCCTCCCGTGCGGGGACCTCTCCCTGCATGAACAGCTATTCTGCAAAAATGATAATGTGTAAGATCACTGATAATGTGAAGCTGTGAATAAAAACTGGCACATGAAAATTGCAAAAAGTTTGAAGTTGGACAAGACCATACCAATTCCGATTTGGGAATAAAGGTACCAGTTCCCCTTGCTTTTTGCCTTCCTTCGATTCCCAAACAATTCACTGGGTTTCTATCATTCAAGGGATTATGAGTTGACTCCAAGACAAAACCATTTGTGTTCATTTGAGAACCCTGATTAAATGGCATGGATTGACGAACAGTATCCCATGGCCTTCTGTTTTGCAAATGAGATGGGAAAGTCGGAGCATTGGGCAATACAGGGGCATACAAAGCATACCCATGACAACACTGACCATAGAGCAAGCTCCTTATGTGACTGTCATAATCCCCACTAAGGTCAGACAAGGGATTATATTCTTCCGGGCTTTCGGCAATATCAATCAAATCCCTATCTTCGAAATCAAATGCCAGAGCTTCTGAAGTAGCAGCATCTGGACTTGAGATTCCTGAAAAACTAGAGCTCAAACCATCGTAATGATTAGTGCATGAACAAACAGCTTCGTTGGTGCCAAAATTGTTCACTCTGTGTCCCATCCCTGAATCAAAACCCATCTTGTCATCTACAACAACCCATGAATCAAAACCCATCTTTTCATCCAGCCATTCTTCACTGAACATCTCATTTTCCAACTTCCCATTCTCCACAGGGGATCCAGATCGAGAGAATTTAGGTGGATAGCAATACGTACCAGAAAGAGAATTACTAAAGTCACAATTTGATGGTGAACAATCAGAAGTGTCACTTAGGATTCTCGAACTGATTTCTCCATCTGGGTGAGCTCCAGCAACACAACTACAATCCGTTGAGCACGCCATTTTTGACACCACCTTCGTAGAATCGTCTTTCATCGAGTATCTATATAGTGCACCATTTCCAAGCCCTGGTATATTATTGTCCAAATCTAGATTCGTTAAGGCCAGTTGAACCTCTTCTTCAAAGGAAGGCGGTAATGAGGATAAATCACTATGATTTTGTCCATGTCGTTCCAGAGTGTTTGAAAAGAACTTCTTGATCTCATCAGCAGTTCTCTCTCCGCGTTGAAGAAGGATTTGACCAAGCTTGCGGGCCCCATATTTGAAAGCTCCACGTATTCGAAAGAAGTTACCTGGCCCATGTTCAAAATATCAGCATAGAAGGAATATACACACATGCTATGTTCAATATATCATGATCGGTACTTTCTGGATGTACTTCACAAATCAACAAAAGCAACTCCTTTTCGTTTACATACAATTTTGAAGAGCAGAAACTAGAAAGTGAGAACAATGTTCAATAAAGAGGTGAGGTCAATCGTAAGTGCAATTCACAGCGAGATATTTTTTTTTAATGCCATCAGCAGTAGACGTGTTCCAGTGAGGTCTTGCTGGTAGTGGTAGTGATAAATGAGGTGATGAGTGGACATGAAAAAAAGAGCAATATCTTCATCATATACGCGGACCCAAAATTAAACAAGATACATAATTTCTCTAGAAAACAACATAGCTTTTTTGCTGTTAAACAAAGATTTAAATGGTGCATTCAAGAAACTTCAGTTTTTCTGTTTGATTATATATTTAGTTGACATTTTTTGCTTACCAAGCTGCTTATAGATGACCATCTACCAAATCATGGACTTCTGTAGCAATATCTTTTCCATGGAATGAAGACTAATGTTCTCACAATTTTCATATAGGTCTGAATTTTCTAGGCATTAAATGAAATACTAGAATGATACCGATTCCAATGATACCATACCAAAACAACAGCTACAGACTTGTCTAATGCTATGAAACTTTCATAGCCAGGACATTTTTTAACACTCCCAGATGGCCAGTTCAAGCATCTACGTACAAGCAAGCAAATTCTCCATACCTCTACTGACACTGCGCCCAAGGTTGTTGTTCTCTTTCAATGGATCAATAATATTTAGAAACTTCTGTGGAAATGCCCGCACATCTGTTTCAAGCCCCCTGGATGGAACCGAGAACATGTCGATACAGTTTCTGAGAAACTCTTCACTAAGCATTAAATTGTCCCCCACATCTGCTGGCATCTCAACTGCAGCCCCACAGAGAGAGAGAGAGAGAGAGAGAGAGAGTTACAATCATGTGCTAAAAATGGAGCATTACAAATTACAAACAACCTAGAGAGAAGCGATCATTCTTACCGATTATATCGGGCAGAGAAGATTTTCTGACAGGACCTTGTAAACTGATACAGTAATTATCCCAATTGAATTTGCTAAAATAATCCAAGAATCTATAGAGAACCTATATCCATGAGAAGAAACATCATATGTCAAACTTGGTCATGTTTTGTGTCCACCAATACAATGTCAATTTGCACAACAGGGGTAGTTACCGCCAGAGGCCCATTAAACGATCTGTGAAAGAGATGGAAAATATATAAGACCAATATTTCCAACGCGTAAGTAGAGATTAAACCATGATGTGCACCAAGAATACGGCTTTCATAGTAGCACCAAGCCTTTACTAGAATAATGCTACGTTTGAAGAGATGATCTTTGCCAACAAGGCGATCAACCTGAATGAGAGTGAGAGAGAGAAGTCAATATAATCCAATAATACCAACTAACTACAATGTAACTCATGGTAATATCAAGATTCGGTAAAGGAACCGCAAGGGGAAAATGTAAAAACGTGTTGAGAAGGTTGCAGGAAGTAACGGAACACAAACATAAACAAGACAACTGGTAATCTCCAATGCTGAACTTATTAATGAAAATATGTCATTATTGCTCTATTTCTGTACAGTGTCACTTGAAATTCTTCCCCCCCCCCCCCCCCCCCCCCCCCCCCCCCAACCCCACAACAATAAAAAATAATAATAATCATATAATAAAATAAAATAAATAAATAAAAGTTACAGCAACGTCTGCTATTTGTTTTTAACAGATCGGAAAAAAATGCTTCTTAGTTCTTATACTGAATAAATAAAGAATATCATTTTTAGTTTCACAGAACAAGATCATTTCTGGCGAGGCGAAAAGCGAGGAAGCAATACACCTTACATTTCAAGTCCTCACAGGAAGTCTTAGGTCCTACCTGCTCGAGAAAACATAGAGTACAAAGTCCTCCTAACTGATTACAGGAGATATCTATCTCGATGTTCTGCACTAGGCATTTCACAAGCTTAACCTGCCATAAATTACAAAAATACTGGTAAATACAGAAGTTCAAATCTTGGAAAGACCACAGAATAAATAAAGAATGAGCATTCAAGTTGGATAAATTATAGAATTATAGAAGATACAACATAACCATGAAAACAGCAACTTTTCACTGTGAAAACAAGCCCATTCAACCAGAAAACTGGAGTAAAAGAGGATGTGCTCCTCAGATTCCATGATGGTGCAGCTGGATGACGGACTTCTGCCACTAGCAGCTGTCTTAAAATGATATCTTCCTATCTACAACCAATTTCCAAGTCAACTTCAATGGCAATGGAAGAGAAATGCAGCAGCTCTGGCACAGAAATGTGCCAGAAGTTTAGGAGAGGTACAAAGACATGGTTCCCAAAGTAGCACACATCAAGACACACTGACCAAGTGACAAGCATGAACAACATGTTCAGAAGTGAAAGAACCTGAAGAAAATTGGAAGCCTGTATGTCTATCCCAGAACATGGATCAAAATCCTCTAAAGCCTGTATGTCTATCCCAGAACATGGATCAAAGTTCTCTAAAGACATTCAAACAGTGAAGAATCAGGGGAATCAACACATTGCGTGAAAAGGGAAGACAGATTATCTGGAAGAATACAGGTAGAATACTAGAATGTTCTCAATTCTAAGACGTGGAAATAGAAGACGCTGTATTGCCAGACATAATGCAATTCTACCCCTTATGAAAATGTAGATAGATAGGAAAACAAACTTATTAATGAAGCAGAATGGAGAAAACCTCAGCATCTATGAACTCTGTATCCTTCACTTCATACTCGGCATTTTCATTCTGCTCTTCATCTTGCAGAACAGCAAGTACATAATGGGCCAAAGATTCGTCACTAGTAGTACTGCTAAGAGCTGTCAAATCAATATCTCCGTAAG
This sequence comes from Vaccinium darrowii, assembly GCA_020921065.1. Classification (NCBI taxonomy): domain Eukaryota; kingdom Viridiplantae; phylum Streptophyta; class Magnoliopsida; order Ericales; family Ericaceae; genus Vaccinium; species Vaccinium darrowii. The sequence goes on from CM037156.1 coordinate 38,626,339, forward strand.
GAAGGTAGGTCTTTAGTGGCACGGAGCCATACGGAAAAACCTACAAAATGCACACAATAAAGTGATAAAGCTCAACTTATAGGTACTCAGATAAATGCTGTGATAGTTCTCCCCACAAGGCTTACCCTTGTAAATATATTCTACAACGTAACTGCAGCAGAAAATCATGCAATTAGAGATATGAATCTCATCACTAAAGTTTAAATTGGAAGTATCCTGGCATTACTAACAACATATCTCAGCTCATAAATAGGAGGTCGTCCTAGATGTAAAGAAATATGACCCTACGTCCCACAATCTGTAAAGCAAAAGAAAAATCAGAACTGATACAGTCAGAATGAGGGAAATAAACCGGAACTCTACATTTACATGATTAGTAACATCTTTAAGAACAAATGCTGAAAACTAGGAAAAATAACACGAGGCAAAGTGATCAAGTATGATACAGTCCTGACTCAAAGAGTAACAAGAAACTAGGTCTTCAATAGTTCTGAAAACTTGTTACATACGTATGGGCGGTTCAAGTACTATGTAATAAAAAACCACTTTGCTCCCCTTAGATTAGGACATGTAAAAAAATTTACATTTCAATATGCCGTACAACCGTACAATCAAAAAATTAATACACCAAAAGCAACTTTTTTTATTTAACGTATCAAGAAATCATGGTATAGTGTTGTCATTTGGCAATACGACAACTATAAATGAATATTACCCATTTGGCCAAATGATGCTTAAAAAGTCAAGGGTATAATTGCCAAGATTAGGTAGAAAAGTAAAGACCCTTGGGCCTTGGCTAATAGCAGGCAATGCACACTGATTAGTAAGCAGAACCGAAACAATAAGGTGGTTTTCCACTCACATGTAAGGAACCATTAGTATTTCAAATCATTATAGGAGGCCTATACGTAAGGAACCATTCAATTACACTGCTTATTTAGGCCTGTAGGTCTTCTAAAATGTCTACTACTAAACTAAGCACCCTAGCAGATATAACTCATTGATTTCTGTAATTCCTGCAAAAGGAGAAGTTACGGGAATAAATAAGAACTAACGGAAACACCGGGTTGCCAAGTTTTGTAACCTCAATAAATTCGTTCCACAATTTAGACTGTCCAATCTTGACGTACCCTAAATGCAGTGACTTTCATTTGCGCCATACTAAATAAGCAATAAAAAGTTACCCAAAAAAATTCATTCACTTTACAACTCAGCAAACATTGAATGGAAATGAGTCATCAAATGTCTTGCAATAACAATTGATCAACATAGCTTCAAATATCTCATGCGTAAGACGTATCAAATGTATACAGGACACGCTGAAAAGCAAAGTGAAACCCCTTCGCTGGAAAATGATCATTCTCCGGACGCTTCAGAAAATAGAATTGCTCTCACACACGTTTCCAAAATAGTTTAAACCTCTAACACGTAAACTTGGGTAAAACTCTGGTGCGGCCGTGGGTACGTGTCCAAGTATCACATATCCTTAAACGGAAGATTAGGACATTGGAATGCATGTCCAAAAATGGTTTTTGGTTCGAGGACACCTCCTGAGCACACGGTACACATCGTGTTATAGTAGTAAATTATCTAGTAAGTTACTACAGAATGTACTTGAAATCTTATGGTACTCAGGGAAAATGGGGATTTTCCATATCCCATCGGTGTGAGAATAGAAATATTTCTTGACTAGAAAATGTTACTATATTATTTTTCTCTAAACATAATAAAATATATATATAAGAGATTCCGAGTGCCTTAATTAAGCACATAACATATACCACACCTTGACCCTTGTCAAACTAGTTTCAACTTATCCAGACATTAAACTGGCTTCCTCTACATACGCGAGGTTGCAGAAAATAACCCATCATCAACGAGCAACGAGTAAACGGATGACTAAACCTAAAGAACTCAAACATAACAACTGGAAAATAAAAACTGAATAGAAACCACGGAAAACAGAACCAACCGATGAATTTAACTGCATTGTGCAGGACAACTTGGTACAGAATTCACCTTTACATTCGTTCGGATGTAAATGAGTACTGGATTGGACTACATATCCACGGAACTGCATTTTAACGGTCCAGATTAACAGTCTATCGAATTTAATTACTTCACAAAAGCTAGATATATCCATTTATTATTAGTCGAGTCAAACAAACGGAATTAAATGTCAACCCGAAAAACGACATCATAAAGAAATGCAAAATTAAAAAAAATGGAAAGAACCCCACAGCAAAAAGAACCAACGGAGGGAATTACAGAACTGAACAGATAAAAGTGATAAGGCATTGAATTTTCACCTCACAATTGAGAGAAGACTTGATGAGTCTCTGAATATAATCAATCACATCTTTCCTCTTCTCATCAGAGTCCAAAGTGGGGTGAATGTAACCTATCACTTCTTTAGCTGTCTCTTCACCTAAGGCCCACCTATCCTCCCCAATTAACGACGGATCAGGGCTACTACACGCCCGCAATGGCAGCGATAACTGCACATGAAACGGGCGATCTTCCAGCCCAACGACACCATTTGGCTGTCGTGTACAAACTCGGAGATCGCCCATTTTAAAACCACAGAAAAGAGAATCTGCAAAAAACTAGATAACAGAATTACGCATAAAACCAAGGGTTTCACAACAAGAATGCACGTCAATTCTAGAGAATTACGCTGTCTTGTTCGATAGGGTTTTTGATTTTTCAAAAGAAAAAAAAAAGGTTTAAACAGCACATGAAGGTTGATATAATTCAGAGATACACACATGCATTTCTATCTATCATCTATCTATACCACTACACATCTATCAAACCAAAAAGGAACGTCAAAAACGAAGAGATTGTAAAGAGAATTGTGTGTTTCAGTTTCTCCCTCTAATCTTTTTCTGTACCCCAAAAAGAAGCCCCCAGAGTCACCCCCCTCTCGCTCTCTCTACATTCACATATCTGTGTGCGTTGATATCGTCTGAATCAACACACACACACACTCTCTCTCTCTCAACCTTCTTCTTCTCTCTCTACTTTTTTTTTTCTCTCTCTATAACTTCTGCCGCGACGCGACGGTAGGGGAGGGAGAAAGTAAGGGGGAAGAGGACGAATTTATTTGGTTTGTTTTCGGGGTGTGGGTGTGAAGAGGAGAGGAGATGAGCACATGGGTTTCAAACGACAGAGCGACAACACGGCATAAGCGTCGTCGTTTCTGGGTATTCGTTGGGGAAAAGACGATTTGGCGCCCCGTCGGTTACATTACAGCTCAATCTCTGGTTTTGGGGGGTTTTTAATTGAGTACTCTGTGGGGAGTAATACTGGTTTTGACAACAACCCCACACTTACACACCAAGCCATTATGTTGAAACTGATTTTTTCACAAAATGCCGTTCCGGTTTAATGCCACGTGACCATCTCATAAACCCTAATCCCCTCTCCTCTCCTCTCCTCTTCTTAATTTTAGTAGGAAAAAATGAGTGTAATTATGCTTGTGTTGAAGTAGTAATATGAGGTTATCCTTGTGTTTTCTTAATGCCACGGCGGTTTAATAGGAACGCGGAAAAACACATTTGAGACTACGTAAAGTAACGATCGATTGATCGGGTCATGACTCTCTCGTCCGGTCGAGTGTTAGGAGATTCTTGCGTTTTCTTAATGCCGCGGCAGTTTAATAGGAGTGCCGAAAAAAGACATTTGAGACGACGTAAAGTAACGATCGATTTATCGGGTCACAACTCTCTCGTCCGGTCGAGTGTTTTTATCCCAGCGCTTTCTTAATGTCACGGCGTTTAATATAAAATCGAAGAGATATTTCTCAAACTAGGTTTTGGGTTTTGTTAATACTGCGGCGGTTTAATATTAGTTCGGAAAAGACTTTTTGAGGCGACGTAAAGTAACGATCGATTGATCAGTCACAACTCTCTTATCTGGTCGAATATTTTCTGTGTTACTCGCAAAACTCATTTAAATAACGAGAAATCACGATACTACACCAAAGTTGTGAGTACAAAATTGTAAATAATGGATGGAAAGAGAATCATTGCATGAGAATATAAAAAGGTTATCCTTGCATTTTTTAATATTGCGGCGGTTTAATAAGTGTTTGAAAAATGGATTTGGGACGACCTAAAGCAACGATCAATTTATCGAATCACTACTCTCTTATCTTGTCAAGTGTTTTTTATGCTTAGTTGCAAAACTCTTGAGAATTCTATGAAATCAAAATACAAAATTGTAAATTATGGGAAGAGAACTATAGTATGAGAATATAAAAGGTTATTCTTGCGTTTTCGTTATGCCGCGCGATTTAATAAGAATTGGAAAAAGATATTTGGGACGCTGTAACGTGTGGATCGATTGATAAGATCACGACTCTCTCATCTGATCGAGTGTATTGTGTGCTAGTAGCAAAACAAGTGTGAAAATTATGAGAAATCAAAATTCTATACGTCAATATTATGTTCAAAACTAGGAAGGCAATTGACCCTATTCGGCCCACCCGGCCCCCAACCCATCTCGATCGGGGCGATTTTTTTTATCAAATTTTAGGGTACTGGGGCGGGTTTGGGTGAAAATTAGAAAAACTCAGATAGGTCGAGGGGTTTGGATTGATGCTACACTGCCCTTGTTACATGCCTTGAAATACTTATACATCAGCACGGGTGCTGTGCAACTGCTTTGGGGCCCACTCCAGGTCTTGTTGTTTTTATCCGAATTGTTCATTTTGTTTTTCTCATCAAGTATGTAGTTCATGTAAAAATTCATGCTGATCGAACATCGGTAACTATTTGATTAGTCACTATTTAGCTTACATTTTTGTTGAAAAAATCACATACAATAGTTTCTTTGAGTAAACGTAGATATAGTCAACATGGATTTTTTCGTGGATTAAATCTTCAACGAGACGAACAAATGAACGATTCGGATCGGACAACAGACCCAGGGTGGGCCCCAAAGTGGCTGCATAACACGCTTACTATGCACCCAGTGCACATCATTGTATTGAAAAAATTGCACTTTTACTCTTATATATTCACTACTCCCTCCATCCTATAAAGTTTGTCCGGCATGGAGTCCAAAGACTCAAAAAAAATTAATTCTTTGTCAAAAAAAATGTTAATTTTTTTTACAAAATAATAGAACAAACATTGATCTATTAATTTGTGCAAAAAATATTATTTTTTTCTTGACAAAAGTATAATTTTTTTGAGTCCTTGGATTTCGTGCCGGACAAACTTTATCGGACGGAGAGAGTTTTAAAGTAAAATACCACCTTATTCATTCTATTTTGCTTTTAGGAAAAATTTCAAAAAAAACCCTAAGGTTTTAGCGAATTCTCAAAATAACACCTGAACTCTTGCCGTTAGCAAAATGACAACTAAACTTACTTTATGTCAATAAATAGGCCGGTGCCATCCCATTCTGTCAAGTTTTTTACGGGTGGAAATAAACAGAGTTAACTCCTCTGTCATCTCTCTCGCGCGCACGCGCGCGCAGAGACCGTGCATAGACGACGTTTGGGGCTTACACAAATGATCCAAGCCATTCATCACGTGCAGATTACGTTTTCGAGTAGACTTAAAAAAATTACCTCAATTCGACACCTCTAAGTGGTTGATCCATACTTGCTATACTTTATAACTCTAAACACTAAATGAAAAACCGAGAGATTAGATTGAGCACTTAGAGGTATCGGATTGAGCTAATTTTTCATGGGTCTATTCGAAAACGTATTTTGCACATGATGAACGGCTCGGATCATTCATTTGGGAACCCAAAGTGGACCCCACACATCGCCTATGCAAATCCGACCTAGATGACATCATTTCCAAGCACAAGTCCAAGATCGACATGACATCCACACCGTGCACAAACAACATGTGGGGTCCACTTCGAGATTCCACATGAATGATCTGAGGCATTCATTATGTGCAAAGTACGTTTTTGTAAACAAATAAAAAATCAGCTCAATTCGACACCTTTAAGTGCTTAATCCAAACTTCTTATTTTTAATTTTTTTTTATCATTCTAAACACTAATAGAAAATTGAGAGATTAGATCGAGCACTTAAAGGTATTGGATTGAGCTAATTTTTCGTAGGTCTACTCGGAAACGCATATGTGGAACTCCAAAGTGAGCCCCACAAGTCATCTGTGCGTGAATGGTTTGTGCAGCTAGAGGTTTTCTTTTTCTGTTACCACTTTCAACTTTACCGTTTAGCTCTATCCATCAACAGATAACGGAATGGAACGGCGGGGGCCTATTTGTTGATGGAATAGCAAGTGTCGTTTTGCTAACAACAAGAGTCCAGGTGTTTTTTTGAGAATTCGCTGAAAGTTCAAGGGCTTTTTGGAAATTTTTCCTTGCTTTTTAAATTAAACTATTTTTCTCAATTTTTTGCGGGAACAGGGCGGGCCCACCCGACCCTCGATCAAAGCGGGAACAAGAGCACCCACAAACTACGCCGGTCGGCTTCGGGGAGGGCGGTGTTCTACAATAACAATAACATAACCCATTTAGTCCCCAATAATTGGGGGTATGGGCGGGGGAAGGATAGGAGACAGACCTAACATTTGGCAATAAATGCACAAAGTGGCTGCTCCCAGAATACCACTGAAACAGATGGATTGGAGACAGACCTAACCTTTGGCAATAAATGCACAAAGTGGCTGCTCACAGAATACCACTGAAACAGTGATCCCCCTATACCGTCACGTTTGCTGCGGAATCATGCCCTCAAATCAAAGCCAAAAGGCATCAGAGAGGGCAGACCCAAGAATCATTTTGATTTATGTGCACATTACCATGCTTCTTTCATTCAGCATCCAGAACAAGGGCGGTGTTCTACTTTTCGAAAACTATAAATTATGGAAAGAGATATGATGAGAATATTCAGGGAAACAAAGAAGGAAACATAGCAAACCCGATTAATACTAGTATAATTCAATTTCTATAAAAGGTTTTGAGTGACCTCACAATGTTGGATAATTGTGGAATGGAATGTTTGGGATATAAACCAGGTGTAATTAATAACTTGCTCAAGTATGAAATTATCTTTGGATTTAGGTTAGCCATCATACATAGAGATTCTCTAAATGTAGTTGCTAAGACCACATATTCAATTATAGTCTTGCTTGCATTCCTTTAATGTTCCTTTTAACTAACTTCTTCATTTTTTTTGGTAATTAATTAACTTCTTTATTGGATTGTCAAGAACTTTCAATTATTCACGCGCTTTAATAATAACTCGTGCTTGTAGCGACAGGATCAAAAAAAATTCCCGTCTATGTTTCAAATTTTAGACAATTCAAACATGATTTAAATGGTTATTCTTATTGGACGGAATTATCTCGTGTCAATTCTTTCACAATACATTCTATGATATCATGATAAATTTGGAGTAGAATTTTCGAAAGACAAATAGTAGGTTTAAGAAGTTATTTTATTTTATTTTTTTGTATAAGCTCATGAATTATCGTCGAAGTCTTTTTCCGAATGTGACAGTTGTTACAAATTGGTTTCTAATTATCAGCTGACTTAATTAGGTGATAAGCAAGGATGACACCACTTAAATGTGGAGAAAAACTTCCTGGACATGCCATGCTTTTTGAGCGTGAGTGAAGCTTTGAATCAAATAAGGCGATGTCCCTTTCATATTCGGGCCAATACAGTTTAGAACCAGTAAGCCAAGTCCCTTTCATGCTTAAGAAAATTGAGGCTGACATAGTACTCCGACCAACCGATATTGAGTGATAACAGTGACACCATCGACCATGTCTCACGGAGAGTCACTTGCCAATAAAAATTGCCGTAAAGCTAACTAAGAGGAACATTTAAATTCACAAAAAGGAACTGGGGCCAGTGCTGGGGAACAGCCCGTATTGAAAAGGAGCAAGGGAACAACACATTATAACAATCCCACATCCCTGAGGGTCAGTACTGTTCAAAAGGCCCTAAAAGACCAAACACAGAACTTGGGAAGGACCCAAAGCCCCTGGAACACCAACTGAACACTTTTTTTTATCACCATTCACGATGGCAATATACTATTACATGTGCACGATAATAAGCAACAATGGGCTTTTGCAACAGTAAAATGTAATAAGGTAGGGAATTTCATTTCTGCAAACCATAAGCCAGAGTAAGAGGCCCAGAAGCCGGCAAGAAATGGCGTGTACAGTATACCTCATCAGTAAAGATTATGGCAACATTGTTGAGTCATTGGGACCGACATTCGTATACGGTGTACCTCACCAGCAAAGATGGCAACTTTGTTGAATCATTGGCACCCACATTTTAATTATACCCATCTCAGAAGGAAGGATATATCACATAATCACATAATGCTTGTGCAGAAAATTTAAGAGCAAGTCACAATAAATACAAAAAATTAATTTCAAAAGCAAAATTTTGGGTTACTATCAAATTATGTACGATACAAGGCACTGAGAAATATTACGGCAAATTTTGTTGAATCATTGGGACCGACATTTTGGACTCTACCCAATTCGGAAGGAAGTACATATCACATATTCACATGATGCTTGTGCATAAAATTTAAGAGCAAGTCACAGTTGAGTCAAAAAATTAATTTCAAAAGCAAAATTTTTGTTCCTATAGAATTTTGTATCATAACAAGGCACTGAGGCAGATAAAACTAAACCAAATTAATAATTAAGGTCAAACCAGTCCTATATAAAAGACATTATGAAACTCCGCAGCAAATAAACTGAACCACTTGAACTAGAACTTCAAGGACGAGGACGAGGAGCTGCTGCTTCAGCAGGGCGCGGTGCTTGACCTGATTTTGGCATATTGTCCTGACCCAAGCAAAAAGACCACAAGATTCAGATAAGGACCCCTATCGAAGGGAAACTCAACCATTCCAAGTAAACAAGTCAAAACTACGACAAAGCTAATAGCACTAGCAACTAGAAATGCACCACTTGGAACTGATGCTAAAACAAAAGCTAAAAGATAGCACGACTATGTAAGTTTTCAATTAGTTAGTATCAGAGGTGGGTATTTCAATTAAGTAAAATGCTTGGATGGAAAAATATCTTGTTTTAAATTAATGTCTTAGAAAGCTCTTTGTGGGCAGATCTGGAGTTCCATAGGTACAGTTTATACAACAAAATTTCTTGCATGGCAAAAAACACAGACAACGTATAGCACCATAGCGAAGTAGCACAATAGTTCATTAAGACTGAAAGGTGAGGGAATATACCCTGGGCCTGAAGCGCTGTGGAGGCTCACGGTTTCTCCTATCAGTGGTCGACCGAACCCTGACAACTTTGGAGTGAATAGCACATGATACACAGTACTGCATCTTCACGTACAGCTTGGGTAGTGTGTAGCCTTAACCATGAAGGTAACAGCAAAGCTAGTCATTAGTCGATGTCATGGTTATCAAACTTGAAAATGACAACAAAAGGTAAATGTGAGAAGTGAAATAGAAAAGGGAAACTGAATGCTACCATCGAAAGCACAAGCTTCTTGGACATCCCTAACAGCAGCCTGCTCAACTATGTTCCTCACAAGAAACCTCTTGATAGCTTTATCCTAATAAAGAGACCCACTATTAAGCAAGTATCTCTAGAATTCAATCAATTGAATAACTAAACACATACAATCAAAACAATCCTAACAGAACAAACACAAAGAGACATGCACAATAATGACAATGCTGAAATTACGGAACACCATCTAGGCTCAGTCAGCAAATAAGGGGAATTCAAGTTTAGAGATTTGCCATTTTTATTTAACGAGAGTTACTCAAATCTACATTTGACAGTTTACATGGGGATATTGCAATAAAGTTTGAGAGTTCTATCATGGGGATTTGAAATAACTACTGAATGGGATTGATTTGAAATCTTTCATGTTAAGGATAGTAGTTATGCAATGAATTAGAAAAAATCTATTCAGTTCTAATACATTTTCCATTATGGCTTCACGAGCCACCTAAAACTGGACTCTTATATTTTGTCAAAATAACATCATATCCCTTCAGCTGAGATCCGCATCCATCCAAACGGAATCTAAAATATAATGTCCTGCAAAAATCAATATACATAATATCTCCTACTAAAAAACTGAATACTGAAATTGCAACAGTAGACGATTACCATCCAGCTAATCAAAAACATCTATATAATAAGGAAGGGAAGTTTTTGAATTCACTATATTTTCAAGCCTCGGATCTTGATTCAAGGGCTCAAATTTGCAGGGGAAGTACTTTAAGGGTTGAGATTTGGCATGTGGGACCTCAATACCCGGCGTTGTATGCCTTTTACTTAACTGCCCATTAATAATCTCTCTCTCTCTCTCACCCACGTTCTCCACTCCCTGCATAAACATTTTCTCTTGCTCTGTCAAACTGCCCACCATCTCATGTCATAATCTTTCTTCTCGCTCACTTCTCTCTTACCAAAAAACGCTGAATCCGTCTCCTAATCCACGAACGGACGGAGTATTTCACTTTCTAATCTCTTAGACACTGGTAATGGTGGAAGCTTGCTCCACCTTCACACACCTCCCGTCGACTATCGGCAATGCTAAGCTGGTGTCAATTGGGTATTTCACTTTCTAAAGTTTTGATGGGTTCAATTGGGCATTTTGCTTACTCCATGCCTGAACACTCTTTATTGGTTTTTTGATTATGTGCATTACACATTACACACAACATTTTCACGAAAGCAACATTTGCTTTTCTTTAACCGAATTCTTTAAGAACAGATTCTTTAGCTGAAGGCACGGTCCACTCTCTCTTTCGTTTTGCTCATCTCTTTTTAAAGCATCCCAAATGTTTGATGAAATGTGTGAACAATTAATTTCGTGAAATAAGCAGGAACCGTCATTATCATACCTCCGCCTGGTGAAGCGTACAGAATACAGATACACAGAGATATTGCCGGACATTTTACAGCCGGTGAGAATTTTCAATTAGCAAAACTGAAATCGTCTCCGTCTTGAATTGGGTTTTTGTTTGCCCTTAGTCCCAATCGGTTATACGTTGCGTACCGTGTTTAAATGCTGAACTTTTAGCTAAAGTCTAAGAACTTTGACATCCTAAGCTATTTGGTTATTGTACGGTTAACTTTCAATTTTCCCCCTAGTCCCAAGTCCCAACTGCTCAAAAAGTTACATGTGTGAAGGTCCCAACTATTAGCGTTGCCATCACCTGCACAAAAGCTTGTGAGATACATCATTTCTCATGTTATAAGCAGTTTGTAGAGCTTTTTTTGTTTTTTTAAAAGTTTTGGCAAATATCAAGCTTCAGGTTGACAAGGCTATCTACTTGGGCAAAAATTGCTCTTTCTTTGACCATGGCTAATGCTTCGCTAGATTAAATGTTACGGGAGTTCCTTTCGTATGATTGAAATTTAGTGTTGAGATGAGAGCAGTAGAATTAAGGGTTAGCTCTGCCTTTAAGTCCTAGTACTATGTTATCCAAGCTTGACTAATAGACTAGGCAGGCCCTTTAGAGAGCAGTAGAATTAAGGGTTAGCTCTGCCTTTCGTATGATTGCAATTTAGTGTTGAGTAAGACTAGGCCACTATAATATGACATTTACAGGATGCAATTATCAAAAGTTACGGGAGTGCCTTTCGTGTTTGCAATTTAGTTTTGAGATGAGAAACTATTTATATGGCAATGTGGGTTTCATTTTCAGAGTTTTCTGTTGTCAAATTTCGAAATTACAAAATCCTATGGATATGGGTTTGCAATCATAAATAAAACTGTCTTCTAATGGCTGAAGAAAATATTTGGTGCAAAAAGCTATGAAACATGCATTTTTTTTTTAGCACACTTCAAGCATAAACTGTGAAAATTAAGCATAGTTTCTTTCGTCTCTTTGGTGTTGAGCCCGTGTATTGCCCCAAAATAATCAGTGAAACTCAGTGTACTTACCGGGAAAATGCAGCGTTTGAGAGGAGTTGGGTTTGGTTTGTCGGCAGCGTTTGGTTCGCAGAATGGTTGGTTGAGGTTGGATTCAACTTTTGTTAGAATGTGCCTTTAGGCAGGGGAATTTGCTATTCTAATATAGAAAGGAAGAACACCAATTGGTGTCTCCTATTACCTGTCATTGTATTGATTTTTGGTTTTCCTAAATTGCCTATATATTGAGGCAGGGGTTATTTTACGGTCAAGATTACAAGATTGCTTCTGAATCCCATACTTAATTTGGGGCAAAACTCTGCCTTTTTCTAAACTCAGTATACCATGTTCAAGTATGCTGAGTTTAGATAAGATGTATGCTCTTGACCATAAGTATAGCATTCACATGAACTTGATATACCACACTCAAATGAAGATGGATGCTCTATTACTTTTGAATGCTTCTCTCCATGGAGAAATTACTGCAGAGAAATGACCTAAAACTCTGGCAACTTCTTTTTATACCAGTGGTCTAATGTTAGCTACTCTTTCATTGTTGCTTTTCTATTTTCTGTACATAAATGAAACCGAAAGTCTGGCATGGACAGATAGCGTGTTTCGTTTAGGATTTTGCTATGTACACGGATTGGTTTGATAGTTGGCTATTGTGTTATTGTTAGTGTGCATAAGAATAGAGGGGAAGATGTACATAGGCAGGGGTAATTTCATGGTCAAATTTTGTGTTGTTGTGACAAAGAAGACAAGATTGCAATGTCCTCGGTTTATTTACGGTCAAATTTTGTTTGGTGGAGTGCCTTTAGACACGGGTCATTCCCTAGTCTGCATAAACTACACGCAAAATTGTACAGATGATTCGAAATTGAAATAGATTTGTCCCTCTCAAACAACTCCGGTATCAAAGAAACCCTCCATCACAGCTTGTAACGCTCAAATCAAACGAATATCAAACACCCACCGACTCAAGCATGTAAGAAAGCAATATACAATCAATAGGGGAGAGAGAGAGAGAGAGAGAGAGAGAGAGAGAGAGAGAGAGAGAGAGAGAGAGAGAGACCTTGGGGCAGCATTTTCCGCAGTTAAAGAAGCGGATGGGGTCGACATGGCCGCGGCCATGCTTGTTGCGTCCGCCATTCCTTCGCTTGAAAGTCTGTAGGAATACAGAGATCAATCGATACAGAAAAATCAATGGCAGTCGAAAATAACAAAGATTAAATCAGTTTATCTCACCATTGTGATTACAATTCGATCTGTGAACAAAGTTTTGGCGCGACGGCTCACGGCTCACGGCTCGGTGGTTGGTTGCTTATCAGAGGGTGGAGTAAGGTGAGCGCGCGAAATGGCGATGTTTCAAGCCCTTAAGCCCCAGCCCAATAACTTCCGGATTAGTTGGGCCGAATCGGGTTGAGTTTACAAAGTTCGGTCTCGAATTTTTCTTTTCTGGAGTATTACTCCGTATTTTGTTTGAGTAGGCTTTTTCACCGCCCCTGTCATCTCCGCCATCTAAAAGTATTTTAAATAATTAGATTTTATTGAAAGTTTTTTATAGGGAAGAAACTATTTTTTTAAGATTTTTTTATTGAGTTTTAACTCAGAAATGACGATCCAAATAAAACTACAGAGAAGCCGAGTCCTTTGTCTAATTATGTTAGTCATCCTAAACATCTATATGGGTTTTCCCGTTATGTTTTTAGTAAATTCAAAGAGTTCATGACGAATCATAGTTGATGATTCATATGTCGAGGTTAGTAATGTTGATTTTTTTTAGGGTAAAGTATTTGCAAGGGACTCTCTTAATAATATGACAATGATATCTAATAAATATACGTTATTGGCTAGAAGAAAGAGGGGGTGTGTAAACTCTTATAAAAGTACAAAGTTATTTAAATATGAAAACACAATCATAAAAATTGACAGAGAAATAACTTCTTTTTTTTTTTTTTTGAAAACTATCACTAGTAAACATGATTGAAAAAGAGACAATTTTCGTAATACTATCAAAATCATGATTTTGTAAATACGAAAAACTGAGAGAAATAACTTTTTGATTTCTTTGAAAAGTATTGCTAGTAACACATGATTGAAAAAGAGACAATCTTCGTAATATTATTAAAATAATGATTTTTTTAAATACTGTATGACTTACTAGGGATTGCCCGTGCCTAAAGGCACGGCGCAGCGTAATTTGACCTCAACTTTATGAACTATCGTTTTGCTATTTACCACCACAAATGGCGAATGCCCGTGCCTTCACACACATGCGAACGTAATATTGGCTTGATTACGCCAGTTGATATCCATGCTTGAAGGCACTGCTTGAACAATGAGCACACATAAACCTATGCCAAGCTCACATGCAATGTCTCAAACCCTATCCAACGGTTCAAATAACAATAGCCCGAGAGAGACAGAGAGAGAGTGTGGTAGTTATAAAATCATGTGTATAAAAAAAATGTATAAGCATTGCGGAGACGACACAACACGTTTTGAGCTAACCTACAATCAATAATCCTTCTATACCATTGTCACCCCTGCTACGAAATCACCTAATCAATTAGAGTAATTGAATTCAAGAAAAAATAGAAATGTTTACTACAACATTGGAAATGAATTGCATCAAGTATATTAAGCTCATGAACCAAATAATAGTAACTACAAACAGGTTAAATGTAATGAAATCATATTTTCTACCAAATTTCATTTTTTCATATAAGCAACCACCGACAAATCAATACTCCAGTACAATTTTCCGAAGAAATCTCTATGGGCTCCTTCCGCAAAGAAATCTCTGTTCCCCGTCCCCACCCCCGTGCCTGAAGGCACGATGCAACACGTTTTGAAAGCGGCTTAAGAATTTGTTCAAGATTATGAGATTGCATGACATGCCTATCTAAGGATGTGAAGTTGCACATTAGATAAGTTCTCAGGACCCTATCACATGAACAAAGAATCAACATGTTCACATAATATCAAGGGGTTTTCATGGGGGGAAAGTGAGAAAGGTAACACCATTTAGGGAAGCTAACCCCACATTTACCAAAACCAATGAAGTACATTCATTACACCGTTAAAAAAAAAAAAAAAAAGAACCAAAAGAAAGAAAAGAAAAGCCAATCTTTTACAACGGACTCTCTTCAGCCACTTGCACCAATTTACACTACCACTCACCCCAACCAGTGTTCAAAGATGTCAAGGATACATCAGATAGAATGTTATCAAAAGATGAAAAAAAAAAAAAAACAAAACAAAATCCAATCAAAAAACTGAGCTTGCTTATAATATAGGTGACTGTTGGCATTGCGTTTAAGCTCAATTCCAAAAATCTCTGCTTAATCCTGCTTTCTTTACAAGTTAGATGAGGACATTTAAGATAGTCTTTGCATTGACATTTAGTCGCCCCCTACAAAAGCAAACCAAAATATACGATAAACATAAAAAAATAGGCCCAATCATGGCTTTTTTTAGAATCACATGTACTCATCCACCATATCAACCAAAACTAATGAATATAACCTTTGAATAGTTCTTCCTCAACATATTTCACTACTAAACAACCTAAAATCAAAGGAACTCCAAGGAACTATAATCAAAGGTTTTACCTACTCGAGTATGTAGCTTAAGTTGCATAAAATATTCAACGGTCCAAAAATATCACCCTCACAAACTAACTTTTGAGTGGCAATTCCGTAAATAGTTCTCAACTTCAATGACAGATATAGAAGACATTTCTGCCACGGCATTTTCGTAAATAAACCAGATCTGTAATCTCTCTCTCTCTTCCTCTCGACACCCACAGCTAATTCAAATTTCAAACCAGATCTGTGATCTCTCTCTCTCTCTCTCTCTCTCTCTCTCTCTCTCTCTGCGCGTATGGCCAATGCCTGGTATGGCATGAACGGGGGAGGAGGAATTTCAGAGAAGCATGGTAAAACCTAGTACACGCATCTCCCTTCTCCTTCCCTCTCTCCTACGATCCCCACCCACAGGCGACACGTCTCTGGCTCTCACGCATGGAAGCCCTACAGGTAAGCTTCAAAATTTAGACTCCTTTTTAGTGCTTTCTGTGTGCCGATTTTATTTCTTGAATGTAATCCTGTTTTCCCCGCTTTCTGCGATCCCCACCCACAGGCAACACCTCTCTGGCTCTCTCGCATGGAAGCCCTGCAGGTAAGCTTCAAAATTTACACTCCTTTTTAGTGTTTTCTGTGTTCCGATTTAATTTCTTTATTGTAATCCTGTTTTCCCCGATTCTAGTGCTTATATTGTGCTGATTTTAGTGCTAAATGTGATTTTTTTTCCAATTCTAGAAACTTAATGGCTCGCATGCAATCAGTACAAGGAAGTTGAGGCTGAACATAAGGATAAGGATTTTATTGTTCGGCCAATTTCAATTTTCTGGTTTGATCCTCTTAATATTGCTGATTTTTCTTCAACTTGAAACGTCATCCGGAGTGAGTTTAAAAAATAGATAATCTGTCAAACGAATCAGATTATAGCATTAAAAAACAGATAGTAGAGATGGTGTTGTTTTTGTGTCGTGTGACGCATCAAATTGTTGATTAAGCAGACGAGGACGCGAATCAATGTGCTGTGGAGGAGGAAGGAGGCGATGCAGTGGTTTATGAACAATCTCGCTAACAGCCCCCTTATGGACACCTACGGAAGTGTGCGAATACTGATCCTCTAATTTCAGATTTCTGTTTTTGTTCGTTTTCTTCTATTACTGGAAGGGCTTAAACTTTGATTCGTTTCATAATCTGATGCGTTTAAGCCCTTTGCTCAAAGATTACTGTGTTTAAGCCCTTCATTTCATGTACGTTGGATAACAGTAATCTTCGAACGAGGTGATTTCACAACTAATCAAGAAGGGTTTAAATTGCCATTAAGCCATCAATCCGTAGGTATCTGTAAATTGGGATATGAATGGATTAAAACTAGGATAAGAAGGGTTTAAAAAGCTCAATATGTTTAACCAAACAACATGTAATCTTTAAAAGAACAATTTCATATCAGGTTTTTGCTGTTTCATAATTAGAACTAGGGATTGCCCGTGCCTAAAGGCATGGCGCGGCGTAATTTGACCTCAACTTTATAAAAAAAAATGAATAAGCATTGCGGAGACGACACAACATGTTTTGAGCTAACCTACAATCAATAAGAAGGGTTTAAAAAGCTCAATATGTTTAACCAAACAATATGTAATCTTTAAAAGAACATTTCATATAAGGTTTTTGCCGTTTCATAATTAGATTGTTCCTTCCTTTCATAATCTGATTTGTTTAAGTTTACTGTGCTGGAAGGGCTTAAACGAATATAAAATTCAGGGAACGAAGGGCTTAAACTTGAGTTTTGAATATCCCTTTCGTTCGAAGATGTTTTGCTCCACATAGTAATTTGAAGCGAATCAAAGTTTAAGCCTCTGCGCTCCAAAGCTCAGTTTGATTATGTTATTTGGTTTTCAATTTGCAGCTATAAGCTCTTTGATTTTGTGCTTTTGAAGACCATGAGTTGAAGAGCATCAACTGAGGTAAACTGGAATACATTTGGAATTTTATTTAATTTATCTTTTGTATTTGCTTCATTCTGTTCTTTGTAACATCTTCATTGCCTAGAACCTCTTCTTTGTATTTGTTGTAGTTGAAGTTAGTCATTTTGAGTTTTCATTTAGATAAGAACTAACTCATTAATGCGGAATAATTTGTCTATTTTTTTTTCCTGGGTGGGACAATATGGTTTGTTGTTTAAACAGAAATACAATGTAAGGAAGGCTAAGCTAATCCTATAGTATCATAAGTCATAAATGTTTTTTCTCCTATAGTTCGAAGAAATGATGTATGAGATTGGCTCCAACTCTTTTTCGGAGAAGGTTGAGCTATTTTGAGAGAAAATGAAGGTTTGAACTCTCCATTTTTTGTTTTGATTTGCATATGGATGTTTGTTGGTATTGGTCCTTGCTTGACACCTAGCGTTGTTGTAGCTAGCGTCGCCCCAAGCGTAGAGCTAGGTCGGTCATAGCATAATAACTCGGAAGTCCGAGGTCGAATCCACAGGGAGGGGTCAGAGCTAGTGAAAGGTTTACTTTACGGTAGAGGTTTCGGCGTTAGGACGGCCAACCTTTTGGTTTGGTTTGTTTGTGGGGTTCTCTCTACCTCAAATGCGATTGAAAATGAAATTTTAAACTATAAATTGAAGGCGGCAAGGTCTAGAGGATCATACCACCCATGACTAGGGATGTTCAATGGCTCTCGACTATAACTCAAGTGAGAGACAAAGTCACTTGCTCTCACTCGGAAGATTTGACAATGAAAATCATTTTGACTCTAGAAAATTGGTTTAACAATGGGATAAGTTCTTTGAGGCATTTTTACAAACACTTGGAGTGACATAGCTCTAAGCATCATGTGTGGCAAGTAGTCAAGCCCTTGCCTACACAAGATCAAAAAGGTTAACAACTCCTAGTTTTGGTACATAAAATTGAACTCACCCAATGAAAACCAATCTTTACCACAAGAATGAGGTTTGTAAATGGAAAGAAACTCTCTTAGACATTTTGTCGAACACCTAAAGTGACATAGCTCAAAGCATTGTGTGTGCCAAGTAATTTGTCTACACCCAATCAAGGAGGTTAACAACTCCAAGTTTAGACCGAAAATAGAGTGATTAATCCATTCACAAACCCACAATAAGCATGAAAACGTGAGAAGCCATTGAAACACCGAAGTCATGGGGTGATATTCACCCCATAACCAAGCCTAAACCACTACTCAAACATGGTTAAAGTACACAACAAAGAGAAAAACGTGATTAAGGAAAACATGACGAAAATGAAAATAAACACAAGATTTAGATAGATAAAGATGAGTACTACAACATTAATGAAGAAGATTTACCTTGAATCCAAATGGAAAAGCATGAAAATTTAGAGAGAAGTTGGAGCTCAAGTGAGCAAAATAAAATGGAGGTAGAGAGAGAAGGTGGAAGATGAAGAATCCCTAATAATCTGATGTTAGGTGGCTTTTATAGCCCCCAAAAACGTGTACAAAAGGTCCAAAATGCCCCTAAGACTTTCCTTGGTCGGGTGCAAAAATGCCCAGAATTTTGGTTTGGTATGGATACCACCCATCAGAGGTATCCATACCAATCTGTCTGTTCGTCTGGGTGCAATCTGTATGGATACCCCTCATCAGAGGTATGGATACCAATCTGATTTTTCTTGTTTTCATGCCTTGGTCCCTCCTTGGTCAAATGTGATGCTTCCGGACTTCTTCCAAAGCACTTCTAATCAATTTACGGCCTTCGGGAGGGACGGTACTTGGTCTTGAGGATGCTTGATCACTCCCGGCTTCATCGGGAGTCTTTGTGAGCTCGAGACATGAATTGGTCCAACAGCTTGGCTTATGACATTTTGATTTCCCGGGCCTTAGCCGAGTCTTCATTTCTTGGCTCTTGAGGCCTGGCGTTGGCGTGCCATGGGGCACTTGACCCTCGGTTACTTGGGACGGTTCCAAATGCGCTCAAAATGCACTTATTTGCGTGTTTCACCTGTAACTATCAAAAACAACACTACGCGCATATCAAACATATAAGGTGCAAAATCGCGTGTGTGTGTGAGCAAAATGAGCTAGATAAGCCCCGGATATGTACAATATTGGGGGCTTATCAGTCCTATTGGAGATGGTCGGTTCTTCTTTTGATCAGAAATCCTTCTAATTGTGAAGTACTGTGCGAACTAATTTTGTTTTTTCCCTTTCCAGGTATGATTTTGCGATTGTATGGAGGGTCCAATAGAAATCACTTTTGATGGTATGATTTTATTTCTTACTCTCTATCTTTGTAGTGGTATTTCTACGTTAAAAACTAATTCAATTGTGGCTGTAATGTTTGGCGATAAGTTGTTGTTGAAAAAAGAGCCAACTGAAAGGATTGAGACTCGAATAACTTTTTAGCATGCATTAACCCAATTGATTGGGACATAAGGCTTAATCGGTTTGGTTTGGTTTGGTTTATTAGCTTTTTTGTTCATATATATGCATGTGTTTGGGTCTACTTGAAGAGTGTTGTAGGAAGTACTAAGAACACATGATTAAGCTGACGTTGGTGTTAATTCTAGAACTCTTATTGTTGTTTTTGGAGACTTTGATTTATGTTTCTTATTATGATCCTTCTTAGAAAACTTAAAGAAATAGGTGTTCGATAAATCTGATCTGATTCATGTAACTTATGGCTCTCGGTAGGGATTGGATAGCAGGTGCCAGTATTTTAAGTCAGGCAATCATGTTAAAATCTATGATGATCATTCTTTTTACAACGTTGAATTGTAATGCATATTTTTTTTTGTTTGTCGAACGTGTTGAGGATGCTGTAAGGACATGTTGAGGGCACATTAAGAGGTTAAATTGAAGTTTTCAGAGTCAGAATTTCTGTGGGTGATATTGGAGAATATGTTGTGTCATGTGACTCATGTCCATGTCCTGTGGCCATCTGTTGTTCTTACTTCTTAGTTTCCTGCTATAGCAAAATGTTTAAGATAACTTGGTTGTTCATCTATTGTTTAATCTTTCCTGAAATATAATAGGTTATCAGTGGCAGCTATTAGGTTCACCGGACCATGCATGAAGTCGCTATTATACTACTACTGCATTTTCTTTATTTTCAGTGCATGAATTTTATTCACTCTCTCACTGGATGGTTTTTGAGAAAGGTCTTTTAATATTTGCCTCAACAACCTTTATTTCCCCTCCTCGAATATATCAGTGTTAGAGAACTTCATTCTCTGAAGGCAAAGAGACAACTCTTTGTCTGTCTTATAGGTCTTTGAAGTTGTATCGTTTCTTAGGAACCACAATCGATCTTATAAATGGGTTCTCCCGTATTTTGTTTGTTACTTCTCCTCAGCCTTATCGTTTTTCTTTTCAAATTGAAGAGATGTTGTACAACATGATTCGCAGGGCGTTGGCCCCTATTCGCAGACGGCTGAACAATTTGCTCCGAAGGTTTAACGAGTTCGTCGTTCGCTTCGACGCTGCGATGGAAAAGATACGGCTTATGAAAGACAGAATTTGTTATCTCGAGACGGCCGTGAGAAGGTTGGAAGCCAGGAACGATCTTGAAGGAGGGGTGGGCGCGAGAGGCTAGAGGCCATTGATGAAGGGGATTTGAAAGAGAAAAGTTGGTACCAGTCTACGGAACTAGCTTTTCTCTTTCAAATCCCCTTCATCAATGGCCTCTAGCCTCTCGCCCCACCCCTGCTTCAAGATCGTTCCTGGCTTCCAACCTTCTCACGGCCGTCTCGAGACAACAAATTCTGTCTTTCATAAGCCGTATCTTTTCCATCGCAGCGTCGAAGCGAACGACGAACTCGTTAAACCTTCGGAGCAAATTGTTCAGCCGTCTGCGAATAGGGGCCAACGCCCTGCGAATCATGTTGTACAACATCTCTTCAATTTGAAAAGAAAAACGATAAGGCGGAGGAGAAGTAACAAACAAAATACGGGAGAACCCATTTATAAGATCGATTGTGGTTCCTAAGAAACGATACAACTTCAAAGACCTATAAGACAGACAAAGAGTTGTCTCTTTGCCTTCAGAGAATGAAGTTCTCTAACACTGATATATTCGAGGAGGGGAAATAAAGGTTGTTGAGGCAAATATTAAAAGACCTTTCTCAAAAAACCATCCAGTGAGAGAGTGAATAAAATTCATGCACTGAAAATAAAGAAAATGCAGTACTAGTATAATAGCGACTTCATGCATGGTCCGGTGAACCTAATGGCTGCCACTGATAACCTATTATATTTCAGGAAAGATTAAACAATAGATGAACAACCAAGTTATCTTAAACATTTTGCTATAGCAGGAAACTAAGAAGTAAGAACAACAGATGGCCACAGGACATGGACATGAGTCACATGACACAACATATTCTCCAATATCACCCACAAAAATTCTGACTCTGAAAACTTCAATTTAACCTCTTAATGTGCCCTCAACATGTCCTTACAGCATCCTCAACACGTTCGACAAACAAAAAAAATATGCATTACAATTCAACGTTGTAAAAAGAATGATCATCATAGATTTTAACATGATTGCCTGACTTAAAATACTGGCACCTGCTATCCAATCCCTATCGAGAGCCATAAGTTACATGAATCAGATCAGATTTATCGAACACCTATTTCTTTAAGTTTTCTAAGAAGGATCATAATAAGAAACATAAATCAAAGTCTCCAAAAACAACAATAAGAGTTCTAGAATTAACACCAACGTCAGCTTAATCATGTGTTCCTAGTACTTCCTACAACACTCTTCAAGTAGACCCAAACACATGCATCTATATGAACAAAAAAGCTAATAAACCAAACCAAACCAAACCGATTAAGCCTTATGTCCCAATCAATTGGGTTAATGCATGCTAAAAAGTTATTCGAGTCTCAATCCTTTCAGTTGGCTCTTTTTTCAACAACAACTTATCGCCAAACATTACAGCCACAATTGAATCAGTTTTTAACGTAGAAATACCACTACAAAGATAGAGAGTAAGAAATAAAATCATACCATCAAAAGTGATTTCTATTGGACCCTCCATACAATCGCAAAATCATACCTGGAAAGGGAAAAAACAAAATTAGTTCGCACAGTACTTCACAATTAGAAGGATTTCTGATCAAAAGAAGAACCGACCATCTCCAATAGGACCAATACCAACAAACATCCATATGCAAATCAAAACAAAAAATGGAGAGTTCAAACCTTCATTTTCTCTCAAAATAGCTCAACCTTCTCCGAAAAAGAGTTGGAGCCAATCTCATACATCATTTCTTCAAACTATAGGAGAAAAAACATTTATGACTTATGATACTATAGGATTAGCTTAGCCTTCCTTACATTGTCTTTCTGTTTAAACAACAAACCATATTGTCCCACCCAGGAAAAAAAAAATAGACAAATTATTCCGCATTAATGTGTTAGTTCTTATCTAAATGAAAACTCAAAATGACTAACTTCAACTACAACAAATACAAAGAAGAGGTTCTAGGCAATGAAGATGTTACAAAGAACAGAATGAAGCAAATACAAAAGATAAATTAAATAAAATTCCAAATGTATTCCAGTTTACCTCAGTTGATGCTCTTCAACTCATGGTCTTCAAAAGCACAAAATCAAAGAGCTTATAGCTGCAAATTGAAAACCAAATAACATAATCAAACTGAGCTTTAGAGCGCATAGGCTTAAACTTTGATTCGCTTCAAATTACTATGTGGAGCAAAACATCTTCGAACGAAAGGGATATTCAAAACTCAAGTTTAAGCCCTTCGTTCCCTAAATTTTATATTCGTTTAAGCCCTTCCAGCACAGTAAACTTAAACAAATCAAATTATGAAAGGAAGGAACAATCTAATTATGAAACGGCAAAAACCTTATATGAAATGTTCTTTTAAAGATTACATATTGTTTGGTTAAACATATTGAGCTTTTTAAACCCTTCTTATTGATTGTAGGTTAGCTCAAAACGTGTTGTGTCGTCTCCGCAATGCTTATTCATTTTTTTTTATAAAGTTGAGGTCAAATTACGCCGCGCCATGCCTTTAGGCACGGGCAATCCCTAGTTCTAATTATGAAACAGCAAAAACCTGATATGAAATTGTTCTTTTAAAGATTACATGTTTGGTTAAACATATTGAGCTTTTTAAACCCTTCTTATCCTAGTTTTAATCCATTCATATCCCAATTTACAGATACCTACGGATTGATGGCTTAATGGCAATTTAAACCCTTCTTGATTAGTTGTGAAATCACCTCGTTCGAAGATTACTGTTATCCAACGTACATGAAATGAAGGGCTTAAACACAGTAATCTTTGAGCGAAGGGCTTAAACGCATCAGATTATGAAACGAATCAAAGTTTAAGCCCTTCCAGTAATCGAAGAAAACGAACAAAAACAGAAATCTGAAATTAGAGGATCAGTATTCGCACACTTCCGTAGGTGTCCATAAGGGGGCTGTTAGCGAGATTGTTCATAAACCACTGCATCGCCTCTTTCCTCCTCCACAACACATTGATTCGCGTCCTCGTTTGCTTAATCAACAATTTGATGCGTCACATGACACAAAAACAACACCATCTCTACTATCTGTTTTTTAATGCTATAATCTGATTCGTTTGACAGATTATCTGTTTTTTAAACTCACTCCGGATGACGTTTCAAGTTGAAGAAAAATCAGCAATATTAAGAGGATCAAACCAGAAAATTGAAATTGGCCAAACAATAAAATCCTTATCCTTATGTTCAGCCTCAACTTCCTTGTACTGATTGCATGCGAGCCATTAAGTTTCTAGAATTGGAAAAAAAATCACATTTAGCACTAAAATCAGCACAATATAAGCACTAAAATCGGGGAAAACAGGATTACAATAAAGAAATTAAATCGGAACACGGAAAACACTAAAAAGGAGTGTAAATTTTGAAGCTTACCTGCAGGGCTTCCATGCGAGAGAGCCAGAGAGGTGTTGCCTGTGGGTGGGGATCGCAGAAATCGGGGAAAACAGGATTACATTCAAGAAATAAAATCGGCACACAGAAAGCACTAAAAAGGAGTGTAAATTTTGAAGCTTACCTGTAGGGCTTCCATGCGTGAGAGCTAGAGACGTGTCGCCTGTGGGTGGGGATCGCAGGAGAGAGGGAAGGAGAAGGGAGAGGCGTGTACCAGGTTTTACCATGCTTCTCCGAAATTCTTCCTCCCCCGTTCATGCCATACCAGGCATTGGCCATACATGCCGAGAGAGAGAGAGAGAGAGAGAGATCACAGATCTGGTTTGAAATTTGAATTAGCTATGGGTGTCGAGAGGAAGAGAGAGAGAGATTACAGATCTAGTTTATTTACGAAAATGCCGTGGCAGAAATGTCTTCTATATCTGTCATTGAAGTTGAGAACTATTTACGGAATTGCCACTCAAAAGTTAGTTTGGGAGAGTGATATTTTTGGACCATTGGATTTGCAAGGATAGAGGGTTAAGATTAGCTAGGAGATGAATATTTTATTCAAAACAATCCTTGTTTTGTTATATAGATTGTTTTCCCATTTGAAAAGTATTGATAGTAACACATGATTGATAAAGAGAGAATCTTTGTAATACTTTAAAAATCATGATTTTTAAAATATTGTAGGACTCTTATTGTTTTCCCATTTGCTAACAAATGTAAAACTATATTATCTTATTGATCATATCTTTACCCATTTCCTTAAAACAATTGTAAATGTGTACATGTTTAACTTGGGTGAAGATTAATCTAGAAGAAAAATTAGAAGCAGCATCTCGGTTGGCAACTGGTCTTTTAGGGAATAAATAAGTTTTATAGTCAAACTTAGACAACAAGCACCAGTGGTCTAGTGGTAGAATAGTACCCTGCCACGGTACAGACCCGGGTTCGATTCCCGGCTGGTGCAATGGAAAGCGGTGACGAAATTTGTGCGCCCTTTTGTGATGGTTGGGTCTATCACTACCGTCTGATAATATCGATCGATAAAATTACTTTTGTATTTTTTTCCCTCTTGCTCGAAAAAGCTTGAAGTTTAAGCTAATTCAATAAAAAATGGGTTAATTTCACTAACTTCCCCTGAGGTTTGCATTAATGTCACTGCCCTCCCCTCAGTTTTCTGATATTCCACTGCCCTCCCTTGCTTTACAAAATAAATGTCAGATTCCCCCCTTGCCGTTAAAAACGCCTAACGGCGTTAATTTTGATGGCGCATTGACGTTAATGCCCTTAAATTTAAACTTTACTTTGTTCTTTCTTTTTTTAGTGCATATTACATAAAAATTTTGAAAGGAGTGAAAAAATAACTTAATTATTTACTTTTTTCTTGGAACTTTTTTTTCTTTAACTCAAAACTAGTTTTTTTTTTTTTTTTAGTTCCCATAAGATATACTTCAACATTTTGATAATAAAAATAAAATTATCAATAATCACCTAAGCCTACTGCCTGCATTTTTTTTTTTACTTTTTTTCGGTTCCTTTTTCTTTTTTCAAATATAAAGCTAACTAGACTCTTTTTTCTTCTCTTCAATTTTACATGATTTACTTAACCATGCTCTCTCTCTCTTTTCTTTTTCTTTTTTTATTAGAGTTAATAATGGTCTAAAATATTTGTGCACACTCCTAAAAGGGTGTGCACACCCTTGAAAAATATTTGTTTCTCCTAAAAGGGTGTGCATATTTGTTTCTCTTTTTTTTTTTTTTTTTTACACCAATTCAAGGATCCCGTTGAGAAAAATAATAGTGTAATTTTTTCCCCCAAAAAAAGACTCATAAATACATTACTTTGATAGGTTTTTTTTTTTGTGCAAAATGTTTGTTTCTCCTAAAAGGGTGTGCATATTTATTTTAAACCATTATTAACTCTAATAAAAAAAGAAAAAGAAAAAAGAGAGAGAGAGAGAGCATGGTTATGTAAATCATGTAAAAAAGAAGAGAAGAAAAAAGAGTCTAGTTAGCTTTATATCTGAAAAAAGAAAAAGGAACCGAAAAAAAGTAAAAAAAAAATGCAGGCAGTGGGCTTAGGTGATTATTGATAATTTTATTTTTATTATCAAAATGTTGCAGTATATCTTATGGGAACTAAAAAAAAAAAACTAGTTTTGAGTTAAAGAAAAAAAAGTTCCAAGAAAAAAGTAAATAATTAAGTTATTTTTTCACTCCTTTCAAATTTTTTTATGTAATATGAACTCAAATAAGAAAGAATAAAGTAAAGTTTAAGTTTAAGGGCATTAACGTCAATGCGCCATCAAAGTTAACACCGTTAGGCGTTTTTAACGGCAAGGGGGGAATCTAACATTTATTTTGTAAAGCAAGGGAGGGTAGTGGAATATCAGAAAACTGAGGGGAGGTCAGTGACATTACTGTAAACCTCAGGGGAGGTTAGTGAAATTAACCCATAAAAAATAGGAGTCTATGATGTTGCTCATTTTAATTTGCTCTTAGGACTAATGTTATAATATATCAAAGTGTTAGAATTTGCCGGTTCAAAAAAAAAAAAAAAAAGAAGTTGGAATTTGTTTTATTTGTCTACTTTTCAGTTTATTGTTTAAACGTTCACCATTTTTCTGTTTAGTCACAACGTTTGTTCAAAAGCACATTTTTTAGAGAGATCCACAATTGGGAGAGCTTTTCTGAAATTCGAAAATCCTACTTATCCTAATCTAACGGGTGAGAGAGGAAATGGGAGTCGAACTTCAATCTCTGATGATCAAGGTAAAAAAGAACTCCAATACCTGGGTCCTGGAATCGGAGTTTAATTGCCCAATCAACGGGCCAACTTGGTTTTGAGATTTTAATCCTCATTTCATATGGTCAGGCAACTGATACTTCACTGGAACAGCGATATCATCCCTGTGTATGTATACGCGAGGGCAGAAGTGTATGAGAGTGAAAGACCACTACCACGCGGAGAAAAGCAACCTCAAGCAGGACAGTTTCGGATGAACTGGATACAAGATTATTTTCAGGATAGTATGCCTTCATTTTCTTCATAGAAACAAAGCAATTGGTAACAAGATGTCCAATTACAGGAGATACGTATCCCAATCTAAAAAAAAAAAAAATGAACCTGTATAACTGTCCACAATAATAGTCTATCGGCAGTGCACATAAGTTGGCAGACCTTACTCTTACAAACGTAATATGAATATCCAAAACTGCTAGTATTGTGAAAGTTTTTTACTACTTTGAAAAACAGTTTTATCTCCACAAGAAGCCCGACCTGTGCTGCGTAATACATGGAGAGATGAAGCAGCGACATCTTCATCGCTTGTAAACAGTATTGTCTTTCAATATCTTGAACTGGGGGTAAATTGATCAACAACGATTGAGGAAGCTTTCAAGCATGCAGATCCTTGTTTGAAGTCCACACAGGTTCTTTAGAAGCAGCAACATCAGTTATGATGGCAGCTCCATTTTCCACGGCTATTAGAGGATCAGATTCGCTTTCCTTAGCCTTTGATGATTGAAAAGAGAAAAGGATTAGAGAACAATGTTACTATACACATTTAGTGCTATGAAAAGACAATAGAATGAGAACGAATTACTAGCCAACGAATTACATGAGAGAGAGAGAGAGAGAGAGAGAGAGAGAGAGAAAGAGAGAGATGCCTCAGGGAAACATGGAAAAAAAAATTACTAGCCAAAGATTAAACGGGCCCGAGACTAAGAACGCCGAGGACCCAAAAAGGGGAAAAAAAAAAAACAAGACATTACATGGATGGTAAGATACTAGCCAAAGCACAGAAAAAACTCCCCAACCAACCAAAACTCTTGATCCGGATATAAAACATGGAAGACCACAAAACCACCCACCAAAGAACTAGAACTACAATAAGAACTAAAAAACCACCCTAGAAATAGAAGCAGCCTGATGCAATTAAACAAAAGCAGAGATAGCCCAAAAACGGAAGCCAGAAAAACAAAGCAGGGATCAGCACCAGAGAGTTCCACAAACAAACTCACACCCCCATTTTTACAACCAAACTCACAACCGATTTGCCACATTACCATGTAGGCTCAAATATTTTGATTTTGATGATTGGAAACGTTCACCTTATGGAGCACATTGAAAATAATAAGAATAGCAAAATTTACGTTATTTGGATGTCGATTAATGCATGATCGGAAAAGAAAAACTCAACACTGTGAGAAGGCAAATGCGTTCCGATCATGCATTTATTGAATCCTATAAACTTGAATTTCGGTATTCTCATTATTTTGGACGCTGTCTTTAAGGTGAACGTTTCCGATCATCAAAATAATGGAGCCTATATAATAATGTGGCAAATCGGTTATAAGTTTGGTTGTGCGTGACTAGACTTTCCCAGGAAACGTATATCCTATTACCATTGCAGTTAGGATTTTCAAGAAACGATGTATCCAACTAAAAACTTTACATTATTATAGTGGGAAGGTCCAAATACTACATCAAGTCATAATTTGCTCCATACCCAAGAGATGATGTATTATTTACACCTGCCAGACGTGCAAGCTCTTTTTGGCTCTATCACGTGTAGCCTCTTGGAACGTTATCATGGAATAGTCTCTTCTGGGTCTGTCACTGTAAGGTGTGGGCTAATACTTTTTTGTTTACTTAGCTTAGATTGGGTCTTACTCTGATACGTGAAGAAACTTGGCAGCTAATTAAAAAACTGAGTTATTTGGTGAAGAATGGTCTTCCATATTCTAACAGACGTCATCATTACGAGGATTACAAGAATACATGATCTGGTAAAGGGATAGAATGGAAAGTACCGGGGAAAGTTGTACTGCTGCTTCGCTGGCCTTTTGCTGGCTCTCAAGCGTACAACAATATGAATAGAGTACCATCCCAACCACAGCTATGAGGATTCCAAGAATGTTTCGCCAGCTGAACGGGTCACGTAATAGAATATAGCCAAATCCCAAAACTAGGCATGTCTTAAGATGTCCCAGGACCTGATAGGTGACTGGAGATGTCTTTCCTATTACCAGAAAGGTACTGAAGTTGACAGATACTGATATGAGACAGGACAGGACAATGAAGGCCTGCAATTAAGAAAGTATGAGAGAAAAATAACCTTTAAGAATACATTGAAGAGAGCAGCTGGAGGGAGTCGGTCTTCCAAATCTTACCAGCACTATAGGGGTATAATTGAAAGCAAAGACATTCTGATTTGTCAAAAGCCCATCTACAAATGGGCCAGTGATGAATAACGTGATTGCCTGATAGGGACAAGATTGGTACAAGAGTTGGGTTGAAGAAACTTTGAACTTCTTCTGGATGGTATTGGTCATCTAGAAGCAGCTGATTAAGGTCTTAAACAGCAGGCTAAATTGTAAATTTGTAACGATGTGGTAAAAATCATGAAAGGTACCTCATATCATTGTAACAGGTGCATTATAACCAATGAAATGCAATCTTATTTTTCTTTTTCTTTTTCTCTTTCTTTTTTTCTTTTTCACATCGGATATAATTGTTAAGTTGCTTCAAAAACAGACAAAAACAATAACGCAGCAAAGGATACAATCTGAGCCACGCAGGTCGTAAGAACTGCAAGCAAAGACAAGACACTTCCCAGGACATTTAGCTGCAGATCAGTCACAGTTGCAATCCCAACACCCAAAAGTAGGATGGAAAGTGAAAGCTGGACATTTCGACTGCACATCATTGTAAGTAGGCGTCATAATATGAACTTGAAATTGCATTGACGGATAGCTTAACCGATCCATATAGGTTCAAATGGAACATTAGAAACTAACTTCAAAGCCCACAAGACACCAAATTGCTGGTGCACATAAAATAAGTTGGCAACTGAGACTGAGAGAAATAAAATAAAACCAACAACAGTAGGATTGTAAAGACCAAAGACATTTGTTTGATTATCTTTAGGTTCTTGGGTGTCTTTTCATTGGGTTTTATGTTTCAGTTAATTCTATAGTCGGCACTTGTCAGATTTTTTTCCTGTTATTTTTGCTTTAAATATTTGTGAGGCTAAGGGGTAGGTTGAGTTTTAGCGAGCAACAACACGCTTTTCTTCGCTATATTCTCTATTTCACTGGATATCTTTTGTGATTATAAAAATTTCCTTTGCCAATCAGAAAAAAAAGAGAAACAGATTTGCGTAGATAGGTGAATCATGAGTGTCAAAAAAATGAACCATCCTCACCAATAAACCATGTCAAGCTCATAGTGATTGTGCATGCTTTTGAGACTGACAATCCCTTCGACGAGGGAGCCATTTATAAATTGAATCAAAGCACGGCTACGCCTCAACAAAATTGTTCTATCTTTTCTTTTTTCAATTTCTTCGTCTTTTCATTTTTTTGAGTGGCGGGCGGTGATGGATATTCAAAAGATTGCAGGAATAGAAGATAACTGCCCTCCATCTTGCAGTGATTGCATTTGGATGTCGATAGTACTAAAGATGAAAAAATTTTACCACCGTCTGCCCCAGTTAACTACATAATACAATACTAGCAAGGCCTCTCCAGTTAATAGGTTTTAGATTGCATCTTGACTGACATGAGATCCTCAATTCATACATGCATGTTAACATGAGGAGTTATAAAACAACAGGATAGGGGCACAAACAATAAACACGTTCATGTTAGCCAATGTTGTCAAGGACTAGAGCATATTGAGCTACATAGGTTACAAGCCTTCTAACTGGCCAACTAATACATGCATGCTCCATTATGCAGAGAACACATCCACCCAGTCACTTCAAATTTATGAAATACACTGAATGAATGATATAACTGAGAATCATGAAAGACGTACATACTAAAAACACTATTGTGACAAGAAGATACTTCTTCCTGGCAATTTATGTCTTAGGATGCTAGTTCGAAAATATGGCAGTTTTCTGTTCCAAAATGCTGAATTCTGCGATCCAAACTTCCAAAGCCATCAAAATCTATTTTTCTAGTGATCCCTGTAACATATTTTTGTGACTACACAAACCCATCTCAAGGGTACCGAACTCAAGAAATGTGCTGTACCATGTTTCCATTCCTCTTTCGCATACTAAAACAATTCACGTTCCAGGTACCACTGATCACTCCAAAAATACTGGTCCTCACTACTTGCCCCATACGCTAATAGCTTAATCAAGTAAAGGCTTCACAAGTTGCATACATTAATATCAGTTAATAAGAGAAAGGTTCAAACATAAGGGCTCACATATAAATATAACATCTTCTATAAAAACATAATAAAGCATAAAACAGCAAGTCGCCATGAAGGGTGAAGATAAATCTTGCCTGAATATCTTCCTGAAGAAAATAGTCTCCAAAAGAACTGTGCAGGGAATAATTGCCAGTTTTGTCATCTAAAATAAATAAAAAAATCAAGAGAGAACATTCAAAAACTGCCCATTCAAAGAATAAAAATTAAAAGCTGAAATCACCAACTTTTAGGTATGATTGAACAGGATTCATTCAGGATAGACTATAGAGAAAGATCTTATGTCAACGTTTCCCCGCAATTCTAATGTGTGATGGAATGAAAAGATGGTGGGGATGTTCTTTTCATCCAAACTTGCAGAATCACTACAATAATCTTTCAGGGTCAGCAGATCCCATTCAGACAAGAAGGAGCAGTTCATTTGAAGCCGAATGTAAACTTTTTCGTGTGGACAAAGGCCGAAGAAAAAATTGTACTTAGTTAAAACACCAGCATATCATCTGCGTAGTAAAATGATTGAGACATCAATTCCAAATCACAAATTTACCTGGTAGAAGCCAACAGAGTTAAAACCCAAGCTAAGATTCAGAAGTCCAATGGAAGTCCCATTCAGGATGCCAAAGCCCATCACAGCTTTTGGATCAAAAGGCTTGTGCTCAAAAAATTTCATCCATAAAGCCACATGAAGGGAGCAAAATGTGACCAGCAGATGCCAGCTTGTCAAAGTTGTGGCTGAAGCATTGAAAACAAAGTTATAATGAACGAAACTATCTAATGTCTATGAAGAAGCTATGAAACAGACATTGGGTACTCATAAAT
Source organism: Vaccinium darrowii (assembly GCA_020921065.1). Taxonomy (NCBI): domain Eukaryota; kingdom Viridiplantae; phylum Streptophyta; class Magnoliopsida; order Ericales; family Ericaceae; genus Vaccinium; species Vaccinium darrowii. The sequence continues at coordinate 38,658,757 of CM037156.1, forward strand.
GACCTCTGCAACCTCCAAGTTACAAGAACGTAAAAAGAAATCACTCCCGATAAATGGAATCTATCCAGACTAAAATCCAGGAGACAACATTTCCCTAAGTAGTTAGCACTTTCTCTCACTATTTCTATACCGTTTCCAGCCAAAGGAATCAGTACCACTGAATTGTAAGTGACAACATTCTGTATCATGCCATAGGCATCACCATTGCGAGAAGAGTTTCAAAAAGCCAAAAACAAGTTCACTAAGGATGAAAAAGGTACCAAAAAGCTATCTTTATTGTCATCATATCTAAACTGTATCAACCACTTCATATTTTTTCGATTTTTCTTTGAGACGAATGATTATTCTCCAAAGTATTGACAAAAAGTTAAACACAATACAATTAATAGGGTTAAAGTAACTCACTACCGACAGTCTTTTAATAACCCAACTAATCACACTAGACAAATTGCAGCATAGGTCCATGGCATATAATCACAGGGAAACAAATAATATGATCTTAAAATCTGCACAAGTGGAAAAAGAAGGATTACTCACCAAAAGTAAAACCAAGTGTGCTCATAAGCGCCTTGTTGCAAATGACAATCGACACCGACGAAACCACAGACAAACTCAGCGCCCCGATGGTCCCCAGCTGAAACTGCTGGCCCTCACTCATCTTGACCCTACTCTAATTGATCCCTCCAACTCACAATCTACTCATCACAAAACACATTCCCCGTTAATTACACCATATCTCAATAACAAAAACACAAGAAAAACTGTTAACCATAGAAATCGTGGAAATCCAAACCTCATTCCTCCACGAATAAACGAACCAGATCCACTGCAAAAGTAAACCACGCTCAAAGTTAACATTGAAACAACGATCTGCTCAAACTCAGCATTCTGAGCCCTAGATCTGCTACTTTCGAAACGGTCTTAACAAACAAATACGTATAGATAAATGTAGAGAGAGAGAGAGAGAGAGAGAGAGAGAGAGAGTTACCGGCGGGAAGCAGATGAGTGAAATGCGCGGAGAGTCAACTGAAATCGTAATATGTAATTTGCGATGGGATCTAATTAGGTGGAATTGTGAAACGGAAGGTGTAACAGAAGAGGAGGTTAGGTTGAAGAATTTTTATACTCACAGGACTCGCAAACGAAACGAGGCTGTTCCTCAGGTTGTTGTGTGTATGTAGAATAATGAAGCGCAAGAGGGAGATTAATGCCCAGGAATTTGACTCGATTTGTTTATGTTCGGGTGTTTATTGCGGTGCGGCCCATTTAAGCCGGCCGAGTGTGGTGGATGTAAGTTTGGGATGGGCCCTTCTGGGTTTAACGCGTCTCGTGCTGTGTGTCCTGTGAATCCGACCAAGGCATAATAGAAACGTAGATCCTAACCTTTTGACCTTTTTTTTTTTTTTCTTTTTTTCCTAACAGGTTTGGGCAGAGTGTCCGAGCCAATTTGTACGAACCTCGACTAATCCCTTCACTCAGTGACAGAACTAGAATTTCATACATGAGGGGGTCACAACATGAATGACCAGATTTTGAAATTTTAAAAATCTAGTAAATATTTTAATGTCAAAGAATACCTAAAACAAAACACAATAGTTCTTTTTTTTTTTTTTATCAACAAAGAGAAGATGTATATACTCCCTTCGTTCGTAATTGTTAGTCTCTTACGAAAATTCATGCCATTTTTCAAATAAAAAAAAGTGAGTACTTCCGTGTATAATTTTTTGAATTTTTTCACATCAAATTAAAGTACTAATTGAAATCTTTAATACGGTGCGAAAGAATTCGAAAAATCAAACATGGAAGTAGTTGATTTTTTTATACGAAAAATGGCAAGAGAGAGGGTATGGGACTAACAATTAGAAACGTAGGGAGTTGTAAAGGAGAAAATACAAGCCTTAATTACAAGAGCAAAAGCCAAGATAGCAACAATAAGCATCAGAACAATAAAAATCGAAACAACCCTCAATTGAAATAGCAACAGAAACACTGAAGAAAATAGAAGCACCTAAATAAAAAAGGAAAAACTAAATTATTATATGGATTGTCAAGTGGGGGCCGGGGAGTCATTGGCCCCCATACCCTTCAAGATAGGTTCGTCCCTGCTTTCATTGTTCCGATTGAAGATAGTTCATCCACCGTTCTGATTGAAGATAGTTCATTCATGCCAAGACTATAAAATTTACAAGAAATTACTTTTTACAGCCTTGAGGATCTTGACCCAACAGTCAAACCTTGATCATTTTTGTAGACTATGGGGAGAAAATTCACTAACCAACCGTACAAACTCTTTGGCTACCCAAGTGAGCTTGTCACACTTTGAAATGAATGAAGATTCACTGAGCAAAAAAGAAAAAGAAAAAGAGAGAGATAAATGAATGAATATTCCATGTTGAAGCAACACACATGGGTCTCTCTAATTAAAACGGACCAGATAAACGTGGGCGATTAGTCTACTCACATTTTTATTTTTATAGATTTATACAATATTTTCAATCACATAGGTTCAATTGGCCAATGTCAATTTTCAAAAATTCAAATACTCGTTGTTCCACTAAGGCAGTTTTTAGAAATAAATTGGCTTTTCACGATTTTTTAAGTTCTTAAACACAACTAAAACCACCCTCCTAAAGTTTTTTCGCAGAAGAATTCACCCTATTATAAAAGTTATCTTAGCATACTTATAGCAATATGATGGGTCCTTCTAGCTGACAATAAGCAAACAAAAAGACAAAAAGAAAAAGAAAAAAAGAGAACACATACTCCAAAGTATTGTTTACATCTTTTAATACACTTTTATACATTTTTCATATATTTGAATACACTTTTTAAACCTTAATGACAGTCCTATAGGCTAATTTTAGAAATTTCCATATGATATTGTGCAAGTAATTAATTGAAGACTGCCTTGAACAGATCTGAGATGGTAGGGTTTGTGATTGATGCACCTAAACATGAAACAGAGGCAAATGGAAGTCAACCCAGAAGTTCCATTACCTGGTGACATATGAAATTGGAAGCTCACTGAACAAGGAAATAAATAATTGGGTTCAAATGGGCTACTGTGAATTATATATATATATATATATATATATATATATATATATATATATATATATATATATATATATATATATATATATAGGGGGCGGTTCCGTTGACACAACGAATAACACTACATTTGACACAATTTTTTTTTTGTGAACCCCACGCGAATGATCGAAGCCATTCAATTTATTTAAAATATGTTTTTGAGATTACCTGTAAAAAATCAACTCATTTGAATATTGATAAGGGCTTGATCAGTTCATTTAGTTGATTCCTGTCAGATTTTACAGGATAAATTTGAATGAACCGATCAAGCCCTTACCGATATCCAAATGAGTTAATTTTTTACTGGTAGTCTTAAAAACAAATTTTAAACAACTTGAACGGGTCCGATTGTAAGCGTGGGGCTCCGATTATTATTGTGTCAAATGTTGTGTTATTTGTTGTGTCCATGGAATCGCCCCGATATATATATATATATATATATATATATATCCAATTGACAGTGCGTGCGCACACGCGCGCGCGCACACACACAGAGATTTGAAAGGAATATGAATGCACAAGATTATATTCTACAATAATAGTAATATTTATTTAATTGTACGAATTATTAGAAAATATCTATGACAATATTTTTTGTTAGTATTTTTACATTTTAATCAACAAAAATTAATATCGTCTTTTATACGTTACAAATTCCTTTTTAATATATATCCATCCAATATAGAAAAGACAATGACGAAGAGATTTATTTTGAGGAGGTCGTATTGAATCTGCCTCACTTGCCAAAAAAATTTAAGTGCTTTTCCTGGCTTATACAAAATTACTTTTTGTGTAGGTAGAGCCTGAGTTTTCTACCTTAACCACGTGCATGAGATGCTAACTATGAGGGTCAACGTTGATGGGATGAGCAGATGAAATTGACCATTTTCATATACGTTTTTTGGTTTGGTGAGAGAGGTCATTTGTGATTTTCATGAGTCAAACGGAAGACTATCGCTGAGGTTTAAAAAATAGGAGTATATTGAAATGTGTGAAAAATGAATAAAAATGCGTGAAAGTATATTGAACTGTGTTTTTTTTTGGGGGGGTCATCATCTTTGCTTATTGTAGGTGGGCTTAAAAGGACCCTCCGTAAAATTCAAAATTCAAGACGGACTTACAAATAACTAGTGGGCGCAAATTCACCATTAGACATGGTGACTTTTGGTCCACTGTCACCCATAGTGGGTGGGCAATTCACTGGGGAAGCCCGGCCTAGAAATACCAAAGGATGAAGGAATAAATAGGCTCAATGGCCTGTTGGAGAATGGGCTGAGATGTTGAACCGGCCAGAAATTGTACTTACATGTAGGCCTTGCAGAGACAATAAGATCAAGGATGGAGCCAAGAAGTCGATGGAGCCAAGAAGTCGCTAGTGAATTACTTAAAGTTGCCATAGATAAAAGCGAAAGTCATGCATTAGAACGAAACTTCCAACATATCAATATTTTTTTATTTTATTTTATTTTTTTAAGGCTGAGTTTCCCATAATAATCCATCTCTTAAAACTTCTAAACAAGAATTTTGAGATCGGGTTATTCTCCTCATATACACAAACTCTTTTTAGGAGTTTTAGGACTTTTAGTTAAAAACGGGAGACTCAACATAATCTTATTCATATTCGTTTTCCTCGAAAGAAGTTTTGTCAAATAACTCTACTCCGATTTTATAAAAGAAAAAAAATTAAAGAAGAAGATAAAAACTATCACAAGAATCTAAAAATAGACAAACCTGACTTTCAAAATGCTGAAATCAAATAGCACCCTGCGATGTTGGACAAAACCGGGCCTTTTGAGGTCGGGGTAAACAATGCTTCGGATAGCTACGGTAGATGGTCAGCCCGCTGTAATTTGTTCTTCTTAATTCTTACTTGGCACGCTGTCTAAGTTTCGGGTCAATTTATGCACATCTTGATTGGTTCGGATGCACTTAATGGGTACTACGTCACCTGTACCCTATTTGCACCCAAGTTTTTCTCCTTAGTTTGAGTCTCATCATTATCAAATGCAATCTCCCATTGTTCTTTTAGGCCTCATTTGATTCGGGTATTAGGTACCTGAGATTGGACTATTTGTACCTAATCCCACATAGTCCATCGTTTGGTTCCTGAAAAATCGCATGGAATTAACAATCCAAGGACGGTTGTAGTCCACTACATATGAGATTGTGTAATACTTGGGGGGGGGGGACTAATTAGTCCAAGATAAAAGACACAGAAGGAGTGAGTTCAATAATTACAAAATTGTCATTCTTCTTCTTCCTCATCTCACGCCTGCTCTCTCTCCCTCTCTCTCTCTCCACACCAGGCGACTCCCTCTCACCATCTCTCTCTCTCTCTCTCTCTCTCTGGCTCTACATCGTATGCGCTGATTCACAGTCCTTCAATTCATGGAGCCAACAAAGATGACCAGACCACCACTGAACCCATCTTTGTCAAGGGCACCTGATTCCCCTCTTGCTTCCACCTCTCCATCTCCGACGGCCTCCACACCTGGACCCTCGACGTTACCCAAAAAACCCCTCTCTCTCTCTCTCTCTCTCTCTCTCTCTCAATTTCATGCTCAATTTCGGTGCGATTTCGCTTAATTAAACCTCGTTATTTGAAATTAATTGGTCGCATCTAGTGAGGAGGAGGTTAGAGACAGAGAGAGAGCATCTCCTCTGTTGCTACTCCTATTACTTCACTAGTTTGAGAGATTGAGAGAGAGTTCTAAAATTAATCTCAAAATTTAGTTTGGGGAACCAAACATGGGATTGACCGAAACACGGGATATCCCGATGTTAAATCTACACGAATCAAACAAAGGATTGAGTGAGATTCAGTACTAAATTAGTCCCAGGACAAATAATCCCAGACTATTAATCCTAGAACTATCAATCCCACATATTTTAATCCGCGAACAAACGAGGCACAGTAATCCTACAAATTGTTAAGGGAAATAAAAGGCCGTCATACCAAACTTGCAACGCATTAACATATCCTTCTCGAGTAATTAGTTTTGAACTCCATGAAAATGTACGGCATTGAAGTGTCCTGCGTCATCACTTAACCGTGTTCCGGAGCAGTGAATAAGCAGACATCCTTCTCTGAAACTGGACACTCGTATCAACGTGCGTTAATTGTGATCAGTTTCAAATCCATAATTGAACAGATCCATAATGAATCAATGATCGGGGCCCATTTTACTCTGCCAACTAATTTAGGCCCCGTTCCGCTAAAAAAAATCAGTTTTGTTTTAACTAAAAAACTATCTCATTCTACTATCACTTAGTTTTTTTTTGCAAAACTAAGGGGGTGTTCCACTAACAAAAAACAGTTTTTTCCAAAAATCAAGACAAGTCATTCTCTCACAATACATCACATAAAAAACAGTGAAAAACCAGTTTTTTCAAAAAACCACCTTAGTGGAACACCCCCTAAAAACCAAAAAAACAAAAAAAAAAACTAGTTAGTGGAACAAGTTAGTTTTTTTGCAAAACTAAACATACAAAAAACTAGTTTAATGGAATAAGTTAGTGGAACAAGTTAGTTTTTTTGCAAAACTAAAAACCAAAAAACTAGTTAGTAGAACAAGCTGGTTTTTTTGCAAAACTAAATCATCCAAAAAAACCAAAAAACCAAAAAAACCAAAGTTAGTGGAACACCCCCTTAATCACACCAATTAAATGCATTGGATGCACTGCCAATATTTGTATTCATTGTAGGAGTACTTTTTATCTATTCCGACGGTCGAATTTTCAATTTTTTTTATGCTGCTGCTGAAGCATTCTCAACCAGCTTTTCACAGCACCGACCATCCGTTCGACTTCAAAAAGAGTGCTAAAGAAAGTAAGGAATATTGATGTTTCAATACACGTCACAGATTTATGTGGGACGTATGCAATTATTTATGAACTCTACGTGAATATGTGATAATAGAGAAGATTAAAACACCACGTGATAGTACTCCACCAACACTCAGGTGAATTTCCACTAAAAATACTATTTTTTTTTTTATTGTAGTTAAAAGTGTGTTGTTTCATCCAGATGATATGTTTGTGATATATGTGAGGGAAATTACTTGTGAAAAATACTGAAAATACGGTCTACAATACCGAAAATATCATAATGAAAACTTAGCCTCGATAATTTTTCTACAAAAATAGAAGGAGAAACCCATATGATCATTACTTATTTGGTCCTTAATTATGTAATTCACCAATTATGATTCCATTTGATGAGTTGAGTCATTCATTTTATCAATCTCAATATGTTTATCAATCATATAATACATTCAAGTTTATCAGACTATAATTCACAAGAAAAATAGATTGCCAGACTTAGATTGTTCATTTCTCTTTAAATAAATATCATTCGATCAAACTTTTATCGATTTTTGATCAACTTAATACTTTACATGAATGTGAAACACGTCGAGATTTATAAAATAAATGGTTCAGATCGTCAAATTTGAAGCTAATGCGTCAAATTTTACTACTATATATCACATGAGAAATGATCGTACCAGACCATCAGAATCATCTGTAACTATTAATCTATGCAGAATCATCCCTTTCAAACTTCCTATTCAAAATACTAATAGCTGCCGTTATATCGACTCGTTTCTACCAAATTACACTATTTTGGCCCCATTATTATTATTAATAAAGTCATCTTTAACATGAACAAGTCAAATGACCGAATGATGTCGTGGTGAGTCTCATTTTACATCACATGAAGGCCATGTTCGGAAAAACAGATAACTTGGATTGGAGAGCATTCAATTCCCATGCAAGGAAATTATTGCGTGAGTGTATTTTGAGCGATGTTTAAATTTAATAGTGGGAATTTCAATCCATCATTTACACGAGATAAAAGTCATAATGAAAATAGTATAGTAAGAGGACATGACTATATATAGAAAATTATATATTACATCCATTACAAGTAAAAATCTACATCAAATATGAAAGGGCCTAGCGCGGGTGCTACTCAGCTACCACAGCTTCAGGAGGCCAACTCACTTAACAGACCTTCACCACCCAACACTTTTCTTACACGTGTAAAAAAAAATCTTACAAATTTTCACTTAATTAATAAATCACCTCAATTGCCTCAGGCAAAGAACGAATTCTGTTTCAATACTGGTCTAGAACTGGCTCCCTTCGAAAGTCTGACCAAACTGCCAATTACCGGGCGCCACGTCGAAGCTCGTCACGGTTTTACCGTCACTGGCGGTGACTTGAAAAGAGAGGCTTTGGCCATTGAGGTAGGAATTGCTCTGCCAGTTCTGGCCCCAGTTCCTTGACATGGGTTGCCACCCTGTTCTTGAACCCTTGATTGACACCGCATGGATATCCCCTGCGCCGGCGACGTTGGTGATCAAAATCAGGTTGAAGTATGAATGGCCGTTGATTGTGAACCTAATTCCACCTTTCTTCACACAAGGCACCCTGCCACATATCAAAAACTCATCAGTCAAAATTCTCGTACCTAAAAATTTATGTTTCATCTGGAATTTCAATAATGATGTTATATATGTACCTTCTGAAAGCAACGGGCACGATTCCGGCACGGTATTGAGCAATTTGAAGGAAAGAAGGCTCGGCCAAATCGAAGTGTTGGAGGGGCGGGTTGCACCAGCCGCCGTTGTCGTTAGGCAAAGCATTGTTGGGAGGGCAGAAGTTTGTGGCGGTGACGGTGATGGTGTGCGGGAGGCACCATCTCGGGTCATCGTTACACCGCATCTCGTAGCATGACCCGCAACTCAATCCATTGTTGAACAGGGCCGTGCTTAGTGCTGCAGTGTTTGTCCCGTACCCTTGACTGTACAAGTTGCCGTACCCACATGCCCCTCCTGCCACGCAAAATTTTTGTTAAATAAAATCACATGATGCTGATGAATTAACACTCTGTGTTCTTCTTCTTTTTTGTTCTGTTTGTTTAGAATTTACTTGCTTTTGTAAATTACGGAATTAAATTAGGACATACCCATTGTTCCTGAAGCGTCACCGCCGCCGTAGAAGGTGGCATGAGCGGTATCCCAACCTCCATAGTCGGCAAGGGAGCCAAGAAAGTGTAGGTTGAGAGAAATGAAGAGAAGAAGAAGTGGTGCCATGGAGAATTGTTTAGGAGGGAAAAAAAAAATGTTGGTTTTTGTGTTGGGTGTTTTATGAGGCTTGTGTGTGTTGAGGAAAAGGGGAGAGGTGGTGGTGGCTATTTATAAGAGAAGTCGTTAAGAATTTAAGAGACACACACAATGAGAGAGAGAGAGAGAGAGAGAGAGAGAGAGATTGCAAAGTACTATTATTGACATTTTAAGCAAATCAAGCTCTGGAGCACATGCACTTGGTCTGGTTGGGCTACCAACCGTTATCCGTGGGCCCAACTCAATCCTTCTTTTCCATTATCCCAATATACACTCGTTGTGGTGCGTAATTCGCGCGGATCAGAAAAATAGAAGTCAAGCGTAATTTGCCTGCGCGAGCGTGAAAGTGTATTGTGAACGCATCTCAAAATTTGCGAGAGCGAATTAAAAATCACTATCACAGTGCAAGAATTGCGAGCATGAGCCTAGGGTATTTCAAGGATTACATGCCGTGAATAATGAAATAAACCCCAACATCCATGTTTCGTTTGGTGTTAAAATGGCGCCACAGGATAATGGTTCAATCACGTTTATTAACGTTGAACCCATTTTTTTTTTTTTTTGAATCACACCAGTTGTTCAAGCCAATTTACACATATCTTAACCAATCAATTCCTGAGAAATTTCTAATGTTTGCCAACAGGGATCATTTAAAACCGGATAAAAGTCCTATTTGAAACATTGTTTGCTATTGACTCTACTTCACGTACCCTTATTACACCGACATTAGTATTAGAGGGCATGAACCCAAATCTAACTAATGATTATTTGACCACGGGGAGCTCAACACAATTTGTTCAATAAAAAAAATTAAGAAAGTTCGTTTAATTAATGAAGCAGATTAACCTAAGATCATGGACCTATGAAATGTTGGTCTCAGCTCCAAATTAAAATATTCAGAAAACATTGATTTGCCCAATAACTCACATATCCCAAGCTTTGAACCAGGTTGAGTAAATAAGAAAAGTCGAGAAACTTATGCCTTAAAACTGTAAACGCCCGTCTAATACCGATGTCTAGATCCAGATTTGCCCCTTGACTTATCCGTAGGTACACACACTTATTCCTCAATCATCGGCGGCGTTTTACTGTAAGTTCTCTGTTCCAAACGTTTCTTGTTCGTAACATTTTCAGAGACTGAGTAAGAGACAAGTTTTAAATCTCTGTGTGTGCACGTTTCTTTTCGGACTTAACTAATCAAATTGTCAGTTTGATTCCGAGACCCATGTTTTGATTAATCAACTTCCTTAGTTTTATTATATGTATGCCTGTTTAATTAATGGTGGTCATGTTCACTCTGATAAACCTAGTACTCAAATTGCATGGTGGCTTCGGATCTTATTTAGTTATATATGTCTAGATGTTCTCTCAATGCAAGTAATTAATCAGTGGTTTTGGCTGTGTTTACGTGACGCTCAAATACATGGACAGAACCAGGATTTTATATACGGGGTGGCCATAATAGCAACAACAAAATTTTAAAATTTCAATGATGAATGTGAGTAGAAAAGTGTGATTATAATTTTCAATTCATTTGATAGTGATCTTTTTACATGGCAACCTTCAATTCCATCCCTGTTCGAAGATCTAAGGAAAATATATAAAATAAAAAAGTAATTCATTTTAGGTTTCTCCAAATTGGAGTCTGATCCCAATAGACAACTTATAATTAGTCTTAAATTAAATCCCATGTGATTATGGGGTAGTAAAGGAGTTTCAAGACGACAACAGCATATGATTAATTTACTATTTTTGTTTGTTGTGATTTTCCACACGAAAATTTGAGTTATCGGAAATGTTTTATCTTTAGACATTACATCTGGGTTTGTGGGCACGCTGTGGATTAATCAGGGGCTAGAAAGTCGCTAAAAGTAGATATGGTTCAGATTTTGGGGGCTCATTTTTTTAATTTATTTTTCGTTTCAATGGCTAAGAGTTGCTTGGATTAGTTTGCACGCACCTCAATTATTCCCCTCTCCGTTCGGTCAAAAGCAAGCTATCCACGCTCGGATTAGGAGATTCACAAAACATTTTTCTCTTGTGGCCTACCTCCAAGAGGTTGCTTAGTTTTGAACTCAGAATGTCTAGGTTTACAGCTCACCCATATTGCCACTTGAGCTGGACTTGGGGTTCCTGTAGTGCCACCGTGTAGTGCTCTCATCCTACTGTTCATTTTGACAATACACGGCTCTGATTTAATTCAAGAAATGAGTAATTCAAATTTGTAAGAGTTTCTGAACCGTGTATTATTGAAATGGATCGTTCACTTGAGGTACCCATGGGGTTTATCTTTGAGTTTGGGGGCTCATTTAAAAGACAGGCAAAAGTTATGTGTCGAATTTGTGTTGGAAAGTAAATCGCATGGAATGCGGACTCGAAATAAATTTATTTGTGTCTGACGTGGGCGGTTTGGACTGGCCCATATCTGTAATTCTTGCAGAAAATTCACCTCATTTGAATATCAATGCAATTGCATTCTCAAAGTCAAATTTTGTACGAGCTCCACTCATAAGATGAATATTGATCACCTAATTTGAAATTTTTGAGGAGAAATTCTACGGACACGAATGTAAGTACATAAATTGAGACACATGTGTTCAGACTGTCCCATACATGTGACTTCGACAAGGTAGATATGGAATCCACACATATCAAAGGGATGTGTAGACATTTTGTTGTCCATAAGTGCACATCCGTCATTGTCCGTTGTATTTTTGTTGTCCGAATAAGGACCCCTTCGCCATCGAAAAAATTTAATTTCCCAATAAAAATGTTATATTCTAATTGATGACGTGACAATATAAAGAGTTACTCGTAATTTTTTTTTTGGGGTACGTATAAAGACTTATTTCTCACTCTTATAAATTTCGGAGTAATAGATTTATACCACAATAGTGTAGCAATTTTACTTTCTTCTTTAGAGTAAGATGAATCTTCGTTTCTTCGAATATGGTCTTGTTTTTTGTTACTACACATGAACTTACTTGTGGTGGAGTCGTATTCACCGAATAAACCATGTAGTTAACAAAAAATGAGAAAAAAAAAATCCTACTCTTTCGTATACTTTCGATTCTAGAATTGTGGTTTCAATGTTTTTTCCCGGCAATTATTTCATAACCACGGCGTAATCAGTGGGGTTAAAGGTACGGTACTGTACCTATTAGGAAAGAGACAACCTACTTTTTGATTAAAATTACATTGGAGTACATGTAATTCAAAGGAACAAATGCCGGTGTCGTGTCCGTATTAGGGATAATCAACCTTTTTGACTAAACTAATTTAGTAACATGCAAAACAAAAAGGTCAGATGCGGCCGACTTTGAATTTCTAGAGGTTGCCATCCACATAATCTTGACATTAATAACAGTACTACAAAGTGCTCTTTTCTGTAGATTATCATATGTCTTAATCACTAACAACAGTTCATTTGTATTCATGTCTGTCGATACAAAATCGGACAGCTGTTCTGCTGTCAATTAGAAACATAAAGTATCTCTTACTTATTTACCATTGTAGTCAGGAGAGTCAGAAATTTCACAATATAAGGGCGATTTTTTTTTTCAAAATACTTTGTAGGGGCGAATTTACAGGTTTTTTTTTTTTTTTTTTTTTTTTTTTTCAGGGGTGACCGCTTCTAGAGGCCCCCTTCTGGCTCCATCCTTTATTGTAGCTCAGATCCTACCGCTTTCACACAAGGACGGCTCCAGGATTACAGTTTAGCGGTAGCAAAAATAAATGAAAAATTATTGTATACATTATTCTCTGGATTATGCAGAAACCCTGGTGAAATCATTTGGAGATTGTTCTTTGGATTATGCACAAACACTGTTGAAGTTCATTTGCTCCAAATGGTATAGAAGTAACTAGAACAATTTCATTGAAAGGTAAATCTAGGGATGTTAAACAAATCCAAGTATTCCAGTCATTTTTGGGCTTGAAGAGCATCTTTATCAGCCTCGGCAAATTTTGGACCAAATTTAACCTCAAAAACACTTTTTATACTTTAGCAAGTCACTTTTTCAAAAACTCACAGAATCAGACTCTGTATTCTAACTTTACTGTATTAAACTATTCTTTCTTTTCACTTCTATTTCTCTTTTCAAATATCTTTCTAATTTTTTTTTATTTTTACATTTTATTACTTTCAAACAAACCAAAAAAAAAAAATAATAATACTTTCCCAACGGCGGTTGATCCATGTCATACACTCAAGTCACACACCCATGTCATAGACTCATGTGACACAAATGTATCATGATACACTGAAGCTTAAATTTGGAGAAGAAAAAGCGTGAATGGTGAAATCGCGGGATCGACAAAAATAGCAGTAGTGAGAAACGATTAAATTAATCGTAGCCGGTGAACAGTGGCTCGCGTAGAGTACCGAGTTACTGTAGTAGGGGCAAACCATGGCGTCGATGTAGCGAGGCTGATTTTTGGGAGGTTTTCAGAGTTTTACTTGCCAGTTTGTTTGAAACAGTGTTTTAGCGTAGCTGATGAGGATGCTCTTATAGCTAGATTCATGTGAGATTCACACGCTACCAGGGACGGATCCAAGGGGGGGCATGCGGGGGCACGTGCCCCCGCTGACCCCCCACTTGTTAGTGTAAAAAAAAATTAATTTTTGGAAATAAGTTTCGTATATATATTATTTCTGTCGCATTCTAGTAATAGAACACGTGTGTTGCCTGGTGGTAAGGCGCACCAACTCTATGGCAGAGATCGCGGGTTCGAGCCTTTCCTTTTCTTTTTTAAGCCACAAAATTGGAAGTTTATTAGTGATTGTCAAGGTTTGAACCCTAGACCTTTGGTTCCAAAACCAATACCTTCCCTCTTGCCACTAGACCAACAACATTCATTGTTCAACAATTTGGTAGTTTTATTATATATTTTGAACCTATAATGGGAATAATAATTCCCCTAACATTTTTTCCCTGAATTTTAATTTCTCCCTTTTTTTATAAGAAAATGATACTAAATGATGAGAAAATTGTTTAATTTAGATATTTTTTAATTTTAGAGATCTTTTACAATAGTCCCTATCCTTCAATAATTTTTTTGTCTAATATTAGGTTTAGAATCAATCTTATACGATTTCTTGTCCCTAACAAAATCATTGACTACGAAAAAAATTGCGCGATTACAATTAATAAAATGCCCCCACTGAGTTGGATCTCTGGATCCGTCCCTGCATGCTACATAAACAGTTCAAGTGTGTACATATTATTGGAAACATCAAGATTTTGTCTTTCAAAGCAAACTTGAACAACCACTACTCTATTCGATTACTGGTGTTGGAAAATCAGACTAGTCGAGTCGAGTTCAGTTATTATTATTATTATTTTTGTAATGACGTCAATCTTTCATATATTAGGGGCCCGAAGGCAGAACAACGCCCGAAGGTAGTACAACGATTCCACAAAATATACAAGAATGAGTAATTGTCAAAGTAGGCGAACCATTCTGCTAGACATTGGGCCTGTCCCAGTTTTGACAGAGAGTTGAGCTCGGTTAAAGCTTCAGATTGCCAAAAAAAAAAAAAAAAAAAAAACTAAACTTGAACATATTTTTAAGACCTGATAAATTTTGAAATCAAATTCAAATACACTGTCTCCCTTTTCATTTGATGAAAATACAAATGGGATATGCTTCTTAATTTATTATAGTACTATTTTTGTATTTTTGGAAAGAGGGGTCTCACTCACCGTCTGTAAGCAGAGGATATGAGGTTGGTCCTACCATGTTAGGAGCACATGGGGACTACCGGCTTTGCAGGTGTCTTATATTTATCACTCCCTCATCAATTTTGGAAGCACTCCAACCCGGATAAAATTTAATTAATTAATTTAGAGCCAGGGTCATTTAAATATATATGTAACAAACAATATTAGCGACCAAGAAAAGGACATCCATGAATATTAAACAATGCTGCAACGGACACGACATTCAAACACAACACTTGCAACGGACACGACATTCAAACACAACACTCACATGGAAGCCGGAGACAACTCTACCTTGGTAAAAAAGAAATATACATATATATATATATATATATATATATATATATATATATATATATATTTCATTGTTTGACTCTAATATATTACAACATCCAACGACGAGTCTTCATATTTTGAAAGCATTGAATTGTGCCTTCATTGTCAACATTCTTGAGTATTAGGAAGTTCAATTCTTGTTTCATTCTATGGCTTGTTGTGATTCTGTGTGTGATTTCTTGAATTCCTTTTCTTTGAATTTTTCTTTGAAACACAAAGAGAGAAAGAGAAAGGAAGGGAAAAAAAAAAGTTGGTTTCCCAGAAGTATTTGGGGCCCCTGTAGTGAAGTAACTCACTACAGGGTTGTAATGAGACCAATCCTGCAATCCATCTTGATACCGACGGTTCCGATTTAATCCAAACTCCAAATGATCCGAGTCGTTCGTTATTTGGATTAAAATCTCAGTGTTTGTCGAGATGAACGGCCAGATGGCCTCACTTCAACCCTGTTGTGAGGCCTTCACTACAGAGATCCTGGAACCCTTTCGTAAAAATCTTTTGTTTGTTTTTATGCCTCGAGGCCAATTGCCCCCACCACTATCCTAATAGTGTATTGGGCTCTACTCAAAGAAACAATAAATTTATTGAGCTAGACTTATTGTGTTTTGTTGGTCTATAACATTTAGTCTAAATTTAGTTGAACTTTCATTTATTTAAAGTTTGCACGAGTAACGACCCACCACTCACGGTACTAAGGAAGATTTAATTTATAACATTTTTTTTTTATTTTTTAGTGCATTATTTGAACCCAACGAGTTCACTTGAATTCCCAGAGACACTATGGTAGAACCTCCCCTCATATATGCATTCCAGGTCACCGTATCATGGATCAAACATCGTTCCTCTCCACAAATTAATCAATTTGCAACAGTTTCCTTGGTGGTTGTTTTTAGTTTTATTTTTATACATTATAGGAGCATCATTTTCATTTCTTAGGTAAGGCTTGATTCATGTCTGATGTTTAGTGATTATACACGGATCAGCGTAAAAGATTTCTCCAATAATTACGCCTTAAATAATGAGGTAGCTCTGATGCCCATATCATAAAATCCCACTCAATATCTCTTTGTATTAATGTCCATTTGCGAACGTAGGAGGACTAAATAGAGGTCGCGTTCTCGAATTGTGCAAATATCACCAAGTACTATAATTAAAGAACTTTCAAATGAATATGTTATTATATCAAAAATAAGTACTCCAGCATTTTGTCTGAATATTGCCATTACGTCTCTGAAAAATGACAACTTTTCATGTATACCTCGCTAGCATTAAGTTCGTCGTTGTACTCCTTTTCAGATCCACAATTTTTAAACTCAGTTCAAGTAAGTTTATCCTACACTTAAGGATCGTATGAAAAATCAAGCTACTCGAGCTTGAGTACTTGTAAGATCGGCTCAAATGAAACTCGCCGGAGATTCGAAAGATAATCTTAAGTAATCTTGAATGTAAACATTTCGAAGCTCAACAACCAGCACCTCAGCTCGTTTCTAGCTGTTAGTCTACTTACCAAAGAAATTGAAGGAACTGAAAAATTGTAATTCTATTTGGTTTTTCCACTTGGTGAATAAAAGTAAACTTCAACCTAGATAACAGGTTGGGACTTATCCTTACCGGGCCAAGAAAGAACGGAAGATAATGAAGATGTAAAGCATGCACAAGTGGATGTTATGCTTTTGACCCGTCTATTGGGAGAGGAATATTAATCGAGGTGCGCATAAGCTAGTTTGGACAGCTTGACCGTCAATCCCAAAAATAAAAAATGTTCACAACTCACAAGTGGATATTATTCTTTAGGCCTTATTCTTCAATGGATTTTATCAAAAATTTGATAAAATCAAGCCCTTGATTTTATTCATTGGTGAGGAGAGTTGATAAAATCTGTAGATTTTTTAATGCAAAAATTTACAGATACAAAAAAAAAAAAAAAAAAGACAAAAAATACAAATACAACCCAAATTTATACTTTGCCCAAATCGATTGGATAGCACAACCCAAATTTCCTATTTTCTCCCCCACATTCCCACCTTCCAAATACAACCCACATGTCATCAGCCAACAAAAAAAAGAAGAAGACAAAAAATACAACTCACATGTCCAGTGGCCCATCTTTTGGGGCAACTTTCTTTGTGGTTCAGCTCCTTGAAAGGGTGCTACCTGTTTGGCAAGGCAACAATTAGTTCAATGAATGCGCTCTTGAACAAGAGCCGGAAAGGAAGACTAGGGGCCTCAAGAAGCCTTTGTTAAGGGGTTCGACTCGTACCTGCATGCTATCGGTTTTTACGTATACATTGAGCTAGTCCATACGAGACTTTATCCAGATTTTAATTGAACCTCCCAATAGTGAATTGTGGGATTGGTTCTCCGGATGACCGGATTAGTCATTCTATTGGGTCCGGATACCGATCTGTGCACCATCGGTGCGCGTAAGCTAGTTTGGACAGCTTGACCATTAAACACTGAGGTTCACCGATATTATTCAATATTCAAAAAAAAGAAAGAAAGACCTGTACATGCGGATATTATTCAATATTCAATTTCAGCTCTCTCACTGAGGTTCACCGGACATGTCTCATATATTTGATGCACCAAGTGTGCAACTTGGTTTCTTAATAAATAAACCCAAGTTTCCTATTTTCTCCTCACATTTCCACCTTCCAAATACAACCCACATGCCGTCACCAAAAAATAAAATAAAAATACAGCCACACATGTCCAGTGGCCCATCTTCTGGGGCAACGTTTCTTTGTGGTTCAGAGCCTTGAAAGTTGAAAGTGTGCGACGTACATGGCAAGGCAACAATTAATTCAGTGAATGCCCTCTTTATCAAGAGCCGGAAAGGAAGACCAGGGGCCTCAAGAAGTCTTTGTTCAGGGGTTCGACTCGTGCTTGTGTGCTATCGATTCTTACGTATGCTGAGCCAGTCTATGCGAAACTGTGTCTAGACTTTAATTGAAGTGGCCTCCCACTAATGAATTGTGGGACTAGTTCTCCGGACGACCGGATTAGTCGGTCTATTAGGTCCGGATACCGGGGGGATTCCAATGTCTAAAGACACTCAATCTTGTGGGATCCTAGAACTCCAACACATCATTCTCCCAAAGAGACTTTGACGGATCACAAGAGGATTTTATCCAGTTGTGGTGTGTGGGTTGGGGACCTAAGAAAATGACATTCAAGAGAAATGTCCAGTGGAAGCCATGGACCTTCCCAACAGTTTTAGTGGCTGCTAGCTATTGAAACAACACAAACCACAGAACAAGAAGCAACAGAAGGCCAACTTGAGTTGAAGAAGGCCCAGTGCAAAAACCCCATACCATGTGCACTTAAATGAAGACTTTAGAAAAGAATAAAAACAATCCCACTTTGTTAGGTTCTTCACTGAAAGCTTTGCTTCAATTGGAAAACCAACAGCCTTAATGTGAATTCAATGACATTTATCAACTTCCAAAAGTGGAAGGTCCAGAATGTCCGAATCAGTTATAATGATTAATCATGAAGGAACAGAGGCCCCCCACAATCTAACACCAATTCCAGTGACGTGAACCATATCGGCGCGTGGTACTCATTTCAAAGTCCCATACAAAAAATCCATGTCATTCATTAAATTTTAAAATATTTTTGATGTGGTTCTTCAAAAAATCAGCTCAATCGGATAATTGTAAAATATTATATCTAATGTTCTTATTTTTCATTCAAAATTCAGAATCCTGAATTGTGAATTTAAGCAAAGTTAAGCAATTCGATCAAGCATTTACTGTTATCTAATTGAACTATGTAGGACACTCGAACATTTATTTTAAGATTAATGAACAGCTCAGGTAATTTGTGCGGACCACAGAGTGAGCTCCACATACCGATCTGTGCACCATCGGTGCATTTCTCGTCTGGACCTATAGAATTATGGCAATCTACACCTTGTGTTGTGAAAATCTCTCCAACCCTAAGCCCTGGTCTTGATACATCACCCGGGGTAACACCACTGAAATAAAACATAAGCTCTTGTATGATAGAAAATGCTTAAACCAGTTCACTGAATTGTCAACAAGTTGTAAAAATTGTGTTTGCATAATAAAAGTGCATTGAAATACGTACATAAAATTTTATTGTTTGAGCAATTTCTTTACCATGTTTACATTCCAATGCACATTTTTTCAGCAAGATACTTCATCATTTCAAAAGCAATGATTTACTTATGTTGTTGCGTTCAATCATAACTTCTATAAAAACTTACATACCACTCTATTTACCTCAAAAATAACAGCTAGCTTTCTCACACAGCAAGGGTTTGACGACATCCAGACCTAATGCGTGCTTTCATCTCAAGTATAAATTGTACATTACTGAGAGATAATGAGAATGAGAATGAGAATGACAATGAAATCATGGTGGTGAATTGGAGAGTTATTTACCAATTTCTGAACAGACCAAAACTATCCTCTCTACTAATTTTCGGAGCAGAACAAAGCAAGCCTCGATTATTTTCCAGAGAGCATTCTGCCCAGAGACAGTCTGTCTGTCTAAATTACATAACATCACTCCCAGATTTAGCAAGTGCCCCTCAAGGAAAAAAAAAAAAATGAAAAAAAGGGAAAAGAATGACTATCTTCATCAATGATACATCAATAAAAAAAAATGATGTATAATTTGTTCTTTTGATCAGAACGAAGGACCACTATGTTTCTAACTAAGGCATACACTAATTTATCAAATGTTCTACACCGATGAGCAATCTTCAACAAAAGCTCGGATAGAATGTAGATGACATCTTGAAGGCAGTGAGATCTTCAATAACCTGCACAGATGTTGCTTGTGTGTTGGCTTCTTTCCAATCAGCATTGCAACCCCATACTCGGATTGCTAGCCTCCGACACTTGGGAGATGGTTGTCTCAAATAAGTATTGTACCAGTCAATAACATCATTCTTTTGGATGTGTCTGAGTTCCTCTGCTTCTTTCTCAGATAGGTCAAACATGTACCTGAAAAATCGACAATATTTGGAGTTCGGTGATTGTTCTCTCAATGAAACCAAAAGAATAATCTATCTTCATCAATTTCCCTAGACATACAAGGCTCTCGTGAGGGCCCTCTCATTAGATAACTATTCTAGACAACTTCATCGTGCATCAGCAGAAATGGTTGCTGCCATACGAAGTTCGTTTTACATATCAATGACAACATAAAAGACGAGCTGAAGATGTACAAACAGTCCCACAAACAGTTTAGTTTTACCTGGGTACAAACCAAATTAGAGAGGATTGAGATCTTTACCTAATAAATTCGATTTTCACATTCTACAGAACCAAATGCTGTAGATAATAGCTGCTATGACACTATAAAATGACACCTACTGGATTTTTGAAACTTAGAACCAACGAAAGCCTAATGGGAATTTGATCTGACTCAATCATGCCAAAAAATTCTAAATGACGAAGGCAAAATTCATTCAAGCTGGATGGTTAACTGAGAAGTGAAAAAAAAGTAAAACCTGCCAGGACATAAAAAGGGACCAAGGTGTGATTGACAAAGGTACCATCCAATAACTTACAAAGGATACTTATGTTGTACAAATTCAAGAATTGATCCTCTATAGATAGGTAGATATCATAATAGTACCTCTTATCTATGATTTGACCCCAAAACCGATTTGTCTCATAATGGAGAGATGGATCCTTCTCTAGCAACTTCGCAATTAGCCCACTTTTGTAATTCTCGAAGGATTCGTCATCAAGTCCATCCTGCAGTGCCAACGGACATTTCAAACAAAGAAATTAGAAATGGAATAAGTATCACTCAGCAAGCAGTCATTTGAAAGAATAGGACTAAGGCAAGCAAGGAATCCTAAACATGGAAACTGAGTAAAATAAATAAAAACACTACTTTGAGTAGCTAATTGGAAGGACTATCCACTGGCTTGTGACAGAATACTGCAAAATTGAGTGAGTCCTTTGAGCTACAAAGCCTACAATCAAATGGGTAAATAAGAAATACCACAAAACTGGCCCAGTGTTCTAATCCAACTTGTTTTTGTGCCAATTCTTTCATGCCCAACATATCGGTCGCCAATTGACATGACAAACATGTTTAACCATAATCCAAAAATCTTGCATATTTCATATTAATTGTTGGAAGTTTTTCAGGAGGTTAAATTTGTGAATTCCCACATGCAAGGCCATAGAGATTGAATTTGTGAATTCACGTATGCAAGACCATAGAGATTGATGTTGCTTAGATTACATGATTGTAGTTGTATTGCAAACCTTCTTATACAAGATGTAAAATTTATAGTTCTTAGCACAACATAATGGTGAAACCCAGTAATAAGCAAGCCTAGAACCAAACCGAAAGATAAAAAAAAAATAGAAAAAGAACCGAAAAGAAAGAGAGAAAGAAATTGGCTACTTGCCAGCAATTCTTTCAGGCTATTTATGAAGCTATCAATTCTCCCTTGCAAATAGACAGGGTTAAACTCGGATGACTGAACACGGAAACAAAACCCTAAAATGCGGTATGTGACCCGTGGGCTACAGTCAACTACATAGCCAAGCTGCTCTTTTGTCCTGTACACAACACAAAACCAGAAACAAAAAAGAAACATTCAGAAAGTGATACAAATGGCGAATTATATGATTAAACCTTTCACGTAATGACAAACATGAAACATCATGAAAGTGTCTAAATTAACCCTTCAATGTACAAGACAACTTCCATAGTCTTCGGACTAGGAAAGAGAGACATATGATACAACATTCCTAAACATTTTCTAGTTGCTTTCAAGACAGCAAACCTCTGGCAGCTGATAAACAAAACCCAGCTCCCCACTCTTGTCAATAATTCAGAAAAAAGTTAGCACCCTTGTAAATAATTCAGAAAAAAGTTAGCACATGCATACCTAAGCTGATTGAAAAGCGGTTCTTCCACAATTTCATCAAACAGATCTGATAGGGCTTTCAACTTCGTTATGACTGGCCCAACCTCAGGCTCAATCTGAAAATAAAGCTGCAAAGAAGATGAAAAGGGAAAATATTATGCCATTAGATTGTTGCAAAAGAATACTGATAAATAAACAGATTACCTCTAGCACAGAGTTTGTTTCCAGCTGATTCTTTACTTTGACATCTCTAACAAGGTCAGCACCAGAAGGAAGACACATTACATACTCTTTGTGCCTCATGTCAACAGGGAGTGGTTGAACAGAGAAGTTACTTCGAAATATAGATGATATGCGAATTGCTTCTTCTTCCGACAAATTGCCATGGCAAAGGCCCTCAATATATAGCTGTCAAAGGGCAGTTAAAACGTGAAAAAATAATTAGTTTGGCTACATGAAATGATGAAAATCATACAGAACTTTACAACATGAAAACAGATGAACTTAACTAGGTTCTCTTGTCAGTCAAGAGAATCCCTGGTTGTGGGCTTCTAGCTCGCTTATAGCATCATCCAATACATTAGCAGTCGTACTCCAAAAAAACAATTGAGAAATTTCTAGTTCATGCCACTGTAGTTCCTCCCCAGATTCATCCATTTATTTTTCCCCAATACTAAACTTCACTTTCAACATTCACAGAGCCGTGAAGTCTGTTCTGAACATAAACTTCACAAATACAACAGGTTTACAGATTGAAGTTCTACTTTAGGCCAGTTGGTATCTGCCACGAACCCTGGCACACACACAAATGGCATGTTCCATTAATTTTTGCTAATAGATACATATGTTTTCCCATGAAACAGTTTAATGGACAGTTTTCCACTTAGGCGCAAGGAGCTCTTAAAGTGGTGTCACTCCCACCTTAGAAGCGCGCTCCTGCGCTTGTAACTAGGGAGCTTTTGTACCATCCTTGTACAGAAAAACAGGGCTTATCACTTGACTTTACTAATTGGTCCTTGATGAACTCATATCTAGCCCAAGTCATGATATCGTAAAGAAAATCATATATTGTAACAATAGCCCATGTGTTACAACTTTTGGTGGACTTCGTCCTTATATTTACTAAATAAAATGATTGTACTTTTAAAGTGTATATTATATGTTACATTATTTTTTTAATATATGTAGACGTTCCTTTCATGCTCCCAACCTAGCGAACTTCTATATTCCCCCGCTCCCCTCCCCTCCCCGCTCCCACTCACTGCAACCGCTCCCCTCCCCTCCGTGCTCCCACTCACTGCAACTGAGGTTCTCCAGCTGCTTCTGATGTAGAAGATGCAATTTTGATTTCTCAAAGGTATTTTGCCTCAATAATTTGAACCGTGTAGGTATAACAAAGTACTGGTTTTTTTTTTTTTTTTTGATCGGCAAAAACATTTATTAGTGAAATCTTCACAAAGGGTACATCAAGATGGGGGAGAGGGGAGGGGACTCCAACCAATGGTTGAAAAAACTACCAGTTTGACAGCTAATATCGCCCCAAATTTCATCCATAACTGCTGAGAAGAGAATCATGCTATTGCAACAGGAGTCGTGAACTGTGAACATTTATAGCATTTCCAGCATATCAATGTAATCACACACCTGTGAACGAAGCTGAGGAATAAAAGCCTTCAAATCAGCAAGAGACAAACTATTTAGCAAGCCCAGTTTCGCATCTGCATCCCAGAAACTCTGGCAGAGGACTTGCAGTCTCAGATATGACGCATGATTAAGAGGCTTCATGTTGGTGTTTCTTAAAGTTCTCTCCATATCCTCTTTAATAACCTGTTAATTACCAGTCATTGTGCCATAGACAAACCAAAAATCAAAGACTCATCAATTTGATCACCTCGGTATATGAATCATCAAAACCATACAAATTTGCCATAAGATTTTCAGATTGCAGAAGTAGAACGCAGTTCAACAATCACAAAAGATAATTATTGAAACAATTATAAGCATATCAAACTCCATGTTGAACTTTCAACTGCATAACTCACTGGATTGGTCATTGCCAGCACTACATTACAAATAAAAAATTTCGGAGAATGCACATCCAAATAGCATACACGCGATTTTCTATTTCAAATACAACAAAATCAAGCTAATAATGTGCACACGTAGTGACAACTGAGAAGGAAAACAAAACAAATTACGGTAAAAACCAGGAATAAAAGAATAGAAGATGCAAAAGCTACTTTACACACCTTGAAGCGATCATCAGTTGGCAAAAAAGATTTAGCAACTGCCAAAACTTTCGATAAAAGAATTGGAAGCTTATGATTGAAACCATAGACCTTTAGCTCCAGCTTGTCACTAAAAAGAGATACAGAAGTCTCTAACTTCGCTACACTGGCCTGCACAACAGAACAATGTTTCTTCTGATTGAAACAGAACAACTTTAAAGAAGAACGACATTTTTTGTCTAATACAGTTAACGAGCATAAAACTTAGAAGTAACAAACCTGATATATGACCTCATTCAGCTCATCTTTTAGAAGGTGAATAAATAATTCAGTCAACAAAGAATTCTTCACATCACTGTATCCTCCTTTTAATGAAATGCGGAAATATGTATTTGCACGAGGAAGTTTGAAAGTCCTATCAAGCTTGTACCAGAACTTCATTAATGGTTCGTCAAGTATACATCTTGGGTAATTTGCATTTGTAATGGGTGCCTTATCAGCACAAATGGAAAAGTCACATGCTATGAACTCATTCTTTGCAGGCAGATGCAAGGAAGTGTCAACTTGTGAAGGATTGCTCCACATTTCCATCAGTAATGGAGAAATATCTTCCTCTGTATATCTTGATCCAAACCATGGCTCACATTCGAAGTCTGAAGCAATAAAAAATTGAAGTAACTCAACCAAGGAAGTGCAAGAAAAAATACTAGTAGTTTAATCATATCCTTTCTTCTAAATAATGGTCTACAAGGTTGTCCTAATAGAGAAGGACAGATGGGTGAGAAAAAATACTAGTAGTTTACAACATGCTATATGTCAATGATAACATATCAGAAATGACAAGTTACCTTGGGACTTGTTCAAAGACTTTGATACTACGTCAACCCTCATGTTCTCTGGACGGAAGAAACCCAAAACATATTTGATCATTTCCTCATCCCAAACGTTGAATGCATAGTCCCCATAAATGATGTGTTCAGGAGGATAAACAAGCAGATTCTCTGCCATAGACAAATTTCATCAATAGCTTGACTAAAAGAAATGCATGCAACATCTTATAAAATTACAAGATTACAATAATTTAACTCAAACTACAGACATTGGATGACAATCATGACAAGAAGGAAATAAGAAATTAAATTTAAAATGAGGAGGAAGGAGTACGTCACAATAGAATATGTCCATGTTGATTTGGAACTCCATATATTATATAACTTCCTAAAACTTTTCACTCTCTTTAGTTTGATATTCTCTTGAACAAGATTTAGGCGTGAAAATGTTCGAATACTCTTGTGATGTTCTCATAAGTAGGTGCTTCATAACAACTCCCCATGATAGGTATCTATAGCAAGGTATGTCAACATAATGATGCTGACGGACCTGACCCAAGAAACTAAAGAAACTCTGCCTTCCAAGAAGTTCTCAAAATATACTACAGCAGACCACCCAAAATAACAAAGGTAACAATTAAATATATCAGACAACTATGGAAATGAAGACCTGCGCAAAGATATGTTTCAAGGTGCCAAGCTCATACCAAATAATTGATGACCCAATACATAATACCTTCAAATAAGAATCCAACAATTGAATAAAGTGTAATAGAGGAGATGCAAAGGTAAATGAACCAAACACACAAACCTGCAAGTTCTGCAGCATAATCATCCTGAGGTTGCTCCTCTGCAAATCTAAATTCCATATTTCCAATATCCTGGAGTTCCTTGAATATCCATTCTTGAGGAGAAACTTGACGCAATAACTTAAGGTATTGATAAACATAGCCAATGATCTCAAAGATCTGCACATCACCATCGCATACCAAAGTAGAAACATCAGTTTGTGGACTGGGCTTATATCTTTTAAATATGCTAAGCGAAAACATATTACACACTTCTGAAATCAGTCAAACATGCATGGAACTTGTTTTGTTTTCATGAAGATCTACTGCATACTGGAAACACATTGAATATTGTGAACGATGAAGATAGGGGAAAAAATCACTTTGTGGACTGGGCTCTAACTCACACCATATAGACATAGTGCATACATAACTATATGTTAGAAATATCTAGAATAAGTAAAAGTAGAAGGAAGAAAACCTTTGGAACCCGCCCGTGAGGCCCAAGGATTATACAGAACAGACGCAACAAATGAGGTTTATGTAAGCGTGCCAATTATGTTTTCACAACTGTTCTTGAAGAGAAAACCATACAAGTGTAAATGATACCACACCTTTCCTCCTTTCCGAGAAAAATGTGGTTAGTATTAGGCGTACTCCGAGAATTCTCCTTTCTCCAAGCTAGAGTGAGTGTTTTTTTTTATACAAAATAGAAAACCAACAATCTAGCCAAGGCAAATTGTAAGAAAGGAAAGACAGACAATACAAGATGCATCAATAGTGGCTAAGAACAAAGAATCAACCTTTTCCAAGCCAGAGTCAGTGAGGTGTATAGACATGCCAAAAATATAAGCAATCAAAGATCGGTGCATTCCTTCCTCCCCAACACCAGCAGACATAGAAGTTGCCCATCCCTTAGCTTTTAGAAAGAAAAGCAAGCTCCCTTTGCCCTCTGGGAAAAAATACAGCTCTTCAGATGTTAAAACTCATGGTCTAAACATGACTTCAGCTAAATGAAGAGAATAAGCATATGAACCAGAAAAAGAAATTTCACGCTACAGACATTTTGGCTCCCATGTTACAAGACGACAGTTGAAAATAGGTCATTTTTATCATACTAAATAATAAATACAATCATTATTTCGAACTAATAATACTTATAAGATCACTCAATTGGGATCTGTGAAGGTGCTTCTAGATCCAAGAGTGGTTTTCTCTATATATATGCATAAACCCCAACAGCATAATGAAAACCTCTCAACCTTTTCAGGAACCACTTTCATACTTCATTGGGCTGCATTATCCTCTCAGTTCATAAGTCTATTGTTGCATGTGGCCCAAGTCTCACCACGAGAATGCACTCTAGAGCATTAAAGTGCTCCGATTCTATATACCCAAAGTTCGACACCCCTGCACCCCTTTCGCTGAGGAACTTGGGTTCTGTAC
This sequence comes from Vaccinium darrowii, assembly GCA_020921065.1. Taxonomy (NCBI): domain Eukaryota; kingdom Viridiplantae; phylum Streptophyta; class Magnoliopsida; order Ericales; family Ericaceae; genus Vaccinium; species Vaccinium darrowii. The sequence goes on from CM037156.1 coordinate 38,686,197, forward strand.
CCTACTGACAAGCGCTAAAATTAAACTAATTTGTTCATCATCCTTTCCTCATAAAACCTTTGTTTACTCAATCTCACACTTCCGCAGGCCTTTTAGAACATCAAGTTTACAGCTACAATTGACCTGATTTTCAACTCGATGCCCCCAGAAATCTCCTCTTAAACATGCTCCAACTTTTGAATAGAATGAACAGCCTTTGATGCATTAAACCAAGCAACAGAGCCTAAGATAGAGAGATCAGTAAAAACCAAGAAGAGAAATCTCCGTAAGACACGAGAATATACAAAGTACAAACCTCAAAAAACAGGCCATAAGCAGATCACTACAACCTCCGAAAGTGAAGAACAAATGTAAGGACAGATGAATCAAAATTTAAAGGTCGCAAGTTGTAGAATATTTGAGGGATTCAAAGAACCAGTCAAATTCATGCAAATGGGGAAAGTTGAGTTTAATTTCAACTAAACACTAAATCACCAAATAAGCATAGACATTCAAACTTTTCCACCTTTTTCCACATAAAGTAAACAAAATGCTTCTTTGAATAAAAAAATTTGGAAACATTTGAACACGTGATATCTTACCGTGCCCAATGAGGTGAGCTAGGTAATCTTCTGATTTTTTCAAATAATCCTTTCGAAGACAGGGCAATGTCCAAGACAAATTGAGGATATGAACATCTCTAACTGCCTCTAACCTGTAGAGTTTACCAGCTTTCCAGATAGGAACTTCTGTCCTAGCCTCTTGCTTAATGGGAGGACCTTTTTTGACATTGTTAAATAATTCAAGAACCCAACCCTCAAGCACATCTAGAGTCTCTGCACCATTTGAAATATCAATATAAGCAAAAATACATAACTTCCTCCAAAAAAGAAGTCTACAATCTTCAAAGCATTATTTTTCCAATATCGTTTTCATCATGAAACTAATCGGAAAGGCACACAAGTATCAATTTCTAGCGATCGTAAAAATTGCAGTAAACAGAATTTTGGATGAGAGATTCAATACAACAATATCTGGACCATTGTTGATGTCATTGTAGATCATACCAGTGCTAATATGCCCACCATTATCTTACAAGAATGTTGCTTGTAGATTGGTTTGTATCATCTTACCACATAATCTCAACAATTGGGGATCCAGAGGTTTGGTTTGGTTACTTCAGTTTCTAAGGAGGGAATCCCAAATTTCTTCACACAGGGTTCTTTGTTAAATCTCCCAATACAAAATGGCAAGGTAAATCACGCACAGAGTAATTTAGACCAGAAACAAGTATAAACTGAAGTTGCTTTCTCATGCAACTTTTTTGGAATGCAGAACTAGATGTTTGATTAGGAAAATTCAATTTTAGGAAAATGGGGGAGAAATTGTCACTTAATTTCCTTTGGAGAAGAGCACTGCACGAATTATATATTTGGTAGATTTCTCCTATCCACCATCTCCCCTAGAGAAAATGACAATACAACAAAAGTTCCTATCACCTCCAACTTCACCATCAATGTAACCGAGTCCATCACTAGATATCTCTACCACCATCACTGTAAGAAAAGCACCAAAGTCAATTGTTCCAGCTATCACTGTAAGAAAAGCACCAAAGTCACTTCGTTCCAGCTCTTAACTCTACCAATGTTTACACTTTACACCCCTGCACCTGCATTCAACATGGGGATTCAATCACCACATTTAATGACTTATTTTTTTGTTTCATCCCTAGCCAATATAACTTTGGTAATGCAATGGGAATCAACTCCATCACCACCCACCATATCACCTCTAGTATCTCTACAGCACAACCATGTTCTATCAATACCTCTATCTCTGCTGATATCCTAGAAAGTAGAAACCATGTTGTTGAGTTGTGGCTGCATCAATTCAATTATTAACCACAATGTTGCGGCTGCATCAATTCAATTATTAACCACAATGTTGCGGCTGTTTAGGCTCAACTCATAATAGTAATTGTCATCGGAACAACAAAGCAACATTCCAAAAGAATTAGTCAACAAATCAATGTTTTATGTTTTCCGTTCGTTTTTTGTGCATGGTTAGCAGTGCATGAGTGTACAATCAAATATAATTACACCAAATTCTTTTTTTGCTGCTAAAAAAGTGTATATATATATATATATATATATATATATATATATATATATATATATATATATATATATATATATATATATAAATATATATATATAATTACACCAAATGTGTTACAAAAGAACTATACCTCCCCCAATCACAACTAGCTTCATCAACCCACCATGGTAGTTATCCCCATATAGTCTCAGAATTTGCTCCCGAAGATTAATTCCTTTGTTCATGGCATCAACAAGGCTTTTCTTATTCCCTTCCATGCAATCAAAGTAACACATTGGTCAGTACAAAAGAGGCATCAAGCTGAAAAAGAAGTGAAGGTTTATGAAAGATTACCCCAAAAGAATCGGTTAAAGGCATGGTCAGGTGCTGATGTATGGCACTGTAGTTGTTGAAGGCGGCAAGAATCACTTTGCAGAACCTGATTAAATTCTACGATTCATTTGTTTCACATAGTCAAACAATTCCATAATTAGAAAAGGACAAGTTTCCCAAAAAATGAGAGAAGTTTGACTAAAAAGGAGCACATCTCTCTTCTGAATGAAACAAATTGTAATCAGCAAATCCAGTTTACTTGGACAAACCTGAATCCACTGCTAAAACCTCCCTTTCCATGGCTTCAGCTTTCACTAAAGGTGAAATAAAAAACTGAGAAAACCTGCAGAACAAAATGGGGCATATAACTATCTTTGCTTTCTTCCTACCCAGAATTACACCTAACAGGACGAAACACAGACTGTATAAATAGGGTTGATTGGCAATTCTCATTCCAATAGCAACATATTTTACCCATACACATGAAGAAATAGATTCTCTGTCCTAATCATTGAACCACCTCCCCACTCCCACCACCTTAAACAACCTTTCATACCTGGCATTAAAAGTTCAACCCCTTCAAGTCTTGTGGGCTTTGAAGAAGTTTGAACAACACTAGTTTAATTTTTCAACCCCATTGCAGGCACTTTTCAAATCTAAGAAATGAGGAGCCCAACTAGATCTACACCTTGTTGCTTTTATGAGGAAAAATGCAAATGGGAATTAACATCTTTCTTTTGTGACTTGTGAGTATGATTTATTAAAAATTGCATCCAATGACCAAATTCATTATTTATCAACAACCTCATCCTAAAATAACATAAAACAGAATGAAATTCTGTGCCAGAGGCCACAAGCTGAACACTATAGAAGTCTAAAAAATTTCCTAATATCACCTTTAGAAAGATTGCTACTTCACGAACGCATTGGGAGCTTTGAGATTTAGAAATTCTAATCGATAGATAATCATATGCGGAGCTGGAAAAAATCAATGGATCATGTCTTTTTGTGTACTCGGCACAAACGTACGCGCTTGAGCATATAGCCACAGGAGGAGACCAAATTTTTATTCCAAGAACCAGATTTGTGCTTGGTGTTTTAAACATCAAAACTCCAAGGGCCAAAAGTTTTTAATAAATTCCCCAATTTACTAAAAGAGCACCTGAGAATTGATGAAAATACAAAAACTCTAAAAGCTTAACAATGCAGAAGCATATAATATATATAGTTTGACCCTATGATGCACGGACACGGGAATTTAAAAAAAATGGGGATACGGACACAGCGGGGGACACACCACATGTATATTTATTTCTTTATTTATATATAAATATATATTTTTTAAGAAAAGACAAACAAAACAAGACATCCATTATCCATAAGTGGGAGATATTTATATAGTGTAAAATTACAGTTTTATTTCCCAAACTTTTGAATAATTATGAATTTACCCCAGAAAAATTTAAAAAATTCATTTTAACTCGCCCATGTCCCCATCTGTGTCCCCAGCCATGTCCCCCCCAAACAAATTAAATTTAGTTGTGTCCCCCTCCAAGTGGCGTATCCGGACACGTGTCCCGCCGTGTCCTTGTGTCCGGACACTGCGATACGGCTACCCCTAGAGGTGTCAGTGCTTCATTGGTTTGACCTGAACCTTGTTTCTTAAGTAGGCATAGATGAAAATGATTATGATGCCTGACAACATAGATTTCTCTTTCAGAAGGGAGACTGAATTAAAATTGACGATATCCACGAGCAAAAAAATATCATAACCAAAGGAAGAAAGTGTGTTTGGTTGCTTCAATCAACCACAGTAACTAGATGGAATGGAACCAATGATTACAAGTTTAAAATATCAAGGTCATTGACACCCAGTGATCTTAAGACACTCAATAGCTCTAGCTTTACCAATTCTCCATCAACTTATCAGTATATTTATTGAGCATTTTTCCTTTAAATCCATATTTCATTAAACATAACTATAAAAGATCTAATTGAATAAACAATCCTTGTCCCATCCCCAACATCTTCAGAAGTTATATGTAATAAATTATATAACTAATAAACTATGGTCCACTGAAAACTATCATGCCAGGAAAGAAACAAGATAATTTCCTTGTCATCAAATGATCTTCCTCCATTCCTAACTTAGATTTGTAAATTACTGAACATTTTGACAGTAAACAGCTTGACTACGATAAAAAGAAAAGGCAAGCGGAGCCTATTGCTTCAGGAAAAAATGCACAGCAACAATTTATACTTCAACCACGCTTAACAAAAAAAGAGATGGGCCTGGTAACTGCATATTTGGTTTGATACAATCCCTATAGACATATGAAGTAACCGTAAGCTAACCTTATCAAGGCGCCCTTCAGAAACTCCCTTTTAACATCAAAATGGTAGCAGGTATGCTCAGCTTCAGTGTAAGCATTTGACGAACCTCCATGCTTGGACAAGTAGCTATCATACTAAAAAAGAAAAGAGTCAAACAGGGAGGCCTAGTGGTCATTAAGTCATGATTTACATTCAGTATCTTATTTTTTGATATGCAAGGAAAAAACATGCATACAGCTACCAAAAAAAAAACACCCTGCAAAATTAAAGCAAAAAGGGAAAAACTCCACACTACCCCATGTATATATATAAGAAAATAAATCAATATCTTACTCCATTTAGTGATATGATTTCACGAGAATGATATGAACAAACAGAATGTTTAAAGGAAATAAATTAGACAGACAAACCTCATTTTCATCTGGAAAATCAGTACTCCCCATAAAAAGCATGTGTTCTGCAAAAGAATGTGGTTTGTAGGGAGTGATTAACATTGAAATCATCCGAAGATTCAGAACACCAAAACTTCTCTATATTGTTCCTCATATCTTTTTGTCCGTGCATGTGAACTTAAAGTTACAGGAGGGAAGAAAAATACAATACATAACAAGTGAAGCAACCATTTAAAGATGTAAGAAGAATAACCACCATTCTTCAGATGGATTGCATTCTTAATGTAATTGTCCAGAGTAATATTTATAAAAAGCCAGCACATATTGTGTCCTTATCTGCCATTCAGCAGGAGAGAGGTAAAATCTTGAGTTTGAGGGAATGGATTTAAAACTGATTTAAACTGGAGAGAGAGAGAGAGAGAGAGAGAGAGAGAGAGAGAGAGAGAGAGAGAGGATGGTCAATTGCTAACACAAAACCTTGGGTTTGATGGAATCGATTTAAACTGATTTCCTATAATTTTAAGCGTATATTGATGAAATCATTCACATTTGGACAATTCTTTTAACAGTTTGAATTATATATTTTTTATCACCATTTCAACAGTTCCATTCTCTAAAACGTGCAAGCATAGCTGCATTTTAGTAATCCCGGTATCGAGTTGCAAACAATCATTGTAAGTTGTGCGGTGCTTATTACGAGATCGATAGTTAGTTACCCCAGGCATATTCTCACATATTATGATCATTCTTCATCTTCAATTTCAGTATCAATGAATTTAGTTGGCAGGAAATGCAAAACAATGTAATAACAACAGTGAACGTGTAAGCACAGCTAGCAGTACATAAGTGTAACACTTGTTTGCGCACAGATGAAGGATCAGACCTAGAAAATGCGCAAGTCCCTGTGCCTCAAAAGGATCAGAGAAGCTTCCCATTCCCACGCACATTGCTGCTGCTGCCTGCATTCATAAACTAATTATTAAAAGACCACAAGACAAACAAAACTCAATAGAACTTGAAAGCACGATGGAAGACCTAATTGCATAAAATGACCACCATTCAAAGAATCCAACTTTTTGATTTTGATAACTCAGTTGTCTGGGCAACTTACGCGCACCATGACTAATCTTGGGACCAATCCCACCGCACATTAACCGGGCCCAATTAAACTGAGTTTTTAAGAATTCAACTTCCAAAACCTAATTGCCACTCCAATGTTTCTAGACGCAATCAGTATTCCAAATCAATCCACATTTACAACCAAACATACTCTTACACCATCAAAATCAACAAAAACCACTAAAAAGATCATCTTTTAAAGATCAAAAGCCGTAATTGCACAAATTAAACACAACGAAACGCAAACCTGCTTGGTCTGAGACGTACATCTCTTCCCCTTCGTTTTCCCTTCATTGCCATCATCATCTTCACTCTCTCCCTCTTCCTCATCGTCCTCTTCCTCTTCTTCGCCTTCATCATCATCATCATCGTCCATGTCATCATCGTCTTCCTCGTCATCTTCGTCCTCTACTTCTTCGTCTTCAGTCTTCGACGTTTCAATAGGTCCGTCGGGGTAAATATCAGGATCATGAACGAGGAGAGCACAGAGTCCGTTCTGAAGCTGTATGTACCTGTAAAGTCGCCTGTCCGTCGGCGACTTTATCACGATATCGTCCGACGAGAAAGTGCAACCGCCGACCGCCATTACTTCTGCTGTCGGGGGGAGAGAGAAAGCCAGACGAGTGTATAGGAGACGCAATTGTGTAGACGCTTTCTCTCTCCTCCGCCTCAGGTCTGCTCTGGTTGTGTGTGGAGTCGAAATAGGGCGTTTAACTAGGGATGGAGTCGTCCATCTCAATAAGAGCATCTCTCCAATTGGACTCCAACCCCAATATGGAAACTCAAAAATTTATTCTTTAATTAGAAAGTGTGCTTATTATCTCCATTTTTATCCCTACAAAATGTCTTGTGTTTTATTCAATAGTGATACATACACTCCCTCCCCAGCCACTCCCAGCCACACCTTCTCTCACATGGGGTGTGGGGTCCCCAGCCACTTCCAGCCACACCTTCTCTCACATCACACCCCATGTGAGAGAGGGTGTGGCTGGGGGAGTGTATATATCATTTTTGTTTATTTTTGTCTATATAGATTTATGTTTTATTTGCATTCCTACAGTTTTAATTTAAATCGATTTCGTCCTCAATGAATGAATAAAAGCTACGGTTGTGTTTAGTTTGGGTTTTAAGTTTTGGTTTTTGTAATGATTAGAGATAGAAATAAGGATAATAATTAAAAAATAAGTATTAATGATTGGAGAGAGATAGAGAGAAAAATAAAAATAATATTTAAAAATAGAGATAATAATTGAGAAAACCGTTTCTTAAAAACCAAAACGAACAAGGCCTACAGGCACCGAAAATGTACAACTTTTTTGAGTTGCAATGAAGAATCCAAATCATTCATTAATTTTAAAATAATTTTTTAAGTAAATGTCACTACAAAAATTCAGGTCAATTAGAATGGGTAAATGAGTGATCTAATATACGAATTCCTCATTTAGAAATTAGGATCTTCAATTATAAATTAAAACTTGAAGTTTAGATCAACAAATTAAACATATCCATTTGAGTTAATCTTTTGCATGGACATTCGAAAAGTTAAGTTACTCGCAAACCGTTGTACATACGGAAGCGGGGGCCCTGTAGTGACGAGCTCATTACAGGGGTGTAGTGAGCTCGGCTTGGCCGTCCGATCAGAGCTCGACGGTTTGGATAAATGGGCCTTAAATTATATGTAAAATGTTTATTCAAAAAATAAACCATTTGGTTGATGCAGACCAAGGGCGGAACCAAGAAACTAATTACCGTGGGCTAATCCAAATTTGTACATAAATATGTAAATGTTCAAAAATACATAAAAGAAAAGTATAAAAAACGCATACTATTGAATATGGGTTCATATCTTCAACAAGTTCTCTTTCAACGAAGATAATCATTGAATCCACAAGAAAATTGTCCCCTATTTTGTTAATTACATGATTAGTTTTTCACATGCTTAATTCATAGCTGAATATGCTCTTTCCCTAGTTGCTTTGGTAACATTAGGAGTTGCAACCAGACAAATTAACCTTTCGATCCGATGATAGTTCTCTTATTTTTTTGCTGACGAGTGCAACTGTAGCTGTTTTGTAATGAGCACTCTTATTGGGTATATCAATGTTGTATTGCGTGCAAATTGATTGCATGTACATCAGAAGATTGCCAAAACCATCTTCTCTCAAGAACAGAAGGAGTTCTTTTTGTAGTTGAGATAAAGTCCATGGTATTTAAGATGTTTAAAGATTTGTTTTGCAAGGCTCGACAAAGCAAATTAGTATTCCCATAATTTTATGCATCGAAAAGCAAAATAAATATGAATTAAAATTACTTCATCGCAATTAAAACACCTTTAATCATCAAATAATAGGAAAAATTCACTCACCGAAGAAGAAGAAAAGGAAGGACTGGCTTAGTTATGCACCCTTTCATACTTAAAGCGAAAGTGAAAGGGCAAAGAACAGAGACACTATTTATGTTCACTTTCATCAATACACAATCACTAATAATCAGTGTGCCAAGGGGGACAAATACCTGCACAATATTACTTTTTTTTACTAGCCCTCTAATCGATCAGGCTCCACATTTGGAAGAGCATTGTCCATACCAAACCAAGTCTTAAGAGAGGTATGAAATGGTCCATTAGCAAGGGTGACTCCGTTAAACCTTGGCTAGACCAGTGGTGTGGGAATGGGCCTCTTATCTCCGCCAAATCTCAGCAGCTAACACACATATAAAGGGGCTTTTCTAGCACCTTCTTAGAAGCCCTAACAAGAGCCAAAATAACCTTTTGGGCCAACATACAAATCCACTTCGGCCTAAATTTTCATGGGTAAAAAAGGCATTATTTTTGGGCATTTCTTTCATGAGCAAAAACCCAACAGTTTCTTCTCTTCTCCCCAACGGTTCCCACATCTTTTTTCACTCTCTTCTTTTATTTCAAGAGATAGCCAACGATCTCCTGTTTCAAATATTTATACTTCAATTGTTAGCATCCTTTTCCATGAAACAGGTAGAATTAAGAGAGGAAAATATATATACATACATACCCACTTCTCTCGAGTCTATTGATCATATACAAGCATAGTCATAGAATGCAATCTTTTCTTTTTTGAGTAATGCTACTCATCACAACACGAGGAGGCATACAAGACCTTTTGGGTGACGAAATCCCGGCCTATCATGTACAGACACGCTCGTACAATCAAGTGGCTGTTTTTAGAATTTAACCCATATTAGCAAAGAATAAAATTTCTTTTCGAGTGGGACATTTTAGCCGCCAGGCTTTCATAACAATCCAAACCACAAAAGCAATTTCCAGAACCCCAATTGGCATGACGTTTCATAATCAATGTGCATGTGTTGCACCCATCAGAGCTTAGTGGTGTTTATCTTTTGCGAATGAGGGGGTCCCAAAAATAAATTCAGGAAATTGAAAGGTCACTTACCTCTATTCTCCTTCACCCCATCACTTCCACATATAAAGAAAATGCCAAGAAACAAAAACAAAAGAATAAAAACTTTCGTACCCTTCTGTGCCACAAGGTGATCATCTTTGTTATGTGGATGACAAAAAAATGACCTTAACCATCTGGGTATTCCTTATTTCTGCAGTAGTTGAACTCAGTTAAGTTAATCTCTCTCTCTCTCTCTCTCTCACACACACACACACACACACACACACATACCCAGACAGAGTTGGCACACAGAATTCAAGAGAGGAGCAATTGGATTAGCTACCCAGTCAGCTGACTACCAAAAAACTTGTGTAAAGGGCCATGGTAAGGCACCACCACCACAACCTGCACCGCCTCCTACTCGACACTGACACAGCTGCGCCACCACCGATTATCGGAAGCAGGGGAAGCAGTGGTTCACATGGTGGTGGTGATAATTTCGACAACAACATGATGGTAATTCTGGCAGCCTTGCTGTGCGCGTTAATAGGTGCACTTGTAATAAACTCAATCATCCGTTGTGCTATCCGGTTCAGCCAAAGATTTACAATTGACCCCGATCAGGTTTTATCTGAGCTAGCTCCTACAGGGCTGAGTAAAGATGCACTGACCCAGATTCCGGTGGTGGCATATGAATCGGGACTCGGAGAGATTCCAGTGAAGGAATGTTGTCCGATTTGCCTCGGGGAATTCAGTGGTGGAGAGAAGGTTAGAATCTTACCCAAATGTGGTCATGGTTTTCATGTCAAGTGTATAGACACTTGGTTATTGTCGCACTCGTCGTGCCCAAATTGTAGAGTCTCTGTCATTTGAACATGGTTTAATTTGTTGGAATAGCCATGTTTTGGGATGAACCACGGAAGTTTTGGGCCTTTGTTTATTTGTGTGCTATATATATATATATATATATCTGTTTCCATGTATGTAGATTCATTCGTGTGAACTTAAATCTACTACTTCTGGTGGTTTGACAGTACATCTGAAGTTCAAAAAACTCTTGCTTATAATGAGAATACTCTAGTTTGGGGAAATTCTAAAGTATATTCTCTTATTGCCGATGAAACCATAAAACGTTATGTCTTTTTCATCGCGAATGCTATACCTTTTTGTGGTAAATGTTACGCAAATAAAATGTTGTCATACTATATATATATATATATATATATATATATATATATATATATATATATATTTTTTTTTTGTTACGATTTCTTTTGGTTATGTCTATTCACGGAAAAAGTCAAGGGGATACCATATTTCCTAATAAGGGCTGCTACCTAAGGATCTCCCGTTTGTGAAATGGTCAGAGAAAATTGCTCCCAATTGAACGCTTTTTATTACGACTGGATTTAGAAACGGCGATGGTGATTTATTAAGTAGAATGAAATTTTTTCAACAGATGAAGACCCATAGTTGGACTCTTTACGTCTAAAATGGTAAGGGAGGGGGATTCAAAGGAAGCAAGTAGCCTTCTCGATTTTGTGGATCAAACGCAATATTCAAATTCCATCCGATTCTGTTTGCATTATTATGGGGTATATCGTGTAAGGAAAATGTTATGGGTACACTATTTGTGTACTCCAAATGTACACCACCCTGATGTGGCAAATGAAGAGAAGCCCAACGTAGGGCTCACCCAAAAAATGGCCTTCTCCTCATTTGCCACACCAGGGTGGTGTGCATTTGTCATGTAATCTTGTCAGCAATGTCGCCGTTACATGTAGAATACGAATGTGAGCTTTACCGTTTTTGCGATCCGCAATTTTGCATACAATGGGACACGGGGTGCGTGCTGTCCCTTTAGGGACAACATGGGTGTTGGGCTGATCACGTCCGTCCATGGTCGGCGATGGACAGCTCACATCACATGGTCGGCCAAATAAATTTGAACTGTTCGCTGCCGAACAAATCTGAGCTGTCCATCGCCGGCCACTGAGGGCCGTGATCGGCCCAACACTCAGGGACAGAATGCTTCGAGTCATCCTCAAGTAAACCTTCACAAATTGTATTGTCTTATCCTGGGTGCTGGTCCAACTATTCTAATAATAATACTGAATCTGATTGTGGCCGATAAAAAGAGAGCGCGCTTAAAATGAAAAGAAAAACGACTACCTCAAAATTAGTGAAAAGCCATAATAGCAATATTCAAAAATTTCGAAAACACAATCCCCAATTCCTAATTATATGTCAGAACATTAATGCTAATCAAAATCAACAAATTCATAGTTTCATCCTCAATGGCCCTTGTACACCCCGCCATTGAGTATTGAACGAAGTAATGAATTACTCAAATATGTTATCAACTCGTTTTTGAATTATTTAAAAGTTTGTCCAGTACTTAATTTTAATGTCTCGGGATTAGTTGAGGTGCGCACAAACTGGCCCAAATGCCTAATTTTCAAAAAGCAAGTAATGAATTATCGATAGCAAACCAAATTCCAAGAGGACTGGAGTTGTTCTAATTATGTGTTTTGACTTCTTGAGAATTGGAAAAAAAAAAAAAAAAAATCTAAATAGAGGATGATTACATCTGTGAGATGACTAGCGTTAGGGTCTTAGGGTGCAAACAACCGAGCCGAGTTTTGAAATGTTCAAACTCGGCTTGTTAACTAAACGAGTTTAATGTTCGAGTTTGAGCTCGGGTATTCTATAAATGAGCTAAGCCTTTAACGAGCCAAGCGTGGTTCAAATACTAAACAAGCCCATATAACCAAGCCGAGTGTTAAAATGTTGAGCTTGATTCATTTACCATACGAGTTTAAAATTTGAGCTCCAGCTCCACTTGATTACTATACGAGCCGAGCCAAACCTCAAACAGCTCGCGAGCAGCTTTGCTTATTTGCAGCCCTGTAAATTATAGACTAGTTATTTACTTGTACTTGTTCAACGTCTCAGCCCACAGATGGATTCAACTAATAGTTAAGGGCTGCTAGTTCCAAACAAACCCAAGTCTTATCTAGATCCTATAACCCACGGAATCAATGACAGCCCATGTCGCCAAGCCCAATTCTAAACAAACAACTTATTAGGGGTGGTCGATCAGTCCAAAAATCTTTCAAAATTAAGGATCTCTAGGCTTGCCTTTGATTGGAGAGACCATAAGCTTTTTACGTGCTCACAAAAAAAGAAAAAGGCGCTGAATGGATCAACAAAAGGGTAGCAAAATACAGACCGGCCGATTTTCAAAACATCCATAATGCCTAGTGGGCACTCCAACTGTAATTATTGTCGGCGTAGCCGGAAACAAGTTTGTGCTTGGTTCCGGCGATGATCTTTTTGCTACTAACTGACCAAAGAGAATATTAGCCGTCCAAGGAAAAAACAACATTTTTGAGCTCTCTGGGTCAAGTTAATTATTATCCCTATGCTCTACTTCGTTGCTTGTGCATATGAGATTTTACCACCCACCGCCTCACCTCTCTGGCTAGATAGCCTAGATTCAACGAAAGGGATGTTCGAATTCTCACATTTTTTGTTTTCGTGAGCAATAATTCTCCCATATCCTTTGTTTGATTTCTTATACTTATCCTTCTCATTCTGACTGAAACTTGCAATTTTGATATATAGTTTCATATCCTCTTGTAATTAGTTAATCAAGCATTACTCGAATCCTCTGGTAAGTTAATCAATAAACAGAGTAAAGCATTCTCCAACCCCTTCTCCACTTTTGATGTGATTTTCGAAACCCCTTTTTGCACCAGATTTGTATTTATTACCCAACACATGAATCCGTCTTCCCTTATGATTTTCAGTACTTAAGTTTGTTTCCATTTCTTCACTAAATACACCATGACAAAGATCACAAAACCAAAGATCCAAGACAGAAAACTGATAAACACAAAACCTCTTACAATCAGCAGCCGCCAGAGAACAAACAACAAATCCCGAATCAAAACCTCAAACTTTCAATAGCCTCCAAGGAAGTCCAGAAATAGCAAAACAGGCAGGGGAAAGCTACAAAACGAAGACTAACCTTAGGGAACAGGGATGAACCAAGAATAAAAATCCAAGGGACCCCCTGGTCCTTAGCTGCCTCTGCCCCTCAAAGCCTGCGAAAGCAGATCCAGCGCCAACCAAACGGAAGAATCGACTAGAAGAGACACAAGCAGCTGTCAAATGGGACTAGGAACAACACAGACAATGGCACACAGAGGTAGCGATGGTTAGCAGGCCTATCCTGAAAGCAGATATGAAACGAAGATAACAAAAACAGAACCGAAAGGGGTATGATTTGGGGCAATGTCTGATAGGGGAATGAGAGAGAGGTTAAAAAAAAAGATAGAGAAAAAAGAAAGTGGTAGATCGACTGAGAGAGATGGGGAAGCAGAAGGATTTTGGATATAGATTGGGCAAATGATGTGAAGAAAGAAGGGAAAAGTAGGGTTAAAGAGAAAGGAGTCGAGATCAAAGATAGATGAGTGGATTAGATCATTTGGTCGGAGAGATCGCTGGGATTGCCATAAAATCGCCCCGCCAGAAGACTTAGAAGTCGTAACATGTTCTAATTCCTTTAGACTCGTGTCAGTTGACACGTGTCTTGTCTGATACTTTTGGTTTCCTTGCTAGTGTTCTTTGTAGATTGGTGATGTTGCTAGGTGATGAAGTTAGGTTAATGGTTTGGTTCAGAATTTGTGTCATATGTTGAATATGCTAGTTTGCTCAGCTGCTGCTAGTGAATTTATTTTATGTGAAGCCTTGAATACATCTGCATTGTATGTTGTTGCTATTGCTCGATCTTCTTCATTCTCTGCTGCAGGTTTTGAAGTTTGCTGCCAATCCAAGTTAAACATGCCATGTGTAATCGATAAAGTGTTAGGATGCTAGTTGAATGTCAGGTTTTGATTGCATTGTGTACCTGTACCAAATCGTGGCATTATTTTTTGGCCGTTTCCTCTTTTTGTTTGGACTTTTTGGCTTTATTTCTTGTGAATTATCATTTGCCTCTTTCCATGTACTCTTCTTCTACATCAACATTATTTTTTGCTCAGCAAAACAAAAAAGGTTGTTAACTAACTTAAGTTACTCTTGTGATTACAGGTGGTTGAAAATTTTGAAGGTGATGCCTCCATGGTGCAACCCATTTGCAAAGGATTCAAATCCTCATGTTAGATTTGGTGTTTTTAATTAAGTTTTAGTTCAAATGATATTTCTTTTAGTACTTTTGACAATCATCATATTGTTTATGATTAAGTGACTATTTCATAACTTGTTTTGCTTGGGATCTCTTTTGTGCAAATTTTTTCTTTAGAAATACTTTTTAACATGAATAGTTAATTTGTGTCTCGTGAATGAAAGTTAGGGATTGCTAATTATGTAAGATTTATGCAACTAGCTTCTGAATCACTTGTGGACTTGTAAAGTGACAAAATATTTTTATCAATGGCACACGGTTTTGGTAAGATATGGTTCCAATAGTATGTCTCTCTCAAAATAATAGTTGGATTGTGGTCCTATTGTGATGAAATTTCTTGTACAATAATGTAGTGGTGAACTAATTTTTTTGGTCACAAATGGTGCGTCTAGACAGGTTTTATTTTGACAGAATTATGCTAATGGTGATGAAATTAATGATGATGTTGTGACAAAATAATTGTTATTACTTTTTTTTTGTTGTGACGAATGATCAAGCTTATAATGGCGAAATTAGATTACCAATTGTAACAAATTTGTTTTGTCTCAACAACTTTCTAAAGACGACACTTGAGTTTTTGTAACAAAATAGTTTGTCACCATAATATTGTTGTACCTTGTAGAAATACTTTATCGTAACAAATCTTAGCCTAATGGCAACAAAAGAATTTCACATTGTGAGAAAATATTTTGTCACTACTAATGAAAATTTTGTGAGAAACTCTTTTTTCCGCCATAGATTTTGGTTTCTTGCAATGAATTTGAAATTGTCATAATAAACTTATTACTACCGTCTTGTTGTGACAAAAGGGTGACAAAAATATTTCGTCGTCATAACTTTGTTGTGATAAAAAAATAATGTATAGTGACGAAAGTTTTGTAGCAAAATCAAGAAATGGTATCAGAGCGACCGAGTACACGACCATGTGGATTATGGCACCAGAAAACAAACCCGGGAGAAGCCGTGGTGACTTTAGTCACTACGGAACAAGCTTAGGGGAGGCTGTGGTGACTCTAGTTCTCAACCCTCGCAAGGGCACGAGGCCATAAAGGTGGGGAGATTGTGATACCCTGCAATTGTGAATGTATGTGTATCTTCTATTTAAGACATATATTAGGCGTAAACATATCTTTTTGTGTATCTTCTATTTAAGGCATAGATTAAGCAGAATCATGTCTCTTTGTATATCTTCTATTTAAGGCATAGATTAGGTGATCTTTTTGTGTATCTCCTATTTAAGGCATAGATTAGGCAGAATATCTCTTTGTAATCTCCTATTTAAGGCCTGAATTAGGCGTAATCATATCTCTTTGTAATCTTTTATTTTAGGTATAGATTTCTAAGTTTTCGCTATTTAAGCTTAAGTATTGTAACATTTTCGTTATCATTCAGTAATACATTTAGTTCTTCTTCTTCTGTTGTTAGTTTCTTCTTCTTTTTTCTGTCACAGTAATGACCCGCCACTACCTTGCACAATATTGTCCGCTTTGGCCGCCCAAGCTCCAAGAACTTCCCAGTAGGATCACCCATCTTAGGATTGCTCCCAGGGCTGTACGCTTAACTGTGAAGTTCCAATGAGTTCTGACGCCTACACGACTTTAAAAGGCTTTGTGCAAGTTAGGGCATGATCTATTCTCTTATATCATAGAACTCCGTTGCATCCAGGTGGGTCATGGACTGTCACATACCCCGTCCCACATCGGAAGTCTACATGGGTGATTTTAGGCATATAATAAACCATGTAAAATACTACAACTACCTTGGACTTAAGCATTTTGGGTCATGTGATTTGGCTTGTGGATCAAAATCAAGGTATTGGGCTAGTGATCTACATGGGGCGTTACAACTACATTTACCCCCATAGGTTTTTAATTTATACAAAACTAATAAGTTATATATGTTGGTATAACTTATAACTCGATAACTTGTAAGTATAGGCAAAATTATTTACTAAATGTGCATGCATATATATCCTTAACACAATCCCTCATGTGTAGCCGGATTCTCCTTCATAAGCGTGCGTGCTAACTACATGCAATTATTATTATTAGGTTAGTGGTGAGATTCGGACACAATGTTTATAGCCTTCTCTGATACCTTATTAAATTGTTAACCCACAACTCATCTAAAAGCTTAAGCTGTTAGAGAGTGAGATACTATTATTATTTACTCCCTCCGTCTCGAATGCTTGTCCCTTTACGTGTATGAGTATGTGCCAATTTTTAATTGCTTATATTTTTCAATCTATATATATATATATATATATATATATATATATATATATATATACAATTTTGAAAACTTTGTTTAATAGAACTATTCGAGAGGTATCAAACGAGATTCATATTGAATATATATAACATTATAGATTCGAAAATATAAATATTTTTTGTGAAAGGCTCTGAATAGTGCAAGTGAACAAGAAATTTGAGATAGAGGGAGTATATCCGTAACAACACATAAGCTACAAGGACCAAATCGTAATTTCCTTTTGATAAACGGATGTCCAGGCCAGCTTTTCTGCACATCGATTAATTCTAGACCTTGGAAGTAACGAACGGATATAACGCCTAGTGGCCCCAACAGATTGCTAGTAAGAGGAATTGAATATGAGACCATCATTATAACATCACCCATAAGATGTCATCATACGCAGCGTCCTATTTTCTTTTGGACTTTTTGTTTATTGGTTTGTTTGTTTCCCACCGTGTTTGTTTTGTATATCGATGTAGCTTGTACGCAACGATACTACGGATATACACGCATAGTTTGTTTGTTTCCCACCCGTCTATTTACTGGAGTATTTATTTATTTATTTATTAGGGGGGAACAAGAAGCAAACTTCGTTGCTGTTTCCTTTTTGACTTTTTATTTATTGGTTTTAGTTTTTTATTTCCCTCTTTTTTACTCCATTTATTTATGTAGCTTTCACGCTGGTAATTTAATTTATCTGATTTCCAAACGTGATCAAATACATAGTTATTAATAATCAACCAAAGGACCAATAATTTATCAGATACATGGCTAATATCTACGTTCATCCCCGATTAACTTTTCCAACTCGGTAGTAGTCTCCCCCAAAACAAACCAATATGGGAGGGAATTGTTATGTGAAATTTGTCGATTGATTTTTTAATAGTGCAAAATTTAAGGTTGCAGCTTCAGTTGAGACCTGACACCAGTTGCTAAGTGTTGAATTTAAGGAGTGATTATTCAGTGTACCTGGAGTACCACCACGTACAAGAGCAAAATAATTTTTTTTCTGAAGTCAAGTGCTAACCAGTGCATTTTCAGATCGATGCAAATCATAATTTTCAAGTGCGTGGCTTCCACATAAATGCGTAATGAAAAAGGCCCTTGGAGCACCCGTGGTGGTATTCAAAGAGCAAAGGACAATTTTCCAGAGTTAAGAGCCGGCACATCTTCGGATAAAATTTGTTTTTCTGTCCATTCCGATAAAATAGAGGATGATGATGATACTTCCAATTCCAATCTGCATGCAGGGCCACTTTTCCTTGGATAGTAATTGTCCCGCACTGCCGCACAACTTGTGAGAGAGCTCTAAGGCTGAGTTTTTTTGTTTGATTTTAGCAACCCAATTGCTAAGATCAGCCATGATTTTAGCAAATGAGTTCATCAAGTGATGAACTCATTTGCTAAAATCATGGTTGATTTGGCCATCAAAAAAAAAACTTGAATTCTCTTTTTTTAATAGTTGTGCTCACAAGTTGTGCGGGCCAGTTACTTGAAATATTCATGTTAATTTCCTCTTAATAAACATTAGATTCTCTTATAATCGTTCCGCAAAGTAACAATTTAGAGTCGATACATGTTGATATATAGCTCCAACAATTATCCTCGAAAGTTACATGAAAGCATTTATTTTAATTTTCCATTGATAAACACTAGTCTTTCAAGTATATATCCCACACATTCTATGAATTGTATCGGAATGTAAGAGATTGTTACCGGTAACAATTTGCTGCGGCCTCAAATTAGCATTTTACTTTTATCTGTTTTGTTTTTGTCCAAATATGGTACATAAGCATATATAGATATAAATATAAATGCATATTAACTTTTTCAATTTCTCTATTGAAGATGAAAAATAAAAAATTTTGACAAAAGATGAAAACACATTCAATAAGACGAAAAAAAAAAAAACTTGAATTCTCTTTAAAATTAATACTCATCAAAATTGTATGTATAAGCAAATTACTTCTGTCAGTTCTGTTAAAGGTGGTAATCACTCATCACTTTATCGGTGCTAGTCATCTACTTGGAAGGTAATTTTCATTTAGCGCTTTCCCGGTGCGAGTCAAAGTAAAATCAAAATATATATTATTAAATATACAATACAAGTGACTAGAATTAAAATTACTACCTTAATTTGGATCTTTTTTAGGAGCTTCAACTTTTTAAGAGGACGTGTACAATTTGTGTTATTTGATTCACAATATTATCTCTCATTTTGATTGGCAAAGAAAACTTTCATTCGTCATAAATGATAAATAAAAATTTAGAATAATAAGAAAAGAAATGCACGAGAGAGTTTTGAAAAGTCTAAATAAATGTACTTTTCTAGTGCATGGAAAAGGGGATCCAGTAGTGCATATGGAAAAGAGGATCCTGTAGTGCAGTGCGTTGTAGAGCGGCATACGAGCTGTTGATCTTGGTAATCAACGGCTCAAATTTCATCTCAGCAACGGGCAACTCGGATTGTGCAAGTGCCGAGATGAAATCCGAGCCATTGATTGCGCGATCAATGACTAAGATGTCACACTACAGGATCCCAAATTCCCGGTTGCACCTCTAAGCTTGGTGTTTATTTGCAACTTTTTGGTACGATGGTTTTAGTTGCCCTTTGTTGTTTTGCTATTAAGTTTTGAAAGATTCGGTTCAAATTTTTGCATCATATTGTTCATCATATAGATTAAGGTTGAAAAAAATTCATGTAAGATAACAAAAATTAAAAGGTAAATTATAAAAAAGATAGTAATTCCCATATGGACGACTGTCTTTTTTTTTTTTCTCTCTCTATATAGACTGTTTTTTAGGGATTTTTTTGTTTTCTTATGTGAACCTTTTTTCTACTTTGCTTTATGCTTTTATACTTTTTCAATTTCTTTCATCAAGTTTACGAAATAATGTGAAAATTACACCTCGATCCAGTACAATTTAAGAGGGGGAAAAAAAACGGTGGCAAAAAGTTGTTGGGGGAAAGGGAGCCTTTGTACGTGAGTAGTGTAACCATGTGAAATGGAGGTGACGATTGATTATTTAATATTGACAATTTTGTTTGGGGTTAGAGCGGCATATGATTGTCCTCTCCATGGGTGCCAACCTAGTTGGGATGTATGGTTTGGTTGTGATGCCTGTGCTCTCTCCCCTTTAATCATTGCAATCGTTCCTTTACAGTGATTAATAAAATTTCTTGATTATCAAAAAAAAAATATTGACAATTTTAAGGTAGAAATTTGTTTAAACTTCAGTTGAGACCTGAACTCAATTACTAAATTGGTGATGCTAATATTTATCTTCAGTCAGTTCATTGAATAGTGTATTTGTTTTTAAATGTTCCACGATAAAAATGTGCATCCATCTAAAAGTAGAAGTCGTCACTAGTAAGAATTTAAAGGTTAAATTCCTTAGAGACCCCATCATCTTTACTCATTTTCCACTCAGACCCCCTAACCTTTAAAAGCGTCCAAACTCATCCCCTCATTTTCACTGTTAGCCACACAGACCCCTTCTGTTACACAACCGTTTACTGCTCCCTGTTTTGTGCATTTTTCAGACGAAAATGCCCTTCAATACACTGTTTTGTAAATGTATTATATTGTATATGTATATATTTATAAATATACATATGGAGTCACATTCGTCCATCAAGA
The DNA here is from genome assembly GCA_020921065.1 of Vaccinium darrowii. Taxonomy (NCBI): domain Eukaryota; kingdom Viridiplantae; phylum Streptophyta; class Magnoliopsida; order Ericales; family Ericaceae; genus Vaccinium; species Vaccinium darrowii. The sequence goes on from CM037156.1 coordinate 38,706,913, forward strand.
GCCACCATTGAAGCCCAATCCCAAGCAATCGACTCCATCTTCAACCTTTAGCAAAATCCATAAACTTTCAAATTCTCACTCCTCTCACCAAATTGAAGGTAGATAATCCTCCCACTTCTCTTTCTAAGTATATTGGAGTAGTTTAGGTGGTTCTTAGGGATTGAAATGAGCCCGACTGGACAAATCGTAACTCAATTTTGAGTTCACTGCCAGATTCACCAAATCGATATTAATTTATTAGATCGACTACTGATATGATATTATGCTTGTTGAAGATGACTTATCTGGTATTATTTTTGATGTCTGAATGATATTTTTGTTCTATAAAACCACTTATTTGATATTATTTTAGTTCTGTTTAATATCAATTCGGTCTTAAACGAAAATGTATAACAATTTGATTTTATTGTTTAATAAAGTAGAAAAAAAAAGAGGATTTGTTTTGATAGAAATTTAGATTAAATGGTATAAAAATTGGCTATTTCTTAATAAACGAATATTTATCTGAAAGAGAAAGAGAGAGTGTATTGTTTCCTTTTTATTATGTAATTTGTTTTGTTTTCCACAAATTAAAAAAGATATACACATATTTTTTTTTTGGAGTGTGTGTTTTTAAATGAAACAAATGTAGATATTTAGAGAAAAAAATCAAATTTGAAAATAAAACATGAACACTCTAATTTTGAAATAAAAAAACAAATTCACTAAATTTTATTTTTGAAAACAAAATTTTTTTGTAAACAAACTCACTAAAAAAAATAAAAGAAAGAGAGAGGGGGTGACTGTGGATGATTTTCATAGATGAGGGGGATAGTGTGGGTGTTTTTTAAAGGGTATTATAGTCATTTGTCGTCATTCCGTTAATGGAGTAAGGGGTGTTTTGCATTTTGCATAGATTGGGGGGGGGGGGGGGGGGGGGGGGGGGGGGTGGGGGGCGGGGGTCGGGGTCTATATAGACGCTTGTAAAGGTTAGGGAGTCTCCGTGGAAAATGAGTAAAGATTAGGGGGTCTCTAAAGAATTTAACCGAATTTAAAACTAAAAAATCTACAAAACAAGTCACCACTGGTAAGAATTTTACAATTCTTATATCTAAATAACGTGTGGAGAAGGAATTTTCTACGTACTTAAATACTTAAATACAACGGCTGAGGGAGCCTAGACCCAGTGTTAGCCCAGGCCCACACTTATTATTATTATTATTATTATTATTATTATTATTATTATTTTATATTTTTGGATTTACCGTTATAAATTGTCTTTTGTGAAACATTATCTTTTTGATCACTCTCGTGTATTGTAGATATCATTTAAATCTATTTATTTCAAAATTAAGACAATTCCAATACAGTGGTGAAATGAGATGTCTAATGCAAAAAATAGCCACCAATTGGTTGGAGATATTGGAATAAAAAATATCCTTTCTAATTGTAGAACCCATAATGTAATTTGAATTTGGAGATTTTGGAATAAAAAAATACCCTTTCTAATTGTAGCATATTGATCGATATTACAATTTAATTCTTGCATATTGAATTGTTCATATGCTTGATCCGCTAAAACAATTCAAGCAATTATTTTGTATTGATAGTTTATGTAACTTTCTCAATAATTATGTTAGCTTTTTGTAATATTTTTAGAACAAAAGTTCTTTTATTAGTTGATGTATGTGTAAAAAGTGCCCCCCTCGCCCTAATTCCTAGTTACACCACTGTTTAAAACCCTTTTTGAAGACTGGAATCTGTGCACTTCTCTATTTCTTGAATATTAACCATGCACGTCTCTATTTCTTTGGGGTGGCAAGACTAGAAATCAGGGGGAAGATGAGGGCGAAACCGACGGTCCAAGACAGTGAATCAATTTTTTTAGTGTGTAAGAGATTGTTACCCGTACGAATTTGATGTGGTCCGACACTTGAGAGGGATCTCCGGCAATTGTCTGGGACAATTTCTTGAAACGCGATTCTTTTACATTTCCTTTTGATGAATATTTGATTCTTCAATAATTTTCATGAAGTGTAAGAGATCGTTACCGCTAACAATTCGATGTAGACCCGAAAATTTTGAGAGAGCTCCAATAATTGGGTGTGATGGTTACTTGAAACATTAATAACAGTTTCTTCTAATTGAAATTCCTTGTCACTGTTGGTTACATTTAGCGATAAGCTACCCCTAATGGGTGTCACCATTGGTATTTTATTTTATTTTTCAATAATTGATCCGGAAAGTTTAATAATAAAATTTTCCCAGCACAAAAGATTTTTACTTGTAACAATTTGATTTAGAGCCGAAGCATGTTCGATAAGATATTGTTACCGGTAACAATTTGATGCAGCCTCAGATTAACAATTTGATGCAGCCGACACTTGTGATATTGTACAAAACAATTACTTCACAAAATTCATGTTTATTTACATTGTTCAACACTAAATTCTCTCCAATAAATTTAGATTATTTTAAGCTTTGATTTTTAGATTTTTTTTACTTATTTTAAGTTGACAATGTTACAGACGGACAATTGCAAAACTCAAAGAGAAAAATGGGTTTTCGGGATCAACAAGAAAACTCTCCCCCCTCTCTATAATAGTAGCTTTATCTCATTCTGAATGAATGAACAAAAAAACTTAGGCCCCTAAGGAACCTAATTGTGCAGAGGAGCTTGTTGTTTTCTCACCGCCTCACCCCTAGGTAAATTATTACTTGCTCTTCAAGTACCGTCACGTGATGAAAGAGTTTGTCGAAAGGTGGTGGTGAAGATCCTTAGAGCACCACATGGCGGTGTTCGAGAAGCACTGAATAATCATTCCTTCTTCCGGTTGTGTTTTTTTTTTTTTTTTTTTTTAAAAGAATATCTTTTGGGTGAGGTCTTCCATGTCATAATCATGACATCACCCATAAGATGTCATCACACGTAGCATATATGCCTGTTTCTGACATCACCCATAAGATGTCATCACACGTCGCATATATACCTGTTTCTTTCGTAATACTCAAACTGGTAATTTTATTAATCTCAGTTAATAGAGGCATGTGACAAATTGACTAATATTACTGTTTACGCGTCAGTTGAGAGTTCACACCAATTGCTACACAGTGAAGTCAAGAGCCAGTGCATTTTCATAGAGAAAAAAATTCATATGCTGATTCGTATTTTAACATTAGAATTTCACTATGTAAGAATTTCACTATATGAGATCTGTTTTCAAGTTCTTATAAATAATGTAGTCAATAGAAGGAATTTCCACACAGACATCTCTAGCTCGATCTTCTTCTTCTTCTTCTTCTTCTTCTTCTTCTTTGTATGCATGGCAATGGCTTTCGGCAATCCTATATTCACAACCCCCCCTACCAATGCCTCCACAACACTTGAAATGTCAAGCAATGGCATTTCACCCTCTCTCCTCTTGAGCTTTATATCAGTTCTCCTTCTCATTCTATCAATTTTCATCATCCTTTGGAAGAGACGATCCATGCCAGCTCTATTGCTTCCACCAGGCCCGAAACCATGGCCCATCATCGGAAGCCTCCCAGGACTACTCAAAAACAAGCCCACATTCCGCTGGATATACAAAATGATGGACGAAATGAACACTGAAATCATGTGTATCCGTCTAGGTAATGTCCACCTCATCCCCGTCAACTCCCCTGAAATTGCAGTCGAGTTTCTGAAAAAACAGGATGCTGTTTTCTCTTCCAGACCAGTTATCTTATCGGCAGACATCACGAGCAGAGGATATCGAACAACGGCCATCACTCCGATGGGAGAACAATGGAAGAAAATGAGGAGAGTCCTCACTTCCGAGGTTCTCTCAGGACGAAGGCATCAGTGGCTCCAGGGCAAACGTGCCGAGGAAGCCGACCACCTTGTTAAGTTCGTGTATAATCAGTCCACGGACTCGACTAAGGGAGGTGTGGTGAACGTGAGAGTCGTTGCCCAACATTTTTGTGGGAATGTGATGCGAAAGATTATTTTCGGCAAGAGGTTTTTCGGGAATGGAAGGGCGGATGGAGGGCCGGGGGTTGAAGAAGAAGAGCACGTGAATGCGATGTTCACAATTCTTTCACGCCTCTACGACTTTTCGGCGTCGGATTATATTCCTTTTTTGCGTGGTCATGTTGATTTGGAAAGTCGTGAGAAGATTCTCAGGATGGCCACTGCAAGTGTGGCGAAGTATCAAGATCCGGAGGTTGACGAGAGGATCAAAGAATGGACAAAAGCTACCAGAAATGAGCAAGATGACTTGCTTGACATCCTCATTGGGCTAAAACAGAATGATGGTAGCCCCTTGCTCTCACCAGAAGAGATAAAAGCCCAAATAGTTGTAATCTCTCTCTCTCTCTCCCTCTCTCTCTCTCTCCATTATATGCCTCATTTGCCCCCTGCCCAAGAAGTTCTTGTCTATATGATGCTTTCTATATACAATTTCATCATCTCCATATACAAACTTGTTTAACTTCTTGTTGGCTTTGATGTACTTTGTGTTTCGAGATACTAGTACATAAATGATCTATGCATCTATACATAAATGATCCACTTATGACCAATGAGTACATAAATGATCTATGCATCTATACGACTATAGGGTGTCTTTGAAAGACAAAGTATGAGAGCTGCCTTTGAAAGACAGATTTAATTACTTATTCATTCCATATTTTTCGTGTATTTATAAAATTTAGTACTCCAATTTTACTTATTCAAGTATTATGAGAGTACATGCATATTCTCTAACAAGGGATCATTTTCATGCTCCCAGGAGTTGATGATAGCGTCGGTGGACAATCCATCGAACGCAGTTGAGTGGGCACTTGCCGAGATGATTAATCAACCGGCAACACTTGAAAGAGCCATTGAGGAACTGGATAGAGTGGTGGGGAACCATAGACTGGTCCAGGAATCTGATCTCTTACAACTCAACTACGTGAAATCATGCGTGAGAGAAGCGTTTCGCCTCCATCCCGTTCTCCCTTTTAATGTGCCCCACGTGTCCACTGTCAATACCACCGTTGCCGGTTACTTCATCCCCAAAGGTAGCCACATTTTGGTGGGTCGCCTTGGGCTCGGACGCAACCCTAGAGTTTGGGATGAGCCACTACGATTTAGACCAGAGCGCCACCTCAAGGAAGATGGCTCAAATGTGGTGCTGATTGACCCTGAATTGAAAATGTTGTCGTTTAGCACTGGGAGACGTGGGTGCCCAGGGGTTAATCTTGGGTCCGCAATGGCAACCATGCTTATGGCTAGGCTCTTGCAAGGGTTTTCATGGGAGTTGCCGCCCACCATGTCGAAGATTGAGTTGAACGAGTCTGCAGGAGATTTGTCTCTTGCGGAACCACTCCATGCGAAAGCACAACCACGACTGGCTGAAGTCGTGTACCATCACCTTTGAAACTTCTATGGGTGTAATTAATATATATATATATATATATATATATATATATATATATATATATATATATATATATATATATATATAGGTGGATTTTCTAGTCCAAACCTCCCGAAAATAAGAAAAAAGTGAGTTTTTTTGTGTTGCAAATTATTTTTGGAAAATCCGAGCTGTCCAATGTGTTCAGAAGGTGTTTTCAAGGGTCCACGTGAGAAATCTCAAAAAACAAATACCGGAAAGGGCTTGATCCAAGCATTTTTCGCAAAAACTGTAAATATAAAATTTTTGCAAAAATTGTTTGGATCAAGCCCTTCCCGGTATTTTTTTTTGAAGATTTCTCGCGTGGACCCTTGAAAACACCTTCTGAACACATTGGACGGATCGGATCGTCAAAAAAAATTTCGGATCATGGAGGTCCGGAAGTCCGGAGTCCGGAGGAGAAGCTTACCCTATATATATATATATATATATATATATATATATATATATATATATATATATATATATATATATATATATATATATATATAAGGGTCCCTTATATAAAAATTCCATGCGGACCTACCCCTTTTTCAACTTTTCGGACTAAATTTCGACAATCCGAACCGCTCAATGTTTTTAAAATGTGTTTTCAAGGGCCTACGCGAGAAATCTCCGAAAAAAAAAAAAATAGCCGGAAGGGCTTGATCCTGGCAGTTTTTGATAAAAACTGTACATATATAGTTTTTATCAAAAATTGCTCGGATCAAGCCCTTCCGGGTATTTTTTTTTGGAGATTCCCGCGTAGGCCCTTGAAAACACATTTTCAAAACATTGAGCGGCTCGGATCGACAAAATTTAGTCCCAAAAGTCGAAAAAGGGGTAGGTCTGCATGGAATTTTTAAATAAGGGACCCTTATTGAAAGTTTCTTTTATATATATATTACATGTTTTAATTATCTTAGTTTCTTCTGGTGAACTCTTACTGTTGATCAAAATGTAGTGCTCAAAACTAGTGGTGGGGTAATAAGAATTGTTGTAGTGAGAATTGTTGTACATATGTATATTACTCCCACCGTCCCCATTTATTATCCCTTTTGGAAGTTCATTCTGTTCACTTCACATTTCTAAAATTTTTTTCAAAAAGATTCTTTCCTTATCTCTCATATCTCCAATCATTAATCACATTTCTCTCTCTACTCTTACCCCTTTCTCCAATCATTAATTCTCATTTCTCTCTCTATCTCTCTCCAATTATTACACCTTTATCTAATTATTACTTTTTTCAAAAACCCATCCAAACACTATCTCAAAAATATTTCTCAAAATATTCTTCTCAAAATTGATTATATCTCGTAATTTACATTGTTTAACGTGATTTTAAAAACATTGACTTATAGATTTAATCGAGATATATCGAACAAGATCCATATTGAATATAAAATTAATTACCGATTTAAATTTATAACTAGTTTTTTTATCCGGTTAGAATAGAACGAGAGACTAAAATTTGGGGACGGAGGGAGTAGTATTTTTTATTAGTATCTTGTAATATTCTTATGAACTATGACTATCCAAATGTGGTGCTCAAAACTAGTGGTGGGCTTAAAAGGACAATACTATTAATGACACTTCAAATTTTTTTGTTTGTATAAACTTGAAATAGAAAAATGGTTAACCGAATATACAGCCTACAAGGGGCATACCCCATGAGGAAAAGAAAAAAAGAGAAAAGAAAAAGAAAAACCTAACCACAACAAAGGATATCGAACTAAGCTCAAAGCACACCACAACGAAATAACACAAAAACACCAAAAACAAAAGAATGTCATGGGAGCCTCAAGAACTAAACTTTTGAAGCCTTTAACATCTTGAGTTTTTCCTTAAGCTTCTTCTTGTTTTGATCTCTAGTGGATGAAGGACTTGAAGAATCACCCATCACCAGGTTCAACTTATGTCTCGGTCCAATGAAATCGTCATCCAAAGGAATACTAGGAGGCTCTCGAAACCGTGTAGACCGACGGAGAGCCGCGAGGGGAAGCTCTTGTTGAGAACTATCCTGACCAAGGAGAACCGGGGTAGTATCACAAAATACAACAACAGTAACATCTATATGTGACACCACCTCAATGGAGGAGGCTCCCGAATCCTCACATTTCTCAATAACGCCAAACGCGTTAGAAGTAGAAGAAACACAACTAAACGAGGAATTGACCAAAGGCAAGCCCGGACTTTGAATTTTCCTCTTCACCACCTCTATCCAGACATCCTTATTTTCGTTAAATTCTCCCTCTTTTGCATTCCTCTCGTGAACAACCGGAACAACTTGTCCTACCTTCTCCTTGGTACCTTGCTCATGAACAACTGGGACAACTTGACCAAATATTAAAATACTTTGACTAGATATTAAAGACACAATTAGAAAATTCCTCAGTTTAAGCCAGGATCATTATGCTTCTGCATTAGACTATAATTTTGCAAGTTGATCAAAACTATCTGTATTAACTTTGTTTATATTCTTTGTGTATATGTACGTGCAAAACTTGATGTTACATTCCATATGTGCCAGAAAAATTTAATGTTTGCCAACCCAACGTTTAAATTAATTTTGCATCAATCCTTGGTTGAGTAGCTGCAACAACATAGAACTCTAGGAAACAAAAAGCTCAAAATTTTCAAAAACAATTGCACTCACTCTCAATTTGGGTAACCCCCAGAATGCAGGGAATATTGAGTGTCATCACCTCTTGTTTTTTTTGTTTTTGTTTTGTTGCGCATTTCTTAAAAAGGAGATTAGAAGCATTCTTAAAATGGAGAAGCAGTAGCACCAATTTGCTATTACACAATCAGCAGCACCAAATTGCATTGCCCATAATCCGGCAGCCTCCAATGAAATGACTCTGAGGTTAGCAACCCCAAAGCGATTTACCTTCCAGCACTTATAATGTCATAAGATCAACCTTGTCAGCCCACCAAATCAGCAGCTATCAATAACTTTAATGGAAAAATCTACCGTCAGCCCAATGAACGGACAGTAAGGTGCATAGAATCTGAAATCTTACATGTACGAGTTCAAACAGTGAAAGCTCTTTCATGTAAGAGTTATAACTCTTCCATGTAAGAGTGTGTCTTATCGTCAGCTCAGTGGGCTAACGATAGAAAGACTGAACTTTAATAACATCAACATATGCAACTTTCAGAAACATACTAACAGAACCATCAATCAGAACTACAATCAGTACGTTGTGTGTTTACTTCTAGCATCTCTCTTCTTTCGCCCTCCCAGAGTGAGGTCATCCACACTTATCGTCATGACATCACACATGTAATGTCAACGCGTAGGAACATCGTAGTATTGTTTTCCTTTGTTGGTTTGTTTCCTACAGTACCTTTTATCACTCTCTCAGGCCGGATTATTTAGTCCTTCTTTGAAATCAGTATCATTTTTTATTGCTTATATTTTTCAATGTGTATCTCAAAATCATGAAAACCATAATAAATTGAGAGATATAAGCAATAAAAAAATGATACGAATTTCAAAAATAGATAACAAATCCGGACAGGGGAGTACTGTATTTCACATTTTTATGTTGGTTTCGAACTGGTAATTGACTTGACTTTATCTAACCCCTAAGTGTGGTCCTGCTATAAACCGAATTTTTCACGAGTGTAACCAAATACATACTGTAGTTAATAACCAATCAAGGAACCAATTGCCGCTAACGCGACAATGCTCACCCCAGATTAAGCTTCAAAACTCTCTGTTAAACATTGATAACTTTCATGGATTCTCTTCGAAATTAATACTCACTCTCCATATGTCATTACTTTTTTTGTGGGCGACCATAATTGGAAGAAGTGGTATCAGTGTTTAGAAGCTATCCACGAAGCACTCGTTGCAAAATACAAGATCATGGGAATTTGTAGGCTTAGAACAGGGAGAGCAATTGAACAACAATATGAAGAAACATGAATTGTTGTTGAAAGCCAGATATGGAAGAGATGTCATTGTTGGCCTCTTGGATAATGGTAACGCAAACCACTAGTTAGTGCATCAAAGTGAAATTTTTGAAATACTTTTGACATTGATATGGAGCGTCCGTGACAAGAGTATGCGACAATTTATCAAGGAAAAAAATCTTTAACAATTACTATTAGCTTTTCATGCACAAATTCTAATTGCAAATGACGTTATTCTTTGTTTACATTAATTTCATATGAATTTGGTTCATAATTTAAAAAAAGCAACTGTTATATCATTTCACGTTATTAGTTATATCCGTAACAATATGTATAAGATACAAGGACCAAATCGTAATTGCAGAGGAGCGTGGTATTTTCTTTCACCGCCTCACCTCATGCGTGAGGTCATCATCTTAAAATCGCCCATATCATCCTACTCAACATATACACATTGCATTTGTTATTTTCTTAATTTCTGTCCTTTTTTTTGGGCAATAATGGGACATCATAGTATTGTTTTCTTTTGACTTTTTGTTTATTGGTTTGTTTGTTTTCCGCTATTTCTTATTTTTACATTGCGTATATACGAATGTAACTGCATTTGTTATTTTTTTTTTGGAGGGGGCAAAAAGGGAATATTGTAGTATTGTTTTTCTTTTGACTTTTTGTTTATTGGTTTGTTTGTTTCCCACATTTTTTACTTCACGTATTTATGCAGATTTAAAACTAGCAATTCAAGTTATTTGACCTCCAAGCGTGGTCTTTCTTTAAACCGAATTCGTAATGAGTGTGATCAAATGCATGGTTAATAATCAAAGGACCAATAATCTATCAAATACATGGCTAATGTCTGTTCATCCTCCATTAACTCGTCAAGGATGAAATATTTTCCAGTAAACTGTTTATTGTTCATTACAAGTTCTTACTCATACCTTAAAATTGTGTATTTCTCAGGCTTTCACCTCTTGGGTGAGGTCATCCACATGTCATCGCCCATGTGATGTCAACGCGTGGGGACAACTATATAGCACACTAGTTGTCCCCTAAGGGCATCTTCAACCCACTCTTCATAACTCTATTTTTGCCTCCATTCCTCCATTTTAGAGGAAAACCTCTCCCCAACCCATCCTCCATTTCTCCCTCCATTTTGGAGGATTGTTTTTCACCCTCAAAATATGGAGAATCAAAAAATTATGGAGGATCACCTCCATTTCACTATTCATCCTTTCCAAATTCCTCTTATGTCTTCCTTTTGTCCTCACCTTCCAATAATAAAGCCAATGTATTTGAGAAATAGAGGAATAGAGATTATTGGGTTGGAGCTCAAATGAATAGTAAACTCTTTCAAATTCACTTTTTGGATATAAAATTATATTTTGATCCTCCAAAATGGAGGAATGGAGGTTATTGGGTTGAAGATGCCCTAAGGGGAAGCACGACCCCCCGTTTCCCCTCTATAAAGCTTGGGAAAAATTTTCAACGCCGGTAGGCTACCACGTGGTACTTTACGGCACATCCGAATTCTCCATCCGTGTTTTAGATAGCTTGGATGTGCAATACGCCTACGTCAACCGTACAATGGTACCCTATCAGCATTGAAATTTTTTTTTATAGTTTTTTTGTTTTTTTGTCTATTCCGATAAAATAGAGGATGATACTTCCAGTTCAAATCTATATGCCTGGTCACTTTTCCGACACACCTTATGAGAGAGCTCCAATAGTTGTGCAGGGCAGTAATTTGAAAAATTTATATTAATTTTCTCTTAATAATTAAACACAATTATCTCCTATAATCGTTCCGAAAAGTAACAATATTTTCGTGGCGCAAAAGATTGTTACCAATTTGATTTAGAGCCAACACATGTTGATAGCTCTAACTATTATCCGCGAAAGTTATATGAAAGCATTTATTTTAATTTTCAAGTTTATTATCCAGTCAAAGAATTTTATTGAAATGTAATAGATTGTTACTGATAACAAATTGTTGCAGCCTCGAATTAGCAATTTCACATAATTCATGTTTGTTTACATTATTCAACACCAAATTCTCTTCAAGCATCAGTTGAGACCTAACACCAGTTACTTTCCATTGAATTCAATTAATTTGGTGATACTCCATTGTGATAAAAGAAAGTCCAAGTCCCCAGAAAATATACCCATAATTTATTTAGAATTTGAAATCCAAGTGAAATAGGTTGTTGATTTTTAAATTCTGGGTAAATTCTAAATGTATTTTCTGGGTAGGTAGTGGTGTTATTGTGATAATTTGCACATGATAACCGTCCATAGGTATTCCACCACAGAGCATGTAATAACCCGAAATTTCGTAAATAAAAATTTCGATTTATTAATTCGATTAGTTATTTTTAATATCGCTAAATAAAATAATTTATTATTTAGTTTAAATAATTTGAATGAAACTAGATCTAGTTTGTTATTTCCTTTTATTTATTTTTTTCCGCGCCGTAAAATAAACGCGTACACACCGGGTATTTCACCACACTGCGTCCGGAAGCCTTACTAAATCCCCAACTCTTATTTTATTTTATTAAAGCTAACATTGATTAGGTGGGAGATTACTTATAACCTAAAACTAATCTTTAAGTTGGTGGGAAATTAGGTGGGAGATTACTTATAACCTAAAACTAATCTTTAAGTTGGTGGGAAATTTGGTGGGGAATTTCTTATAACCTAAAACTAGTCTTTAAAACCTAATTTTTGCTTTTGCAAAAGGTTGTTTGGACACTTGTGGGGAGGGTTTTTGGCTAGTGATTATTTTTGGGGGAGGTGAACCTCATTGCTTCACTATAAATAGCTCACTCTCCTTGCTTCATTTCACACCAAAATCTCCCAACTTCTCCACTTTGTGCTTTCTAGTATTCTTGAGTGAGTTCTTGAGTGTTCTTCTTGAAACTCATCCTAAACCACCACACTCCACCACTCTCGACCACCCCTAGATCTTAGAAAGGTAGAATAAGTTAGCAAGAAAGCGTTTGAGCAAAGGTCGACTAGTCGTTACGCCGCCGGAATTCAACTAGCTTATCGGCTTCCGACTAATCATCGGAATTAAGGTAGATACTTTATCTTAACCTTAGATTAGTATTTACTAGTTCATATTGATTATGTTATTATTTTGCTTAAACATGCCTAATTATGATTAAACGTGATTATGTTGGTGATTAGTGATTTTATGAACAATTAGACTTTGAAAAACACACTTAGTCGATACTATGCACGATTTGAAATTGACTTATCAAAATGCACCGTTATAATGCCCGATGGACTTTTGGAAACTTAAAATATCCAGTTATAATGCCCGGATGAAAATCGACTTTTCAAATTTACGCTGTTATGCTGCCCAATTGATTTTTTTGGAAAATAGTCGACTAAACTTTTCTTAAAGCAACTTCAAAATGTTTTGACTGTACTTGGACTGTTGAGATTAACCCAAGGCTAACACCCTTGAGGGTCTGTCAAAAAAGATATGCCTAGCGCTGTCTAAGAAAGGAATGGTGCCAGTAACTGCATTCGTGCGGCCATCCAGCCTGGGACTCTCCTGGTTATCTCATTTGTCTAAAGAAAGTCACCAACAAGATTTTGTACCTAAAGTAACACGGTTATCGTGAAATATTTTTAAACGAAAAGTTTATCTTGAAACGATTTCTAAACGGAAGATTTTTATGTAATATGGCATGTGCATGTTTTTCGAGACGGTACGACACGATACATTTTTCAAGAAAATGATCGATTGTTTTTACAAGAAGAAATAGAGATGAGAATGAAAATACTGTTGTAAATAAAATACTGCCATTAGAGTCCCGCCTCAGTTCCCCGGTGTGAACTGGTGGTCAAAGCTCAATGGAACTATACTATAAACAATACTGCCATTAGAGTCCCGCCTCAGTTCCCCGGTGTGAACTGGTGGTCAAAGCTCAATGGAACTATACTATAAACAATACTGCCATTGGAGTCCCGCCTCAGTTCCCCGGGGTGAACTGGTGGTCAAAGCTCAATGGAACTATACGGTAGTGCTGTTTGAAGTTTCTCCTCAAATTCCGCGGGTGAATTTGACGGTTAGAACTTACTCAGTACAACACATAGCAAGCGGACCTCATAAACAGACTGGTGGGGATTCAGTGATATGGGTAGCCGGGACTATGTCGTGTGTGACGCGGAGTTAGCGGACCTCATACTGCAGGAGTCAGTTTATGGGTAGCCGACCCTTCGTACGGAAAGGTTGGTGACCGTTAGAACGGGGTTGTAGAACGGGCCAATAACTTTCGAGAGATGTGAGATGTTGACATGGTTGAAATTGGAAAAAGAATGCTGTTATGAGAAAATGATACGAGATACTGACACTGCACTCTGGATTTTGAAATGATATGAGATATTGATTTTATTAAAGCTGCACTCTGATATGAAAAGAAATGGGATACTGATTTTATTTAAGCTGCACTCTGATTTGATGTGATACTGATGCATTGACACGCATGAACTTACCGTTTTGATAAATGATTTTCAACTATTTACCTGCCAACAATATTGTTCTAGAATTGCTAGTTTAAAGTTGGGGTACGGTATCTATTGAGCGTCCTCGCTCACGGTTTGCCCTGGCATAATACCACGATGTTGGTATTATGCTAGATTGTCACGATGAACAGAAGGAATAATATAGCGCCGGAGGAGCTGCCGACATGGAGCACGACCAGATCAAGGAACGTATGGAGCCATAGAGTCCACCCAGTCTACTTTTTTTGTAATCTGTGAAGGATAGATCATCTATATGTATTTTTGGTTATTATTATTACTGTTTAAGACCGACTTTAAATTGTAATAATAATCCATAACGTATCCCGAAAATGCGGGGCGTTACAAGTGGTATCAGAGCCCTAGGTTCAAACACTCGGCCTTGGGTAGAATGGGTAGATCACTTTCCGAGAGCGTAACCTGAATAAATGTCCGTACTTTGTACTTTTGCTACTTTAAAAATAGCCTATTTGCTAACGGTGTAGTTATAGGCATATATGAGCCATTACCAAGCGTAGGGAAGCGAAACGTGAGGACACTTAGGATTTGACTGTTTGTGACATGTGTCCTGCTCATATGTCAGTTTCAGTATAAATATGTGCTCAAAGATAACGTTTAGCAGCAGTAAATCCTTTCCGAATTTAGATTTTAGCCGTAGTATTGTGCTATTATTTTCAAAAAGGGTATTCTAGACTGAATTTCCCTACGAATTTCCAACTCTGGAATGGCGATTACACGTAACAATGGTGAGGACTCGTCCAACGGAACCAACGGTAACCCTGACCTCGCACAACTCGTGCAAGCCTTCATTGCTGCACTCAACGCGAACCGACTCCCACCAAACAACCAACACTGGAGGAGGAATGATTCCAAGCAAGGATCATCCAAAATTCTGGACGAGGTAGCACAATAGCCCGATGCTATAATTGCTCAAGTATTGGACATGTCAATCGTAACTGCCCCCACCCGAGGAAGGAGGAGACTAACACCAGAGTGATACGCCAAGGAAATAGTTCGGGAGGACCTATCAAGACTGTGCATAACAACAACGATCGTGGGCCCTACCCAGCCAAACTTAACCCTGCTCAGATTAATACCCAGCCTTGGAAAAGGGGTGACCGAAGGCAAGGACCATCGGGATCAACACACAATAACCCAACAATCTGATGCTTTAACTGTCAAGCCTTTGGGCATATCAGCCGTAATTGACCTAGGACAGTAGGACCCATAGATTTTGGATATCAGCAGCCCCAGCAATATCAACAGATTGACTTTGCCAATCCGAGCTTTGGGAAGCAACCTATACAATAGAATACTAGGCCAGAAAAGAAAGCATGTCGAGAATGTATTTCCCTTGAATGCTCCGAATGAAGTTGACCAGATGACCGAGAAGATTAGAACCTAGCCATAGTTAGGTTTTTAAATAAAATGTTGTTTTCACTTCTAGTATGAGAGGTTAACCTTTTGCTGTATTATAAGTAAACCTCGGTTGTAAGCAAACCTACAAGTCTGTCGGTTGTAGCAATAAAGCGAGTATTTAGTAAACCTTGTTGTACTTCCTTTAGCACCATTCTCACATTTTCAACACCACAACACAATTTCACACAAGGACTTGCTTTCTCTTAGCTTATGACTATGCCGATGAGCCGTCTTTTCCACCGTCCTGGCACGCTACCACCTCGACTGCCGCACAACCATCACTACCGGTGCCTTCTCCAGGACCATACGCTAGACTCTATCCTACTACTGTTTAGTACCTGCGTTCAAACTTTATTTGACACTGGAGCATCGTGTTCGTTTATATCAGCTGCATGCGTATCTACGCTAGGATTAGACACTGAACCCCTAGAGAACCAGATGACAATAGCATCACCTTTAAGCGCTAGTTTACCATTTAATCTAATCTGTAGAGGCTGCGAGTTAGAAGTAAGTAATATCCGACTAACCTGTGACTTACGCGTGATCGAGATGGTTGACTTCGACTTAATTATGGAGATGGATTGACTGTCAACTCATCGAGCTGTCATTGATTACCATCAAAAGATAGTAACAGCTTTCACCCCTGATAGGACATGTTTCCGTTTTAAGGGGGATAGACAGGTTGTGAATTCGGCGACTCAACGCTCGTAGTGACAGAACCAACTGTTTAGATGGCTAGTTAGCCTCCAGTTGGAAGAATCTGACCGAGAAGAGTTAGGACTGCCACACATCGTCTGTGACTATGCTGACATGTTTCATGACAATCTACCTGGATTAACCGCCACAAAGATAGATCAATTTTACCATCAAGCTTCAACCTAGAACCGCCCTAATTTCGATAGCCCCATACCATATAGCGCCGACAGAACTGAAGGAATTGAAGACCCAACTACAAGAGTCGTCAGAGTAATGATACATCAAACCGAGTACTTCACCATGAGGAGCACCTACACTGTTCGTGAAGAAGAAAGAAGGAACCTTACGACTGTGCATTGACTATAGGCAACTGAACCAAGTCGCGATCAAGAATCGCTATCCACTGTCTAGAATAAATGACCTGCTTGATCAGTTGAAGGGAGCAACTTGTTTCTTGAAAATTGATCTAAGATCAGGATATCATCAGTTGAGAGTACGAGATGAGGACATCTCGAAGACCGCATTCAGGACAAGATACATACACTACAAGTTCGTGGTCATGTCGTTTGAATTGATGAATGCTCCGAAAATATTCATGTGTCTCATGAACAAGATATTCCAACCCTATTTGGATAGATTTGTGGTGGTGTTCATTGACGATATATTGATATACTCAGCCAATAGAGTGGAGCATGAAGGACACCAGAGGCCTGGAGGAGAGTTGCAGCCGCTACCAATTCCATAGTGGAAATGGGAGCATATTTCGATGGATTTTTTTGACTGGACTTCCGAGATCATTAAAGTCAAACACCGCTGTGTGGATAATTGTTGACCGTCTCACTAAGTCGGCACACATTTTGCCAGTGAAAATGACGGAAAACATGGAAGCATTGGGAATGCACTACTTACTAGAGATAGTACGACTACATTGAGTACTAGTATCAATCGTATCAGACAGAAATCCTAGATTTGTCTCACAGTTCTGGAAAGGACTACAAAGGGCACTAGGGACTGACATTCGTCTCAGTACTGCTTTTCATCCGCAGACTGATGGACAGACGGAGAGGACAATCCAGATATTGGAGGACATGCTTAGGGCTTGCACCTTAGATTTCACAGGGAATTGGGAACGACATCTACCATTAGTAGAATTCGCCTACAATAACAGTTATCAAGCTAGCATAGAGATGGCCCTACGAAGCTCTGTACGGCCGCCCGTGTCGATCACAAGTTTGTTGGACTGATGCCGGAGAGATAGGATTACTAGAACCTGAAATGGTTAGAGACACGACGAGAAGATTAAGCCTATCCAACAGAGACTGCTTACTGCGCAGAGCCAACAGAAGAGTTATGCGGATCGAAGAAACAGACCCTTGTCGTTCAAAGAGGGAGACCACGTGTTTCAAAAAAAAAAAAAAAAAAAAAAAAAAAAAAATTCGGCCCCGAAGAGGAGTAATTAGATTCCGGAAGAAAGGGAAGCTTTCTCCGCGATATATCGGCCCATTGGAGATTTTGGAGAAAATCGAACAAGTGGCCTACCGATTAGCACTCCCACCACAGATACCGAGTGCATAACATTTTTCACGACTTTATGTTAAGGAAGTATCTCGCCTTGCCAAAACACGTGTTAAATTAGGAATATCTCGACATAGATGAGGACGCAACTTTTGAGGAAGAACCAATTGAAATTCGGGACAGCATGGAGAAGCGTATCCGCAACAGAATCATTCAGTTAGTACGAGTATTATGGAAAGATCGAAAAATAGAGGAAAAACCTCGGGAACGAGAAGAAGCCATGAGAGCCAACTATCCACAATTGTTTCCATCCGTTGAGTAATTCGAATTTCGAGGACGAAATTTGTTAAGGGGGATAGATTGTAATAACCCGAAATTTCGTAAATAAAAATTTCGATTTATTAATTCGATTAGTTATTTTTAATATCGCTAAATAAAATAATTTATTATTTAGTTTAAATAATTTGAATGAAACTAGATCTAGTTTGTTATTTCCTTTTATTTATTTTTTTCCGCGCCGTAAAATAAACGCGTACACACCGGGTATTTCACCACACTGCGTCCGGAAGCCTTACTAAATCCCCAACTCTTATTTTATTTTATTAAAGCTAACATTGATTAGGTGGGAGATTACTTATAACCTAAAACTAATCTTTAAGTTGGTGGGAAATTAGGTGGGAGATTACTTATAACCTAAAACTAATCTTTAAGTTGGTGGGAAATTTGGTGGGGAATTTCTTATAACCTAAAACTAGTCTTTAAAACCTAATTTTTGCTTTTGCAAAAGGTTGTTTGGACACTTGTGGGGAGGGTTTTTGGCTAGTGATTATTTTTGGGGGAGGTGAACCTCATTGCTTCACTATAAATAGCTCACTCTCCTTGCTTCATTTCACACCAAAATCTCCCAACTTCTCCACTTTGTGCTTTCTAGTGTTCTTGAGTGAGTTCTTGAGTGTTCTTCTTGAAACTCATCCTAAACCACCACACTCCACCACTCTCGACCACCCCTAGATCTTAGAAAGGTAGAATAAGTTAGCAAGAAAGCGTTTGAGCAAAGGTCGACTAGTCGTTACGCCGCCGGAATTCAACTAGCTTATCGGCTTCCGACTAATCATCGGAATTAAGGTAGATACTTTATCTTAACCTTAGATTAGTATTTACTAGTTCATATTGATTATGTTATTATTTTGCTTAAACATGCCTAATTATGATTAAACGTGATTATGTTGGTGATTAGTGATTTTATGAACAATTAGACTTTGAAAAACACACTTAGTCGATACTATGCACGATTTGAAATTGACTTATCAAAATGCACCGTTATAATGCCCGATGGACTTTTGGAAACTTAAAATATCCAGTTATAATGCCCGGATGAAAATCGACTTTTCAAATTTACGCTGTTATGCTGCCCAATTGATTTTTTTGGAAAATAGTCGACTAAACTTTTCTTAAAGCAACTTCAAAATGTTTTGACTGTACTTGGACTGTTGAGATTAACCCAAGGCTAACACCCTTGAGGGTCTGTCAAAAAAGATATGCCTAGCGCTGTCTAAGAAAGGAATGGTGCCAGTAACTGCATTCGTGCGGCCATCCAGCCTGGGACTCTCCTGGTTATCTCATTTGTCTAAAGAAAGTCACCAACAAGATTTTGTACCTAAAGTAACACGGTTATCGTGAAATATTTTTAAACGAAAAGTTTATCTTGAAACGATTTCTAAACGGAAGATTTTTATGTAATATGGCATGTGCATGTTTTTCGAGACGGTACGACACGATACATTTTTCAAGAAAATGATCGATTGTTTTTACAAGAAGAAATAGAGATGAGAATGAAAATACTGTTGTAAATAAAATACTGCCATTAGAGTCCCGCCTCAGTTCCCCGGTGTGAACTGGTGGTCAAAGCTCAATGGAACTATACTATAAACAATACTGCCATTAGAGTCCCGCCTCAGTTCCCCGGTGTGAACTGGTGGTCAAAGCTCAATGGAACTATACTATAAACAATACTGCCATTGGAGTCCCGCCTCAGTTCCCCGGGGTGAACTGGTGGTCAAAGCTCAATGGAACTATACGGTAGTGCTGTTTGAAGTTTCTCCTCAAATTCCGCGGGTGAATTTGACGGTTAGAACTTACTCAGTACAACACATAGCAAGCGGACCTCATAAACAGACTGGTGGGGATTCAGTGATATGGGTAGCCGGGACTATGTCGTGTGTGACGCGGAGTTAGCGGACCTCATACTGCAGGAGTCAGTTTATGGGTAGCCGACCCTTCGTACGGAAAGGTTGGTGACCGTTAGAACGGGGTTGTAGAACGGGCCAATAACTTTCGAGAGATGTGAGATGTTGACATGGTTGAAATTGGAAAAAGAATGCTGTTATGAGAAAATGATACGAGATACTGACACTGCACTCTGGATTTTGAAATGATATGAGATATTGATTTTATTAAAGCTGCACTCTGATATGAAAAGAAATGGGATACTGATTTTATTTAAGCTGCACTCTGATTTGATGTGATACTGATGCATTGACACGCATGAACTTACCGTTTTGATAAATGATTTTCAACTATTTACCTGCCAACAATATTGTTCTAGAATTGCTAGTTTAAAGTTGGGGTACGGTATCTATTGAGCGTCCTCGCTCACGGTTTGCCCTGGCATAATACCACGATGTTGGTATTATGCTAGATTGTCACGATGAACAGAAGGAATAATATAGCGCCGGAGGAGCTGCCGACATGGAGCACGACCAGATCAAGGAACGTATGGAGCCATAGAGTCCACCCAGTCTACTTTTTTTGTAATCTGTGAAGGATAGATCATCTATATGTATTTTTGGTTATTATTATTACTGTTTAAGACCGACTTTAAATTGTAATAATAATCCATAACGTATCCCGAAAATGCGGGGCGTTACAGAGCATATTCAAAGTATTTGAGCAGTTCATCTTGGTTTTGATATCTTCCACGATAAAAATGTGAATCCATCTAATTCACGTATTCTTTAGCCTTCTGCTCCTAATTGGTTCTGTTGTTTTCCTATAATTTTGTACACAGAAGTTATAATTTTTGCATCCTTCAAATTGGCTTTTTAGTTTGCTGCTTACTTCTCCATATGTTACTAATGGTCGTTTGTGGATCCACCACTGATAATGTGTGTAAAAATGGGATCATTAACAAACAACATGATTCACGTTTGAGATAATGCACGAGTAAAACGATACATCCAGTGATCCACACCAAACAAAGCAAAGGACCCAAGGCATGCTGCTGAAAATTATTGGCTAGACTAGATGATCATACTACTAGAGAAACAAAAAAATCAAAAATAAAGAGTAAGGTGTTCCACTAACAAAAAAACAGTTTTTTTTTTCCCATAAACGAAGATAAATCATTCTCTCACAATAAATTACATAAAAAACCGTGAAAAAACAGTTTATTCTAAAAACTGACCAGCAATGCCTATATGCATCTAATCATGAGGACCCTAAAATTTCTTCCTGATTATTGAGAATTTCTTGGTTGTAGCCCTTTCAGCTTGGTTGCGTTGTTGTGATAGTCATATCCGGTTATCCAGGGACGAAGCCAGGAATTTCACTATGCAGGGGTGAACTATTTTTTTCAAAATACTTTGCATGGGCGAGCCTATGCAATTCATATGAATTTTTTTCCCTATATTAAACTAGAAGTTTTTTTTTTCCCTTGTAGGAGCGACCGCCCCTACTGGCCACCCTCGGCTCCAGCCCTACAGTTATTGTAATCCTCTATATGTGTCTTTTTATATATCTCAAGTTGCTTGATTTTTTCTATTATGATAAACTGAACAAACCGAGTACTAGCTTGTTCGCTTGGTATTAAAAATTTAACGAGTTTTAAAAAAATGTTTGAGCTATGTAACAAACAGATTAAACGGGCTTTCAACAAGCTTTACATCAACTCGAACTCGAATAGCTTAGTTTATTCGCCCTACATTGTCAAAAACAATTGCACTCACTCTAAATTTGGGTAACCCCCAGATTGCAGGGAATATTCAGTGTCACCACTACGATATTTTTTTGTTGCGCAACCTTATAAGGAAGATTTCTAAGCTCTTTTTTTGTCGGATCTCTAAAACTCAGTGCAAAGATATTGACCATGTCCACTGCTTGGTGAGGAGGTCTCTGTTATCTTTCATGCGTGCAATATCCAGTAGCGAGAGGCAGTGGCGGCTCCAGAATTTCTTATTAGGGTGGTCACTAAAAAATAGTCAAGAACTCTTATCAAAATAATAAAATTAATAATTTTATTATTTGAAGGTACTCCAAATTAACAAAAAAATTATTAACAAAGCACATGATGCTCTCTCTCTCTCTCTCTTTCTCGCTTGAATAACTGGCATTCTGACTATTTAGACAATTTACAATATACAACTTTATTATTTGAAAGTTTACTTAAGCAATACGTGAATATAATTATGAGAAATGCTATTGTACACACCCCTCTATGGCGTAACTTCTACCCCTCCTAGTGTTTCAAGATTATGTCACTCAGTGGTTCGGTTATGCCTCTTAATGATTGTAGGTTATGCTGCCTAGGGGTTAAGGGTGCATATGGTACACATCTTTTATAGGTCAACGTAAGTCAATGCCTACAGGAGTGTAACTGGTTATACCTCTTAGTGGTTCTTATCGTAACTATAGTTGTGCCTTTTAGTGATTTTATTATGCCGGTACATATCATATGCATGCACCCAAAAAAAAGGTGTGTACTGTAGCATTCCTCTAAAGTTGCAGGAGTAATAAAACTACCAAATGTTAGCTTTCTTTTGAAATTGTGCACCCCTTGATTACCAATATAGCAACAACAACAAATAAAGTTTTTGAATAGCACTAAAAAAAAAAAGGAGCAAAAGATGGGGATCCGCTTGGAGGGTGTTTAGCATGGAGGCAAGAGGTGTTCAAAGTCCATGCCATCTGTTAATAGACTGAAACAAGCAGTAACGGTATTCTAAGTTCAGGTTGGTCAGCTGACTACCCAAATCTATATGTGGCGCCGCCTATGGCGAGACCATAACGGTTGTGTTTGGTTGGTTGTTTAGTTTAGTTTTGATGATGTAAGCAAGTGTAATGAGTGAAGAGAGATAGAAAGAGAAATGAGAGAAATAATGATGTCAACAAAACTAAAACAAAACTAAACCCATGAACCGAACACAGCCAACATCTTTTGGATAGAACTAGTTTAGGCTTGTCTATTTATTTGTGAATCTTGTTTTGTAGTCTTATAGGAGTATCTCACGTAAACTGTTTATTGTTTATTACTAGTTCTTACTATACTCACCCCCTCTGGCCCTCTGGCCCTCAGGCTTTCACCTCTCGGGTGAGGTCATCCACACGTCATCGCCCATGTGATGCCAACGCGTAGGGACATTCAGTCCAATTTGATCTGGTACTTTATATGCTTGTTTAAAAAATGATAGGTACACACCCTCTCAACCACTCTCCACCATATCCTCTCTCACGTGTGTGTTGGGGCTCACCCGGTGGGTCCCAGTGGGCCCCACCACACATGTGAGAGAGGGTGTGGTGGGGAGTGGTTGAGAGAGTGTGTACCCATCATTGTTCTGTTTGTTTCCCACATTTTGCTTTTTTATGTACTTTCAAACTGGTAATTGACTTTTGTCGCACCTCTATGGACAGGGAGTGAGTCACGCATGCTAACACCATTTGGGTAGTTCGTGCTTGGTGATCAACGGCGCAAATCAATTTGGTAATGGACGGTGCGGATATGTTTGGGTCTGAGCAAATCTGCGTTTTTGATTGCCGAGTACGAACGACCCTAATGAGGTTAGCACACAAGCGGTCTCCTAAGGGGCAGCACGACCCCCCGTTTCCCCTCTGTAAAGCTTGGGAAATTTTTTCAATGCCGGTAGGCTACCACGTGGTACTTTACGGCGCATCTGAATTGTCCATCCGTGTTTTTTTGACAATATTTTGGTATGTTGCTTTTAATTGTTTTGCTATTACGGAGTACTAGTTTTACGAAATTCTCTTCAAACTTTTGCATCACATTGTTCATCATTTGGATCAAAATTGAAAAAAATTCATGTCAGTGGACCAATAAAAAATAAAAATAAAAGACAGTATTTTTCACATGGACTTTTTTTTTTTTTTTTTTAGGATTTTCTTTATTTTCTTATATGAACTTTTTTTTCCCTACTTTCCTCTATATTTTTATACTTTTTTTATTTCTATCGTCGAGCCGTACAATATTATGTGAAAATTACACCTAGCTTGATCTAGTACAATTTAATAGGGAAAAAAAACGTGGCTTGCAAAAGTTGTTGGGGAAAGAGAGAGGCTTTGTAAGTAGTGTGACCACGACTTTGTTACTACGCATCGCATTTGATGATAGAGAGCCATATCACTGCAGCAGCCTAGGTATATACTACTAGCATTTTACTTTGGGCGAGGCACTGTGCAAAAACAATTTCAAGTACGTGCCTCACACCCAAAACATCCCTTCTTCGCCCAAAAGTATTTTTGTACATTTAAGATGAGTAGAGAGGATTATTCAAAAGATTGTTGAAGTGCTAAAAACTAAAAAGAGATGTGGATAGGTAAAGTAAAAAAAAATATGCACTATTTATTACGATTGTTGACTCAAAATTTTACTGAGCCTATTGGATGCCCTTCATAGTTTGCTTTGTGATAGTTCACTATTGCCATGAGCACAAGGCTGTGAATACCGTCGTACCGTGCCGTACCTGCCGGTATGTACCGGTTTGGCACAAAAATATATGGTACAAAACACCTCTAATACTGTACTGTTCTCAATTCCACCCGTTACCGGTCGGGCACCGGCCATACCGGCATACACCGGCCGGGCACCGGCCATACCGGCATACACCGGCCATATGGGGAAGGAACAGGAGAACCACCAACATTATCAAAGGTCTTTGAAGAAAGAGAATTTTCCACAGTTTTGTTCCCCAATTGATTGTGCAAAAGAAGAATTTCAGTAGATAGGGTCTTTAATTCTATCCACTACAGTAAGATCCATTGATGATTCAGGCAAAACAATAGGAATATTAGGGTCCAAAATCGCCATAGAAGAAGCGACAGATTCAGAACAGGATCATATGTAGTCAGAAGAACAGGGAATGAAACCCTTAGAACAACTTCAAGCGAACCAAAGCGACTCGAAAAAACATCTTGCAACGCAGGAAAAGAGAAATCAAGAGAGCTTATAGCCATCCAAAACGAGAATCAGATTGGAGAAATAAGGGTTCCTTAAAAATTTATTATGAGTGTGAATCACTAATTAAAAATTGGAGCTTATAGCCATCCAAAACGAGAATCAGATAGTGTTTGAAAAATCAGGGTTCCTTAAAAATTTGTAATTAATAAACCCTGACAGTATGAGTGTGAATCACTAATTAACACTACCAGCAAAAAATCAAGCAACCAGTCAAATTTCACAACACACGATATACGTGAAAAACTCCGGAATGGGTAAAAACAACGGAAAGGAATCCAATCACTATAATCATTGTGCAATTACAGATATACCTATCCAAACGATGTAAATCCTCACAACGTTCTAAGTATCACATGCTGAGTCACACGTACACCGCACCCAGTGATCTTGATCGCTAACGCTTTGAATTGCATGATAAGCGCGTAAATATTCACATTAGCGCCCCTTAATTTACCCTTGCTAAGTCCATTTATTTTGTTACTTGGAATTTAATTTCCTTTATTTTGTGTTATAGGTATTTGGAGGCACATTATGCTAATTTGGTGTCAAAACTAAGTCCATGGTTAAATAAGTTCAAGCGGCGTGCCTAATTTCTTTCCCAAGCTATCACAGACATTTAATCATGAAAGCATCCAATCGCATTCTAAAGCCCAGCATATTGTCACGTGGTCTTCAGAATGGCTGAAGAAAGGAGAAACAAATGGTCTTCATTTTAATTACCCAAGGTTGATGATTCCAAAGGAAAGTGAACCTTGGGGACAAATACTGCCAATAGACGGAATCCAAGTATGGAAACAAGTTTATTCTCCAAGGGACTATTCGGTGGAGTTTTAAAGGGGGCCCACTAATATAGTTTTGGGTCACGAAGAGTCATTCTCTTCGACGGCAAGCACTGATATAAAAAGAGGAGACTCGACGCATAAGAGAGACTTCGAACGCTACGGAACAGAGAAGGAATTTCAAAGGACGGCTGCCACTGGACTTGGTAGTCGCGATGGCCGGCTAATCATCTTCTTAGGGTGTAGATGAAACCCTAACCAAGTAATTATGTTTTTATATTAATTTTAGATTTTGATTATCGAAACGATGGTTGTATAACTTTGAGGCTTATTTTTATGATTCGTGAAATTATGCAAAACACTACAAGTCCTAGAGGGGGGGTGAATAGGACGATCAATTTTAATAATAAACCACTTCGATTTCAAACAATTTAATCATTCACCATGACAAATCAAACAACTCAACAAGTTCAATATAGAGTAATTAAACTAATGAGACAAAACACACGATATACGTGGAAACTACTTAGGGTCTAAACACCCTAAGCATAAAACCACGGCTTAGTCCTACTCATGCATTCCATAAATCAAAAGGTTTACAAGAATTAACAAGATTAGGAATTACCCAACAAACCCCTTGTGACACCTAGCTCCAATTCTTGATGTAGTACCCCGTACTCCTCTTTGATTCCATGGACTCCACAAGCACACCCGTCTTGATCTCTGAGTCAACTCGGCACCGGTTCAACCGGCTCACGTAGAAACAAGGCAAGACAACATGATGTATGAAAAATATTTGATTTTTATAAAAGTTTTTGAAAACTAAAATCAATCTAGAGTGGATCCATGGAGAGGAAGACTCTAGATTGAAGAAAGATGAGAAGAGCAAGCTCAAATCATCAATAACATCAAGTTCACAAAAGAGAAAAGGGAGGGAGAAGAGATGAGACTAAAAAGATTGGATTTTTATGAAAGTTTTGAAAACTAAAATCAACCTAGAGTAGATCCATGAAGAGGAAGACTCTAGATTAAAGAAAGATGAGAAGAGCAAGCTTAAATCATCAAAAACATTAAGTTCACAAAAGAGAGAAGAGATGGGACTTTCTCTCTCTAAAAAGGACTGATTTTCTCTCAAGTGGGTTATGTGAAAATGAAAGAAAAATGGCTTTTATAGTGCCCATTTTCGTGCTCCCCAAGACAGCCACTCAAAACATGACATGTGGCCACTTAAAGAATCTGCCAGACCCGTGTAGACGCGCGCAGACGCACCGTCAGGATTTAGACACTTGGCACAATCTCAACAATTAAAGCCACAGCCCTGCAGACGCGTGCAGACGCAATAAGCTCAAAGCTAAATCCTAATGCCAAAATCATGGGATAGCAAAACCCAAACAAGACACTAATAAGCCAACATTATGCACATTAAAACATGTTATTTTGGATGGCCTAAATGCAAAAATGATATTCATGGATATACCTCATTGGATTGAGCTTCGAAACACTTGTCTTGACTTTGGCTTGATCATGATGCTTGAGATTCTCGAATGGAGCATCTAGACTCAACCCTAAGCACTCTAACTCCCAAACCCCCAATAACAAAATTACAGACTCCAAAAGGTTTGGCATAACCCGGAAAATGCCAACAAAACTAACAATTCGATCTTATTTTTCCTATCTGGTTTTATGTGTTTGTTTTCTATGAATGCAAATACATAGTTATGCAACAATTTTCTTGGCGCATGGAATTGTGAATTAGGATAGTCTATGCCTAGGGAAGACGAGTCATGCCTAGATTAATTAGCTTTAGAATCAAAGACGATTCGTGCCAACCGAAGATAGGTTATGCCCGGCTTTCAATCACATGCTATTTTCTTGTCGATATCGCTAGGGGTTGTAACTTTTAGCGAGTTATTGTCGTTTTGGTAATTGATTTCTCTAAATTAATATAATTACTTGGTTGCAAAGTTAGGGTGGATTCGAAACCCTAAGACCCTTTCCAAATTACTTAATTCACATCTTTCTTACTTTTAATTATTTAGAAATCCAACTCAAATCACTTTTTCTCTAATTAATTTAGAAATCAATTGAAACAGTAGCAGCTTAGCCTTATAATCCTTGAGGACGATACTCGGAATACCTACCACTATTCATTTGAGTAGTAGTAGTTATTTCATTTTATTAATTATTTTTTGTGTGAAAAACGACCTACCATCGCACAAGCCTTCCAATCGTTTGCCTTTTTGAACTCCACGAAAGTACTCTAATCAAAAGTTGATTGTTGAAGAATCAAATCCCTTGAAGATAAACCATAAGCATCCGGCCTTCAAATATCTTCAAGGTCCATTGAAAGAACTCTCACAAGTGTGTTTTATGTAAATAAACACCCAGAGAAGTGGCTGTTGCGTTCTCTCCTCTTCAACCCTAATTGAGGTTAATATATAGGCAAACCCCGGTTGCTCAAGCAAGAACCAAGTTGCTAGAGCAACTGGCGAATAGATAACTTGCTTGACGAGTTGCTTGAGCAAGTTCTGAAATACTAAATATCACCAGCGAACAGATGACTTGCTTGACAGGTTGCTTGAGCAAGTTTCTAGAAATACATCAAAATAAAGACCACAATAAAAAGAATTATATATTGATTACCTTCCACACCTAAACAGACACTCTAAATAATAAAATTACAACTTGATGTAAATGTGTGTTTTGTCAAACGGAATTGACAAAACAAAGGACTCCGGAACTTGGTCCTTGCAATCTTATACGGACTTTCAATGTCTAAGGTAACAGTTTAAATCCAAAACTGACATTAAAAGTGCTCAACTTACAAATTTTCGAAAATATAGTATAAATATTTTTGTTGGTCTTTTGTCAACAACAAGCGTGCTAGCTCGATCAGTTGGTAACACGCGTGCGTGAGACACATAAGGTCTTGAGTTCGACTCCTAGGCAAGCGAATATTATCTCACCACACAAGTGCCATGTGTTGGAACATGTAATCCATAATTTTCTTAGATATTGGGGCTGCATGAATCTACAGCTAGATACATTGAATTAATATGTTCTTATCACATTGGAATAGGTAAAGTCCTTTAGGGACTTGTGATTCATTCCCTAGTTTCTACTATGTAGTCCTATAAAAGGACATCACATATTATGGTTTAAAAAAGAACCAAGTATCAATAAATCAATTTATCAATTTCTATCTAGCAAGCTCTCTGGTAAAGTTCTAACGAGCAGGAGCTCTGTAGGGCTCCGCCCTACATCTCAAAAAATATCTTCTTTTCTATTTTCTTTTTTATTTGCTTCCGCTGCTCCCAAAAATTCCAACACTATGTAGGCGCCACAGGGGCACCACGTGAGCTCCACTGGGTGGCCACGCGAGTTCGAGTTCGAGTCCTAGGGCAATCTTATATGTTTCAATGACGTTTTTTTACTGTCATAACAAATCTAGACTTTTAATGACACCTCCAATCTTTTGTGTTTAATGACACTTTTTGACTGTCATAGTTTAAGGCTTTTGTAGTAGTCTGTTCTTTATAAACATCCATATGCTCCCCTATACGTTGCATTTCACATGTTCGACGAAATTTGCGAGAGAGATGTGTATGAATAGCCCATCTTGCAACTTCTATAAGATTTTCAAACAATGAATTGATTTCATTAGTGGGTCATGCATGGGTTTAATCCAAATTAAAACACTGAATTGTTGAAATGGGATGGAATATTAATTTAGTGTGCAAGTTGTCTTTGAGATTTAATAAAACCCAATATTCAATATATATTCTGGCCGCAGTTTGTTTCAAACTTGAATGACAAAAACACTTGTGAAATTCATTTACTTGTGCAACTAATCTCACTTTCATTTTATTCTTCTATTCATTTTTTCACTTCTGAGTGCCATTTGAGTTATGTTCAATTATGTTACACTGTTTCAAATTTTATAGTTTTGGACGTTAGAATGTATTGGGTGAAAGCAAATAAGGTAGCTACAGGAAAGCAAATTGAGGTGGAGAAGTCTATATTACTAGCAAGTTTAGTGGTTGGTTTAAGGCTATTAATCAAGATCAATATTGAAGTTGGTGTGCTTATTTTTTCAACTTATATTATGTACACACACTTGAAGAGTTTAATCATCAGTGGCCCCACATGGTTGCAAAGTATCATTTGCATGACAACAAGCATGTCATGGGGTTGTATGAAATTATGCATTTTTGAGTGCTGGAAGCTCAAAGAGTATAAATGCATACATAAAGTGATTCATTTGCTTTCATACAAATTTGGAAAAATTTGTTAGGCAGGTTAATAACATTAAATTCTTGAACTTCTTTTCAATTTTTGTGATACTTTATTTCATTATACAATATTGTTTAGGTTGATCTTGCTATTAAAATTATTCAACAATGGCTATTACATAATACAATGTTGCAAAAGTATAGAGGTTTTACTTTAAGAACAATGTCGGCGTTGGAAGAACAAGCTTGTGGTGTTCTTACACCATTTTGTTTTGAGAAGTTCCAAGAGGAATTTGGAAGACCAACTTTATATTCATTAACGTACATGAAAGTGATTGTGAATTTGTATTACCACGAAAGTGCAAAGAGCAAAACTCAAAAAGTCTTTTAGGATGGTGAGACGGCTACATGTAGTTGCAAGCATTTTGAATTTTGGGGGATCATTTGTCGTACATACTAAATGTATTTCTTCATAAGGATTGCTATAGAATTCCATCTATTTTTTTTACCTTCACGTTGGTGTCATGAACTACCCCAAAGTGAGGAAGTAACACAAAGCGTTGAAAGATCACCAAGAAGGTTGGACAGGGAAATTTTAGTGGATAAAGCGATTGGCGCCTCCAATTTCAATAACCAAATGGCGTCCTAAGGCGAATCAAATGAAAGGTGGAAAATAAGCAAGAAACGTGACTAGGAGTTGTGGATGGTGCAGAAAGGTTGGCCATAATATCACCACATGCGCGGATAAAGAAAATATTGAACATGCCATCGATTCACAAAGGAAGAAAAAGAAAATATCCAGGTGATATGGGCTTGAATCCTATGTTCTCTTTGAAGTATTAGGTAAGCACAATATCTATTTCACATTTTAGGTTTTATTGGTGAGATGAATGTGCTTATTATTTAACCTTCTTATTTGTCACAGTAGTAAACTAGAAAGTTGGTGGAGTTCTTTTGCCTTTTGCTCGTAGACTGTCTTTGAAGCTTATAGCAAAGCTTAAAGCTACGGGTGGAGTTATTTTGGTTAAAGCTATAGGAATTCTTTTGTCTACAACTATGATTTGGTTGAGATATTTTGGAATTTACATAGTTTAATTTGCTTGTAGTTATTTACTTATTTTGCTACATGGAATCTCTGGTAGGTACTCAAAGAAGATGGACATTTGTTCTATAATGTGTAAATGGACCGTATTTCATGGACATTATGTTCTACATGTTGACCTCAAATTCAACTTTCTTTGTTTTGAATGTTTCTTTTGGCTAAGTGGAAGCCATGCTGACCAAGAGATGTTTATATTTTTTTAGTTCAAACTATAAAAGCCATGCAGTGAGGTTTTTTTTTTTTTTTGATGGTTTTTTTAGCTTAAAAAAGTCAATTGACATCTTTCTTTTTGTCTTTATTTAAAATTTTGTCATTTGTTAATTTAATTTTTGAATTATTGGTTTGTCTCGATGAGAAAAATAAAAAGGTATGATCGAAACTCCAAAATTTTT
Source organism: Vaccinium darrowii (assembly GCA_020921065.1). Lineage (NCBI taxonomy): Eukaryota > Viridiplantae > Streptophyta > Magnoliopsida > Ericales > Ericaceae > Vaccinium > Vaccinium darrowii. The sequence continues at coordinate 38,738,147 of CM037156.1, forward strand.
AATAAAGACAAAAATAAGCCAAAAGATTTGGTTTCTTTTTGTCATTATTCTAAAAAAATTAATTTAAGTTATAATTTTTAACTTTAGGATTCCGTTCGTTGAGACGAACTGATAATCCACAAAAATTTGACATAAAATTAGCAAATGTGAATTTTTTAAAATAAAAAACCTAATTGAAAAACCCAAATGACTTATTTAGGTCAAAACAGGCACTACTACAAAAAGGTATAAAGATCACACTTAAAAAATAAGAAAGATCTCAGTTTTTGTAAACATGTGATAAAAAAATAAGAGTTTGATTTTTTTATCACGTTTAAGTACATAAACCAAGATGAAATACAGTTTTAATCTCGGCCATATATAAAACATGATTAAAAATAAAAATGAAATTAAGCTTTAATCTCAGACGTTTAAAAAGTGTGATCAAAACTGTACTTCATCTCAGTTTATGTACTTAAACGTGATAAAAAAATAAGAAAAAGTTAATCTCGGTCATATATAAAGCATGTTTTTTTTTAATAAGTGCTGGATTTGTTTGGATGGAGAGACTTTGTTTTTTTCTTCTCATATTAAATATAGTATTGTAAGCACATATTAATCAAGATCAAAATTTGTAAACCTTTTTCAGATTGCTCAACAAATGATGATGATCTTTTGGTGGATAAAGATGCAATAAAGTGCTAAATGGGAGACCAATGATGTTTTGAGGACAAATGATGTTTTGAGGACAAAATTGCTTTTTGCCTTCCTTTTGTTGGGACTTCAATACAAAAGAAAAATGGGATGCCTTTGGTTTTTAGGACTTGTACATGGAGGAAGAAGGATATTGGATTAGCCTTTTCTTTTGGTACTTAATAGTACATGATTTAGTCCATAGTGGTTTTTGTATAGGTACTTGATACATGGTATTATGTTCTCGGTATTTAAGTATCATATTTTGACATTTGTGAAATGGCTTAATGTTCCCATCATTGCCTTTGTGTTTGATGAATTGCATGTGTTATTTGAATTATATATATAGCAGGTCATTGTATGACAGGAATTAAAATGAGAACAATTGGTAGCTTTTTTGTCGTGAAAAGAGTTATTTTGTGAGGTTCCTTGCGAAAAGAAAATTGTTTTTTTAATTTGCAAGGATAATTTTCCTAGCCAAATGTATTTTTTGTTTTGCGACAAAAATTTGTTTCCTAGCCAAAAAGTGATTTTTTGCAAGGGAATTTGTTTGGTTGCTACTAAGTGTAACGCCCCGATTTTCGGACACGTTAATTAAAACAAGAGATGTAAAAAGATTCATTTAATAATAGGGTTTTCTTAATAAGCATCGGAATAACATAAATAGAAAAATACTTTAGTCTGATACAATAAGAAATAGTACTTGTCGAAAAGTTAAATTACATTTGTCCAACACAAAAGTAAGGCGATTACAGAGCCTTCTACAGTTCTAGGTTCAGGTCCCACTCCCCATAAGTTCCCTGATTGGTAGCAAGGTCTTGATACTTGTTGCAATGTCCTCCTCTTCCCTCTTCGGTACCTGGCATGAAACACCAGGGCAAACAGCACCATGAGTTTTGACACTCAGTAGCTAACTCCTACCCACTAACCATTACATTACAATTCATCAACAGTTCATATCAAGGAGTGCATAAATAAGTAACAACAATCTGGATTCTTTATCATGTCTTTAACTTAAGTGTTCTCATATATTCTAAACCTTAGAACGTCCCTCCAATTCACAACTGATATACACAATTCCTAGTGGACTTTTCGGCTGGCGAGGGTCTGGTTCCGCTGACCCGATAATTGAGACTTTTCGGTTGACCAGGCTTTGGCTCCACTAACCACAACTTAATTCCTGGTGGACTTTTCGGCTGGCGAGGCTCTAGTTCCGCTGACCCAATAATTGAGACCTTTTGGCTGACCAGGCTTTGGCTCCGCTGACCACACTCAATTCTAGGTGGACTTTTTGGCTGGCGAGGCTCTGGTTCCGCTGACCCGATAATTGGGACCTTTCGGTTGACCAGGCTTTGGCTCCGCTGATCACACTCAATTCCTAGTGGACTTTTCGTCTGGTGAGGCTCTGGTTCCGCTGACCCAATAATTGGGACCTTTTGGTTAACCAGACTTTAGCTCTGCTGACCACACATTCTCCTTACTTTCCGGTTTCCTTTAACTTAGAAACATCTATGTGATCTATTACGTAAGTACCAACCCAGAAACCTATTTGTCCAATCTAACAATTCAACAATATATCACCTCAAGTTTACAGTAAGTCAATAGAGAATAAAATGAGACCTCAATTAATAACATTCAAATAATTTACATATCACAAAATTTATCCTTTACCAAGCCTAATGAAATTTAACTCCAAGTTTATTAATTAAATCAATAAAGTACATCAAAACAAACATCAATATTATTAACTTTAATTATGAAAACAAAACAAATCATACATATTGGACATGAGAAATCAGCCAAACAACATAACCATGCACATCATCATTTGTTAAACAAATCAAATTTAACCATCATCAGGCCTTACGGCCATAATTGGTTTGGTGGGTTTCTCGACCCATTTTCATATTTTGGTTTCGTTTTGTTCGGGCTCATTGCAAGCCCCAATATCAAGTCTAAGGCTACTAAATATACTTAGGGTTAATGGATAAGAGGTTTCTAGCTTTGATCCGGACGAAAAGCTCGGTGGTGGAATCCGGTTGACAAAGAAAAAATCAATTTCAAACAGAAACTTTGAGTTGTGCTACTGGGTTCAAACCTCAACCGTTTCACGTGATTCTTGTGTGTAAAATGAAGCTCTCGAAGTGCTCTACAATCTTCGTGAAGGAATCTAAACCCGAAATCCGCTTTAACAACGAGAAAGATGGCGATTTGTGAAAGGCCAATGAGCCGTCTGAAAATTTATCCGAGATTTTTACTGAACTTTGGATGGTTACATCTCACTTAAAACTCAACCGATTTGAGTGATTCTTGTGTCTAAATACAAGAGCTTCAAACACTCTATAACATTGGTGAAGAAACGTAAACTTAAAAACGATTGGAACAAGGAGCAACATGAAGATTTACAGAGGGGCAGAGAGCTATCAGGAAATAGAAACAACGTATTCCAACAAAATTTCGGGCAAGGATATTGGGGCCATTTCTAAACCGTTTTGGATTATTCTTATATCGAAATCGAAGAACTCGACGTCCTCTACAACTTTCATTTAGAAGTCGAATACTAAAAACGATTGTAACTCTGAGAAAATTGGTTGTAAAAAGGGGTACGTGATATGGATGAAAATGGAAATGGTGGTGGTGATCTCTCTCTTCTCTTTTTCTCTTCTTCTCCTTCTTTCTTCTTCTTTTCCAAGGCTCTCTCTCCTGGTCTCTCTCTCTTTCTCACACAGAATTCATGGGGAAGGAGAATGGCTGGTGGTATTATAGAGAAGAATGGGATGGAGTGAAATGTAATGGTGGTGTAAACCACATGGGGGTGTAAGGGATTGATGGGAGAGTGATGGGAGTGGGTAATGGCAGAAAGAGGAGGGAGGAGAGGTCTGATTTTCAGACTTTGGGGTGGTGTGTGGTGTTGGTTTTGGTGGGTGAAGGAGTGAAGAGTGGGGAGGAGAGAGAGAGGGAGTTAGTAAAGTGCATAAATATGCATATATGTATTGTGTATGTGATTATATGCATATATATATGTCATGTGTGTATAAATCTAAACGTATATGTATATGTATATGTAGTAGAATTTTGTCAGGGTAAAAAGGGTAGGAACATAGATAATTAGGGTCTTAAACTTAGTTTAAATAAATCATCAAAATTTAACTAGGATAATCATATTTAAGAAGCAAAATAAGTTGTAATAATTATTGTAAAATATAACTTACTTTGAAAATAATAATAATAATAATAACAATAATAATATATAATAAAATGGACCGAAAATTCGGGTTATTACACTAAGTGTACCATTTTGCGAGAAAATATTTTGTCGCTAAACATGCACATTTGGCAAGGAAATTTGGGTTGTTGCTTTCGAGTGCATCATTTTGCGAGGAAATAATTTGTTAGTAAACATGTATATTTAGCTAGGAAATTTGAGTTGTTGCTATCTAGTCCACCATTTTGCAAGGAAAATACTAAATCGCCAAACACATGAATTTCCTCACAAAAGGGTTCACCATTTTGTGAGGAAAATTCTGAATCGCCAAACACATGAAATTCCTTGCAAAATTTCCTCGCAAAAGGGTTCGCCTCGCAAAAGGATTCGCCATTTTGCGAGGAAAATTCCAAACCGCCAAACACATGAAATTCCTCGCAAAAGGGTTCACTCATTAGCGACAAGTTAAATTTCCTTGCAAAAAAAAAAATCTTTTTAGTGAGGAAATAGAATTTTGGACGCAAAAAACAATTGAAGACTACCCATTTGCGAGGAACGAACAACGAATGAAAAAACCTTGCAAAAAACCTTTTGCGAGGAAATTATGGCATAAACCCTGATTTCTTGTAGTGTACATAGTTTATAAACAATCCATGATTACCCTTATTATTTGGAGATTTTTATTGACAAGTAGATAACACAATCTGATTCTTTTAAATCCCTCACTCCATTCCTGCGAGCCAAGTTAAACTTAGGAAATTATTGCAAAAGGTACCTTCCCAAGAATTTGAAGCATCCACTGATATGCAAAAACTTTTAAATTGTATGATAGCAAACCTAAGCTAAACAGGACACAAAACATGTTAACCTCCAGAGGTTGTCTTCTGTAAAGTAGTTAACGGCGCGTAAAAATCAACAGAAATAAACATATTGTAACAAGTACAATAACAATGCAACATTTGTCATATGGTACCAATATTCTTTAAAATATTGAGGTTGTGTTCTTCACATGAACCAAAAATAAGGAAATTAAATTGCATTAATTTCTACATCAAGCATTAAAAGGTCCATAGTTCGGAAAATCGTATCTCAAATTGAGCTTTCAGTGGGTCTCAGCCTCAGCAGATATACTTCTTCAAGTGGAAAACCAACGGATTTATTTCCCAACTTTGCCTTTTTTCTTGTTTTCCACTGTAACTCTTCAATTGCCATCCAAAATGCACTTTATGATCTTCACCTATTTGTTAGTATTTTTTTTTTTGTAACCACAACATTTTTTCTTGTTTACTCTATAGACATTTTTTCTTATTTTTTTTTACATAACCATTTTTGGTTTCTAAATATAGAGAGAAATTTATTGTGCTCGATATAATATTATTTCTTTCAAACCCAAATGCCACTACCCAGTCCATTAGAAAGTTTGAATAGAATATTTACGTAGTACTATTTTAGATCGAAAAGACTAAGTGAAATGTCCTAAGGAGAAGTGATTTGCTCGGTTTCCCACTGTCCCTCTCCTTTGGCAACATTCACAAATACATATTAGTAGGAACATTTTGTCAAACAATTGGCATGCACAATTTAGGAGGCAGATATTAAATGAATGAGGATCTTTCCAGAAGAACTGAGAAGGTGGGATACTGCGTTAACTTGTTGGGCGTAGAAAGGTGTGGAACTTGTAGCAGGCGGCAGGCCATAGAGTCCTCGTTTTAGCCATCATACTGAATCCAACAATTTCCCAGTATTGCGTCCTTCGCAAATGGTTTTTGCTGACAAGTGGGATTAGAGAGAGGTAGTTGTATTTGCGGTAGAACCAACATTGGATGCCTGCCAGAGAAATAGTGCCAGGGTACGTCCAACTATGAAGAGGAGAAACATTGTGTGGTTTCGTCAGAGCAAAAACTATGAAGAGGGCCACTAGGCGCCTCTGTTGGGTGTCTAGAATGTGGGTGTGGTTTGCAACGGTTGTAGGAACTGGATTCGAAAAATCATGATGCTTCCCCTATCAGTGGCATGAGTGTGTCGTTATTTGGAGTGATTAGAGGGGTAATTTGGGCAGATAAAAGTGTGGGAAACATTCTTGTTTCTCCCCTTTTTTAAGTAGTAGTAGATTTAAAAATGGCAATTCAAGTTATCTGATCTCCCTCGTCAATCTGGGCTTTCTCTGGGTTGAGTTTTGGGATTTCCCTCGTTAATCTCGGCTACCATTTCTTGGACGGGTTCTATGCCCGCCAGAATGGTTGGCGCTGCTTTTGTAGCAGGTGCCTATTAACCGGCTTTTGCCGTGGTTAGTCTAGGTTTTGGTAGTTTTTACTCTTCCCTGTATTTTTTGTGGAATCATTGTATGGTATGGTCTTCGGACCTTTTCAGCCCTCGGGCCTTTGAAGTTAATGAGATTGACGCATTTCAAAAAGTTATCTGATCTCCAAGCGTGGTCTTCCCTTAAACCGAATTAGTAATGAGTGTGATCAAATACATGGTTAATAATCAAAGGACCAATAATCTATCAAATACATGGCTAGCTAATGTCTGTTCATCCTCGATTAACTCTTCAAACGCAGTATTAGTCTTCCAATAGTATATATGAGAGAGCTCAAATTACTGTCTTCCGTAACTTTTCCGGCACAACTTATGAGAGAGCTCCAATAGTTGTGCAGGACAGCAATTTGAAACATTGATATTAATTTTCTCTTAATAATTAAACACAATTATCTCCTATAATCGTTCCGAAAAGTAACAATATTTTCGCGGCGCAAAAGATTCTTACCAATTTGATTTAGAGCCAACACATGTTGATAGCTCTAACTATTTTTTTTTTGATCGGCAACAAAAATTTATTAAAACTCGACAAAGGGTACATCGAGGGAAAAGAAAGCCAAGACCAAACACATGTAAGGACAAGGCAAAAAGAGAATTCCAGCGAAAAGCTGAAATACAATGAAAGAAGAAAGAAAATAAAGAAATTTGAAGGTACACTTGCTAGGCCATCACCCCAATGAAAGTTCATCCTTGATATGATCCCCTTATCAATTTGAGCACCTCACCTCTACACAACTCCTAAACATGCTTGCCATATAATATCAGCACCCCAGACCACGCCAACATCAAACAGAAGCAGCAGAATCACAAGAAAAATTAGCATCTATAGTAGCACCAGAGACATCCTCCATAGCAGATTCCATAGCAGATAATAGCTCTAACTATTATCTGCGAAAGTTATATGAACGCATTTATTTTAATTTTCAAGTTTATTATCCAGTCAAAGAATTTTATCGGAATGTAAGAGATTGTTAGTGGTAACAAATTGTTGAAGCCTCAAATTACCAATTTCACATAATTCATGTTTGTTTACATTATTCAACACCAAATTTTCTTCATGCTTCAATTGAGACCTAACACCAGTTACTTTCCATTGAATTCAATTAAATTGGTGATACTCCATTGTGATAAAAGAAAGTCTAAGTCCCTAGATAATATACTCATAATTTATTTAGAATTTGAAAATCAATGACTCAGATTTAATCCAACTGGAATGGGCTGCTGATTTTTAAATTCTGAATAAATTCTAGGTGTATTTTCTGAATAGGTAATGGTGTTGTTGTGATAATTTGCACTTGATAACCGTCCGTGGGAATTCCACCACATATTCAATTGGGTATGAATGGTGCTATTGTGATAATTTGCCCGTGATAATTTGCCCGTCCATGGGAATTCCACCACATATTCAATTGGGTATGAATGGTACTATTGTGATAATTTGCCGGTGATAACTGTCCATGGCAATTCCACCACAGAGCATCTTGAAAGTATTTGAATAGTTCATCTTTCTTTTTGTATCTTCCACGATAAAAATGTGAATCCATCTAGTCCACGTATTCTTTAGCCTTCTGCTCCTAATTGATTATGTTGTTTTCCTTTTATTTTGCACACGGAAGTTGTAAGTTTTTGCATCCTTCAAATTGTCTTTTTAGTTTGATGCTTACTTCTCCTTATGTTACAATGGTACTTTGTGGATCCACCACTGATCATGTGTGTAAAAACGGCATCATTTTAACAAACAACATGATTCACGCGTTCGAGATAATACACGAATAAAACGATACATCCAGTGATCCACACCAAACAAAGAAAAGGACACAAGGCAAGCTAGACACATGGCACACTCTCTCACACCCTAGACACATGGCACTCTCACTCCCTCTAACTCTCTCTTTCCGTCCTTTCTCTCTTTCTTACCATCTCCTCTCTCTCTCTCTCTCCTCCACTCACTCTCCACTTTTCTCTCTCTATTTCTTTCTTTTTTATTTTTGCATATAAAAATGATTATTATTTTTATTTTTCATATCCGAGGTCGAAGAAAAATATAAATTTAAAATCTACTCGATGGCATCTACCAAACAAGACCAATATTGAATACGTAATTATGCATAGGAAAAAAGTTATTTTTTTGGTGTGGGCTTTTTTTTATTATTATTATAAGTTCCAACCGAGATAGTTAATGAGCTCAAAGTAAGTAAAAATAAAGAGCTCAAACCCAGTGAAATTTGAGCTTAAACCAGATGAAAATTCATGAACTCAAAATTAGTAAAAAAATCACGAGTTTCAAAAGCGTGATATTCATGAGTTCAAAGTTAGCGGAAAGAAAGAGACTATACCTAAAAAATTATTCTTTTTTATACATAATTACGTATTCAATATTGGTCTTATTTGATAGATGTCATCGAATAGATTTTCAATATATATTTTTCTTCAACATCGGATATTAAAAATAAAAATAATAATCATTTTAATTTGCAAAAAATAAAAAAAAGAGAAATAGAGTGAAAAGTGGGATAGTTAGTGGAGGAGAGAGAGCGAGGAGACGGAAAGAAACAGAGAAATTTAGGACGGAAATAGAGAGTCAGAGGGCGTGAGAGAGTGCCATGTGTCTAGGGTGTGAGTGTATAGTAGGGGTGTGTATGTATCACCACTGCTGTCAAATTCAAATAGATATGTGGCTATCGGTTCATGTAATTGAGCTCCATACAACAGATTTGAGATCCACACGTCTCAGATAGTTCGGACAAGAGGGTGTTTCACTATCGGTGCTTTTTAAAAAAAAAATGACTCTTTATAGTTTTTTATGTAATGTATTTTATAAGAAAATAACCTGTCCTAGTTTTTGGAAAAAATTATTTTTTGTTAATAAAAGACCTCCTAAATTTGTTTTACAAATATGGTCATTTTGGTATGCATCCGTAGATTTTTTTATGAACTTTTGCTTTCACCATTTTCCATATTTTCTCATCGGCACATTTTCAGGACTAATAGTTTTGAATGATAGTGTGTAGTACCCCTTTATTATTTAAAAAAGAGTAGCGTATTCTATTTTTGGATTGTTCCTAAATAAGTGTAAATGTTAAAAAGTTAGTGGATAAAATTTAATAATGATGTATCCATCAATGGTAGTAGTGGAAAATGAATGTAAAAGTTTGAGGTGAAAAAACGAGAATACTTTCTTATTCTTAATAGGTTGGAATTACGAAGCTACACACTTAAAAAAAACGAAAGGAGTATATTTTTACGTATGTTACGCCTATTTTTGGCTCATTAGTTACGCAAATGTCGATTCCTACCGTTGATGAAGAAGCAGTGCACATCCAATTAAAGGAAGAGCTCTATTATGGAACTGGCTCTCTCCAGTTTTGGAGAAAAACTAGATGGTTCTAGCCTTGATCCTTTGGAGGCCCTGTTCAATTTTTCATTTATACCCTCTTAGAAGGTGATTTGATTGATTTAAATAGTATTACTTTAATTTCAACAAAAGGCTAATAATGTAACTTTATTAAGATTTGGCTAATTTGAAAAAACTAGTTTTTTGGTTTTTTTTTTTTTGTTTCGTCCTTATTCAAATTTTTTTTGCATTTGTTAGTTTTTAGTTGATTTTTTGTGGTTTCTTGACTTGTCTCAACGAGAGGAATCTAAAAAGTATAAAATTGTTAGCCAAACTTAAACTTTTGTGAGTAAAGACGAAAAATAATCCAAAAAACTGGCTTATTTTTGTTTATTTTCGGCTTTATTCAAAAAATAATTATTTTTTACCATAATTTTATACTCTTTGGATTCATCTTGACTAGATAAATCTAGAAACCACAAAATCTTGACGCAAAACTAATAAATGCAAAAAAAAATTGAATAACGACAAAACGAAAAAAACTAAAAAACTAGGGTTGTGTTTGGTTTGGTTTTGAGTTTTGGTTTTTTGTAATGATTAGAGGAAAAATAGGGATAATAATTAAAAAATAGGTATTAATGATTGGAGAGAGATAGAGAGAAAATTAAAAATAATATTTAAAAATAGAGGTAATAATTGAATAATAATTGAGAAAACCGGTCTTTAAGAACCAAACCAAACAAGGCCCCAGGTTTTTTAATTTAGCCAAATCAGGCCGATCTATTACTTATGTTGAAAAGTGGGAATACAATTTGGAACTCCTAAAAAGGAATACTTGACAATGAAAATGGGATAGAGGGAGTACTTAATGCCGATAATTTTAAGGTTGAAATTTTTAAGTTTCTGATGAGACATGACAATTGATTTTTTAATAGCGACAATTTCTAGGTTGAATTTTTTAAGCTTCAGTTGAGACATGACACCATTTACTATTTGCTTGCGATAGCCATGCATGGGAATTACACTACAGAGCATATTCTAAGCATGACCAGTGCCTTTAGGAGTTTGTTGACAAAGAGAATTGAATTTAAGATTTTACGTGGAAATAAATTTTTAAGTCACAAGGCAAAACCACTTTACCAATTACTTAGCGTTAAGTATTTGAGCAGTTCATTAAATAGTCTCTATGTGTTTAGATCTTCCACGATATAAATGTGAATCCATCTATGAGTAAAAGCGACTTCTTTGTTTTTTTCTTCTTCTTCTTCCACTAATAAGAATTTCACTGTACAAGCTTTGTTTCGAATTCTTCTATATAAGCAACGTGTGTAGAAGTAATTTTCTACATACTCACTCTAGCTCTTAGTCCACTTACTCCACTCTTCTTCTTCTTTTTCTTCTTCTTTGCATGCAATGGCAATGGCTTTCTTCAATCCTGTAAACACAACAAATCCGGCTAATATTGCTTCCATGATACTTGAAATCCCGAGCAATGCCATTTCACCATCTCTGATCTTCAGCTTTTGCTCAATTCTTCTTCTCATGGCACCGATTTTTTTCATTCTTGAAAAGAGACGAGCCATGCCTCTATCACTTCCACCTGGCCCGAAACCATGGCCCATCATCGGAAGCCTCCCAGAACTACTCAAAAACAAGCCCACATTCCGCTGGATACACAAAATAATGGAGGAAATGAACACCGAAATCATGTGTATCCGTCTTGGGAATGTTCACGTCATCTCCATCACCTCTCCTGAAATTGCAGTCGAGTTCCTGAAAAAACAGGACGCTGTTTTCTCCTCTAGACCTGCTGTCTTATCAGCAGATATCACGAGCAGAGGATATAGAACGGCTGTCTTATCTCCGTTGGGGGAACAATGGAAGAAAATGAGGAGAGTTGTCGTTTCTGATGTTCTCTCGACAGAAAGGCATCGGTGGCTCCAGGGAAAGCGAGCCGAGGAAGCCGACCACCTTGTTCGGTTCGTGTATAATCAATCCATGGACTCGACTACCGGGGGTGTGGTGAATGTGAGAGTCGTGGCCCAACATTTCTGTGGGAATGTGATAAGAAAGATGATTTTTGGGAAGAGGTTTTTCGGGAATGGAAAGAGGGATGGAGGACCAGGGGTTGAGGAAGAAGAGCACATGAGTGCGTTGTTCACAATTCTTGCTTACCTCTACGCCTTCAGTCCCTCTGATTACTTCCCATTCTTGCGTGGCCATGTTGATTTGGATGGTCATGAGAAGATTCTCAGGACGGCCACTGCAAGTGTAGCCAAGTATCAAGATCCGGAAATTGATCAGAGGATCAGACAGTGGAAAGAAGGTATCAAAACTGAGCAAGAGGATTTGCTTGACGTCCTCAGTGGCCTAAAAGAGAAAGATGGTAGCCCTTTTCTATCACCAGAAGAGATCAAAGCCCAAATAGTTGTATGTTCTCTCTCTCTCTCTCTCTCTCATGCAGGGAGCTTCACGTGAGGCATCCCACGGTTTAGTTAAAGTGTGAGAGTCGCCGAATGCTTAACATTCCCGATCAAATTGTTGATCCGAACCGTTTAATATATTTAAAACGTGTTTTTAAGAGGTCTAAGCGAGGAATCATAAAAAAAATGTCCGAGAAAGGCTTGATCCGAGGAATTTTCAATAAAAACCTTATATGTACTGCTTAGATCAAGCCTTTCCGAGTAACTTTTTTCATGATTCCTCAGTTGGACCCTTAAAACACTTTTTTGGAACGACAAAGAAAACATATTGAACTATTTAAATTGTCTAAATTTGATTGGGAATGTGAGTCCGCACCTTAGCAAAATGGGTGTTTCGACTCAATTGAATGCTTATAGCTGCATATAGTTCCCTTATAACAAGAAAGAGGTCAACAGGGATCAATACAATGTCATAAATGGGGAGCCGTTTAATTTATAGTCTACACATGTCTGCCATCAAGAGTTTCTTTTTTTTTATATATATTAAAATGTGGATTCTATTTTTTTTTTTTATCGGCAATAAAATTTTATTAAGATACTTGACAATGGTACATCAAGTTGGAGGAGAGGGGATGAGACTCCAACCAAGGTTGAAGAAATTAAAATGGCTAATGGGATTAAGCCCAAAAAAACCTAATGGGCAAAGCCCAAATCACCAAATGGCCTACTCCAACACAATAAAACATTGAAGCCCACCACATAAAAGGCATGCCCAATAGAAAAATAAAGGCCAAAACCAAAGCCCAAGAAACCCTAGCTCCACTACCGCCGTCCCCCAAACCTACCACCAGCCGACATAATCACCACTGTGCTGCCACTACCTTCACCATGCCGCCACCAGCAAACCACCATGATGGAAGAGACCGATGAAAGTGGCAGAAAACTCCACTGCCGCCATTAAGCAAAGACAAGATCATCCAACAATAAAACCCAACGGAGGACAAATCGACGATACGGGATCAAACTAGTTGTGAGGGAGGGGAAGAGGGAAGTAGGAAAGAAAGGATCCATGAACACCACCTACGTGAAGACACCACCGCTGCACCGCAACACTCGTCCTAGGGAAACCCATGTTGTTGTGAACCAATCGAAACAACCATACTTCATAAGCGACCGTTGAGAGCTGCCACTCCGGTCCTCACAAACGGCCAGGAGAATCAGCAGCCTAGGTGCCTATGTTAGTGTAAGCCGCAAAGGGCAACCATTGTAACCTGCCTTGTCCACAACCTACAAAACAGAAAAAGAAAAATCCAAAAAAGAAGAGAGAGAGAGAGAGAGAGAGAGAGAGAGAGAGAGAGAGAGAGAGAGAGAGAGAGAGAGGAGGAGGAGGAGGAGGATAGATAAAAATAGGGAGAGGGTCGCCCATTCCTCCTACCGCCGCTAGAAGACCAAAGCCCTAGGGGTAGGGGAGGAGAGAAGGAGAAGGTGAGGCGGCTAGGGTTTGGGTTTGGTTTGTTAGAACTTAGAGAGAGAAAGAGGAGGAGGAAGAATTTAACGTTTTTCCGAACATAGAACTTAAGATCTAGCTATGTAGATCCAATTAAAAAACTTAATTTCAGCATCCTTTCATTCTCTGTCAGCGAAAAAAAAAAGTCACTCTTCACTAAATTAAATGAGAGTACATGCATATTCTCTGACACATTATCATTCTCATGTTCCCAGGAGTTGATGTTAGCAGCAGTGGACAACCCATCAAATGCAGTGGAATGGGCACTCGCTGAGATGATCAATCAACCGGCAACACTTGAAAGAGCCACGGAGGAACTGGACAGAGTGGTGGGGAAGGAAAGATTGGTCCAAGAATCCGATCTCTCACAACTCAACTATATCAAATCATGCCTGAGAGAATCATTTCGCCTCCATCCCATTGCCCCTTTCAATGTGCCCCATGTCTCCATTATCGACACAACTATCGCTGGTTACTTCATCCCTAAAGGTAGCCACGTTTTGCTGAGTCGCCCTGGGCTCGGACGCAATGTTAGAGTTTGGGATGAGCCACTCCAATACAGACCAGAGCGCCACCTCAAGGAAGATGGCTCTACTGTGGTACTAGCCGACCCCGATTTGAAAATGTTATCATTTAGCATCGGGAGGCGTGGATGCCCAGCGGTTAATCTGGGGTCCTCAATTACAGTCATGCTTATGGCTAGGCTCTTGCAAGGATTTTCCTGGGACGTGCCACCAACTGTGTCGAAGATTGACCTGAACGAATCTGCGGGAGACCTATTTCTCGCGGAACCACTAAATGCGAAAGTACTGCCACGACTAGCTGAAAGTGTGTACCATCAACTTTGAAAATGTTATGGTTGTAGTAAGAACAGATGTACACACACACACATATTGGTATTGTTATCTTTTGACTTTTTGTTTATTGGCTTGTTTGTTTCCCACAATTTTTACTTCATGTATTTTGTAGTTTTCAAGCTGGTAATTCAATTTATCTGGCCTCCAAGCGTGGTCTTTCTTTAAACCCAATTTGTAATGAGTATGATCGAATACATGGTTAATAATCAATCAAAGGACCAATAATCTATGAAATACATGGCTAATGTCTATGTTGGGGTGCAGACAACCTTCAACAGTATCGGGGGTGGGGGCAGGAGCCCCCCACTAGTGTCTCGCAGTCCGGAGTGCGACTCCAGACTATAGCAAAAACTATATTTGAGGGACCTCGGTGTATAATTTTAACCATAGGCCCGACCTAATTATTTCGCTGTTAGTGTGTAATTAGGGTAATACGTTTTCAGAAAAAACAGAGTGAGAGAGGCGAGAGAAAACGCAAATCTCAGAGAGATTGCGAGAAGAGTTGTACTCTTGATTTCGATTTCATAGTGGACTGGTGTGGCTCCCGTGGTTTTTCTCGCGTTGAGATTTTCCATGTATATCTGCGTCTCGCTTTCTTTTTCTATTTTTCATTACGCACAATTACTTGTTTTTCTGTTTTGTGATTCATTGTTTTCAAAATCCGTAAGGGTGTTGTAGGGTTCCGAAAATCCTAACAGTCTACATTGATCAATGATCGCCGAGAGATCATTAATTTTGAAAGATTATTTAAACCAAAGCAATTGCAGCTAAGGCAATCAGAGACGTATCTCTAATGTAAAACACATACTATAGTTTTGTGCTTTGTTCATATGGAGAAAATAGTTTCTTCCGAAACTATCAAGAGAAGATTGGCCTTGGAAATCGCCTAAATAAAGTTGAAAATATTTTTTACGATGTCACTCTTCATAACAGTGGCTTTATATTGTCATGAATGAGATAAAAGGTGGAGGCCCAAATATTTAGGGGGTGTTCCACTAACAAAAAAGTAAAAACAGTTTTTTTCTAAATCTAAGACAGTTCATTCTCTCACAATACAGCACATAAAAAAATAGTAAAAAACCAATCTATTAAAAAAACTGTCTTAGCGGAACACCACCTTAGTGAGATAGGTAATTTTATTATTTAGATTCTTAACACAATCCCTCATGTGTAACCACACTCTCCTTCATCAGTGAGCTACAAAATTATTTAATTATTAGGTAAACGGTAAGGTTCAAACACAATATCCATGCCTTCACTGATACCTTATTAAATTATTAACCACCTACACATCTAAAAACCTTAAGCTTAACATTATATATAAATGACAAGGACCAAATCCTAATTGCAGAGGTGTTTTCTGTTTTCTTTCACCACCTCATGTCATGGGTGAGGTCATCATCATCATAACATCACCATAAGATGTCATCATACGCAGCGGATATACATTGCATTTGTTATTTCGTTATTATTTATTTATTTATTTTTTGGGCAAGAAAGGGACATCCTTATCATTCTAGTATTGTTTTCTTTAGACTTTTTGTTTATTGGTTGTTTGTCTCCCACCTTATCTATTTCGTATATTTACGTAGCTTTTACGCGCAGCGTATATATAGATACACTTGCATTTATTATTTAATTTTTTCGAAGGGGTCAAGAAGGGAAAGTCGTAGTATTGTTATCTTTTGACGTTTTGTTTATTGGTTTATTTGTTTCCCACATTTTTTACTTCTTGTATTTTGTAGCTTTCATGCTGGTAATTCAATTTATCTGGCCTCCAAGCATGGTCTTTCTTTAAACCGAATTCATAGTGAGTGTAATCGAATACATGGTTAATAGTCAATCAAAGGACCAATAATCTATCAAATATATGACTAATGTCTACATTCATTGTCGATTAACTCTACCAACGCGGTAGTAGTCTTCCCAAAAACAAACAAATATTGGAGGGAATTTGATCTTATGTGATGAAATGTCCCGAT
This sequence comes from Vaccinium darrowii, assembly GCA_020921065.1. Taxonomy (NCBI): domain Eukaryota; kingdom Viridiplantae; phylum Streptophyta; class Magnoliopsida; order Ericales; family Ericaceae; genus Vaccinium; species Vaccinium darrowii. The sequence goes on from CM037156.1 coordinate 38,754,446, forward strand.
TGATTTTTTAATAGTGACAATTTTAAGGTTGTAGGGTGTTTAACCTTCAGTTGAGACCTAATACTAGTAGCTATGTGTTGTCAGTGTTGCAGTCAAGGAGCGATTATTTAGTGCAACTGGAGCACTCCCACATGATGCACCTGAAGCAAGCAATAATTTCTGAAGTCAAGAGCTAGCCGACGCATTTTCAGATGCAAATCGGAGATTTCAATTCCAATTCTCACTGCTGGTCACTTGAAATATTCATATTAACTTCCTCTTAATAAAAAACTAGATTATAACTATTCCCGAAAGTAACAATATGTTGCGGGCCAAAAAATTATTAGCGGTAACAATTTGATTTCCTTCGATAAACACTAGAGTCTTTCTAGTACATATCACGTATAGTCTAAGAATTTTATCGGGATGTTAGAGATTGTTACCGGCAAAATTTGATGCGGCCTCGAATTAACAATTTGACGTTGAGCTGACACTTGTGAGATGTTATGGAACAATTACTTCAAAGAATTCATGTTTCTTTACATTGTTCAACACTAAATTTTCTCCACTAAACATCTCGAATAGTCTTATAGTTCTTCTCAAAGTGTAAGAGATTGTCACCGGTAACAATTTGAGATAGAGTAGACACCTGTAGAGAGCTCCAGAAATTGTCTAGGACAGTTTCGGAAAAATATTCATTTCCATTTTCTTATGTGCAATACAATTCTCTGTAGTAACTTTTGGAAAGAGTCTAAAATTTTTCTACATCATGTCTTTTTTTTTTGACATGGAAATGAGAAGATTATATTAATGAACGCCCAACGGCACTTATAAAAAACGAAATTCATTACAAAGATTTTGGACAAAGCCAAACTAATCATCTTAATAGAGAACAATAAACGCACAAGGCAATCGATGTGTTTCACCCTAACCCAAGCATGACCTGACGCAAACAACGGTACTTACAAGATTCATACCTAAAATCAGCATCTCTGAAGAGACTTAGTACTAGTTAAAGATAAAAGACAAAGAATACCCAGACGATCGGATGGACTCTAACCAAACATGCTCGCACCAATGAACTCCCAAAATTACAGATCTTCAAAGCCACCACGAGTTCCCCTGCCAGCGATAGCATGTAGGGTAAAAAAACTGTTGGCACAAATACTATTGTAAAGCAACCACACTTGAAAGTGCCCGATCTGTAGACGAAAATTCGTCTGAAGACGAAACTAACAACTCTCGCAAAATGAGAGACATAACCCTCTCAGATCAGACGACAAATCGTTGATCTGGAGGGACAAAAGAAAAAGAAAGAACGAACGAAGAAAATAAATAGTACCATGGCCCTCCTGTCCCACCACCATGGGTATTGAAATCCTAGGGGGGGAAGGGAAGGAGGAAGAGTAAAATTAGTGGTGGCTAGGGTTTTCAGAGAAGAGAGAGAGAGAGAGAGAGAGAGAGAACATCATGTCCATATATGTTATTTACTTATTCCTTTTAGTTGGTACTACGTCTGCAGTAATTTTTGGAGTTGGGACCATTTAAGTGGGTTTTCTTTGGCCGTGCACCATTGGTCCGTGATTTACTTTTTGAATGCAAAAGACATTCTTTAGAACGTCTTTGTATAATAAGATCGGAAAATTTCAAAATAGCCCCAAAGTTTGGCCTCAAAATAAAAAAAAACTCAATCGTACTCCTAAACTTTGCTTCTGTAAATCAAATATATTCCTACCATTTGAATCCGTCAAACTACTAACGGAATTTGCTAAGTTGGCTATTAGACTTCGTTACATATGCTTATGTGGCATCCAATTCCACTTAAAATGTGACGCATGTACATATGCACACACTCTCTCTGTTCCTCCCAAAGAAATGTCCAATAAAAAATCCATTTTCAAACATTTCTTACAAAAGAAATTTTTTTTTAAAATTTAAAATACTTTTGCAAAAAACTTTAAAAAAATTCTGAAAAAATGTTTCTGAACTTTATTTTTAACAAATGTTTTTCAAAAAACTAAAAATTAAATGTTTTTTCTGAAAAATGTTTTTAACCTTTATTTTTAAAAAATGTTTTTCAAAAAAATTAATCATTAAAAAATAAAAAAATAGTTCTTTTCAAAAATATTTTTACAAAAAAATAATTTTGAAAAATAAAAGTTTTAAAAACAGTTACTTTGAAAAATTAAAAATTTTATTTTGTAAAAATACTTAAATTCTTTTAAAAATATTTGGAAACAAGGTTTGAAAACATTTTTATTTTGGGTATTTGAGTAAGTGTGTGTGTGTGTGAGAGAGAGAGAGAGAGAGAGAGAGAGAGAGAGAGAGAGTTTTTGAATAAAAATACTTCATTTTGAAAATATAAAGTTTTTGAAACAGTTAGTGTAGAAAACAAGTTCGAAAATAGTTTTTATAGCCTTTTCAAAGAAAATATTTTGTAATAAACAAAGTTTGAAAATGGATTTTTTTTTTTTTTTTGGCATTTCGTTGGGACGAAGAGAGAGAGAGAGTGTGTGTGTGTGTTGAGATACATGTGTCACATTTTAAATGGAATTGGATGCCACATAAGCATATTTAATGGAGTCTAATGGCCAACTCAGCAAATTCTGTTAGTATTTTGACGGATTCAGAAGGTAGGAATATATTTGATTAACGGAAGCAAAGTTCAGGAATACGATTGAAATTTTTGAAAGGATAGGAATATATTTGATATTAAGGTTAAAGTCTGAGGGGTTTTGTGAAATTTTCCCTAATAAGATTTGTTCTTTTACGGGGGAGGGGAACTAGTAATTAATACTCCTATTAATTTAGTTCCCAACATCCACCAACTGACCGGGCGACATAGTTCTCTTACTGGTTGCGTAACTGTATTACGATTTGTGAAGAGAAAATTGATATTCTTGTCAATGGATTGAGATTGGGTAATGCTCAGCAAATTTCTTAACCGCATGCTTTAGTTGAATCCGGGGGAGGCATTGTGCGGAAAAAACCTACGTCGTTTTGCTCATTTTTTTTGGGACATTCAGAGCCCGTTTGGCCGCTTATTTATCAGTTTTTCGATTTCTCCTTTTTGCATTCTGGGTGTTTGGCCGACACACCCAGAAGTTGTTTTACCAAAAACTGTTTTTTCCGTTTTTGAAGATGGAAGCCAGAAATCAAAAACACCCTCACCCCTACTTTTTGATTTCTACTTCTCCTTTTCCCTTTCCAAAACACATTCTGCACATTTCTCCCAAACACTCCTCCCACATCCAAAACTCATTCTGACCAAAAGCCAAAAAACCAAAAAGCCAAAAAGTCAAAAATCAAAAGCTAAAAAGTAGGCTCCCAAACACCCCCTCAAGGGCCCTATGTGGAAAGTTAATTTTTGGGTTTAATTTTGGGCGATTTAGGCACTTTGAGGTAGTGTATAGCAGGTTTAGGCAGATGAATTTAGGCGCTTCGAGTTTAGGCACTTTGTAGTGGTTTTTTTTTTTCTTCCTCCAAACAATGCCCTTGGAAGCTTTGGAGGTATGCACAAAAATCAAGTAAAATGATGTAGTTTTACCACATAACACAACGCACAATACCTACCGCATAACATCCACCCGGATCCGCGCTTTAGTTTGGAAATTGCTTTCTTCTCTAGTGAAATAAGCTAACAAAGTTCTCGACCATTTGTTGACCAAAAATATTGAGATCATTCTAAGGTTTTTTTTAATACTTATTTAACGGTAAAAAACACATTTTACGAAAAATCATTTAATTCAAGAGTGCTTCTATAAAATGGTTGAGGTCAATCTATAAATTGACTTGATAATAAGCTATTCTATAACTTATTTAATGAATAATTTTACTTTTATTCTAGCTTATATAAAGCTGCATCTAGCACATTTACAACTTTTTTTAAGAAAATTTCAAAGTAAAATCAAAATATATAATATTAAATATATAATACAAGTGACTAGGTTTAAAATTACTAGGTACCTTAATGTGGATCTTTTTTAGGAGTTTCAACTTTTTAAGAGGACGTGTACAATTTGTGTTATTTGATTCACAATATTATCTCTCATTTTGATTGGCAAAGAAAACTTTCATTCGTCATAAATGATAAATAAAAATTTAGAATAATAAGAAAAGAAATGCACGAGAGAGTTTTGAGAAGTCTAAATAAATGTACTTTTCTAGTGCTCTATTGCATGGAAAAGGGGATCCAATAGTGCATATGGAAAAGAGGATCTTGTAGTGCAGTGCGTTGTAGAGCGGCACACGAGCTGTTGATCTCGGTAATCAACGGCTCAGATTTTATCTCAGCAACGGGCAGCTCGGATTGTGCAAGTGCCGAGATGAAATCCGAGCCATTGATTGCGCAATCAATGGCTAAGATGTCACACTACAGGATCCCCAATTCCCGGTTGCACCTCTAAGCTTGGTGTTTACTTGCAACTTTTTGGTACGTTGGTTTTAGTTGCCCTTAGTTGTTTTGCTATTAAGTTTTGAAAGATTCTGTTGAAATTTTTGCATCATATTGTTCATCACATAGATTAAGGTTGAAAAAAATTCATATAAAATGATGAAAATTAAAAGGTAAATTATAAAAAGATAGTAATTCCCGTAAGGATGACTGTCTTTTTTTCTCTCTATATATAGACTGTTTTTTAGGGCTTTCTTTGTTTTCTTATGTTAACTTTTTTCTACTTTGCGATAACTTTATACTTTTTCAATTTCTTTCATCAAGCCTATGAAATAATGTGAAAATTACACATCGATCTAGTACAATTTAAGAGGGAAAAAAAACGGTGGCAAAAAGTTGTTGGGGAAAGGGAGCCTTTGTACGTAAGTAGTGTAACCATGTGAAATGGAGGTGACGATTGATTATTTAGGGGTGCTTTGGGTAAAAAACCAAAAACCAAAAACCAAAAAACCACTTTTGTCTTTATTCAAATTTTTTTTGCATTTGTTAGTTTCGCGTCAAGATTCTGTGGTTTCTGGATTCCTCTCGGCGAGACGAATCTAACGAGTATAAATTTATGGTCAAACCAAATATTTTTTTGAATAAAGCCGAAATACTTGGATTATTGGCCAATAATCCACCTATTTTGGCTTTATTCAAAAAAAATTGAGTTTTGACCATAATTTTATACTTGTTAGATTCGTTTCGTCGAGAGGAATCCAGAAACCACAAAATCTTGATGCAAAACTAACGAATGCAAAAAAAAATTGAATAAGGACAAAAGTGGTTTTTTAAAAAACCAGTTTATGGTTTTTTACCCAAAGCACCCCTTAATAGTGACAATTTTAAGGTTGAAATTTGTTTAAACTTCACTTGAGACCTGAACTCAATTAAATTGGTGATACTAATATTTATCTTCAGTCAATTGTTATAATTTGCACGTGATAAGTGTGCGAATTCCACCACGGAGAAGTATTTGAGCAGTTCATTGAATAGTCTCTTTGTTTTTAAATCTTCCACGATAAAAAATGTGCATTATCTAAAATAGAAGTCGTCACTAGTAAGAATTTAAAATTAAAAAATCTACCCAACAAGTCACCACTCGTAAGAATTTCACTTTGCGGGATTTGTTTCCAATTCTTATATATCTAAATAACGTGTGGAGAATTTCACTGTATTTAATACTTAAACACAGTGGCGGAGGGAGCCTAGATCCAGTGTCAACCTAGGTCCACACTTAATTTTTCTTTAATTTTTGGATTTACCTTTATAAATTGTCTTTTAATTAAAAACATTATCTTTTTGATCAATCTCGTGTGTATTGTAGATGTCATTTAAATTTATTTATTTTAAAATTAAGACAATTCCAATACAGAGGTGAAATGAGATGTCTAATGCAAAAAATGGTCACCACTCAGTTTGAACGCAAAATATCCAAAATTCAAAAAGTGTCTAAACCATTCCCTATAAGCATTATACTATTAGTAATTAGTATTTAAAATTTTTAAGATTTTATTTCTCTTTGTCAATAGAACCCTCAATGTAATTCGAATTTGAAGATTTTGGAATAAAAAAACATCCTTTCCAATTGTAGTGTATTGATACATATATTTGATCCGCTAAGACAATTCAAACAATTATTTTGTATTGATTTTCCAATTGTAGCATATTGATACATATACTTGATCCGCTAAGACAATTCAAACAATTATTTTGTATTGATAATTTATGTAAGCAACTTTCTTACTAATTATGTTAGCTTTTTGTAATATTTTAGAACAAAAGTTATTTTATTGGTTGATGTATGTGTAAAAAGTGCCCTACTCGCCCTGATTCCTAGCTATGCCACCCTCTTTGAAGACTGGAAATCGTGCATCTCTATTTCTTGAATATTAACCGTGCGCTTCTCTATTTCTTTGGGTGGCCAGACTAGAAATCAGGAGGAAGACGAGGGGTGAAACCGGGAAAAACGGTCCAAGACAGTCTAACAATTTTTTCAGTGTATAAGAGATTGTTACCCTGTAAGAATTTGATGTGTGCCGACACTTGTGAAGGATCTCCGGCAACGATTCTTCTGCATTTCCTTTTGATGAATATTTGATTCTTCAATAATTTTCCATGAAAATTTAATAATTTTTTCTAAGTGTAAGAGATTGTTACTGCTTACAATTTGATGTATCGCTAAGTGTGACCAACAAAGACAAGGAATTTCAATTAGAAGAAATTGTTATTAATGTTTCAAGGGCTCACAACTATTGGAGCTCTTTCATAATTTTCGGGTCTACATCAAATTGTTAGGTGTAACGCTACCCCTAAAGGGTGCCACCATTGGGGTTTTTTCTTGTAGTGAATAATTGTTCCGGAAAGTTCAATAATAAAATTTTCCAGGCACAAAAGATTTTTACTTGTAACAATTTGATTTAGAGCCAACACATGTTCGATAGCTCCAACAATTATCCGCAAAAGGTACTTGAAAGCATTTATCTTAATTAACTAGATTCCTTCAAGTATGTATCGCGGATAAACTAAGAATTTTGTTGAAAGATAAGAGATTGTTACCGATAACAATTTGATACGGCCTCAAATTAACAATTTGACATTGAGCCAACACTTGTGAGATTGTACGAAACAATTGCTTCACAAAATTCATGTTTATTTACATTGTTCAACACTAAATTCTCTCCAATTATTTTAGGCTTTGATTTTTAGATTTTTTTAATTATTTTCAGTTGACAATGTCACAGACGGACAATTGCAAGACTCAAGAGAAAAATGGGTCTTCGGGATCAACAAGAAAACTTTCCCCCCTCTGTATAATAGTAGCTTTATCTCATCCTGAATGAATGAACAGAAAAAACTTAGGCCCCTCAGGAACCTAATTGTGCAGACTGCAGAGGACATTATTGTTTTCTCACCGCCTCACCTCTTGGTTAAATTATTACTTGCTCTTGAAGGACCGTCACGTGATGAAGGAGTTTGTGGAAAGGTGGTGGTGAAGATCCTTAGAGCACCACGTGGCGGTGCTCGAGAAGCACTGAATAATTATTCCATCTTCCGGCTGTGGTTTTTTATTTTTCCAAAAAAAATATAAATAAATCTCGTGTGAGGTCTTCGATGTTATAATCATGACATCACCCATAAGATGGCATCACAGGTAGGGATGGCAACAAGGCGGGTTGGGGCGGGTTTTGATGATTCCGGCCCCGACCCTAAAATTCCTAAATCACCACTAACCCGTCCCTAATCCGACCGGACAATTTATGGGTACCCCTGCCCCCACCCCTATCGGGTATCGGGTTTACCCGCTCCACCCTTATTTTTTTCACATATAAGACTCCAATATTAGTGAGCACAAATGATAAAAATTCACAAAATAACTTTCACAACTTAACTAAAATCTACTATCTAATGTTGTATTTTAATTGTAAAAATAATATTATAAGAATAAAAATAAAATTTTATGCATATAAGGGAGAATATAATTTCATATATATAAATATAGTAATACATATATAAATGTATGTCGGGGCGGGTAATATCGGGGTGGGGTGATGACCGTGTCATTCCGAGTAAAAAATATATTTATAAAAACAAGGAATTAAAAACAAGGAATTAACTACTGCTCCAGAGAATAGTGGCTAAGTCCGAGTATCGACCACGGAAACAGATTGACTAAATTACGCTAATTTCGATTGGCTTCTAATTTAATTCAGAAAAGATTGATTGGTTGATTTTAATTTTCAAAATAATTAACCTAAAGCAAATAGGAAATGATTTAAATGGAACTGATGGAGAAAAATATCTAGGGTTCCAAATCCACCTCGATCGCGTAACAATACAATGTATAGGCTCGGTTTAATATTCAAATCACGAAAGATTATCGCTAGGGCTTGCAATCCCTTTTGATAATCATCAAGAAGATATATTGAGTTGTTAACCGGCATGGACTATCCCATATCACGGACCGTCTCACTAGTGCGGTTGAGCTGCCTAACGGCACGATCCGTCTTACGAGCATAATCCATCTCAGAAATCCAAACACAATCATAGAAAACTATTGTATAACTTGTATTCAAAAACCGCGAATATGAATACGAAATAATTGAAAGCATTAAAAAATCGTTCCATTCAATTGAAAACAAAACGGGTACTAGTTATACAATCGATTTGAATAAATAAACCGATAACTTAAACATAAGCAAAAATTACTTGGAGCGGAGCTTCATCTTCCCCTAGATGAGGGGTTTAGCCGAGCATGGCAACTAGACTGCTCATAGCCGTGAGCCTCTGTAACTGCATGGAACTTCTGTGCTTGATTCCCAAAGAACCTCTCCTTTGGTCTTTGTCCGAAAATTTCTCCAAGGGGTCTGCCCCCCACAATTTCTCTCTGCTCAGTCCAAAAGTTTTTTTCCAAATGGGTCTCTGCGGAATGAAAAATGTCCACCTCTTTTAAGCAAAAATGGCTGACTTCCATAAATAAATGGGGAGAATTGATGTGAAAGTCACCACCGTGGGCCAATAACTGCGATGCCATACTTCTTTTAAAGGCAATGCAATTCTCCCCATGATTTGAGTGATTGAATCCCAGTGGACTAGTGGAGTAAATGGCCGGCTGATCACGTGGAGAGAAAAACTGATTCAGTGTAGTGCACACACGAGATGCTCTCGACTGATGTTCAAGACGGAGTCCGATCAGTGCGCAGGAACAATCAATCTTCTTATTTTGACACCGGGAATAAAATGGTATCATGCATGTAATTAATGCACTTGGCATGTGAATCGTAGAGCAAAATCTGGTGTCAATAGGACTCCACAAGAATTGTTCTTCATTTTCCAATTCCCCAGCCTTCCCTGACATTGTTTAAAATAGTCAATGCATTGATTGTAATAAATAATGGCATTGTTTCTTCCCATGGTCAGGGGATTGTGATTCCCAAGGTGGGCTGGAAAAAATGATCCAGTGCTACTTGCTTACGTGGCACGCAATTCTCTTGATTTAAGACCAAATGTGGTATCCTGCTCCTGAAACCTACAAGCACAAAAACACAACAAAAGACATTAAATAAAATAATAAGGGACATAACAAATTGTAATTAGGCGGCCTAAATGTGTATATTTCGGCACTTATTGTTAAGTATGCTCATTAGCTTATATGTAAGGGAGTTTATTTCAGTTAAAGTCAGTTGTAACTACCCTTCTTGCCAAGTCAGCAGAGGTGATTACTTCATCAATCCGTGTGCTCTCTGGGTACCCAATAGGAAGCATTTGTGTTTCTTTACTTTCTGGTCCACTTGTAAAGTATAAAAGGGGAGATAGGACACTGTTGCATTCAGTTTACGAAAATAAAAGATTTCTAATTCTTGTATCAATTCTTCTGTAACTTCATTTCTTTAGATTCTTTTCATGGTATCAGAGCCTGTGACGAAAGTCATTCTCTGTCGATCCTGAAAATCAATCTCGTTTTTCTGCATCTGGATTTCTTGTGAGATTCGTGTGAGATTCTTTCAAATGGCGGTTACTGCAACTCCTTTAGCAGATTCATCTTCTTTGTCATCAGCTACTGCTTCGATTCCTCCCACGCTCGCATTTCTTGTGTCGAACTTCAATTCATTGGTAAATATCAAGCTTGATGGAGGTAATTACCTACTATGGCGCACACAAGTGCTCAATGCATGTCGTGCTAATGGATATATAGGATTCTTGGAAGGAACAGTTGTGTGCCCTAATTCGACAGTTACAGATGCATCGAATAATAATGTTGTGAATCCTGAATACACTTTGTGGACTTTGATTGATAATCAACTACTTTCTTGCTTGACTGCTAGTCTGTCTGCTACTACACTTCCGCATGTTTTAGGGGTCAATCATGTCGCACATGTTTGGAGATCTCTGGAACAGAGATTTAATTCTATGTCAAAATCTCATATCCATGAATTGAAGAATAGATTGTATAATGTGACTAAGACTAGTACGATGGATGAGTATATAGACGAAATTAGAAATCATGCTCATCGATTGGAAGCGGTTGGACATCATGTCGATGATGATGATTTGGTATTTTACACCTTAAATGGATTACCTGTTGAGGAATTTAGAAATCTAAAAACTGCAGTCAGAACTAGAGGAGATGTCACATTTGAAGAGTTAACAACAATTTTACATTCTGAAGAGATTCAAATACATAAGCATGAGGCCTCAAGTTCTGCTAAAGTGTTTGTGACTACAGAAAAAGGATCTTCTGGTGCACAGAATGCTACTCCTGATATTACTACAAATGGACTTTCCACAAACATGGCTTATTCATCTCAACTTCAGATGTTTCAACCATAGAATACTCAGGGAGCTTATTACCCTCAGAATGCTCCAACACAGAATAGGAATACTGGTTATGACAATAGAGGAAGAGGGAGAAACACAGGATATGGACAGAGAAATCCATGTCAAATTTGTGGGAAGTCTAATCACACTGCATACTCCTGTTATCAGCGTCAGAATCTTAACTTTCAACCTCCTTCTTTTGTAAACACTGGGTCTGGCAGATCAAACTCTCAAACTTGGAATGGTGGGAATCAGAATGGTTATGGTGGATTTCATGGTTCAGACACTGGTACTTCAGGATATGGTAACACGCAAGTTGGTTGTTATGGAATGCCACCTACACAAGGAGGATGTGTACTTTTTGGTAACTCACAACCTAGTGGCTTTTACGGTATGCCTGGTGTTGGTTTCAATGGAGGATATGGTATGCCTGGTGTTGGTTTCAATGGATACATGAGTACTCCACAGGGTAGTCCAGGTATGGGCTTTAATGGAGGATATGGTATTCCATCATTTGTTTCACCTCAAAACCAGGGTTCTCAGTTTATAAGACCCAGTACATCTCAGTCTGGAATCTCTCAGTTCACTCAACCTTCAGCACCTACATCAGTGATTGGTTCTTCTCAACATGCCACTTCTGGTCCATCAACAGCTTTCTCTGCAATTACTTCTTCTGCCACATCTCCCCAGTGGTATTTTGATAGTGGTGCTTCCACACATATCACTAATGACCTTGCAAATCTGCAGATTCATCAACATTGTTCTTCAGGAGAGGGTGTAGTGGTTGGCAATGGGAATTCTGTTCCTGTAACTCATTCTGGTAAAGGTTTACTTCCCACTCCTAAAATTCAATTCACTCTTAATAATGTGTTACATTCACCTGCTATTACTCATAATTTGTTGTCAGTGCACCAATTTGCAAAAGATAACCATTGTTCATTGATTTTTTATTGTAATGGATACTTGATCCAGGACAATCACACTCATCAAGTTCTGCATCAGGGACCCTGCCTCCAGGGTTTGTACCCCATTCAGACTTACTCTAAAGCTGCTGTTCCATTCTCTGATTCACAAGGTTCACAAGCTCTCCTTAGTAAATCTGTGTCCTCTGCTTATGTGTGGCACCAAAAACTTGGCCATCCTAGTTTTCCCTTGTTTCAGTCATTAATAAAGCAATTTTAATTGCCTGTTTCCAATCCTATTGATGTCATGTGTTTTAGTTGTAATAAAGCCAAAAGTCACAAAAAAAAGTTTTCCTTTGTCTGTTTCTAGAACATCTAAGCCTTTTGATCTTTTACATATGGATGTATGGGGCCCAGCTCCTATTGCTTCATTCCAAGGCTATAAATACTACTTGCTTATCATAGATGATTTCACTAGATATACTTGGATGTTTCCTTTACATTACAAGTCTGAAGTTAAATCTGTCATTTCTCAGTTTAAAGCCTTTGTTTCCATTCAGTTCAATACCAATGTGAAGACAGTAAGGACAGATAATGGGGGAGAGTTTGTGAACAATTTTTTGTGTCAGTTGTTCCTTGTAGCAGGGATTCTACATCAAACTTCTGCGCCCTATACTCCTGAGCAGAATGGTTTGGTAGAAAGAAAACATAGACACTTAATAGAAACTACTCTCACTCTACTCATTCATGCTAGTATGCCTACTCAATTTTGGCTCGAAGCTCTTACTACAGCTGTGTTTCTTGCTAATCGTTTACCTCATAGCTCTCTTAACTTTCAAGTTCCCTATACATTACTTTTTCATAAAACACCTGATTATCTATCACTTAAACCATTTGGGTGTGCTTGCTTTCCTTGGCTTAAGCCCTACAACTCTCATAAACTTGTTCCTAAATCTGAAATATGTATATTTCTGGGCTATTGTTTCACCTCCAAAGCCTACAGATGTTATGATCCTATCAAAAAGCAGGTGTATGTGTCAAGACATGTTAAATTTGAAGAAACCTGTTTTCCTTTTCAGAATCTTGTCTCTTCTTGTACTGATGCATCCTCTATTCAGCCCTCATCTGCTGTTTTTCCTATACCTCTCACATCTTTTAATGATCTTGTGGTTCAGGTGCCTGTTACTATAACTGATCCTGTTCTTTCTCATGTTACTTCTGTGTCTCCTGATTCTAATTCTTCTATTTCTGTGTCTACTACTTCAGTTTCTCCTCCTAGTGTTTCTGCCTCTCCCACTCTTTCCTCATCACTTCCTATTGGCTCTACACTTGCTCAATCTTCTTCTTCATCTGTTTATACTCCTTTACCATCTATACATCCCATGACTACCAGGTCTAAAGCAGGAATTCTTAAACCAAAAATTCCTCTCTCTTTGCTAACTACTACTGTCTCTACTGAACCAAGAAACTTTCATGAAGCTGTTAAGTATGATGTGTGGCAACAAGCAATGTCTGAAGAATATTAGGCTTTGCTTAAGCAAGGTACTTGGAAATTAGTTCCACCTCCTTCACATGGTCACATAATTGGGTGTCAGTGGATTTACAAGATCAAGAGGCATTCAGATGGATCAGTGGCTAGATACAAAGCTCGTCTTGTAGCTAATGGGAATCAGCAAACAGAAGGTATGGATTATACTGAGACTTTTAGTCCTGTCGTTAAGCATCCTACACTTCGGATCATCTTGAGTTTGGCTGTCAATTCTAAATGGCCCTTACGTCAATTGGATGTATCAAATGCTTTTTTGCATGGTGTGCTCACAGAAGATGTTTATATGAAGCAGCCCTTAGGTTATCAAGATCCACATCATCCCTCCTATGTGTGTAAACTAACTAAGGCACTATATGGGCTACAACAAGCACCACGGGCTTGGTTTGCTTTATTTTCATCTTATCTGGTTTCCCTTGGTTTTATTCCTAGCAAAGCAAATACTTCCCTTTTTGTTCATCAATAGGGGTCAACTCTTACACTGGTTCTCATCTATGTCGATGACATTATCATTGCAGGGAGTGATTCTCAGTTCATGGATACTCTGATTCAGTCTCTTAGTTCAAAGTTTGTGATGAAGGACTTGGGATCTTTGCATTATTTTTTAGGTCTTGAAGTTACTCCTACCTCTAATGGGTTATTTTTGTCTCAATCCAAGTATGCAAGTGACCTGCTTAAGAAAGCTGGTATGGAGGATTGCAAGTCCAGCCCCTCTCCTACATCTGCCAAAGTACCTTTGGATCCCTCAAACCCTTTATTTCCTGATGTTACTCTATTCAAATCTTTAGTTGGCTCCTTGCAGTATTTGACATTAACCAGGCCTGAGCTTGCCTTTCCTGTTAATGTGGTTTGTCAGTACATGCATCAACCTCATCAAAGTCATTTTTGTGCCGTCAAACGAATCCTCAGATATGTTAAAGGGACAATGGATCATGGACTGCACTTTGTACCTGGCCCCATTACTCTAACTGCATTTACAGATGCAGATTGGGCAGGTGATCCTGTGGACCGGAGATCCACCACAGGGTATGCCATCTTTTTTGGTCATAATCTTGTCTCATGGTGTGCTAAAAAACAGCCAACTGTGGCTAGATCCTCCACCGAGGCAGAGTATCGTGCAATGGCTCACACTGCCACAGATCTTGTTTGGATGCAGACTCTTCTAACTGAACTTCATGTACCTATTCTTCCTCCTCACGTGATGTGGTGTGATAACAGGTCAGCCATGGCTTTGGCTTCTAACCCTGTCTTCCATGCCAGGACCAAACATATTGAGATTGACTATCATTTTGTACGAGAGTAGGTGTTAGCCAAGAAACTGGTGTTGTATTTCATTGGTTCCTCTGCCCAAATTGCTGACATTTTTACTAAGGGATTGCCTGTGGCCAGGTTTCTTCTTCTCAAAGCCAAACTAATGGTTGGCCCTCCACCCATTAGTTTGAGGGGGTCTGTTAAGTATGCTCATTAGCTTATATGTAAGGGAGTTTATTTCAGTTAAAGTCAGTTGTAACTACCCTTCTTGCCAAGTCAGCAGAGGTGATGACTTCATCAATCCGTGTGCTCTCTGGGTACCCAATAGGAAGCATTTGTGTTTCTTTACTTTCTGGTCCACTTGTAAAGTATAAAAGGGGAGATAGGACACTGTTGCATTCAGTTTACGAAAATGAAAGATTTCTGATTCTTGTATCAATTCTTCTGTACCTTCATTTCTTTAGATTCTTTTCACTTATCAGGTGACTATACCCCTGGCCCTATCCAAACTCTGGCGGGTTTTCCAAAATCACCCCCTGCCACTACCATTACCCCCAAAAAATAGAAAAAATTCTTACCCTACTGGGGCGGGGTAGGGTGGGTTTGGAGCGGGTTGATTGAATTGCCATCCCTAGCATACACAGTGGTTTCTTTCGTAATACTCAAACTGGTAATTTTATTCATCTCAAAAGAGTGCATGTGATCAAATACCTACACAGTTAATAATCAATAAAATAAAAGCATATGACAGATTAACTTATATTACTGATAACAATTTTAAAGTGGGGGGTGGGTTTTGTTTACGCTTCAGTTGAGAGTTCACACCAGTTGCTACACGGTGAAGTCAAGAGCCAGTGAATTTTCAGAGTAAAAAATTCATATGCGCGTTCGTATCAAACACTAGAATTTCACTATATGACAATTTTCTCGTAATCATCACGATTAAATTTGGAATCTAAGTAAAAATATCCGGTACAAGTTGCGCCAATAAGAATGTCACTGTATAAGATCGGTTTTCAAGTTGTTATAAATGATGTAGTCAATAGAAGGAATTTCCACACAGACTTCTGTAGCTCGATCTTCTTCTTCTTCTTCTTTGTATGCATGGCAATGGCTTTCGGCAATCCTATATTCACAACCACCCCTACCAATGCCTCCACAACACTTGAAATGTCAAGCAATGGCATTTCACCCTCTCTCCGCTTGAGCTTTAGATCAGTTCTCCTTCTCATTCTATCAATTTTCATCATCCTTTGGAAGAGATGATCCATGCCAGCTCTATTGCTTCCACCAGGCCCGAAACCATGTCCCATTATCGGAAGCCTCCCAGGACTACTAAAAAACAAGCCCACATTCCGCTGGATATACAAAATGATGGACGAAATGAACACTGAAATCATGTGTATCCGTCTAGGTAATGTCCACCTCATCATCCCCATCAACTCCCCTGAAATTGCAGTCGAGTTCCTGAAAAAACAGGACGCTGTTTTCTCGTCTAGACCAGTTATCTTATCGGCAGAAATCACGAGCAGAGGATATCGAACAATGGTCATTACTTCGATGGGAGAACAATGGAAGAAAATGAGGAGAGTCCTCACTTCCGAGGTTCTCTCAGGACGAAGGCATCAGTGGCTCCAGGGCAAACGTGCTGAGGAAGCCGACCACCTTGTTAAGTTCGTGCATAATCAGTCCACGGACTCGACTAAGGGGGGTGTGGTGAATGTGAGAGTCGTTGCCCAACATTTTTGTAGGAATGTGATGCGAAAGATTATTTTCAGCAAGAGGTTTTTCGGGAATGGAAGGGCGGATGGAGGACCGGGGGTTGAAGAAGAAGAGCACGTGAATGCGATGTTCACAATTCTTTCACGCCTCTACGACTTTTCGGCGTCGGATTATATTCCTTTTTTGCGTGGTCATGTTGATTTGGAAAGTCGTGAGAAGATTCTCAAGATGGCCACTGCAAGTGTGGCGAAGTATCAAGATCCGAAGGTTGACGAGAGGATCAGAGAATGGACAAAAGCTACCAGAACTGAGCAAGATGACTTGCTTGACATCCTCATTGGGCTAAAACAGAATGATGGTAGCCCCTTGCTCTCACCAGAAGAGATGAAAGCCCAAATAGTTGTAATCTCTCTCTCTCTCTCTCCATTATATGCCTCATTTGCCCCCTGCCTAAGAAGTCCTTGTCTATATGATGCTTTCTATATACAATTTCATCATCTCCATTTACAAACTTGTCTAACTTCTTGTTGGCTTTGATGTACTTTGTGTTTCGAGATACTAGTAAATCCACTTATGACCAATGAGTACATAAATGATCTATGCATCTATACGACTATAGGGTGTCTTTGAAAGACAAAGTATGAGAGGTGCCTTTGAAAGACAGATTTAATTACTTATTCATTCCATATTTTTCGTGTATTTATAAAATTTAGTACTCCAATTTTACTTATTCAAGTATTCTGAGAGTACATGCATATTCTCTAACAAGGGATCATTTTCATGCTCCTAGGAGTTGATGATAGCGTCGGTGGACAATCCATCGAACACAGTTGAGAGGGCACTTGCCGAGATGATAAATCAACTGGCAACACTTGAAAGAGCCATTGAGGAACTGGATAGAGTGGTGGGGAACCATAGACTGGTCCAGGAATCTGATCGCTCACAACTCAACTACGTGAAATCATGCGTGAGAGAAGCGTTTCGCCTCTATCCCGTTCTCCCTTTTAATGTGTGCTTGACCGAAATCCTAGACCTAAATTAGTGGGTTGCCCCAAGCGTAGGGCTGAGACCGGTGTAGCACAATACCCGGTAAGACCGGAATCGAATCCACAGAGAAGGCGGAGAGTGCTTGACTAAAAACTCGGGTTCCAGGTTTAAGACGGCTCTTAGGTAGCCACCCTTGTGATTTGATTGGTGAATTAACTGAACTAAGAGAAAAACTGACTTTAATTAAACTATTTAAAAGGAAGTACGGTCGTAGGGGTCATTGATAAGCCCCAAATGTTGTATATATCCGGGCTTATCTCGCTCGTTGTGATCACACACATGTGCATTTTGTGCCTTTATACGATTGATTTTGCGCGAGTTGTGTTTTTGACGAGTTTCAGGAAATCGGAGCTAAAAGGTGTGTCCAAAGCTCCAAATAATCCCCGGTTGTATCCGGAAGTACCCAAGGCCCCGCAATGCCGTGGAGGACAATCGCCGAAGCTTAGAAGTCAATTCAAGAAGCTTTGGAAGGTTCAAGGAAGGCCCGGAACAAAAGAGCAAGGCATTTGGAGTCATGAGCTTCGAGAAAATCTGACCAACCGATAGAAAAAGGCTCATTTCTCTCAAGGTACAAAGGCTATGAAGATGAGGTCAATTGGGTTTGAAAGTAGACTCATAGAGCTTTCCAACGGTTCAAGAATCGCCTCATTCCGAGTTCGGACGAAGCCGGGGCGTGCCCGCGAAGTTGGGTCAAAAATCTGCCTGAAAAACTCACATCCTGAAGAAAGATACCGGTAGCTTGATTTTGGAGATACCGGTATCCCCGGAACAGAAAGAAAATTTGGAAAGATACCGGTAGCTTGATTTTGGAGATACCGGTAGCCACTGCGAAATTCAGCAACTTTTTGTACCCGATCCAAAATATCTAATGGCACTTTTATAATTATTTAGCACGACTTTTGGGGCCTTTATAAGGTCCCCAACCTCAGAATTTTAGGGTTAGACTTGGTTTTCACCTTCTCTCTCTACCTCCATTAGTTGTAGCTTAGGATTTGCTCTCCCTTCTCTCTAGGATTTGATGTACTCCCACTTAGTTTCAAGGTAATTGCTCTTCATTAATGTTGTAGTACTCATCTTTATCTATCTAAATCTTGTGTTTATTTTCATTTTCGTTATGTTTTTCTTAATCACGTTTTTCTCCTTTGTGTGTACTTTAAGCATGATTGAGTAGTGGTTTAGGCTTGGTTATGGGGTGAATATCACCCCATGACTTCGGTGTTTCAATGGCTTCTCACGTTTTTATGCTTATTGTGGGTTTGTGAATGGATTAATCACTCTATTCTCGGTCTAAACTTGGAGTTGTTAACCTCCTTGATTGGGTGTAGACAAATTACTTGGCACACACAATGCTTTGAGCTATGTCACTTTAGGTGTTCGACAAAATGTCTAAGAGAGTTTCTTTCCATTTACAAGCCTCATTCTTGTGGTAAAGATTGGTTTTCATTGGGTGAGTTCAATTTTATGTATCAAAACTTAGTCTTGTTAACCTTTTTGATCTTGTGTAGGCAAGGGCTTGACTACTTACCACACATGATGCTTAGAGCTATGTCATTCTAAGTGTTTGTAAAATTGCCTCAAAGAACTTATCCCATTGATTAACCAATTTTCTAGAGTCAAAATGATTTTCATTGCTAAATCTTCCGAGTGAGAGCAAGTGACTTTGTCTCTCACTTGAGTTATAGTTGAGAGCCATTGAATATCCCTAGTCATGGGTGGTATGAACCTCTAGACCTTGCCACCTTTAATTTGTAGTTTAAAATTTCATTTTCACTCGCATTAGAGGTAGAGAGAATCCCACAAACAAACCAAACGAAAAGGTTGGCCGTCCTAACGCCGAAACCCCTACCGTAAAGTAAGCCTCTCACTAGCTCCGACCCCTCCCTGTGGATTCGACCTCGGACTTCCGAGTTATTATGCTTTGCGACACCTAAACCCTACGCTTGGGGAAACACCTTTTGCAATACAATCCAAGGACGCAAGCATTTTTGGCGCCGTTGCCGGGGAGGGCAACAAATGGCGAGCTAGTAAAGGAGTCTGCTTTACCCCACTGTAAGTACACCCATCTTTTCTTTCTTTTTCGTTTTTCTTGTTATTTTTACCTTTTGTTTATTTTGTAGTCCCGTTAAAAGAAAAATCCTAAAAAAAAAAATAAAAAAAATAAAAAAAATGTCTTATTATGAAAATTGGTATGGAGGGTATGCACGGCAATTTGATTGTTCAATGTCACTTCCTATATTTTATGGCTTGGCCTCAGAAAACCCATCATCGCATATTGATAAACTTGAGGAAGCTTTTTCTAGAGATGAAGTGGCTATGTTACAAGTATTCCCATCGTCTTTGCGAGATAGTGCGCAAGATTGGTTTTATTCATTGAGTCTTGGATCTATCCATACATGGGGAGAGATGATAAAACAGTTTTTCAAGAAATTCACTCCCGTGTATGAGACTCACATGCTTTTACAAGAAATATCCAATTTCTCTCAACAAGGTGATGAGTCTTTTTCGCAATGTTGGGAGCGATTTAAATGTTCCATATTCTCTTGGTCAAGTTTTAATTGTGAGCTTGGGGATCTTCTGGCTATCTTTTGCCGAGGCTTAAATTCTATAACATGTCATTTTGATTTGTTATCCGATGAAGAATTCCTAAGTAAAAATGTTGAAGAGGGTTGGGACTACCTTGATGAATTAGCCCAAAAGCCCCAACTTTGCGAGTTGACTGAAATGTGTGAGATGACTAATTCTTGCGTGAGGGAAGATGAGAAAATAGAGCCACTTGTTGTTTGTGAGGAGTCATTTCCAATAGTTGCATTGGACAATCAAATACTCTCAGATCTAGGTGATGCCATCCCTCCTACTAAGTCTCCGCCATTGCAAGAGCTTATAAACATAGAACGAATTGATTTTCTTGGTGTTGATAATTTTGATGCAGGTTATCATCCATTTTTGTTGAAACTCATCAACAACTTGAAAGTTAATTTTGCTTGGAATATGCAATTGGTAGAATTTCGATTTCAAACGTGGCAAAAACAATTGAGATACTCTAAGTATTTGATTTTATGGCATGGCCGCGTACAATTTTTAACGGAGGGCTTAAATTGGGGTGATATGCTCGTGCTAATAGCTCTTCGTAGTACGGCGGATTTTTGGATTTCACGTGAAAAGAGTGCAGGGCACCACTTTTGTTTTTAGTTTTGTTGTAGGTGGTCTGGTATAGCCACCTTGCTTCGGCAAGGGAGAAAAGTATTTACCCGTTTATCGCGTGAAGATTTGTTTGTTGGGGACTCGGCTATCACGGAGCGAGTTGGTACTAATCATTGTCTCTTAGTAGGTAGTTGGCAATTCAGTCTTTTGCAGGGTGACCATGCTACCGTACCAGCCTTGGTAGTTTGGGTCTAACTTAGCGGCGATTGCGGCATTCAGGAGCCCTAAACAGGGGTGCGACGAAATGTCGCGGTTGTAAGGCCTACAAAGTCGTTGGGGATGGCCCTGTGCGACTAGCTGTGGTCCCACATGGGGCCGAAGGAGGGAGCCTTGGAAGCATTGCCAATGACGAAAGGAGCGAGTGATGAAAAATCCTCATCGTTGGTCGAGGTATTGGGTGATTGACATTTCCGCCCCGTCGGTACATCTTTTTGTTCCTCCATCTTCTTACTTTTTGTCTCATGCATTGAGGACATTGCATATTTTAAGTTGGGGGGAGGGTGTACTTCGTGTTTTATTGCTTTGTTTATATTTTAGTTTTTTAAAAAAAAAAAAAAATTGTCAATCAAGGAATTTGGATACTTTTGTGTGCGTACTCTTAATTGATGGCTTCTAATTAATGCTATGATGTTTGTTGTGTGAGACGGAGTCTTGATATGATTTCATGGATAGACTTAAGCTTGTGAACATGACATTAAAGGGATACACTTGATTAAACCGTATTACCTATAGTTGGATAGCGTATGCTCACTTAAATTCATGCTTTTGCACGCACACTGTCCCACTTGAGCATTCACTGGCTTCGAAATTGGTTCACGTGTCATTGATCCCTCGGTATGAATTAATTGCCTATGAAATTTTTGGAGCCCCTTTCCATGTAAAAAGAAAAGGAAAAAATGATGCATGCTTTATTGTTAATGTTTATCCGGGCGTTCATTGAGTAACCGGACAATCGGGGTTTGCTCCCACCGTATTGTTCGCGTCAAAAGATGGATAGACCTTGTGAAGGCATTGTTGAATGTGGTTAGCTTGGACCTCACTATAAAGCCTTTTTGACTCGAGCAATTAAGTTTGAGGGGTCTCTCAAAACCTGGCGCCCTAAGGCCATTTGGCTTGGGGATGGCCGACCTAACGCTCGCTAAAGGGGTCAACTAGAAAGCCCGAGAGGTCCGGGTATTGCACGATCACATAAAAAAAAAAAAAAAAATTCATTCGAATAAAGGGAAGGGGTGTGCTTAAAGAAATACCGATCTATCAATGGTGCGAGAACTGTTTTCAAGGTTAGTGAATTTCTTTGTGAGGTTTCTTCACACACATGCCACGTGAGAATTCTCTATCCGATCGTAGGTAAGAGGATTGATTTTTGTGCTAAGTTTGGAGAAGAAGTTCACTTGCTTAATTCTTTCTATGAATGAAGTATCTTGCTATTGACTTGCATGGCGGACATTGTGGTGCTATGTGAGGTTGTCGGTTGGGCATGAGTACATTTAAAGTATTCGATTCCTTTGTGTTTTGTGGGTTGTTCACTGCTGAAAACCCTCACGAGACTTCACTCGTCCTACCGGGGCCGCCCGGGGGTTTAAAAGACATATCCTTTTTAGTTTGTTTCCATTAGTGCATTTGTTTAGTTTGCTCGGGACGAGCAAAGTTCAAGTTGGGGGGTGTGATAAGCCCCAAATGTTGTATATATCCGGGCTTATCTCGCTCGTTGTGATCACACACATGTGCATTTTGTGCCTTTATACGATTGATTTTGCGCGAGTTGTGTTTTTGACGAGTTTCAGGAAATCGGAGCTAAAAGGTGTGTCCAAAGCTCCAAATAATCCCCGGTTGTATCCGGAAGTACCCAAGGCCCCGCAATGCCGTGGAGGACAATCGCCGAAGCTTAGAAGTCAATTCAAGAAGCTTTGGAAGGTTCAAGGAAGGCCCGGAACAAAAGAGCAAGGCATTTGGAGTCATGAGCTTCGAGAAAATCTGACCAACCGATAGAAAAAGGCTCATTTCTCTCAAGGTACAAAGGCTATGAAGATGAGGTCAATTGGGTTTGAAAGTAGACTCATAGAGCTTTCCAACGGTTCAAGAATCGCCTCATTCCGAGTTCGGACGAAGCCGGGGCGTGCCCGCGAAGTTGGGTCAAAAATCTGCCTGAAAAACTCACATCCTGAAGAAAGATACCGGTAGCTTGATTTTGGAGATACCGGTATCCCCGGAACAGAAAGAAAATTTGGAAAGATACCGGTAGCTTGATTTTGGAGATACCGGTAGCCACTGCGAAATTCAGCAACTTTTTGTACCCGATCCAAAATATCTAATGGCACTTTTATAATTATTTAGCACGACTTTTGGGGCCTTTATAAGGTCCCCAACCTCAGAATTTTAGGGTTAGACTTGGTTTTCACCTTCTCTCTCTACCTCCATTAGTTGTAGCTTAGGATTTGCTCTCCCTTCTCTCTAGGATTTGATGTACTCCCACTTAGTTTCAAGGTAATTGCTCTTCATTAATGTTGTAGTACTCATCTTTATCTATCTAAATCTTGTGTTTATTTTCATTTTCGTTATGTTTTTCTTAATCACGTTTTTCTCCTTTGTGTGTACTTTAAGCATGATTGAGTAGTGGTTTAGGCTTGGTTATGGGGTGAATATCACCCCATGACTTCGGTGTTTCAATGGCTTCTCACGTTTTTATGCTTATTGTGGGTTTGTGAATGGATTAATCACTCTATTCTCGGTCTAAACTTGGAGTTGTTAACCTCCTTGATTGGGTGTAGACAAATTACTTGGCACACACAATGCTTTGAGCTATGTCACTTTAGGTGTTCGACAAAATGTCTAAGAGAGTTTCTTTCCATTTACAAGCCTCATTCTTGTGGTAAAGATTGGTTTTCATTGGGTGAGTTCAATTTTATGTATCAAAACTTAGTCTTGTTAACCTTTTTGATCTTGTGTAGGCAAGGGCTTGACTACTTACCACACATGATGCTTAGAGCTATGTCATTCTAAGTGTTTGTAAAATTGCCTCAAAGAACTTATCCCATTGATTAACCAATTTTCTAGAGTCAAAATGATTTTCATTGCTAAATCTTCCGAGTGAGAGCAAGTGACTTTGTCTCTCACTTGAGTTATAGTTGAGAGCCATTGAATATCCCTAGTCATGGGTGGTATGAACCTCTAGACCTTGCCACCTTTAATTTGTAGTTTAAAATTTCATTTTCACTCGCATTAGAGGTAGAGAGAATCCCACAAACAAACCAAACGAAAAGGTTGGCCGTCCTAACGCCGAAACCCCTACCGTAAAGTAAGCCTCTCACTAGCTCCGACCCCTCCCTGTGGATTCGACCTCGGACTTCCGAGTTATTATGCTTTGCGACACCTAAACCCTACGCTTGGGGAAACACCTTTTGCAATACAATCCAAGGACGCAAGCAGTCATAACACAAGTGACCAGGTCCAGGCAGCTCAGCTCTGCTCAGTGTTCTAGAAATGTTTGATTTTAGAGAGAAAAAGGTACCCCGAAAGATGCGAATCCTCATGGTCGCCGTTTACCCATGTACAACGGAGAACAAGTTTTGGTCCCCCGTTCCTCGTGTTACATGGGCTCCGACAATGCCCGGACTCGTCTGACGGAAGCTCTTTAATAACCTAAAATTGCTTTTTCCTTGGTTAATTCAGAAAATAGGAGCAGAACAAATCCGGGCCTGGCCACGGTGTGTTAATCACCCCGCGACCATACTGGTTGAACTACTCACACATAGTAACTGAAACAACTAGCAAGATTTTGAAATTAAACATGCTGAATATCGATTGAAACGAAGATCCAAAAGTAAAACGCGGACAAACTCCCGCGAAATAAGAGTTAATGAAAATAAATAAGGAGTACCCGAAGCAATATGCCAAATCCGTGATCAAAACTTCAAAACTTTGCTGGAAAAGCCCCCGGAAAATCGAATCTCCAAAGGGAAGAACGGCTACTACTTGGAAGCAAAAACTAAACAATGTTTGAACCCTAATTCGGCCTAAAAACGGGGTATTTACTTTTCCCCGAAGTCAAACTACGTGGCAAAGTCAACTGGCTGTATAAGGCCCTCGGTATCGATATAGGAGAAGTCCTGTATCGATACCCAGACATTCTGTTCCCAAATTGACACAAGGGTATCGATACAGGACAATCCCTGTATCGATACCGAGCCTGCTAAATTGAAATTCCAGCTGTTTGGTCGTCCTCACTTGGGTCCCACTGGTTCCCAACATGCCCGACCGCCATGTGTCCACTTTATGCGTTCTTTTCCGACCTGTTCCCTACAAAACAACCAAAGACAAGAAAAACCAAGGACAACACCGCATCAAGTGGAAAATGGAATAAAATCGCACCTCTAATGCGCTAATTCGCCCTACTTAGGCCCTTATATCTATGACATTGTGCGCCTATCACACCCCCCAACTTGAGCGTTGCTAGTCCCTAGGAACGAACGAAATAAAACCAAAGACAATAAACTAGAAAACACCAACGGGGGTACGGGGGTTATGACACCTGTAGAAATAATCAATTATAGCGATAAGTATTCGCCTCTTAATTTGCCTGTAACTCACATGCATGCATGCCTTGACAGAAACTCGAACACGGTTAGCATAGCGTCACATGCGCGAATAAATATCCCTACAACAAATAATCGCGTTGCACTACTCACCAGATCACTCAACATCCCAAATAAGCGTTTGGCGAGATGCGTGGAACCGAACAACTGATTTCCACGTGCCAATCAAAGTCAACGCTTAGCAAGAAATAACGCACAATATATCCAAATATAATTTCACAAGATAGGCAACATCATTATAAATCATGCATAAGTAAGAGATAAGATACGTGCACACGATCAACTAAGGACTTTTTGGATTATATTGACCTTGGTTAGAACAAAATAGGAAACTGCAAAATCAGGTGCCGGCCCACAGAAGCTCAAGGTTAACTACCCTAACCGGCTGCACCTGTCATGTCTAAAACTTGTCAATGCGCCCATCGGCGCTACCCAAACCAAGTCCACAAAACAAAAGAAAACAAACAGTATCCATGCAAGTTATATTACAGACCCAAATAAAGAAAACAGAAATAAGTCTCACATAAAATAACAAAACACCCCAACATGAAATAACACCTCCTCATCCTACTACCTACCCTCCAGTCAGCCCCATGCAACACAAGTGCCTCTATCAATCCGACCCATCCTCACTCTCCTCAGCAGCATCATCATCAGCAAAATCATCACTAACCTCCAACTCGGGCAACTCCAGCAGAACATACGGGTCCGAGGTTGACCCCTCAATTTGGCCCACCATCCACTTCTGCCTGTGATTCATCTGCTGCTGAAGCCTTGCATTTTGTCGCACCTCCCTCTTAATCTTTTGATGACTCCGGATGGTAGCAACACCTTGGCAAAAGATCTTCTGTAGCCAAGTAGTATTCGATGCGTTGGGGGCAGGTTCAGTAGTCAAATAAGCTCCCCCTCTAGCACCACGAGTCTGGGCTATGCTCTTAGTAAGAATAGTGCTGTCAATTGGCCCAGGAATCAGTGGATCATTGTTGAACCATTTAGCCCCTGTCAACCCGGAGTCTCTAGCAATGGCCGTAATCAGGCACGGGAACGGCATTCGGGTCTGTGTTGAGGCATCACGGAAATCGATAATCTTAGTGTAAATGAATAATGCCCAGTCACACACAGTCTCCGGCTCCATGAAAACTGTCAACAAATTCCCAGTATTTTCAGAGGGCTTATTTTCAGTTGCCCTCGGGTCCAGATTGTAACAAACCACTTGGTTCAAAAATTGAAATGACGGCTTAAACTTGCCAAGCCGGTGAGGAATACTAGCGTCTCTACGTTTCTCATACAAACTACCCGCCACTCTACGCGGGTTAAAATCCTCAGCGGGGCAAGGGTAGTTAGTATCGGTCGGGCTCACATACCGCAAACTCGCAGCAATGACATCGGGTGTGACCGTGATGGGTACTCTAGCCACTCGTGAGGTTATCTGAGTCTCGGAACTAAATGCAGTCCCGGCTGCTGGTACAATCATATTTTTAGAGAATTCCCTCACAAGTTCTAAGTTATATCCGAGGTTTGGTTCGAACCAAAACGACATACCTTGTTGCACAATGGCTTGTATAGTGATGTCATTTGGGAGAAACCCATCCCGGATAATGTGACGCTCGTTCTTAACACCCCTCTGCTCAAGGGAAGCCTCCCATCTTTCCCGCTCATCCCGGGCAATCTGATCTTTGGTCCTCCTTCCCCCGGTCGCTTGCTCTGGAGGCGCACTCGAGGAGGCCGCCCTTTTACCCTTAGCACTAGTGGAAGTCTTCCTAGGTGCCATGTTTTAGAAGTTGGGTTTTGGAAATTTAGGGTTTTAGATCTGGAGAGATAAGGGTTTTGGATGGGATTGGAGAGGTATATGTGGTAGAGATGGAGAAAAGGTGCGTTTTGGTGGAGTTTGGTGGAATTTGGGTGAGTTTTGGAGGAGTTGTGGAGGTTTGAAGGTGGTGGTTCTGGAGGAATTTCGTGGGTCTTTGGTAGAGAGAGAGAGAGAAGGTTGGGAAGAAGAAGATGAAGTGTGGAAGGTGACCGGCTGAACCCTTTAAAATTCGCGTTTAAGGGCCTCGGTATCGATACATGACTTCTTATGTATCGATACCCGTAGGTTCTGTTCCGGATTGGGACAACCGATATCGATACAGTACTTTCACTGTATCGATACCGACAGGTTTTTTTTTTTTGGCTGGGGTTTATGGGTCTTGGTTTCCAAAACATGACACCTAATCCGACTTCTTCCAATATTGATCTCTCAGAACACATTCCACAAAATTACCCACAGCAATACGGCACTCATGACGCATGGAGCTTAACTCCCCCCCAACTTCACTCCAACCATACACCGGTTTCCTAAGTTAGACACGGGGACTGACTCAGACTGGTTTAAGATGGGTCAAGGGGACTCGTATGTGGTTTAATCATGCAAGAATGCCTTGTTTCATCCCCTATGCACGTAATTTACTCTCGCAAATGCATGAAAAATAACTAGCCTCTTACTTGCAAAACAAAAGCCTACTATTTTATGCGATTGCAGAAAGGAAAACAAAGAACATGGAAATGTTATTCAGGATACGCTATTATCAATGTGGAGACACTATTCACATGCTTGACAATGCATCATGTTCAATGCATATAGCCAACTATATGCATGCATTCAAGTTAAACAGGCATACATTCAAGTTAAACATTCGCTCGATGATACTTACACGATGCATAACACCCGTATCCCCAAAAACTATCTAGCAACGCTATATAAGTACAAAGTACACCCTCCCCCCAACTAGAAACATGCTATGTCCCCAGAGCATGGAGACATAAAAATTGAAAGAACAAGGGGAAAAACTGGACCTCCGGGTGGCAGCCAACCACCATGACCGCGGCCGATGCACGAGGAGTTTCAAGTACGCTCACCGTGCAACCTGCAAAACACGTCAGTCCAGCCCGGCACGTGGTATCCGGGCGTACACAGAGAAAATCGAAAACAAAGAACAGAAAAAGAAAATACACCACCACTTTTGTCACGTGAAAGACACGGGTACTACTTTTCTCCCTAATGTCTCACTTAAATTTGTGTAGAGAAGGTCATCAGAACAATCCCGGGTAAGTCATGACTCAACAGGGTAAATCACTCAAGGTTTTTCCTTAAAGAAATCAGAGCCAATCGTCTTTTATGACTATCCAAGACACGGCAATAAGATTGTCTGAAACCCAGATACACAAACGTAAGGCTAAAAATTAGGTGGCTATACCGGACCGTTTTTTTTTTTTTTTTCCGAAAATTAAAAATAAACACAAGAATGCCTTAATCGCCCTTACTAACCGGAGCTGGGCACACGATCCTTATTTTAATAGCGGCGTGCGAAGCTATAAATACCCAAGTCAATGATGGGTACCCCTATCGCTAGGGGCTGGGTCCACACTCACTTAAGAGCATGGTACGCGTGAGCTACCCATAAAAACACAGCCATAGGCTAAACCACGGTAGTATCCCAGTAAACAGGATCAACTAAATCCTCCTCAGGTTCACCGACATCTATGATTTTTAAAAATGGTTTAAGACGCTGCCCATTAACTTTGAAACTATGATTATCCTTAGGGTCGCAAACATCTATCGAACCATTCGGGTAAACCTGGTGGACTATGTACGGCCCATCCCAGCGAGACCTCAACTTCCCCGGAAATACGTGAATGCGCGAATTATATAATAAAACTTTCTGCCCCACACTAAAGGTTTTGCGCTGGATATTCCTATCGTGTTACGCCTTAACCTTAGCTTTGTAAATGCTAGTGCTCTCATACGCATCATTCCTAATTTCCTCAAGCTCACACAGTTGGAGCTTCCTATGGGCACCTGCCTCTGGCAAACTTGCGTTCATGTCTGAATGGCCCAATGGGCCTTATGCTCCATCTCCACGGGCAGGTGGCAGGCCTTACCATAAACAAGCCGATAGGGTGAAGCACCCAACACGGTCTTGTATGCAGTCCGGTAGGCCCACAAAGCACAATCAGTCGCAGGGACCAATCCTTCCTACTCGGGTTGACCGTTTTCTCTAAGATTCCCTTAATCTCCCGACTGGCCAGCTCAGCCTGGCCATTTGTCTGAGGGTGATAGGCCGTAGACACCTTGTGAGAGATGCCATACTTCCTCATCAATGCCTCAAAGGGTCTATTACAAAAGTGGGTGCCCTGATCAGAGATAATGGCACGTGGCATGCCAAATCGCGATAGAATATGACTCTTCAAAAACTCAAGCACCACCTTAGAATCACTGGTCCTAGTGGGAATCACCTCTACCCACTTTGACACATAATCCACTGCCAGGAGGATGTACTCAAAACCATGTGACACTGGAAATGGGCCCATGAAATCAATGCCCCAACAATCAAAGACCTCTAACACGTAAATATTGTGGAGGGGCATCATATTTCTTGGGCCGACTTTACCTAATTTCTGACACCGGTCACAAGACTTGCAAAAAACATATGCATCCTTAAATAGATTTGGCCAAAAGAAGCCACACTGTAACACCTTGGCGGTGGTTTTCTTGGCGGAAAAATGACCGCCACACGCCTCAGAATGACAAAACTCTAGAATTCCCCTTTGATCAACCTCGGGGACACAACGGCGCACTATCTGGTCCGCGCAATACTTAAACACATATGGATCATCAAAAATATACTGCTGGACCTCTCTCAAGAATCGCTGCTTTTCAGATGTAGACCAATGGGGTGGAATCTGCCCAGTCACCAAATAATTGGCGATATCTGTAAACCATGGGCACGTATTAGCAGCAAACAACTGCTCGTCGGGAAAAGTATCCACAATAGGGAGATGAGAGGTGGGGTCCTCAAACTCCAAACGAAACAGGTGATCAGCCACTACATTCTCAACCTCTTTCTTATCCTTAATGATAAGGTGGAATTCTTGCAGCAAAAGAATCCACCGGATAAGGCGAGCCTTCGCATCCTGCTTGGTCATCAAATACCTCAAGGCCGCATGATCGGTATACACCACAATTTGCGACCCCACCAAGTAGGACCAAAATTTATCTAAGGCAAACACAACCGCTAATATTTCCTTCTCAGTGGTGGTATAGTTCAGTTGTGCCTCATTCAATGTCTTGCTCGCATAATAAATCACACAGGGATCTTTCCCTCGCCTCTGAACTAAAACTGCGCCGACTGCATAGTCGGACGCGTCACACATAAGCTCAAATGGCAAACTCCAATCGGGGGCCTGAATGATTGGCGGAGTTGTGAGACTCCGCTTTAATTTCTAGAATGCCCCCGCACAAGCGTCAGACCACGCAAAGGGTGTGTCTTTCGCTAACAACTGACATAAAGGCCGGGAGATAGCGCTGAAATCCTTAATGAATCACCGGTAAAAACCGGCGTGACCTAGAAAAGACCGGATATCCTTAACGGTTTTTGGAGTGGGAAGATTCGCAATTAAGTCGATCTTCGCCTTATCCACCTCAATACCCTTAGATGAGACAATATGTCCCAAAACTATTCCTTGGGTCACCATGAAGTGGCACTTCTCCCAATTGAGCACAAGACGCTTCTCCTCGCACCTAGTCAAGACTTTTCCTAAGTTCTCGAGACATCCATCAAACGAATCCCCAAAAACTGAAAAGCCATACATAAAAACCTCCACTCTCTTCTCTACCATGTCGCTAAAAATTCCCATCATACACCGTGAGAAGGTGCCGGGAGCATTGCACAAGCCAAAAGGCATGCGACGGTAGGCAAAAGAACCATACAGGCACGTAAATGTGGTCTTTTCCTGGTCCTCCATGGCTACCTCAATCTGATTGTAGCCAGAGTATCCATCCAGGAAGCAATAGAACACTCTGCCCGTGACTCTCTCTAAAATCTGGTCAATGAATGGGAGGGGAAAATGGTCCTTCCGGGTGCTCGCGTTGAGCTTCCGGTAGTCAACGCAAACGCGCCACCCGGTCTGAACACGGGTTGGCACTAACTCACCCTCCTCATTCCTCACTACAGCCACCCCTGCCTTCTTAGGCACAACCTGCACAGGACTTACCCACTCACTATGGGCAATCAGGTAAATGATACCCGCATCTAACAGCTTAAGCACTTCTGTCCTAACCACCTCCTTCATATTGGGGTTCAGACAGCGCTGAGGTTGCCTAGAAGGCTTCACATCCTCATCTAGAAAAATGCGGTGTGTACACACCGTAGGACTAATACCCTGTAGGTCTGCTATTGTCCAGCCAATTGCCCCTATATGCGCTCTCAGCAGGGCAAGTAATTTAGCCTCTTGATCCACCTCCAGGGAGGAAGAGATCACCACTGGAAACGTATCATTACCTTTAAGGAAGGCATATTTCAACGTATCCGGTAGAGGCTTCAACTCAGGCTTCGGTGGCTGGACCGATGATGGGAGAGCTTTAGATAATGGGGCGCCCAGCGGTTCGAGAACTGGGTCCCAAACGGCGCCACATACATCTTCTACTGCTAGCATCTCCATCAAACTCCCTACCTCTGGAGAATCTAAAAATGACGCCTCATTGGCGGTCAGCGCTATCTCCAGAGGATCCGTATACAACATATTTTCGACATGCTCTTGCACCAGCGTGTCGATCAGACTCACCTCATAGACCTCCTCATCATCCTCTACTTGACTATCTACATTGTAAACATTCACCTCCATTTTCAAGTCCCCAAATGATAGTTGGACTTGTCCGGTTTTGCAATTCATTACAGCACTGGAGGTGGCTAAAAATGGACGGCCAAGGATAATGGGAGTCTTCTCAAAGACTTCCGGAATTGGACATGTGTCCAAGATGATGAAATCCACGGGGAATAGAAACTCCCCTACCTGAATCAAAACATCCTCCACTACCCCCTTAGGAATTCTCACACTCCGTGAAATCATGCGTGAGAGAAGCGTTTCGCCTCTATCCCGTTCTCCCTTTTAATGTGTGCTTGACCGAAATCCTAGACCTAAATTAGTGGGTTGCCCCAAGCGTAGGGCTGAGACCGGTGTAGCACAATACCCGGTAAGACCGGAATCGAATCCACAGAGAAGGCGAAGAGTGCTTGACTAAAAACTCGGGTTCCAGGTTTAACACAGCTCTTAGGTAGCCACCCTTGTGATTTGATTGGTGAATTAACTGAACTAAGAGAAAAACTGACTTTAATTAAACTATTTAAAAGGAAGTATGGTCGTAGGGGTCATAACACAAGTGACTAGGTCCAGGCAGTTCAGCTCTGTTCAGTGTTCTAGAAATGTTTGATTTTAGAGAGAAAAAGGTACCCCGAAAGATGCGAATCCTCATGGTCGCCGTTTACCCATGTACAGCAGAGAACAAGTTTTGGTCCCCCGTTCCCCGCGTTACATGGGCTCCGACAATGCCCGGACTCGTCTGACGGAAGCTCTTTAATAACCTAAAATTGCTTTTTCCTTGGTTAATTAAGAAAATAGGAGCAGAACAAATCCGGGCCTGGCCACGGTGTGTTAATCACCCCGCGACCATACTGGTTGAACTACTCACACATAGTAACTGAAACAACTAGCAAGATTTCGAAATTAAACATGCTGAATATCGATTGAAACGAAGATCCAAAAGTAAAACGCGGACAAACTCCCGCGAAATAAGAGTTAATGAAAATAAATAAGGAGTACCCGAAGCAATATGCCAAATCCGTGATCAAAACTTCAAAACTTCGATGGAAAAGCCCCCGGAAAATCGAATCTCCAAAGGGAAGAACGACTACTACTTGGAAGCAAAAACTAAACAATGTTCGAACCCTAATTCGGCCTAAAAACGGGGTATTTACTTTTCCCCGAAGTCAAACTACGTGGCAAAGTCAACTGGCTGTATAAGGCCCTCGGTATCGATACAGGAGAAGTCCTGTATCGATACCCAAACATTCTGTTCCCAAATTGGCACAAGGGTATCGATATAGGACAATCCCTGTATCGATACCGAGCCTGCTAAATTGAAATTCCAGCTGTTTGGTCGTCCTCACTTGGGTCCCACTGGTTCCCAACATGCCCGACCGCCATGTGTCCACTTTATGCGTTCTTTTTCGACCTGTTCCCTACAAAACAACCAAAGACCAGAAAAACCAAGGACAACACCGCATCAAGTGGAAAATGGAATAAAATCGTGCCTCTAATGCGCTAATTCGCCCTACTTAGGCGCTTATATCTATGACATTGCGCGCCTATCAATGTGCCCCATGTGTCCACTGTCGATACCACCATTGCTGGTTACTTCATCCCCAAAGGTAACCACATTTTGGTTTGTTGCCTTGGGCTCAGACGCAACCCTAGAGTTTGGGATTAGCCACTATGAGTTAGACCAGAGCGCCACCTCAAGGAAGATGGCTCAAATGTGGTGCTGATTGACCCTGAATTGAAAATGTTGTCGTTTAGCACTGGGAGACGTGGGTGCTCAGGGGTTAATCTTGGGTCCGCAATGGCAACCATGCTTATGGCTAGGCTCTTGCAAGGGTTTTCATGGGAGTTGCCGCCCACCATGTTGAAGATTGAGTTGAACGAGTCTGCGGGAGATTTGTCTCTTGCGGAACCACTCCATGCGAAAGCACAACCACGATTGGCTGAAGTCGTGTACCATCACCTTTGAAACTTCTATGGGTGTAATAAGAATTGCTCAAAACTAGTGGTGGGGTAACAAGAATTGTTGTAGTGAGAATTGTTGTACATATGTATATTACTCCCTCCGTCCCCATTTATTTATCCCTTTTGGAAGTTCGTGTCACTTTTTAATTGATTATATCTCGTAATTTACATTGTTTTACGTGATTTTAAAAACATTGACTTATAGATTTAATCGAGATCTATCGAACAAGATCCATATTGAATATAAAATTAATTTCCGATTTAAATTTATAACTAGTTTTTTTTATCCGGTTAGAATAGAACGAGGGACTAAAATTTGGGGACGGATGGAGTAGTATTTTTTATTAGTATCTTGTTATCTTCTTATGAACTATGACTATCCAAATGTGGTGCTCAAAACTAGTGGTGGGCTCAAAAGGACAATACTATTAATGACACTCTAAATTTTTTTGTTTGGATAAATTAGCTTGAAATAGAAAAATGGTTAACTGAATATACAGAATACAAGGGGCATACCCCATGAGGAAAAGAAAAAAAGAGAAAAGAAAAAGAAAAACCTAACCACAACAAAGGATATCCCACAATGCTCGAAGCACACTACAACGAAATAACACAAAAACAAAAGAATGTCATGCGAGCCTCAAGAACTGAACTCTTGAAGCCTTTAACATCTTGAGTTTCTCCTTAAGCTTCTTCTTATTTTGATCTCTAGTGGATGAAGGACTTGAAGAATCACCCATCACCGGGTTCAACTTATATCTCGGTCCAATGAAATCATCATCCAAAGGAATTCTTGGAGGCTCTCAAAACCGTGTAGACCGACGGAGAGCCGCGAGGGGAAGCTCTTGTTGAGAACTATCCTGACCAAGGAGAACCGGGGTAGAATCACAAAATACAACAACGGCAACATCTATATGTGACACCACCTCAACGGAGGAGGCTCCCGAATCCTCACATTTCTCAAGAACGCCAAACACGTTAGAAGTAGAAGAAACACAACTAAACGAGGAATTGACCAAAGGCAAGCCCAGAGTTTGAATTTTCCTCTTCACCACCTCTATCCAGACATCCTTATTTTCACTAACTTCTCCCTCTAGCTTTTGCATTCCTCTCATGAACAACTGGAACATCTTGTCCTACCTTCTCCTTGGTACCCTGTTCATGAACAACTGGCCTGAGTAGATATTAAAATACTTTGACTAGATATTAAAGACACAATTAGAAAATTCCTCAATTTAAGCCAGGATCATTATGCTCTTGCATTAGACTATAATTTTGCAAGTTGATCGAAACCATCTGTATTAACTTTGTTTATATTCTTTGTGTATATGTACGTGCAAAACTTGATTACATTCCATACGTGCCAGAAAAATTTAATGTTTGCCAACCCAACGTTCAAATTAATTTTGCATCAATCCTTGGTTGAGTAGCTGCAACAGCATAGAACTCTAGGAAACAAAAAGCTCAAAATTTTCAAAAACAATTGCACTCACTCTCAATTTGGGTAACCCTATTTACCCAAAAAAAAATTTGGGTAACCCCCAGAATGCAGGGAATATTGAGTGTCATCACTTGATTTTTTATTTTTTATTTTTGCGCATTTCTTAAAAAGGAGATTTCTAAGCATTCTTAAAATGGAGAAGCAGTAGCACCAATTTGCCAGTACACAATCAGCAGCACCAAATTGCATTGCCAATAATCCGGCAGCCTCCAATGAAATGACTCTGAGGTTAGCAACCCCAAAGCGATTTACCTTCCAGCACTTATAATGTCATAAGATCAACCTTGTCAGCCCACCAAACCAGCAGTTATCAATAACTTTAATGGAAAAATCTACCGTCAGCCCAATGGGCGGACAGTAAAGTGCATAAAATCTGAAATCTTACATGAAGAGTTCAAACAGTGAAAATTCTTCCATGTAAGAATGTTTTATCGTCAGTTCAATGGGCTAACGATAGAAGGATTGAACTTTAATAACATCAACATATGCAACTTTCAGAAACATATAATAGAACCATCAATCAGAACTACAATCAGTACGTTGTGTGTTTACTTCTAGCATCTCTCTTCTTTCACCCTCTCAGAGTGAGGTCATCCACACTCATCATCATGACATCACACATGTAATATCAACGCGGAGGAACATCGTATAGTATTGTAACTAGTATTGTTTCCTTGGTTGGTTTGTTTCCCACAGTACCTTTTATTACTCTCCGGATTAATTAGTCCCTCTTTGAAATCAGTGTCATTTTTTATTGCTTATATTTTTCAATGTGTATCTCAAAAAATAGGGAAAAATTCAAAATACCCCCCAATCTTTGACTTCAATGTCTGATAGACTCCCAAACTTTTTAAAAAATCAATTTCACTCCTAAACTTTCATTCCATTATCAAATAAACCCCCACCGTCTCAATTTGTCAAATCCCTAACGGTTTTTGCTGATTTGGACATTGTTACTCCGTTAAATGCTTACGTGGAATCCTATTCCACTTAGAATGTGACACGTGTCATCTTCTCTCTCTCTCTCTCTCTATGTTTTCTTCAAAAACCAGAATCAAGCTCAATGCCATTTTTCCTTCCCGTTTCCAAAATCAAACTCGGAGACGAAAACCCAAAATTACTCAAAATTCTATGAGCCCAGACATGGCTGGTGGCAACAAAAACAGGATCCCTCGTCACCTCCTTTGAAATAGGGCACCGAAACTCTACCGGACAAGCCAATGGCATTCACCAGTCTCTTCAACTCCCTCTTCAAACTCGCCGCCATCGGATACCGTCGAAAACCCCTGTCTTCGCCATCCTCCAATTTCATATTTTTTTTTTTAACAAAAACTAGAATAAAATTAACCCAATTAAAATAATTACCAATTGAAGAAGAAGATCAACAACCCAATTGGATCACCACCACCATCATTGAACTTGCCCTATTTAGGCAAACACAGTGTAGTAGTGCGTTTCCCCTGTTTCATCCTCTTTTTCAACCGGTAAAACAAAAACCCATTTCAGATCTCTCCATTTTTTTGGTGTTTGAGTGCCTGCGGATAACCGGCGACTCGGTTGCTACAACCCGGTCGCAAAACATGGACTGGTGTCGATGGTCCACGAGCTTGTTCAATTTCTCTGACGCGGCAAAATTAGGGTCCTTGGATTACGGGCAAATGGTGGCGGGGTAGTCGACGCTGCAGATACCGGATGAGTACAAGTACACAAATGATTTGTTGAGGGTTTGTGATAGGAATAAGGATGGGCTGGTAGATTATCAAGAGTTTAGGAGGTATATGGATGCTAAGGAGTTGAAGCTGTACAGGATTTTTCAGACAATTGATAGTTGAGCATAATGGGTACGTACACTGGTTGTCCTTTATTCCTTTGTTTTAATTTGCAGTTTTGTTACAAATAATTACTCCATAAGACATTGGGAGAGGGAGAGGAAAGAGAGAGAGACACGATGACACGTGTGACATTCTAAATGGACATTTAACGGAGTCACAATGTCCAAATCAGCAAAAACCGTTAGGGATTTGACAAATTGAGACGGTAGGGATTTATTAGATAACGGAATGAAAGTTTAGGAGTGATTGATTTTTTTAAAAGTTTGGGAGTCTATTAGACATTGAGGTCAAAGATTGGGGGGTATTTTGAATTTTTCCCCAAAAAATATGCAATAAATCTTATTTGATATATTTAAATTAATTCTATAATACAAAGATTGCAAAATCATGAAAATCATAATAAATTGAGAGCTATAAGCAACAAAAAAATGATACGAATTTCAAAAATAGATAACAAATCCGGACAGGGGAGTACTGTATTTCACATTTTTATGTTGCTTTCGAACTGGTAATTGACTTGACTTTATCTAACCCCTAAGTGTGGTCCTGCTATAAACCGAATTTTTCACGAGTGTAACCAAATACATACTGTAGTTAATAACCAATCAAGGAACCAATTGCCGCTAACACGACATTGCTCACCCCAGATTAAGCTTCAAAACTCTCTGTTAAATATTGATAACTTTCATGGATTCTCTTCGAAATTAATACTCTCTCTCCATATGTTTGTTACTTTTCTTGTGGGCAACCATAATTGGAAGAAGTGGTATCAGTGTTTAGAAGCTATCCACGAAGCGCTCGTTGCAAAATACAAGATCATGGGAATTTGTAGGCTTAGAACAGGGAGAGCAATTGAACAACAATATGAAGAAACATGAATTGTTGTTGAAAGCCAGATATGGAAGAGATGTCATTGTTGGCCTCTTGGATAATGGTAACGCAAACCACTAGTTAGTGCATCAAAGTGACATTTTTGAAATACTTTTGACATTGATATGGAGCGTCCGTGACAATAGCATGTGACAGTTTATCAGGGAAAAATCCTTTAACAATTACTATTAGCTTTTCATACACAAATTCTAATTGCAAATGAAGTTATTCTTTGTTTACATTAATTTCATATGAATTTGGTTCATAATTTTAAAAATGCAACTGTTATATCATTTCACATTATTACTTGTATCCGTAACAATATGTAAAAGCTACAAGGACCAAATCGTAATTGCAGAGAAGCTTGGTGTTTTCTTTCACCGCCTCACGTCATGGGTGAGGTCATCATCTTAAAATCGCCCATATCATCCTACGCAACATATATACATTCAGGGGCGGATGTACATTGGGGCTGGGGTGGGCCCTGGCCCCCCGCACTTCAGAAAAAATTAAAAAAAAAAAAAAATTTGCGACGAATAATATAAATTTTAAAGTAGGGAAATTTCAACCAATAGTGAGCTTTGGCTCAATGGTTAAGTGTGCCTTACTCTGCACTTCCATCCTGACGATTCTTCCCAGGCCAAGCACAGCTTGGTCTTTTGTCTTTTTAATTGCTTGGCCTTTTTTCTTTTTAATTGCAACTGTAATGCTCATCTCTCTCTCTCTCTCTCTCTCGCAATTTGTAAAAAAAATTTATTAAATGGAGAGAAACATGACACCTTTGGGCATTGAATTTTTCCCAAAGTTTAGCATTTTTACTCTATGTTTCTTTATGGAATATGGTAGGAATTAATGTACAATAAAAATTAAATCACACACATGTCGATTTATATAATTATATGAATAAATTACGGATTACTCATCTTTTTATATGTAATTATGTATGACTTCTTAGTAATTTTTTTTTCATATTTTTCCATACAACATGTTTTTCATTGAATGGTGCCACCCCCGTGGCTGAATCTAGGCTCTGTCCCTGATTTCCAGTGTCTCAAATTATCAATGTTTACATAACCGTCAAGCTGTGCAATTGCAAAGCTAATTTGGCAACTGTTATAACTGATTTTTTAGGACCGAGGACGAATATTAGTCCTCTATCCGTAATGTCACCTATGAGAGGGCAATTCTGGCCTCGTTGTAGCCATCGACCGAGTTATCAAATGCCTACAGCTAATGGCACCCCCGGATGAAAAATCCTAGCTCCGCCACTGTATACATTGCATTTGTCATTTTCTTAATTTCTGTCTTTTTTTTTTTTGGCAATAGTGGGACATCGTAGTATTGTTTTCTTTTGACTTTTTGTTTATTAGTTTGTTTGTTCTCCTCTATTTCTTATTTTTACATAGTGTATATACGAATGTAACTGCATTTGTTATTTTTTTTTTTTTTGGAGGGGGCAAAAGGGGAATATTTTAATATTGTTTTTCTTTTGACTTTTTGTTTATTGGTTTGTTTGGTCCTATTTTAACCGTGTATTTGATCACACTCATTACGAATTCGGTCTAAAAAAGGACCACGCTTCAGATAACTTGAATATATATATATATATATATATATATATATATATATATAAGTCCCGATCTCTTAAGGGATCCCTCATACAAAATTTGGCGTGGACCAAGGCATTTGTCAACTTTCCGGATCAAATTTTGATGATCCGAACCGCTCAATGTTTTTAAAATGCATTTTCCAAGGCCTACACGGAAAATCTTCAAAAAAAAAATACCCGGAAGGGCATATGTACAGTTTTATCGAAAATTGCTTGGATCAAGCCCTTCCGGGTATTTTTTTTGAAGATTTTCCGTGTAGGCCTTGGAAAATGCATTTTAAAAACATTGAGCGGTTCGAATTGTCAAAATTTGGCTCGGAAAGGTGAGGTCCGCACCAAATTTTGTATGAGGGATCCCTTATTAGATCATTGGTGTGTGTATATATATATATATATATATCACACAATATTTGACACAAATTTTAATTTTCGAACCCCATGCGAATAATCGGAGTCGTTCAATTTATTTAAAATATGTTTTCAAGATTACCGGTAAAAAATCAACTCATTTGAATATCGGTAAGGCCTTTATCAGTTCATTTAGTTGATTCTTGTCAGATTTTACAGAATAAATTTGAATGAACCGATCAAGCCTTTACCGATATCCAAATGAGTTGATTTTTACAAGTAATCTTAAAAACATATTTTAAACAACTTGAACGGGTCCGATTGTAAACGTGAGGCTCTGATTATTGTTGTGTCAAATGTTGTGTTATTCGTTGTGCCCATGAAACCGCCCCGAATATACGAGGATGATCTAATGAGGACTCCTTCATTAAAATTCCGTGAGGACCTCATGGATCGGGGTCGAATCTTGACGATCGGAACCGCTCAATATGTTTGAAACGTGTTCTTAATGGTCACCGCGAGGATTCGCCAAAAAAAAAAAATTACCCAGAATGGTTTCATTTGAGGATTTGTTGATAAACTGTATATATACGGTTATTATGAAAAACTACTCGGATGAAGCCCCTTGGGTTTTTTTTTTTTGGCAATTCCTCGCGTTTGCTTCGGAAAACATGTTTTAAAACATTAAGCGGTTTGGATCGTCGAAATTTGGTCCGAAGAATAAAAAAAGGGGTGGTTCTCACGGTGGAGATCCATGAGGGAGTCCTTAGGAGATCGTCATTGAATATATATATATATCTTCACATTGGTTTGGTTTGGTTATATCTTCACATTCAGACCCCCAGATTGAAGCTCTTGGGGTATTTTTTTTTTATGTTGCCAATTGTTTAGGGAAAATTTGATCCGTCCAATGTGTTCAGAAGGTGTTTTCCATGGTCCACGCAGAAAATCTTCCACACAAAAAAAAAACCGGGAAGGGCTTGATCCAACAGTTTTTCACAAAAACTGTAAATATACAGTTTTGCTTAGGTTCAGAGTTCGACTTTCCCAATCAAATTTCGATGATCCGATCTATTCAATATGTTTGGAACGTATTTTCAAGTATGTTCGCGGTCTTTTTTTGCCAAACATATATTGTTTTACAAAAAAAAAATTGCTTAATCCAAGCCCTTCACGGTCTTTTTTTTTTGTGCTAATTTCTACTAAAGAGCCCTGAAAAACACATTCCCAACTCATTGAAAGGATTGGATCATCGAAATTTGATCGGGAAAGTTGAAGTCCGGAAAGTCGAAGTCCGGACCCAAGCAAAATTCGGAATCTTTGTAAGGGGTGTAAGTGCCTAAAAAAGAGTACGAGGGGTGTAAATGCAAACCGAGCAAAGTATAGGGGGTCAAAGTGCAAATACCCCTAATAATTAAACACAATTATCTCCTATAATCGTTCCAAAAAGTAACAATATTTTCGCAGCGCAAAAGATTGTTACCAATTTGATTTAGAGCCAACACATATTGATAGCTCAAACTATTATCTGCGAAAGCTATGTGAAAGCATTTATTTTAATTTTCAAGTTTATTATCCAGTCAAAGAATTTTATCGATCGAAATGTAAGAGATTGTTACTGGTAACAAATTGTTAATTAGCAATTTCACGTAATTCATGTTTGTTTACATTATTCAACACCAAATTCTCTTCATGCTTCAGTTGAGACCTAACACCAGTTACTTTCCATTGAATTCAATTAAATTGGTGATACTCCATTGTGATAAAAGAAAGTCTAAGTCCCCAGAAAATATACCCATAATTTATTTAGAATTTGAAAATTAATGACCCAGATTTAATCCAAGTGAAATGGGCTGGTTATTTTTAAATTCTGGGTAAATTCTAAGTGTATTTTCTGTATAGGTAGTAGTGCTGTTGTGATAATTTGCACGTGATAACTGTCCATGGGAATTCCACCACAGAGCATATTCAAAGTATTTGAACAGTTCATCTTTGTTTTTGGATCTTCCACGATAAAAATGTGAATCCATCTAGTTCATGTACTCTTTAGTCTTCTGCTCCTAACTGATTCCGTTGTTTTCCTTCTATTTTGCACACGGAAGTTGTAAGTTTTTGCATCCTTCAAATTGTCTTTTTAGTTTGATGCTTACTTCTCCATATGTTACTAATGGTAGTTTGTGGATCCACACATGATGATGTGTGTAAATATGGCATCATTTTAACAAACAACATGATTCACGTTCGAGATAATACACGAGTAAAACAACACATCCACTGATCCATGTTGGGGAAAATATATGAATTAGGAATTTCTGTTAGAATAATAATTCTAAATGATATGCATCAAACAAATAAAGGAAATTAAATAAATAGAGAAATGATTAGAAAAGCCTGTGGGGTGGTCGAGACACGCGAAACGCGCTTTCCTTGGGACAGATACACCCCCTTCTGCACGGGGTTGAATGGCGCTCCTTCCCTAAGATACAACGACCTTCGAGTTTTCTT
This sequence comes from Vaccinium darrowii, assembly GCA_020921065.1. Taxonomy (NCBI): domain Eukaryota; kingdom Viridiplantae; phylum Streptophyta; class Magnoliopsida; order Ericales; family Ericaceae; genus Vaccinium; species Vaccinium darrowii. The sequence continues at coordinate 38,796,702 of CM037156.1, forward strand.
CTGTGCAGCGAATTAAACTCACGATCCAATTGTTTCACGACACTCAAAATAATATATGAAAGTAATCCTCAAAATATAGTGAAAGAACCAACACAAGACTTTAAACTTTTAGTACTAGAGCTTTGCTTGAAGATGAGGAGGTCAGTATTTTGTTTGTTTATGTCGAATAAACCAAGACTAAGTCCACTCTACTGATAGAATCCTTAAAGCAAAAGCAACCACACATTTATAGATTGAAGTTCACATTCTGATATTTAGGAGAATAAATAGGAACCACTAACTTTATAATCTGTTAGGAAAAATCAAACAACAGCAACAGTTATAAGAAAAGTCGGAAAGTGGTTTGTTTGTTGGAGATTAAATAGGAGACCAAGTCAAGGTAAAAAATTGATTCCATGTATCTCTCCAACAAATTATTTTACTTGGGGATTAATCTATAAAATATAAATGTAAAATATTAAATTAAAACAACAATCGACACCAAACAAAGCAAAGGACAAAGGCAAGCTACTGAAAATTATGGGCTAGATCAGATGATCATATACTACTAGAGAAACAAAAAAAATCAAAATAAAGTCTAAAACTGACCAGCAATACACATATGCATCTAATCACGAGGACCCTAAAATTTCTTTCTGATCGTTGAGAATTTCTTGGTTGTAGCCCTTTCAACTTGGTTGCGTTGTTGCGATATATGTCATATCCGGTTATCATAGTGTCATTGTAACGCCCCCAAGATTTGGGCACGTTAATTATTATTACAAACCACAATAAAGTTTGATCCTTAAACTTCAATACAAATAGTAATGTCCTCAAATACTATATAAATGATAACCGGGGTGGTTCTAGGTCTTCGTCTATCCCTGCGCCGAGTCATTCCCCACTCTGGCAGCATTTCCTGCTCCATAGGACTGGTCCCCGTAGTATTGTTCCTGTCCATCTGGATAATCTGACATAATACGTCCGAGTCGCAAAGGCAACATCATGGTATTATGCCAGGGTTACACGAGTGCAACACCGTGAGCAAAGCCCAGTAGTTCACTATACTAAGCTTCTAAGTAGCAATTCTAGAACAATATGTTCAAAAACAGTATATAATACTTGTGAACAGTAAACCATGCAATATATCATGCGTGTCAATGCGGATCAGAGTAAACATGCGCAGAAAACAGTATTTCGTTTCGGTATTTCAATCCGTGTCACGTGTCATTTTCTCAAAACATATTCCCGGTTCGTTTTCTCAAAATCGTTCTCCATTATCAACAGTTTCCCAAAAATATCATTTTCTCGTATAGTGCCTCTTTCAGCATTCTTCTTCAAATTTCATACATCTCCCACCACTCGAAAGTTATTGGTCCGCTTAAGCCTCCTCTCAGCTGACGGTACCAACCTTTCCGCTCGAGGTCCCGGTTATCGTGCATCACCGAACTTAACAGCCTGTTTGCACGGTCCATTCTCCCCGCGACTCACACGACACAGTCCTGGCCGTCTTGCATCACCGAACTTAACAGCCTGTTTGCAAGGTCCGTTCACCGTGTGTTGTGCACGCTTAGCCCAAACATCCTAGTTCTCTCCGCGAACTGGAAGTGGCGCTCTCGCTGCACTACCGCATCAAAACCATCCCTCCAAAGTTCTCTCCGCGAACTTGAGGTGGCAACCAACAGCTCAATCTCATCACATCACATCTCATTTCGTTTCATTTCCCGAAAATTCTCATTTCATTCTCCAAAAAATTTTCATTTCATTTCCAAAAAAATCTCATTTTCATTCTCACCTCTATTTTCTCACCAGCCGTGATTTAAATCATTTAAATCTCGTGTCATAACGTTACGTGCTCAATGCTCAAATCATGCCCATGCAATGTTCTATAATCTTTCTCCAAAAATACTCATATTCCTCCATAACATTTTTCACATAAAATCATACATTTTTATACACCAACTTCCTAAAAAAAAATAATATCTCAATAGAAATCTTTTCTCATGAAATCATTCGTATAATATTTCTACGAAAATCATTTCCCATAAAATCACACACTTTAATGCACTATCACTCCCAAAAATAATATTCCCAATATCTCCAAACTTTATTTCCCATCACCAAAAATCTCATTTCTCCCTTTTTCTCTCAAAAATTATATTATTCCTCTCTAGAAAAATAAATTAGTAACTTGCTCTTTCTCTAAAACAAATACACCAACTTCTATTTTTGAAATTTCTTGTCAAATCAACTATTTATATATCTCTCCAAAATATATACTTTACATATCTAGAAAAACTCACTCTCTAATAATCTTGTGTAAAAACAATACTTTCATACATAGTAAAATCACAACTTTCTTTCTAAAATAAACCATTCACTTCTTTTTCTCCACAAAAATCCATAAAATACTCACTAATTATTTAGTAAAATATTTCTTCAAAAACATTTTTCTAAAATCTCTCTTTTCATTTTAAATTAGTAAAAATCACCACACTAACTTACAATAGTTACATAAAATAATAGGTCTTTCTTGTTAGTAAGAACAAATCCTTCACTCATCAAGATTAATCTTACAAAAATATCATTTGAATAATAACCATGATTTAATCAACACTAATTAATTAATACTTCCAAGAAATATTAACATAATAATAATAAAATCCTTTCTAGAAAAATACATATCTTCTAATTAACTTCTAATCACTTCTAATCAACTACTAGTCATCTTCTAATTACCTTCTAATCACTTCTAATCTTACTAATCCCACTTCTAATTTCATGAAGAACTACTCAAATTAGAACCTCCTTATCATGCTTGTAAATCTTTCTACATAAAATACTCTTTCTTGAACACTAAGAAATAGACTTAGTAACTTAATACATGCACTAATCAACCCAATCAAGCTTCATAATAAACTCTAGAAAACTATTAGAACATCATAATGATTCTAGAAATAACTAACTAGAAGATTAGTTTAGTAAACTACCTTGTTTTCCGGGTGTAAACCGGAAGCTAATTAGCACTCCGTTGATGTAGAACTCTCCTTAATCTACCTAGCTTACTTACTAATTAGCTTAGTAAGTAGCTAATTAGAACTATAATAGGGTGGCTATAAGGTAGTAGAAGTAGTTTGTTGGTTGGGAATATGGAGACAAATAGACAAGTGTAGGGTATATGGGGTCCAAATGCACAAAGGGGTTGCTATTTATAGCAAATGAGTGACCTCTCTCTCCCTCTTTCTCCCTCACGGCACACACACACACACTAGGGCTGAAAGTTTCACATGGAAGGAGTAAATGAAGTGTTTAAATGGCACATGGTCAAGTACACCACTTGCACACCAGGTTTAGGCTAGGTATCTAGGTTTATTCTTGCAAAAATGAACCAACATGGGTACATTCAAGGTCACCAACGTGGGAAGCAAAGGGGTGGAAAAATATGCCTCCCGCTGTGTAGGTTTTTGCATGGTTATCCTTGTTACGGGGTGTTTTTAGGAGCAAATATACACAATTGGGCATGTGAATGGAGTTATGGCTAGAGGGTAGCCCTAACTAGCTACAAGTAGGGTGGAATATTCCTTCCTTAAAACATGGAGCCATGTTTCATGGGACTTGGAGTGCAAGTTTAAGCATAACTAGGTCTAGGTTATGTAGATTGTACACAATGCATGTATTGTGAGGGTATGTATAGGTTACTCCAAAAATAACAAGGCTTGTTCTAACTAGTCTAGGGTACAAAACCTTAGTTTAGGAATCTTTCTAAACTCTCCACTTGCTTGAACAAGTGAACAATGCATTAAATCCATACATGTGCAAGTGTACTTTGCATACATTCGCACACACACTACACTCTCACTCTCTCTCTACCGATCTCTCTCTCTCGGCATCTCTCTCTCTCTCTCCCCGTGGCTCTCTCTCTCTCTCTCTCTCTAGGTTACTCCCTCTCTCTCTAACTTGGTAATATTCCAAGTTCCAAGACGCGAGGTGACTACTCCATGACGTACCAAATATGGTTGAGTGAAGTAATGGTGGTGGTTGGGTAGGTTTCGGGTATTAAACACGGTCCCCGGGTGCTACGGTAGTGTAACTGATTTGTTACTCGGTCTCGTACGCGCATATACATGGCTATATTTCGAGTTATTCGAATAAAAAGAATTAATTAATATTTTAATAGAAAAATATTTCAGAAATCCGGAAATTAAAAAAAAATAATTAATTAAATTATTTAACGAAATTTTTATTTACGAAAATTAGGGTCGTTACAGTCATATCCAGTTATCGTAATCCTCTAGATGTATTTTTTTATATATCTCGAGTTGCTTGATTTTTTCTATTATGATAATCTGAACAAACCGAGTACTAGCTTGTTTGCTTGGTATTTAAAATTTAATGACTTTTAAAAAAATGTTCGAGGAATGTAACAAACCGAATAAACGGGCTTTCAACAAGTGAACATGAGCTCGAACTCAATAGCTTAGTTAGTTTATCCACCCTACATTTTCAAAAACAATTGCACTCACTCTTAATTTGGGTAATCCTTAGATAACCCCAGATAGCAGGGACTATTGAGTGTCACCACTGCGATATTTTTTTGTTGCACAATCTTAAAAAGGAAGATTCCTAAGCTCGCTTTTTATCGGATCTCTAAATCTCCGAGCAAAGATATTGATCAGGCCTATTGCTTGGTGAAAAGGTCTCTGTTATCGTTTATGCATGCAATATCCAACTCCCGTAATTTGTAGGCTTTTTTCCGGTCCATTCCGATAAAATAGAGGATGATACTTCCTATTCATATATATATATATGGGGCCGGTTTCGGGGACACAAATTTTGACATAAGTTTTGACACTTCATCTCAACTCTTGATTTCAACGGCTGAGATTAGAATCCGAAACTGTACACCCTCTTCCCCCTCTCCATCTCCTCACCTAATCTCTGCCCCCACCCCACAACATCATCTCCTTACGGTCTCTCTCTCTCTCTCTCTCCGGCGAACTCCATATCCGGCGACCTTCCCTACTTTCTCTCTATCTTTCTCTCTCTCTCTGTGTGTCCACGCGTGCGCAAGATCGATCTCGTAAACCCATTGACTCTCTCTATGGTGGATATATCTACTGTTCTACACCCTTTTATATTCTGCACACCCGAGTTGCTAATTTTGGAATTTCACCCTGGTTTTTTATTCACTGGTCTCAAATTAGATAACATCGAATATTTGAAAGAAAAAATTGCAGTTCGAATTCTGTTGTATTGGGTTTGTTTTGAAATTGATGTTTCTGATGGGCGTTCTTTATCTATGAGAAATTTGTATTGGGTTTTGGTGATTGTATATATCTAATTAGGGGACTGTAATTTGGAGCATGAAATGGGTTTTGCTTGCTATTGATTGTTCTGAAGTGGGCTTGCTTTAGAGAAATTCACTTTTATTTTTTGAACAATATAAATTGGCTTTTATATAAGATGTTGGGGACAATTGTAATGGCTTTTAGATTCAGATCGATCCAGGCTTATTGTGTTTGTCTATGGAATATTGCATTGATTGACCCAAATCCAAATATGGATTTCTCTTTCTTTCTCACTTGTCCCTAGCTGATACCAAATCAAACCTACTGGTATTGATTTCGGGAGAGAGAGAATGGAGGGTTGCCGGAGATGGTGGTGCCGGACAGAGAGAGATCAGGTAAGGAGATGGACGGGGGAGAGATTAGGTGAGGAGATTGAAAGAGGTGAGAGAGTGTACACTTTAAGATTCTAATATCAGCCGTTGAAATCAAGGGTTGAGATGGAGTGTCAAAACTTGTGTCAAAATTTGTGTCCATAGAACCGGCCTCTATATATATATACCTGGTCACTTTTCCGGCACAACTTAGGAGAGAGCTCCAATAGTTGTGCAGGACAGTAATTTGAAACATTCATATTAATTTTCTCTTTATAATTAAACACAATTATCTCCTATAATCGTCCCAGAAAGTAACAACATTTTCGCGGCGCAAAAGATTGTTTCCAATTTGATTTAGAGCCAACACATGTTGATAGCTCTAACTATTATCTGTGAAAATTAAATGAAAGAATTTATTTTAATTTTCATGTTTATATATTATCCAGTCAAAGAATTTTATCGGAATGTAAGAAATTGTTACTGGTAACAAATTGTTGCAGCCTCAAATTAGCAATTTGACATTGAGCTAACATTTGTGAGATATTACGGAACAATCTTCACATAATTCATGTTTGTTTACATTATTCAACACCAAATTCTCTTTATGCTTCAATTGAGACCTAACACCAGTTACTTTCCATTGAATTCAATTAAATTGGTGATACTCCATTATGATAAAAGAAAGTCTAAGACCCCAGAAAATATATCCATAATTTACTCAAAATTCGAAAATTAATGGCCCAGATTTATTTCAAGTGAATTTGGGCCAATGATTTTTAAATTCTAGGTAAATTCTAGCTAGTGTATTTTCTGGGTATGTAATTGTGTTGTTGTGATAATTTGCACGTGATAACCGTCCATGGAAATTCCACCACAGACCATATTCAACTGGGTATGTAGTGGTGCTGTTGTAATAATTTGCATGTGATAACCGATGGGAATTCCACCACAGAGCATATTCAAAGTATTTGAACAGTTCATCTTTGTTTTTGTATCTTCCACGACAAAAATGTGAATCCATCTAATTCACGTTCTTTAGCCTTCTGCACCTTATTGATTCTGGTGTTTTCCTTTTATTTTGCAAACAAAAGTTATAATTTTTTGCATCCTTTAAATTGTCTTTTTAGTTTGTTGCCTACCTCTCACTACAAGAAAAATTACCTATGGCGACGAAATGTGGTGAGGAAATTCAAATTTCCTCGCTAAATGGGTCTATAAGGCGAGGAACTCTATACCGACGAAATCAATTTCCTCGCCAAAAAGCAAAGATTTAGCGAGGAAATGAATATTTCCTCGCTAAAGGGCACCCATTTGGTGACAAAATTAACTTTCCTTTCCAAAAAGCTAAGATTGGCAACAAAACTACCTTTCCTCTTCAACGGGCACGCATTTGGCGACGAAATTATCTTTCCTCGCCAAAAAGCTAAGATTGGCAACGAAATGAATATTTCCTCACTAAAGGGCACCCTTTTGGCGACGAAATTTATCTTTCCTCGCCAAAAAGCTAAGATTGGGGACAAAATTATTTTTCCTCGTAAAAAAACTAAGATTTGGCGAGGAAATGATCACTAAAGAGCACCCATTTGACAATAAAAATTATCTTTTCTCGCCAAAAAATTGAAGATTTGATTCATTTTCATGGTTTTTACCCGTATTGGGGTTTTCCACATGCTAGAGGTGGGGCACACGCAAGTTAATTTTTTATAACTTTTCAAGTCATGTATGTTTCATTTGGTTGTAATAAGATGTATAATCACTCTCGTTACACGTAAATGCATGGTAATGTAACTCTAAAATATCACATATTACTCTAGAAGCATGGAATAATTACTCATTTCATATGACTATCGTAGTTTTTTCATTTTTATTTTTACTCTATTTCACCGTAGTTTGACACTTCAAAGATCAAAAAATGTTTCACAAAACCATACTAGTGTAAATTTATAGTCGGTATTTAATATCGTAAAATAAATAAGTAGTTCAAATTAAACACTTATCCTATTTATGATACCATAAAATTATAATAAAAGAAAAGAACTTATTTGTCGTATGCACACACTAATTAGTGAGACTAAATGTATACATATCATATTGATCATGTCATTTGCATATAAATCTATTATTATTATTATTACTCAAATAGAATAATGATTTGGTCTCCTAAAATGATCATCCATTTTGAAACAAAGGTGGGTATCATACTATCATGTATTAGAAAGCGAATTAAGATTTATGTGTTACAATCATTACATAGGTATCAAAATTAAAAAATCTGACTGGCATAGAAAATAAAATATATATTTCCAAATGTTGCTGCTTGATTTATTTAGATTTTAAAAATAAAAATAAAAAGATTGGAAGATAGAAAAATAGTAGCACAAATATCGTCGCGAATATCTAATTGTAAGCATGGCAGAGTAATCGGACGAATATAATTTTTCACATTAAATTAATTGTTGTAAGGATAAATAAGAAACTAATCTTTAGCTCGACAAGTCCAGATATTCAAGGGACTCTCGATACAAGATCATTCAAGTCAAACATAACACAAACGCAACAAGTCAATGCCTACGAAGGTAGACACCACCCAAAAACATTCTCATGAGTTAGTTGTGGTAATAATTTTTTTTCGTTGCGATGAAAAGCCAGAGGTACGGGAAGAACGAAATTCATTAATCGGTTATCAATTCACAAAATTTAAAAATAAACAAATATATAAATGCAAAGGTAAGTAATTCTAATAAGTAAAAACTTAAAGAGACTAAAATTAGACAAAAAGATTTTAAAAAAAAATAGTGAGGTGAAAAGAACTACAAAAGGTTATATATTAAAAGTTGTTGAACTTTGCATTGAATGGAAGTTGCCGTGGTGGATGGGGCGCTCGTTGCTTGAGAGGAGGTTGTGGGTTCAATTCCCAGCGGAGGTGGAGAAGCTGGAATTGGATTCCTTCTTTTTTTAGTTTCAGGAGTTTTGGCGAGGAAATTTTTCCTCGCCAAATGGTCAGAATAGGCGAGGAAATATTTCCTCGCCAAAACTCCTGAATAGGCGAGGAAATATTTCCTCGCCAATTATTCCGAATAGGCGAGGAAAACAAAATTTCCTCGCCAATTGGTCAGAATAGGCGAGGAAATATTTCCTCGCCAATTGTTCCGAATAGGCGAGGAAATTTATTTTTCCTTGCTAGAATACCTTTTGCGACGACCTATTGGCGAAGAAACCTGGCGAGAAAATTTTTTCTCACCAATTCCTTTAGTGAGGAAATTCGGTTCTTTGGCGAGAAAATTCATTCCTCACTGTAGACATTTTTTCTTGTAGTGTCTCCATATATTACTAATGGTAGTTTGTGGATCCACCACTGATCATGCATGCATGTAAAAATGGCATCATTCTAACAAACAACATGATTCACGTTCAAGATAATACACAAGTAACACGACACATGTAGGACCAATGTCAATGTCACTTGTAGGACAAATGCCAGACTTTTCTGGTGGGGGTTCAACACTTCAACCAATGTCAATGTCACCTGTAGGATCTATTTGCTGTAAAACCTACTCCCTCCGTCCCCAAATTTTGATCTCTCGTCCAATTTTAACCGGATAAAAAACAAGCTATAACTTTTAATCGGTAATAAATTTTATATTCGATATGGATCTTGTTTGATAGATCTCAATTAATTCTATAAAACAATGTTTTCGAAATCATGTAAAACAATGTATATTCCGAGATATAATCAATTGAAAAGTGGCACGAACTCCCAAAAGGGACAAATAAATGGGGACGGAGGGAGTACATAGGACCTATTTTGGTCTAAAATACAACCCCAAAATATAAGAAGAGAACAGAAGTGAGGGAGAGAGATGCAGATGTGAGAGTACGCATGAAGGAAGAAAGAGAAAAAGTTAAAGTCTGACACTTGTATTTGACCGAGACTTGGGAGAGAATAGAGTGTAGGAGAAAGATGAGCCATTTTATCTGGACCAGTGATCCATACCAAACAAAGCAAAGGACAAAGGCAAGCAAAATAAAGACTAAAACTGACGAGCAATACACATATGCATCTAATCACAAGGACCCTAAAATATATATTTAAAATTTATTCGATGATATCTATCAAATAAGACCAATATTGAATACGTAATTATATATATAAAAAGAATAATTTTTTAGGTATAGTCTCTTTTTTCCCGCTAACTTTGAACTCATGAATATTAATGGGTTTGATGCATTTAAACTCAGTGTTTTTTCACTAATTTTGAGCTCGTGAATATTCATCAGGTTTAAGCTCGAGTTTCACTAGGTTAATTTGATCAGCTCGTTATTTTTACTTACTTTGAGCTCATTGACTATCTCGGTTTGAACTTATAATAATAATAAAAAAAGCCCACACCAAAAAAAAATCACTTTTCTATACATAATTACATATTAAATATTAGTCTTGTTTGATAGATGTCGTCAAGTAGATTTTAAATTCATATTTTTTTCCAACATCGGATATTAAAAATAAAAGTTATAAATGTTTTAATTTGTAAAAAATGAAAAGGAGAGAAATAGAGTGAAAAGTGGGATAGTTAGTGGAGGACAAAGAGAGACAGAGAGAGAGGAGACGGACAAAAAAGAGAAAGGATGGAAAGAGAGAGTCAGAGGGCGTGAGAGAGTGCCATGCGTCTAGGGTGTGAGAGGCTTTGAGTGTAGGGGTGGTATGTATCACCACGGGAGGAAAAATGTTTGGTTTAGAACTGTGGAGTAGTTGTTGTCAAACATACGAATTCTAATAGATGTGTGTATCGTTTCATGTAAACGTGTTCCATGCAACAAATTTGAAATCCACTGGAGGGAAAATGTTTGGTTTAGAACTGTGAAGTAGTTGTTGTCAAACATACGAATTCGAATAGATGTGTGTATCGTTTCATGTAAACGTGTTCCGTGCAACAAATTTGAGATCCACATGTGTTCGGACAAGAGGGTGTATCGTTTCATTGTTCTTCTAAACTATTAGTCCTGAAAATGTGCGGATGAGAAAACATGCTAAATGTATCTAGACAGAAAATGGTGAAAGCAAGATCATAAAAAATCTACGGATGCATACCAAAATGAACATATTTGTAAAACAAATTTAGGAGGTGTTCTATTAACAAAAAAAAAAATTATTTTTTCCAAAAACTAGAGGTTATTTTCTTATAAAAGAACAATGATACATGTACAACAAAAGTCTCCAACAAGTCTCCAACACACTCACATAGTGTGTGGATCTCATACACAATTCACACTTAAGTGTGTGTGGGCTCCACACACCATGTGAGTGTGTTGGAGACTTGTTGGAGCTGGTTGTTGGACACTTACCATTTTTGTTTAGGATGATACCCCTTCATTACTTAAAAAAGAGTAGCGTATTCTATTTTTGGATTGTTCTTAAATAAGTGTAAATGTTAAAAAGTTAGGAGGTAAAAGTTGATATACTTCCTATTTTGCCCTTAAAAGTAGATTTATTTTTTAAAAATTTAGTGGATAAAATTTAATGATGATATATCCATCAAGGGTAGTAGTGAAAAGTGAATGTAAAAGTTTGAGGTGAAAATTGTAATGACGATAATTTCTTAATAAGTTGGAATTACGAAGCTACACACTTAAAAAGAAATGAAAGGAGTATATTTTCACATATGTTACGCCTATTTTTGGCTCATTAGTTACGCCAATGTCGATTCCTACCTGTTGATAAAGAAGAAGTGCACATCCAATTCAAGGAAGAGCTCTATTATGGAACTGGCTCTCTCCAGTTTTGGAGAAAAACTAGATGGTTCTAGCTTTGATCCTTTGGAGGCCCTGTCCAATTTTTCACTTATACCCTCTTAGAAGGTGATTTGATTGATGTAAGGAAAAGGCTACAATACACACCCTTATAAAAGTTACGAATTTTTTGTAAAAGTTATGAGACATATCAAAATATTACGAATCATATTACTGAAAAGTTACGAAAAACTAAAAAATGTTACGATTGCCGATGAGGTGGCACAATCTAGACCATACAATAGGTGCATATGGTACACCCAAATACAGGATATGTATTGTAGCCATTTCCTTAATGTAAATAGTATTACTTTAATTTAAACAAAAGGGTAATAATGTAACTTTATTAAGTTTCTATTACTTATTTTGGAAAGTGCGAATACATTTTGGAACTTCTAAAAAGAAATACTTGACTATGAAAATGGGATAGAGGGAGTACTTAATAGCGATAATTTTAAGGTTGAAATTTTTAAGCTTTAGTTGAGACATGACATTTGATTATTTTAATAACCACAAGGCAAAATCACTTTGCCAACTATTTAGCATTAAGTATTTGAGCAGTTCATTGAATAGTCTCTATGTGTTCAGATCTTCCACGATATACATGTGAATCCATCTATGAGTAAAAGCGACTTCTTTGTTTTTTTCTTGTTCTTCCACTCATAAGAATTTCACTGTAGAAGCTTTGTTTCGAATTCTTCTATATAAATAACGTGTGTAGAAGTAATTTTCTACGTACTCACTCTAGCTCTTAGCCCACCGACTCCACTCTTCTTCTTCTTTTTCTTCTTCTTTGCATGCATGGCAATGGCTTTCAATCCTGTAAACACAACAAATCCAGCTAATATTGCTTCCACGATACTTGAAATCCCGAGCAATGCCATTTCACCATCTCTAATCTTCAGCTTTTGTTCAATTCTTCTTCTCATGGCACCGATTTTTTTCATTCTTGAAAAGAGACGAGCCATGCCTCTATCACTTCCACCTGGCCCGAAACCATGGCCCATCATCGGAAGCCTCCCAGAACTACTCAAAAACAAGCCCACATTCCGCTGGATACACAAAATAATGGAGGAAATGAACACCGAAATCATGTGTATCCGTCTAGGGAATGTCCACGTCATCTCCGTCACCTCACCCGAAATTGCAGTCGAGTTCCTGAGAAAACAGGACGCTGTTTTCTCCTCTAGACCTGCTGTCTTATCAGCAGATATCACGAGCAGAGGATATCAAACAGTGGCCTTATCTCCGTTGGGAGAACAATGGAAGAAAATGAGGAGAGTGCTCACTTCTGAGGTTCTCTCAACAACAAGGCATCAGTGGCTCCACGGAAAACGAGCTGAGGAAGCTGACCATCTTGTCCGGTTCATGTATAATCAGTCCATGGACTCGACTACTGGGGGTGTGGTGAATGTGAGATTCATTGCCCAACATTTTTGTGGGAATGTGATAAGAAAGATGATTTTTGGGAAGAGGTATTTCGGAAGTGGAAGGAGGGATGGAGGGCCAGGGGCTGAGGAAGAAGAGCACGTGAGTGCGTTGTTCACAATTCTTGCTTACCTCTATGCCTTCAGTCCCTCTGATTACTTCCCATTCTTGCGTGGCCTTGTTGATTTGGATGGTCATGAGAAGATTCTCAGGACGGCCACTGCAAGCGTAGCCAAGTATCAAGATCCTGAAATTGACGAGAGGATCAAAAAGTGGACCGAAGGTATCAAAACCGAGCAAGAGGATTTGCTTGACGTCCTCATTGCCCTGAAAGAGCAAGATGGTAGCCCTCTGCTATCACCAGAAGAGATCAAAGCCCAAATAGTTGTAATCTCTCTCTCTCTCTCTCTCTCTCTCTCTCTCTCTCTTATCTGCCTCGTTTGATAGAGAGAGAGAGAGCGGGAGAGTAACTTTCATGCAATATAGGTAGGAAATCTGAAAGTTGAAAAACATGGTTATCAATTATCAATACAATGTCATAAATTGGGAGCCGTTTGATTTGGTTATCAATTATCAAGTAAGGTTAGTTTTTATTACTATATTTAAAAAAAATTAAAATGTGGATCTAATTCAAAAAATTAATCTATTGCGTGGACAAATCCCTTGTGCATAATAAGCAACCCCTCATTCTCGGCTAGGGATGGCAATGGGTAGGGTATGGATCGGGGGACCCTATTCTACCTCCGATCCCCAATTGAGAAGTTCTTCCCCATCCTCACCTCCATACCCAAAAGAGATAGTGGACAATCCACCATACCCGCCTTTTATTGGGGATCGGGTATATTCAGGTAAATCCATATCCAAACTAGTTGGAAAAAAAAAAAAAAAGAGGATAAGAACTAATTTATGTGTTCTATACTAACAAAAACAACCATTTAAAACAAAATAGAATAGAAAGTTGCAAAGAAATAATATTCTACCAAGATTATATACAATTTTAAAAACTTGCATCATTAAACTTTTTTTAACACTTAACCATATATAGTTTTAATTTGGAACAATATACATAAATTATACCATTATGCATACTTATATATGCACACATACATATACGACTATATGCCCGCATATATACATACATTCATAAAAATATGTATATAATTTGCAACGGGGCGGGTATGGGTATTTGGAGATGGGTATCACAAAATCATACCCGTTCCATTTTCAACCGGGGATTCTTTAAGTTCTATCATACTCGCTCCTGATGGATGAAAAATCAAACAATATCCACCTCCAAATAGCCGGGGGCGGGGTGGGTATCCATCGGGTTTGGGAAAATTGCCATCCCTATTCTCGGCCGATCAAAAAAAAAAAAAAAAAACTTGTCATTCTACACACAATTAAAAGAGAGTACATGCAAATTCTCTAACACATGATCATTCTCATGCTCCCAGGAGTTGATGATAGAAACAGTGGACAACCCATCGAATGCAGTGGAGTGGGCACTTGCCGAGATGATAAATCAACCAGAAACACTTCAAAAAGCCATAGAGGAGCTGGATAGAGTGGTGGGAAAGCAGAGACTAGTCCAGGAATTTGATCTCTCACAACTCAACTACCTCAAATCATGTATGAGAGAAGCATTTCGCCTCCACCCCCTTGCCCCTTTCAATGTGCCCCACGTCTCCACTGCCGACGCAACCGTCGCTGGTTACTTCATCCCCAAAGGTAGCCACGTTTTGCTAAGTCGCCCTGGACTCGGACGCAACCCTAGAGTTTGGGATGAGCCACTCCAATTTAGGCCTGAGCGCCACCTAAAGGAAGATGGATCTAATGTGGTACTAACTGACCCCGATTTGAAAATATTCTCATTTAGCACTGGGAGGCGTGGATGCCCCGGGGTCAATCTAGGGTCCACAATAACAGTCATGCTTATGGCTAGGCTCTTGCAAGGATTTTCTTGGGAATTGCCACCAACTGTCTCGAAGATTGAGTTGAATGAGTCTGCGGAAGACCTATTTCTCGCGGAACCACTAAATGCAAAAGCACTGCCACGACTTGCTGAAAGTGTGTACTATCAATAGAAATCCAACCCTACCGGCAAGTTTGATTGTCCAATTAGTTTTTGAAAGCATTGGAAAAGATAGCTAATGATGGGAATAAAGGAGATGTGAGTCCTAAGGATAATGGATGAGATTATATGTAGCATGTGATTATATTTACTATGTTTAATTAGGGTGGGATAAATAATCCATGGATAGACGAAAAGCAAAATAGTCCCAATGATGTTAGGTTGGCAAAAATAATCCCCATGGATAGCGATTAAATCCTGGAATCAATCATGCGTTTTAATTTATGAATTATTACAAATACCCTGCTCCTTCTTTTTGTAATGTTTTGTTTAATTAAACTGTACTCGCGACAACAAAAGTGATGTAACTTAGCGTGTTTATCCCAGCTATATTTGAAACGTCGCACACAAAACGACATTTTTAGGAGAGAAATGTCATGTGAAGTTGTTTATCTGGCCAGCCTTTTTTTAATTAACCTGCCAATTAAACTAACGCATGCTATAGACAGGCAAGGAGTTTGGGACCGATTTCTCATCCAGTGTATAATCCTCCAGTGTGGTCCAGTTTTAACTACTGCGGGATAATATCCAGTTTGAAATAATAATAGTAATCGTTCATATTGCATAGTTACAAAGATATATGTCTCCATAAAAAATGTTATTTTGATCGAACACTAAGACTTGTGTTAGTAATTTGCATTTCTATGGGACAAAATGAATGGTAAAAGTTTGGAGCGTTAATTTTATCTGCAACAAACATAGGCTATTAACATAAATATGTTTCCGATAGAACCAAATTCTTAAAAGGATCACATGTTTCTTGGCAATATTTAAAATATATGAACAGTTGTGATCATACTCTTAAACTAGGAATGAACCCATAATGGTTCAAAAGTGGACCATACTGGTGGATTATACACTGGATGAGAACTCGATCGGTCCAAGAGTTTGACCTGCTTAGGTTCTGTCTCTCTCTCTCTCTCTCTCCCCCTAGCCTTTTCCAGATGAATCAATTTTCTGTTTGGCGATTTACGTCAAGGTATGGAATAGTCAATATATATGGCAGTGAACCTCTTGACTAGAAAATGTTAGAACTTTTAAATAACAATAAACACAAAACACCAAATGGCCAAATATAAGACGCGGCACAAGATATGGAAATTATGAACACCATCAATCAAATATTTTAGATGGTAGAGCTAGGAAAATAACTTGTGAGATCGATGGAAGGCACTACAAGTCACTGTCCTAAAGCCATATTTGCCTCCCTTCGTGTTTGTTATGACGGTTGAATACCACTCCAAGATACAACCCAGAAATCTCACAGTATGTTTTCACGTTACACGATCGGCGGATGACATGGTGCCAAGTCTCTCTAATTGCCCAGACGATATAGAAAAATATAATGAAGAGAAGAGAGAAGGGAACTCAAGATATCAAGATGTTAAAAATCCTTGTAGGAAAATTCTCTATTTATAGACCTCAAAATGACTCTTCGCAAAAGTCATGTCTTTGTAAACACATGAAAAAAAAAAAATTTACTACTTATGAAAGATCATGTTTATTAAAATTAATGTAAGTGTATGAAAAGGTACAACCATTAAACAAAACTTTTTAGCTAAATTTATAAAATTTAAATCCCAAAAGAAAAATCCGCGATCTTATAGCACCAACCTATGATACGTCATACTAGCATGAACCCGTGCTATGCACGAAAACACGAAATAAAATGATGTGTTTTTGCTTTTTTGATTAGTTAAAAAATTGTACTATCAAGCCCAAAGTTTATTTAATTATTGGATCACTTAGATAAAAAAAAAAGTATAACAATTCTATTTTCTATGTGCTCCTCTTGACTCTAATTTTCCATGGTGATTGATTCTCTTATAAAATCATAATCTATATGTGTGACTTTTTGACAAAATAATTGGTTAAACACCTTGAAAAAAATTAGGAGAAGTATAGAAATATAAAAATTAACTTATATTAACATCTTTAAGCACGCAAATTATGTAGCAACTTTCATAGAATAGTTAATTGCCCAGTGTTTGTAGAAACTCCATGCAATGCATGGCATGAGAGAACTATTGTAGCGATATTTGAAAATTATTGCTACCTAAAAATTACACATACCTACATTTTAGCCATAATTCTCAAGTTTTAAGCAAAAGTATTCTTGCGAAATACCTGTGCTAGTGTGATATACACGTGATGATTAAAGAGAAAATGCATTAGAAGTAGATTGAAGAAAAAAAATTCTCTTGCCCTCTATAATTTTTTTTAATATAGTGAATACAAATAGGAGGGGAAAACTTTTGCATCTTTATAAGTGCGTGAGAAAAACTATGAAAACATAAATGCGTGGAAGAGTTACAATTTGCTGAGCCTGTCAACTATGAAAGCAGAAATGTGTGGAAGACTTATAATTTACTGAGTCTATCAGCTTCCATAACTACTGATTGTTAATTAGTCAAAAAAAAAATTTCAAAAAAAAAAAAGAATTCAAGTGCACAAGCTAAAAAAAAATTTATATCTCAAAAATTTCGACTTATTAGGGTAAATTGTCAAAACTTATAATTGTTCATCACATCTACTAAAACTCAAGAAAAGCAAAACAAATATATTTGAAACTTAACCCAATAATTAAAACTGTCATTGTGAAATTCCCAATGCCTTGCGAAATCCAAAAATTTAAGCACGATTGTTTGCACATAAAAAGTTAGAGTATAAACCGATAGCATATGAAAAGCAATGAAGATGTACTCGAGGCTTGAGTTACACACCTATAAAGGATAAAAACTAATGTCATACTAAAAGTTAAAAACATTTCTGGTTTGCAGTTTCATTCAAGTTTTTGTATAGACTTAATAGTAACGATTTTAGAAATGATAGTATCCAAAGGGAAAAATCTTACCTTTCCTTTTTTTTTTTTAAACCGCAAATCATGACGGATTGGTAGTTTATAAAGGTTTTTAAATTTGAACTTTCAATTTTATTAGACAACTTTCTGTTCCATTATGGGAATAAATTGAAGTGTTTGAATTGGAAAAGATTGAGATTTTTGGATGTGAAACAAAAAATGATTGTTTAGGACATGTGTAATAGAATCTCACATGTGTTGCTCACAATCCAATTACTTCATGCCACTTGTCGCGACCGTAGCCCTCCTCACGAAAAGTCATTCTACAGTAATATATAAGATTTCTTATGAAAGCATAGACAATATACTAGCAAAAAACCCGTGCTATGCACGGGACGAATTCAGGTACACGCAATTAGTTTAAATTATCGAAATTCAGGAATCATTCAACACCTCTAAAAAAAATGCAATTTAACAAAATATATCTAAAAATTAACCTCATAAAGAAGTTCATACGGAATACTTCAATGCTCATCTACTATTACTCTACATTTCTAATTGAATGGACAATAACTTATCCTATATAGCAGACAGTCACCGTGAGTTAATTAAATAACCGAGACAACATGTGAGTTATATTCCTTGTAGCGAGCAACTTGGTTTAGGAAATAACATTCTTGTTATAAATTTTTTTTAGAAGTGATGAATCCAGATTTCCTCGATGTTTCGATGCAATTGAGAGAAGCATGATCCGTATAAGTTAACTCCTAACTATTCACCTCTATCATTTCAATAATTAGAAGCAGATATCTCCTATTGTTTTTGGAAGCTGAATCTGCTGTTAGAGTCTGGGAAATTCGATGTACGGTGCTTATTTCCTCTTCACATATATTTTTCTGGTAACTTCAAGTCAATCAACATGTTCCTAGTCTAGTAAGGAGTGAATTTCACTTTTGCAGTCCTAGTAATTGTTCAGGATATAGTAGTAAAAGTAATGGGGGATCAGATCAATCTCTCTGGTACCATCTCCGATATCCCAATTTTTTTCGACAAAATTTGCATCCAAATCCAACCAAATTAAATCTCTTCCGCTGGTACATAAACTTCTTTTATTTTTATTTTTGATCCTCAGTACATAAGATGTTAGAACCACAAAATTTTATCTCAAATCAAATTCCTCTCCATCCTATCCCATCAGTTATGAGAGGGTGGGCGCATGTAGCACCATGTAACCTAAGATGACTTTTACCGATAATGCAGTCAGGGGATACCAACCTTTCATATATTTTTTTTCTATTTTAATTGGATCCTCAGAACATAAGATGAGTTTTATCAATGGAATTCATATTTCTTACTTCGTCATAAAAAGTTAGTGATGGGTATGTTGAAATTAGTATATGAATTCATTAATCGAAAGGATACTATACATACCTTTCTTGTATCTATTTGGTAGTAGAGTATAAATTAAACATCATAGGTAAAAGTGAGATAATATTGCAACTAACATCTTGAAATAATATGATTCCTCATTATATGATTAGAGCTTATGAGTATTTGTTCCTTGATATTATAGCGTAAATCCATCCATTATCCATGCAATGAACGGGTAGGCAGATTTAGCTTTATATTTCCTTTGAACTTACAAGGAAAAATGCGAATATGCAATATTGAAGATCAAATTGTACTTCAAATGAAGACAACAAAATATGAGAAACTAAAAAGTTATTGGCCATCAAATGATCAAAAGAGCAGTACTCCAGCTCCAATTTAAACTCATTTTTTAGTTATAATAATTAAATTATGATAGATCGCATGGAAATGTATCTATTATCACAAATAATCAAATAAATCAAAACGATAACGAAAAAACGAAAAATCACTATTACTACGCAAAATCATGTAATCCAATTATATTCTAGTCAGACTATTAATAATCCTTAGATGGTAATGAGCCCACAACCAAGGACAAAATACAAACTTTATATGTGGGTAATTTAATTATATTAGAGTTGAATATATGTCGTCGTATTATTTTATATGAAAAAGTAAATTTCAAAGCAAAAAACATGCCAATTGAAAAGCTTACATCTTGATGGCAAATGCATCACAATACAGGTGTGCACTTAATGTCATAAAGCATTATGACAGTATAAATGCACTTCTTTTTTTTTAATGTTTGGAAGGGCAAAAAGTATTGAACACGATTCTAATGCATGAGAGTCTCTATGGAGTAACCAATGGCCTACAATTCCGCTTCATATGTGTGTGCAACAATAACACGAAAAGTATGTGTGTGCAACAATAACACGAAAAGTATAACTAATTGCACAAACAAATTTAACGTTCCTGCGAGATATTCTTTTACAATTGCAATATTGTTCAATATAGAATCAGCCTTTATTCCAATTCTTTTTCCTTTGTTGAAGGTCGCATAATACTCTTACTTTGTTTTCTGTCACAAAAAGGGTAAATATAAGTAAACAAAAGATCTTCGGAAGAACTTCACAAATAAAAATCGTAAAAACTCTTTCAAGCACTATGACAATACATAAAATCAAATAGAGCCAACATATATGCAGTTAGGAATTAAAACAATCACTAATAATATGCTAAAATGCAAATTAGAAGAGGGAAGAAACTAATTGCAGCTTTTTAGCATCCATTGTTTTTCCAAGATGTTAAATTTGATTGCTTGGAGAGAGAAACAGAAGATAAATCAAAGCCATTTGAAGTTGAAAATTATAACTAATGTTTTAGATTCGGGTAGAATTTTTATTGCATATATAGTTGATAAAATCTATTATCCAATCATGGCATCAAAATCTTCTACTCAAATACGGTTATCAATGGAGATAATTAAGGCAATGTCAAATTTGATTGCTTGGAGAGAAAGAGAACATAAATCAGAGCCATTTGAATTTGAAAATTATTAGTGCTTTAGATTCGGCTAGAATTTTATTGCATAGTTGATGAAATCTATTATCCAATCATGGCATTAAAATCTTCTATTCAAATGTGGTTATGAATGGAGACAATTAAGGTAAATTTTAAATATCATGTAACCTATTTATAGATAATATTTAAGAGTGGTAATAAGAGTAATGTTACATGTGTTGTTTGAAAATTATATGACAATCGAATTAACTTGCGACACTTGTCGCATCCACGTTCCTCCTCGCGAAAAGTCATTCTGCAATAATATATAAGATAAGATAAGATGCAAAGTAAGAAGAAAAAAATGATAAAAGGTAATTAGACAAATAGGTAAGTATAGAACATATAAAAATTTTGAAATTTGTGTATAGTACTCAATTTCCATATAGGAATGGGTCTATTCTAGAATATAGATTGTCTACTGTAGGTTTCAAAAAAAAATAGTCTATTATAGAAACGGTAATTAGAATATTTATGGATATACATTTAGATTCATGGTTTGAAATTTCAAAAACGATTTATGGAATGTGTCATATTTACTTTGATAATGCTACATGCTTCATTTACAATTTTCATCACAACCCAATCAATTCATGTCACTTGTCGCGCACACACCGCTCCTCACGAAAACTCATCCTGCAATACTATTTTTTTGGCTAAATTGAAAAAATTGGCTAAATGAAAAAAACCAAAAAACCAATTTTTTCAATTTATCCAAACCAGACCTATAATAGATAAAATTGCTTTTAGATGTCCTCGATGTACTTAGCTGTTCAAACCTCATAACAACCATACCTACGGTTTGAATTGAAATGTTTTTGTTCACTTTGAATTTTGATATTTCTCAAAACAAATTGGCTTGCGAGAATCTAACTGAATCGATTTTCCTCGCTGGTAAATCCAGGGGTGCCGACCCTATGTACAGACCGTGTACTGATTAGTGGGTTTCATACTGTCGATCCGAGTCTTTCATTCATCTCAAAATCAAATTCTGAGCGGGCTCAAGCGGAAATCAACTCAATCGGACGTTCCTAAGTGTTCGATCCAAAATTACCCCATTTCATTCAAAAAAATTTGATAGTGACATTTTCATCAACGTCACATGTTATTATTATTAGGGCCCGTAGTGTCACATTTATCTATCATAATTATTATTGATCCTATCGAGCCCTTTCTAAATAATTAAGCTAATTCCACTATATCATGTGGGTATTTAGGATCGGAATTTTACATTCTATCTGTATATGTGGATGATATTATTTTGACAGGGGATGACAGGTCAAGGATTATACAAGTAAAAAAGAACCTTAGCTTAGGTTTTGATGTTAAGGATTTGGGAGACTTAAAGTATTTTCTGGGCATAGAAGTTGCTCACTCGAGGCATGGGATTTTCCTTTCACAACGAAAAATTATCCGGGATGACAGGCTATAAAATTATTCTGCATCCACTCGATGGATCCAAACGTAAAATTATCTGCTGAATTCGGTGATCCTTTACCGAATACATCAATGTATCAGCGGTTAGTTGGCAGACTCATCTACCAAACTAACACTAGACCAGATCTGGCTTTTCCAATGAGTTTGGTTAGCAAGTTTATGCATTCCCCCCGCACTTCTCATCTAGATGAAGTTTATTACTTATTCTAAGGTATTTGAAGTCATGTCCTAGTCTTGGGTTGTTCTACGATTCAAAAAATTCTCCTGAAATCTCACGATTCACTGATGCTGATTATGCTGGATGTCTAGGTCTGTGACAGATAAGAGCTAGGTTCTACATCCGGTTTCTGTTCATTCTATGGAAACAACCATTTCTCTTGGACGAGTAAGAAACAATATGTGGTTTCTCGATCCTCAGCTGAAGCAGAATACAAGGCGATGGCCCAGGGATCCTGTGGCTTCACCCCATTATTGTTGAATTGGGATTTCCTACATGTATGCCCTCTACATTGTATTGTGATAACGAGTCAGCCATTATGCTAGCCTCCGATACAGTCATCCATGAAAGAACAAAGCATATTGGAGTTGATTTTCATTTTCATTTTATAAGAGAAAAAGTGAGATTGGGAATCATCGTTACTAAGTTCGTTCCATTCAATGGACAGGCGGTTGGTGCCCTTACCAAACCGATAGGGCCATGTCTTCTCAAGACCACTCTTCATAAGCTGGGCATGATCGATATCTTTGGTCCATCTTGAGGGGAGTGTTGGAATCACGTCATATCCGGCTAAATAATTGTCCCAGATTCTTAGGGATTAAGTAATCTCATAATATTAGTTCTTTGATTTTATTTCATTTCCTTCTATGTTTTATTCCCTTGGGTATATATACCCCTCTCATGTCGTTAATTAAGATTCCAATATATACAGTTTCTTTTCTTTTCTAGTCAACTACATTTCTTTGTAAGTAGGATACGATCTAATTATCCTATATTTCACATTGTAACACATGTCAAATTTATTTTTCTTGCTTCTTGAGATAAGAAATTAAGATTAAGTTTTCATACTCATATTTTCCCAACATATAATTTTGAATGGAAAGATAATAACCTAATTTTGTTATTCACATCACAATATGTCTTGTATTTTTAATCTCTTGAATCTACTTGTTCAATCCTTTTTAGCTAGTTATGACTTATGAGTGCATGTTTCCTTATTTTACACGATGATGATACATTCTTTAAATATTTATTAGTTAATTATTCTTTAGTTAAATATTACTTGATGCATTCTTCAACACGTTGATTATTCTTTTTATTAATTAGTTGGCACTCTCATATCATATTTCTCTCACCGAGAACATAACTTATTATTCTAACTTCCCTTACATCATCAGTTAAAAAAAGTCTATGCTTGATTGCTGCATGTCTACACTTATAATAGCCAAAGGAACAAGGGCTGATCAAGCAATCACTAGATCTGGTAAGCAATGGAGATGTCTTTGATTGCCTTAGCTTCAATTACCGTGGTTTCTATACTTTTCCTTTTTAAGTTTCTCATCAAGGAAAGTCGTGGATCCAAAAATCTACCGAAAGGGTCTCTTGGCTTGCCTGTGATCGGAGAGACCATAGGCTTTATAAATGCTCTTGAAAAAGAACAAGGCGCGGAATGGATAAACAAAAAGGTAGCAAAATACGGGCCGATATTCAAAACGTCCATCGCGTGTACTCCAATGGTATGTATTGTTGGTCAAGCTGGAAACAGGTTTATACATGGTTCCGGCAATGATGTTTTTTCAACCAACCAGCCAAAGACAATAAGAGACCTTCACGGAAACAACACCATTTTTGAGCTCTCTGGGTCAAGGTAATTAATAGCTACCTCTAGTTGTTGTAAGAGCTTTTTGAATTACTTTTTACCTTCCTACAATGTGTTTTTTCCCCCACCTCCTGAACAATGTTGATGTTTTGTGCACACAGGTACATATTGGTAAAAAAGGCAATATTAAGCTTCTTAAAACCTGAAAATTTACAGAACTATGTCGGACGAATGGATGATTTGGTGACAGCCACATTACAGAAAGAAATAAAAGAGAAAGATACCATTAAAGTTGTCGATTTTATGAAGAAGCTAACATATAATGTTGCTTGTGACATTCTTTTTGGCATCCACGATGTGGCAACAAAGGAGGCCTTTTTGGATGATTTTCGTCTAGTTTTCAAAGCATTTGGCTCTTTTCCGATAAAGTACCCTGGGTCCCCTTACTCCCAGGGCTTGCAAGCCAAAGAAAGGATTTCTAATCGATTTTTGCCAATTTTGAGGAAGAGAAAGGAGGAGCTCTCTACGGGCGTTTTGAGTCCAACGAATGACGTAGTGTCATGTCTATTGTCCTTGAGAGATGAAAATGAAGAACCCATTCCAGAAGAAGTGGTTGTGGATAATTTTAGATTCATAATGATCGCTAGTCATGATACAACTGCTGTTCTTTTGAGTTTGACAATGTGGAAGCTATCTAGAGATAAACAGATATTCTCTGAAGTTTTGAAAGGTATGGTTCCACCACATATATGCTTTATATATATGTAAATTCATGTTCTTGCAAATAGTTGTAATCTTCACAAATTCATTTGTTCTCTTTTAGAACATATGGATATATTAAGAAGCAAAGCAGCAGCAACAGAAGAAAAGTTAACATGGGATGACATACAAAAGATGAAATACACATGGCAAGTTGCTCAAGAAATGATGAGGATATTTCCCCCAGCTATTGCTAACTTCAGAAAAGCACTCAAAGATACCAACTTTGGTGGCTATGATATCCCGAAAGGATGGATGGTATTAATCTCATTATTCTTCATATATTAATCTCATTTTCTATCCGGTTAGAATGGAACGAGGGACTATATTTTTTGGGACGGAGGGAGTATATAACAGGAATGAATTTCAGAAATGGTACTCATTGGTGAAGTGAAACGTGTTTTCTCAACAGGTTTTTTCTGTACCGCATGGAACGCACATGGAGAAGGATATCTTTAGTAGTCCAACGGAGTTTGATCCATCTCGTTTCGACAAGTCATCTAAACCAATTCCACCGTATGCGTATATTCCTTTTGGAGCTGGAACTCATATCTGTATTGGGAATGAATTTGCCAGGATTGAAACCTTAACAGCTATCCATAAGTTGGTTACACAGTTTGAATGGTCACAAGTGCATCCTGATGAAACCATTACTCGTAAAGCAATGCCGTTTCCATCAATGGGTCTTCCGATCAAGATCCGGCCAAGGATTCCAACATGAAATGCAATTTCAAATGTTGTTCAATATACTGTGCTGTCCGTATAAATTTGCTTGTTCATTGTGGTGTATATACACTGTCTTGTATAGCCACTCATATAATAATTAACTTTGTTAGCCATTTATCTTTTCCAAGTTGCTATTGTTGGGCTTTTCAAAGCTAATGAATACAGAAATTGATCGGGTCTTTATGACTGCCTTCCCTGATGCCTTTCAGCTTTGATTTGGGGATATGGCTCTGCAGCACAAATGTCCATGTAGCTACTCAATTCTTGGAGGTTTACGGGAGCCATTATTTCAGTGGTATTCTGACCACAACCACTTTATGTATATCGTCAAATGTTAGGTCTATGCTCAATCATCTCTTGCCCATACCCTCAGGCCTTAATGAATGGGGATTAGATGGATTATGTTATTATTGTTGTTGTTGTTGTTGTGATGCCTGAGATTATAGTGATTCACAAGTACTCCATTGGCATGTTAATTTTAAGATTAATTTTTGAAAAAGATTGAATACGGTGAAATTAAGGATATGAAACCAAAGAGGACAAGTGAATGGTTGTCCATGAAAAAGTGCAATATTCCGTAAATTATATGTTGATGAAAAAAGTTTTTCCAAGTATATAGATTAAGAACTTAGAACCCATTTGGATTTATTAAAATTAATTAACGAGTATAAGATGTTATAAATTTTATGATGGTAAAAAGAAAAAGTAAAGAATGGTCTGGATCGTTGATTGTCTTCGCTTTGAAATAGAACAATGATACATACACACCCACTCGGACACACTCTGCACTCCCTCTCACATGTGAGGGGACCCACCTGGGAGGGACCCACCCCACATGTGAGAGGGGGTGTGGTAGAGTGTGTCCGGGTAGGTGTGTCTGTATCATTTTTGTTTAAAATATCATTGTCAAATCAATATGAGATTTCTTTATTGAATGTATCACAGATCATATTCTTAATAAATTCACTTCTTTGCTCATCAAAACAAGGCACCTAATGTAGCTCAGATGGAGGACAGGCTGCAGCTTTAGAAATTATTAACTACTTAAGATTTGGTAGGGTGCCTTTTCGAATGCATAAGATTGATTCTAGAAATTAAAATGGAGAAGTCAACTAATGCCCCTTAATTTTCTCTCTCTAACGTGTAGCTTGTCTCTCTAAGAAAAGTACAAACTAATATTTTGTAGAATATATTATTGTACTATAAAAACTACACAATATATTGAATATGTTTTAATTAATTAAATACTTTTCTTAACACGGCCCCTTCATACCAAAATCCTGACACCACCACTACTTTGGCTGCGATGGGTCCAATTGACAAATCAGATTGGTTGGATCGGCTTCCCAATCGATTCATTCATATGGGGAGGTCTCGTCAGTTATGTGTGTTAAGGCCATGGCATGCAAAAGCACCTTGCAACTTGCTAAGTTGTTGGGTTTGGATTCACCTATGATAGAAGGGGACTCGTGTCGCTTATTCAGATTTTTGGTAGCAAAAGCTCTTGCCCAACGGAAGTAGTAGTTGTCGTCAAATATATTCGCCGAGAAATTGATTGGTTTAAGATTTGTGATTTTCTTTTTATTCGTAGATCAGCACACACTTCTACAACTTCGAGTTTGTGAGGTTCTAGTATTCGTATTTGGGAAGCTCGACTTCCTGTTTGGTTATTGAATCCTTCGTGAAACAATAATCATAATATTTGATTTACTGTTATGTTCTTTTTTATTATCCATAAAAGTTTCTTACTAGGTAGGAAAAAAAATCAATAAACAATCAATAGATTAACTTTTGACATATCCTTTGATGTCAGAGTCCAATGAGGACCGAAAGGTCTCTCTCTCTCTAGGAATTTATTTCCTCTTCTTTCCTTCTTTTTCTTCAGCTAGGGTTTCCTTCAGGGAGGTGGGGCTGCCGCCCCCACGCTCCATCTCCCCCTCTCCGTCCTCCTAGCCGGTCACCCACCTTCACCTCTCTGCCAGAGTCACACCCAAACCCGAAAATCAAATCTCCTTTCCTCTGCCATTTCTCCATTCCTCTCCAGCCCCCATCACCTCCATCCATCACACCCTGCTCCCCTCTCTGCCTTCCCTCTTTCCCCTTCTTCCCCTCTGTTTTTTCGGGATTTGGAGAACGGATCTGACGACGAGGTGAATCTGGGTGACTCGGGCCCCCTCCGGCGAATAAAGTCTCCAGATCCATCGGCGGCGGCTGTGGAGTGCTATGGGTCTTCCCGGAGAAGCGACTCGTCCTAACTCGGTAAAATCTGTGTGACTCGGGGTGACTCGGTTGACTCGGTTTTTGTTGAGCAGACTAGTTGTTTTCTGTTTTTTTGTATAGTTTTTTCTTTTTGTTAGTGTCCGGATTCCACTGGCTTTGATCCGTGAGGAGCTTATTCTCCTTCCTTCTAGACTCACACTAAACCCGACTTTGGTTCGGTTTGCTTGCGTATCCGATATGTTTATGCTCTGCAATATGTGTTAGATGAGTAGATACTCTTGTTTAGAGAATTGAGATTGCTTTCTTACTCTAGTGCTTTATTGAGTATTATCTGTTAATTTCTAGGTTTTTTCCTAGTTTTTATCAGTGTATTTCGGATGGAATTCGTTGTAAGTGTCGCTGGGCCTTTATGAATGCGAAAGCTTTTCTCCTGTTAAAAAAAATAAAATCAATAGATTTGTTCTGATTTGGGGAGGGGATTGATTGATTTTTTATTAATACGGATAAGTCAACCATACAACCAATTAACCACGATACATCGTTGACTTTATGGTTACGTATGAGTAATTAGATTGTAAATTCATCTTCTCGACACTCCAAGGAAGAAAACGACAACAACCTGCGTGAACAGAGAAGAATTTTTCGGTAATTCGAGTGTGATTTGATAAGTACTCCTACATACGAGAAATTTTTCAGTGCTGGGAGGGTACTGCCCACGTGGTACCAGCTCGGCAATCTCAGCCGTCCAGAAGAGGAGAGAGATAGAGAGAGAAAGAGATAGAGTGGTCGGGTGAGAGGAGAGAGATGAAATCAATCTAGGCCGTCCAAAACACTTATGAACGGCCCAAATTATGCTCGGCATGGACACATGATACCCATTCAGTACCCAAATTTTTTAATTGGATCGGATCAAATGGTATTGTGCGTTTATGGACCCACTGTACAGGTTTGAAGGTCGCCAGGTGGCGAAAAATGGTACAAGAACATAAATTTCGAGGTCCTACGTTATAATTATGGGATTTGGTAAACTGATTCCGCAAAATAATGCTCTAAGTTCGCAAAAACTCCAGATTCCCCAAATTGTCATCCTCCAATTCTTCTCCCATGGCCGTCCTCGATCGCCATCGATCAGCACCATCATCCATCCCCATCGACCACCGCCGTCAATCTCAAGCATCCCTCATCGCCGTCCTCCAAATGTTTTTGAATGTTTTCGATTGGTGTACATATTGTTCAATTTTTTACAAGGTTAATTCTTGATAAATTTACCCTGAGTGCTGTGATGTGTACATGTTGTACAGCGGTCACGTTTGTCATGATATATTGATATCATAATTTACCATGATTCCTATTGGCATCAATTGCCATGTTTAATGTGTCGTATTAATTTTTATCGTGATTATTGGGTAGTGATCGATCTATATTATTTTGTATATATATTTTTAAAATATGCCATATCTACAGGTATATGCTTCATTTTTATCATAATCACTTGGTGATTGATTATGCTGGCAATTTTTACCATGATTCTTCATAACTTTACCATATTTGCTGGTGTCGACTTAATAGTTTACCAAATTTTGTGGGCGTTGTATCAAGTGTATCATATGTTATCATATTCATCCAAACATGGTATGTTTGAAAGTAGTGATACTAAGATTCGTAATGTTATATGCTTCTGTTTTCATTTTAAAAGCATGATAAACTTCCTGTTTTGTACAACATTAGTGCTGATGGGGCATTGTTTACCATGTTTTCATATGTTATCGTAATTAAAGTTGGAATCAAAATTTACCATGTTGATTAATTTGAGGTACTTAATGACGGAAAATTTTATTTTCGAAAACTATTTTTGAGAAAATGGGTGCCGACAAGTTTAATATTATTGCATTGTTTCAGAAACAGACTAGTCTAGAATTGATTTAATTTGACTTTTTTAGTTGGTGTATTGTGAGAGAATGACATGTCTCATAAAACGTAATAAATCAATTTTTAAATTAGTTTTGGAGAATAAATTAGTTTGAGGATAAGCAATTAAAAACGAACAAAAAATGAGGGACGGAAAGAGAGGAGACATTGCCCACCTTTCTTTCTGCTAGTAGGTAGTAGGTACTAGCTGGTGGGAGTATAGAAAGGCAATACGTCTAGAATAGTATAAAGAGTCCCTTCGAAGACAAAAATAGGTTTTAACTGGCGAATGGATCAAAGTAGGCTTGGAGATGGTCATAATTAAGGTTCTAAATCTCATACGGGCCTGAGTATCAATTTTCTTGTTAGTACAGTATAGTACCGATACCGGCCGGCAACAAATATCATAGCGAAACGAGATTCACAACCTTGGTCATAATAGTATTTTGGATGCTCTTCCTTGCCTTCCATTTTATGGACTTCGCTTTCCTAAAGTCCCCTTGGAGAACTGAACCTTCAGGTAAATTGGGCCAATTCTCGGGCTCTTCCTGAGCACCCAAAAAGTGATCTAACTCGATTACTTTTTAGATCATGTCAAGAAAATCATTCATCCAAAAAAAATCATGTGAATTGATTATCGGTACATATGATTTAGGGGTCAATTTATCTTGAGAAAAAAGCACTTTGACACAATGAACCGGAACTCATTTACTCCATTTGTGTCAAGATAAATGGACCTTGAATTCATATTTCTGGATATCCGATAAAGATAATTTTCTGTTCAAATGTTGTTCTTGACATGGGTGCATGCTACCATATACACTCAAAAAATAAAAGTTTTGTATCGTAGCATTCACCTAATATTAAAATTTATGCATCGTAATTAGCATCAGGACCACTAAATTGTCAATTCCGAAATTAATATTGTAGTCTCTACCGGTAGCTAGATTAATTGCTTATCTAAGGGAATTTCGATCAGAAAATAATTTCACCTTTTAAAACCAACGTATAGAAATCCCTACTTCTATAATTAAAAGGATCCGTTAAAGCCTACTCTAGCTACTCCTATTGTTTAACACATCCTAGCCCTTAGTTTTTCATCGATAATATATTGAGGAGGATAAAATAATCGGGGTATTATTGACAGAGAATGAATCCGAATTGATGTGACGTTTATGGATGGAGATTAAATAGTATACTTGATTTGGAAGATTTTGATAATAAGGTGGAATAAAATAGTACTTTGTTTTATTTTGTAGGAGTAATGATAAATACAAGGATTTAGGGTAGATTGGCCAAGATTATGGAGGAGTACTTTTCCACCCGGATTAAATAGGAGGGTGATTAAATAGTCTGGATATACAAATGGACTCACAAACCAAGCCATTTCCATGAGCCCGGGATTAAATTGTCCGGAATTACTTAAGAGTTTCGTGTGAATTTTTTTTATGATTTTGGTTAAACTATATATTATAAAGATTAATCGTTCTTTTCAACCACAAGATAGGAGCTACTTTATTTTTTTGGTACAACGGAAATTGATGTGCAGTGTGCAAGTTGCTGCCATTTGACTTCCTGTTTAAGCATGACCCCATAACACTATGACCCTATGATGTTGTAGACATATATGTGCGCGCGTGTGTACAATTAACTCCTTTTTGAGGGATCATAAAAGTAGTATAAATTAAATATAAAAAAATGCTACTGTACACATTTTTATTTGATTGTGTTTTCGGTATGCACTCCTTCAATTCATTTTGAATTCACAACATTTTATACTCCCATAAGAAAGTATATCTATGTCCTTTACAATGGAAATTTAACTTCGACTCACGCAGTGTTTATGCTCGTTTTAATGAGTTTTCCCCTAGACACATGATAAAGTTCATTAAATGAGTCTAATTAAACATTTGTTTGCATGAAAAATCTAAGTTATAAACAATAGGCAGAAACTTTTTTTGTTACTTTTTGCATTGAAAATCTAAATATATCAAATACTTTTACTATTTGTTATAAAAATGAATTTAATTAGGCTCGTCTAATGATCTTATCATGTGTGCACATTTTAACAAAACTCCGCTTTAAATAATCTTTTCCACTTAGGCATGAAAGGTGCTACTGCGATCGTTTTTTTTTTTTTTTGGTCCGTTTGTTTTTGGTAATTAGCGTGGACTTTCTAGAAACACAATTTGTACCGATATCCAAAATACTTTCGGCAGTTAGGCAATCGGGCCTTAATTGTCTTGATATCCATGACGCTACGGTCACCTTCAATTTCTTTTTTTTTTATTTTTTTTTTATTTTGCTAATGCGTGTCTAATAAGCACACAATAAAAATACAAACAAACAAAAAAACACATATTTCAATAAACTTTTTACATTTTTCAATACACTTTCACATATTTTTATACACTTTTCACACATTTTAATACATTTTTCAATCTTAACGTGTTGCCTATTGGGCACACGTTAGCATTTTTTTTTTTTTTTAGTAAATCGGATATTTGGGTTAATTCACACTCATTTCGACTTATTACAAGTGTCTGAAGTTACTAACTGGACAAACCTACAGGGGCCCAAGGTCTACAATATTTGATTTACGAAAATTCGAACATGTAAACTCATTGAGGACAAATACTTATTCCTTTATCATACCTGTTTGACAGAACCCCTTTGACTTATCTCGATTAATTTCTTCCACAACCGTGTTTGGCCTTCAAACAAACTACAATTTTTGTGACGATTTATTTTTTACTAGCGGCGATACTGATAAGGTGGAGTGCTTATTTAAGCTCCAATTGAGAGCTGACACCAATTTTCTACCCTTTGAAGTCAAGAGCCACTGACAAATGAAAAAAAAAAAGTCAAGAGCCGTGTGGTGCATTTTCCGACGCAAATTGTTACGAGTATCTTTTTATTTTAAAAAGTATTCGCGTTAATTTAATAACCTCTTAAAATTGAATCAATCTAGAAGTAGTCTGATCTGGATCGGACAAGTTTTTTTTTTTTTTTTGGTTGAACGGATTGGACAAGTCTTAATTGTTATCTTTTTTTTTTTTTTTTTCCCTATAGATAAGCTGTATAGAAGGAATTTTTATTGGTGGATTAAAAGGTTGGACAAGCTTTCTAGTTCAAATGCTATATTATAATTGACCGTCGATGTCCATTATAAATATTTTTATTTAATGATGCTGACATTGCAGCAATTTCCTTAACAATTATAGTTGAATTATTATTTTCTTTTGGGTGAATTTCACTGACCTCCCCTGAGGTTTCTGACAAATACAGAGACCTCGCTCAAGCTTTCTGAAATAGTATTGACCTCCCTTACTTTTGAAAGTATTGTTGAGATTCCCCCTTCTGTTAACTTTTCACCTAAACACCGTTAGTTTGAGTATGAAACGACAAAATACCCTCTATTTTCAACTATTCCAGCCACCAATTATCATCCATCAACTATTTACCCAGTTGCATATTTATGTGTATATATATGTTGAAAATATAACTACACAAATGTTATGCATCCATAATGCCAAACTCTTTTTTTTTTTTTAGAATATTTTTTCAATACCCAATTAAGCTCCTGTAATCACAAAAAGTGTCCACTTGGAATGACTTATTTAAGCCATTTCTTTTCATCTACCTGAATCACATTTTTTAGTTTTCCTTTCAACTTTGTTCGACTTATCAGCAACAAAGAATTAAAAAAGTCAAAAGACAAATAAATAATACTCCATTGGTATTAATTGTCTAGTTCTATTGATCAGAAGAGTCAAAAGCAATCTAAAGAAATGTCTATGTTCTATTAATTGCCCTTAGAAAATTTCTTTTAGCCAATGGTAACTTATAACCTTGTAATTCCTACCGTTGATATGAATGCTTGGGTGTTTTGGCATAGTAATCATGTTGTATTATCTTTTGATCTTTGTTTATCTTTTTTGCATTTGTTAGTTTTGCATTTTTTTTTTTTGTGGATCAATGATTAGTCTGGAAAAGAGGAATTAGAAAAATAGGAACCAAAAAATGAATAAAGAAAAAATAATCCAAATCCAAAAAAATCTGTCTATTTTGGATATTTTTTTCTTTAATAATATTTTATGTTTCTGATCGTAATTTTTAACTTTTTAGTTTTTTAGACGAACTAATAATCCATAAAAATAGACGCAAAAGTAACAATGGCACAAAACACTTGAATAAAGAAAAAATAATAATCCAAAAATATTGTTTAGCCAAAGCACCCGTTAGTGTAAAACTAGCAAAACTTGAAACAAAAAAAAAAAAAAAAAAAGAAGAAGGTAAGTTAGACTAAACATAACATAATTTTCCTACCTACCATTCTGTTTTTTTTTTTTTTTAGTTTTCTCCTTCACTCCATTCTTCTTTAATGCTGACATTAAATAATGAAAAATTAATATGGTTTAGGTTACACAATAGTCTTGACTTCGGATAAAATAAGCCAATGTTAGATCAATTAGAAAGAAGGAAGCTTTGTTTTGAAGGTCATTTATGTCATTTGCTACTTAAATTTAACACTGTTAGAGGGTTAACTAACAGAAGGGGGAATCTGAACAATATTTACAAAAGTAAGGTAGGTTAGTGCTATTTCAGAAACCTCAAGGGAGGTCTTTGTATTTGTCAGAAACCTCAAGGGAGGCCAGTGAAATTTACCCTTTTCATTTTTACCCAGAACCGGTTGGCTAGAATTGCAACTTTAGATTCCGTAAACGGACTGTCCTGTGTGACGACTGACTCAGGTCTTTCTCATGAGAGTTGAGACATACTCAGGTCGAAAAATTCCAAATTTAAATTCTATAGCTTCTAGTTGATTTTGTTACTTTCCCCTTATTTGCATAGAGAAGCTATATATAATGCCTAGGTCGAAAAATTCCAAATTTAAATTCTCAAATTAAAAGATAAAACACATGTTAACCAGTCAATTTCACCACTGGACAATGCAAATTAAAATATAATATTTTTAACTGAAATTGAATTAGAATAGATAATCACACCTTCTGACCAATTTGCGCCCGTCCATTTTCTTATGCATTTTATGTAACGTCTGATAACCTCCGTTCATTAATGAGGAACAAAATTAGAGGTTTAAGAAGGTATCGGTGAATTATATATGAAATCCTCCGCAACATATTATAACCAGGAATTTTTAGAATGGTGTTCAAAAGTTACCCTTAATCTATTAACCAACAATATATGCACAAAATGTAATATGTCCCTGACGAAATTTTACAGTTTGAAAGAAACAAGATTTAGCCTGGCACATATATCTACTACTCACTCTATCAGTGTCTATTGGTCAATTTTTGGCATTCGTATCATGTTTTAAATTGTCTATATCTATCTTTCAACTTATAATGATTTTCATGACTTTAAAAACTTCGTATTATAGAACTAATAGAGATCTATCAAAGAAAATTCATTGTATATTTTTAAAGATTTTTAATGAAATATATGAACATTTTTTCAAGCGGCGTGGCATAGTGAAAGTTGACAAGAATACATGGTCGGAGGGAGTAAAATTCATTTAGGGGGGATTTTATTCTTTGTTGTGAACGAGTTATGCTTGTGATCGGTTTAGTCTTTGTAAGTTCACATTCTAAGATTTATCAAATCCTCCTTTTCCGTTAAAAAAGTTATTCCTTGAAAATTAAGGAAAATTGGTTTTTATGCTTGTAATCGGTTTTGTCTTTGTACATATATAAGTTCACATTCTAAGATTTATCAAATCCTTCTTTTCCGTTAAAAAAGTTATTCCTTGAAAATTGAGGAAAATTTGTTTTTCTTTTTACACGATAGGAATATCTGTATATTATTCGGGTTCTCTTTTGTTAATTTTTGGTGATTAAGAACATGTAACTTGGCAAGTGGTGACTAACTCAAACGGTAGATCTCTTAGATGTCACAGCCAGGGATCGAGTTTTATTCCTCCCATGTAATATAAAAATTAAACATATTGTATTTTGAAGATAAGAAAAACAAAAACAAAAAAATTAATTTTTTACTCACGTCTCACGGTTTCATAACCCAGAATTTAATATAGCGAAATACTAATTCTTAATCTAATCATCCACGTTTGACGTTAATTACAGCTATTATCTTTTATTTAAGTATTTTCCTGTTTTCTCTACTTGTCGTTTAGCTTGTAGACGTTGCTATATTATTTATGCTGTGGAAGCTTCTTAAAAAATCAAATTTTGCCTTAATTGATACTCTAATATAAAAGGAAATTGATAGGCGCCCCTCCCTGACACGCGCCAAATGACTGTTTTGCCCCTCATCCCCTCCTTTAATTACTTTTTTATATTAATTTTGTTATTTATATTAATTCATTTCTTTATATAAATTCATTTAATTATTTAATTCAGTTTTTAAATTATTTATTTATTTATTCAATATTTTATTTAATTATTGTTGATACCCTATTTTGCCCCGCCGCTCCAGATTAACAAAAAAGGCCTACTATTTTTAAGTCCGATGAAGCGAGATGCGTGAAAAGACATCGGCAACCTCGTATTGTAAAATACGCGCCACTACATGAAAAATAAAATATCCTGGGATCCGATCGGACAACATCAACCGTTTGTTTGAGTCTATACACTACATCGAAATTATTGGTTGAATGAGAAAAAAAATACCGTCACTTGGCAACTTAGCACATTTATCCACTACACCTTTGTTTGATTCTATACACTTAATACTGGATCCCACAAATGTGTGGTGGATAACGGCTTAACACCACTTGGCGGTGCCCCGAGACTGATTGTAATATTTATTTACTTTTAAATGTAATTGTAATATTATTCACTTTTACAAGTTTTTTTTTAATTTATTATCATTGTTAAGAAAATTAACTAATTAAAATAATATAAAGTTTCTAAGTATAAAGTCAAATTTAAATGTCAATGTAAAAAAAGAATTTACTTGCAAATGTAATTTGAGTAAATCAAATTAAATAAGTAATTAAATAGTTAAAGTTCAAAATTATCTTCATCCTTTTCTAGTACCAAATCAAGGGGACTTAATCAACCAAAGAGACTATTTATTAATTTTACAGTATGTCCTGTGATGCCCCAACAACTAAATATATTCTTCAAGACTTCATCTTGGTTTGAAGGGTTGAAATTTCAAATAGGATGACTCTTGCCCTTTTTAATCCTCTTAAATTGATTGGCTTTCCTGTGGCCCCATTCTGCTAAAAAACAAAACAGTTTTGTTTTAACTAAAAAACTATCTCATTCCATTAACAAAAAACTACTTAGTTTTTTTTTGCAAAACTAAAAACCAAAAAAGCCAAAAAAAACTAGTTAGTGGAACAAGTTATTTTTTTTTGCAAAACTAAACATATAAAAAACTAGTTTAATGGAACAAGTTAGTTTTTTTGTAAAACTAAAAGCCAAAAAACCAAAAACCTAGTTAGTGGAGCAAGTTAGTTTTTTTGCAAAATTAAAACATCTAAAGAAACCAAAAAATCAAAAAAACCCAGTTAGTGGAACACCCCTTGTGCATTCACAATATAATTGAACAAGAAAAAAGTGAAAAAGAATATATAAAAAAAAAAAAAAAAGGGCTGGCCGAAATGGGGGGCCCGGGTTTTGGGGGATGTCAGAGGGGGCAGCGTAACACCTCTCATATAAAATCTGTATAGATAAGGACATCATTTATTATTTAAAGTTCCCCAAAATCCTTTAAATAGGTATGCATGATTGCTTTCTTGTATACAAAAACTAGCCAAGAATCACGGGCTGAATTAAGCAATCACTCTGATTGACAAAAAATGGAGATGTCCTTGATTGCCTTAGCTGCAATTACCCTGGTTTATATTCTCTTCCTTTTCAAGTTTCTGATCAAGAAAAACCATGGATCCAGAAATCTGCCAGATGGGTCTCTGGGCTTGCCTTTGATCGGAGAGACCATAAGCTATTTACGTGCCAACAAGAAAGATCAAGCCATTCAATGGATAGACGAAAGGGTTGCGAAATACGGGCCGGTATTCAAAACCTCCTTGCTGGGTACTCCAGTTGTATTTATCGTCGGTCTCGCCGGAAACAAGTTCTTGCTTGGTTCCGGCGAAGATGTTTTTGCTACTGAACGACCAAAGAGAATAGCAGACCTCCAAGGAGAAAACAACATCTTTGAGCTTTCTGGGTCAAGGTAATTAACATCTCTATTGACTAGAATCTTTTTTGCAAAATCCTTTACCTCTAAATTCTTCGTAGTATATTATTTTTCTGATGTTGATGCTGAGATATATGCACACCAAGGACGGATTGACGAACCGATGAATCCGGACGATAGCCCTACTTAAATTTCTAGTTTTCTTCAAAGTTATATAGTAAAACGTTTGAAATTAGGAATTGGATTCTCTCTGGTCCTAGCCTAAATTTGGATCGTCCATTGCTGCAATCAATGGTTGATCTCGGGGGCGGACCTGGGGGGGGGTGCTGGGGGGTTTTGGCCCCTGCAAACCCCCCAAGGTTCTTACTAGTAGTAGTATATTTTCAGTACATTTTCAGTTTTTCTGTATATTTGCTATGGAGTGGTCCCCCGCAGCACCAATCCTGCGTCCGCCACTAGTTGATCTGATTCACTAAAGAACTATTTCCGGAAATAGTTAAATTTTCCAGGACCAAGTATTTGAGTAAGTCAGAAACATTGATTACAACAGTGGATGAACAAGATTGCATCCGTCCCCTCCATTCCAAATTCAGGACTGGTGAGGATCCAAAACCTTAAAATTATATGGCTTCTCCCACCCAACATTTTCTTTTAAAATCTAACACCCTTTCATCGAAATTCTATTAAAAATGTATTTTACATAATGGAGTGTCAAATTCAAAATAGGAATCTGGTTTTTACATAGAGATGTAGCACTAGGTTTTATTGTTTTTCTTTTGGAATAGATATGTATGCACACTTTTATATCCATATATGTTTTTATTTTTTTAGCATCTTTGCAATTTTTATTTGCGTTATTGACATCGTGTCTTATATGTTCGAACAAAATACAAAATGTTGTCCACTCGTCACTCAAAATCCTGTGTCCCGTCTTTGATGCAGGTATAGATTGATTAAAAGGGCAATGTTAAGCTTTTTAAAACCCGAAAGCCTACAGAACTATGTCAAACGGATGGATGATTTGGTTACCGACTCACTGTCGAAAGAAATAAAAGGGACAGACACCGAAATTAAAACTGTGAGCTTCATGAAGAAGCTCACGTTTAACGTTGCTTGTGACATCCTTTTTGGCATCCATGATGAGGCAACAAAGGAGGCATTCTTGGATGATTTTCACATACTATTCGATGCGCTCGGCTCTTTTCCTATAAAGTTCCCTGGCTCTGCTTACTCCAAGGGCTTTGAGGCCCGGGCAAGGATTAACGATCGATTTCTGCCAATTTTGACGAAGAAAAGGGAGGGGCTCTCTTCGGGCAATTCGAGTCCAACAGATGACGTAGTATCATGCCTGCTAGCATTGAAAGATGAAAACGAAGAACCCATTTCAGAACAAGTGGTGGTTGATAATTTTACTCTCCTAATAATCGCCAGTCACGATACGACTGCTACTCTTTTGAGCTTGATGGTATGGAAGCTAGCTCAAGATAAAAAGATTCATGCCGAAGTTTTAAAAGGTACGGCTTTGTACATTTATATGCATATTCTTGATTTGGGAATTCATTTTTGAATTTCATCATCACAATAATTCAATTTGTACTCTTATTAGAACAAATGGATATATTAAGAGAAAAAGAAGCAGCAAAAGAAGGTGAAGGAAAGCTAACATGGGCTGACATACAAAAGATGAAATACACATGGCAAGTTGCTCAAGAATTGATGAGGATGATACCCCCTATTTTTGGTACCTTCAGGAAAGCAGTAAAAGACCTTAACTTTGGTGGCTATGATATCCCGAAAGGATGGCAGGTAATTAACCTCGTTATACTTTTTTTTCTTTGAATATATAAGATAAATTGATCTTAAATTTGTACCCGCATTAAAATGAAATGTGTGTTTATAGGTGTATTCCGTGTCATATGCAACACATATGGAAAAGGATATCTTTAGTAATCCTACGGAGTTTGATCCATCTCGTTTCGACAAGTCCTCCAAACCAATCCCACCGTATGCTTATATTCCTTTCGGAGCGGGACTTCACAGCTGTATTGGGAACGAATTTGCTAGGATTGAAGCCTTAACTACCATCCATAAGTTGGTTACAAAATTCGAGTGGTCACAGGTGTATCCTGATGAAAAGTTCACCCGTAAAGCAATGCCATATCCGACCATGGGTCTTCCTATCAAAATTCAACCAAGGATTTCACCATGAATGGCCCGCGTCGATCACTACTTGCATGTATTGCCTTCCAATGTTGTTCGATGTCCTGTATTGTTTGAATAAATTTGCTTGTCCGTAGTGATATGCGTATTATTTCCTGGTAAATCACACATGTAAAATCTATTAGCCATTTCTATTTTCTATGCTGTTACTGTTGTTTTTTTCAAAGCTATGCATGAGATTCTAGCACTCCATTGGCACGTTTAATTTTCGGATTAATTTCGAAAATTAATTTAAAAAATGGTTGGATAAGTAAGATGATATTAATTGCGAAATTAAGGACATATAAAAAAATTTACGTAAAAAATAATTTTTATGTAAAATATTTAGGTTTAAAAAAACCCCAATTTTCTTTTCTTTTTTTATTTGTTTTTTTCCCCTAAGGCT
Organism: Vaccinium darrowii; assembly: GCA_020921065.1. Taxonomy (NCBI): domain Eukaryota; kingdom Viridiplantae; phylum Streptophyta; class Magnoliopsida; order Ericales; family Ericaceae; genus Vaccinium; species Vaccinium darrowii. Next base: position 38,837,025 of record CM037156.1, read on the forward strand.
TAACTTCCAAGAAAAAACCAGTTGCCTGCCACTAGGCCACTACTCGAGAGTGTAGGCCTGCGGCGCCATCCTGTTGGGACCACCAATTCCTCGCAGACCTAGTCATATCGGAGAAATTATTTTTTCCTGTTGAAGTTTGCCACATGGTTCATAATTTGTGTTTATTCCTCGTCCCCAAATTTTAATCCATATTATTGATGTAATATGAATCTTATTTGATAGTAGATATCAATTATTTTTTATGGAAAAAGTTTATATCTTGTAATATATCTATATATGTAATATGAATCTTATTTGATAGTAGATATCAATTAATTTTGTTAAACAAATATTTTGAAATATTAAAAAATATTTTTGAAAGATACAGAGAATTGAAAAGAAATTTGAAAAACTAGGAATGGACAAAAATTTGGGATGGGGAGAGCGGATTTCGGGACGCTGCCAGCCGTACCGAAAGAAATGTATAAAAAATGTACACAGGGCGCTCGGGGACCCACTTTTGGGTCCCAAACGAGTGATCCGAACCGTTCATTGTTCTCAAAACATTTTTCTGAGGGAGCCACAAAAAATCAGCTCAATCGGACGGTTATTGAAATGGTGGGACTTTGGTTCAAATACTTCTAATTGTCCGATTGAGCTGATTTTTTTTGGGCTCCCTCGAAAAAATGTTTTAAGAACAATGAACGGATCACTCATGTGGGACCCAAAAATAGGCCTCCGAGCGCGCTGTGTACATTTTCTGTACATCTATCTCTTTCGGTACCCTAGGTTTATCCATGAAATTAATTCTTTTCCTGGTCAAAAGACTAATTAGAGCATCATTATCACACTTAACAAATTGCTTGAAAGTTAAATTTGATGAGTGAAATATAACAAAACCCTCCAAAATCAGACTTAACAAATCTTTTACAAATTTGTTAAATTTGTAGCTTTGCTACAGTAACACCCCATCTTTGTTAAGTTACTGCTCACTAACCTCTCTAAGTTTGGTTAGAGAGTCTGATTTTGGGAATTTTGGATAAGTGACTTGCTAAATTTGTAAAAGGTGTTTTTGAAGTTAAATTTGTTAAAAAATTTGGTGCTCCTGATAAGGATGCCCTAGGCACTTCAACATCTAAAAGTCTGAAAGGTATAGTTTACCAAAATAAATAAATAAGAAAGGACAGGTGGCACCTATTAAGAAATAGTACTACTCCTATATTTTAGATTTGTTTGGGGTTCGACCCGAATAGATACGATAGTCTAATTAAAATTGTTTACTATTAAATTGTGTTTGATTGTGGGAAAAAATATATTGTGATGACTTATTAATTAGTGTCTCATTTGAATCAAGTTTCTGGATCTGGCACTGATTGTGTTTTTGGATTACGAATAACATAATCAAAAAGAAAACACCCCTTTCACCCTGCAAAAATGAATTACATCATCTTGAGAAAAATTAGAATTGGGGGATCATGCAATTCCCATCTGAGCCGTCGGTGCTCGGCGATCAACGACCCAGATTTGTTTGGACTCAAACAGATCCGCACCATTGATTGCCGAGTTAATCTGAACAGTTGATCACCCGGCACGGACAGCTTGGATGGAGACTGCATGCATAATGTCCCTTTGGGGACATCCAAAAAATTAGTAAGTTGACAACCAAATGGATTAATGTATCTCTATAAATTCGAACCCAAAGTCCCAAAACCTTCCTCAAGAGGTGCAATTAGATGGGCTAAGGGCCGCGATGATTGTCTATTGTGAAGCCATATTAGTTGACTGTTTTTGAAATTTATTGGAGACACAACATTTGACACAACAATAATTGAAATCCCTCGCTAATAATCTGAATCGTTCAATTTGCTTACAACATGTTTTTAAAAATACTCGTAAAAAAACAACTAGTTCGGATATCGGTAAGGATTTGATCGACTTAATCGATTCATTCAATTTTTATCCAGTCAAATTTAGAGACAAATATGTACCAATCAAGCCCTTATCAATATCCACATGAGCTTATGGAAATCGTTTGTTTCGGATAAAAATAAAAAAATAACTTATGGGTGTCGTGATGCCTGTGTGTGCTTGCATTATTTGTGTCTTTTTCTTATCCATGGAGTACTTATACAATTATTTTTATTTTTTATCTCTAGCTATGATACAACTAATTCATTTATAAAAATGTGCAGCTTGTACATCTCAGAGTATTGTGAACTGAAGATGTGTATTTTTTTATTTGGTAGTGTCATGAGATCTAGAGAATCAATTTCCTCTAATAATGTGATATTCTCTGATGGATGTAAGCCCTCATGCAAAATAAATTGGGACCAACCATGCACAATCTCACTTAACGATCAAAACCATTCATTTAATGAATCTAAATTTCTTTCACCGTGCAAAAAATCAAAATGACTAGATATATTGGTAAGAGATTGATTCAAAATGTATTTGCAATTAGAGAAATGGGCGACAAAAACTGATCATTCGTTTCTTCTCTTAGACAAGTATCCTTTGTTTAAGTGAATACTGGAGTCTAATTATTTGAATTTTTTCGCATAGATGAAGAACACATTGAGACCTACAAAATAAACAACTTAAATTATTAGATGAGATGGAATGAGTTGCCTTTTTTTTTTTTTTTTGTGAAATAGATAAAAATATCATAGATAAACAAGCATACAAAGTCCCAATATCCAAAGGTACCTAAAGCAAGAACAAAATTAAACAACATTACTATTAATCTCTTTCATGACAGGTGGATTCCTAAGTTGGACAAGCCTCTTAATCATCTAATTCCATTCAGTGGTTCGAATGATGTCAAGGTATCCTTTCTCCTGGACGAAGGACCTAATGGGAAAACCTGGAATGTGAATAGAGTTAAAGAGATGATTCCAAATTTTTTTGTCCATGAAGTTCTAGCTATTCCTTTGCCTGTTACAAGTGGATTTGATCAACTTATTTGGCCTTTCACTAGCTCAGGAAATTACAGTACCCAATCAGGATATAGATCCCTACATGATATGCAAAGGTCCCCCTCCAGCTACTCTATTTGGGTTTATAATGGTTATAATATTTGGAACCTGATCTGGCATCTTAACCTTCCTGAGCGAATTAAGATCTTTCTATGGAAATGCCTTAAGGGAATTTTGCCAGACAAGAAAAATGTGGCTTCACGCCTCCATCATGTTCCTGCATCCTGTCCTCTATGTGGAGTTGAGAATGAATCTATTGAGCATTTATTCTGTTTTTGTTCGCAAGTGATTTCGGTTTGGGAATCTAGTGAGTTAGGGAGACCATCTTTGAGCAATTTACAAGACTCTTCGTTTACTCATTGGCTGCTAAATTGGGTAATTCAATTGCATAAGGACGAGAGGAAACTTTTCCACTTTACATCTATTCTTTGGGCTATCTAGAAGGGTAGAAGCCGTGTGGTGTTTTCGGACACTCCTTTCAATACAGACACAACTATTGGTATGGCCAAGGAATCTGCATTGTGGTTTTTCAAAGCTTCAAATTGGCTCTCAAACTTCAAAGCCCTACCCTAGCTCAAATGCTTCGCCAACTGTCAATAATCCATCCTTCGTTACTAAAGATTGTTTTGTTCCTGAGGATGCTCAACGCACTTGCCATCTTCACGTGGATGGTGCTTGGAAGGAGGGTAACGCTTGGAGTGGTATAGGTTTCACGGCTAGTCTTCCCCATGGTTCTCTAATTGCAAAGCAGGCGTTGTCTTCATTTAGTTCGACACCTATCCAAGCCGAAATTCAAGCCTGTTATGAAGCTATTAGATGGGCTTTAAATCAAAATTATAATGTGGTTCATGTTTTTTTTTATTGTTTCAACGCAATTATATATATCACTACGCCAAATATTGCTTTTGCCGGCGGTTTTTTTACCGGCGGGCCTATTAATGCCGGAAAAAGCCACTTTTTCCGGCGGTTTAACAAATGCCGGAAAAAGTGACTTTTACCGGCGGTTTTATAAATTACCGCTGGCAAAAGTAACATTCACGGCGGTTTTCCTGAAAATGCCGGTAAAAAAAAAAATCCAGAAAAAAATTACGGTAAACTATAAATATTTTTTTTGGTTCAAATGACACAACGCGCATGCTAGTTCAGTTGGTAGTGCATGCACGCGCGCAGCGCGAGGTCTCGTGTCCGAGACTTGGGCGAAGCATGAATTATAAATGAAGAATGCGTGCCACGCGCGCGGTCAAAGGGTGCCACATGGGCGCCACGTGTAATTTATTTTAAATGTACGTTATTAGCATTCCCGGCAGTTTTAAAACTGCCGCTAATGACCTCTACTTTTACCGGCGGTAGTATGACTTTTCCCGGCGGTAATAGTATTTTCGACGGCCGTACAGACGGCGGTCGTGATTACCGCCGGTAATAGGAATTCCCGGCGGTTTTGAGCTTTTCCCGGCAGTTTTCTAATGCCGGTAATGCTTAAAATTGGCGTAGTATGCATGTCGCAGGAAAGACTGATTGTCATCACCATGACACATTTTTGTTGCGCAATTTGGCAACGGAAGTGGCAAAGCTGTCGTTTTGTAGAATTTTGAAGGTTGCGCACCAACATGTTCAAAGGGCTCATCTTCTTGCTAAGCATGCTCTGGCGTCTTTTGTTTCTCATCCGAACACCGATGATGGATCTCCTTTTCAGCCTAACTAATGAGTTGCCGTTTGTATCTCATAAAAATAACCTGAGAAAATCATCACATAGATCCTCGACAGTACTACTCGTCATGACAACCCCCTTGTCTTCACATTACATGAGAGTTTGGAGAGAGAAAAAGAGTGGGCCTCGTATCTACCCAGTAGTACTATTGTAATATGAGTACGCTAAAGCTCTATTTTTTTGGATGTAAAATATTTCTGGTATTTCGATCGTTGTTAAAAAATCTCAAAAAATGAATTATTTTTTTGAAAACTTGTACACCTTTGGCAGTAAAATGACTCACCCTTGAGAAACCATAAGTTATTTTGCAATGTGTACCCATCTGTTTCCCATTCCACGACCACATCTGTCGGACTGGTTGTGCGATAGATAATTCTTTGCCATTCCCTCATGGCCACATGAATACAATTGCAAACGTGCTCACTTTCTATCTCCACCCACGTGCATTGGAATTCAACCAAACGCCTAAACACCTAACAAAAATCGAAAAACTTATTTTTGGTGTGATGTTTTACGTGAAAAATATTTTCCGTTGTAAAATATTTTACATCCAACAAAACGAGAAGTATGTCGGAGCACTTGTTAACTATGACTAACATATTGTTTTTAACTTTTTCTAGTTCCAAGAGTTACACCTTTATTAGTACAAGTTAACCACTGGAATGGACTGACTAGATGGCATGTTATGCCACTGAGTCACATTTGCTTCATGCATCTTGAACAAATTCTAATTAAGAATATGCAAAATGCCCACTTTTTTCCCCTTATTGTGAAGCAAATTCAATATTTTCTTCTTCTGGTTACAAGAAAAATAAATATTTCTAGTAGATGCATAAATAAAAAAAAGCACCTTTCTATGTCTCTCAAAACAGAAAGACTGAAAAAAAAAAAAAAACAAAAATAAAGCAACACAAACCATAAAGACTAAAGAGGATGAGTTGAGTTCATAACAAAAGAAGATGGGCCATGGCCCAAGTGGGAATTACTGGGCTTCATAATATTGATATCATTGCACTTTCACCTTATTATTCTCGACGCTCTTCCTGGGCCCTTTTCCGGCCGGCTTGAGCTCTTGCGGCATCACCATGGTCCATGCACGGGAACATGAACATCGATCGAACAACACGCTCTCGGTCCTGCTCTTTGTACGTACCTGCATAAAAAAGCCACCAACCACCAAATATTCCATCAGTCCTAATTCATTTGTCTATTTTTTATACTCAAACATTTGAACCGGAGTAGTTAATTTGATTATCAAAATGGCTTTGTTTATAAAATAGTACCTTTGGTTGAATCTTCTTTCCTAAGCATTCGATACACTTGCTTCCTTCCGTCATCTCTCCCATCCCTACGCGCGCACATCGCCTGCAGTAGGCTCTCCCACACACCTACACAAAGCAGTAGTGGCCACGGGGCGATGATATTGGGAATGTAGTGTTAAAGTTTAATGTCTTGTTGTTTGTATTTTTTTTGGGGGGTAAATGTTGTTCGTAATTTTGTATTTGGGCTAAAATTATAATGTTTATAATTGGGCCATAAAACGTTAATTTGTAACTAAAATTATAATGTTTATAATTGGGCCATAAAATGTTAATTTGTAGTTCGGCCAAGTTATATTGCATTTAGTTAGGCCCTTAAATAAAAAATTCTACTAAGAGGCCCAAAGGCCCATGGGTGTGTTTATTAAATGCTTGAGGAAATGGCTACAATACATACCTCTTATTTGGGTGTACCATATGCACCTATTGTTACAAAAAAAATTCGTAACTTTTACAAAAAATTCATAACTTTTATAGGGGTGTGTATGATACACACCCAAATAAGGGGTGTGTATTGTAGCCTTTTCCCATGCTTGAAAGACTCTTCTAGAGATTATGAATGAAATAATCTATACGTGCTTTTCCCTGTTCCCCTGTTCGTGCGTGTGTATCCCGAGAGGTGCTACGGCAATCAAATGCCAGCTTTGGTTTCCATTTCCTCATTAATTAATCAAGTGGATCGGCTAATTTAAGGCCAACATATAGATTGATAGGGCGCGGGAATTAGTTGTAGTGGTCATGAATAATGGAAAATCGATTTTCATTTACAAAAATCCTTTATAGAATGACTGAATCAGCTGATCGAGTAATGGACGTGGCGGCCGTGATTGTGAATCAGTCGTGAACTGGAAACAGATCGATATGTAATGGGGTTGAACCAGTCCACAAGATCCACAAAAAAGGAAATAAGGCGTTTTAAAGCCCCAGATCAGATGGTTGTCGTGCTTTCTCTTTGTCTAGAAGATACATTTCTTATTTGTATATTAAAATTTGAAATGGAACGATATCAAAAGTCACATTATTTAGTACTTTAATTTGAAATAAAACAAATTAAAAAAATTGGGGCTAAAAAAATTTAAAAACAGTCTATGCAAGTATTTTTTTAACATCCATAAAAAATACGTTTCCGAGAGACATTTAAAAAGTGTCTGGAGGGATTATGTAGAAGTACTTCAGAGGGGGTGATATTTGAAAACTTGAGACTGAAAGTATACAACATAGAATGTACCAGGCACCGGCGACGGAAAACAAAGATGTAATTGCTGCAAATAGTGCATATGCTTGATTGTGGAATCCCTGGCCCCCTCTGTGCCCCTTTCCCTCTCTGCGGATTCATCTTTCCTTTGGCACCGCCACGTGGTGACCTAGCCCCTTTTTCCACCACATAGTGCGGTGGAGTCCATACACTTTGTCTTGGAACCATCACAATGTGGGGTGACAAAGGAGCATGGGGCACCACGTGCCGGTGCCCCAGGGACACTGAATGATTTTTCCTTTTGGAACTATACGGGGGCACACTTCCATGATTTTCCTCCCGATGAGGGTACCGAAGTGGTCCTCGGGAAGCTTGACGAAACGAACCGCGGTTTGAGTTGTTGCCGACGTAGTAAAATTCGGAGGATTGTTCTTGTTTTCTGGGATTAGTGTCTGAGGTAGGATCCAACGGGTCAGGCTTCTTTTTCTCATCTGATGGGCCAGCCCCTTGTTGTTTCGCTCGGACAAGGTCTTTGAAAGAAAGTTCAAGTAATTCCTCCGAGACTCCGAGATAGAAGTCCTCTTGTTTACTAGGATTAGTCTCTGAGGCAGGATCCAACGGGCCACACTCCTTTTTCTCATCTAATGGGCTAGCCTCTTGTTGTTTCGCTTGGACAAGGTCTTTGAAAGAAAGTTCCTTTGATTCCTCCGAGACTCCCAGATAGAAGTCCTCTAGCTCTTTTTTGGCCTTCTCAAATACTGATAATTCTGCCATAACTAAATGCAAATTTGAAACAGAGCAAACAGAGACAGAGAAAGAGAGAGATGGAATTATTATGTAGTAAAATGCGAGCGCGCTTGCCCAATCATAGTCTCTTGTGATGGCGAATTGAGGGTACTTTTCTTTTTTCATATATAACTCAACTGCCTTGGCCAACACGCTTGGCCAATCATAGTTTTCAATGATTCTTTTGGAATTAATGACAACTTGAGATTACATTGGTATGAGAGCAAAAACTCTAAAAAAATTGCTTGATTCATGTCATAATGCATGGTTATAAGGGAATATCGTTAACGAGTATTGTTTATAGAGTTTGTCAATGTCATGAAGATTTCGTCGGTGGATTAAGTTAAGTTTGACTATTGTTTTTATTTATTCAAGGAGACTAGGTTAATGTCATGAAGCTTTTGTTATTGGATTAAGCTGAGTTTGAATATTATTTTCAAGAGATTCAAGACAACGTTAATGTCACGATGGTTTTGTCAGAGGATTAAGTTTACTTAGACAGGACAACGCTAATATACTAGCTACGTCATACCGTATAACGTATATGCTGTCTTGATATTCTATAAAGTATCGATCAATACTTATATCTAAAAACAATGGTAGTCTTAGTGTAACAAAGGCACATTAACACAGTTCTGTTTTTGTTGATATGTAGAACAAAACCCTTTGCTGGTCATTTTTATTAACGCAAAAAGACCGGAAAATTGCTGGATTCATTCCATCTTCTATAGTTATTATAGAATACCAATAATGAGAAACGCAAACGAAATTCAAGACTATGTACATTAACGCCATCGGGCATTCGCCATTTCGCCATGACACAATGCTAATCAACTAGCAAGGCTGTACACTTAGTCTTACAGCTACTTCCCTGTTAGCATAATTTTCTAACATGGATACCTTTATTTCAAAACAATTAGTACCAGATATAGTTTTAAGTGATAACGTCACGTTAATATATTTTCCTTCTTATTGATTGTTGACACAAAACGCAGTCATAACAAGTCAATTCTCCAGCTGGATTGCTCAAATACCTGGTTTGGTCAAATTATTTATCTTGATTGTGGATAGTGATGATGTCCAAATATGGTTTGTAAGATATGAGCTCGTACGTTGAGGAAGAAATGGTTAAAAAGGTCTTGGAGATAGGACCGTCCCTAAGCTAAGACCCCAAAATATGTACAAACTACGGCCCTAATTACTTTCAGTACCCAATGTATAAGTCATTTTTTTAGTACAACAACACTAGGGCCAATTAAAAACCAAAACAACTCAATTTTAAGCTTGAGGGCCACCGGCCCACTTATCTAAAAAAAGAAGAGTAAAAATGAAAAGGTTCACGGCGACGATTGGAGCGGACTGCCAAAGACACCGATCAATGAGATGGGCCTATTGCTTGAAAAAGAACCCGAAATGTGTTAATTAGTGAGTTTGATGCATCGTTTCTTATTCCTTAAAATGTGCTACTCCCCTCTTTTGGGTTTTCTCTCTGTTGAATGCATGCATTTGTTTTTGTGAAGTCCATTTATTTTATTCGTTATTTTTGTAGAAATTTATTAAGGCTCCTTTTCGAAATTCATCACAGGCCTTGAAATGTCAGGGCTAGCTCTGCTTGGAGACATCGAGTTCAGTGTTGTGTAAGGACCTTCCGATGATTGACAAAGTCAGTAATTGGAGAAAAACTCGGTCACACCGCAACCAAACAAACACTTGTAACAGCCCTCTTGTCCGTGGTGGCATATCAAGACCGTATGGACCCAAGACATAATGACATAATGTCCTTTTTGAGATCAGTTACACCATTTCCTTAATCCATAGCATTGTTCGGTTGGTTGTGACTTTTTAATTTTTGTTTCAATTGATTTCTACCTCCATATCGGAAGCATCACATTTTGATCTTGCCAAATTTATATTTGAATGCCAATTTTACTATTTCATTGATTTTAAATTCTGTTGACATATCCATCACAAGGTCAATTAGATAATTTATTCACAATTGGAGAAATCAGTAATTTTGTAGTTCTTTTTAATACTATATGATCAACTAATTCTGGGGCATACAAGTAGCGATTAGGCATAACTCCCAATGGTCCCAAGGTTTGGGATGGTTGGCCTCCATGGGATTTGCACATGCCATCTAATGTTCAAAGACTTGCTGCTCTTTCACAAGTCCACTTTACCAACCTGTTAGGGTTAATGAACCTCTTGTTTTCGATAGTAAGGTTTATTTGTGACCATTAATGGTGCACATGCGCTCTTGATGTTCATGTAAGAGGCCACATATTCAATTCCAACTAAAAGAATAGTCGAATAATCCTTGGGGTTTGGTCTTTTTTTTTTTTTCAGCAAAAGAAATTTATTAATCATTGAAAACAGATTACAATAATTGAAGGGAATTAAGGAAAAGAGGCATCACAACGTCTTAACGAGAATCAGACATTCTAATTATGTCGACACCCCGATCATCACGACAATCATACACCAAAGACTCAAAGGAAAATAACCAAAGGAGTAGTTAGTAAGATACCAAACTAAAGAGGACAAACAGGAACAAAAACAGAAATCAAAATGGACTGTTCCTATTACAAACAGAGTATGACACCAGCAAGTGCACGAAAGATTACGTGATGGCCTTCTATAAAAACAGTAATTTTTAAAGTATATTTCAAGGAAAAAGTATGAACTTAATAATAGAAGTAGGGATACAAGAGAAACTTGAAGAGTTTTGGTCCAGATTCAACACCCAAAACACACACACACGAGCAACCAAAATGCGAGAGAGACACACACAAAATTACCGAGAGAAAATTCACTATATTCACACAATAGCTACAAAAACTCTCACCCTTTGTGTCACTCTCTCTTTCTCCTCCTCACTCTCACTCACACATGCAATGTGCATACACGCACTTACACAATACAAGTAAACCCTGGAGCAACTAAGAGAGGCCACAAACCGGGCCATGCCAACCCAAAGGGTAAACTTGGCTCACTGAGGGGTGGACCGAAACCCATCAAAACTTTGTAATCTCCGATGAATGAGTGCGAGAAAAGTTTGTTTCATTCATTAATTCGAAATTAAAAAAGAAACAAAATATGAAGGGACAGTTACAGAAAACAACAAATCCTTACACCTAATGCCATTAAAATCAGGGGTGGACCCAGAAAGGAGAAGGGGTCAATTGACCCCACCGGATTAAAATTTCCTACAGAAGTGTACATATATTTCTGAATATTTTGGTAATTTTGCCCCAAGACTGTACACTCGATTCACTAGATCTTGCCTCAATACATGAAATATGTACAACATTTGTAGATTCTTGACCCCACCGCCCCTGATATAAACAACAAAACAAAAGGAGGTGTACTCAACAACTAGCCCAAGTGTCATTATAATTAATTAATAACGTTTGACAGAATCAGCTCTTCATCTCCTATAAATTGATCTCCATTCCCAATCTACCCATAGCCATAGCCTAACACTCGATGTGCTTCTTCTCATTTGCTCAAATGTTTCCCTCATGGCTTCTCACATCCCTATTCCTAATCCTTCCCATTCTGTTTACCTTCTTTTCCCTTGCAAAACCAAAGAAAAATTCATCCATACAACCCCCAGGCCCTAGAGGACTCCCAATCATAGGAAACCTACACCAACTAGGTGAGATCCCTCACTATTCCCTTTGGAAACTCTCACACAAATATGGACCCATCATGCTTCTACAACTGGGTCGGGTCCCGACCCTAGTGGTCTCGACCCCAGAATTAGCTAAAGAGGTTCTAAGGATCCGCGATCTTGATTGTTGCACTAGACCTCTTTCGCGTGGCCAAAGAAGATTGTCCTACAATTTTCTAGACCTAGCATTTTCCCCTTACAGCGAATATTGGAGAGAAATGAGAAAGCTTTGTGTTATTGAGCTCTTCACCAACAGAAGGGTTCAATCTTTTTGGTACGTTAGGGAATCGGAAGTGGCCCATTTAATTAGCACGATATCACAATCTATCCCCAACCCGGTTGACCTAAGTGACTTAATTTTCTCCCTAACAAATAATGTTATAGGGAAAATAGCATTTGGGACGACCCATAGGGGTAACCAATTTGAGTATGGGAAATTGAAAGATATCATCGACGATGCCATGACTTTGCTTAGTGGGTTTTCGGCGTCGGATTTTTTCCCAGGTATCGGATCGGTTCTTGATTTGGTCACGGGACTGCAATGGAAGCTTGAGAGGTGCTTTCGAAATCTTGATACGTTCTTCCAAAAGGTTTTGCTGCCTGCATCCCATTTTGTTGTTCCCTTATTTTTCATATATATCAATTTTAGTTTACTCCCTGCATCCCATTTTGTTGTTCCCTTATTCCATTTTGGAATATCCCAAAGTTTTAGTCATTTTTAAAAATTTCAATGATAAAAGTATTTAGATTTCCAAAACTAACTCCCATAAATGTTTAAAAAGATTTTTAAAAGTTTGAATTAAATGCCAATAATGGAAATTAAAACCAACCTTTACAACCCACTCACATACATGTGGAGCCCACACACACAATTATAGGTGTAGACCCCACGTGTATGTGAGGGGGTTGTCAATAGTTGTAGCCGAAACGGTTGTACAAGAAGCATTTTTGAACATTTTTATTGGACTAACAAAATAGGACGGAGGGAGTACTTGTTTTGGTATCATTTGTTAAATTTATCTTTCATTTTGGTATGTATTTTTCACAATAAAAAAGGTATTGGAAGAGCATCTTGATCCGACTAGGCCGAAGTCACAGCATGAAGATATCACTGATGTACTGCTTGGATTGGCCAAGGATCGAACCACTGTCATACATCTTGCCAAGGAGCACATGAAGGCAATCCTCTTGGTAAGGCATTTCTACCTTTCGGATTTGCAAATTTATTACCCATCCATTTCCCCGTTCAGGAAATTTTAGTACAACAAATGGGATTGACACAAGGAATGCTACATTCTTTTTTGGGGTTGAAGTACATATAAGAACTTCATTCATATATATATATATAGTGGCGGACATAGATTTACCAATTTGACATATTTTGTAGGGACCATTCTTCAATAATTTAAAGAAAAAAAATTCAAAAGTGTACTATCAATAGGAAGAAATTAACATTGGGAGGAGTGCAGGGTCTAAAAACCTCCCTTGCATTCCCTTGGGACCGCCTCTGTTCATTTATGTAATAAGCATGAGAAAGGCTACAATAAACACTCATTAAAGATGTGTGTCATATGCACCTACTGTATGGTTCATATTGTGCCACATTATGACAATCGTAACATTTTTTAGTGCTTCGTAACTTTTATATTAGAAACTCGTAATTTTTCAGAAACGTGATTCAAAACATTTTCTCTATGATTCATAACATTTTTGGTGCATCTCATAACTTTTATACAAAAAAATCGTAACTTTTTATTAAAAGAGATAATCGATTCATAACATTTCTAGGAGTGTGCATTGTAGCCCTTCCCGTTACCCAATCCTAACAAAATTACATTAATATACCCTAAAGCAATCCTATGTAGAGAATCACACTCTAGATGTGATTGTCTAGAGGCTGAGCGTCAACATAGTTGGAATGGTGCCTTTCAAAAAAAAAAAAAAAACATAGTTGGAATGGTTCCTCTAGTTGCGATGCCGTTATCCCTCTGTATCCGTTTAATCTCTATTCTATTTCAGAGTAAATTTTCTGCTGTTCAATTGATATCATTACAAATTAACAAAGTTATTTTGAGATGAATAAGAAAGGTGGGTAGGTACAGCCAAGCTTACCAAAACAAATGCATGTATCTCTACATTTCAGGACATTTTTCTGGGTGCAGTGGACACCAGTTCTGTTAGTATGATTTGGGCAATGGCCGAACTGGCCAACAACCCAAGATGCATGGAAAAGGTCCAAACCGAAATCCGAACCTGCATCGGAAGAAAACCAATGGTGGCAGAATCAGAACTAGACAAGCTCAAATACCTGAAGCTAGTAGTCAAGGAAACACTCAGGCTCCACCCTCCTGCCTCCCTCTTAATACCCCACGAAACAATCAGGCAGTGCAACATCGGGGGCTATGATATTGCCAAAAAAACAAGAGTCCTAGTAAACGCGTGGGCAATCGGTAGAGACCCGAAAATTTGGGAAAACCCAGAGGAGTTTTACCCGGAGAGATTTGAGGGAAGTGAAATTGACTACAAAGGGCAATATTATGAGTACCTTCCGTTCGGCTCCGGTCGGAGGATGTGTCCAGGTATCAACATGGCTACCATTTCTGTGCAGTTTACTGTTGCAAATTTGCTGTATTGTTTTGATTGGAAGCTGCCTGATGGGATGAAGAAGCTTGATATGGAAGAGGAGTTTGGCCTGAATATAAGGAAAAAAATGGCTTTGAAGCTTGTTCCTGTTCAGTACAATTGGGAGGACTACAAATGCTGAAGTAATGGGGGATGGGACTGGTTATTTTAATTTGGTCTGTGTTAAAATTAATGTTTTGAGTTCGTTTTGTTTTATTTGGATGTTTTGAGTTCGTTTTGTTTTATTTGGGCTTGCGATGTTTTATTTTGTATTTGGGCTATTTATGTGTTTGGGCTAAATGTTAAAAATTAAAAGCCCAAGTATCTTTTGTTAAGTCTCGACTTGCCATAGTATAAATATGGGTGTTTTAGAATTGTCGGTGTAGTAGCCCCCATTTTGAATGAAAAAAAAAAGAAGAAAAAATGTGTGCTTTCCCCGTTTTTTCTCCGGAAAATGCTAGGTACACACAAAAATGTACACACAATTTACCCAAGTGTGTGTGTTTGTGTGTACATTTTTGTGTGTACGTAGTGTTGTTGTTTTTCCCCGGTTCCACCGAGTATTTCCGAGACCCACCACAGCAATCATTTTCCTTCTTTGTTTCAAATTTCCTTTTAATTAATCAAAGGTTTGGGCTAATCTAAGCCATGTCTGTTTGTTGAGTAGAAAAAAAGAAACGAAAAGAATGTCTATTTGAATATATACTCAACCCAAATGTCATGCTATTATATTCGTTACTCCCTCCGTCCCAAACCGAGGTCAACTAAACAGCGAAGGAATTGAAATCTTCTTTCTCCATGTCCTAAGTCTTGGGAGCGATACTTATGCATTTGAGTCGGTCTATAATCGACGAATTGATAATTTTTTTTAAAAAAAAAACGATATAAAACTAACAAATGTAAATTTTTAACGACAAAAAAATAATCCGACTCAGATTATTTTGCGGCTAAAACACCCCTTACTCCAGTACAAAGACGGTTAGGGCATCCTCATCGGCCTTCCTAAATTAACTTTTTGGTTAAAATAGAGAGTCAAACCCCCCAAAACCCCCAAAAATCAACCTCTCTATTCTCCCTCACCAAATTATTTTTGCTACAGTGCCTACTCAAATTTGAGTAGGCACTGTTCACACACCAACATTTGTTTATTGTTTTCTGCCGTGCTTCTTGACACAAACAGAAGAGAGAGAGAGAGGGACACGGAAGAGAGAGAGAGAGAGAAAGGGAGGAGAATGGTTTAACCAATGGGTAAAATGGAAAAGTTTACACAAATAGTAACTACCCAGGTCGTAAAGGGGAAAAGAATGAATAATTTTTTTTTTTTTTTTTATAGATTTGAGGGGAATAGTTTAATATAGTAAAATTTAGATAGAGAGTCTAATTTTTTGAATTTTTGATAAAGTGGCTTGCTAAATTGTAAAAGTTGTTTTTGTGGTTAAATTTGGTGTTTTTTTTTTTGTTTTTTTTTTGTGAGGCTAATAAGGATGCTCCTAGGGTATTTCATTAAACTCGTTCATAATCAATGACTTACGTGCCTTCCATCTCATACCTGTTTTAGGGTATCTCTAGTGGACTATCTAAAAGAGTATCCTAAAGTGTCCTAACTAGTTAACTAAGAAAAACTCAAAATATGGTCTCTAGTGGACAAAAAATGACTCCCTAAAATCTTTGGTGTCACCTCTCACTCCCTGGGAAACACAGGGGTACCGCGCATCGTGCTGTGCAGGCCAATTTTGGCACTGCGCCGGTAACATTTTGATGATCGGAAACGTCCACTGCGTAGAGCTCGTCGAGTACTATAAGTGCATCAAAAATTAACTCAATCAGATATCGTTAAGTGCCTCATCAGAACACGAACTTGTTGAAAAAAATGGTTCCAATGGTTTTCATCCAATGCTTCAAGACACGTGTGTTCCAATTTTTTTCAATTTATTTGTGCTCCGACGAGGCACTTAACAAGATCCAATCGATTTGATTTTTGGTACATTTGTAGTACTCGAAGAGCTCTATGCGGTGAACGTCTCCGATCGTTAAAACGGTGCTGACACAGCTCCAAAATGAGCCGCACAACACGCTGCGCAGCACAGGGCTGCGCACCACCTCCCCCGGTTCTTCACTCCCTAAAGTGTTCCAAGTCACTACTTAAATTTGGGGAGAGAAAGAGGAGAGAGAGATAGAGAGAGAGAAGGGAAGAATGAGAGAGATAGAGGAAAGAGAGAATAACTTTAAGGGGAGAGAGAGAGAGAGAGAGAGAGAGAGAGAGGAAAGACTTAAAGTTAATGAATATACATATAGGTAGTCCATTAAAGTGCATTCTTCATCAAAGCATCTCTAGTGCACTACCTAAAAAATATTTGCTAAAGCATATACCTAAGCACATGTGAGACCCTATTTTGTGTGCTAAAAACTTAGTTAGCTAGCTAAGGAGAAATGCACTTTAATGGGGCTTCCTAAACATGTTCATTAACTTTAAGTTTTTCATTTCTTTCTCCTCTCTCTCCTTAAAGTTAGTCTCTCTCTCCTCTTTCTCTTTCTTCCTTCCTCTCTCTCTCTCTCTCTCTCTCTCTCTCTCTCTCTCTCTCTCTCTCTCTATTTATCTCTTCTTTCTCTCTCCTTAAGTCTCTCACCAAATTTAGGTAGTCACTTAGAGCGCTTTAGGTACTGAGGGGTGCCACCTAGGATTTTAGGGAGTCAATTTTTGTGCACTAGAAACCATTTTTTGAGTTTTTATTAGCTAACTAGTTAGGGTACTTTAGAGAACTCTTTTAGGTAGTGCACTCTTTTAGGTAGTGCACTAGAGAAAGCTAACTATGTTTTTAGCACACAAAATAAGGCCCCACATGCGCTTAGGTGTACACTTTAACAAACATTTTTTTATGTAGTCCACTAGAGATGCTATTATTTAACAACGATTTTGGAAATATTCGACCTGTGACTAGATAATTTGAACCGACATGCAGGGGCAGAGCCAAGATTTTGGTTCGGGGGGGTAAGAATTAGATGCGTTTAGGGGGGTGCAAAGATCTTGGTTCAGGGGGCCAAAAAAAAAAAACAAAGAGGGGTCAATTAGCAATTTTGTGAGATATACTAGTAAAATTCCTATAGAAATTTGGGAGCCAGGGGGGTCCACTGACCTCTCTTGTCTCTATGTGGCTCCGCCCTGCCGACCTGCATTATCTTCTGAATGGTCCTCATTGGTAATAATTCGACCCCCTGCCGACCTGCATTATCTTCTGAATGGTCCTCGTTGCCAATAATTCGACCTGTGACTAGATAATTTGAACCGACATGCATGTATGGTCCTCATTGCTAACGTTAACTTCATGACAAAAGTAGTTGAAGTGTTTTGTTTGTTTTAGAGAATAAAAATAAAATAAAAAACGGCAATGGCACGTGTCATATATCTCCTTAAATGGTGCGTTTGGGAGTCTTTTTTTTCACATTTTTTTAGTTACGTTTTTAGCTTTTATGATTATGATCGAAATTTACTACAAATTTGTAGACTATTTGGGAGATATGAACCAAATGTATTTTGCAACAAGAGAAATATTTGAAAGATATGTGTTGAATACATTTTATAGGTTTTTTTGTTAGTAAAAGTAGAAAAAATTAAAATAATAGGGTGTTATGGAGCCCTAGTTTTTTATTTTTATTTTCTCCTTTTCAAGTTTTCTGTGTTTGCCAGCCTCCCTTCAAAACAAATTTTGTGAGTATGAGTTTTTCATGTTAATATTTAGGGAGCAGAAGTTAAAATCAGGTCCTAAGTTCCTTTTCACATCCTCATTTTGGCTTTTCCCATTTCTAATAATACAAAAGACATAGAAAATATATTTTGCACATATCTTCCAAAGACTACTTCAGTTGCAAAACGCATTCTGCACATATATCTCAAACACTCTATATATTTAATAATCCATTTTGCTTATAATCCAAAAAGTCAAAAACCTATCAAAAAAGCGAAATGCAAAAAACCAAAATACAATGCTCTTAAACACCCCTTTAAGAACTCAAAATGCTCATCTCCTCCTACTTCTAACTTCTCTTTTCTAAACCTAAAAACAGAAAACTCATTTTTTCATAGCTCATTATTGGTACCTTCATCCAAACACCAAAAATACAAAAAGGTAATAGTGAAAATACGAATGATGCTATTTAAAAGTTGAAGGATGATGAATAGATCCAAAAGGAATATTTGAAGGAAGAAACTAATTTTGGAGCTCGAGATCGAGGTTTCTTCCTCTTCTTTATCTTCCCATGGCATTCGGAACATAAACTAACTTCTTTTCGTGTATGCTCGTAAGGCGATGGACTGTAGTATGTTATTCGGAGTTAAATTCAAAGATGTGAGGAGTTTTAACTTAAAGAAACTTGTTGAAATGGAAGAGTAGAAATCGCTAAGAGGGAAAATGCTTTGAAGATCGTTAATGAGATGGAGGATTGCCTCTCTTCCGTTGGAGTTTTAAGTATGCTTTTTAGTTTTGTTTGAGGCTTTCATTGTATTAAGCTTGGCCAAGCCAAGCTTAGGTAGTAGTTTGGTTTGTGTCTTTGGTTTTGGTTTAGATTCTATATTTTTGACGGTTTAATTATGAGCCTTAGGTGTGAGCATTTTTTTTCTTTTTCAGTGGTTGGCGTCTTGCCTTTCTGATTGTTTGGGTTTTGGGTGACATTTTCGCCGGTGTGCAACTGTCCCTATCTTTGTTTTCCCACTTCCAAGATTAACCAAAAAAAAAAAAATTACTTTAACAAAAAAAAAATTTGTATCAATACATACACGGTATAATTCACACAAGAACACAGAGAAATTAATCAGTTCAGCTTAAAGCTTGTTTCCACAACTAAAAGATCAATCACTAAGCTCATGAGAACAAGAATACGATAAGCAAGTAAAATTTGAAACTCCCTCGTCGAAACCTCTCAAAGCCCCGAAAAATCCCATCGAATTACATGATCTTCACCAAGCTGGAGGAATTTTCCAAGCTCGAGTTCCACAACATACGAGTTAAAAAATTCAATAAAGATGAGTACGCAGGTGGCTGAAAATATAGGAGAATGTAAAGCTCATGAGCATCATGGTATAGGTAAAAGGGAACCCAATATTTAGCCACTGATTTTCTAATAACATTATCCCTTATTTTCCAATACCAGTATCCAAGTGTAATTTTCAGCAATTTTGATTTAAACTTCGTCTTGACTTCGTGCATTTCTAGAACCTCATTTGGGGCATGTTTACAATCAATTGACATCGTCTAACTATGTTAGAGGAATGCTGCTTACCGAAGGACGCCAGGCCTATGATTCCTTTTCCCTACACCCTCCTTGTGGCACAATCACTATTTGTTATTTTCTTAATTTTGTGTCCGACCTATTTGCCAACCACTCTACTTAATTTGGTACTTGGGGTTAATAGTGGTAAAATTTGGAAGTGTCTCGTCCTCACCTCAAAGGTCATTTACCAATAAAAACAAGTGAGGTTAAGTCACTCTTTGTTATTTTCCCTATTTTATATCAAACCATTTTCTTACGTTTGGTATTTGTGTTCTTTGTTTAAGTCACCCTTTAGTTATTTTCCCTGTTTTATGTCAAACCATTTGGCTACGTTTAGTATTTAGGTGCTTACTTATCCAGTAAAATTTGGAAGCGTCTCTTCGTCACCTCAAAGGTCAATTTCCACAAGTCCAAAATTAAATTACCATTTTAAAAAGATATATCTAGTACTGCCTTGGTTTAATTAGCTCAGATACCATATCGACATGAACTCAATACTAAAAATTCTAACCAGTCTAGGTTTATAGATTTTCTTTAATCTAGTCACTTGTTTTGATCAACTCACAATCAAAACCTATAACCAATCAATAACAGGAAGTCAAACAATATTCGAAAGACAATGATTTATGTGGAAAATTCTTTAATGGCGAAAAGGAATCATGCACTAAAAATATTGTTTGATTACCAGACTTACCAGTAGACTTACTCGATGACCGTGTATCCTCACCATGAATTCTAAGACCTACTTGCCGAATTCACGTTCATCACGCCTTTGCATGATCACCAAATCTTGAATTCTCAAGTCTTCCAAATGAAGCGCCTTTCAAACTCCACTAATTAAAGGACTTAACCTAGAAATCTTTGCTTTGAAGATGAACAAACCCCTTGAAGATGCAATTTAAAGTGATTCTCCATCCGTGTAGTTATGTATATTCAAGGCTCACATCTCAATCTGTGCTATTGAATAAAGAGAGATTACATGTTACACTGTAATAAAATATCCCTGTCGAACCCCACCAAATAAATCCTTGGAGATTATAATTATTAGTTCAGGTTTAATTTAACTAAGAAAAACCCATAAGATTGAAACAGAATAATATATTTTTCATGATAGTGATCGCTCACTACTCAGTATATATATATATATATATATATATATATATATATATATATATATATATATATATATATATATATATATATATATATATATATATATATATATATATGTTTCATGGTCACAAGAATAACCCAACATCTAATAGCCATGGGCTATCTAAGCATTTATTACATTTCCATGACCAAAACACTCATGAATTCCCTCTCTCCTACCTCTTTCATCCTCCTAGTTCTTTTTTCCCTCATCTCCATCTGGTTTGCCATCAAAATATCAAAGAAACCATCAAACCTCCCTCCAGGCCCACCGCGGCTTCCGATCATAGGCAACTTGCACCAACTTGGCAATCTCCCACACCGGTCTTTGCACGAGCTATCAAAAAGATACGGCCCAGTTATGCACTTGAGACTCGGCCAAGTTCCAACCCTCGTCGTTTCCTCACCGGAAATGGCCAAACAAGTCCTAAAGACACATGACCTCGTTTGTTGCAGCAGGCCCCTCTCCCGTGGCCCAAAAAGACTATCTTACAACTTATTGGACATTGCTTTCGGGCCTTACAGCGATTATTGGAGAGAGATGCGTAAACTTTGTGTTATCGAACTTTTATCCGTCAAAAGGGTACAATCCTTTGGGCACATAAGGGAAGAACAAGGTGGTGAATTGATGAAGTCTCTCTCTAAATCATCACGAGAGCCTGTCGAGCTTAGTGAGAGGATATTTTCTCACGCTAACAACGTCCTTTGTAAGATTGCATTTGGGAAGAGTTACGAGGGGAAGCAATTTGAGAGTGGTAAATTTAAGGCGACCATTGACGAGGCCATGGCCATGTTGAGTAGCTTTTGGGGATCAGATTTTTTTCCTTACGTTGGGTGGATTCTTGATGTTTTAAGTGGGCTCCATTTTAGGCTTGAAAAGTTATTCCATGAGTTTGATGGGTTTTTTGAAAGGGTAATCGAAGAGCATGTCGATCCTACCAGGAAAAAGTCTGAGCATGAAGACATCGCTGATATCTTGCTGGGATTAGCAAAAGATGAAACGGCTTCGTTTCGTCTCACCAGAGATAATATCAAGGGAATTTTCATGGTACGTTTTTTAATCTGCCTACCTTATTATGTGTTTTTATTAAGTTAATTTACTATTTATTTTGTGTGCTCGTAAAGTATGTAAGGACGGCCACAAATTTAAAATTTGCTCGTGGCCACCAAAATGTTAGGGACGCCCCTATTACTATCACTTCCTCTCCTGCTTAGGCGTTGGACTTGATTTAGATTACTTGATCACTTTCATAATTCCTTTTTTGTATTTCAGAACATATTCCTCGGTGGGATAGACACCAATTCAGTCACAATTATATGGGCTATGACTGAACTAGCCAGAAACCCAAGAGTCATGCAAAAGGTCCAAGCAGAAATCAGAAGTCACGTTGGGAAAAACCCCAAAGTAGACGAAACCAAAGTCGAAAATCTCAAATACTTAAAAATGGTAGTCAAAGAGACCTTCCGTCTTCACCCACCAGCAACACTCCTAATCCCTCATGAATCGATTCAGCATTGCCAAATCGGCGGTTATGATGTTTACCCGAAGACAAGAATCCTAGTCAACGTATGGGCGATTGGAAGGGACCCGCAAACTTGGGAAAACCCAGATGAGTTTTACCCAGAGAGATTTGAGGGTAGTGAAATTGATTTCAGGGGCCAGAATTTTGAGTTGCTGCCATTCGGGGCAGGAAGAAGGATTTGCCCCGGATTGACTATGGGCGCGACGGCGGTGGAATTTACACTGGCAAATCTGTTGCATTGTTTTGACTGGGAACTGCCCAAGGGGATGAAGAAGGAAGATATAAGCTTGGAAGAAGATGGTGGCTTGACTGTGCACAAGAAGTTACCTCTTTATCTTGTCCCTGTTGAATATAAATGGCAGGACTACAAAAGCTAGGGTTGTTGCAGACGAGTTCGGCTCTATGCGTTCCACGCTTCTAGTATTAAATAAACTGCCACACCATATAAGGCATGAATTTTAATATTGTTCAAAATATTTAAAAATATCTCTATCAAATTACGTGACCATCTCCAATGGTTTTTTCAAAGTTAAAATCATGCTGTAACTTAGTGCTATATATATCAAATAATTACAGAAGTGGTTCGAAAATGTTGTCGTACAGTTAAAAGAGAGATTGTGAAATGCAAATTGTCTTGAGATATATTTGATGGTGTGTGGGAAATTTGGCTCAATTTGGAATACTCCCTGTAGGCAGAGTAAAATTTAAGTATTTTTCACAATAAAAAGAAGCTAATAACAAAAAGTGGAAATAGAGAGTATCACAAGTTACGTAGAAGGCCATTGACGTAAAATTCAAGAAAATTTGATGACTCTGAAATTCTCGTGACAAGGTGTTGATCTAAAAGGACAGCCTAAAAGTCTAACATAGCATGCTAAGAGCATCTCTAATGGTTTTGAAGTTTTGTTTTTTTGTTCTTAAATAAAACAAAGTTATTGTTTGGCGTGTTGTAGTATTCCCTCCGTTCCAAAATAAGTGTTCCCTACGAAAAGTCGTGCCACTTTTCAAATCAAAAAATTAAGTACTTTCGTTTATCGTTTTTCAAACTTCTTTACACCGAATTAAAGTATTTGAAACACGATACACGGAAGTATTTAATTTTTTGATTTGAAAAACGGTAAGAGAGAGAGTAAGGGACACTTATTTTGGAACAGAGGGAGTAGTATTTTCTCGGATTGCAAAAGCCTTTTTTTTTTTTTTTTTGTTATAATCACTTGAATAATAGCATAGGAATTTCAAACATAAAAATAGCAACGCAAAACAGATGCGGCAATGAATGAATTTGCCAATATTTTCATGAAATGGCAAAGCTATTTTTAATTCAAATTTCAAATTATCGAGATCATACTCCTAAAGCCTCATGTCAAATACATAATACTTAGTTCGGATAGAAAAACGACTCATCAGTACTCCTCAAAATAATCGCTTGATAGGAACCAAGTTTGAACAACTGACACTAGAATTTTTCAGTTCTATGCTCTTACCAGCTGCGATATCCTTGCCATCTTTTGAGACGCTTTAATATACATTATGACACGTATTGCTAAGTAACTTCAAGACAAATGCAGTTAAGATTCTTAATTAAAAACACCAACAAAAGAATCTCATTAACAATTGTCAAAATATAAACCTACATGTTGAAAAACGACATCACTCATATGAATTAGGCATCAAGAGTCAAGCTTGAACTAGCGACTCGAGAAATTTCTTGTTCTATGGTTCCAGCTGAGCTATCCTAGCCATCTTTGGGGGCATTTTAGCATGCATATATTATAGCACGTATTGCTTGGTAACTTCAATTCAAATGCGGTTAAGATCATTAATTAAACGGAGCTACAAAAGAATCTCATTATCTATCGTCAATTTAAAACTTCGGATTAAAAAATACTCATCGCTCCTCATACTATTTACTGTGTGTGCTTTTTTTTTTTTTTTGTCAATCGATAGAAGAGAGATCAATTACATCACATATAAAGTACAAACTACAAAGTACCAACCCGGGACATTACATGAATTGTGAAAGTCCACGAGACAACTAAGCCCAACAATTTAATCAATACAAGAAATAAGCTAGTATTCGAAACAAAGAAATGAAAAAATACTAGCTATTCAACTGAAAAAATACTAGTTATTCAACTGAGCTAGTATTCGAACTCCTGACCTCTTAGTAAAATGCAAGAGCCCTGCCCAACTGAGCTAGCCCCCATTGGTTACTATCTAAAATTGATCCTTGTCATGGCCTTGAGAAACGTCATCGTATTACATATCTAAAATTGATCATCGTTGCCATCTGCCCCATTAAATAAAGTTAACGGGGCACATATTTGCATGGCGCCTCATTAGGCAAATAACCAGACATTTCTTCAAAAGGAATCTTTTGGTGTAGAAATTTTTAACGAAATTAAAGGGGTAATTGTAGAAAACACTTGTGTGACCCGGCTTCAGAAAAAAGGAGACACCAAACTGATGCTCTTCCTTCATAGAGTAGACGAAGGGTTCGTGAAGAAAAGGTCAAAACCAGTGGCAACTTTATGAATAAAAAGTTACGATTTTTTTGTGTAAATGTTGCAAGACGGAAAAAAATATTATGAATCATATTGCTAAAAAGTTAGGAGACACTAAAAAAAGTTGTGACTTGCCATGAGATAACACAATATAGATCATACAATAGGTGTGATATGGACCATAAAATAGGTGTATATTGTATTCATTCCCTCTTTGTTAAGTCACTCTTTGTTATTTGGGAAAGGCCAGAGTATACATCCATGTGCACCTCTAAAATGTTACACATTTTTAATATAAAAGGTATGACATGCACCAATATGTTACTCCCTCTATTCCTTTTTAAGTGTGTAGCTTTGTAATTCCAACTTATTAAAAGTGTACCATATGCACCTATTGTATGGACCATATGGTATCACCTCACGAATCGTAAGAACCAAATTTGAACTGGCGACACGACAATTTTCAGTCCTCTAATCTCACCGGCATTGAGCTATCGTGGCCATCTTTGGAGACGTTTTAACATGCATTATGGCAGTGGTGGCTCCAGAATTATTTGGTAGGGTGTTCGGAATGTTAATCCCTTCTTCCCATAATTTAAGTGTGATGTAGGACAAGATATACACCCCCATCAATTATGCAAACATTATTTTGGTAAAAAAATTTATTTACATTTATTATTAGGAGTTCTTATTTGTGTTGCCATTTTAGTATGATTTTAGCTTCCTATTTTCCAATTTTCTTTATTTTTTTCTCTGTATTTTGTTTTTCTTGGTCCCTACTCCTAGTTGTATTCTCGGTAACCAAGCATTACCTTATTAGATAGCCTACTACTAGTACAAATAAGGTTGCAAGCTTGTGGCATTATTCAACTTTTAATCAATCAATACATTAATTCCGAGACTTTCTCTCTTTCTTCTTTTGGATTCAAGAAACTCTCGTGGGTTTGAAAACCTATCTTGTATGGAATAGTATGCTAACTATTCTGTCGTGAATTTTGTTGCATCAAAGTGTTTTACAAAATTTATGGCATAAATAATTTTGCAAAAATCAAAAAATAATAGAAAATTAGTACATTTTTATCATAATTTTAGCAATCAATCGCCTCGTTACATTCTAAGAAATGATAATTAGTAAGATGCAAAAGTAGACTCAGTAGCAAAAACGAAGTTGAGTATTGCAGCCAATTGAAAACCCTCAAACATTTTTTTTTTGTTTGTAAAAAAGACTCTCCAAGATGGAGGAAATAAAGTTAAAATTAAGAAATAAAATAGTGAGACAAGTGAATATAAAGTAAAAACAAAAAGAACGGATGGTAGAGATCATGCATCAGAGCTATCAAGAGGTTTTCCATTTGCACAAAAAGATTTGACCGGGTGTTCGAAGCTTCTTTTAGATGGTATCCCTTTTAGACCAAAGCATCATTTTGCCGGGTGTACCGTCAACAAAATTTAAGAGGTCAGGATGTTAATCTGACCATCCTAGAGTACATGTACCGTCGCCTTTGTAACTTAGAACAAATGCGGTCAACGTTTGTAACTAAACTCACCTACACGAGAATCTCACTGACAATGCAATGGTTAAGTAATATATGTCGCTTTAATGATGAATTTGGAAGGATTCCATCTCTTCCTAATATGCTGCACCACTATAGAAGTCATGTATAGTTAATCGAAAATTTGGTAGTGCAGTTAAGATCCTTAATCAAAGTCACCAACAAACGAATATCATTTACAGTGGTCATATGAATAATACTTCGTATTGAAAAATGACTCACCGCTTCTCATACTAATCATGTGTCAAGATCCAAATTTGAACTGGCAACATGGTAATTTTCGGTTCTCCGCTCTCGCTAGCATTGAGCTATCTTGACCATCTTTGGAGACGCTTTAACATTCATTATTTCACGTATTGCTAAGTAACTTATGGACAAATTCTTAATGAAACACACCATCTCATTAATAGCGTAGTGGTTTTGTAATATTTGTAACTTTAATGATGATTTTGGAAGGATTCCACCTCTTCCTTATATCCTGCACCACCACAAAGGTTATGTACTCCTACTTTGTGCGGTACGAACAGGTTAATCGAAAATTTGTCAAAAAGTAAGGTTGTTTACAGGTGTTCTTTGTTTAAGATACTCATAAAACAAAATTTAAAATGTGACAGCTAATGGGTATTAATTTTCTGCACATTTTCAAATCGAATATCATCAAAATAGCCGAACTCATAGACGTTACTCTTTGTCTTCTATGTAAGAGCCAAAATGTGGATGTTTCGTAATTTCCTTTTTTTTGTACAAAAGTAATCGCTCGTCTTTCTCACTTCTAGCCTTCAAATGAAGTTAAAATGTAGAAGTATAGTTAAAAGGATATTTTGAGTAATGGCCTAAAAGGATATTTTGTGGAATGACCATCCTAGAAGCATACTCATAAAAGGATATTTTGTGAAATGACTGGTGGTGTGGTAATGGCCCTCTGGCCGACAAGTATCCAGGTGAGCATACTCATAATAACACCAAGGTGGAGGAAATCATTGAAAATGGGCACTGGAATTTAGATTCCATAGAACACATAGTGGAAACTGCCACTAGAAATGATATTTTGTGTATTGTTCTCCCGATGTTTACGCGCAATGTTGATCAACCCACTTGGGTGGATTCAGCTAATGGTAAATGTACTGCGGCTGCTGTCTATAATTTTCTCAACAAGGAAGCGAACGATGTGACGGGTTGGAAGTGGTTTTGGAAGATAAAATTGCCCCAAAAACTTAAAACTTTTATTTGGTTAATCTTCCAAAACAAACTTCCTACCAATATTCTCAGAAATAGGAGAGATATTATTCCTACGGATTCATGTCCAAGGTGTAACAGCTCCCCTAAAACTCTGGAACATTTGTTCAAATCTTGTCCTAAAGCCTCTGCTTTGTGGAACAAGATACCTTTGGGCCGGATTATGAGAGACAGATTTGACTTCTTCTTTTTTGGACTGGATCACATACAATTTGAAAAAACAAAAGGTGTTATACCTGGGAATTGATATACCTTGGAACATCATCTTCTGCACTACTCTTTGGCAAATTCGGAAAGATCGTAACAGAATGAGTTTTGATAATGTTGATGTAGTGCCAGAAGTTAGTTCCAAAGTTGTGAAGTCCTATGCTACCGAAATTGTAGAAGCTTTCAAATATTCTCTCATTACCGACCCATCCAAAAATAGACTAACTCCGATGGCTGTTGGTATGATAGCAACCGAAAAGCTGGATTTGGAGGTATATTTCGAAATGAGCTTGGAGCTTGGGAGATGGGATACTTTGGATGCATGAGAGCCACATCCAGTTTAGAAGCCGAAATCTGGAGCATTTATAGAGGTCTTACAATTATCCTGGAGAAAGGATGGATGAATTTGCACATTGAGTCAGATTCTCAAATTGCCGTCATCCTTTTTAATGAAGGGGCAAGCAAGAACCACCCTCAGAGTAACATCATCAACGATGGTAGGTATCTCCTCAATCGCACTGGAAGCACTCTCAGTCACACATACAGAAGCGCGAATGAATGTGCAAATTGTCTTGCTAGAATTGGAGCTGAACAGGACCAAGAACTTGTGGTGACTACCACCTCTCCTCCGGACTTAAGGGAATTTCTGATAAGGGATAGGCTCAATCTTCGCCAGATCTTAGATTAAGGATTTTTAGCTCTATTTGTTGTCTGATGTTTTATTGTCTCTTGCACTCCTGATGTGGACTTATCTTCTTTAGCGTTTAATATATTTCCGAAGTACCAAAAAAAAAAAAAAAAAGGATATTTTTTTATACCTTAGGTGTCCGAACCAACTGACGTGCACCTTGACTAGATCTTGGTTGATCTCATGTTTCTTTATCTTCCTGAGATGTTTCAAACAAAATTGAATTTGGACACAAAACAAAATGAATTTGTTAACATAGATGATAAATTTTGTTTCAAACAGAGATGATAAAATGAATTTGGTTTCAAACAAAAAAAATTTATACCTTATCCTAATTAACAGAGATGATAAATTTTGTTTTCATTTTGTTCTTCAACTAGGATTTCTCTTTTGGTTTATAAACATTGATTATTCAATTGCATCAGATATGAGGAGGATTCGTTTAATTGGCTGTAAATACATTCTAAAGAGAAAATAATTACCTAAGTTAAGATTCAAATGCATTTTGGCCAAAGATAACGAAAGCATTCATCATGAATAGATTCGGATAAATGGCGTAGGTGACTCTACATTGAGATTGGAACATCCTAAAGTACTATTAAGTTAAATGCAATTCAAGGAACATCAATTCAAGGATGAAAGTTTAAGTGTTAATTCTAAAAGGCAAAAATAAATTAGAAAATTTTCAAAAGCTTTGTGTCAAATGCAATATACCAATTTATTACGTTATTTATTTGGTTATTATTAAAATTGATAATATTTAAGTTACTCCATAATAACTACCCTAGAAAAAATTTCCTACAGCTGCCACTGAGGTGGATTCGTTTGGTGGTAAATACTACCTAAATAAGGTAGGACACGCCTTTAAACTTTATTATTACTATCCAACTAACTTCACAATAAAAATAAGTTATTAGCTTTAAAACTAGCGTTAAACTCTCTTAACAAGTTTCAATGGGAATTTAATTGTGAAGATATCATACATATTTATTAAGGTTCATACAGTATGCAAAAACCCTCAAGTCCTTTTAAAATATTTTGTATAGTGTTTTGATAATATTCATATAAATATCATAACATTGCACAGAAATCCTAACATTTGTTTAGAAACTCGTAGCATGAAAAAGAAATCATAACGTACAAACTAATTGTAGAGTTATGAATTCAAGACTAATGTTGTGAATTTTCTACGTAAAATGTTGTGAATTCAAAGTGACTCAACTAGTAAATGTCATACACACGGAAATAGGAGTGTGTATTGTGGGTTTTTTTTTTTTTGGGGGCCAATTGGTAACAAGTACTTTTAGCGTTTAATGGTACTGTATTCCAAAATAACTATAAATAAGACTCTTCACTAGTTATAGTTAATTAATTTTGAGTATAACAGTTTCATTGTAATAGAGTAGAAGCCTTCTTCGGACATAAACTAAGAAGGGAACGGCTGCAATACACACTCATTAAAAATGTGTAAGATATGCACCTACCGTATGGTCAATATTGTGCCACCTTATGGGCAATCGTAACATTTTTTAGTATTTCGTAACTTTTCAATATTATGATTCCTAACATTTTCTATGATTCATAATATTTAGTGTGTCTCGTAACTTCTATACAAAAAATTCGTAACTTTTATACAAAAAATTCGTAACTTTTATACAAAAAATTCGTAACTTTTATTAGTAAGAGGTAATCAATTTGTAACTTTTGTAGGGATGCATATGATACACACCCGAATAGGGATGTGTATTGTAGCCTTCGTCAACGAAGCATCATCACTCAGCATATAAATCGAACTAGGTTTCTGTAGACACCCCAATTTTGATGACTTGTGCATCCCCGATGATGAGTAGAACGTGTGAAATGTACCTTGGAACGGATACTTGAACGGATGGATCAAACAAACCAAAAAACCCGAAACCCACCTGAACCGTACGGCCCAAAACCCAGAACCGTACGGCTTAAAAATCCATTTGCACCGTGCGGTGTCACACTATGCACCATACGGTACATTCTTGACGCCGTACGGCGTTCCTTGTCCCATCAACAGGATTCTCGCGATTGCTCAGCAGCTCAGAAACGTATGATGATATTCGTCTGAAATGATGAAATTCGTCCGAATGATGATATTCGGTAATGATGCTAGCTCACCTTTGTCTATAAAAACCGGCGCCATGCATCCGGCGGATTCGGTAGGTTCGATCAGAGAGAGTTCGATCAACGAATACCAAAAAGAGAAACCCGACCCATTCCATGCCAAAACTAGTCAAGAATTTCGAGTAACTATTCCTTCAAAAATCCGTTATTACACTTACACATAGTTCAAACTTCCCCTTTACAAAGAGCCAAGAAATCCAGTGTCTATCTTCCACAACCGATCAATCCCGATTTAATTCGTTCGATCCCGTTCCAAGGTATAACATTCGTTTTCAAGTCACAACAATCTACTGAGGGGAATCACCGTCGGGCTTGAGGGGAGCTCCATAGCTCTTCCTTGAGCCTGAACGGAGATGTTTCAACAAGGTTCGAGCCTCCCGGGTAAGTATCACGGGACTCCGTCTATTGTCGTGGGATGTCATCCCTAAAAATGAGGTACATTCCTTCATCAAAACCATTTTCCAAACTTACTTTTGTCAATAAATAGTGTGATTTTTACACTGAAAAGAAAGTGGGTTTCAATCGGACAAAAACGAGAATTTTTGAAAAATACGAGCACAGAGGCGCCGTACGGCATCCTCATGGCACCGCGCGGTGTGATTTTTTATGCCGTACAGTGTCACCGGAAAAATATTTGATTTGCTCTGTTTTCTGAAACCCGATGCTCTGTTTTTGGTGGAAAATTAGTGGGTAATATTACAGTTGGCCCCCTTTACTTCACATCTTTGCATTTAAATCCCCTTTTAATTAATCTTCTTGCGTTTATGTGTTTAATTACGTGTTGTGTGATTTTTCATTATTATTTGTTTGTTTTTAACTCGTTATTTCATGATATACTGTTTACGTGAAACAAAGTTTTCAATAAAATATTTTCAAAGAATAATCCCACAAAGATTTAATAGAGACCGGAAATTACCGGGCACGCAAGGTGCATTTTTCTAACAAAACCTTCCCCGCGGGTAACCTGGCTCCCAAACCCAAATCTCTATTTTTCGCAGATCCAAACCCTTTTTCAGCGGCACAAGAGTCATTATTTTCTGAACGGTTTCTCGGGTACCTAACATTTCTCAGAAATTAAACCCCGGGTGACGACTCTAAATTTTTCTTTTTCCCAGATCGCCCTTTTTCACAAACACAACCAAAAACGCGTGGATACAATTTCGCCCGCGCGAAAACGAGCGTCCACAGTTTCATACCTAAGCTAAAGCACGTGCTTGGGAAAAACTACCGACATGGAAATAATAACACATCAACAAGGGAATTCATGAGGTGGAGCTGTACTACATATATTACTAGAATTCATGATGACGGATGTTCTGGTACATTTTCGAGCCTCTCGCCCTTAACGTTTCTAAAGGAAAGTCAGGAAGTGCGTATTGTTTATAAGAGAGCGATAATTCTTTCAGGGTCTCATTCCTCAAGTGAAACGCTTTGATCAAATTGGCGCATACAAGCCACATCGGGTGCCAATATGGCGAGGCCATAGGAGCCCCTTCCCAAAGTTGGAAAGGTTCACACTAGACCATGGTCAAATTTAGGTTTGAGTGGTATTTACTCTTATATACTTATATATAGAGGGAGGAATTATCTAGTCCAGGATCCCTAAGTCCGGGACTCATGGTTTCGGATCAAATTTTCATGATCCGAACCGTCCAATGTGTTTAATATGTATTTTCAAGGGTCCCAATGAGAAATCATCCAAAAAAAATACCGGGTAAGACTTTATCTAAGCAGTTTTTCATAAAATTGTACATGTACAGTTTTTTGTGAAAAACTGCTCGGATCAAGCCCTTCCCGGTATTGTTTTTGACGATTTCTCGCGAGGACCCTTAAAAAAAAAATTTAAATACATTGGACGGTTTGGATCATGCAAAAACATGTTTTAAAACTTTCAAAACATCAAAAAACCTCCAGTCCGGGATCTTGGATTGGATAATTGGCACATTGACTTATATATATCCCACTAAACAGTCTTTAGTTGAGTATTGACTTATATATATTATTTGCCTCTTTACATTCGTGAAGCTTGACAAACTGGTCTAAACATCTGGCTACAATAAATGTACATGGACGATAACGCCACACTTTTTTGATGCAGACATGGTTTTTCTACCAAGTGCTCCGCCGCAACCAAAGCTAGTGGCGCTCCTCCACCTTAGATTCCCCTCCTGATCGATGTGTCCACTCCCGTCTCTCGCCCATGTACTTCAATTTTGTTCGTTTGTGGATCTAGCTGTTCGGTCCAGTCCTGTCCATTGGCAGTATCAGGCTTCTTTGGTCCAGATCGACGCAGCAGAGTAGGTGTGGTGGATTCGATGTATGGCGGCTATTAGGGTGGCCGGTTATTCTTTCTCCGTCTCCTATTTTTTTTCTCTTTCTTTTTGTGCGATTGTGGCGTCATTGTGGCAGCGTCGGGTTTTCGATGGGTAGGGTATTTTTGGTAGTTTCTGGGGTCTGAAGAGTTGGATATTGATGGCTAGGGTGTTTGGCCATATGGGGTACACGGCGGAGTAACGAGCAACCTAAATATACAAGTGTGGTGGTCTTATCTAGTTAGGTCGCCTTTTTGGCAAAGGTGATTTCATTGATCACTGTTGGTGTGTTATCATTGAAAGTCAACTTGAACTACGTTTGATGGCTGTTGTTCGGGATCCAGCAAGGTCTATCGATCGAAGGATCAAGACGGACTGTTTTTTTGTCGGAGCTAATGACCGGCCCTGTTTCAAGGCATTTTGATATGTGTATGTATGTTCTTAAGATGGTGTTTTGGGTACTGACCCCACCTGCAAACATGGATCTCCTTGCCCCTGTTTTTGATAATCTGAGTCTATTAGGTCGAAAGACGATGAATGGTGGTCGAAAGACGGTGATAAATGAGGATCAGGGTGGTACGGGCCTTGTAGTTGGGTTTCAAACTTTCAATTGTACTTGAGTGTTTCTGTTTGTGCATTCAATCTTAAGTTAAATTATACACGCGGCATGACTGGAGAAAAAAAAATGTCATGCATGCGCTATTCATCTTAAGTTAGATTATACACGCGGCACGATTGGAAAAAAAAAATGTCATGCATGCGCTATTCATCCTAAGTTAAACAACCCAACTATGCGTACGTACACACACATATACGTATGTGCATGAACACATCCTAACCATCCATTTCAGGAATAGACGGTCCAGATTTTAAAAAAACTCTTCCATGAAAGAGTTAACTCTTACTTGTAAGAGTTCTTTTAAAATTCGGACAGTCGAAAACACGTACGGATGATTAAGATGCACCGTCCGTGCATATTGCGTACGCGTGGTGTGCGTACACATCGAATTTTTGTAAGTTAAGTTATGCACGCGGCACGACTGGAGGAAAAAAATGACATGCATGCTCTATTCATCTTAAGTTAAATTATACACGCGGCACGACTGGAGGAAAAAAATGTTATGCATGCGCTATTCATTTTAAGTTAAATTATACACGCGGCACGACTAGAGAAAAAAAAAATGTCATGCATGATTGCATGCGCTATTCTTCTTAATCTAAATTATACTCAGCAACATGTCATTGTTTACTCTTCGATTTTCATGTTAAACCAAGATAGTTAAACTAAATCCCTAGAGAGTACAGTCATCGGATAAAATAGTTTTTTAACTGAACGTGAGGGGTTTCAGGAGATTGTTGGTGCAATTGGAGCATGTACTTATTGTTATGAAAGGAAATTAAATACTTCTACACGGTATAGCCTATGATGTGGTTTCCACCTAAAGAGCCAAATAATGCTGCAGTAAATTTTCTAAATTCCGATGATGCACCAAATTTACTCAGTTTGGTTCTGTCTTAAAAAACTGTTAATATTTTTAAATATATGCAATCCATGAGTTTAAATGCATTCCCTAGCACAAAATGTTTGTGGCTTACCAAATACCACGTCAACATGATGCGTTGTGTAACAGTTACATCTAAAGTTCATTTATAAAGATGATCCTAAACTTAGGTATAGTCTGTCAGAAAATACATGCCGCTATCATGAAATTCCAATAGAATCGAAAAAGAAACGCTTAAGAAAAATCAAGATCTCCTATCGGTTTTTTTTGGTAAATGCATTTTAAAATTTTTTCTTTCTTGTAAGCAATATTTGGGAAAATGATTTCTATTTTGTTTAAAAGAAACACAAGTCTTTGATAATTATGGAAAGAAAAACTCACTTTTCGGAACTGGTGCCGTGCGATTCGTTCTATGTTCAAAACCAATATATGTCCAATACTTCTGACATAAATAATTGCATTTCACTAAAACGTTTCTATGTTGAAGCTGGATGTCTAGGTTAGGACAATTTTTATTCAGTCTAGTTTTTAGTAAGATTATATGAAGGAAAAGTCAAGTGACACAAACACATCACAGAAAACATGAAATGCAACAAAATGAAAAATTGAATGCATGCTTACCATTCCCTTGGGGATTACTATCATGCAATGTGGCTAGGAAATCTGAAAGTTGAAACGTAACTCATTGTTATCATTAATAGATAATAGGAAACGAAACATTGTCGTTCATAAATATGGAGATTCTAGATGACAAGTTTTTATATAGTTTTCTGAAATTAAAATGTGGATATGATTTAAAACCTCAACCGAGTCTCTTAAGTATATTAAGGGACCTCTTATTCTAGAGTCAAGAAATGTATGAGTATGTGCATATTCTAACACACGATCAATCTCATGCTCCCAGGAATTGATGCTAGCAACAATGGACAATCCGTCCAATGCAGTGGAGTGGGCAATTGCCAAAATGATAAATCAGCCGGCAACACTTCAAAGAGCCACGGAGGAATTGGACAGGGTGGTAGGAAAGGAAAGATTGGTCCAGGAATCCGATCTCTCACAACTCAACTATGCAAATCATGCGTGAGAGAATCGTTTCGCCTCCACCCCATTGCCCCTTTCAATGTGCCCCACGTCTCCACTGTCGACGCAATCGTTGCTGGTTACTTTATCCCTAAAGGTAGCCATGTTTTGCTGAGTCGCCCTAGGCTAGGGCACAACCCTAGAATTTGGGATGAGCCACTCCAGTTTAGACCAGAGCGCCACCTCAAAAAGGATGGCTCTCCTTTAGCACCGGGCGGCATGGTTGTGCAGGGGTCAATCTCGGGTGCACAATGACAGCCATGCTAATGGCTAGGCTCTTACAAGCATTTTCATGGGAATTGCCTTCCACTGTGGCAAAGATTGAGTTGAAGGAGTCTGCAGGAGACCTGTTTCTCGCAGAACCACTCCATGTGAAAGCACAGCCACGGTTGGCTGAAGCTTTGTATCATCAACTATGAAACTTTGGTTGGGTATAATTTGAATAGTTGTAGATAAATGGATAACTAAATCTGTTGTCTAAGTTAAATTTGCATCTCACAAACTTTCAATGTCAAGAATTAGTAGGGCTCTTCTGGGCAAGTATTTTCAAAATGCAGGCTTATTTGAAGTAAAACTGAAATCTGGGTGTTCGTGGGGATGGAGAAGTGTATTATGGGGGAAGGGCTTGTTGGTCCAAGGATTAAGATGGAGAGTGGATAACGGGGAAAAGATCAGTGTCTTCCGGCATCAATGGATCCCGAAGGCGTCTAGTCCTTATGTGGGAAGTGGGGCATCCTCTAATTTCACTTATTTTAAGGTATTCTGATTTGATTAATTTGGACAGATTTTTATGTGGCAAGTTAGTTTCCAAAATTTTGTCTCTGTTGTCCAAGAACTTCGATAGATGATGAAATGGTTTGGGTGCATACAAGAAATGGTAAGTTTTCGGTTAAATGTGTTTATTTTGTGAAGTTGTATGGTAAATTCACGGGGTGGGTGGGCAAGGTTGATTTTGGGTGTTGGGGGATAGTATGGGGTCTTAATCTTCCACCAAAACTTGGACTATTCATTTGGAAGGTTATTCACAGAATTCTGGCTATCAAAGAGGAGTTATTGAGGAGGAAACTTTGAGTGGATAGTTTATGTCCGGTGTGTGGTCGTGATGGAGAATCCATTGAGCATTTGTTCTTTTCGTGATTTCTAATTTCAATTTTTGTTTGTAAAACCATACGTATCCTTACTTTTTATTCTCCCTCGTGACAGAAATCATCAAACCTGAAAGAGATACCCATAGCGATGGTGTCATCTGAAAATATCCCAACTCGAATCGAGATGTTAGTATTGCTCCCACTTTAAACTTGTTCGTAGTAACTATTCTTTTTGTGTTTCACATACATGATTCCTTTCAATTTTTGTTTTTTCAACCATACCAGATAATTAGAGGAAAGAGCTCAAGAGTTCATGTTGAAACCTCTCCAACAATCAGATGTCAAGAAGTTTTCACATGATGAAACTAAGCAAACAAACAACCTCAGCCCTTACCCAAATCATTGCCCAAATTCTAAAAGCTGTTGACTAAAATCCCTTACAAAGATGGTGCGAGTCAGATGAATTTTGGTGACTGATAAGGTTGGAAGAATCGAAAGCCTTGAACTTCCAGAAGTGTTCTTTCCATCACATTTGTGTGGGCTCCACATATATTGTCATTGGGTCCACAGAAATGTGTGGTTGAAACAACACTTGGGATGCCACATGTTCTAGCTCTTCGGGCACTGAATAGTTTTTCAAGGTTTGCAGATGTGAGTGATTGCCAATTCAAAGTTTTTTGAAGATTTTTAAAGTTTGCAGAATAGTTTTTCGAAGCCTTCTCTAAATGTTTAATGCTCGCAATGGTTGTAGCCATACCTGTTGTTGCTGGAGGAAGCCTCTGATAGCTACCGTGAAGGGCGGTGGGGTTGGGGAAAACTCAAAAAAAAATTCAAGAGAAGATTATGGAGGGCTATGGATTGGAATTGGGCCTTCAACAGAAGACAAGATAAGATATAGGATAAATACCTGATTTATGCAGGCGAAACAAAAGGGGCATGCAAATGTAAAGTAATTCGAGATATATGGGTTCTTCAAAAATATTTTTGATAAGGAAAGGCTATGAAGTCAGCTAATTTGTATTCTTCGTTCCTTCTCTAACGTCAGCTAATCTACATTCTAATTTTAGAATTCTCTGAGAATTCGCATGGGTACTAGATATGGATTTGTTTAGTGGGGAAAGAAACATAGGACCCCCACACTCTTCTTATTTTTTTGCTGAATGGAATCTAAAGTAGAAAATTGAAATTTGATTATTGGGATTCTATAGGACTAGGGATATAAATACTGTGGATATGAATACTAATATGGTTAGGTCGGTTTGGGTCTTCTGGGCTTCATTTTGTTTCTGCTTTCATTTCCGTCTTGGGTCCTTTTCGGTGTTGTCTGCTTTGTATGTCTTTTTATGTTGTGCGACTGCTGAACCTATTCTATCATTCTATTTCTTTTACTCTGAGGCTTAAGGAATCCTTCGGTGTTAACAACCCCGATTATGGAGTTGACAAATGGTACATGGACATTTCGTTGGCTGTTTATTTGGTGAAGCAGGAAGCACGGAAGCTATCATATTACTCTGGAAAAATTTCCTGGAGTGCTCCGGGGTCTTTTTCTGGGTGGATGGTTTTCTTTGTCTTTTTTCTTCTTCTCGGTTGGGTTTTTGGGTTTGTTTTTTTGTTGTCTGCGGTTGTTTCTGAGGTGGGAGTTCTGTTTGTGCTGTTTGTGTCTGTGTCTTTGGGGCACTCTGGTGTCTCTTGCTCTTAGGCTCATTCATATTTTCCTTCTTGGGGATGCCATGCTGTTGAAACACCATTTTGATTCACTATAAACTTATCTGGGATCGAACTGTGTTTTCTGGAGCATGAACAGCTTTGTGCTCTCGACATTTTGGGATCTTTTGTCTGGAGGATCATTTGCTTACTCAATAGTTATCTTCATCAATTTACTTGTTTGTAATGGGAGTGAAGCTAAACACATCAGCTTCAAGAGAAAATTATTGAAGTACAAGTGCTTTGGTATGGATGGATACACACGATTTCATTTTCAGAGATAGCTTTCTGGAGGCAGACTAAAGCATGGACTCGAGAATTCAAAGGCTAGATTTCAGAGAATATTGTTCTCATCTTGTTATTATTGAAACCGTAACAACCAAATACACAACAAAAGGGAAATATATTACCAGGGGTGGCTCTAGAATTTTCATCTAGCGCTGACAAAAATACACATATTCACAATGAAAAGCTGTATGCGAAGTAGTAGTCCAATTCCCTTCAATTTTTTAGTATTTTCACATTGAACCTAATGTCAAATAACCTCTATCCTTAAATGTTTATTATATATGGGCTCTCATAATTGGGCTAGGCTTTTTTTTTTTTTTATTAGGGATATAACAATTTGGTTCATATTTTGTTGGAAACATTTATTTTTCCCTCAAACGAGTAACCTAGTGCTGACAATAGCAAAGAAATTTTATTTTATATCTAAATTTTTAAAAAAAAATTCAATGTATTTTTTGAACCCAGCGAGGTAGCGAGGTGGTTTGACCTCGCTGGTGCAATGGTGGAGTCACCAATGTAGATTACCAAACCCGCCAAGAGACTTTTGGCCCAACGGTATCAAGAGTGCATTTAGGTGCCAGAAGAAAAGACGTCTAGACACTAGAGTTCAACTCCTCCTCAAACATGCGCTCATCTAATTATTCTAATAAAACTGACTTCCGCCACTAAAAAAAGAATGAGAAAAAATTTGTTCACCCTCACCAAAGGAGGGTGAACAAAACCCTCACCCTGATTGGTTGAAATAGTGTGGAGTCCATGGAATCAATACACTTTTTGGTAAACATGACATCACTTTATGGTGGGATCCACACTATTTTTTGTGGACCCAACACCATTTCAACCAATCAGTGTGAGGGTTTTGTTTACCCTCTTTTGGTGAGGGTGAACAAATTTTTTTCCAAAAAGAATTACCAGACCTTCTGCGATGGGTTTTTCAAAGTTGAAATCATGTTTTAACTTGGTACAATATCAAAATACAGAGGTTGTTTGAAAATATTGCCAAACAGTTAAAAGAGTGATTGAGAAAAGCAAATTGTGTTGAGACATATTTTGACGGTGTGGGATATTTGGCTGAATTTGGTATAATCCGTGCTGACAGAGGTGACGGTCGTTCGGATGCTAGACGATGAACTTGATTTAAGGAGCTTCTATTTTTTCCATTTGGACGATATAGGGTTTCTCATTCTTTGGCCAAGAAAGCCCTATTAACTGCTAGACTGGAGTGTTGGGGGTCCTATCCCTCAATATCTCGCTAGTCTCACCCATGCCGATGTTCGGTCTTTGGACCGCCTTCTTTCATAATAAAGTTAATTGTTGCCAAACGTACAATACTTCTCATTGAAAACCAACACATCGCTCCTCATACGAATCATGTGTCAAAAAACAATTTTGAACTAGCGACATGAGAATTTTCAGCCCTCTACTCTCGCTAGCATTGAGTTATCCTGGCCATCTTTGGATATGCTTTAACATGCATTTTGGCACATATTGCTAAGTAACTTTCGGAAGAAATCGGTTAAGATTCTTAATAAAACCAGGGCCAACCCAGGCCCAAGGCCCAAGGGCATCCACAAAACCCCCAAAAATAGGGGCACTCCCATACTTTTTAGTAATAGGCTTGAGGAGGGATCTTTTTTGGCCCAATAGCAAAAATAAAATGGCCCAATCTTATTTTTTAGGCCTAAATAATTGTAATGAACATTGGGCCTTGAGTGTGGCTTTAGTTCCTTTAATTGGGCCTAGCAGCAAATAGTTTTCCACGTGGATATTCAAGTAAAATAAAGTTCATAGCCTACCACTGAAATGTTATGCCAAAACATTTAAAACAGTCATTGCTGATTGTGGCATTAGTGCATGCACTGGATTTGTAATTTATTGATGGTTTTGCCTGCTGTGGGCTTTATACAAATTTCAAGTATTCATCATATCTAATTGATCAGTGTTCGTTATAAAATCCGGAGATAATGAGATCTAAGAAAAATTATAGAGTATACATGTATATATATGTTACCTATACATTATTAGAAAATAGAGTGGACAGTTTTAATTTATGTATATTGATGTGTAAACGTAAACCCAGCATGTCTTTATATAGGTTACAAAACAATCAAATTACAAAAACATCCATAATAAAGAAACTTAGACCACTTAGGAAATATGAATATTAAATAATATCCTAGCCTTAGCAGGAAACATAATATTAAAATCTAGACTACATGGTAACATAATATTCCTAATATTATTCGACATACTTATATAATTTAT
Source organism: Vaccinium darrowii (assembly GCA_020921065.1). Lineage (NCBI taxonomy): Eukaryota > Viridiplantae > Streptophyta > Magnoliopsida > Ericales > Ericaceae > Vaccinium > Vaccinium darrowii. Next base: position 38,877,803 of record CM037156.1, read on the forward strand.
CAGGGTTTACAGTTTGTCATTACTTTTTCTTGGACTTACCTACGGGTCTGAAATTAAGCTAGTTTTTTCCTTTTTTCATTTTTGTGGTTGAAAGAGAATTTTTATTGTCATAGTAAAGAGTAAAAACTGAGAGTTAATAGGATCTGACCCAAAATGGCTAAGCACGAAGGTTATCTACTTAATCTATATACACATTTTCTGTACTATATTATGCTAATTAATCAAAAACCTAAAAAAAAAAATTAGTGTCACATTTGGATGATGCTTACTCGTAAGTGCTTTCCTTAACAATGCTGATCCAACTGTAATTGATGATTTTGCTTGTAGAAATGCAACGCGACTAATATTCAAGTACTCGTCACGCGTTCTTGAGATAATATATTTTTTGAGACTTTGTATTTTGACTTTTTTGTTATTATATAACGATTAGTAAAACTTTATATTGTTTTGGCTTTTTCGTATTGTGATTGTTGCCGAAAAAATTATTTAGGTGTTATACTCTAAACGGCACAATTTTTAGAATAGGCCTTGGGCACTCCAAACCCTTGGGCCGGCCCTGAATAAAACGCACTTACCCAAGAATCTCATTAATATATCAGGGTGTTTTGTAATATCTATCCCTTTAATGATGATTTTGCAAAGATTTCACCTCTTGACATCCTGCATGACGACAAAAGGCATACAGAACGAACAAGTTAATTGAAAATTTCGCTATGCGGTTAAGATCCTTAATTAAAGTTTCCTATAAAATAAAAATAACCTCAGTAACAGTTGTCAAATGTATAGTACTCCTCCGTCCACCATTGTTTGCCCATTTTTGAAATCGTGCCATTTTTTATTGCTTGTATTTATCAATATGAATCATAAAACATTTATAATATGGATCTTGTTTGATAGATCTCAATTAGTTTTATTATACAAAGTTCACAAAATCATGAAATATATAATAATTTAAAATATATATAAGTAATAAAAAAATAGCAAAGATTTCAAAAATTGGACCAACAAAGGCAAACGGAGGGAGTACTGGGTAGGGAGTACTGGGTATCAAGAAAAGACTCATCATTCCTAAGATTAATAATGTGTCAAGAACCAAATTTGAACTGGCGACACAATAATTTTCAATCCATTGCTTTTGCCAGCATTGAGCTATTCTGGCCATCTTTGGAGAAACCTTAACATGCATTACCACACGTACTGGAACTTTCTGACAAATGCGGTTAAGATTCCTAATTAAACCCACCTACAAGAGAACTCATTAACAACATAGCGGTTATGTAATACATATCATTTTAATGATGATTTTGGAAGGATTCCACCTCTTCCAGATATCCTGCACCATGACAAAAGTCATGTATTTTGTATAAAACGAACAAGTTAATCAAAAATTTTACTATGCGGTTAAGATCCTTACATAATTAAAGGTGCCTACAAAATAACCTCAATAGTAGTATGTATAAAACTCCCTCTATCCGCCTTTGTTGGCCCATTTTTGAAATTTGTGCCATTTTTTATTGCTTATATTTTCAATATGGATCTTACTTAATAGATCTCAATTAGTTTTATCATACAAAGTTCAAAAAATCATGAAAGCTATTATAAATTGAAAGATATAAGTAATAAAAATTGGCACAAATTTCAAAAATTGGACCAACAAAGGTGAACGTAGGGAATACTTACTATCGAAAAATGACTCATCGTTCCTCATACAAATAATGTGTCAAGAACCAAATTTGAACTGGCAATACGATAATTTTCAGTTCTCTACTCCTGCTTGAGCTATCCTGGCCAACTTTGGAGACGCATTAACATGCATTACCACACATACTGGAAAGTAACTTCCAGACAAATGCGGTTAAGATTCTTAATTAAACGCACTTGCACGATAATCTCATTAACAGCATAGTGGTTATGTAATATATGTTCCATTAATGATTATTTTGGAAGGATTCCACCTTTTCCTGATGTCCTGCACGACGACAAAAGTCATGTATTTTGTATAGAATGAACAAGTTAATCGAAAATTTATGCGGTTAAGATCCTTAATTAAAGGCTCCTACAAAATAATCTCTGTAACAGTTGTCAAATGTTTAGTAGTACTCCCTCCATCCGCCTTTGTTGGCCTATTTTTGAAATTTGTGCCATTTTTTATTGCTTAATTTTTTCAATATGGATCTCACAGCATATGCAATATGGATCTTGATTGGTAGATCTCAATTAGTTTTATCGTACAAAGTTCACAAAATCATGAAAACTATTATAAATTAAAAGATGTAATTAGTAAAAAAATGGCACAGATTTAAAAAATTGGACCAACAAAAGCGAATAGAGAGAGTACTTGGTATTGAAAAATGACTCATCATTCCTCATACAAATAATGTGTCAATAAGAAAATTTGAATTGATAACACGATAGTTTTAGCCAGCATTGAGCTATCTTGGCCATCGTTGGAGACGCTTTAACATGCATTACCACACATACTGGAAAGTAACTTCCAGACAAATGCAGTTAAGATTCTTAATTAAAGGCACCTACACGAGAAGGTCATTAACAGCGTAGTGGTTATGTAATATATATCCCTGTAATGATGATTTTGGAAGGATTCCACCTCTTCCTGATATCCTGTAGCATGACAAAAGTTATGGATTTTGTACAGAATGAACAAGTTAATCGAAAATTTTGCTGTGCGGTTAAGATCCTTAATTAAAGGCACCTAAAAAATAACCTCAGTAACAGTTGTCAATTGTATAGTACTATCTCTGTCTACCTTTATTGGCCCATTTTTTAAAACTGTGCTATTTTTTATTGCTTATTTTTTTTCAATATGGATCTCAAAACATATGCAATATAGATCTTGTTTGATAGATTTAATTACTTTTATCATACAAAGTTCACAAAATCTTGAAAACTATTATAAATTGAAAGATGCAAGTAACAAAAAATGGCACAAATTTCAAAAATTAGACTAACAAAGGGGGATGGATGGAGTACTTGCTATCGAAAAATGACTCATTGTTTCTCATACTAATAATGTGCCAAGAACCAAATTTGAACTTGCAACATGTTAATTTTCAGTCCTTTGCTCTTGCCAGCATTGGGCTATATGTCCTTGCAATCTTTGGAGACGCTTTAACATGCATTATCACATGCACTGGAAAGTAACTTCCGGACAGATGCGGTTAAATTCTTAATTAAATGCACATGCACGAGAATCTCATTAACAGCTTAGTGGTTATGTAATATATGTCCCTTTATTGATGATTTTGGAAGGATTCCACCTCTTTCTGATATCCTCCACCACGACAAAAGTTACGTACTTTGTACTGAACAAACAAGTTAATAAAAAATTTGGCTATGCGGTTAAAATCCTTAATTAAAGGCACCTACAAAATAACCTCAGTAACAGTTGTCAAATGTTTAGTACTCTCTCTGTCCACCTTTGTTGGCCCATTTTTGAAATCTGCGCTATTTTTTATAGCTTATTTTTTTCAATATGGATCTCAAAACATATGCAATATAGATCTTGTTTGATAGATCTTAATTAGTTTTATCATACAAAGTTCACAAAATCATGAAAATTATTATAAATTGAAAGATGTAAGTAATAAAAAAATGGCACAGATTTCAAAAATTGGGCCAACAAAGGTGGACAGTGGGAGTACTTGCTATTAGAAAATGACTCCTCATTCCTAATACTAATAATGAGTCAAGAAGAAAATTTGAACTCGCGACACAATAATTTTGGTCATCTTTGGTGACGTTTTGACATGTAGTGCCGCACGTACTAGAAAGTAACTTCGAGACAAATGCTGTTAAGATTCTTAATGAAACGCACCTACACGAGAATCTCATTAACAGCGTAGTGGTTATGTAATATATGTCTCTTTAATGATGATTTTGGAAGTATTTTCCTCTTTCTGATATCCTGCACCATAACAAAAGTCATGCATGTATTTTGTACATAACAAACAAGTTAATCGAAAATTTTGTTATGCGGTTAAGATCCTTAATTAAAGGCTCCTACAAAATAATCTCATTAACAGTTGTCCAATATATTAGTATACCCCCTCCGTTCGCCTTTGTTGGCCCATTTTTGAAACCTGTGCCATTTTTTATTGCTTATATTTTTCAATATGGATCTCAAAACATATGCAATATGAATTTTGTTTGATAAATCTCAATTAGTTTTATTATACAAAGTTCACAAAACCGTGGAAACTATTATAAATTGAAAGGTGTTAGAAATTAAAAAAATGGCACAGATTTCAAAAATGGATCAACAAAGGGAGACAGAGGGAGTTCCTATTGAAGAACGACACATCGCTCCTATACTAATCTGTCAAGAACCAAATTTGAACATGCGACAAGATAATTTTGAATCCTCTACTCTCGCCAGCATTGAGCTATCCTAGCCATCATTAAAAACACTTTAACATGCATTGTGGCAGTGGTGGCTCCAAGATTACTTTGTAGAGTGTTGGAATGTTAATCCCTTCTCCCCATAATATAAGTGCTTTACAATATTTATGGCATAAACAATTTAGAAAATCAAAAAATAATAGACAATTAGTACATTGTTATCATAAGTTAGTAATCAATAGCCTCGTAGGATTCTAACAATTTATTGTTAGTAATTTTTTACTTTATATTCATCTGTCTCTCTATTTAACTTCTTTAATTTTATTTCCTCCATCTTGGAGAGTTTTTTTGACGAACAAAAATAACGGATGGCAGGATCATTCATCAGAGCTGTCAAGAGGTTTTCCATTTGCCCAAAAAGTTTTGACTGGGTATTCAAAGCTTCTTTTAGATGGTCTCCCCGTTTGACCAAAGGTTACTGCAAGATGTTCCAAGCATCATTTTGGAGGGTTTCCAAAACCTCATTATACCAAATTATTGAAGACAGAGGTGTCAACAAAATTTAAGAGGTCAGGGTGTTCATCTGACCACCCTAGAGTACACGTACCGCCGCCTCTGCATTATGGTAAGTATTCATAATTAACTCAGAACGAATGCGGTTAAGATTCGTAACTAAACACACCTACATGAGAATTTCAATAACAACGCAGTGGTTATATAATATATGTCGCTTTAATGATGAATTTGGAAGGATTCCACCTCTTCCTGATATCCTGTACCAGTAAAAGTCATGTATTTTGTCCAAGACGAACAAGTTAATCGAAAATTTGGTATTGCAATTACGATCCTTAATTAAAGGCACCAACAAAAGAATCATATTAACAATGGTCATATAAATCATACTAATCATGTGTCAAGAACCAAATTTGAACTAGCGACACGATAATTTTTCAGTCCTCCGCTCTCACCAGCATTGAGCTATCTCGACCATCTTTGGCGATGTTTTAACATTCAATATCGCATGTATTGCTAACCAACGTCAGGACAAAGTCTTAATGAAACACACCTGCACGATAATCAGTGGTTATGCAATATTTGTCGCTTTAATGATGATTTTGGAAGGATTGGCCACCTCTTCCCTAAATCCTGCACCACCACAAAATTTATGTACTCCTATTTTGTACAGGACGAACAAGTTAACCGAAAATTTGGCAAAAAGTTAAGATTGTTAACTGGTGTTCTTTGTTTAAGATATTCATAAAACAAAATTTTAAATGTGGCTGCTAGTGGCTATTAATTTTCTGCAACATTTCCAAATCGAATACCGTTAAAATAGCTGAACTCATAGACGTTAGACTCTTTGTCTTCTATCTAAGAGCCAAAATGTGAATGTGTCGTATTTTCCTTATTTTTGTACAAAAGTAATCGCTCTTGTCCTTCTCACTTCTAGCCCTCAAATTAAGTTAAAATGTAGAAGTCTAGTTAAAGGGTACCGAACCACCTGATGCATACCTCAACTAAATCTTGGGGTTCAATTCCTCCACCCACTTGCAAGGGAGCCCAAATAGAGATGAAACAATGTTTCATATGTACTGGCCCCAAAAATTTTAGTAAGAACTGAGATGTTTCGAACAAATTGCTGAGTCTCTGTTCTTGACCATCAGGTCATATTACTTAAGCTAACAAATTCAATAATGCTTTTAATTTCATAGAATGTTTTTGATCTCATGTTTCTTTTGAATACCAACCAGATAACCAGAATATAAGCATTGGGGATCTAATTAACAGAGATGATAAATTTTGTTTTTATTTTGTTCAACTAAAATTTCTCTTTTGGTTTATAAACATCGATTATGCAATTGCGTCGGATATGAGGAGGATTCGTTTAATTGGCTGTAAATACATTCCAAAGAGAAAATAATTACCTAAGTTAAGATTCAAATGCACTTTGGCCAAAGATAACAAACACATTCATGATGAATTGATTCAGATAAGTGGCATAGGCGGCTCTACATTGAGATTTGAATGTTCTAAATTATTTTTCTCACCCATGATATTTCATATATTTCAAGGTTAGTGTATTATTTGTACACTCAATTCAATCAACTTTGAACGCTAGACAGTTTACTACACAAGCCAAAGCCATTTTTGTTGGGAAAAAAAGGGACGAATTATCAATTCAGAGAATCAATTGAAGGATGAAAGTTTAAATGTTATGTCTAGAAGGCAAAATAAGTTTAAATATTATGTCTAAAAGGCAAAAATAAGTATGAAAATTTGAAATCTTTGTGTCAAATGCAATATACCAATTTATTAAGTTATTTATTTGGTTTCTCATTAAAATTTCCGCAGCCGCCACTGAGGTGGATTCATTTGGTGGTAAAACTTCCTAAATAAGGTAGGTAAAACTTCCTAAATAAGGTCGGACACACCTGTAAACTCTATTAGTACTATCCAACTACCTTCACAATAAAAATAAGTTATTAGCTTTAAAACTAGCGTTAAACTAAGTTTCAGTGGGAACTTAATTGTGAAGATATCATACATATTTCTTAAGGTGCATACCATATACAAACCTTAAGTCCTTTTAAATATTTTGTATAATGCTTTGCATGAAATTGATAATATTCATATAAATATCATAACATTGCACAGAAATCATTACACTTGTTTAGAAATTCGTAGAATGAAAAAGAAATCATAACGTACAAACTAATTAATTACTATTGTAGAGTTATGAATTCAAGACTAATGTTGTGAATTTTCTACGCAAAATGTTGTGAATTCAAAGTGACTCAAGTAGTACATGTCGTACGCACAAAATAGGAGTATGTATTATAACCTCTCTTTTTTTTGGCCAATTGATAACAAGTACTTTAGCGTTTAATGGTAGTGTATTCCGAAATAAATATAAATAAGACTCTTCACTAGTTATAGTTAATTAATTTTGAGTATAATAGTTTCATTGTAAAGGAACATAAACTAAGAAGGGAATGACTACAATACACACTCATTAAAGTTTTTTTTTTTTTTTATCGGCAACAAGATTTTATTGATCTCGACAAGGGGTACATCGAGGATAAACATATCCAAGCACATGTGCAAGGAATATGAAGGCAAAACATCAAGCGAGAGACTAAATGAAAAGCCAAAATAGAAAAAGGAAAAGGTGGTACACGGGTACCCAGCCAGAAACCAACATAGTCTATTCTCAGCAAATCATTAGACTTAGAGAGCATCACCAAATCCTTGAATAGAACCTGAGCCAGTGAGAGTAACAGCTTTAGTGGCCAATGTGGCAGCATGACCTAGTGGGATAATCTTCACCTGGCAGAGCCTCCTCAGTGGTGCATTGGCACCAAATGTCTTCTAGCAGCAGCATTCCAAAGTAGCAGTAGCATATCAGTCGCTACAAAGCATATCAGTAGCAAATCAGTCGTAGCAAATCAAGGCAAAACTGAGCATCCAAAGTAGCAGTAGCAGGAACTGGACTTCAGAAACAGGACACAACACCAGACACCAACCAAGCCTGACTCAGGAACGAGACTCCAACCCCAAAAACAAAAAACAAAAAGACTCCGCACACAAGACACAGCCCCACAACAAGACTCACAGCCCCAGAGAAGCACAAAAACCAGACTCACACAAACCCAGCAAGACTCCAACCACTGAGACACTCAGACGAAACACAAGACACAACCACAACACTCTCCATATTCTCACTACCCAAATATGAAAATTTCTAATAGAGACAAACCCCTCCAATCCCAAAAACAAAAAGACTCCGCACACAAGACACAACCCCACAACATGACACAACCCCAAAACAAGACTCACAGACCAAGAGCCAGCAGCAAACAGCAACGAGATTAGATTCTCACTTTCCTTATGCCTTCTAAACACCTCTTGAAATCATCCACCCTGTAATCCTTGATGTCAAATTTTGCTTTAATCCAGATGGCCATTCTTGTTTTGACTATATCAACAACCTCTGAAACATCCCACTTGCTTGACACCTAGCTTTGTTGTAGCTAGCGTCGCCCCAAGCGTAGGGCTAGGTCGTCGTCAAGCATAATAACCGGAAGTCCGGGTCGAATCCACAGGGAGGGGTCGGAGCTAGTGAGAGGTTTACTTTACGGTAGAGGTTTCGGCGTTAGGACGGCCAACCTTTTGGTTGTGATTTTTGTTTGGTGGAATCTCTCTACCTCTAATGGGATTGAAAATGAAATTTTAAACTACAAATTAAAGGCGGCAAGGTCTAGAGGTTCATACCACCCATGACTAGGGATATTCAATGGCTCTCGATTATAACTCAAGTGAGAGACAAAGTCACTTGCTTTCACTCGGAAGATTTAGCAATGAAAATCATTTTGACTCTAGAAAATTGGTTTAACAATGGGATAAATTCTTTGAGGCATTTTTGCAAACACTTGGAGTGACATAGCTCTAAGCATCACGTGTGGCAAGTAGTCAAGCCCTTGCCTACACAAGATCAAAAAGGTTAACAACTCCTAGTTTTGGTACATAAAATTGAACTCACCCAATGAAAACCAATCTTTACCACAAGGATGAGGTTTGTAAATGGAAAGAAACTCTCTTAGACATTTTATCGAACACCTAAAGTGACATAGCTCAAAGCATTGTGTGTGCCAAGTGACTTGTCTACACCCAATCAAGGAGGTTAACAACTCTAAGTTTAGACCGAAAATAGAGTGATTAATCCATTCACAAACCCACAATAAGCATAAAAACGTGAGAAGCCATTGAAACACCGAAGTCATGGGGTGATATTCACCCCATAACCAAGCCTAAACACTACTCAAACATGGTTAAGGTACACACAAAGGAGAAAAACGTGGCTAAAGAAAACATGAGGAATATGAAAATAAACACAAGATTTAGATAGGTAATGAGTAGCACAACAACATTAATGAAAGCAAAATACCTTGAATCTAAGTAGAAAAACTTGAACCTTAGAGAGAAGTTGGAGCTAAAATAATGAGGAACCCAAATGGAGGTAGAGAGAGAAGGTCCCCAAGTGGGAATGACCTAAAAATGCTGCAAAATGAGTATAAATAGGTCCCCCAAAAAGTTACACAAGTGCCCTAAAAAGGCTCTCAGATTCTGCCCGAAGCAGGCTGGTATTGATACCCCTGCGATCTGGTATCAATACCAGCGGGTTCTGTTTTTTCCTTGTTCAACTGGTATCAATACCCCTGCGATCTCGTATCAATACCAGCGGGTTCTGTCCAGGCAGATTTTTTACCCGACTTCGCGAGCACGCCCCGGCTTCGTCCGAACTCGGAATGAGGCGATTCTTGAACCGTTGGAAAGCTCTATGAGTCTACTTTCTAACCCACTTGACCTCATCTTCATGGCCTTTATATAATGAGAGAAATGAGCCTTTTTCTATCGGTTGGTTAGATTTTCTCGAGGCTCATAACTCCAAATGTCTTGTTCTTTTGTTCCGGGCCTTCCTTGAACCTTCCAAAGCTTCATGAATCGACTTCTAAGCTTCGGCGATTGTCCTCCAAGGCATTTTGGGGCCTTGGGTACTTCCGGATACAACCGGGGATTATTTGGAGCTTTGGACATGCCCTTTTAGCTCCGATTTTCTGAAACTTATCAAAAACACAACTCGCGCAAAATCAATTGTATAAAGGCACAAAATGCACGTGTGTGTGATTATAACGAGCGAGATAAGCCCGGATATATACAATATTTGGGGCTTATCACCACTCTTTGTTTCTAAAGATTCTTTCATTTCTGCACAGCCACAATGTCCACAAGACTGCATAGAAGCAAGATTGCCAGCAGAATTTTTCTAGGTTCTGAAATTTCAAACTATTCCAGAATTGGAACAGTGATGGTAAGGTAGAAGGACACACCCACTCAAGGTTCCACCAGTTAATAATTGCGGACCATATTCCCCAAGAGAAATTACAGAGAAGTAGAATGTGGGAAGGGGATTCACCAGAGATATTGCAAAAAGGGCAAAGGTCATTGATTGCGTTTAAGATGCCTCTATTCACCAAAATAGATCTAGATGCTATACAGTCTTGTAAGGCTAGCCAAGCAAATACTTCCACTTTTGGTGGACAAATATTTTTCCAGACAGCAAGCAAGTTTTTATCCTCCAAGAACCTCTGATCTTCCCATCTAGAGTATGCAGAACTAACAGAAAAAACTAGATCTTTACTCCAAGCCCACTGGATACAATCCTCTCTTGACTCATTTAGGTGGACAGTGCTCAGAATTTGTAACATCTCTTCCAGTTGGTTTCTCTCCCACTCAAAGACAGGTCTTCTAAAGTGTAAATCCCAGTGACCATGACCCTGCTCGCCCACCATTTCAGATATGAAGGCCTCCTTTTGAGTAGAGTTTCTATATAACCTTGGAAAAGCCTCTTTAAGAGTTACCTCGCCAAACCATTTATCCTTCCAAAATTTAATTTTGTTACCAGAATTGACTTTGAATTTGAATCCTTGGACCACACAATCCCCCATATCAGCATACATATCCCCAACTGAGCATATATTGTTCCAAATAGTGGAAGGCTTCCCTCTGTCTGAAATTTTTGGTAGCAATGAGCCGTTGCCAAGACCATACTTCCTAGATACCACCTTGACCCATAGTGCATCCTTCTCCTTACTAAACCTCCACCACCATTTGGCTAGTAAGGTAGTATTATGTTCCATCAACCTCTTAATACCCAAACCTCCAAATTTTCTGTTCCTAGTTATCTTTCCCACTTCACTAGGTGGAGTTTCTTTTTCTCTTATGAGTCTCCCCATAGAAACTGTCTTTGAATTCTCTCTATTTTATTAGCTACACATACTGGTATCTTGAACATGGACATGTAATAAATGGGCATGTTGCTCATGGTGGATTTTATCAAAGCAAGTCTGCCACCCATTGACATATACCTTTTCTTCCAAGGCTTGAGTTTCTTCTTGACTGCTTCGATAACAGGGTTCCACGTTTGTACCCTATTTGGATTGGCTCCAAGAGGCAATCCTAGATATTTCATAGGGAGCTTTCCACTTTTACAACCAGTAATCTCAGCCAAGTCATTTACCACCTGCTCCTGAATTTTGACCCCACAAATCATGCTCTTTGTGAAATTTACCTTTAGGCCTGACATCTGTTGAAACCACCTCAGGATTCTTTGAATGTTTGTAATTTCCTCCAACTCATTGTTGCAAAAGAGAACTGTATCATCAGCGAATTGTAGGTGAGTGACTACAACACCTTCCCTACCCACCAAAACACCTCTAATCATCCCTTCTTCCTTAGCTCTTTCCATTAAGATATTTAGCACCTCGACCACAATATTGAACAAAAAGGGGGAGATGGGATCACCTTGTCTCAGGCCTTTTTGTGGAAAAATTTCATCAGTCGGGGATCCAATGATCAATATAGACAAGGATGTGGAAGATATACATTGTTTGATCCAAGAGCACCATTTAGACCCAAAGCCAAATTTACACATGGTATCCAACAAAAAATTCCAATTGACACAGTCATATGCTTTCTCAAAATCAATCTTCAGAATAAGACCCCCTGAGCTACTTTTTTTCCAACAATCAATAACCTCATTTGCAATCAACACTCCATCCAGAATTTGTTTACCACCTATAAAGGCTGCTTGGGCCTCACCTATTATGCATGGGATGACTGTTTTTACTCTGTTAGCAAGAACTTTAGCTAAGATTTTGTATATGCATCCTACCATGCTAATAGGCCTGTAATGATTAAAACAGAAAGCTCCTTCAATCTTAGGTATAAGAGCTATAATGGTGCAGTTAATACCTCTTGCTAGGTTAGCATGCTCATGGAACTCAGCAAAGAAAGCCTCCACATCCTTTTGCATAATACTCCAAGCCTTCTTAATGAATGAAAAGTTGAAACCATCAGGTCCAGGGGCCTTTAAGCTGCTGCAATTCTTGACTGCCTCTAGTATTTCATCCCTACCGAATTCCTTTTCTAACAGTTGGGCTTGTTCTTGAGATAATTTCCTTCTGAAGTCTCCCCTTAACTTTGATCTGAATGGAATATCCTCTCTAAAGCATTCTCTGAAGTGATTGACAGCAGCATTTTGAATAAGATCAAGTTCTTCCATGGTTCAATATTGTGTCACCTTATTGGTAATCGTTACATAGAATTTTGTAACTTTTTAGCAATATGATTCCTAACATTTTTTATGATTCATAACATTTGGTGCGTCTCGTAACTTTTATTAATAAGAGGTAATCAGTTCGTGACTTTTATTAATAAGAGATAATCAGTTCGTAACTTTTATAGGGATGCATATAATACATACTTAAATAGGGTGTGTATTGTAGCCTTTCTCAACTAAGAGAGGGAAAACACTGGAAATTATAAGGTGTTTTTAGATTAAAGTGTATCATTATTTCTTTCCCGAAAAGTCCCTAAGAGCATCTATAAATTAACTCTTATCTGGAAAATTTTAATTATCAATGGACAAATAATTTGACTTACTCAGTTACAACGTACTTAATAAACAATCAAAAAAATAAATTGGAATGTAATAGTAACAATCATCGGCACAACGACGTCCATTGTTGATATTCCATACAATTTATGGGAAATCCAATTTTAATAATAGAACTCCTGAATACCTTAATCTTTTGAAATAGGAAACCATAATCTCGTCTAATTTAAGGGTTGAGGGAAAGGAGAGGAGGTATGAGTCGGACTCACAACCATTTTGAAATAAAGTCTAGCTATTGCGACCTTGATGAAAACTCAATTATTTTTAAATGGATCAACCGGGGATAAGGTTCTTAACCAAGCATCATCACTCAACGTATAAATCCTACTAGCTAAGCTAAAGCACGTGCTTGGGGGAAAAATAACTGATATGGAAAAAATAAAACATGTGACAAGGGAATTCACGAGTGGAACTGTACCGCATATATTGCTAGAATTGATGATGAATGGGGTGTTCTGGTACAAATCTGAGCCTCTCACTCTTAACACTTCAGAAGGAAGGTCAAGAAGTACGTATTGTTTATAAGAGAGCGGTAATTCTTCCAGAGTCTTATTCCTCAAGTGAGATGCTTTGATCAAATTGACTGAAACAAACCACACCGGGAGCCAATATGGTGAGTCCATATAGGAGCCCCTTCCCAAGGTTAGAAAGGTTCACACTAAGACCATGGTCAAATTTAGGTTTGAGTGGTACTTATTTAGTACGTAGTGTGTGTATATACGCTTCCCACTAAATATTTTTTTATTGAGTATTGACTTATATCATTTCTCTTTACATTCGTTGAGTTTGACAAACTGGTCTAAACATCTAGTTAGAATAAATGTACATGGATGTTAACGCAATGCTTTGTTGATATAGACATGATTTGCCCTATCAAGCGCTCCGCCGCAGCCACATCTAGGGTTTCGGGCGGAGGGGACGCAATCCCTCCACCTCCCCTCTCCTCACCTTAGATTCCCCTATCGATCAGTGTGTCCATTGCCGTCTATCACCCATGTACTTCGTTGTGGATCCAGTGGTCCGGTCCAGTTCGGTCCATTGGCAGTATCAAGCTTCTTAGGTCTAGATCAACACAGCGAAGTAGGTGTGGTGGATCCGATGTATGGTGGTTGTATTTGTGGTCGGTAATTCTTTCTCCATCTCCTCTTTTTTTTCACTTTCTTTTTGTGTGATTGCGGCGACTTTGTGGCAGCGTCAAGTTCTCGACAGTTAGGGTATTTTTGGCAGTTTGTAAGGTCTGAAGAGTTGGATCTCGACAGCTAGGGTGTCCGGCTGTTTGCGGTACGCGGTGGAGCGACGGGCTACCAGAGTCTGCAGGTGTGGTAGTCTTATCCGGTTAGGTCGCCTTTTTGGCAAAGGTGATTTCGTTGATAACTGTCGGTGTATTATGATTGAAATTCAACTTGAACTATGTTTGATGGTTGCTGTTCGGGATCCAACAAGGTCTATCGGAGGATCAAGATGGACTGCTTGAGGTGTTGTTTTCTGGTCGGAATGGTGATCAGTTGTGTGTTTCAGGGCGGTTTGATATGTGTATGTATGTTCTAAAGACGGTGTTTTGGGTGCTACCCCCACCTTTAGACATGCATATCACTGCACCTAATTTTGATAATCCGAGTTTATTAAGTGGAAAGACGGTGTCTGGTGTTGGCCCAACTTGCTGATAAATGAGGATCAAGGTGGTAAGGGTCTTGTACTTGGGTTTCAATTATACTTGGGTATTTATATTTGTGTTTTTGCATTCAACCTTTAGTTGGATTCCCCTCCCCTTCTCCCGACTTGATGTAAACTTTGTTAAATTTCTTAATAAACCTTTTTCCCTTTTTAAAAAAAAAAAGTGCTCCCATTTATGTAGTGATTAACAAAGCAGCTAATGGTTGTGCATTAATTTTTAATCCTTCCCCTCCCGAAAACAAAACAGCTAATGGTTGTGCATTTCTAATCTATCCCACCTTTAGGCGGAATACGTACAAAAAAGAATTTTGATCAGTAAAAGAAATATGTATTCAAAACTCTCGACAAGGGTACATCAAAGGGAGATCAACAATAGTTTTTTGAGTAAGAGAGCCCAAACAACTCATCAAAATACTAGCCTTCTGATTCGCGCGAACAACGTAGATTTTTAGATTCACTTTTTACCAAAACGGCAATTATTTGCACATCCATATTGAAGCCTTCGCCTGAAATAGACAAGATTTTTTTCCCCTTTCCCTGAAAACGTCGATTAATGTGTGATTATCAATGATCTGTTTTCAGTGGATGCTGCTGCGTGCAATCAAATGCCCCAAAATGTGAATTGAGTTGAAAATAAAATGAAACATTTACTCAGTTCAAACGAAATGACTTATCTTTAATTTGTTTGTTTGACAAGTTGCATTGATATGTTTTGGCTTTTAATGCATGCACAATGTGATTTGGCTCTGGAAAATCTCTATAAAAAGGCACCACGGGAAACAGATTTAGGTACCAAAGGCAACAGATTTAGTTCCTTTAACATCTTAAATCCTCACTCACTCAAAATTCTCGAGCAATGGCATTTCACTCACTCACTCTACTTCTCCTTTTCATGGCAATGGCTTTCTTAAATCACATACACTGCACAAACCCTGCAGCCATTGCCTCTAGAACACTCGAAATGCCATCTAGCAATGGCATTTCACCAACTCTCTTGAGCATTTTCCCGGTTCTCCTTCTTGTGGCATCGTTTCTCTTCATTTTTCGGAGGAGACAAGCCGCGCCCATCTCGCTTCCGCCTGGCCCAATATCATGGCCCATCGTCGGAAGTCTCCCTCAATTTCTAGCAAACAAGTACACATTCCGATGGATACACAAAATGATGGAGGAAATGAACGCCGAAATCATTTGCATCCGTCTAAGGAATGTCCACTTCATTCCCGTTTCCTCCCCAGAAATAGCTGCCGAGTTCCTGAAAAGACAGGACGTTGTTTTCTCCTCTCGACCGGATGTCTTATCGGCAAACATCACCAGCAGAGGATATCTAACAACGGCCTTATCCCCATCGGGAGAACAATGGAAGAAAATGAGGAAAGTCCTTGCTTCTGATGTTCTCTCAACAGCAAGGCATCGGTGGCTCCAGGGCAAGCGAACCGAGGAAGCCGACCACCTTGTTAGGTTCGTGTACAATCAATCCATGGACTCGACTACTGGGGGGGTGGTGAACGTGAGAGTGGCAACCCAACAATTCTGTGGGAATGTGATAAGGAAAATGATTTTCGGAAAGAGATTTTTTGGGAATGGAAGGGCGGATGGAGGGCCAGGGGTAGAGGAAGAGGAGCATGTAGATGCATTGTTTAAAATTCTTGCATACCTCTTCTCTTTCAGTGTGTCTGATTATCTTCCGTTCTTTCGTGGCCGTCTTGATTTGGATGGTCATGAAAAGATCATCAGGACGGCCACTGCAACCGTGGCAAAGTATCAAGATCCAGAGATTGACGAGAGGATCAGACGGTGGACGGAGGGTACCAAAACTGAGCAAGAGGACTTGCTTGACATTCTCATTGGGCTCAAAGAGGAAGATGGTACCCCCGTGCTCTCACCAGATGAGATCAAAGCCCAAATTGTTGTAAGTTTCATCTCTCTCTCCCCCAAAAGCCAACCTCCCACCCAAAGTACTATTTAAGCTTGTACAAGTTATATATATACAGTAGGTATCTAGTCAAGGATCTTGGAAATTAGCTTCAATTCAGGAAACGTTTGTGAGCCGTTGAATGAAATCAGCGTAAAATGAGAGAGTGGGTTTTGTTTAGACCCATGGATCAATATGACCCGAATACTCCGCGACCCGGGTTGTTTTTAACCTGCGAGATGTTATTTTCATTTCAGCCGTGCGATCTTCACGGACGGCTCAGATTCATGTCCTGGATTGAAGCCTTAATCCACGATCCTGGCTAGGATCAGCCCTATATATATATATATATATATATATATATATATATATATATATATATATATATATATATATATATATATATATATATATATAGGATGAGCTTCTAATGAGGACTCCCTCATTGGAAGCTCCATGCGGACCAAGGGCTTTTTCCACCTTCCGGATCAAATTTTCATGATCCGAACCGTTAGATGTGTTTAAAATGTGTTTTCCAAGGCCAACGCGAGGATTCGTGAAAAAAAAATACCCGGAAGGGCTTGATCCGTTCAGTTTTTGTTAAAAACGCTATAATAGCGTTTTTAACAAAAACTGAACGGATCAAGACCTTCCGGGTATTTTTTTTTCAAAAATCCTCGCGGTGGCCTTGGAAAACACATTTTAAACACATCTAACGGTTCGGATCATGAAAATTTGATCCGGATGGTGAAGTCCTCATGGAATTCCGCATGAGGGAGTCCTCATTAGAAGCTTATTGTATATATATAGGGCTGGAGGAAAAAATGTCATGTGCTATTCATCCTAATCTAAATTATACTCCGTAACATGCCATTGTTCACTCTTCGATTTTCATGTTAAACCAAGATACTTAAATTAAAGTCACTAGAGAGTACTGTTATCGGATAAAATAGTTTTCCGACTTGACATGAGGGTTTAGGAGATTGTTGGTGCAATTGGAGCATGTACATATTGTCATTGAAGGAAATTAATAAAATATGATGGGGTTTCCACATAAAGAGCCAAATAATGATGCACTAAATTTTCTAAATTCTGATGATGCACCAAATTTTACTCTGTTTGGTTATGACTTATTAAACTGTTAGTACTTTTAAATATATGCAATTAATGAGTTTAGATGCATTCCCTAGCACAAAATGTTTGTGGCTTACCAAATTATACCACATCAACATGATGGCATGGTGTAATAGTTACATCTAAAGTTGATTTATAAAGATGATCCAAAACTTATGTATAATCGGTGAAATTCCAATAGAATCCAAAAAGATACGCTCCAAAAAAAAAATCAAGATCTCCTATCGGTTTTTTTAGTAATGCATTTTAAAAAAATTCTTTGTTGTAAGTAGTATTTGGGAAAATGATTTCTATTTTGTTTAAAAGAAACACAAGTCTTTGGTAATTATGGAAAGAAAAACTCACTTTTTGGAACCGATGCAGTGCAATTCGTTCTATGTTCAAAACCAACATATGTCCAATACTTCAGACATAAATACATGGGAAAATTTCAAAAAAAAAAAAAGCCCCTCCAAACTTTGACCTTAATGTCTCAAACACTCCTAAACTTCAACAAACTTCAATTGCACTCCTAAACTATCACTCCGTTACTCAAATAGACACCCACCATCCGAATCTCTTAAATTGATAACGGAACTACAGATGTGGACTGAGGTTCCGTTAGAAAATCATAAAGAAAATATAAAATTATGTTTTGACATCAGATCTCATGTCTAAAAAAAAGGGGTTTAATTTTCCCTAAATACTTACATTTCACTGAATCAATTCTATGTTGAAGCTTGATGTTTAGCTTAGGACAGTTTTTATTCAGTCTAGATTTCAGTGAGATTATATGGAGGAAAAGTTAAGTGACACCAACACACGACAGAAAACATGAAATGCAACAGAATGAAAAATGGGTGTTTCGGATCAAATGAATGCATACTTTTATAATCGCATACCATTCCCTCGAGAATTACTATCATGCAATGTAGGTAGGAAATCTGAAAGTTGAAAGTAACACATTGTTATCACCAATATATAATAGGAATCGAAACAATGTTGTTCAGAAATATGGAGATTCTAGATGACAAGTTTTATATAGTTTTCTAAAATTAAAATGTGGATCTGATTTAAAACATCAATCAAATCTCTTAAGTATATTAAGCGACCTCTTATTTTAA
The DNA here is from genome assembly GCA_020921065.1 of Vaccinium darrowii. Lineage (NCBI taxonomy): Eukaryota > Viridiplantae > Streptophyta > Magnoliopsida > Ericales > Ericaceae > Vaccinium > Vaccinium darrowii. The sequence continues at coordinate 38,896,500 of CM037156.1, forward strand.
ACTCAAGAAATGTATGAGTAAGTGCATATTCTAACACATGATCAATCTCATGCTCCCAGGAATTGATGCTAGCAACAGTGGACAATCCGTCCAATGCAGTGGAGTGGGCGATAGCGGAAATGATAAATGAGCCGGCAACGCTTGAAAGAGCCACGGAGGAATTGGACAGGGTGGTAGGGAAGGAAAGATTGGTACAGGAATCCGATCTCTCACAACTCAACTACATCAAATCATGCGTGAGAGAATCGTTTCGCCTCCACCCCATTGCCCCTTTCAACGTGCCCCACGTCTCCACTATTGACACAACCGTTGCTGGCTATCGGATCCCTAAAGGTAGCCACGTTTTGCTGAGTCGCCCTGGGCTAGGGCGCAACCCTAGAGTTTGGGACGAGCCACTCCAGTTCAAACCAGAGCGCCACCTCAAGGAGGACGGCTCTGATGTGGTGCTAACAGACCCCGATTTGAAAATGTTGTCATTTAGCACCGGGCGGCGTGGATGTGCAGGGGTCAATCTGGGGTCCACAATAACAGTCATGCTAATGGCTAGGCTCTTGCAAGGGTTTTCATGGGAATTGCCACCCACCGTGTCGAAGATTGAGTTGAAGGAGTCTGCAAATGACCTATTTCTCGCTAAACCACTCCAAGTGAAAGCACGGCCACGGTTGGCTAAAACTTTGTATCATCAACTATGAAACTTTTGTGCGTATGATGAGAATAGTTGTACATAGATGGAATCTGGGCAGTCCATCTTAGTGGATGATGTGTTTTTTTTTTTTTTTTTTTCCTTGTAGTTTGTTGTAGGCTTCGCTTGATCAGTTCATCTGGGTTGGAACGGTTATCCTTATGTTTTGTTGATGGGGTTGGTTATTAATATGCATCATTCACCAAAAAAAAAGACTAAATCTGTTGTAAGTTAAATTTCCGTCTCACAAACTATCCTTAATTAAAGGCTCCTACAAAAGAATCTCATCAATAGTTGTCAAATATTTATTACTCCCTTCGTCTGCCTTTGTAGGTCCATTTTTTAAATCTGCGTCATTTTTTATCGCATATATTTTTCTATATGGATCTCAAAACATATGCAATATGAATCTTTTTCGAACTGGCGACACTATAATTTTCAGTCCCTGCTCTCTCCGGCATTGAGTTATCCTGGCAATCTTTCGAGTCAATTTAACATGCATTATGGCATATACTGCAAAGAAACTCCGGATAAATACAGTTACGATTCTTAACTAAACGCACCAACACAAGAATCTCATTAACAGCGTAGTGGTGTTTTAATTTGTCCCATTAATGTTAATCAAAAATTTCGCTATGCGGTTGAATTCCTTAATTAAAGGCTCCGACAAAAGAATCTCATTAATAGTTGTCAAATGTATATTACTCCTTTCGTCCGCCTTTGTTGATCCATTTTTGAAATCTGTGTCATTTTTTATCGCATATATATTTCTATATGGATCTCAAAACATATGCAATATGGATCTTTTTTGAACTGGTGACACTATAATTTTCAGTCTCTACTCTCTCCAGCATTGAGCTATCCTGGCCATCTTTGGAGTCGATTTAACATGCATTGTGACAGTACTAGAAAGAAACTTGAGGACAAATGCAGTTACGATTCTTAATTAAACAAACCAACACAAGAATCTCATTAACAGCGTAGTGGTTATTTATTTTATGTCTCTTTAATGATGATTTTGGAAGGATTCTACCTCTTTCTGATATCCTGGCCTATGACAAAATACATGTATTTTGTACAGAACTAACAAGTTAATCGAAAATTTCGCTAGGCGGTTGAGATCCTTAATTAAAGGCTCCTAAAAAAGAATCTCATTAATAGTTTTCAAATGTATATATCTCCATTCGTCCACCTTTTTAGGTCCATTTTTTAAATCTGTCATTTTTTATCGCATATATTTTTCTATATGGATCTCAAAACATATGCAATATGGTTCTTTTTTTGAACTGGGGACACTATAATTTTCAGTCTCTTCTCTCTCCAGCATTGAGTTATGCAGGCCATCTTTGGAGCCGATTTAACATGCATTATGGCACGTACCGGAAACAGACTTCCGGACAAATGCAGTTACGATTCTTAATTAAACGCACGAACACAAGAATCTCATTAACAGCGTAGTGGTTATTAATTTATGTCTCTTTAAGAATGATTTTGGAAGGATTCTACCTCTTTTTGATATCCTGGACTACGACAAAATTTATGTATTTTGTACAGAACGAACAAGTTAATCAAAAATTTTGATAGGCAGTTGATATCCATAATTAAAGGCTCCTACAAAACAATCTCATTAATAGTTGTCAAATGTAAATATATCTCCCTTCGTCCGCCTTTGTTGCTCCATTTTCGAAATATGTGTCATTTTTTATCACATATGTTTTTCTATGTGAATCTCAAAACATATGCAATATGGTTCTTTTTGAACTGGCGACACTATAATTCTCAGTCTCTGCTCTTTCCAGCATTGAGCTATCATAGCCATCTTTGGAGTCATGGCATGTACAAGAAAGAAACTTCCGGACAAATGCAGTTACGATTCTTAATTAAACGCACCAACACGAGAATCTTATTAACAGCGTAGTGGTTATTTAATTTATATCCCTTTAATGATAATTTTGGAAGGATTCTACCTCTTTGTGATATCCTAGACTACGACAAAATTTATGTATTTTGTACAGAACGAACAAGTTAATTGAAAATTTCGCTAGGCGGTTGAGATCCTTAATTAAAGGCTCCTACAAAAGAATCTCATTAATAGTTGTCAAATGTATATATCTCCCTTCGTTCGCCTTTGTTGGTCCATTTTTAAAATCTGTGTCATTTTTTATCGCATATATTTTTCTATATGGATCTCAAAAACATGTGCAATATGGTTCTTCTTTGAACTGGCGACGCTATAATTTTCAATCTCTACTCTCTCCAAAATTGAGCTATCCAGGCCATCTTTGGAGTCGATGTAACGTGCATTATGGCACATTCCTGAAAGAAACTTCCAGACAATTGCAGTTATGATTCTTAATTAAACGCACCAACACGAGAATATCATTAACAGCGTAGTGGTTATTTAATTTATGTCCCTTTAATGATGACTTTGGAAAGATTCTACCTCTTTCTGATATCCTGGACTAAGACAAAATTCACGTATTTTGTACAGAACGAACAAGTTAATAGAAAATTTCACTATACGGTTGAGATCCTTAATTAAAGGCTCCTACATGAGAATCTCATTAATAGTTGTCAAATATATATTACTCCCTTCGTTTGCCTTTGTTGGTTCATTTTTGAAATCTGTGTCATTCTTTATCGCATATATAATTCTACATGGATCTCAAAACATATGCAATGTGGGTCTTTTTTGAACTGGCAACACTGTAATTTCAGTGTCTGCTCTCTCCAGCATTGAGCTATCCTGGCTAGTTTTACAGTCGATTTAACATTCAATATGGCATGTACTGGAAACTAACATCCAGACAAATGCAGTCACGATTCTTAATTATACGCACCAACACGAGAATCACATTAACAGCGTAGTGGTTTTTTAATTTATGTCCCTTGAATGTTAATCAAAAATTTTGCTATGCAGTTGAAATCTGTGTCATTTTTAATCGCATATATTTTTCTATATGGATCTCAAAATATATGCAATATGGTTCTTTTCTGAACTGGCAACACTATAATTTTCAGTCTCTACTCTATCCAGCATTGAGCTCTCCTGGCCATCTTTGGAGTCGATTTAACATGCACTATGGCCCGTACTAGAAACAAACTTCCGGACAAATGCAGTTATGATTCTTAATTAAACGCACAAACACGAGAATCTCATTAACACGTAGTGGTTACTTAATTTATGACCCTTTAAGGATGATTTGGGAAGGATTCTACCTCTTTCTAATATCCTAGTCAACGACAAAATATGGTAGAGATCCTTAATTAAAGGCTGCTACAAAAGAATCTCATTAATAGTTGTCAAATATATATATCTCCCTTCATCCGCCTTTGTTGGTCCATTTTTGAAATCTGTGTCATTTTTTATCGCATATATTTTTGTATATGGATCTCAAAACATATGCGATATTTTTCCTTTTTGAACTGGCGACACTATAATTTTCAGTCTCTGCTCTTTCCAGTATTGAGCTATCCTGGCCATCTTTTGAGTCGATTTAACATGCATTAAGGCACGTACTGGAAACAAATTTCCAGACAAATGCAGTTACGATTCTTAATTAAGCGCACAAACACGAGAACCTCATTAACACGTAGTGGTTACTTAATTTATGACCCTTTAAGGATGATTTTGGATGGATTCTACCTCTTTCTAATATCCTAGACAATGACAAAATATGGTAGAGATCCTTAATTAAAGGCTCCTTCAAAAAAATCTCATAAATAGTTGTCAAATATATATCTCCCTTTGTCTACTTTTGTAGGTCAATTTTTGAAATCAGTGTCATTTTTTATCGCATATAATTTTCTATATCGATCTCAAAACATATGCAATATGTTTATTTTTTGAACTAGCGATACTATAATTTTCAGTCTCTGCTCTCTCCAGCATTGAGCTTTCCTGGCCATCTTTTGAGTCGATTTAACATGTATTATGGCACGTACTGGAAAGAAACTTGCGGACAAATGCAGTTACGATTCTTAATTAAACGCACCAACACAAGAATCTGATTAATTGCGTAGTGGTTATTTAATTTATGTCCCTTTATTGATGACTTTGGAATGATTCTACCTCTTTCTGATATTTTGGACTAAGACAAAATTTATGTATTTTTTATAGAACAAACATGTTAATTGATAATTTCACTGTGCGATTGAGATCCTTAACTAAAGGCTGCTACATGGGAATCTCATTAATAGTTGTCAAATGTATATTACTCCCTTCATCTGCCTTTGTTTATCCATTTTTGAAATCTGTGTCATTTTTTATCACATATATTTTTCTATATGGATCTCAAAACATATGCAATATGGTTCTTTTTTGAATTAGCGACACTATAATTTCAATCTCTGTTGTCTCCAGCAATGAGCTATCCTGGGCAGCTTTAGTGTCGATTTAACATGCAATATGGCACGTACTGGAAACAAACTTCCGGACAAGTGCGGTTACAATTCTTAATTAAACGCACAAAAACGAGAATCTCATTAAGGCGTAGTGGTTACTTAATTTATGACCCTTTAAGGATAATTTTGGAAGGATTCTACCTCTTTCTGATATCCTAGACAACGACAAAATATGGTACAGATCCTTAATTAAAGGCTCCTTCAAAAGAATCTCATTAATAGTTGTCAAATATCTAATCCCTCCGTCCCTTTTTAAGTGATCCATTTGGGAAACGTGTATTTTTGCGGACGTTTAAAAATGCACTTTAATTTGGTATAAAACAAATTAAAAAGTTATATAGAGAAATATTTTTTTTAGGGGTTTGAAATTGCACGAATTCCCATATGGATCACTTAAAATGGACGAAGGGAGTACATATCTCTCTTTGTCTGCCTTTGTAGGTCCATTTTTGAAATCTGTGTCATTTTTTATCACATATATTTTTTGTATCGATCTCAAAACATATGAAATATGTTTCTTTTTTGAACTGGTAACAGTATAATTTTTAGTCTCTGCTCTCTCCAGCATTGAGCTATTCTAGCCATCTTTTGAGTCGATTTAACATGCATTATTGCATGTACTGGAAAGAAACTTTTGGACAAATGTAGTTGCGATTCTTAATTAAATGCACCAACACGAGAATCTAATTAACAATGTAGTGGTTATTTAATTTAGCGACACTGTAATTTTTATTCTCTGCTCTTTCCAGCATTGAGTTATCTAGGCCATCTTTCGAGTTGATTTAACATGCATTATGGCACGTACTGAAAAGAAACTTGCGGACAAATGAAGTTACGATTCTTAATTAAACGCATCAACACAAGAATCTCATTAATAGCGTAGTGGCTATTTAATTTATGTCCCTTTAATGATGATTTTGGAAGGATTATACCTCTTTCTGATATCCTGGACTAAGACAAAATTCATGTATTTTGTATAGAATGAACAAGTTAATCGAAGATTTTGCTTTGCGGTTGAGATCCTTAATTAAAGGCCCCTACAAAAGAATTTCATTAATAGTTGTCAAATGTATATAGCTCCCTTTGTCTGCCTTTGTTGTCCATTTTTGAAATCTGTGTCATTTTTTATCGCATACATGTATCTACATAAATCTCAAAACATATGCAATATGGATATTTTTTGAACTGGCAACACTATAATTTTCAGTCTTTGCTCTCTCCAGCGTTGAGCAATCCTTGCTATCTTTGGAGTCGATTTAACATGTATTGTGGCATGTACTAGAAAGAAACTTGCGGACAAATGCTTTTACGATTCTTAATTAAAGGCACCAACAAGAGAATCTCATAAATAGCATAGTGATTTTTTAATTTATGTCCCTTTAATGTTAATCAAAAATTTCGTTATGCGGTAGAGATCCTTAATTAAAGGCTCCTAAAAAAGAATCTCGTTAATAGTTGTCGAACATATATATCTCCCTTCGTCCGCCTTTGTAAGTACATTTTTGAAATCTGTGTCATTTTTTGTCGCACATATTTTTCTATATCGATCTCAAAACATATGCAATATGGTTCTTTTTTTAAATGGTGACACTATATTTTTCCAATCTATGTTCTCTCCAGCATTGAGCTGTCCTGACCATCTTTAGAGTCAATTTAAGATGCATTATGGCACGTACTGGAAACAAACTTCCGGACAAATGTAGTTACGATTCTTAGTTAAACGCACCAACACGGGAATCTCATTAACACGTAGTGGTTAATTAATTTATGACTCTTTAATGATGATTTTGGAAGCATTCTACCTCTTTCTGATATCCTGGACTACGACAAAATTCATGTATTTTGTACAGAACAAACAAGTAATTTCGCTATCCAGTTGAGATCCTTAATTAAAGGCTCCTACAAAAGAATCTCATTAATAGTTGTCTACTGTATATTACTCCCTTTGTCTACCTTTGTTGTCCATTTTTGAAATCTGTGTCATTTTTTATCGCATACATTTTTCTATACAAATCTCAAAACATATGCAATATGGATCTTTTTTGAACTGGCAACACTATAATTTTCAGTCTTTGCTCTCTCCAGCGTTGAGCAATCCTTGCTATCTTTGGAGTCGATTTAACATGTATTGTGGCATGTACTGGAAAGAAACTTGCAGACAAAGGTTGTTACGATTCTTAATTAAAGGCACCAACAAGAGAATCTCATAAACAGCATAGTGATTTTTTAATTTATGTCCCTTTAATGTTAATCAAAAATTTCGTAATGCGGTAGAGATCCTTAATTAAAGTGTAACACCCCATATTTTAGTAAATGCCCATATTTAATATGAATTATAAAATTATTCTATTTGTATTACATAAAATGGTTTTGGAATTATTTTGGAAAATAAAATATATTTTTAAGTATTTTTCATAAGCTAATTCGGTGTCGAAATCAGCATCGCAGAGCAAAGCGGGACACGTGTCAACGCCAGGATGGATCCTTGGTGCCCAAGTAAGGTCTTTCTAGAAACTATATGAGGTGTCACTTATGTAATGGGTAGTAATAATTAGGATTAGATTTTCTTGGATTTTAATTAGATTTTTGGAGATATTGCAAGATTGTGAATTAATGAGGGGATGGTTCTAGACATGGGGAGACTTAGTATAAATAGGGGATGTTTGGCTTTTACTAAACACACACACACATACACCCCTATGTACTAAACACACACACACACACACCCCTCACACCAATAAAAGAAAGAAGGAAGGAAAGAGGAAAAGAGAGAGAGAGAGAAAGAAAGTTCGGTCATTGAATCAAGGGCTTCAATTTAAGGTAAACCGGGTGGTATACAATATGCTCCTCAAATCCTCGGTGTATTTTATTGTTCTCTCATTTTATATATCTTTTGCTCACGTTATGCTTTTGTTGGATTCCATGTTATGATTGATATTGCTCTTTGTGATGTTATGATCACGTTAAAATGTTATGGGACTATTTGATACGTTGATCGAGTGGACCTACCAAGATCATGACCCAGTAGCCGGGAATAAGCCAAAAGGAGGCTTGGCTCACAGGTATCCGTGAATAAAGTAAAAGGATGTTTGGCTCAGAGGGGGTGAGGGCGTCCATCGGTCATGTACCAAAAAGGGCCAATATGTGGTTCAGTGATATGGATATAGTTATGATTGAATTCATTGATCATTTTTTTCCTTTGCTGAGCAGTTGTATTTTGTCATATTGTATACTTCCCAGCTTAATCTATTTTTCAGGATGGCTTGGAAAGTGAGAAGTACGATGGGCTCGGCTATCGGGAGCCACGGGACCGAATTCCTATTTGGAGAATTTTGTAAACGAAATTAATTTGTAATTTTATTTTATGAGAAAAGTCTATATTTTTATGTATAAGAGAAAGGTTTCTGTAACGACTATAAAATTCATTTTTTTTTATAGCTTGATGGCTCTAAAAATCAGGGTCGTCACATAAAGGCTCCTAAAAAAGAATCTCGTTAATAGTTGTCGAACATATATATCTCCCTTCGTCCACCTTTGTAAGTACATTTTTGAAATCTGTCATTTTTTGTTGCATATATTTTCCTATATCGATCTCAAAACATATGCAATATGGTTCTTTTTTTTAATGGCGACACTATATTTTTCCAATCTCTGTTCTCTCCAGCATTGAGCTGTCCTGGCCATCTTTAGAGTCGATTTAATATGCATTATGGCACGTACTGGAGACAAACTTCCGGACAAATGCAGTTATGGTTCTTAATTAAAAGCGCCTACACGAGAATCTCATTTACAGTGTAGTGGTTCTTTAATAGCTGTCCCATTAATGATGATTTTTGAAGGATTCCACCTCTTCCTGATATCCCGTACCACAACAAAAGTCATGTATTTTGTACAGAACAAACAAGTTAATCGAAAATTTCTCTATGCACTTAAGATCCTTAATTAAAGGCTCCTACAAAATAATCTCTTTAAGAGTTTTCAAATGTATTGTACTCCCTCCATCCGCCTTTGTTGGCCCATTTTTTAAATCGGAAAATTGGCCTAAAGACCAAGTTTGGAGCTTTAAAGAGTGTTTAGTCCATCCTAACTTATTTTAAGGCCTCTAATACATTGGTGGAAAAAAATTTAGGGCTCAAGGACAATCCTAGACAAAAATACCCGTAATTATAAAAGAAATTAAACAAGAAAGCCCGACAAAAGACCGAACCTCACCAAAACGAGCAACACTACATACACACAAAATTTACCCACAAATGACCCAAACACACACACAAGTGTGGGGGCCACACACTTGTGTGTGTGTGTTTGGGTCATTTGTGAGTAAATTGTTTGTGTGTATGTATCATTTCTGCACCAAAACGCTACTGCTCTGTCCCAAACTTCAAAAGCCGTCAGTGGGAATTGATGGCTTTGGGTGATGAGAGAGAAAAGGAAATGGGAAATGGAAATGGGCTACAGTTGGGTTAGAATTTACTCCTCGTCTAGGCTGATTTCTAAAATGGGTAATTTCTACGCTATTGGGCTAATTTCTCTCTCTTCAATTTTGAAAGTGGGTTCAATTTTAAGGGATTTAGGTTCTTTGGGGTAGGGTATAGTGGGTTTAGGCACTTTGGGTATCATACAGTTTCATAGGGTTTTAGAAGTTTAGGCACTTTCATAGGATTTTGAAGGTTTAGGCACTTTCATACGATTTTGGTGGTTTGGGAAGGTTTGAGGGTTTAAGCACTTTCATAGGGTCGGGTTTAGGCAATTTAATGGGCTAGTGGGGGTGTTTTTGGAATGTTTGTGTGATTTGTCCTCTTGACATTAAAGAATTAGTTTGTGTCCTATTTGCATTATTGACCCATATACTATGTTCTTGTCAAGAAAGACTCTTTTTAAATCTGTGCCATTTTTTAAATTATATTTTTCAATATGAATCTCACGACATATGCAATATGAATTTTGTTTGATAGATCTCAATTAGTTTTATTATACAATGTTCACAAAATCTTGAAAACTATTATAAATTGAAAGATGTAAGTAATAAAAAAAAATGGACCAACAAAGGCGGACGAAGGGATTAATTCGTATTGAAAAATTACTCATCGTTCCTAATACTAATCTGTCAAGAACCAAATCTAAACTGGTGACACGATCATTTTCAGTCCTCTACTCTTGCCAGCATTGAGCTATCATGACCATCTTTGTAGATGCTTTAACATACATTATGGAAATGGTGGCTCTAGGATTATTTTGTAGGGTGTTCGGAATGTTAATCCCTTCTTCCCAAATATAAGTGTGATGTAGGACAAAATATTCACCCCTATCACCTATGCAATCATTATTTTGGTAACAATTTTTAGTTACGTTTATTATTAGAAGTTCTTATTTGTGCTGCCTGTTTAGCACGATTTTAGCTTCCTATTTTTCATTTTTCTAGAGTTTTATTTCCTAATTTTGTTTTGCTTGGTCCCTACTCCAAGTTATATTCTTTTTGCAGCCAAGCATTATGTTGTTAACTAGGCCCGGCCACTACTAGTATAAATAAGGTTGCAAATAAACCTATGGCATTATTCAACTTTTAATCACTCAATATAATTCCAAGACTTTCTCTCTTTCTTCTTATGGATTCAAGAAATGTACTCTCATGGATTCGAACACCTATCTTGTTTGGAATAGTACGCTAACTATTCTCTCATGAATTTTGTTACGTCAAAGTGCTTTACAACATTTATGGCATAAACAAATTAGCAAAAATTAAAAAAAATAATAGAAAATTATTACATTGTTATCCTAATTTAGCAATCAATCGCCTCATGAGATTCTAAGAAATGATTATTAGTAAGATGCAAAAGTCAACTCAATAGCAAAAACGAAGTTGGGAATTACAGCCAATTCCTATCTTTGTTAATGGCTTCCATTTCAGCTATCTTCATTTCAGCTATCTTATTAGCAAGATAGCTGAAATGGAAGCCATTAACAAAGATGGGGATGTTGTTTTAGCCTAAAACTAAGGCTTTCTCAGAGCTACTATGAGCTGGAGCTAATTGCACGGTCAAGGGCTTGCACTATGGTTTCTTTTCTATCTCTCTTTTGGGGAAGTGTGTTTCTTCACCTTCTAGTTAAACTTTCTTTGGGTTGCTCATCTGTTGAATTGGTTGCTGCTGCTCCTTGTCTAGTATTTTTTGTTGTCTTCTCCTGCGGTGTTGCTGGATTGCTAGAGGTATTTCATGCTCTTTGGGGATAGCCTATTATATTTGGGGTTAGCTTCAGATGGTTCGGGATTGCCATTGATGGTTGGCTTGCTCATATTGGATGTCTTCGTGCTGGTCTTTTTGAATTTTGGGTTGTAGATTTTAAGGTTTCTACACTCTGCTACTATAGGTTGCTAAATGTTGATGCTTTTTGTTTATTCATGGTTGCTGCAAGTTGGGTGCGAGTCTGCGGTTGTTGCTGCTATTGTAAAGACCCACAAATTTGTGTTAAATAAAATAAAGACGTGGAATATGATTTTTTTTTTTTTTTAGCTACGTGGATGATACTAGCTTCCCTGTTGCGGTGGTGGGACTTAAACCTATCTAATGACGTCACTCGGGATCGCATCGTAATGCGTGCCTAATTTTTAAAATTTTTCTAGACGATTCTGAGCACACAGTGACGTTGCCCACGATTTTCTAAGTCAGTACGAATATTTTGGTATTTTTCTGAAATCGAAACCTGGACAGTTAGAACACCACTCAGAGTAAATTGTACTGTATTATATCACGTCGTGTTGCGCGCCCAACCCATGCTATGTTTCCCACGCCCCCCCCCCCCCCCCCCCCCCCCCCTACTCCCATCACTTCCCATTTTATGTCTGGGAAAAGAAAAAAAAAATCAGAGGAGAAAAGAAAGAAAAGAAGAAGAAGAAGAGGAGGAGGAAGAGAGAGAGAGGGAGGCGTCCGGCCATCTCCACCACTATGTCCGATCCTCACCTCCATTCCCCAAGCTCCACCTCCACATGTATGCCTCTTCTCTCTTTCATTTTTGTTGATTTTGTTGTACAAATTCGTGTATATGTACTGATATGAACAGTAGTTTTATTACAGCAAATTGGGTCTCGGTTTTTGGTCGATTTCTCCTTTGTAAACTATTAATTAGGTTTTAGTTTCTTCATATGATTTAAAGTTAACTCAGAGACCTTTCTTTTGCCGCTGGAATCACTCAAATCCATGGAGTATTCGATTTGTTATGAATTTTTGAAAACCGGGTCTGTAATCTGGAAATCTGTTCTGGGACAGATTTGTGTAGCCTGTGTATTTTCCCGTTTTCTCATCTTTGGAGTACGAATTGGATTTTGGTCTCTTCTAGAACTTTGAAGGTAATTTCAATACGAAACTTTTGGCACAAGAATCACTCAAAAACATTAAGATCTAGATTTGTGGTGATTTTTCAAAGTCAGGCTGTCAAGTTTTATTCGTTTTTCCTGCAGACACTGTTTTGGCCGATTTATTTGATATTTTTCCAGACCTGGTAAATTTCCGAAAATTTTACAGAAGCTACCCATGGATGTTCTTTGTGTTGTGTAAAAATTTCAGAGGTTAATTCGAATTACAGAAAATATGAAAATTCGTACACCAAACTGCTGTTAGGTTCGTGTTTGTGTAGACAGCACTGCCATGTCTTGGGAAGACAGTCATAACGTCTAGCGTGGGTATCCGATTGGTACACCGTCTTTTGATTATGACACTAGACTTGTATGCCTACTAAATGATGTATGGGATGTGCCTTAATTATTTCCAGAAAATATCAGTTTTTGATTTGAAATTGGTGTGTCAGTTGAAATTACGCGTAGGATGCGTCACAGATACATAAAAGCTTGGAGCTTGAGTTTCGGAAGTTGGGGTTTTGCTCAAAACCCAGTCAAGTAGGGATTTCTCTCCTCTCTCTATATATATCTATGTGTTTAGATAATAAACTCTTGATTTCTACATATGATTTTCATAGATGTTGTACTGTGAAATTTCTAATTTATGGCTTAAACCAAAATTGGGGCTTTTGTGATATTCGTGCGTATATGTTATATTGCTTTCCTAGTAATGAAATTGGGATATTTATGAGTGTGTTTGAGGCATGGATTGATGAAGATGCTTACAGGTTTGACCCGCGCTGAAATTACGAAAGTGCCCTTAATTGAATGAGTTTGGGAAGGTTTGACATGTTAGGTTCTTGGTAAGTGAGACTGTTGGTGGGATGTTTTGAGTGTCTAATCTTTTAGTCTTTTAATTGAGTTGTTGGCTCGTGGAGTCGGACATGTTGTGTTGCTTGTTGTGTTGTGGTGTGTTGTTGGTTGCGTGTTGTTGTTATATATTGCTTGTTGTGTATGGTTGTTCATATGTTGTTTGTTGTGTATTATTCCTTACATTCGTTAGCTGATTTGATTGTGTTCGTGGAGTTGGGAATTGTGTGGCATTCGTTGTACATTTTATGAAAGGTTCTCGATATTGAGGAAATATCTATCGAAGAAATCAAAATGCGTGGTTATGTTGAGAAACTAGAGTGTTTGGGTGTGATGAGAAGTAAAAGGAGTTGATCGTTAGAGAAAGACTGAGATAAAGTTGTGGTGATCCTAAGGTGGTGTTGCAATGGAAATTAAGTGGTAAAGAGTACTTCCGATCGGTTTGAAACTTTCAAGCGTGGTTATGTGTATGTGGTGTCGTGTATGCGGTGTCGTGTATACGCGAAGGTGTATTTGTGTGTGTGTATGTGTATGTGTATGTGTATGTGTATGTGTATGTATGTGTGTGACGAGACGTGCGTTAACGAAAGGATGACTTTTAAAATTGGGCTTATGCACTGTAGGTTCACTCACAAGCATGGTGCACTGCATATATATATAGAGTTTGTGTCAGGGATTTTTCTACTGGGCTAGTGTAGCTCAACCTATCAATTTTCAAGTATTTGATGAGGAGCATGGCGTGAAGTGCATTGGGAGTGCATGAAATCTTTTGAAGGCATCATTGATCATTGTTTCTTATTGAAACTTAGTAGGTATTCATTTGGGAGATGATCATGTATTTTTATTAAAACTAAGATGGATTTGTAATCTTATTTTTTTAACATTTGATTGGAAGAATGAAATCAATTTATCTTTTAGATTCATGTCTTTCCAAAGGGAGACAGGTATTTTTTTTTTAGAAGGAGCGTTATAGTGAGATAAAAGAAGAAAAATTATGTAATATAGCACTTTTATTTCTAAAAATGTTTACTTTTTATTGTTTAAAAATCGAGGGCGTGACAGCTATCGCATGATTTCCTGTGGTGTTTAAGACTTTGGGGTGGAGGTCTGAAGATGTAGAATCCCCAATGGCTCAACCAAATTTTGGTTTCAAAAGGGGTTTGCTGCTGGAAATAGTGCCAGCAGAGATCAAATTGTGAAGCAAATCTTCAAGGCAAGTCTTTTGATCGGTAGGAAGTTTCAGAGGTAGATAGGGGAGATCATTGTGGGAGTGTGCTGGCTTCTCTGTCTTTTTTGAGATCTTTATCTAATTAATATGGAAAGCTTTGGAGTTTTCGGTGTTTGCTTGGAATGAAAGGAGTATGCCAGGTCAATCTCAAAGTGGAGATCTTTGCTTGCATTTCTGATGCTCTACATCACGGAAGGGAGTTGGGCTGTCTTTTTTATCTTCTGAATCAGGGTTGCATATTGTAGTACTGTGTATTTATTTTTCGGTTGATGTCTTTTCAATCTCTTGGGTCCAAGTGGCAAATGATTGTCGCTTGAGTGGGTGCCAACCTGGTTGGGATGCTCTCTTGCGTTGTGATGCCGCTATCTTGGTTCCTTTTAATCATTGTAACTCGCGTTTCTTTGATTAATAAATTTTCTTTGCCTTGCAAAAAAAAAAAAAAAACCCTCGAACACAATTTTTTTCTCTTTTTTTTTGTAAAAAATACTCTCCAAGATGGAGGAAATAAAGTTAACAAAATATAATAGAGTGACCGGTGAACATAAAGTAAAAACTAAAAGAACGGATGGTAGAGATCATGCATCAGAGCTGTCAAGAGGTGCACAAAAAGCTTTGACTGGGTATTCAAAGCTTCTTTTACATGGTCTCCCTTTTACACCAAAAACAACAATTTGCAGGGTTTTCAAAACCTCATTTTACCAAATTACTGAACACAGATCGAGGTGTCAACAAAATTTAAGAGGTCAGGGTGTTAATCTGACCACCCTAGATTACATGTGCCGTCCCCTTCGTAACTTGGAACAAATGCGATCAAGATTCGTAACTAAACTCACCTACACGAGAATCTCAATAACAACGCAGTAGTTATGTAATATATGTCGTTTTAATGATGAATTTGGACGGATTCCACCTCTTCCTGATATCCTGCACCACTACAGAAGTCATGTATTTTGTAGGACATGAACAAGTTAATCGGAATTTTGGAAGTGCAGTTAAGATCCTTAATTAAAGTCACCAACAAAAGAATATCATTTACAGTGATCATATGAATAATACTTCATATTGAAAAATGACTCATCACTCCTCATACTAGTCATGTGTCAAGAACCAAATTTGAACTGGCGACACGGTAATTTTCAGTCCTCCACTCTCGCCAGCTAGCGTTGAGCTATCTTGACCATCTTTGGAGACGTTTTAACATTCATTATGGCACGAATTGCTAAGTAAGTTCTGGACAAATTCTAAATGAAACGCAGCTACACGAGAATCTCATTAATAGCGTAGTGGTTATGTAATATTTGTCGCATTAATGATGATTTTGGAAGGATTCCACCCCTTCCTTATATCCTTCACCACCACAAAATTTGTGTACTCCTATTTTGTACAGGACGAACAAGTTAATCGAAAATTTGGCAAAAAGTTAAGATTGTTAACAGGTGTTCTTTGTTTAAGATACTGATGATGAATTGATTCAGATAAATGGTGTAGGCGGCTCTTCATTGAGATTTGAACATCCTAAACTATTTTTCTCACCCTTGATACTTCATATATTTCGAGGTTAATTTATTATTCGAACATTCAATTCAATCAACTTTGAACACTAAACTTATTTAGATTACACCTGATAGTCTACGACTCAATCCAAAGCCATTTTTGTTAGGAAAAAAAAAAGACGAATTTTCAATTCGGAGAATCAATTGAAGAATGAAAGTTTAAATGTTAAGTCTAAAAGGCAAAAATAAATATGAAAATTTGAACAGCTTTGTGTCAAATGCAATATACCAATTTATTAAGTTATTTATTTGGTTTCTTATTAAAATTGATAGGATTTAAGTTACTCCATAATACCTAGCCTAAAAAAAAAATTCCGCAGCCGCCTCTGAGATGGATTCATTTGGTGGTAAATACTTCCTAAATAAGTTAGGATACACATGTAAACTCTATTAGTATTATATATCCAACTAACTTCGCAGTAAAAATAAGTTATTAGCTTTAAAACTAGCGTTAAACTCTATTAACAAGTTTCAATGGGAATTTAATTGTGAAGATATCATACAAATTTATTAAGTTGCATACCGTATTAAGTCCTTTTAAAATATTTTGTATTGTGTTTTGCATGAAATTGATAATATTCATATAAATATCATGACATTGCACAAAAATGATTTCGTTCGTTTAGAAATTCGTAGCATGAAAAGAAATCATAACGTACAAACTAACCAATTACTATTGTAGAGTTATGAATTCAAGACTAACGTTGTGAATTTTCTACGCAAAATGTTGTGAATTCAAAGTGACTCAAGTGGTGCATGTCGTACACACGGAAATAGGAGCATATAATGTAGCTTTTTGTTTTTTCCCCAATTGGTAACAAGTAGTTCAGCATTTAATGGTAGTGTATTCCAAAATAAATATAAATAAGACTCTTCACTAGTTATAGTTAATTAATTTTGAGTATGACAATTTCATTGTAACGGAACAGAAGCCTTTTTTCGAACATAAAAACATAAGGGAATGGCTATAATACACACTCATTAAAGGTGTGTACCATACATGCACATTGTATGGTCAATGTTGTGTCACTTTATTGGCAATCGTAACATTTTTTAATGTTTTGTAACTTTTCAGCAATATGATTCGTAACATTTTCTATGATTCATAATATTTGGTGTGCCTTGTAACTTCTATACAAAAATTCTTAACTTTTATTAACAAGAGATAATCAATTCGTAATTTTTGTAGGGGTGCATATAATACACACCCAAATAGGAGGTGTTTATTGTAGACTTTTATTATATATATAGATTTATGCACACACGAATAGGGGCTGTCTATGTAGCCGGTAATTCTTTCTCTATCTCCTCTTCTTTTTCTCTTTCTTTTTGTGCAATTGCGGCGACATTGTGGCGGCGGGTTCTTGATGGTTAGGGTATTTTTGGCAGTTTGTGGGGTCTAAAGAGTTGGATCTCGACGACTAGGGTGTTTAGCCATATGAGGTACGCGGCGGAGTGACAGGCTGCCAGAATCTACAAATGTGGTGGTCTTATCCCGTTCGGTCGCCTTTTTTGCAAAGGTGATTACGTTGATCATTGCTATTGTGTTATGATTGAAACTCAAGTTTTACCATGTTTGATGGCTATCATTCGGGATCCAGCAAGGTCTATCGGAGGATCAAAATGGACTGTTTTCTTGTCGGAGCTAGTGACGGGAAGAAAGACTCACTTTGAAATAGCGGTCTGGAAAACTTGTCAACAGTTGAGCACAATTGGGCCTAACGACTCGTTAGTCCCTTCGCTTGCTTGTTGAAACTTGCCCCGTTTTAGGGCGTTTTGATATGTATATGTATGTTCTAAATATGGTGTTTTGGGTTCTGACCCCAGCTGCAGACATGGATCTCCCTGCCCCTGTTTTTTTATAATCCGTGCTTATTAGGTCGAAACACGGTGTCTAGTGCTGGCCCAACTTTCTAATAGATAAGGATCAGGATGCTAAGGGTCTTGTAGTTGGGTTTCAATTATACTTGGGTGTTTCTGGTTGTGTTTGTACATTTAACCTTTAGTTAGATTTCCCTCCCCATCTTCTAACTTGATGTACCCTTTGTCAAGTTTCTTAATAAATCTTTTACCTTTTTTAAAAAATAAAAAAAAAAAGTGCTCCAATTTATGTAGTGATTAACAAAGCAGCTAATGGTTGTGCATTTTTAATCTTTCTCCTCCCGAAAACAAGACAGCTAATGGTGGTGCATTATTAACCTATCCCACATGTAGGTGGAATATCTAAAAAAAGAATTTTGATCAGTAAAAATTTGTAGTCAAAACTCTCCACAAGGGTTCATCGAAGAGATATGTATGTACAAAAGTTTTCTGAGTACTAAGAGAGCCCAAACAACTTAGCAAAAAACTAGACTTTTGATTCACACGAACAACATAGATTTTTTGATTCATTTTTTTACCAAAATGGCAATTATTTGCACATCCATAATGAAGCCTTCCCTGAAATAGACAAGATTTTTTTTTTCCTTTGCCTGAAAACATCGATTAATGTGTGATTATCAGTGATCTGTTTTCAGTGGATGTTGCTACAATCAAATGCCCCAAAATGTGAATTGTTGAAATAAAATGAAACATTTACTCTGTCCAAACGAAATGATTTATCTTTAATTTGTTTGTTTGACAAGTTGCATTGATGTGTTTTGGCTGTGAATGCATGTACAATGTGATTTGGCTCTAGAAAACCTCTATAAAAGGCACCACAGGCAACAGATTTAGGAACCAAAAGCAACAGATTTTTGGCACCAAAGGCAATAGATTTAGTACTCCAAACATCTTAAATCCTCAATTACTCAAAATGGCAAACGTTGCAATTCTAAAAAAAATTCTCGAGCTCTTGCTCCACTCTACTTCTCCTTCTCAAGGCAATGGCTTTCTTCAATCCCATACACTCTACAAACCTTGCAGCCATTGCCTCCAGAACACTCGAAATGCCATCTAGTAATGGCATTTCACCAAGTCTCTTGAGCATTTGCCTGGTTCTCCTTCTTGTGGCATCGTTTCTCTTCATTTTTCGGAGGAGACGAGCCACGCCCAACATCATGGCCCATCAGCGGAAGTGTCCCTCAATTTCTAACAAACAAGCACACATGCCGATGGATACACAAAATGATGGAGGAAATGAACACCGAAATCATTTGCATCAGTCTAATGAATGCCGACTTTATCACTGTTTCCTCCCCAGAAATAGCCGTCAAGTTCCTGAAAGATCAGGACATTGTTTTCTCCTCTCGACCAGATGTCTTATCAGCAGACATCACCAGCAGAGGATATCTAACAACGGCCTTATCTCCATTGGGAGGACAATGGAAGAAAATGAGGAGAGTCCTCGCTTCTGATGTTCTCTCAACAGCAAGGCACCGGTGGCTCCAGGGCAAGAGAACAGAGGAAGCCGACCACCTTGTTAGGTTCGTATACAATCAATCTTTGGACCCGACTACAAGGGGGATGGTGAACGTTAGAGTTGCAGCCCGACATTTTTGTGGGAATGTGATAAGAAAGATGGTTTTCGGAAAGAGATTTTTTGGAAATGGAAGGGTAGAGATGGAGGGCCAGGGGTAGAGAAAGAGGAGCATGTAGCCATGTAGATGCATTGTTTAAAATTCTTGCATACCTCTTCTCTTTCTGTGTATCTGATTTTCTTCCGTTCTTGCGTGGCCATCTTGATTTGGATGGTCATGAGAAGATCGTCAGGACGGCCACTGCCACCATGGCGAAGTATCAAGATCCGGAGATTGACAAGAGGATCAGACAATGGATAGAGAGTACCAAAACTGAGCAAGAGGACTTGCTTGACGTTCTCATTGGGCTCAAAGAGAACGATGGTACCCCCTTGCTCTCCCCAGATGAGATCAAAGCCCAAATTGTTGTAAGTTTCATTTATTTTCTCTCTCTGCATGACAATTATCTGCCTCACCCCACCCCCAGGAAAACAAAGAGCGAAAAGCCCACCACACACACTTGGACCCTCACTTTCACCACACACATTTTATGAAAGAAGAAGGTACGCTTTTATAGAGTTTCATAGACACCTTGCTCGTACAAAATTCATACACGCGGCACGACTAGAGGAAAAAAAATGTCATGCATGCGCTATTCATCTTAATCTAAATTATACTCCGCAACATGCCATTGTTCACTTTTCAATTTTCATGTTAAACCAAGATTGTTAAATTAAATCCATAGAGAGTACAGTCATTGGATAAAATAGTTTTTTAACTCGACACGAGGGTTTCAGGAGATTGTTGGTGCAATTGGAGCAAGTACATATTGTTATCAAAGGAAATTAAATACTTCTATACGTTATAGCCTATGATGTGGTTTCCACCTAGAGAGCCAAATAATGTTGCACTAAATTTTCTAAATTCCGATGATGCACCAAATTTACTCAGTTTGGTTGTTTCTTATAAAACTGTCAGTATTTTTAAATATAAGCAATCAATGAGTTTAGATGCATCGATCCCTAGCACAAAATGTTTGTGGCTTACCAAATTATACCACGTCAATATGATGGCGTGGTGTAATAGTTACATCTAAAGTTAATTTATAAAGATGATCCTAAACTTATATATAGTCGGTGAGAAAATACATGCCCCTTATTTTGAAAGGTATCGTGAAATTCCAATAGAATCCAAAAAGATACGCTCCAAAAAAAATCAAAATCTACTATCGTTTTTTTTTTGGTAATGCATTTTAATTAAAAAAATTCTTTGTCGTAAGCAATATTTGGGAAAAAGATTTTTTTTTTTTTTTTAGGTAAAGAGGTAGAAGAGATTTTATTAAACAAAACCGCCGGCCAAAACCGGCAAACAAAAAACCACGGCCGCGAAACCGTTGGCCACACCTACAAAACTAACGGCCTCAAAACCGCCTACAAAACAAACGGCCGACCAAAACCGCCTGCAAAACTAACAACAACAACAACAACAACAAAAAGAAAGAAAGAAGAAAGGCAGGAAAACAAAAAACGCCGGAGCTATCACCCGTTGCCACTTCCGTCGACATCAGGAGTCCATATCTAGAAACCCCAGATCCAGCTCCCCCAGATCGGAAAATGATTTCTATTTTGTTTAAAAGAAACACAAGTCTTTGATAATTATGGAAAGAAAAACTCACTTTTCGGAACCGGTGTTGTGCGATTCGTTCTATGTTCAAACTAAACCAATATATGTCCAATACTTCTGACATAAATAATTGAATTTCACTGAAACGTTTCTATGTTGACGCTTGATGTTTAGCTTAATTAGGACAGGTTTTATTCAGTCGAGTTTTCAGTAAGATTATATGGAGGAAAAGTTAATTGACACAAACACATGACAGAAAACATGAAATGCAACAAAATGAAAAATTGGGTGTTTCGGCTCAAATGAATGCATGCTTATAATTGCATACCATTCCCTTGAGAATTACTATCATGCAATGTAGGTAGCAAATCTGAAAGTTGAAACGTAACACATTGTTATCATCAATATCTAATAGGAATCGAAACAATGTTGTTCATAAATATGGAGATTCTAGATGACAACTTTTTATATAGTAGTTTTCTAAAATTAGAATGTGGATCTGATTTAAAACCTCAACCGAATTTCTTAAGTATATTAAGCGACCTCTTATTCTAGACTCAAGAAATGTATGAGTGTGCATATTTTAACACATGATCAATCTCATGCTCCCAGGAATTGATGCTAGCAACAGTGGACAATCCGTCCAATGCAGTGGAGTGGGCAATTGCAGAAATGATAAATGAGCCGGCAACACTTGAAAGAGCCACGGAGGTATTGGACAGGGTGGTAGGGAAGGAAAGATTGGTACAGGAATCCGATCTCTCACAACTCAACTTTGTCAAATCATGCATGAGAGAATCGTTTCGCCTCCACCCCATTGCCCCTTTCAATGTGCCCCACGTCTCCACTGTCAACGCAACCGTTGCTGGCTACTTGATCCCTAAAGGTAGCCGTGTTTTGCTTAGTCGCCCTGGGCTGGGGCGCAACCCTAGAGTTTGGGATGAGCCACGTACTCCAGTTCAAACCAGAGCGCCTCAAGGAGGACGGCTCCAATGTGGTGCTCACAGACCCTATTTGAAAATGTTGTCATTTAGAACCGGGCGGCGTGGTTGTGCAGGGGCCAATCTGGGGTCTACAATGACAGCCATGCTAATGGCTAGGCTCTTACAAGCGTTTTCATGGGAATTGCCTTCCACTGTGGCAAAGATTGAGTTGAAGGAGTCTGCAGGAGACCTGTTTCTCGCAGAACCACTCTATGTGAAAGCACAGCCACGATTGGCTGAAGCTTTGTATCATCAACTATGAATCTGTTGCCTGTGTTAAATTTACATCTCATAAACTTTCAATGTAGCAATTAGTAGGGGGTTTTGGAGTGGATAGTTTATATCCGCTGTGTGGTCAAGATGGAGAATCCATTGAGAATTTGTTCTTTGAATGTGAGAATGCAAAAAGAATTTGGAGGGCTTCGCAGCGACTCTCAGATTGGTTTAATGAGTAGATAAAAGAGGTGAAAGATGTGGAGATTATTAAAGAATCGGTGTGTTTGTTATGGGTTATATGGTGCCTAGGAATAAAGGTCTGTTTGATGGTAAAATGTGCAAAGTGGAAGAATGTTTAATGGAGGCTAGAACTCTCCTATGTCAACTAAATAAGCCTTATTTGTGTAGTTATGATATTACAAGAAGTCAAATTTTAAAGGATTTGTCGGAGGCTCGATTTGTTGAGAAGGGGAGCTTGAATTGTGCGGCATTGTGTAGATGGTGATTTGAAGGCAGAAGCGAAGGAGTTGTAGCTTGGAGTATTGAGGAAGGAATTTTTGCGGGAGAATCAGGTGTTACAAAGGCTATGGCGATGTCTGCAGAAATGGCGGAGGCTTTGGCGGTTCTTCAAGCGGTACGATGGGTCAAGGAATTTGGATATGGCTAGTGTGGATTTATGTAATGTGTGGTCTTGTTGCTAAGTTCCAATATGTTGGTGTAATCAAGGTACCTAGGAAATTTGTGAGGGTTCCTCATAAGCTTGCCAAAGGATTTATACCTTTAACATTTGTGCATACATTGTAGTGTGTTTGTTGTGCTTCGCGCGTTTTCTCAACAAAAAGGGAAAAAGAAATAGGTCAGATAAGAGGGATATTGGGTCGGCCCGGTCCAAGGAGAGTTAATCAAAGGACACCGAAAGCCCACTCCACCAAAACACCCAACTTGTTCTTGTACCTAATTCTCACATAAAATTGTGTGATTTTTTAGTTCTTTTATTTCAATTCAGATATATATATATATATATATATATATATATATATATATATATATATAAGGAAATTTTCTAATCCGGGACTCCCGGAAATAAAAAAAACCGTATTTTTTTGTTTTGCAAATTGTTTTTGGAAAATCCGAGCCGTCCAATGTTTTCAAAAAGTGATTTCAAGGGTCCACGCGAGAAATATTCAAAAAAAAAAATACCGGGAAGGGCTTGATCCAAGCAGTTTTTCACAAAAACTGTATATTTTACAGTTTTGCGAAAACTGCTTGGATCAAGCCCTTCCCGGTTTTTTTTTTTTTTTTTGAAGATTTCTCGCGTGTATCCTTGAAAACACCTTCTGAAAACATTGGACGACTCGGATCGTCAAAAAAATGATCGGATCATGGAGGTCCGGAGTCCCGGATCCCGGACTAGAAGGAGACCCTATATATATATACTCCCTCCGTCCCATAAAGTTAGATCACTACGAAACTACGTGCAATTTTCAAGCTAAAAAATAACGTGCTTACGAAAATAATTTTTTAGTCAATCTGGATCTTGTTTGATAGATCTCATCGAGAACTTTTATACGGTGAAAAAAAATTCAAAAATTATTTTGGTAAATACATTATTTTTTAGTTTGAAAATTGCACGTAGTTTCGTAGTAATCTAACTTTATGGGACAGAGGGAGTATATAATAAAAAACGGACCATCTGCTTGGGAAATTAATCGCACTAAATAGCCTTACTCTCGGCTCAACTCTACTCATTAGCAAGCTAATTTGTTACATTCATATATGATAAGCCCTCAATATTGTAAGTAATGGGGCTTATCTCGCTCATTTTGATCACACGCACGTGCACTTGTGGCTTTAAACTATTGATTTTGCGCAAGGTTGTATTTTTGTTGTTAGCAGGAAGAACGGGAGAAAAAGACGTGTTTTAATGCCACGTAATGTCCAAGGGATGCCCGAGCACCGGAGGCCACATGGCACCCCGCCACCGAGTCCCGGGAACCAAGGAATGAAGTTTTGAACAAGATTCGGGAAGCCTCGAGGTCATGAAGACAAGCCGGAAGGTCAAGGGATCAAGCCAAAGAAAAATTCCAGTTTTTACACTTTCAACCGGTCGACACTTTTTGCTCAACCGGTTGAAGTGAACCAGTGAGTTTTTCAACCGGTTGACACTTTTTGCTCAACCGGTTGAAGCTTCAATTTTCTGCAACTTTTGAGCCCGATCAAGAAATATCTAGTGGCAAATTTGTAATAACTTTGGATGACTTTTGGGGCCTTTATAAGGTCCCCAACCTCAGAATTTTAGGGTTATCACTACCTAAGCTTAGTTCTTCACTCTCTCTCTCTACCTCCATAGTTGTTCTTAGCATAAGCTCTACCTTCTCTCTAGATTTACATGCTTTCCACTTAGATTCAAGGTATTTCCTCTTGTTTAATGTTGTAGTACTTGTTGAGACCTCTATATAAATCTAATTTATTTCCATTTTTATCGGTGAATGTGTTTTCTTGTTTTTCGAGCTAATTCCTCCAAAATCTCTAGTTTGTAAGTGTTGTTTGTGATTTCTTCAAGTATTAAAGTTGTAGGTAGGCCTATAATCTTCCGTAAAAATCAGTTTTTAAAGTTATATGTTATGTTCTTTATTTCCTTCATAAAAATAGTCATGTTTCCCGTAGTTATGATCGAGTAGTCGTTTTAGGCTCGGTCATGGGGTGATTAGCACCCCGTGACTTAGGTTAATTCACTCTCCTCGCCATATTGCAAACATTGCTTGTTAATCAAAGAGTTAGGATTAATTTTATGTATCAAAATTTGGGATTTGTTAATCTCTTTGATCACACGTAGCCAAGGGCTTGTCCACTTGGCACGTGTGATGCTTAGGGCGATGTCAATCAAAATGTTTGAACACTACAAGGAAATGGGACTTTACCAATAGTTTTATTGCCAGTGGTTGTGAAAATGCCCGTAAAAGGTAATTATTCCCGGCAGGAGTATTAATGCCGCAAAAATAATGGCAAAACCGGCATTAGTTGCAAAATGCCGGTAATAGGTACCCTTAAACGGCATTTCTAAAAAAACTGCGGCTTCTAGTGTAATTAGGCGCGTCAACAAATTCAGAACAGGCGCGAATGTTTTCTGTCCTCTTAAAACGACATCGTATATGCAAGCCATGCCATTTCCCACCTTTTTATTCATTTTCATTTCTAATTTCCCTCGTTGTTCCCACTCCACAGATGAAGCTAGGAAAAGCCCTAGCCAACAATTTCTACGATGGAAGCTCTCATTTCAGCCACGACTTCTCTCTAATTGATAGAAGCCCTCGTTTTTCTCTCTGAAAGCTGCAAGTCCTCTCTCTCTCTCTCTCTCTCTCTCTCGTGTCTCTTGTATCTGGCTACTGTGTTCCTCCGCCTCTGTTATGGGCAGTCACAACTTCGACCTCACAGGTATCTCCACCATTCTGTTTCTCTCTTTACCTCATTCCCTCTCTCGAATCTCGTCTTCTGCACCACAGAACATGTGATGGTAGAGTTTCGATTTGGGGTTATTATTCTGGTTCAATTTTTCCGCAAGAGAGTTATTTTTCAACTTCTAGATCTTTGGCTGTCATTTCTCTTCGATTTTGGCGGTTATGTAGTTGTGAGCTTTGCAGAAAAAGGCACTCATGTGCACAAAAATAGGTGTTGCGTTCTAAGAAATTTGATTCTATTTGGTCATTTTGGTGATTATTTTAGAAGTGTGTAAATACCTTGTTATGGAATTTGTTAAGGCCAATGGAAGCCAGTGCTAATAGGTGATTGGAAACACTATCTAGAATCAGAATTCGAAGTTAAAAGTTCTTGATTTTTTTTTTTTTTGCCTTCTTTGCAGCCATATAGTTAATGCTAATTGTCTCATTTCTCGTGGGTCTCTCATTGTAGCAGCAGGTACACATTGTTATTCTCTCTACAGTTTGAACCTCGAATGCCCTCTTTCTGTTTAGAGTTTTGGGTTTCAATATTCTAACTCTTTGTTTTTACATTTGAATTTGTACTTTCAATTTTCCACCTTGGATAGGGTTTGGGGTGCTCAAAAGTTGTGAAGTCTCTGTGTTGAATGTTTTCTTCATCATGCATTAGGTTTATGACTGCAGTTTAATGTTGGGTAGATGTTGATTTTGTTTGTAGAAAGCCTTGTTTTGGCCCAAATTGGAGGAGACCATCTCTAGGTTTCCATGCCCTAAACCTTCTCTAACTTCAACATAAAGGAGTTCACTGGTGGAATGGGAAATTTCTAAATCTGATTCCATAGGGCTTCGCTAATTTGTTCTATATAAAAGTTATGGCCTAAGCATATTTGATTAACTTTTTCTTTTCCAGTTATTTTCAGGCTTACCATTATGCCTACCAAGTGTTTGATTATTTGCTTAGGCTAACCATTGTCAAGATAATCGTTTGCTAGGAGGAAGAAAAATAGTATGAACATGACTCGGTGATGGAGAAGAAGTTAATCTCAATGGCTAGGGAGCTGGAAAACTTCATGCATTAATGGCCATTGCAGAAATGAGATCGCATGCTGCTGCCACTATTGGAAATCAAGGTATATTTTCTGTAAGTTCTATTACCTTCCAGGTGTCCACATGACCGGTTTGAATTCTACAGAGTTTGTTTTTTTGCCTTGTCGTGTTTACGTTTTTGCTGAAATGGAAATGATGTTTATTGTTTGGTCACTGAAATAGCTTTATATTCAACGCGACGGGGAATACAGATGTTTCTTAGAATTATTTCTTTTTCCGTATATAAATGGGACATTTAGAATTAACGGTGTCATGAAACAAATACACTATAGGCAATGATAGTCTCCAGTTATACTTTTGGAAAATTTATCTGTTGGGCCTGCAAATTACTCTTGAGCTGGATGGCCATTAGGGCTCGAAAATGGCTCGACTCAACTCGGTTCAGTTCGTGATATAAACGAACAAGCTTGAGCTGGCATTTTTAGCTCGTTCCTTAAATGAGCCGAGCTCAAGCTTGCCAATACTCGGCTCGAGTTGGCTTGTGAGCCATCATACATTTACACATGTATGTATATATGTATACAAGCATGCAGACATGCACATGAAGTAGGAGATCATTCCTCTTCAAGGCAGTAGTGCTTCTGGGGCATCAAAGGAGAAGGCTTTATAGAAGGAGGCTTGCCTCCTGAACATCATATTAGGGCGATGTGGGATTAAGGAATCAAAGGCCAGTGTACGCGTGGGACTAAGGAATCAAACGACGTCGTTTCCGTCCATGTTTCTTTTTAAACTTTTAGTCCCAGATCGGTTAACTACTCAAGCACACTAACTTTTACCCATTATGAATAAGAACCCAACCATTCCTTTACGACGCAACTCCACGGCGTGGCATTCCACGAGCCAAGCGAGCCGAGCTCAAGCTTAAATTTTCTGCTCGTCTCGAGCTTGAGCTAAGCTCAAGCCGACTAAATTTAGGTCGAGCCGAGCCCGAGCAGCTTATAGCTCGGCTCGTTTACAGCCCTAACGGCCATTCCTCATTGTATGATAAATGAGGAACTAGGTGAGAAATAAACATTTTCCTTCCAGTAAATGAGAATAGCCCCTTTATTTATGAGTGCACTTCTCTCTTATTCTACTGTGGTGAAGTGAATTATACTGAGGCAGTTGGAAGTCTATTGAGGGATAAGCATCTGATCGATAATACAAGACAAAATGTATGCTCAGCTGCCTTTATTTTTCACACTTCTTGATTCTGTTCAAGTAAGTGCAGCTTATGGTGGAAATGATGGCAACCCTGAAGCTGAATACACAGCAAGCTCAAGGACATAGATAGCTACTTGGATTTTGGTCGCTTGTGACCTAGTACTTAGGCTGGCACTTGGTAGATGCTTAGATATGGTAATGCAACATTGTCTTATGATATATATTGTCTTCTTTAAGTTCTAATAACTACTCTCATTATTTTCTTTAAGTTTTAATAACTAGCTTACTTTACAAGCAGTTATTTAATTGCAAGCTAGAGTAGTATTCAGTTCAGGCAATTGGTATTTTTGATATTACAAAGACATCGTTGTTTGTAGAATCGCAGTATGTGTTCAATGGTAAGATTCTATATTAACAAGAGATAACAATTTTTTAATGCTTTTTTTTTTTTAATTTTCTCCAGTTTGTCGGAGATGATATAGAGGAAGTGATGTTTTCAGAGAAGTTCTATAGTAATCATCGTTTGGAGAGTGAGACATATTGGTGGCCATGTGAAATCCCTAGGAAGTGGTTTTCAGATCTGATCTACCAGCAAGTTTGAAGCTTGATCCATCTGCTTATGAGATATATTCTCATCTCATGCCCATAAATACTTTTGAACAAATTTCCTTGGGTTACTTTTTAAAGGTCATTTTTGTTCTGGACTATTGGAAAGAGTTCTCTATGATGTTTTACTTGTGGGGAATAAAGAAGGATTATACTGATTTAAGAAAACTAAAAATTCCTGCTGGGAAGCACAGTGCTTTAGGATTGATGCTTTGCTTAGTCAGAAATCACACTTTCCCGGTTGAGAATATTTGACCACCTATAGGCATGTACATACTCGTTGACATGAAAAATAAAAAGATAACAGATGTTTTGTTATCTTTAATCAGCACATGGACTTGATGACGAGTAAATATTTTCAGCATTACTTTTATTGACAAGAGATCTTCCGATATACTAGTCCTTCCATAAATGAGATATGGTCCATAACAGAGCAAAATTGTTTGTCGTTTCATCCTTGCATTTGATCCTTTGAGCTGTAGATCTATAGGTTTGAGAATCTTTTAAGATCAACTTCTTGCGGGATAACATGAATATGACCGATAAGGGTGCTACATGAACTGTCATGGTTGGTCCATATAGTTTGAGCCTACCACCTGATGCCACATTTATTGATATGGGATCCCTCCAAAATTCTAACTCTAGTTTACTTTAGACCCTATTACACGCACATACTTGAGCTTTGTTGTTTGTTTTCTGTCTAGTGCACCCCCATGTTCACTCACGAAGAGTATTCTGGACTAAGTCACAAAATATCACTAATGTTTCACCTACCAATTGGCTGTTTGCAATCTCTCTTTCAGAACATGGTTGTTTCTACTGCTTACAAGTTGGTGGCAATTAATGGAATTTTTGTTCTTCTGCTGTTAGGCTTGAAGAGAAGCTTGCCAACGTAGAATCAGAAAATAAAGATAATAAGCTCCTCTCAGGATGCTTCAGGTAATAGTAGAAAACAGTGATGCATGCTGAACGTTGAATTAACTTTTATTTGTTTTGTATACACATCTTGCGCTGCTTTTATTCATATCTGGCAGAGGGAAGAAAACACCAAAACTGCTTTTGTAAGATCAAGTGCCTCAAAACTGCTTTGACATGCACTGTCTTTAATTTTTATGTTCGCCTAGTTTTTTTAGTTTCGTCGTATCCGTATCATGTCGTATCCATATTCCGTATCCATATTGCTTCATTGATTAGTAATGTTCAGACAACCTATGAGGATATGAACCAATTTGATGCTTATTTCGTTTTAAGTTTAATGGTCATTGGTTTGAATGAATAGTGTTATCATTTCCTATAGTTATAGTAATTTTGGGCTGTCTTTGACCTTTGGTATGAAATTATTTTTTGACTTTTTGTTCTAACAGGCTAATGAGACACGAACATGCGATGTTGAATGTGCTCCAGATGGCTCCAATTCTCTTGAGCAGAACAGAGAGTGGAAGGACAACTATGTGGCTTGATGTTTAGGACATCTTATTTTGGTGTGCTTGGATGGCTTTTGGGCATGACATTATGCAAGTAGTGGGTCTACTTTTGGGCATGAAATTTGAGACCTGGATGAACGAAAATAGACTTATATGGGGTCATGGAGATGAGCTTTGGTATTTTGTAGTTATCTAAAGCTTGAGACTTGTATATTTAGACTTGTAGATTGATGATGAATTTTGGACAATACTTGAAACTTGATTCGATCTAATGGAACTTTATTTTATTTTATATGGTCTGTTGATACGAGTGGATTTATTTGTTGAATTTATTGGAAAATGTGATGAGATGCTACAGGGATGATATGGTTAAAATCACATCCATATGTCGCACTTAAAAATTGCCGTTATTGTTGATCTTTACCGGTGCTCATCACAAACTGTCGTTTTAATGTTTTAGATGTCAAAAATATTACCGGTGCTTTTTTAGAGCCATAAAAGCACCGTATTTTTTTGCCGGCGCTTATCTTAGCGCCGTTTTTTATTCCCAACATTGGCATAGACTACACTTTTCACTTTTGCCGTAAAAGAGCCGCTAATATTTTTAGTGGCGCTTTTACTACTATTAGTGGCAGTTTTTGCCTGCCACAAAAGGCAATATTTGGCGTAGTGGAATAAATGGCACAAGAATCCTACTCTTTGAGAAACACCATTTCTAGTTAAATGAGTTTAAATACCAAATCTTCTGTTCGGGGTCATTTAACGACGCCCCGAGCCGGTTATTTTAGAGGAGAACGAATTGGCCTAAGTCATTGGTGTTGTGAACCCCTTGACTTAGCCTTGTTTTAATTAGTCTTTTTAATCTCGCGTCATTCACGAAGTTAAGTGAATTCCACCCCCAAACTACAAAGCCAAGTTTGCCGCTTTAAGGCTAAAACCTACACTTGCAAGACAACTCTCACGCCGGGTGCGTTCGGTCCCTGTGGATTCAACCCGGTCTTACCGGTTATTATGCTACCGCCGGCCTAAACCCTACGCTTGGGGAAACAACAATTGATATACAATCCAAGGTCGCAAGCAATATACGAGTGAGTTGTTACGACTCTGGGTATAAATAAATTTTCAAAAAAAAAAAAGTTCCATGGTAACAATGCGAGTTGTTACGAATCCTTTTTAAACGAAGAAATCATCTTGAGGCATCATTTTCCACATGTTGTATACATTCTCAGTTGGAAGATCGTAAATAAAAATGTACTTTTTTATCGGAAAAAAAGTTTTATTAAGAAAGCTCAACAAATGGTGCATCAAGCGGGGGGGAGAGGGGAAGGGAATCCAACCAAAAGTTGGATAAAACAATTATTGGACAGAGACCCAAACACCTTAGAGGGCAAAGCCTAACAACACCCTAACGGCCTAAAAGTGCCCGGAAAACACATTAATGCTAACTCAAAATACTCCCTAGGCCCAAAAAGCCCAAAATACATCAAAGGTAAAAAACAACCCATATCTAACAAAGAAAGCCCAATCCAATGAAAACCATCTCAAACACTAAACAGCAAAGCCCATAGACAACATAGGCCAAGCCAGAGACCAACTCATAGACAACATAGGCCAACCTCAAACTACCAAAAAACAGCCCAAATTTAAAAAGCGAAGCCCATAGACAACATAGGCCAAGCCGGTGACCAACTCATAGACAACATAGGCCAACCTAAACAACAAAGAACACCTAAAGGGTCACATACTTCATTTCTAATTTGATTTTTTTAAAGATAAACAGAAGAAAAAGTTTTTTTAACGTAAAAAAAAAAAAAAGGAACAAAACATAGAGTTTGAGAAGCTTAAAATGTGGAGTACGAATCTGATTATCCTTTCTTGTTTTTTTTTATTATTTATTATTGCTTTATAGTACTCTGAAATTATGAAACCGAAGGCATATGATTGTCGGTTGCGAGGGTGCCAACCTAGTTGGGATGCTCGTTGTCCGTTGTGATGCCGTTTTCTTTGGCTCCCTTTAACCTTTGTAATGTGTTTTCAAAGATTAATAAAATTTCCTTTGCCGATCAAAAAAAAATTATGAAACCGAAATCTAAGTACCATTTCTTCCCCAGTAATTAACAATTGAAAACAACTCATGTCTTTTTCTTCTAGAATGCATTTGTCATATCATGTTTAACAAAAAGATGAAATTCCAGTATTATTTATTCGTCGACTTTTGAGCAATCAAGAACTAGTTATACAAGCTATACTATATAGTATATAACCTTTTTATCAATTTAGTTCACCAATTTTAAAACCAGTTTTCTATCGTCATAACATCGGTTCATATGCTTTCGAAAATTTTCAGGGAAAAAAAACATTTTATATACATCTTTTGGGCTGAAAAGGAAGAACATGATCCAAAAATATCATAAAAAAGGTTTTAGGTATAAAATAAAAGATCTCTTGATCTCTATGATGCAAACAAAATCGAGAGCCGTCAGATTTGACAATTTGTTGCTTGTCTTTTTTTTGCGCATAATCGTTGTTTATATCCTTCATTTGTCATATATTAATAAATGTAGATCTGTATCAATGTAAAATAATCCGTATCTACCGGAAACTAAAAAGGGTTTTTAAAGCACACGTATATATAGTAATCAGTGAATATTGGGTGAAGCTACAATGTGCACTCCCCGCATATGAGATTTTGTGGCACCAAATATGAGAGAATATGAGATTTTGTGGCACCAAATATGAGATTTTGTGACTCCAAATATGATATGGCACATGGTATGCACCCCATACGGAAATATGAGATTTTGTGGCTCCAAATATGAGATTTTGTGGCACCAAATATGAGATTTTGTGGCACCAAATATGAGATTTTGTGACTCAAAATATATGAGATTTTGTGGCACCAAATATGAGATTTTGTGGCTCCAAAATATGAGATTTTGTGGCACCAAATATGA
Source organism: Vaccinium darrowii (assembly GCA_020921065.1). Classification (NCBI taxonomy): domain Eukaryota; kingdom Viridiplantae; phylum Streptophyta; class Magnoliopsida; order Ericales; family Ericaceae; genus Vaccinium; species Vaccinium darrowii. The sequence continues at coordinate 38,929,497 of CM037156.1, forward strand.
GATTTTGTGGCTCAAAATATGAGATTTTGTGGCACCAAATATGAGAATATATGAGATTTTGTGACTTCAAATATGAGATCGTGTTACTGTAGCGTTACTGTAGCAGTTACTGTAGCAATCCGAATGGGTCCAAATATGAGATTGTGTGGCTCCAAATATGAGATTTTCTGAAAATATATGAGATTTTGTGACTATTCATATGAAGTGGCATACCATATGCACTTCATATCTCCAGCCACAAAATCTCATATTTAGAGCCACAAAATCTCATATTTTGAGTCAAAAAATCTCATATGGAAAGTGGCACATTGTAGCAACACCCGTGAATATTTAGTCGTGAATAGACATTGTCTATTGATCACATTGGCGTTAAAATAGAAACCAAGCTGACAGTTCTACAAAGACTAGCCCCAGTGGCGGTCCGCGTTCTTCTGTGGCCATGGACCGCGGAGAGCTGGTTTTCACCGTATCATAAGAAGCCCGCAAATATTGGTACGGGAATTGAAAAATAAAAATATAATTGTACTTGTAAAGTATACGGCATAAGGTTTATAAAATGAAATTTTCAGAGGATATTGAGAAGACATTGAGCATAGGTTTAGATGGTGATGAAGTGGATGTCGCTAGTAAGATTGCTCCAATGGAAGAAATTGGTGAAGTGCGTTCTAGAAACATGTTTTTAAATGAGGTGAAAGTGGTTTGGGATTTCCAAAAGACAATGAGAATTGGTTACAATGGTGATCAAAGGGAAGTCATTAGCAAGATTGCCAAATGGATGAAACGCGTTATAGAGCCATGTTGGGCGAGGAGGGAAAGAAGGAAGGGTGCTACTTTTTTTTACCGTGGTGTTGGGTTTTTTGGGGTTTTTTCGGGATTTTCGATTGCCCTGTAGAGGATGGGGAGATCTTTTGGGTGTTTTTAGTTGGCCTTTTGCCAACCTTTTTGTTTGTGTTGTCTGGGATCGTTCCTTTGGGTCTCGAGAGACAAATGATTATCATCGGGTGGGGTGCCAATTTTATTGGGATTTTGCTCCTCGTTTTGACTCTTTCCTTTTGCCCCATTTAATCTTGTATCTTCGATTTTTTATTAATAAAAATTTTTTGGCTTTCAAAAAAAGGAAATTTTCAATTGAATACAACCATAAATATTTAGACACAACTTCATTGGGACTCGTTGGATTCATGTCATTTTTTTCCTATTGACTAAGATGTTAGGGCATCCACAATGGGCTCTTAAAAAGCTCTTAAGTGAGACTCCTAACATTTAGTAATTTATTTTCTTAATTATCGTCTTCAATGGATATCCAAAGAAGCTCCCAAAGATGGCTCTTTAACATGGCTGCTACAACATTAGTTAAATTTAGGGAGGGAATTGGGAGTGAGGAGAAGAGAGAGAGAGAGAGAGAGAGAGAGAGAGAAGGAGAAGAGGAAGGGGAGAATAGGAGACCCACTTATATTTTTGTGCCTATAAATAATCTTAGGATATGGTTTAGGAGCTAATTTTCGAAAGTCCATTGCAGTGCTCTCGTACTCCTAAATTAGCAAGTCCTTATCAAACAAAATTGGACCCTACTTTTGCTTGTGTGTCAACTTTAGGAGTCATTTTATGAGTCAAATATAGAGAGCCCACTGTGAATGCCCTTAGAAACTTATTATTTTTTTATTCAGATCAATTATTACTGTATTTATTTGTACAATTTTTGTGTTAAATAGTTCAGAACACGTTCAATTTGAAATATAAGTTCGACATGTTTCGCATTTTTACGTTTTTAGTTCATCAAATTTTTCATTCCCAAATTTTCTCGTTCTGCTCATGAAAGAATTCTATGAAATGCAAAAATTCTCACAAATGATAATTTTTTACCAAGGGGCGATACTATCTAGCTCTTTTGTACGCTGGAATCACTTTGACAATCGGTATATCGTTCTAACATCAAACAAGTCAATAATTCCGCTGAAGGGATATTGTTTGACATCGGGATCGAAAAAAGATAATACTCTAGCCCTGACCCAAATTATGAATCAAATTTGAAATTTGAGCAAAAGCCCTAAAACCCAAGTTCCAGTCCTTACTCAAACTCATATCAAATTTGGAGTTTTAATTAATTTTTTCACCAAATTCATAACCAAATTTGCAACAACTATATTTTGGTGGTAAGCGGTGGTGACTGCTGGTGGAAAGAGTTCGTTGATGTCGTCACCAATTTCGACGAGGGTAGTAGCTAGATCCAGATCGGACTTGGTTTGACCCAGTAGGTGGTTTCTAGCGGAAACATCGACGTCGTCATCTATAGTTTTGTTGTGGTCAGAGGACCTGGTTTGAGAGAGAGAGAGAGACATCGATGTCGTCATCTATAGTTTTGTTGTGGTCAGAGGACCTGGTTTGAGAGAGAGAAAGAGAGACGGGAGTTTCAGACCTGATTTGACGTAGTTCCTGTGACTATGAGCGGCGGGTTTGAAACCTAAGGATTGGAGATGCTCATATAAAATTGAGCTTTTACTTAAATTTTTAATCAAATTTGAGTACAAAATTGAGCAAGAGATTTTCTTATAAGGGTGTTTTGGCAAAATAATTGAGTCTACTCAATTTTTTTTCATATTTGTTAGTTTTTTAGTCAATTTTTTGTGGATTATTGGTTTATCTTGACAAAAGAAAATCTAACAATTTAAAAATTATTAACCAACCTAAAATTTTTTGTATAGACAAAAATAATTATAAAAAAAAAAGTCTATCTGCTTCGATAGACTTTTTAAAGATTTTTTATCAAAATGTCTTACTTTTTAGATTTCTCTAATCCAGTCAAACTAATATACCACGAAAATATGACGCAAAGCTAATAAATGCGAAAAAAAATAATTGACTCAATTATTTAGCCAAAGCCTAAATACACTTATGTTTAGAAAACAGGTTGGTCAACATTAGGGGGTGTTCCAATAACAAAAAACAGCTTTTTTCAAAAATTAAGACAGATCAATCTCTCACAATATATCACGTAAAAAATCGTAAAAAATCAATTTATTCTAAAAACACTCTTAGCAGAACACTCTTGCTCTAGTGTCTTCCAAAAATATTTTTAATAAAATACGAGTAAAAAAAACAGATAAAAAACAGCGGGGATTCAGTAGAATCTCTGGATAGTAGGGGTGCACACCGGCCCAATAGCCCGCCCAACCCAGCCCGATCTTTTTAGGGTTTGGGAAAAATATTTAGGCCCATAGGGCCGGGCCGGGTTGAGATTTTAAGCCCGTTTACTAATTGGGCCGGGCTTGGAAAATTCCTCTAAGGCCCAGCCCAGCCCGGCCCGGCCCAATTTAAATAATAATTTTATTTTAATACTATATGCATACATGTATATGTTATAGGTAGAACCTAGTTGCTTGGGATTTGTTTATCTTGATGAAATTGACATTAATGAAGACGAATGCTATGTACTACCTATGTAGAAAATACCTTTGAAGTAATAGCAATTTGTTAAGAAAACTTTGAAGTTTTTTTCTCTCCCTAAACTACTGTCTTGTAATAATAACTCATAATTTTTTCTTCCTTTTATTTTTGTTGTGCTCTACAAGATTTGTTGTGAAGAAGTGTGAATTTAAAGGAGAGATACTCGAGAGATGTTTTTATACATTGGAGTTCCATCTTTTAGAGCACTTTAATTTATGGATCTGTTGTTAATATTTTAGGGAGAACTTAGAACTTTAAGTATATATTACGGTTGTGATTTTTTATTGTGATTTCTATGGTTGATTAATTTATGTTTGTAATGTCATGCTTTAGAAAAATAAATGGGCTTGTTGGACGGGTTTGGGAAATTAAAATTCTAATTGGGTCGGGCTTGGGCATATTAAATGAAGCCCGATTATTAATGGGCCGGGCTTGGGAATAAACAAATCTCATTATTATCTAGTATAAGCCCGACCCGAACCAAGCCCGGCCCGGTGTTTGTGCACCCCTACTGGATAGTGATCCGATTCTGCAAATATACACTGTACAAATGAATGGGAAAGGATTTAGGAAGACGAACAGAGACCTCTCTCTCTCTCTCTCTTCAGTTTTGCTGCGTCTGCTGCCGTATCCCAATGACCAATAAAGATCACGAAATCTCTGTGACGCGATTCGATAACGATCTCTTACTCTTTCCTCGCATAAAACTCTCCATACATACAAAACAGAGTCAGAGATATACATGACATAATTGATAAACACGTACACATCCGTTCCCCTATATATATTCGTTCGCAGTTCTTTAGCAATAGAGGCGTTTGTTCTGTTTTTGCTTTTACCAAAGTTCTGGGTTTGCTTGGGTTTGCAGTAATTGCAGAGAGAGAGAGAGAGAGAGAGAGAGAGGAATGGGTTGTTCGTCTTGTTCATGGGCATCGTCAAGCAGGGGTGGGGAAGATAATGAGGAGAGGCCACATGTTTTAGCTGTTGATGACAGTTTGGTGGACAGAAAACTCATTGAAAGGCTACTCACTAACTCTGCATGTAAAGGCAAGTAATCTATCTGTTCTTTGTTTTTGAAATTTAGAAAACATATTTTGGTGTCTGATGATGCCGACCCCAGTTAATTGAGACTTAAGGCTCGGTTTCGTTTAGTTATGTTTTAGTGTCTGATGAAAATTTGGTTAATTAATGCAGTGACAACCGCAGAGAATGGGGAAAGAGCCTTGGAATTATTGGGCCTAGGAGGAGACAGAAACCATATCATCAATGACAGAGTAACTCTCTTCTTCTACTCTATCCAACTTAATAGTACCTAACTTGTCTTTGGATCAAGAATTTCAAGGCCCAGTGAGTGAATGAATCTGTACAAGGCTTTTACCACGTTTGATAGAACCCTTGGCTTCCAAAAGAGATTTGGAATTCGAGAGTATGTCGTGAGGGAAGAGGGGGTGCTGGTGATCGATCCCTAGAGAGCGCCCGGTGATCACATCAGAGCGGCTTGGATGTGATTGCCAGCACGATTTAAATGATTGCTGATTAATTAATTAATTAATTATTTTTGCAGGAGTCGAGAGTAAATCTGATTATTACTGATTACTGTATGCCAGGAATGACAGGGTATGAACTGCTTAAAAAAATCAAGGTGAGACAATCCTTTATTGAACACAAAAATGTAAATGAACTCTCGGATTGATTTAGCCTTTGTGGGTACGTGATATGTTACATATTTTTCATACTTCATTGCTGCATCGATCGATTGGTCATGTTTGGTACGTACACACCTCGCCATTGGAAGCATCATACGTACCATATCTCAACTTCTTATTCTCCCTCGTGACAGGAATCAACAAACCTGAAAGAGATACCCGTAGTGATAGTGTCATCTGAAAATGTCCCGACTCGAATCGAGAAGTTAGTACTGCTCCCACTTGTTCGTATTTTCCTAGTAACTATTCTTTTCGTGATTCCTAATTTCGTTTCTTGTTTTTTCAACCATACCAGATGCTTAGAGGAAGGAGCTCAAGAGTTCATGATGAAACCTCTCCAACAATCAGATGTCAAGAAGTTGAGATTTCACATGATGAAACTAAGCAAACCTACAAAGGGTAACCTCAGCCCTTACCCAAATCATTGCCCAAATTCTAAAAGCTGTTGACTAAAATCCCTCAAAAAGATGGTGCGAGTTAGATGAATATTGGTGACCGAGGTTGGAAGAATCGAAAGCATTACTGCATCCGTCTTAACCGAACTTCCAGAATTTTACAGTGTGATTATTCAGTGCCCCAGGGACAAGTCACGTGGTGCCCGAAGTGTTCTTTCCAGCACATCTTTGTGAGCTCCACATATATTGTGATGGGGTCTACACAAATTTGTGGTTGAGACAACACCTAGGACGCCACATCTTCTGGCTCTTGGGGCACTGAATAGTTTTTCGAAGTTTGCAGAATAGTTTCTCGAAGCCTTCTCTACATGTTTGAAGCTCGCGATTGTTGTGGCTATACCTGTTGTTGCTGGAGGAAGCCTCTGATATCGACGGTGAAGGGCGTTGGGGTTGGGAAGATTTTTTTCTACGGGTGGAGGAGGTGGGGAACGGAGGAGGAGAGTGTAGTAAAATTGCTATTATAGGCAAAACTCAAATTTTTACTCCTTTTGTCCGTATTTATTCATCCATTTTCGGCATTCGTGTCATGTTTTAAATTGTTTGTATCGATCTTTAATTTATAACGGGTTTCATGATTTTGAAATTTTCGTATAATAAAACTAATTGAGATCTTTCAAATAAAATCCATAATACATATTTTTAGAGATTCATATTGAAAGGTATGTACAATTTTTTAAAGAGAATGGTGTAAGTGGACAAGCAAACAAGGACAGAGAGAGTATTCAAATTTGAGTAAAGGCTGAAGAGTATGGAGGGCTATGGATTGGAATCGAGGCTTGAAGAGAAGACAAGATAAGATGTACGATAAATACTATACTTGATTTATACAGGCAAACGAAAGGGAATTGGGGATTCTGTAGTGTGGAGCTGCACTACAGGATTGTAATGCGGCATCCGAGCCGTTGATCTCGCAATCAATGATTATAATTTCATCTTGGCACTTCCATGATCCGATCCGTCCATTACCGCAAGATGAAATTCGAACCGTCAATTGCCGAGATCAACGGCTCAGAAAACAAGAGGGGCATGCGAATGTAAAGTAATTCAAGATGTATGGGAAAGCCTATGAAGTCAACTAATTTGTATTCTTCGTTCCTTCTAACTTCTATGACGTCATAAGCGGAGGAAAAGAAACTTCTATAACGTTAGCTAATCCACATTCTAATTTTAAGAACTCTCTGAGAATTCGCTCGGGTACATGTGGATTTATTTAGGGTTTATTTTAGTGGGGAAAGAAACATAGGACTCCACATATTCTTCTTATTTTTCCCCAAATGCTTTTTTGAAAGAAGTCAAGATATCATTAAAAGCCATCCGGTACCGATTACAACAAAAGATATGAATAAATCTTTTTTTGAAAATAGCTAGGAATGAATCTCAAACCACTAACAAGTGAAAAGAGGACGGCATTAGGCTGACTGTGCCACTGACTCGTAGACACACCTGTCGAAGCAGACCTAACACCTTGGGGACGGAATGATGAATCCATTTCAAATGGAAGTGGTAGAGAACACAAATGATTCCCAGCTCAAACCAAACTACTACAGCACAAAGTAATCGGTATAGAAATATAAGAAAACAAACTAAACAAAACCCAAAGGAACTTGTGCAGCCAAGGCTCACTAAGCCGACTCACTGATTACCACCGAGTTGCACCAAGGGCCACCGAATACAAAAGCCCAAAAGCACTGGTACACATCCGAGATCCACTCAGTCGTCCCACTGAGTTCCAACACGTTGCACCGAGTTCAGTGAATAGTCACTTCCCTGAGCAGAAGAAGCTTCCATTGCCGCCACCCGTTGCGTCAGAAAGCTTTATTAGCCAGAGGGAGCCATAACACCAAAGATCTACCCATTGACGGTCCGAAAACACCCGAGAAGGTAAGGATGGAAGAAGGTGGGGGAAACAGAGGATGGAGGTTGTGGTAGTAGGATAAGATGACGGAGGAGGGAGGCGGAGGGGAGGGAACGGTGGGGTGGGGGGAGGAAAAGGCGACGGAACCGGCCATGGGTAGATGGTTGATGTCCGGCAGAGGGAAGGGAGGAGGGGTGGGCCGAAAGGGTGGCAGCCCCACCCCTCAAAAACACGAAAAAATGGGAAAGAAACGTGGGGAAGTAGATCTGGAGGTGGAGGAGACGAGAAAAGGGAAGAAAAGAAGAAGAATATGGGGACAAAGGTGGGAGAAGGCCGGATAGGAGGAAAGAGGGATAAACCCTAGGGTATTATAACTTTTAGAGAGAAAAGCTCTCTAGGCAGTAGGTATGTCTACACGTCCTCCCCTGGATGGAAAGTTCCCCGAATGCTTTGGATGACGGGAATCCAAAGTGTTCAAAGTTGAATTGTTGAAGCAAGTAAATACAGTGGAATCCAGGGTGGGTGCTATGCAGTAGGTGTTGTGTGGCAAAACTACATCATTTTGCTTGATTTTTGTGCACACTTTCAAATCTTCCAAGGGCCTTGTTTGGAGGAAGAAAAAAGCTTTACAAAGTTTCTAAACCCTAAACCTGAAGTGTCTAAACCCAAAGTGCCCCAAATCCATTATACCCTACCCCAAAGAGCCTAAATCCTCTAAAATTGAACCCCAAAATTAAACCCCACACTTCTCTCCAAACGGGCCTTTGGATATACTAAGAAAATGAGCAAAACGACGTAGTTTTGGCGCACAACTCCTACTACACAGAGCCTCCCCCGGATGAATCCGGGGGAGGTGTTGTGCGGTACATGTGCGGCAAAACGACGTAGTTTTGTTCATTTTCTTGGTACACTTCAATAGGCCATGTTTGGAGAGTTCATTTTGAGGTTCAATTTTAGGGTTCAATTTTAGGGGATTCAGGCTCTTTGGGGTAGGATATAGTGGTTTAGGCACTTGGATTTAGGCACTTTGGGTTTAGGCGCTTTGGGTTTAGGGTTTTGGCACTTTGTAGTGGTTTTTTCCTTCTTCCAAACAAGGTCTTTGGAAACTTCAGAGGTGAGTAAAAAATTACGTCGTTTTACCGCACAACACCCACCCCGGATCCCCCCCCGGATTCACTAATCCATGACATTTATTAGACTTTGTGCATTGGCTTTTCCCCTGCCATCTATGTTATTATCGTAAAAGCATCTCTGGCCGTTAGGTAAAATACCAACTCAAAATATCAAATTCATTCTTTTTTAATTAGCCACAAAATACAACTCTCTAATAGCCTAACCAAAATGGTTGTTCAACACCTACTCTAGACAGAAACAATTGCTTCTGAATTTTGAATGTGGTGCCCTGATTCCTTATTTGAATTGGACAGGAAATGATTTAAGGATGATGATGAAATTGATTAAAAAATCATTTTCATACCCTTTTTTCTTATGGACAGAATTACACATAAAATTCACTACAAGACAAAAAAAATTACATTTATAAGAAAATGTGGTGTGAAAATCATTTCCTCAATGAAACTTGATGGCTATGTGCATGAGAAAGGGAGAAAGTGTGTCCTCGTGATAGTGCCAAGGCTACAGTAACTCACAAGCACTTCTTTAAAATGTCGAGGCCTTGGCGAGGCTGTTGCATGATAGTTTTTGGGATTTGGCTCGGTATAGTATGGGGATATGCCTAGGCAGGTGGAGATGCTCTTAGAACATCAACTTAAGAAGCCTATTTTATGTTCTCAAATACTTGAAAAGAGTCCTCCATTCTTAGGAAAGTGGAAAACAGTGTGGTTTTATGGGACTTAAGGCCAAGCTCTTATGGTCATGGGATGATGGTGAGAATTGCCTTGGCTGAAAAGGGTATCACATAACTGGATCCGGGGTGCTGTGTGTCACAGCCCATGACCCACCTAGATGCAACAGAGTACTATGATATAAGAGAATAGATCATGCCCTAACTTGCACAAGGCTTTTTAAAGCCATGCGGCATCAAAGCTCATTGGTTCTTCGCAATTACACGTGCTTACCCTGGAGCAATCCAAGGATGGGTGAACTTCTAGGAAGTTCAAGAAGCTTAGGTGACCAAAGCAAACAATATTGTGCAAGGCAGGGGCGGATCGTTACAGTTGGTATCAGAGCACAACCTCGGAATACGAGGTAGGAGCTACCTCCATAATCTGCTGGAGCCACCTCTTGAATCCTAGAATGGGAACAAAGTGCTATGCAGAACTAAGTGCTATACCTCCCGGGGGAAGGTCGATGGGCCAATATGCAACGAGGACGTTGCATCATAATGTGGGGAGAATGTGACAGCCCATGACCCACCTGGATGCAACGGAGTACTATGATATAAGAGAATAGATCATGCCCTAGCTTGCACAAGGCATTTTAAAGTCGTGCAGGCGTCAAAGCTCATTGGTTTTTCACAGTTAAGCGTGCTCACCCTGGAGCAATCCAGGGATGGGTGACCTTCTGGAAAGTTCAAGGAGCTTGGGTGACCAAAGCGGACAATATTAAGCAAAGCGGGGGCGGATCGTTACAATGTGCATCCCCATGCATAGCACCATGTTGTGCAATCCTACGACGCGGCCGCGCCTCCATCTTTCTGACAATCGGAGACTTTCATCGCATAGAGCTGGTCGAGTACTAGAAGTGTGCCAAAAATCAACTCGATCAAATATCTTTAAGTGCCTCATCGGAACACAAATAATTTGAAAAAGTGATTTTGATCCAAAGTTTGTGTCCATTTGTGGTTCATTTCTTTTCAAAGTATTTGTGTTCCGATGACACACTTAAAAATGGATCGAGTTGAATTTTGATACACTGGTAGTACTCAACGAGCTCTATGCGGTGAATGTCTCCGATCGTAGAAAAGATGTCGGCGCAGTCGCTGCACACACACACACACACAACTCCCCCGCGCCCAAGGTCCTACATAAATGGGTAAGCTCCCATGGAAGAAAAGATGCACAGTAATAGCTCTCTGCTCTTTACAACTTGTTTTTCGGGTGGATAAGATTTTGAATTGAGGGTGTATAAGATTTTGAATGAATGAGGAAGAAGGGTGGTTAAGAGATGGATATGTAAGGGAGATTAGTTTTTAAAAAAAAAAATTTTAAATAGGTGATACGCTAAAAAAGAATTTGTTTGGTAGTTGAAATATATTGATAATAATGGGTGAATAAAGAAATAATAATATGAGAATTTAGGAGATCTCATATGGGGCGATAGTGCACATCAACAACCACGTTAATTGACAAAATGATGTTATTCTACACAAATAATGCGTATTTAATTGTCAACGTTGTGAGCGACAATTGACAATTGATATGTGATATCAGCAAACATTTCATAAAAACGAGAGTTTGTCTTTATCTATCCTCATTTTAAATTCCAATTATAGAGGTAATCGATTGTGATGATATCGGGTAGGTATTGATAACGACATGTCCGCGTAAACTAACATGAACATTCTAAAATATCGAAAAAAAATAAATAAATACGTTATTCTCTCTCACATTTTTGCGATCTCTTTTTCCTGAAAACGGGTCAACAAAATACTCACAAGTTACGTTAGGCCCAAATTTTTAATAGAGCTGAGTTTGGGCCCTTGAAAGAATGCGGACCGAAATCCGTTACCATTAAAGCCCATTGAATGCAACCTGTGCTCGAACTACCCCGAGGAAACCCTAGCTGGACTTTCATCCGCCTATAAATACCAATCCTCCTCTTCATCGCTTGTTGAATCATCTTCTGATTGAGGGTTTACTTCGTTTTTTTGTCTATGCTAAGCCAATGATTATTATTTCTGATTTAACGTTTATTGATTTGAGTTTCTAATTAATCTGTTTTTTTTTCTGGTAATTTCGTGGATGAAATCATCTGTGCACAATAAGCCGATGCTCTGGATTTCATGAATGAAGGCAGCATGGTTATGTGCACGGAAATTGAAATCGGGGTCTTCATGTCTGCCCCCTCTGATTCGGATCTGATTTGGGGGCCTGGATACGACCCACATCTCTTTCTTCCTCTTCTTCAATCTTTTTCATGTCTTCTCACCGAAACCAAGCGATCAATTTTAATGGATCTCTTCCATCTTCGAGTTTCTGGATTTTTTTAATCATTTGTTTTCATTATTATATTTTCGTCCGCAAATGATTTCAGTCATGGGTGATATTAGATTTCTACCGGTGACATTCCTTTAGAACATCTTATTTGTTGATCTCGGCAATGAATTGTTTGGATTCATATAAGTAATAAACGGATCAGGTCTCCAAGAGCTAAGATGAAATTAAGATCATTGATTGTGCGACGATGTACGGCTCGGTTGCAATGGATTATTAGAACTTGCGCAAAAAAACAGAACCTTTGAACCTATAACTCAATGAAGGTAAGATGAATCTACTACTACAAGATTCCCAAAAGTAGTTAAAAGATGAATTGGTTGAATGCTTAAGTAACTAGGCCGACGTTTCAAAAAAGAGATTTTACGAGGGAGCAAACCCTTATTTTCCAAGCCTTACCATTAGGCCAACCCTGGAAGTTCCGAAAAAGAGGTCAAGTTTGGGATTGAGAAAGTACATTCTAGCAAAAGAATTTGTTAGCCAAAAAGATCAAGCAATTTGCATACAAAGCGAGCCCGTTGGTTTTGCAAATGGAGGGGATGGTTAGCTGTTATGCTTGAGGGAGACTTGGCTGGGGTTTAAGTTTCCAATATTTCTACAGATCTTTTGAGAGAGACCCCAATTCGACCGCACAACACGAGTCATGAGCCAATGGATCAAAGATTGTCCAATTCAATCGTGCCACAGCTCCTGTGCTTAAATTGGAATCAGCAAAATGAACAAATCAGACATCCTTTTCAATGAAGTTCTTACTCCTTCGAATAAAAACAATGAAAGAAGGCTAGTCATTGCAAACTTACAAATTAACCCGTTCAAAACCCATGCAAATAGCACATTATCCAAATCTTCCAAGTTCTGAACCCTTTAGTGGAAACACAATTTTAAGAAGAAAAAAAAAACCATAAATTTCAAAATGATCTCGGTTTCAGAACGATGGTAGAGTGCTTCATAATGTGCAAGCTGAATTGCCCAGCCTTCTCTGCAATATCAATCTTCGACTGTCCTGGAGGAGGCAAGAGTTCGAAATTCTGGACTAAACGACCCAAAGTAATGCCTAGAATAGGCAAAGCGAGAATAATCCCAGGGCAACTCCTCCTACCGACCCCAAAAGGAAGGTACCTAAAGTCATTCCCGTTGGCCTCCACATTAGACTCCTCTTCGAAAAACCTCTCTGGCCTAAAGTCCTCCGGGTTCTTCCAGTGGTCGGGGTTGTTGGCGAGCCACCACGCGTTCACCAAGATTTTGCTTTCCGCTGGGATATCGTACCCACCTAGCTTTGCATCGTGGAGGTTCATGTGGGGCACTAGTAAAGGAATCGCCATTCGGAGGCGGAGAGTCTCTTTGACTACAGCTTGGAGGTAAGGCAGCTTTTCGATGTCTGGCTCGGTGACTTGGACTCCAGAGCCCAGCACGGTGTCGAGCTCCTTCCGAAGCTTGTTCTGGATGCGAGGGTGGTTGACTAGCTCTGCAACTCCCCATTCTATTGACCATAATGTTGTCTCAATTGCTGTTACATGAAAAACAGTTTGGCACATTTGTTAGGCGACTTATCAAGCAAACAGAGTCGTGTGCTATAACAATAGCTTGCACAGGCATGCGCTATAACAATGCGCTAACAGCATCTCCTGTCATTCTCTATATCTCCATTTTAGAGATCGGGTGTGACATACTCAGGATAGATTTTCACTTTTTCGGTTCCCAATTGTAAAAAGTTTTCACGGAAATCTATTTTGAGTTCTTTTTTAAATTTAAGAGTGATTGACCAGAGAACTGTCACATGTTGTTGACTGGATTGAAGTTTAAAAGTAATTGACCAAAGTGTACCACCGAACAACGTGTTTGTGTTTTGTCCACTGTTTTTTTTTTTTTCCAACTTTTTAACTTTTCGGAAGAATCCGTCATCCTTTTTAGAGATTTAGAAACCAAAAATGAAAAGACACCCGTCTCCATTTAGTTTTTAACTCATTAATTTCCCCCTAACCCCACCGGTGTATACATGTCTGCAAAAAAGGAATTTACATATGTTTCAAAAAGACCACACAATAGCTAAATCAGATTTGTTTGACAATCCTCAAGACAACGAAATTAATCGAAGCCATCCTTTTTCAAAATGGGAACGGCCAAATCAAACTCATGAATCAACATTAGATGCATGAGACCGGCAGTAGAATTTAATACTTTTGGATTAGGTTGGCCATCTAAATCCAGATTAGCACACCAAAATCAAAACCTATCCATACCCAAATCATAGGCTTTATCCTTAAAATTATTACTGTAAATTAAATGGTCAGCAAAGTTAGGTATGCTAGTTGACATTCTGATTTTGATAGTATTTAAATTCCACAACACTGTCACCTAATCCCGTAGAGCAGTAGCAAATGCATGATTGTTAATACGGGGAACCATCGTATACTAATAACACAATTTTGAAGAGACATTCCTTTATAATTTTTACGAACAAAACCTAAAACATAGAAGAATTAATTGGATTTTTGCAGGGGCCCGGGTCCACTTGAACCCTTGGTGCGCCCCTGCCATAGAGAGGGCACAAGTTGATTTGGTCACCCCTACAACCAAACATGGTTAACTAATGGGGCTCCACCAATTATAAACTTCTTAGATCTGGTACTATGTTCTATTACCACCACATTGACCTACTTGGGTCTATGGAGTTGAAATTGTCCACTATTGACCACTTTTCACTTATGGATAAATAAATAATATTTTCTGAATTTTTCCGCATTTTGCTCCCATTTGTCTATAGCTTGAGGAATAATGATTTCTTCTAAGGGTGAGTACATGCTATTGACTAAACAATATTTTTTATGTTTAGCCCAAAAATGTCTATTAATCAAGACAAGTCATTTTCTCTAACTAAATGGACTAAATTGTATTTTTATGAGAAATGAGTGGTATTTTAGCATAAGACAGAAAAAGACATCGCTCGTGCACTCACCTTACATAGACTAAATGGTATTTTTTGTGAAAACGTAGGCTTTTGCCATTATGTTCAAGATAAAAAAAATTTAATGATAACTCGGCCTTTGTATCTTGTCAAATTGATCAATTGGACAATATCAACTTCATAGGCCCAAGCAAGGAACTTATTACTTGTCCATTTATCAATAGCAACTCAATTTCGTTCAAAACTGTAAGTCAAACAAATCGGAAACAAAAGAACGGATAGTTGGCCGTATTTTGTGTAGCCTGTTGAAGTGTGTCGGATCGCTTTTCCACCAATTCTTCTAAAACTAATTGATGTTAGAAAGAGTTTTAATTAAGTCTTTTATGACATTCGACGTCGCACCGGCAAGTTTGTTTTCAAAGAAGTCGTAAGGAGTGACATTGTATAACCAAATACAGGGGGCCACTCCGAGCCCAACAAAGTCTACTTAGAGTTGGATCTTTAAAAGCTACTCTTACAGGTTTTTGTAGAAAATTTCTTGCCAATATACTCTGGAAAAAAGATAAAGAGAACTATTTTTTACCTGAAGATAAAGAGAAATAGAAAATTACCTGCTACGTTAATGTTCTCAACAATGTAAAGAACATTGTCCTCATTGATCTCTCCTTTCTCTTGGGCTTCCAAAATATGATCCATCGCACATTTTAGGCTAGTATTATTGTCCATGCTCTTCCTGCTTCCTAACTTCCTGCAATATAAAATAATTACCCAACAATTACAAATGAAATTATTATTATTAGCAATAATGCAATACATTTTTCATATCAAAACTTTTTTGGCTCAACAACTCTACGGTTTTGTTAAGGGACACTGTCATATTAAGGGGGCCGTTCCACTAAGCTTTTGGCTTTTGGTTTTTTCAAATTTTGAGTTGACGTATGTAATAAGAATGATTTATCTCGCAAATAGCGAAAAATCAATCATTCACCTAGTGGAACGGGGCCGGTGCACACTGCATACGACGACTGTTTTTGCTCGATAACTATAGAACAAGCTAATAAAAATATTTTTTTCTGAATAATATACAAATAAAAGGAAATATATGAGTAACTTACTTCCTCTCATCAACAAAATAATCCTTAAAAAGCTGCAACCTCCTCTCCTTGACATCCTTGCAGACCTTCAAATACCCTCTCAGAAAAGGCCTCAGAACCGGAATAAAATCACCATAATTATACTCAAAGCTCTGAGCCAACCGACTCCTCTCTCCATTCAACGCCTTGAGCTTCACAAACAACGGATCCTCCTCACTCTCAAATCTCCTATCAAACATAATCCTGTACATATTATTGTACATCATAAGCTGCAACCGCCTCCTCAAAACAATCCCATTGGTTGCAGCCTCCTTGTTCCTCCTCACGTCCTCCACGACCCGACCCGCCTCGTCCTCCCACCCGCACCTGTACTGCTGCACAACCTTGTTGGTAAAAAAAGGGACGGTCATGATCCTTCTCATCTTCCTCCAGTGCTCGCCGTACACCGTGAACACCATGTCCTGGCCCTTCCCGGTGAAGATATCGAACACGACGTTTCGGGTACGCGAACCGAACTCGACGCCTTGGGTGTGTAAGACTTCTTTGGCTAGGTTCGGGGAGGAGACCACGACTAAGTTGCGTTGGCCCATACGGAGGAGGAGTATTTGACCGAATTTCTTGGCTAAATCGGTTAAATTCCGGTGGTTCAAGTCGTCTCCGACTTGGAGCCAGTTTCCGAATACGGGCACTGGTATGGGTCCTGGAGGGAGCTTGAAGCGCTTGCCGCGTAATTTGGAGACGGTGATGGCGACTAGTGTGGTAAAGAAAAGGGCAAGGAGGGTTTTTTCTAGGAGGAGGAGATCCATTTTTGCTGTAGGTTCGAGCAGAGATGGTGGGGTTTTTTTTATAGAGAGAGAGACAGAGAGGAGGCAGGGGAGAAAAATAGAGGCGTTTTATGAGGGAGTCGGGTTTTGACGAGAGACGTTACTTAGGTGGATGAGAATGGAGGGGTTGACTATGTTACTAGTTTTAACGGCGGGTTTGGTGACGGGAGACGTTAGGTGGGAGCATTTTATCTTTCTACGACACCCGTTGTTCTTCAACCACCAAACCGCTAGACCTCTAGTAATACTTAGTAAATAGTATGATTAAGGTTTACCTCAATTTTAACGTTGCCACAATCAAACAAGGTCTAGACTTGGCTATGCCTTGCCATTCCAGTGTAAGGGCCATGGTCATAGACTAACAGCCCCTTTTCGGCCAAGTCAATACCGCAACCAAGTTTTTAATTGCTCGCCCTCTCGTCCTATCAAGTTAGCTGGAGTGGAACTTATCGTCCAGCTTATATTTTTTTCATAAGGAGCAATTAAAATGGGATGGAGTATGCAAGATTGGATTGATAGTTTTTGACCTATGGCTGTGTAACAGCTTGGCCTCCTTTCGTCTCTCTCAAGGCTTTCTATCTTTTTTTTGAATTTTTGTACTATATTTTGTTTGGTATGCTTTCTCCTGCCGTCCTCTGTGTATTATTCTGCGTTGGCAGAGAAGAATGGAAGGGTTGACTATGTCAGTTTTAACGGCGGGTTTGGTGAGTGGAGGTGCATGTGACATGTGAAGTGATGCTAGACCAGATACTTTGTTATAAGATCAACCTAGTATAGTATATTAAGGTTCATGTCAACCTAGTATAGTCGTCAGCAGGGACAGAGTCAGGAATTTCACTACGTAAGAGCGAATTATTTTTTCAAAATATTTTACAGGGGCGAACCTATGTAATTCATAGAAAAATTTTATTTTTCTATACAATACTATAGGTTTTTTTTTTTATTGCAGGGACGACCACCCCTACTGGCCTCTCTCTAACTCCATCCCTAATCGCTAGTATAGTAAGAGAGATGCTTCTTAGTTTTCCGTGCCGATCTGTGTTGTGATATTATAATCCATTGTTGTCGTTTTTTTATTGTTAGGTCATCACATAGTTTGAATAGTAATGGAAAATGATCAAAAATTAAATATAATTACATCAGAAAGTCGGTACGAAGAATTGAACCCAAAAGATAGAATTAGACAAATCCTCTATAATTAAACTTGTCAGTGCCAATATGGTTTGTAGGAGGTGAGAAATCTGGGATTGGAATATTCGAGAAATATTCGGAGAGGGATAAATATAGTAAACGATTAGAGTGAATGGATTAGTAGGAAATCAAGGCTGGTAAAGATTCAAGGGATGACAGTAGGGCAGGAGTTCTTCCAATCCCAGATTCAAGGGATGACAAGAATCAAGTGTGATTGTTGTATGGGAAAAAGGGTTCTCTCTCTAAAATTACTCTTGGGATCCAAGTAAAAAAAGCCCGTGAAATATAGGAGAAATGTCTATCTGAATGCTATTTTTTTATTTCAAAATTAGAATTTTATTAAAAATATTTTTTTAGTATAAATTGTCTAGAATATTAAGTCTTCTCATTTATGTTCTTTTTTCTCTTCTTATTTTCTTGTTCTCCAAGACTTGGCTTTAGCTTTTCATTATTTTATGTTCTTCTTAGTAATTATAGGGTAGACCAGAGGCGGCTCCACCCTTGGGGTTGGGTGGTCACTTGAACACCCTCCAGGAAAATTTTTGTTTAGAAATACATGTAAAAAATTTATTTTTAGTTTAGTATAGTCATTGTTGAAGCCCTAATCACAAATATTTGAACACCCTACTCAAAAATATTTGAACACCTAGCTCAACAAGTCAGCCACAAGTCAATTTTATGTAAATAACCAACTAAAGTCTAAAGTCTTCCCATAGATGGTCAATATACACTCTAAAGTCTAAAGTCTTCCCATAGATGGTTAATATACACTCTAAAGCCTTTTATATTTTATAGTATTACATGTGATATGTAACACCCCGGATTATTTCAAAAATATTTGATACACATTTTGGAGTACTTATGAGAATGTTATTGGATAAACCGAGACCGCGGTTAGTCTCAAGGTAATTTATTGGAGCCATGGTAAAATTTTTAGATTTTTCTGAGGAAATATCTGGACTGCACGGTCGGAGCGGAGCTTGTTTCCGCGGTCGCGGGAGTTCCAGCCGCCTGCTGGAAGTGGAAATTTCTCAATTATGGGAGTGGGTCCTACCCCACCCCCTAAGTCGTCTCTTCTTTCTCTCTTTTTCTTCTTTTCTTTTGTTTTTCCTTCTTTCTTTTCATTTGAGTGGGAGATTAATCAGAGAAGAGAGAGAGAGAGAGGGAGAGAAAGGGAGAAGTGGGCAGAGGAAGAAGAGAAGAAGGAAAAGAAGAAGAAATAGAGGAAGGAGAAGGAGGATGGACCGAAAAATTGGGGAAAACCCAAATTAAGGTACGGATTGGAGTTTAATTTCCAAAATACTTGGGTTATGTTGTTTATTTGCAAATTGATCGAGTATTTTGCATCTCATAAGAATGATTTGGGGTTTGTTTTTACAAAATTCGTGGAAGAGAGTAAAGGTGTTCACTGACTGGTTTTGTGAAAAACCATATCTGCCATGATTTTTGGCGAATTTTAAGACAGAGTTATTGAAGTCGGAATCTTATGAAATTTTTACAGTAGATACCCACGGATGTTTTGTGTGTGGTGTGAAAATTTCAGAGTTTAATTCGAAGTACAGAAAATATGAAAATTCGTGAACCAATCTGCTGTCAGGCTCGTGTTTGTGCAGACAGCACTGTCATGTTCTGGGAAAACGATCATAACTTCTAGCGTGGGTATCCGATTGGCACACCGTTTTTTGATTATGAAACTAGACTCGTATACCTTCGAAACGATGTATGGGTTGTGCCTTAATTATTTCCAGAGAATAGCAGTTTTTAATTTGAAGTTGGGGAAAAATCTGTTTTGGGGAATTTTCAGCAAGTTCTGGGTTTGTGTGGAGGTTGTTTAAAAATAGTTACGGAGCTCAGAAAATTCTGAATTTTGGATATGATGATGAAGTGTGATTCTGGAGTTTGTGGTGAAAATTTCGTGGGAATCGGATAAGTAGATTAATTCTGAAAATTCATAGAGCGCAGCACTGTTGAGTTGTAGGATACATTTTCATGCATTTCACTTGCATTTGGGCATGAATTTTTGGTAGTGAGCTTATGGGTGATACATAATTGATGTCATAGGTGATGATACTGTAAGATGGTCGTGGTGACAGTTCTGGTGCATAGGGGTTAAGTCGATGGCGGAGTTGGTCCTGTTGTGACAGGTGAGAATGTACAGCCTCTATAATAAATAGAAATGTGTAGTGTTTATGTGGTGTTTTCAAATGTGTGGTGTGATTATTGATGTTTTGAAAACTCTCCTTGTGATTTTTGTATATGTTAAAAATATTATGTTTGGACGGATTAAATGATTTTCAGTGATGGATCAAATGATTTCTGGTGGGTGAAAAGAGAATATTTTATGCCTCTTGTGCCAATGTTTAGTTTGCAAGGTTGGCAACTTGCATTCGTGGGCTGTGCCATCTGGCTATGTGCCAGCATTTTAGCCAAAAAGTTACAAGGTTGGCATCTTGTAGCGTGGGCTGTGCCAATATTTTAGTTTGCAAGGTTGGCAACTTGCATTCGTGGGCTGTGCCAAATGTGAGCAGTGCAAGCTTAGTTCTTGCTTTCTGTGTGGGCTGCACCTACCATTGGTGATAAAGAATGGCCCTCGTCACCGCCACTATATGTGAGCCTGTGAGCGAGGTAACGGTACCGTCATAACTCCCGGTCGTGAGGTTGGCGACTCGTTGGCACATTGGGTAAATTGATTTGATATTATTTTATATTGTGAAAGAAAATGTGAAATATTTTGCAAAACCCGCAGAGGTGTGTTGATGAAATGGGCCGGTGGGCCGTGTTTTTGAGATGAGCCGAAAGGCTGTGTTTTTGAGATGGGCCGGTGGGCCATGTTTTGAGATGAGCCGGTGGGCTGCATTTTTGAAAAAAATATGGTGGGCTGTGTTTTTGAGATAAAAGTGTGGGTGTGATGTTTAAAACTGTGATCCATCTGAATTGTTTAAGCAAATGTGTTGGTGTGTTTATGCTTCGAACCATCTAAATACTTATCATTTCCATTTATTATGTTGCTAAGGTACATTCTCCTGTAACCTTTTTGGTTGCAGATTCTCAGTTGAGCTAGACGTCGGTCCACTACAGTGCCAGAGTGCTAGACAGGTGTTCCTAGAGGTTGTGTTCTGTGATTTTGTCAGTCAGTGGGTGATGTGGATAATCAGTATTTTGTGGAGTTAATGTGGTAGAGTACATGTCAGATGATTTTGACTGTACAGTTGTTGAGGAGGTGTGAACACTTGTTTTGGTTATGGCAGTTGAGTTTGGTGTTATAATATCTTTTGTTTGCATTTGTTTCGAGTTACAGTTGAGCTTTGTAAAATAGTTTTTGTGAGTAGCCTAAAAGGCGTGCAGGTGGTGATAGGTGTCCAGTCACTTTGTGCAGGTTATATCCTGCCAGAGTGGGGTGTGACAGTTTAAATATATATATGGGGTTTTGTTTGACATTTATATTATGAAGTACATCAATTCTGGTAATTCACAATAGAATCCTTAATACACCAGTTTAAAACAAAGTGCACACTTTTTACGACCAAAATTAGGAAAATCAAGAAAAAAAATATTTATTGGATTGATATACTATGACTTCACTCTAAGCAACAATCGGCTCTCTATTTAAAAAAAAAATGAATGTTTGTGTGAATCTATTCGGCACACAAATTTCTACAATAAATACTAGTGTATTTATCCCCCGATTTAATTTTAGTTGACTCAATAACATTGAATTCGCCAAGAAAATTTGTGACATCTTAAGTATTTTCATATCATTTGGCCCCATTATTCACACTAATATATCAAATTTGTGTATATATATACTAGTCAGTAGAGTGATTAGAGTTAAGTTAAATATTGAACACCCTGTCCAAAATTTCTGAAGCCACCATTGGGGTAGACTGCCATTATTACGTATAAATAAGAATGTAGGCCTTGGTGGTGCGGTTGGTTATTGATTATTAATGAAAATTCGAGTCTCGGAGAACGTTTTTTCAGATTATCTTGTTTGTGATTGTCCTCGTTGCACGCTTGTCTTCATTTACATATACGCTTCCCCACTCTTAAATTAAAAACGAAAATATTACACAAGAAGCAAAGTACATGTAAATTCAATGAACAAGCAAAATTACATGGTAAATTCAATGAACAAAAGGCAAATTAATAAATAGGTCGAGCAAAATGGCTATGATTACCAGGGTTCTTACAAAAGAATTCATTCAAGTCTTTCAGAATGCGTACAATCTACAGACTAATATATCGATCCGGGGCCAAATAAACAGGTCTTTTGGAACTAAAAAAATCACACTTTAGGCATCCATTACAATATGTTGTAGAATCAGTAGATGTGTACCATCTTTCTATTGGCACGGCATCTGCTAGTTCAGCTTAATTTTCATCTCTGTCTGGTGTTCATGGGGTAGTTATGCATGCAAAACATAAGCATAAGGACATAGCAAAACATAAACATGTACAAGGACTAGCGAATAGAAGAGAATGCTTGAGCATTTGTAGTTTGTGTATGATATAAATTTGGGGCAAATTGAGGCAAATTAGGATTTATTGTGCGGTCAAAATTACAGAGTTCATATGCAAAACAAAAAGCATACTATTCCCTCTGCCCCGTGAAGTTAGTCCCGCTTCGCGATTCCAACTTTCTATAGTAACACAAGTATTGCATGCATTGAACAAACTTTTATTTTCCCAAATTGCCCTTTACGGGATTTAAGTAGTTTGCTATTTTTGAAAATACTTGCAAGGACTAAAAGTGACATTTGCAGCCATTAGCATGGCCAGCAACCGACGTGTGTACTTTTGCCTTCCTTGGAAGGGTTATACAATACTTCTCGTGAAATGGGACAGCCAAAAGTAGAATAAAGGACCAATTTTTCGGGTCGGAGGGAGTAACGAACAGTAAGAGTGAGTTGGATCAAGTGACCCCAATTGTATCAAGCTCCTCCCGCCCTTCGACAGAGAGGCCCAAAAGGAAAAGAATATTAACCATTTCGAAAAATGCATTTTTCATAAAACAGAAGTAAAATAAATAGGCCCATGTTCAATTTATTTGACAAACAAAATGTGCTTGATGTGGTCTGACCTTGTTTTGATCCCCAGTCTTCTAGTACAGTGGGCCTTGGAAGGCTGGAGAAAGAGATGCAATGAGGATTCGAAAAGCACAATGAAGAACAAATTCAATTCAAAGTAGAGAAAAGGAGGCAACAATTAACTCTTTTAAGCCTTTTGAGTGGGCAGTGTATTTTCAAAGAACAAAGCCCTTCGTTGTACAGATGCCCTGTTCACAAGTAGCAATATATGGCCAGGAAATGGTAGCAATTCCAAATTTCCAAAGTCAAACTATCATTTTCATTTGGTCCATTCACATGCAAATAACTACATTTTTTTTAATGTAATCTCGAGGCGCAAATAACTACCTACTGTTTTATAGATGTCTTGTCACACGAAGATGGGGTCGGTGGTAATCCAAAGTCAAACTAGCACTTTCATTTGGTCCATTCACATGCAAGAAAACTATACACATAATTTAAACAAAATATTATAGTACATACTCCCTCCGTCCCTTAAAATTTGACACTTTTAAGAGTGCGTGCCATTTTTAAATTGCATATATCTTTCAATTCATAACGTTTTATGTGATTTTCATAACTTTGTTTAAAAGAACTAATTGAAATCTATCAAACTAGATCCATATTGCTTATATAAAACATTATAGATTAAAAAAAAATAATTAATTTTTTCATAGGGCTAGAATAGTGAAAGTGTCAAATTTTATGGGACAGGGGGAGTATAATTTAAAGAAAATGATGGATGTAAAATACATAAGCAAATTAAGACCTACATATGACAAAATAATGGATGTGAAATATAAGAGATTGTGATGACATCATTTGGGTGATGTCATGAATGACATCAGCCGTAGACGAGGTTGTCGCAAATATTAACACAACCCCACCCAACACAAAGTTGGAGCCTTTAGGTCAACTATTCTCTTTTGATACTAACATGAATATGACACGAACTGATAGTACAAAAATTAAATGGGACGAATATGGATTAAACGCGTGTAACTCGAATATGACATGAATAACCGTTAATTTTCATGTCGACCTATTAACCCAAGTACATAACTTGAACACGACACGACAATAAAGGGAGATCAGACATGTTTTTCGAGAGAGATTCAATTTCCAGCTATAAATTGAGGAAAATGGATGAAGTTGAGGAAGGTGAGACTTCATTCTTAATCACCCTGGCCCCTAATTCATAATTAAGCATGTAAAGTGAGGAAGAGAGTCTCAAATGTCTACTAGAGTCCAAAGAGAGGTGAAAAAAGGCCGAGAGAGGGTTGAAGAACAACATGAGGGTTACGGTGAGATGGAAGCAGGAAACAAAAAGAGATTATTTCCTCGATTGAAGAGGGAGAACAACACGAGCTAGGTTGTTTTGAGCAAAAGAAAAAGACACAGTCAGTGGTTTTCCAACAAAGAAAAGAGAAAAAGGAGAAGGGATACAGTGTGAGGGTGAAGATGAAGCAAGCTTAACAAAGAGTGTTATGGTGACTATCAATTGACCATGTTTTGGGTACGTACCATGTGATGTGTCACTAATATTGTATTGGTAGAATGTGTTTCATTTGTCATTTGTCATGTAATAAATCACATTCTACCAATGTAATTGTGACGTGATATTTCAAATATAGTCACCATAGCATTGCTCAAAAAAATTACCTCGTTGTTTTCTCTTCTGGTTTTCCATTTTTCTCATTTCCCTCGAAACATTCGAGATACAACCATATCTAGCCATACGGAATGAATGGAGACGTTTCCATGAAAAGGAAAAAAAAATAGATTGGGGAAATACAGTACATTACACTAATTTTGCTAGTGAGGGCAAAAAAAAAAAACACAATAGCAAATTAGCAATGAAGCCAACGAGAACTGCACTAGGCACATCCATTAAATTGTTAAATTAAATAATCACTAACACGTCAACAAAGCGCCTGTAGCTCAGTGGATAGAGCGTCTGTTTCCTAAGCAGAAAGTCGTAGGTTCGACCCCTACCTGGCGCGAATGATGTTTCTTCCATCTCTTTGTGCACCAGCTACTTTAAGATTAATAAAAAGGGCCTGTAAAAACCCGAGACACAAACTGCAGACACTAAATTCCATTGTTGCACAATACAAATTGCATTTGAATCTTTCAAAGCCATCCCAGGTGACCAATTTATCACTGGATGTTTCATTTGGTTCGGTTTTCTGCTTGTATGCATTATATCTTTTTCAGTTGCATCAGTTTGAACTCGGTAGGTTGTAATATTTATTATCAATAAAGTTCTTACACTTCCACTCAAAAAAAAAAAAGCCAACCCAGTTGAAGCGATTTAACCCCCAAAAAAATGGGAAAGAGTCGCCCAAACAACAAAATCATAAATTACAAACGCGCATGTTACACGAGCAGCCCAATACTGCTACTGCTACTGCCTTTGATGGCAGTTTAGATGGTGTATGACATCTAAAGATTAGAATGACGCTCTTCTGCACTTCCAGGAACAGAAGAACCGTAAGGCCACCAGGCCATTCCTAACAAAAACGAACCACACAACTTTTCTTGAGAAAAGAAACTTATATAAATGAACCCAAAAAAAGAAAAAAGGGAAGGCTCAAAACTCCCGGAAAGATGAATTTACCCAACCTCACAGATAAAACTAGGAAGCCATCACGGGAAGTCGCTTGTGCCCAACAAAAGCCTTCCTAAGCAGATGATACCCGTTTCTATAATGCTCCAGAGAAAAACACAGTTGCCTTATCGCCTCCCGTTTCTCCTCTGCTCCTTCCAATATCTCCTCCCTCTGCTTCTCGACCTCCTCCTCCAGTTCTCCAACTCTTGATCTCAGTTCTTCCACGAGTCTACGTGCACCTTCAGCTCCAGCAATCAACTCAACATGCTCCATGTGCAAATGCTTCAAATGCTGGTCCAGATGTTCAATTCGATCGTCTCTATTGCTTACCTCAGCAATTAGTGTGTTGATTTTAACATTAA
Source organism: Vaccinium darrowii (assembly GCA_020921065.1). Taxonomy (NCBI): domain Eukaryota; kingdom Viridiplantae; phylum Streptophyta; class Magnoliopsida; order Ericales; family Ericaceae; genus Vaccinium; species Vaccinium darrowii. Next base: position 38,955,185 of record CM037156.1, read on the forward strand.
GTTTTTCTTTCTCCGACTCAAATGCAACTTTCAATTGCTCAATTTCAGCTTGAAGCCGACATTCCATTTCTGCTTTTCCAGCCTTAACTCGTTTAACCTCCTCCTCTAGAGTTTGGCAACGTAATTCCCATTCTTTGAGATTATCCTGCAAATAAGTTTGTTCCTTTGACAATTTAGCAAGTTCAGTCCTCAACTGCACGTTTTCTTCAGACAAGCTTTGGTTGGCGTTGGCAATTGTTTCCCTCAACCCCCTAATTTCTTGATCACGTTCTGATAAGTTGGCTTTGTACCGCGCGATTCTATCCTGCAGTTTTGAAACCTCTTTGTGGTCCTTATTAAGCTTGGCTTTCCACGTAGCGAAATCTTTCTGAGCCAATCCAAGTTTATCTTCCAAGCGTCGAATAGAGGATCTGCTATTCTCAAGTTCATGTCTCAAATTTGCAATTTCTCTCTCTGAACCCTGAAGCTTTTCTTTTGTGATTTTCAGCTCTTCCCCAAGTTTCTGGTCTGAAACTTCTTCCTTCAACCCATCAATTATGCCTACAAGCTCTGTCGACTCTTCTTTCTCCATCAAATCAGCTCCTAAAGTCTTCACATCTTTCTGCCTTAATTCAACTTCAGCTTCCAAATTTTGACCAACTTCTCCAAGGGATCTGTTTTCCTGGAGCTCAATCCTTAACCTAGCAATCTCTTCTTCGTAAAGTCGAATCTTTTCTCTCGCATCTCTCATTTCGTCCTCAGATCCCTCAATTCCATTGAATAAATAGTGTGAATTTCCATTTCTTATTCCCCTTGAAGAGCCCTCTGTATTCTCTTCCTGTTGCATACGGAGCTTCTCTTTCACGTCACGAAGCTCAACCTCCAATTCTACAATCTTCCTACGCAGCTTTTTCTCCTCGCCACTACCCGATGCAGCGGAATAACTGGTCACTGAGGAATCATCCGATTCTAAATCCGAATCCAATGTAGATGAGTCATCACCTTCTTTGTTGTACACATCAGAGCTGCTTCCACCAGAACCAAGGAAAAACTCAAAACCAGCCGCTCTAGGGCCAGATTTACGCCGGCTAACTCTTTGGTCAGGAGAAGGGGACGAGAAGGGTGGCTCTGATCCAACATCAGAGATTCCTGAACCCTGGGATTGGAGATCTGAGGGAATGCTCCTCCGTAATTCTCCAGTAAGGTGATCATAACGCTCAGCCAATGAGCGGTACATGCGGTAGAATTCCTCAACATGAGAAATCAATTCTGGCCTCTTCTGATAATACATCTCAACCTTCTTAGCAAATGAATCTCCATCATCTTCAATCAGTTTCAACATCCGTTTGACGCTTTGGTCCATATCTGAGATCAATGAACATTTCGTTAATTTCATGTATCTTGTTGATTTCTCAAATTATTACAATAACTATACCCTGGTAATCCTCAATCAGTGGGGGATGGGCTGGGAAGGACTAGAGACGGAAGGTTCTAAAAGCGTATCGGCTAGAGTACCAGTTTTCCGACTGCTACAGTCCGTATTCGAACTGGCAAGGTACCAGATACCGGATGCCGTTCCAAATTTATCACTGTTAGGATTACTTTCCCACATTGAAAATTTAGCATAAGACATTCAATTAAGAAAAACAAATATAAAAATAGTGGCACCAATCAATGCCGACCACTACTGCCAGGTATCGGTTGGTATTAGCCGGTACTGACAGGTATTTATGCTGAAACAAAATTGCAGTCCTAGGGTACGAATTCACTAAAATAATATCGCAATATCCATATGTAGTTAACTGTCTCATGTCTCAGAATACCACTACACTACATATATAAAGAATGATGCTTCCCAACAAAAATATGCTTTGGTTTATGCCCACGAAAATTACATGGGAAACTTAATAAACAAAAGGCAAAAATGGCTATAACCACCATAGTTCTTACAAGAATATTTGTTTCAGTCTTTCAGAAAATATACAATCTACAGATCAATGATGCGAGGGATAAACAGGTCTTACGGAACTAAAAGGTCACACTCTGGTCAATTCGAGGCATCCGTCATATGATGTAGCCGAATCAGAAATTATCTGACTTTTCTAGTGCTATTTGCTGTTAATCTGAATATAGTTTCAATACTAATAACTTATGAGACCATCAGAAGTGTGTCATTCCTCTATTGACGCCTCCTATTTCAACCTTTCATCTTTGTCAGGTATTCATGGGGTATGCATGACATAAGAGTAAGGACAGCAATACAGTTGCTTACCCTCAAGATTTTCCGCAAGCCACTTAGAGTTCTTGGGACTGATGTGGCTATCCCACAACCAGGAATGTGACTTCTTTGATTCTGTCCTCTTCATGTTTTTGTTTGCCTTAACCTGATAAAGGGAGACCCAAAAAAAAAAAGAACATTAATCGTTTCGAGGAAAAAAATTTGTCTTAAACCTGAATCAGATAAATGGATGTTTATGAGTCAAATAACATGAGCAATATGCACTTTGAGAAAAGCATTTTCATCCGTCAGTCATATGAAGGCTTCATCATGGCTATAAAAACCAAAATGGGCATTTGTTTCGAAATTCTAGGAAATATATTTCTTAATCTAGGAGGAAGTTAGAAATATTAATCTAGAAATCAACATGGCAATGAACAATAGTTTTACCCCTGTAGCTGGATTAGTTTTCGCCCGTTGTCATGAGTTGTATGCCTAGTACGGCAGAGATAATCGTATTCCTTTTTAACAAACTAAAGAATATCTCACTCCCCATAAAACAAAATGTTGAAATGTTGGACCGCTTGAATCGACAATTTCACCTACCAGCTTATTTGACACAAAAACAATAGGTTGACACATTGGACCGCGAATCAAGAATTTCACCAACCAGCTTGTTTGACAGTCTAATTTCCTACCTGCATAGTATATCTACAGTCTACACAAGATTTCCATGAAAAGGTTGCACATTAAAAATCTATAAGCTCCAAAGTCCTAAGCTTATTTGCGAACACTAAAAGAAACTGAAAAAACAATCATTAAATGCTGAATTTGCAATTAAAATCCAAAACTAGGAAGAAATCATTCGAGTTTATTACAATTCTAAGGATTCCAACGACGAATTTTAGTGTACCATAGCATAAGAAAATGAGATGGAGTTAAACAAAAGATTATCAAAATGATAGTTAGGTGCGGAGGAGCTAGATTGCCTACTTCTGCACCGTAACATCAGAGGATATAAAATGAGGTAGAGCTAAGTACAGGTAACTTGCTTACCAAAGATGAAGCCATTTGACAGATAGGTGACACTTTTAAGATGGTAAAATGACCTGGGTAAAAGAACAGAAGAAAATGAGAGCGATCAATCCACAGAGCTATGCGTAACTTAGCTTGAAAAACTGCAGCAATACCTATTATTACTAATAGAAGTTATCACAAGAATTAAAGACCAGTATCAGCGTGCAAACAATAGGATAATGCGATGCCACTCTGGATAGCTACGTTATGCAAGTCAGCAAATGGAATATAGCAATTTGTTGACTTCAGGTCGGCTTCTGTTGGCGACCAACAACACAATTGCTTCCAGTTTTACATTACACGTGTCAATTAACTGTTCGGTTGTACAGGTCAAACATCAAACACCAAACACCTATGAAGATCTCAGCCCAAAGTAGCATTACAATAACAATGGCAATTGGCATACAAAAGACAAAGAAAAACCTTAATATCAGTAATAAGAAATTTCATTATGACAATATTTCATGCCAACCAACTACCAAGGCTGACATGTTCCCATGTTTTTTTTCCTGTAGCAACAAGAATATGCAGTTGAATCAATACAGAAAGGAAAAGCACAGGCCTTAGGTGCCTGAAACAGAAATACAATTAAAACGACGGAACGACCCCAGAAAAAAGCCGTAAAAAATCAACAACAGAATTGAAATATGTACCCATGTTCATGGACTTTTTAATTCTAGACAGCAAAAATGAACTGGTATGGCCAACTTCTCCCCATGAAAAAACACACCCTCAAAGAAAAAAAATTATTCCATGGTGTTCGAGCAACGCAACGCGGTGACCCGACACCTTTATCCACCACATATTTATGTGGAGTCCAATACTAAGGGCATCTCTAGTGCACTACCTAAAATCACTACCTAATGTGCCCTAACTAGTTAGCTAAGAAAAACCTCAGAAAATGGTCTCTAGTGCACAAAAATTGGCTCCCTAAAATCCTAGGTGGCATCCCTCACTACCTAAAGTGTCCTAAGTGACTACCTAAATTTGGGGAATGACTTAAAGAGAGAGATAGAGAGAAGGGAAGGAGAGAAGAATTTTGTGAGACCACTTGGCATCCCTCACCACTTAAATGGGTCCCACTCTAAAAGATAATGAACATTTTTAGGGAGCTCCATTAAAGTGCATTTCTCCTTAGCTAGCTAACTAAGTTCTTAGCAAACAAAATAGAGTCCCATATGTGTTTAGGTGTACACTTTAGCAAATATTTTTTAGGTAGTGCACTAGAGATGCTCTAAGTGTATAGATTGCACAAAAAATATCAGGTGAAAAAGGTATTGAGACATCACGTGACAATGCCAAGACTCACGAATAATTATTCCACAATGAATGCTCATAGAGCCCAAGCCCAAAGTGAGTCCAACAACACGTGAAAGCCTGAAAAGAAACTGGGCTGCGAGAGTAGGCAAAAAGGCCCACAAACACGTGCCATCGTGTAAGGTTAGAATAGAGACCGACACTCACCTTTGTTTAAGGGGAAAGTGCAGAGCACGCGCTATCAAACCGCGCCAATGCCCACGGCTCCCACAGAGGGAAGAGAAATATCTGGATTGTATTTTTTTTGGACAGTTTGACCCCGAACAAATGCACAACTGTCCCAAGCAAGAATTTCCAGCTATTTCTAACGCGGTTCGGTTCAATCTGAAAAAAAAAATAAACAAAATAAACAAATACTAGTAGTTCAATAAATTACTCCAATTAACGAAAGTCTGACTGGAATGCAGTTCAGGAAAAAAGGAAGGAAAAAAAAAAAAAAGGTCTGATTGCAATAAAATTAATTTACGAAACAAGTTAGTACTATAATTAAAAACCAAAAAATGGACAGATGTCACATCGGAACGAAATTCCGTCAATGGACATCGATGACTTCTGTTAGAAGGGTGCATATGGTAATGCTAATGGCCCAGTTTCTTTGATTTCCCCTTTCATGCACCATCCACTTCAAAAGAAAATTAAACCTAATATTCAGCTAATTAAAGAAGACGCAAACATTGATAAAATTAACAGATTAATCAAAACGAAAGAAGATGATGACGAAACTTTGAAATTCAGATTTGACAGGCACAGAGAGAGAGAGAGAGAGAGAGAGAGAGAGAGAGAGAAGCACGCCGAGGAGTGTTTTGCAATAGTAATTTTGTGCGAAATGATGAGAAAAGGTCCAGATCATCTAGTAATTTAACAGTACTTTTTGAAATCCAGAATCAGAGAGCAGCAGACAGTACAAAAAGAACACAATAGATTAAAAAATTGAAAGCTTTTTGGGAAAAAGGAAGAAGACCTGGAGTTGGTGTGGCCTTGTAATCGAGAATCTTCAAGTGCAGTGGAGCCGACGAAGGTTTGGGAACTCGAATCCGGACGGCGATATATATGCAAGAGGATTTGGAAGCACAGTGAAGAACAAAATTCAAATCCTCGTCTAGAGAGAGAGAGAGAGCGGAGGAGGAGGGCCCGGCCGATTGGGGCTTTATTTTGGAATCAACAGAGGAAGGGGAGTAGAAAAAGACGGTCTTGATTTCTCATCTCTTCTGATGGTAAATGGGGGACTTTCTCACTCGGAGATGGGACTTTGGTAGGAATTCTAAAGTCAAAACTAGCACTTTCATTTGTTCCCACAATTTTTGTTCAACATAGTTTAAACCACATATATATGTATATATAACTAAAGCAAAATTTAAACTCTCCAAAGAATTCGATACACTTTCCTCCGGGTAATAATTGTGCCACTACGATAGTACTACATTGTAAGACTCAGAGGTGTCCAGCGGATCAACTGATCCGTCTAATTTGTTCAAATCGGTCAAACCGAACCATCCGCGAATCCACTCGAAATATGTTACGGATGGATGCGAATACTAATATTCTAACTTTGGCGGATTCAGTTCGGGTTCAGTCCGCCCAATCCGCTAATCTGCCAAATAATCCTTCTTTGATCCACCCAATCCGCAACCGAACTGACCTAATCGTACTTCATTCACGAACGGATGCGGATGGAGAATACGCCAATCCGCAACAAGCGGATCGGTTTGATAACCGACCAGATTCTCTCAAAACGATCCGCGGACAGCTCTAGTAAAGACTCAGTGAGAGTTTTTCCAATAAATACTACTCAGAGTTTTTTTCATCCAGGGATCCTTTGTTCTTTTAGTTGTCTTTAAATATTTCATGTCACCACGTGACACGTAAACACTGATCACAAATAAATTTGCCGCCGTCCAGTGTACATGAAACCCACAACATCTAACAGTTGCAAAGCCATTTGCGATTGGTGTCAGTAGCTGTAAAATTTCTATTTCCATGTATATTTTGGTTCTTTTATCTCATTGTTGACAGTTTTACCCAACCACATGGAAAAACAAAATTAACACTATCTCGAAACCCAAAAAAGATTTACAAAAAGGTCGATACATACAATACCGCTATACAAGTTGGCTTCCCAAGATTTCTTTCCTTCGATGGCCTTGTTCATATCATAGTTTTTGTTTAGTTTTGCAATTATTACACTCATTTCTCTCTATCTCTCTCCACTCATTACATCTTTTTCCAAAACTAAACTAAATTAAACTGGTCATGTTCGTTTTCCAGTTTAGTTTTAATTTTAGTTTTGATGACATCATCATTTTCTTCATTTCTCTCTCTATCTCTCTCCACTCATTACACTTGATGACATTATCAAAACTAAACTAAATTATCTAACCAAACACAGCCACTAAAACTACTAAACGAACAAGGCATTTTATTTTTGAGGTCTTATGATGGTAGAGTTTCTATTAAAAAATACCGTCTTGTCACTGTAATCAAAAGTTGGTGTAATTTTCTTTTAAATTGTATTTTTGTAATGTATGTGAAGAAAATAAATTTTTAAAAAATACCATTGAAAATACTGAGAATACCGAAAATGCCTGAATAGAAATACTCCGTATTAGTGCCGTCTGAAGGCTATAAGTGGAACTCTCTAATTCCCAAGGGTAAAGAGTTGGCTGTTGTAAGACGGGAAGTAACTTTCGCTAGATTAATAGGAGTAATCAATTCCACTTCAGAAAGTGACTTCAATTAAAAGTGGCCCCCCTAATTTCAAGAAACAGAAGGGAAAAAACAAAAAAAGTGGGCCCTAATTTTAAAGGAGTACGTAAGACTCACACCTTGCGTACTGATGTTGATATTTTCCGGCGGGAAAATACAGGGATTACGTTCATATTTAAAAGGCACTTAGAAATAACCAGTATTTTTAGGGCCGGTTCCGCCAACTTTGGTTTTTTTACTTTTTAATTTTTTTGAATTTTGGTTGGAAGCGTTTCTGAATTTGAAATAAGTTAATAGAAGTGTTTTCCTTTCTTTTTATTTCATTTTACAAAGCAGAAAATAAAAGAAAGTGGAAAGACAATATAAAAGAAGATATAAGGAACATAAAGATGAGAAAGAAAGTCTCAAATGTGAGGGGAATTTTGTATATATATATATATATATTGTCTTCTTTTCCTTTAGTTCCAAATAAACTCTAAATTACTTTTGAAGTTCGAGAATTCAAAATTACAGGGGAGCGCATTTGTTGGGTGACACCATCTAGTATTTTTAAAGGAAGAACGTCAATAAAGTCGCTTTTTTATGGTTGGCAGCATTATATTTTGGGTTAATCTTTACGTATAAAATGGATATGAAAATGGTTTTCTCGAATTACTTTTGAAAAAAAAAAACTCCCAGCGATAATACATCCATTTTTCGGGAAAAGGATTTTCATATTGATGAAATCATCCTTTCGTTTTTTTTTTTTTTTTATTTGATTGGCCTATTTGTGCAATCTCAAACAGGCTCAAAACCTCTATGATGTCACTTCCTTCGTTTCAATTTGTTGTCCAATCTTGAGTTTCAACTCGTTAAGGGAACACAATAATTATTATTAAAAAACTTTGAGTTTCCATCGATGCCATCTCCTTTTTGATAATTAATGAGATTGCTCTTTCCCAATATATCCAATACTATAATTCTTGAAAAATAAAAGGGCACAAGTGGTGGCTAGCTCATATAGTAGAGCTCTTAGATTTCCCACACTGCATCATGGGATCGAGTCTCATTCCCCCATCCCCATGTAATAGAGTAGGAATAACAAATGACAAAAAAATAAGAAATAAATAAAGGGCTTTAAGAAAGTATCATGATGCCCATTATCGCGAAAGAAAGTATCACGATGCCTCCTTTGGCTAAATTTAAAAAACTGATTTTTTGGGTTTTTTTTCGTTCTGTCTTTATTCAAAAAAAAAAAAATTGGATTTGTTAGTTTTGCGTCGAGATTTTGTGGTTTCTGGATTTATCTCGTCAAAATGAATCCAAAGAGTATAAAATTATGGTCAAAAGTAATATTTTTTTAATAAAGCCAAAAATAAACCAGTTTTTTTATTATTTTTTGACTTTATTCACAAAACTTTACGTTTGGCTAATAATTTTAAACTTTTTAGATTTCTCTCGTCGAGACAAGCCAAGAAACCATAAAAAATCGACAAAAAACTAACAAATGCAAAAAAAATTTAAATAAGGACAAAACGAAAAACCCTAAAAACCTGTTTTTTGGATTTAGCCAAAGGAGAATTGCTTAATTAGGCTCCTTCCACGTGATGTTCCAAAATTGCAGGGCCAATTGACAATATTGTAGGCCGGATGCCAGTCCTCTTCATTGTCTTATCTTATGACCCAAAGAAAGTATCACGATGCCCATTATTTTGTCTTCTTTGACACGTTTATTAGATCACATGGGTCATGCCAATGATTTTTGTTAGCTGAGAGCTTATTTTGATTTTTATATTCCTCCGTAGCTCTCTCTGTTGTATTGTTTATATTTATAAGATTTTGAAAATATAAGATTTTTGAAAATATAAGATTTTGGGCATATTATGAACATTTGATGGATTCGAAGGCTGAAAAGAATTTAAAAAAAAAAAAAAAAAAAAGTGCTTCTCAAATGAAATCTTCCGACAGTATATTGATAGGATTTGGGAGAGTCAATTACAATTTGAAAAGAGTATAAGATTTTGGAGATATTATGAACATTTGATGGATTCGAAGGCTGGGGGAAAAAAAAAAAAGAAAAGAAAAGAAAAGGAAAGTTCTTCTCAAATGAAATCTATACGTAGACTTATTAGTGTCCGCGAAAATTTGTACTAGAGGACATAAAGTGTCTAAAGTTGACTCCAATCGTTTGGCAAAACTTCAAATATTCTCACCAATAGGTTAGTTTGGAAGAGTTTCATGAGATTGACCCATTAATATTGGCAAAAATGTACACATATGCCGATAAAATAAAAAAAAATAAAAAGTACACATACAATCTCGTCTTTTTCCCAAACCACGAAAGTAAAAACAGATAGTAGTATTTACTAATTCATTTGCAATCTTTCTTTTTTTTTTTCTGGGTTATCTTTTGAGAAACACGTATGCCTTCGCCTATAAAGATGAGAATTTTATAATCAACGTGTTCACATGTGGTTCGAGGTCCCGCTAATTACATACTCCCTCCGTCCCCATTTATTTGTCCCTTTTGGGAGTTCGTGCCACTTTTCAATTGATTATATCTCGTAATATACATTCTTTTACATGATTTCTAAAACATTGTTTTATAGAATTAATTGAGATCTATCAAACAAGATCCATATTAAATATAAAATTCATTACGGATTAAAAGTTATAGCTAGTTTTTTATCCGGTTAGAATAGGACGAGGGACCAAAATTTGGGAACGGAGGGAGTATATTACATCGGCCACTGACCGAGCTGGTTCTCCAACAACTAACTACAGTAGTTATCTTTTGAAGCTGAATTTCACACTTCTCTTTTGTTGGCCACTTTGACCTAATAAAAGAAATGGCCTCCCTTAAAAACAGTTTTGTTTCCCTCAAATAAAGGTCGTCTTCATCTCTCCATATGCATGCATGGGTAATACACCATAATTCCATCTCATTAATTAGCACATTCTGCCAGGACCAAGAATCCACTCCTGCCCATGCCCATCAATGATGCTCAAAATTTCCAGAACACGTTTAAAGCTCCAACCACGTCTAACCAACAGTATTACAAATTTTTTTATTTTTCTGCCCACATTTTTCATCGAATCTTCTTTTATCAACATTCTGTCATATTGGCATCAAGATTAAAAATAGTGGTAGCGAATTGCATTGCGGTCACAATAAAAGGTGAAGCGGTAGTGGGAGTCAGCGCCGGCCCCGATGTTTTGGACTGCCCAAGCTCAACCCCAAGCTTGGTCGCTTGGTTGCCCGCTTACAATTAAGTGATCAAAATTACAAATAAAAAGACTTACATGTTTATAAAAAATATAAAAAAAAAAAAAGTCAACGTGAAAGGTGCATCCACACAACACAACGGATTCACAATTAGCAAAAACAAAGCTCTTCACTATCAAAATCACCTCTTTTGCCTTAACCATGCAGTTACCCGACCAATGCGCCATTGTTTACAACTTCGTACTATCATAACATTACAAAAAACTTCTGGACAAAAACTGCAAATTAACATTCTGTTACGCAGATCCTCCCAACAGAAGAATGTAACTGTCCAGATTATGTTCCAGTCTTCCGACGGCCAACACGGGCTACAAAACCAGCCTTGATTGGAGCAACAGATCGCCCAGAGCCACACTACAACAGCAATAAAAATCATAATAAAAGTTGGTCAATTTCCCAGCCTAGGCAGCGAATTTATAACTTTTTTTTTATCAGCAAAGTTGAATAGAAACCCAGTGCTTGGTTGGTAACTTCCAACCGATAACACAAATGAACCCAGTAAATAGAAAAATCTACGCAGCCCAGAAACAACGAATTAACCTTTTTTTCTTCTATATATTTCACTAAAGTGGCCTCAGAACAGTTTCAAATCCTCCGTCATTTACAATCGGACAATGTAGGCAAATGTTCAAATCATCATAGGCCTCAAAAGAAACATAAAAATAGTTACTCCAAAAGAGATATAAAGGAAATGGAGAAAACTTCATACACCATGATATATAATATCCGATGTTTATGCCTCTATACAAAGGTAAAACAAATCCATCGCAATATGACCCAAGCTTAAATAAAATACAGATGCATTTCTATTGGATGTTCCCTCATTGAATGAGGGATTCCACCTAGACAAATTAATCAGGACAAAGCCTGTGAAAGGTAAGCCATAAATGGGATGTTAAAAAGAAGTTGTGCCAATAATGTGTTTCAAGGTGTTCTTAGCATCTGTTAACTACAACAGAAAACACCAAACAAGATCAAAAGCCACCAAACCATGCCTATGTAAATTAAATGATGATATACTAACAATATTTTGCTATGGTCATTTTGCCTGATTAGACGAATGGATTCCTTTCAGCCACAATATTATAACGTAGAAAACCCTTGAGAAAAGTGGAACATCGCTACAGTAGAAATCCCTTAAAAACCAAATGTAATGCAAAATATGACAAAATTTGTCTCTCAAATATTCAGTTCTTTTGACGGGCAAGCAGCTGTAATGAGGCCTCAGAATAGTTCCAAATGCTCAGTCATGGATATGAACATCAGACAATGTAGGCAAAAGTTTAAATCATCATAGGCCTCAAAGAAAAATATGAAAATAGATATCATTACTTTTGACGGAGAAAATAGTTCTTACATCTTCATATCATGTTGCAAAGTTTGTCATTTAAAATCATGGAGCAGAGGAGCAGAAAAGTATTTCACTTGGATATCCCCACATCGAAGGAGTGAATCAACCCCCACAAATTAATAAGACCAAAAACCCTATCAAAAAGGCAAGTCCTATGCAGAAATAAAGAACATTAAACGCCTCAAACTCTAATTACAAGTTTCAAAGTGCCCGTATCACATTTGGCAAAAACAAAAAAGGGGATTCCAAACCACAAAATTCAATGTTTTAAGCTTTCTTGATGTTGTTCTGGAGAATAAATATGAAATATTAACAGGCCTCAGTATTGTTTATATATCGTCTTCATTGATAATACAATCAGACAATGTAGGCAAAAACTTAAACATCATAGGCCATAGATGAAGATTGGTAGCAAGGAAAAGCATCATTACTTTCTCCTTTGAACCATGACAAAGTGGAACATAACAAACTTTCTACAAAGCAATGATGTGTTTTATAAGCTCATATAAAGGCGTATACACAACAAGAAAAGCCATGAGACCATGTTTAAGCAAATGCGTACACACATAAAAAAAAAAAGGCCTTTCTTCCGCGCACACAGGTATTTAAATAATAATACCTTTTCACATCTGAGAAAAAAGAGTCGATTCTCCTTTGAAAGAATTGTGTCTGGACTCTTGCAACCATTGCAGATAACATACTCATCTGCACAAAAATTGAAAAATGTAACCACAACGGGAATTCAAGGATCCAAAGAACTCAACAGCATTGTGCACGATTGAAAATAAGTAAGCAAGCAAGCAAAAAGTCCACTTCTCAATACTATTACTGCCATTAGGCTGTCATCTTAGTAACTGTTAGCATCAATTAAGCAACACACAGATGGAACTTGGAACTTACTGACATATCTCCGCAAAATCCCCTCAAAATTTTTAGGAGCAAATCTACCCTTCACTACTAATCTTTGTTGCCCATCAAGGGAGCCATTTGTCCCCATTTCAGCCAGCAAGAAAGTCATGACATGCTCTGGTTGCCTATGCATCCTGGAAAAGAAGAGGAGGTAGTTGTCAAGCAAATTAGAGAAATACATTGCAAGCATTTGTGCAGGTTTCTTGACAAAGCTGAAAAAAGCCAACCCAACCACAAGGTAGGGATAGTTCAAGAGCAGCAGCAAAACATACGTCTTGCAGAGATCCATGAAGTTCACAAAAACTGTTTTCTTTGTGCCCTCCCGAAGAACTTGTGGCGGCCTCATGACTGTTCTACGTCTATCTCCAGCAAGCTCCGGATTATTCTCACGTAGAATATTGAACACGCGGCCCATAAGCTGCACATGTTTTGATGTAAGGTAATTAGATCCACCACAACTCAATAAAAGTCCTCAACCTAAAAGCAGTTTGCCTATTTTTCTCTCTCTTCTTTAAGGTAATGAGACACCTTGATATTTGATAGCCTAATGAGATAATGTTACGGAAGAAATACAGTAAGAGAAAGAAAATTATACATTACTGATGTGAAAACCAACAACTCCAAATCCACACAACCACAAGTTGAGAACAAAAGTATTACCAAAGGTTACACTAAGGGCAGCCAAAGCATTGTTTAAAGGGAAGAAAAGGTTGGGCATTGTACCTCCTCATATTCATAATCTCTGTCGCTCCCTTCCCATGGAAACTGTGGTTGCAGGATGATACCTTCTCCCTCTTCATCCTCTCCAATATGATCTACAAAGTGGAGGGAAGCTTCTCTATTATCATTGAATTTCAATAGGACAACCATACATCTTATATCACTTGAAACTTAAGATTTCCAGCTACTTAATGCAACTAGTGATGGCAATACTTACCATCTAAATCATCCACTGCATTGTCATTATCGTCACTCAAGGCATCAGTCTGCACCTGAAATAAATAAACAGGGTCACAAAACTTTTAGTTACACCTTTAAAAGATCCTATCGCTCAAAAGAAATAGAATGATAACTTGCCGGTTTTCTCTTCTTCTTTTTTAAACCAGTAAAGGTACTATCAAGACCATCAGAAACTGCAAGTATAAAGCAATGAATTGGGTCAACAAAATAACATATACCTCAACAAAGCAAAGATGCGTAGAACATGATATGCAAGAACTTTCCAATCCTCATGTGGAGTTCATATACCTGACAAACTTTCAGTTTTCTCAGCTAACTTGTCCACATCATCATCTGCAGGATCTTGAATTACGACTTTCTTCTTTTTCTTCTTTTTGGATGGATCAAATGGGGCAATCTGCAACGTATGAACACATTAACACAAATAAAAACAAGGTACATACCCCTACCAATGCCATTTGGCTAATTGGTCAAGCGCCACAAGATTGTAAACCAATGGTAACGAAATACAATGCCTAATTAACAAACTAAAAATTTCAAAATGAACGAGATTCAGCTCTCATGAGGTATCCACAGCGAAAGCCAAATGGCTAGATGCATTTGCATAGTCTAATAAGTGTGCAGTAGATATTTTGCTTTTCTTAGTAAGCAAAGCAAAAAATTCAGAACGGCCCAACTGAGACTCATCCTAACGTTTGATTATTGCTCTCCTTTTCCACAGTTAATTTTCAAGAGAAATATTGGCATTGTAGTATCAGTTCAAAGCCAATACTCCAAAATCAACCACATAGGGATTATAAGCTCAAACAATGAAACTACTCGCTTTTAACTCAGAAAACCGACCGAGGTCGACAGGCCGTGGCGAGGCTCATGTCGCAGGAGCGAGACAGAGACTTGCATATATTCCTTATGCGATTCAGTCTCCAGTATATTGAATTCAATTTTCCCATTTTAGTACTAAAAACAGAGACTTGATCCAAACAATGGAACGTGGATAACAGTATAGATACACTTACATCTGCCACCTCCTCCTTCACTTCGTTTGCAGTTTCTTGGTCAGCCATGATTGAACCAAAATCACTCTTCAACAAAGTAACACTACAAACAAAAAAACATAAACAGAAATGTGTCATGAGAAAAGAAACACGACAGAATCAATTGAAAATGAGAGAATTAGAAACAAATTGATGAAGCTTTGTTACCTCTGGATCGAGAGATGTCGCTCTTTCTCCTGCCGCAGCCAATGATGCAGTTTGATTTGTGTCTGTCTGAGACTCTCACGCAATGCACACGGCAATGCCTTACGCCTCTTATTTATTACTGTATTACTGCTAGTGCTAGGGCTCTATCTAGGGCACGGGCCCAACATTATGAACTTGGGCTTATCTGCATTTACGTGTGACGATCTGGGCAGGTCCAATCCAATGTTGTGGGTCAAGGGGCCCATTGGTAATCGGGAATAATGCAATAATACAAAACTTGTCAGAAGAAGGAAGTGACTACCAACAATTGTCACCAAGTAAAGTTATTTAATTTGATCAAAAAAAAGTTATTTAATTATTTTCCAGAGAATTTTGAGAAATAATCTTTTTGATTGTAATCGAGATAGAACTATTAAGAGAGAGAATTATGATTGTGTAGTAGGCTTTATGACGGTCCTCAAATCAGGACATATTTTTTAGCTTCGAAAGGCTAAAAAGTTTCCGAAAAATCAGGACAATAGACCTATGAAGAGGTAATCTTTCTTTTTTACTTTGCTTTATTTGATGGATTAAGGAGGCGATAAACCATGAGCAATTCTTTTAAGGCATGCAGCCGCAGTTCAATGAGAAATACTGGTGTGCACGCTTGGCATACTGGTGACATGTTCTTGCTCTGTCATATGAATGTTCTTGTTAATTTTTTTTCTACTTTAGAGAAAATAGCAAACGGAAACCAAAAGGGAAAATGAAAAATAATCGGAAAGTATAAAGATAGGACACTAAAGAACAACAGGACAAGCTATGAAATTTTTGTAATCGTATGCACCCTATAATTCTAGAACTATGCAAACTAAAATTTCCTAATCTTGAGAAGAAAAAATCTAAGGTTGATCTGGCACGAAAAAATCTAAAGTTGAAACCCTAATCAACAGGGTGCAATTCCTTGTTTGGCAGGTTTTATTGACTCTTTGTTCACCCAATAGTCTAAGTGGGTTTTTTCTCTATTAGCTTGACTATTGTGTGATCTATCTGTTTCGTGTTTTTTGGGTTCCTTGTAATTCTCCTTTCAAGCCAGCTGTATACATTATCCGGCATTGTAGCATGACTTTTCGGTTTGATCTTCTTCTCTCTCTAGGAATTTAGGGTCAGGGACTCTGTTGTCTTTAAGTGACGGCAAGTCTTGCCAACCTATACACCCAGCCCCTTTGGATGGAGAGTTTTCGAGAGATAAGAAAAGGTTCCGCAAGAATAGGGATTCTCACCCCTGTTTGGATGGCACCAGCAGCAAGAGAGTGAAGGAGAGGGTGAGATTTCGGATCCCCTTTAGGCCATGTTCCACTAAAAAAAAACTAGTTTTATTTTAACTAAAATACCATTCTATTCTACTAACAAAAAACTTCCCAAAAAATTAGTTTTGTTTTAACTCTAAAACCACTCTATTCCACTAACAAAAAAACTCCCAAAAAAA
Source organism: Vaccinium darrowii (assembly GCA_020921065.1). Classification (NCBI taxonomy): domain Eukaryota; kingdom Viridiplantae; phylum Streptophyta; class Magnoliopsida; order Ericales; family Ericaceae; genus Vaccinium; species Vaccinium darrowii. The sequence goes on from CM037156.1 coordinate 38,971,634, forward strand.
ACCAACTACCCTTTACAATAAACTACAACTAAAAAACCAAAAAACACTTTAGTGGAACAAGTTGTAGATTTAAACTACAACTAAAGGTCTAAAAAACTAAAAAATCAAAAAACACTTTAGTGGAACATTGCCTAAAGCTCCATTTCCTTTTTTGCCAAAAGTGGTGTGATTTCATGAGAAAGGGAAGACGAACGAGTCATTGTCAGACTTCCAGCAGCCGTGTGGACCAACACCCCTTCGTCGAATTGTGGTCGTATTTGTACAGTTGTCTTTGTCTCGTCAAGGCGAAACTAAATCTGTGATCAAAACTGAGTTTTGAAGTCGCCGGAAAGAGTTTGGACATCTGAATAGGCGGGAGAGAGTTCGATTTCTCACTGTTATTTGAATGCCTCGTTGAGAAACCACTCTCCTTTCTTCTCTTTTCTTACTAATAGTGTGACATTCGAGTCATTCATCTTTGCAATCAATGATTTACATGCACAAATGAATTTTTACTGGGAAGAGAGTCTGCCGTCGCTCGTGGACAAGAGTCTCCTAATCCGGAATTCAGACTCCTGTGTTAGAGTCAAGGTGTGTCAATGGTCTTTGTCCAAGTCAAACTTGATGGGCTGGTGACTTGGGTCTTTGTGAAAGCTTGTAGCCGTAGCCGAAGGGCAACACTCACTATCGTGCTTTACGTGAGTATTAGTTTCTAAGGATAAGTTAAGTAAGCACGTTTGTCACCTTCTCTCTGTTATGTCAAACTATAGCACTATCTCACAAAAATCCACCCCAATCATGAATAATCTTCTTCCATCCTTTTTTTATTTTTCCACTTAACATGAAAAAATCGTGCAGAGCACCGGAACCACACATGTTGTAAAGGTAAGTAGCTAGGCTTGCCGTCTCCATGACCGAGTTTTCAGTGCCGAGCGAGTACCACAGCCAAAGTCAAATAAAATTTCCTTCTCCATGGTCTACTGGCAGAGTCATTTTTAAAGCACCAAAACATCAAGTGTTATCGTATTCGTGTTGGATTCGTTAGGCGCAGGTACATGCCGAGGCAAGGACCAACGGAGATACATATATGGAACTTCCATCTGTGTTTAACTTGAATTTACATTATTGAAGCTTGTGAACAAGTTCGATTTCGAATCAAACCTAGGCAAGTTTGGCCTCGATTCGGCTCGTCAAATTTTTATTAAGCTTTAGCTTTTGTTTGCCCTCGTTTACGGCCCTAACTTTATACATAGATGACTCATGTACGCTGATATAGAAAGTACTAATCGGTAGACAAAAGGAACTGAACTGCCAACAAATCTAAGCCTTTTTTCTGACACTTAAAATACTAATAGTAATTTTCATTAGAATTTATTAGAACAACTGACAAGAAAAAATTCTCTCTCTCTCTCTCTCTCTCTCTCTCTCTCTCTCTCTTGTGTGTCTCTCATGGCTTTGATGCAGTAGTGTTTTATCCAATGCCCCTCCGGAATAGTCAATTTTCATGACTCAAAAAATGGCGTGAAGATGTTTGCCAAAATAAAAAATAAAAGAATGGCGTCAAGATGTTTGAGTCAATTTTTGATGCAGTTGGCCTTATCGTACACGGCTCTTGATTTGTCCTTTGACAACAGGTGTTCGTCTTGTTTCTCGGTCAGTCAATTTCAGCAAAACATAAGAGAGTGGCCCGAGTGGGAGGTTTACTTGCAAATCCATCAATATAGACATAAGGGCTATGTTTGGTAAGACAGTTTAATTTAGTTTTGATGATGTCAGCAGGTGTAATGAGTGAAGAGAGATAGAGAGACAAATGAGGGAAATAATGATGTCATCAAAACTAAAATTAAACAGGAAAACGAACAAGGTCAAGATTATCTTATGGCACCCTACTATGCGATCATTGCAATAATTTAAATCGTTTATATTGTTTATATTGTATGACCTGTAAAATAATGTATTCATGAAAAAAAATTAGTTTGATTGGATATCGATAGGTATGTCAAATATTGAATTTTGATTTAAAAAAACAGGTGGTCATGAACATTTTAACTTAAAAACTATTGACAGAATCCAAACCGTCCATTTTTACAAAATTCTATTTTTGACATACCTATCGATGTCCGATCAAACTAATTTTTTGAATGAATACATTATTTTTCAGACCTTACAAGATGAACATTTCAGATTATTGTAATGTACGCACAGTAGGGTGAAGCCACCTTAAACCCCAAACTCAATGTCTAAGTTTAAAAGTAAACTAGCACTTTAATCAAACTTGAATTATAATGTAAAGTCTCATTATCTTTTTCATAAGTACTCAAAACGTACCTTTATTTAAAATCCACGGCCTGCAGCCGGCACACTATACATTGACTTTTCAATTTCCCTTCTTAAAAATGATTCCAGCGTGTATATTCGGACACAGATCTAAATAGAGACGTGTCTGCAGGCGGAGCCACCCGTAGGTAATTGACCTCACTCAAATTCTCAAAATTAGCACTTTTGCCACAATTTGAACTTGTTTATGCAAATTTCACCCCGCAAAAATTATGATATTGGCCAAGTACCCTATAAACATTTATTAACTGGCCCTAAAACTCCTTCAAATTGGAAGAAGATCTGTTCATTCATACACTCGAATAGTAACTTTCTTTCTTGTCTTTTCAATGATGTGCTTGTCTATGAATTGACAAACACGTCTTACATGGTTATTCTATGTATTGGCATTGTTGTAGAAGTATTTACTAAAAAATCTTGTGAGATTCATATCTTTGTTCCGTTTAAGATTATCTAAAATCGATTTATTTCTTGTTTTGTAGTTAAGGTTTTGACCTCACTGACTGGGGAAAAAAAAAAACCTAGCTCCACCCGTGGACGTGCCCAAAGCCTTTTAATGTGTACAACTCTAATATACATAATGTTGGATTTACGGACAGCAAATCCATTTTTAATATTTTAACTAATCCAACATGTCTGCATCTATTATATATAATTATATATCCCTTGGATATGGATAATGCAGACTTGATTAATTAACTTCTTAAGAGGGTCCTTACTTCTTTAAGTATATTTCTTTTTTAAACTGCTTACCTTTAATGTTGAAGGAAAATTTTAGAGACACTAATAAATAAAGTACTAACTAATGTACTAAATGAGCATGTAATACTATTTTAGTATACTAGTCTATCCATGCATGTACTGAATAATGCACTAAAGTGACAGTGCAATGTGTATATTTAGTGTATAGTTTATATGTTAGAATGTTAATGCGTATTTGTGATAGCTGTGAATGCAAATTTTAAATTCCTTCCTTCATAATCTAGATTTTAGAGTTTAATGGAAGCAGATAAATATGTTTTCTATAACTGTAAAATTACGATTAAGCTACAGTTAAAGCTGATGCTATTTAGTGTAAAAAGCTGACAAATCAGTTTTTGTAAAACTTTTAACCTAAAATCTCGTCCAAAAATCTCCAGAAGTTACTTTACCTCAGCTTTGGAATTTTCAGAATTTGTCTCCTTTTTTAGCGTTTCAAAAGCGGTAAATATCTAAATTTTTTTGCGAAAGCTCCAAACTTAATTTAAAAAAGCAATCTCAAAATCTACAAAAATAATTTATCATAAAAGTTGTAGCATTGCTCTATTTGGAAATCAAAGAGACTGAATTGCCCTTGTTTGCATTGACATCACCATTTGCAATTTGCAAAATACTTTATGTGGGTGCATGATAAAGAATGATATGGAAAGTGGGTAAGACTACAGTGGAAGGCGGCTGCTGCCAATTGGCCGTCGAACGCTATTTTGTGGCATTATTTTAATCGTTGATCTTTCGAATCTGTTTGGTCACCAACCGTAGGACCCACCAAATCAATTTTCTTTTTAAGGCTTGGTTTTCCATTTGCTAAAATGGAAATTTGCTAAAATTAAGTGAATGATTTTAGCAAATAAAGTGGGGAGGAGATTTTAGAAACAATGAATCTGGACATATGTATATCCAGATTCATTGTTGCTAAAATCTCCTCCCCACTTCATTTGCTAAAATCATCCACTTGATTTTAGCAAATTTCCATTTTATCAAATGGAAAACTACCCCTAAGCCATTCCAATTTTCATTGACCCCCCCATTAAATTAAATTTGTACAGTATCATTTTCAATCCAATCAATTTGCACTTGGCAGCCGCCGGCAATTTGTGGCTCTGTTTTTTCTTTTTTCTTTTTAATGGGCTTTTTATTCCGACTAATCTTAAATCCGCATAAATCAAATTATCCGATTAAATTTGAAGAATAGTATGTCCTGCATATATTCCATAATTGTCCGACTTTATTTCACTTTTCGAGTTGCACCAAAAAAAAAGAAAAGATTGACGAATGAAATAAAAATCAGTGGTCTATCTATTGATATAGTTATTAATGATTTCCATGGAGTAACGTTATAAAGTGTGTTTGATGATTTATGAAGAAGAGAGAGTTACGTAGCGTGTTTATTTATTTCTTTTTTTTGTTTCATAGTTCTTTCTCTATACTTATTAGTATTAGGTAGACTTGATCTCTTATACTCACCTGCTTCGGTGATACGTCTATTCGTACTATAAGAATATCTGTAAGCGTTACCAAATTAAGAAGGTGAGCGGTGATCTAGTATACTACTTGTTTGTTAAGGTAACACGTCTATTCACACTACAAGCAGGAGGACCACAGAAGGTGAGAGCTATCCCACTATCATTTTGCAGTTGCCTCGAGCCCATGTGCTTTTGTGAGAATTTTGTGAGTGAATGTCAAGAGAAAAAATCATATATCCTTTTTTTATTAGCTCATTTTGTGTTTTGGTTGCATCATGTTTGAAAGTGATTCAATCAGTACTTACTTGACTACTTCTATTAAGAACCTGTCAAAGGAGGTGGAAGATTTTTGGTCTATAGAAAATAAGAAAGTGGAAGATTTTGAGAAGGTGCATAGAACATTCTTGGAGGACCCCTTGTGTTGAAAAATACTGGAAATGTTCTACTGGGGTAATAAGAAAGTAAAAAGTGTTTGTCAAAATTAGAAACTTGCTATTTTAGAGGTTTCCTGAGATCTATTAGTGAGAGGGATCCTCATGATTTGAAATTTCCAGGTATCTGCAGGAAGTTCTTTTGTTGGTCAATCTCTTATGTTTCATCATTTGGTTGTAGCTAACAAATATTTAACCCAACCCTAAGGGTGGTCGAGTGGGAGCAACAAAAACTAAGAGGTGGTAGAGGTGTAAACGAGCCGAGTCGAGCTGACCTTTTGTAAAGTTCAAGTTCGGCTCATTTAGCAAACAAGTCAATAATTGAGCTCCAACGAGCTGAGACAAGGTAATTTACTTAACAACTGGGATGGAGGCAGGGGATGGCTAATAGGGACTTATCGCCCCTATTACAATTTAAAAAAACCCTACTATTACATTGAATATATATATATATATCGTCAAATTATATAGTCTCCCACTCCTCCACATATACAGCCCTCCCAATTACGTAATAATCCTAGCTCTGTCCCTGTTAAACATTATAAAGTGTGTTTAATGATTTACGAAAAAAGAGAGTTACACAGCGTGTGTGATATCTTTGCTTAATAATTTACGAAAAAAGAGAGTTACATAGCGTGTGTGATATCTTTATTAATGATTTTCATGCATGGAGTAACATAATAGCGTGTGTTTGATGATTTACGAAAAGAGAGAGTTACATAGCGTGTTTATTTATTTATTTTTTTTGTTTTATAGTTCTTTCTCTACACATATTATACTTATTTATTTGGGTAATATTTCATGTAGTGGGCCGAAATTTAGCAGTCCAAAGGGGGCTCGATGGATGAGCCCAGAGGGTCCAGGGCCCAGGTGGACCATTAAGCCCAATGTGTGAACCAATCATGATGGGCCATCCGAGAAGGGTCCATCCGAGACGAACCAGTTTCTCGGCTGAGATAAGCCATGATCCGGACGAGTCATCCGAGACGATCATATCCGAGATGGCTCGGAAGGAAGTTCCGAGATATCGGTGACGTCCTTTGTGACACCCAAGGCGGTTAACGCTCGTAACAGACTTGGGTAAGACACATGTGCATGTTACAGCTGTCCCTCCGTCAGCATGACGGTATCCAAGCGGTTACGCTATGTGTCAGAGCTCCATTGGAAGGCGCGTGCATGCAATGATCACAGATCTGGCTCGTGATGCTTAGTGACGTCATCCGAGATTACTAATTTACCCCTGTACTTGGGGAGCCTATAAATACGAAGTGAAGGAGCCCTGGCAAGGTCTGGTGCTTCATCACTTCCAATCTCTCACTAGACCGTCGGAGTGCCTTCCCTGGCCGCATTCCGGCCAGGTTTGGCACTAACGCCGGGTGCTACGTGTGCAGGAATTCCTAGAGAGATCCACTCGTCACTCACTCGGGTCAAGAGACATTCAAAAGGTTCATCTGAAAATTCAGGGCACCACACGTCCTTCGGAGAATAGGAATATGCACAAGCGTTACCAAACAAGGTGAGTGTGATCTGTTATACTTATTTTTTTGGATAACACGTTTATTCGCACTACAGGTGTAACACCCCGAAAATTGGGTACGTTAAAAAAATAAATTTCAAAATTTATTTAAATAAAATACCAACTTCATTAAAAAAAAATCCAAAGAATACTTAATAAATTTCTTTGCGAAAATTAAAAGTAAACTAACTTATTACAACTGAAATAAATTGAATTCGAACACTGTCTGAAAAACTTAAACATTTATTAAAAAAAATCCAACGGAAATAAAATGACAGAGCCATCTAGCTAATTCTACTGATAAAGCCATGAGTCCGCCACTTGATCCCCATCTAGCTGCTCCATCGCTTCATAATCAGCAGGCGACTCCTCATCTCCCTCTGTACCTGGCGTTGGGGACACCTGGGCCACAAAAAGTAGCACAGTGAGAGGTAAAATTACACTCAGTAGGGCGCCCTAAACCACCCCTTTACTAAAGATATTCATGCAACAAATGCACACATAATTGAAATTTTATTTGAATGAAATACTCAGATTTTTGTCATCATTACTCAGCACATCGATTCACAAAATTCCACTATTCTCATTCTTATTTCCGACAAATATTTTCCATCACCGGCCTCCATTCACAATATACCTCAGGTGCTCGATCACACAGTAAAGCCACCTCGGGGTATACTGTGCAAGGCTCACGATTGATCACACATTGATCAATCTCCATCTGGCATCGGCTCCCACTCACAGTATACTTCCGGCGCCCGATCACACAGCAAAGCTACCTAAAAGTATAATCTGCACATGGCTCACGACCCATACCGGACGCGTCCCAACCCCAAATATCGCGATTATATTCATTCGTCCTTACACACAAAACGTTTCAATCAAACGTGCTTAATAAGTGAATTCATGCATCACGTGGGTCACTATTCACATAAGTCTCACATAACAATAAAAGAATCACAAGGTTAAAGAAAAACTTAATACGGCATGTAAAACGGGCAACTTCCTCGATTTGTTAAAAATAGTAAATTAACTCTAAAAATCACGAATTTTTACAGGGACATTATACTTCACAGTACGAACAGATAATGTGTTTTACTCGAGTTCCAATTCCTTCATTAAGATGTTGAAAACGGGTTTTAAAAGTAATCGTGTTCTGTCTCGTTTTTCCACTACAGCAGAAACTTCGAAAAATCATACTAAATTCTACGTAACTCGGATTAAGACGAGTTCTACATGAACTCCAATTAATTTTTCGAGATCTACAACCTTAACGTTTTGAGTTTTCTCTGGAACTGAACAGAAATAATCGAAAAATAGCAGAAACGAAACTATGCGCAAAATCTCTATTTTCCGACATCATCACTTGTTTACTTCTACTACCCATATGATAATGATCCGACTTCCAACAATTTAACTTTACTTATTTCCACGTACACACAACTATACAAAAAAAATATATACTAAAGTAAAAGTTAGGTTAAAGGTGTCCTACCTCTCCTCCGACAAACTTAGCACGCTAGCGAAACGATAGGATCGAAAAATCACAACTTCGTGGAGAAATCTGTACAAAGGCAATTAAATATCCGCGTGAGTAAAAGAAAATATACTCCGCGAGAAAAAGAGAGGAATTTACCAATGGTGGAGGAGATATAATCCAAAGGATTATTATTATTATTATTATTTTCCTTTGTGAGAGAAAATGAAAGAGAGCCAAAGGAAAAAGAATGAAGAAAAAGAAGAAGAAGGAATATTGATTACCTGTGGAAGAGAGAATTTCCGAGAAAGTGAGGGAGAGATTTAGGGGCTTCAATAGACTTAAGAATAAGAGTCAATTAGGATAGGAATGGGTAGAGAAGTTTAGGGAGACTAGGAAAGTGGGGAGAAGAGATAGGATTCTTTTCAAATTAAATCACAAGTAGATACACTACAAGATTATCTCTATATTTACACTATATAGTTATCCATTAGTTAAGGATAATTTCAAATTATAAATATCTTTTGTTTTGCTAATAAAATAAAAAAATGATTAAAAGCCTATTAATATAATTAATAAAAATCGGGCCGTTACAACAGGAATATGCATAAGCACAACCAAAAAAGATGAGGGCTATCCCACTATCATTTTGCAGTTGCCTCGAGCCCATCTGCAAGACCAAACATGGGTTTAATGGTTTTCATCTAGTGTTTCAAGTTATATGTGTTTCAATTTTTTTCAAGGTATTTGTGTTCCGATAAGGCACTTAACAATATCAAATCGAATTGATTTTTGATAGAGTTGTAGTACTCGGCGAGCTCTACACGGTGGATGTCTCCGATCGTCGGAACAATGCCGGCGAGGCGTCAAAAGTCGCCGCACAGCATGATGCGCACACCCCCCTTTGTCCCCAAGAGAAAACATCATATATCCTTTTTTTTTTTTAGCATTTTTTTTGTTTTGGTTACATCATGTTTGAAAGCGATTCAATCGGTTGTGACTTATAATACTCCCTCCGTTCCAAAATAAGTGTTCACTATGAAAAGTAGTGCATTATTTTTTCAATTTTTTTGCACCGAATTAAAGTATTCATCGTGTACTGCAATTCAGTGTGAAGTTTTTTAAAAAATAATACACGAAAACACTTAATTTTTTTTATTTGAAAAATAGTACGATTTTCTGTAATAGACACTTATTTAGGAATGAAGGAAGTAGTAAGTATCTGACTACTTCTATTAAGAACCTGTCAAAGGAGTGCGAGATTTTTCGTCCATAAAAATAAGGAAGTGGAAGATTTTGAGAAGGTGCATAGAACATTCCTGGAGGACCCCAGATGTCCAAAAAAAAAAGGAAATGTTTTACTTTTAGGATATTAATAAGAAAGTAAAAAATGTTTGTTAAAATTAGAAACTTGCTATTTTCGAGGTTACCTGTCACCTCTATTAGCGAAAGTGATCCACATGATTTGAAATTTCCACGTATCTGGAAGTTCTTTTGTTGGTCAATCTCGTCTGTTTTATCATTTGGTCATTAAAGTTAGTACTTGGTGAACTTATTTATTAAAATTATAGTTGATTTTAACAATTGGATTACTAAAATTTTTTGAAAAATTAGGCCTTATTAGTGGAGATATATAATGAGCTCTTTAATTTGGTATCAAAATTTTATAAAAATTATGCTCTAATGCATTTTATTTTTTGCTTTAAAAATTACACGTCTTTTCTCAGTGAACTATTATTTTGGAGCGGAGAGAGTTAGAAAAATAATGATAAACTCATGACTTGTTGATGTAGAACAAGTGGCTGTCCAATTCTAGAATCAATTGGACCGATAGAAGCATCGGAGGCCTAAAAAGCTTTTACTCCATTGATAATTGCCAAATTCGACAATGTATTAACGAGCCCAGAATCGGCCTAAATTTGGCGGGCTGAAGCAGAATTGCGGTGCGGTCATGACTTACCACACTAAAGTCGTGATTAATGGTGGATTTAAGGACCATGCAACAGCCTAATCTTTCACGAGCCTTGGGAATTTTCGAGTCTTGAGTGAAGCTTTTGCTTTTATCGAATCAGATTGCATTTTGCGTCTTTCAAGTTTCGTAGCCAAATTCCTTTCATATTTTTGCTTTTGCCGATCTCTATTTTTTTTTTCTTTTAGTCAAATAATATGATGTTAATCAGGCTCGGCCCTGAGATTTTTGGGGCCCTAAGCAAATTTGATAAAGGGGCCTCAAATTTGTTTCTATATATATTAATTGTTCCATACAAATCACAAGACAGCCCTTTGGTTCAGTGGTTGTTTGCTTGAATGTAGGACTTCTACCCTAACGTCACGAAATCGAGCCCTAAAGCAGTCAGCTTGCAGCCTATTTTTGGCAAAAGTTGGAAGAAAAATGCCTGAAAACTACTGTAGGCGAGAATCGTACCCGCGTCGTCACGGACAAACGGCACGCATCTAACCAACGGAGCTAACTAGCGTATTTGTAAGACATTCGACATACATAATACTTATTATGATCTAATATTTGGGGGCCCTTTTATTAACTGGGGGCCCTAGGCAACCGCCTTGTCAGCCTATGCCCAAGGCTGGCCCTGATGTTAATGTAAAATTAAATTAGGACAAGAAGAAGATAATGTCGTATTTGGGAGGGTGAAGTCCACTCACTCAGAAGAGGTTGGGTTGTGAAAGTAGGTAATGCTGAAGGGGACATATATAAATGAAGTGGGAAGTTTGAAACTTCAAAAAATCCAGAGAATATGCATATTACTCGTATTTGGGCAGCCGGCTAATCTCTTAACTTAAGGGAGACTTTCGGTGTTTTAGTCAAACACGTGTCCACTTTCCACCCCAAAATCATATTCTACTTCATACATCAGTTTTTAACACGCTACTAGCTTTGAAAACGCCCTGCCCCTTGCCCCACTCCACTCCACTCCACCCCACTCCACTGGATAAAACAATTACTACTACCTATTTACTCCGTCAAATATTCATTCCAATATTATTAATAAATACTAAAAAATTACTAGTAAAAAATACACAAGAAAGAGACCACATCTGTTTATCATCACGTGTACAAAATTCATAAATACACCCAAGGAAATCACACTCAATACTTTTGCACTTACCTTTTTCTAATTACAATTACTACAAAATAATTATTATCAATAAATAACAAATACTACTTCCTAAGTACAATCTACACAAAATTCTTTTCACCCATCACTCGCACCTCACAAAATCGCCGTAAACACATCGGCTACCCATACAAGTGTTTTTAAGGATAAGGCTTTTTCCAGTATTGAATTATTATGAGAGGCCTATACCGGCCGCACCTCGCACTTTAGTTCATAAGGCGGCAGACCCCGCTCGAAGCACACGAGATATGATGTATTGAGTGTATTTATCTCACGTCAACGAGGAAATCGTCGATGTCAAACTCAACGCTTAGATCGTCTTCGCCGTAGAAATTCTCCGTCACCGTAAAATCCGGCAGGCTTAACGGCATATCGATGCCAAAACCAAAGGCGTCAACGTCACCGTAACTAAACCCACCAAACGGCGTTAATTCCTCGTAACGGAGGGATGACGTCGGCGACGAGTCCGCTACGTTTCCCAAGCCCTCCCCTTCCCCTTCCGTATTACGCCTGCTAACCACCTCGGCTGCCGTCTCGTCGACGTCACAGTGACTTAGCGACGTTAAATCCTCGTAACGGAGGACCGACGTGGGCGAAAAAGCCGCCTCGTCTTTTAATTCCTCCGTCTTACCCACAACTGCCGTCTCCGTCACAGTCGGAAAGTTCGTAACGGCGTCAGGACCCTTCAACATAACAGCAGCCCTATCGTACACCGTCGCGGCTTCTTCGGGAGTATCATAAGTCCCCAGCCAGACCCGCTTCCTCCGGACCGGGTCCCGGATCTCCGCCGCCCATCGCCCCCACGGCCGCCGCCGCACTCCGCGAAATTTCTTCCGGCAACAGACGTCAGATTCCGGCGACCCCAAGCTCCTCTTCTTAACCTGCTCTGGTTTCTTCCTAACCGATTTGTCAGGCGATCCGTCGATGTTGATCTGTTTGACGAGTCTCTTGACTCTCTTTACGACTGGTCGTTGGTCTTCGTCGTCGCCGGAGGAGTCGGTGGCGTCGGCGTCGGTGACTATGATTCTCACGATCCTGCGTCGGGAAGGAGTGGATGAGTCGCCGGAGGTCGTGGATCTCTGGTGGTAGATAGTCTTGGTGGTTTTGATTACTGAGGATTTCGTTATTGGAGGAGGGCCAGGCATGGTGGTGGTGAAAGAGAGAGCTTCTCTCCACACCATGGAGCTTGATCAAGAGAGAGGGTAATGATTTGGGTATGAGATATCTTGAGAGAGAGAGAGAGAGGGAGGGGAAGTGAGAGAGAGAGTGAAGGGGGGTTTATGGCTGGAAGAAGAGTGTGTATGTATAGGTGGGAAGGAGAGAGAAAGAGACAGAGGAGTTGTGGCGGGAAGAGAGTTAAGTTTTGGCGGGAAAAGGCAGTGGCTGGAGTTATTAGTACTACTACAATAATCACAGAGAGAGAGGGAGAGAGAGAGAGAGAGAGAGGGGAAATGAAGAGGGAGTGAGGGCAATTAATAGTGTGTATTAGTGTGTATTTATACTTGCACGGGTTTTGGAACGAGTGAGAGCAGGTATTGCTCTCTCTCTCTCTCTCTGCCCTGTTTAAGTGAGAGAGAGAGAGAGACTTTTCGTGATTCTATTGTCGGCGAAGAAAACAGACTATGGCCCATTTGACAGCTGGCCTCGTTTGACACGTCAAAAGCCTAGAAAATGTGGACCCGGGATCCTGTCGTGCCAGGGTGCCCTGCAAATAAATGATACAATCTCGATCGTTCAAAATGTTTTTAATAAAGTTGTAAATGACACAATTTGGATTGTTCAAAATATTTTTAACGGTCCAAATTTTATACTCCTTTCGTTTCAAAATTTTTGTCCAATCTGCAAAATGAGAACCTGAAAATAGTACAAAATTTTCAAGAAAAATTCATTATTTTTTTGACAATTTATTAGATATCAACGAGTATTTTTAATTTATGAAAACAATTAGAAGTATTTTTTTTTAAAAGACTTATAATTATTAGGTCCTCGGTTTGCGACCGGACAAAAATTTTGGGACTGAGAAAGTCCATTTATTTACACATGTAGGAGTAGTATACTAAGGGAGTGTTCCGCTAATGGTGTTTTTAGAATAAATTAGTTTTTCACGGTCTTTTATGTGATGTGTTATAAAAAATGACCTACCTCGGTTTCACCCCGCTAATGGTGTTTTTAGAATAACTTGGCTTTTCATGGTCTTTTATGCTATGTGTTATGAGAGAATGACTTACCTCAGTGTCTTAGGAAAAACTAATTTTTTGTTAGTCAAACACCCCCTTATTTTAAAAATGTGCTATTAGCGGAGGTTTGTTTATTTTGGGAAAATCCTCTGCCATTTTTTTTTTAACGGAAGAAAATTAAATCCTCTGCCAATTGACAAAAATTGGGATCATTTTACGTTGTCTAAATCGAATGCATGGTCGCATGATCAAACGCCGGAGATCGTAAGTTATGTCCTCCGTCACGATGTCGAATAAAAATTATATATAGTAAATGTGATGTGGAAGATAGGCCGTTGTTTTTTCTTATCCAAGACTCGGGCTAAATTCCATCTCAAAATCTTGCAAGGGGTAAAGTATTTTGTCGTTGGCACATCACATTAGGCGTAAAAAATATGTGTAGTAAAAATCAGTTCTTAAGTTATACTCCAGGATCTGTCTCTACATGTTAGTCTGGTATTTCATTTTAGACAGTTCCAAAATGTTAGTATCTTTACATAAATTAATGTACTTTATTTGATAACTTTCCAATTCTAACTCTACTTTTTTTTTTGTGACAAGAACTATTCTGATAAAAAGTTGCAATGATTATGAGCTAAATTGGAATGAGAAAACTTAAAAAATGTAATGATTATGTCATGAAATAAATTGGAATCCTAAATCGGCCCTAATAACTAATGAGTCCTGCTAGATGTACACCATTTTGGTGTACACCACCTTTGTAGGACCCATTTCGGGTCCCACATAAATAATCGGAGCCGCTCAATATTATTAAAACACTTTTTTTAGGGTCTTCGAAAAAAATCAACTGATTTTAACATCGGTAAGGCCTCGATCGATTCTGCGCCTAATTTTCTAACAGGAAACTAGGCGCAGAATCAATCGAGGCCTTACCGATGTTAAAATCAATTTTTTATTTTTTACAGAAGCCCTTAAAAAAGCGTTTTAAGAATATTGAGCGTCTCTAATTATTGGTGCGGGACCTGAAATGGGTTCCACAAAGGTGGGGGTGTACCCATAGGTTTTTCCCTAATATGTTGGGACGGATGGAATATTTGTGTTCAAGTCGTCGTGTTACCTATTCAAAAAAGAAGTTGCACGGTAGAAGAGAGTGGGAAGAAATGAAAATTCATGAATCGTGATTACATCATTTTGTTAGGCCTTGAAGGTCATATCAAGAGACACGTGTACTCGTGAAGGAAATTATCCCCCGAGTAGTACTCCTACGCAAAACAAAAGAAACTGACACGAACTTTTCATTACTAAATCAAGTGCCCCATGTGATGTGCCCATCTTTTTTTTTTTTTTTTTTTTCAATACCAAAACAGAGTACTATGATTTTCCAATTGACACACTGACCAAATATACATGTAAAATCCTACGTAGTATAACTCATTTTGGCTCAGTCGTAGGTGCAAAGCTTGTCATCTAGGCGCGCGCACACAAAAAAAAAAATCGAATCACTGACTTATTGCTTGTAAAAATCTCGCTGCAACATTACTTGTCAAACACTTGTTTATTGCGCTTTACGAGACAAGTCATTCTCTCACAATATATCGACCTAAAAATTGACTGGAACAAATTTCTGACTTAAGTCGGGAATCCGAATTAAGAGAGATGAAAATGCTAACATGGCTTGAGGAGGTGTTTTTTTTTTTGCCATAAAGAGGAGAAAGCCAAGTGAGAGGAGAGCGTTGAAAAATAAAGAGGGTTAGGCGATGGGGGTTGGTTTTGGCTTGAAGGAGAAGCAAAGGCAAATATGCCAAGTGGGAGCGGAAAGGTACTTCACCAATTATTTAATCCCAACATGAATGGACTCAATTTTTGCTTGTCAACTAAGTGATCACATACTAATAATAATAATAATAATAATACTAGTAGTACTACTAAACTGAAGAAAATATCAGTGGATTCTCGAAATGTTGTTCATTTGCAATCTAAAAGTATCAAAAGCCTTTTCTCACCTCCTTTTTCTGTAAAAAACAACATTATGTTAAATTACTACTAGTTTAAAAAACTGTAATTCACATTTTTGAACGTGAAAACAAATTTAAAGGTCAAAAAAATTTCATAATCGTAAAAACGAAAAAGATGAAATCATTATAATAAGAAACCAAATGTACTGAGAGGCTTCGAAGAGTATGATGTTTTCTTAACGCTGTGACTCGGAAAAACTTAACCGACCGACCGCCTTTCAATTTTTGAACATTGAGTAATAATCTTGCAATTCATCAAGATGGAATGCATATTACGAGGAGAGAGAAAAAGTAGTCCCAAATAATACCATTAATCAAAACGTGTCTCCATCATTTAAACAAATCCCATGTGATGAATTTCCCAAGAAAAAGTCGATCCGGACCCCAATATTACCAGAAACCAAGCAGCCACTATCCTAGTACAGTGACGACCACTTCCGTTAATTTATGGTCACCTACCATTCCATAGAAAACGATTTTTGTACTCCCTCCGTCTCATATTTATTGTCCACTTGCACTATTTACAACACCTCAAAAAAATATTTATATTTTCAAATGTATAATATTTTATCTGTTCAATATAAATCTCGATGAGTTTTATTAAACACAGTTTTCAAAATTGTAAAAATTATTATAGATTGAAAGATACAAGCAATTGAAAATCAACACGCATGCATGTAAATGGACAAGAAATTCGGGACGAAGAGAGTATCTTGTATTGACAATCCACAACTTCAGTGTTCGTTCTTATCTAGGATGGCATGGCACAACGAAATCATGAGGAGAGTGAGCTAATAATAAAGTAGTAGTCCCTGTCCCCCTCGGTACCGATATTTTTGTGAGACTAGTAGGATATCGATTCGGATGTTGGGAACCTCCCGATCCCCACCAGGATCATGCTCTATTATTTTCCACAGTTTATAATAGACCAACATGTTCCTCGACCAATACGTATTTGACACGTGCATAGACTCGAACAATATGTACTCGAGGAGAAAAAGTTGAGTGCTCGTAGGCCGTAGGGTACGGTCACGTGGTGCCTGACCACCCATCTCGGCCCGTCCAAAAGTGCTTTGGACGGCCCAGATTTATCTCAAATCTTTTTGCAATTTGAACCATCCAAAAGTGAAATTTTAGACGGCTAAAATGCGTGGTCGGGCACCACGTGGCTATACCATACACACACCCAAGTTTTTTTCGAATTCGACAAGTGGATGGGTTACACCATCACAGATCATCCAAAATCTTTGGAAATCACTGTCACGGCACCTGAAAAATCTTATGATATGTTGTTTTCCCCTCTCAACGAGTGTGGCTGTGGTAATCTTATTACCACAAAATCAGAACACCTGTTTGTTTTTTGTTTTTTTTAAACGACTTTCGCGTTCATAACAGTTTAAAGGAACATTGACTAATCTTTGAAGGTCAATGACTCAAATTTTTCAGATACCCTATATATATATGGCAACAAGACAGAAAAATTACAAAAGAGGATCATTAAGACAGGCCAAATCAGAAGGAAATCAAAGCATATACTAGAAGAGAAAATGAAGGGATGCCTCAAAGCATACAAGCTCAGTTTGTACCTTCAATAGGCAAAACAAGGACCACCGAGGTGGTTGCCGGGATGGCCGGGGTGTGTGGCACAAGTGTGTCCACTTACCTCCACGTCTGGAGTTCGAGTCCTGCGTGCCCCAACTACACCCTTTGGGTGGCCAGTTGGTGCAGGACATAGTTCTCCCTGTGCCGTGGAGGGCCCTCTGCCATCCTGTTCACACGGTGGTGCCTGTGGTGACGGCCTGTTCTCACGGACAGTAGCTATGGCTCGAACCGGACATTCCACAGGCGGGTCGGGAGCCCGTATGGTCACGCCCAAGGGAGTCTGCAACGCTGGTCGCCCCCTCCCACCCTTTTTGCTGATCAAAAAAAAAAAAAAAAAAAAAAAAAAATAGGCAAAACAAGGGCTGAGAAAAATCCATGACGGGTTTGGCGACCCGCAGAAAAACATAAAGCACAAGTTCAAAAGAATCACTCCCGTGCCAGATTATTTCAATGTTTGTAAAGCAGAAAAAACAATATTTGAATAGAGATAATGGGCCATGACGAGTGTGCATATGCAGGTATCACAAAGATATTCGTGCAAATATAATCTCACAGTTTAGGTGGACAGTTCACCTACCAACAATTGAACATTGACTTCATACATTAGAAAAGTAGAAAGTGAAGCGTAGCCCTTGTAACCAGTAACTAAATTAAGGTCCAGGAAAAGGAACAGGCAGCAGGTGTTATGATCACAAAAAGGATACCAAAACATAGAACTGTCCAAATTCTGAAGCATGTCAAGATCACACAAGTCAAAGCTCAGAAGTTTCCACGCACAGAAGATGCTGTTATTAACCTACCCTAGAATTAACCAACCCAAACACATTTGCAACATCAACCAGAGATTTTCAGGCAAAATTTCTCACCTATAGTTACTAACCCAGTTAAATCTGTGAAACCCATGTGCATCTTATAATACCCAGAAGGATTGATGGTATATGCAGACAGCACTGGTTTCCTAATCGACTCTTTTCTTTCCTTTTTTCTTTCTAAAGAAAGCCCTTGGGAGTGGTGATGGCCAAAGGCAAGCAAAAAAAACCCCTTTCCAATACAGCAAAATGCAAAAACTTCCTAGAATGTTGTGGCATTGCCAAAAAAAAATATCGAAGGATGGAAGCAATATTCCTTAACCTAAGGAATATTGCACGAATGAGTTGAATAATTTAACAACTATTCACAAAAGATTCAGCAAGCAAATCATTAAATTAGAAACAACAAAGCATCAATACATTACAGTTATCTTTTTCCCCTTCCAATGTCTTAGAATGGATATTCACAAATTTAGAGATCCAACTTCCTGGCCAAGCTCAAGTCTAAGAGAGAGACAAATAGACAAATTTCCTTACCAAGCACTTTTATTCTTCCACCCGAGGACATTGGAAAAGGATAGAGTTACAATTCTTTAGAATCGTGGATTCTCTTACCATCATGGCATCATCCCATGGCGTATTTCTGCGTCCAACTGCGAGCAGTGGCCTCATATTTGGCCCTGTCGGTCTTGTACATGTGAGCTATTTCTGGCACAAGAGGATCATCGGGGTTTGGGTCCGTCAGGAGGGAGCAGATGGATAATAAGACCTGACAAAAAAGTTAAAGTTTGAAACAGGAATCCCAAAAGCTTTGAAGATGCTACTCATGGGTTGTGCAACACAAACATTTTTCATCTAAAAGTTAAAACATTTGTCTACAATAAAAGATTGTGAACTCATACCAGAAATAGAATATTTCCTCGAAATTTTCTCAATGGAACTTCATACGTCATTAACTCAGATAGCTTCTATCATGCAGATTCCCTTTTTCTTCTCCATAGCCCGTTCCCTACTTCTATCCTACAACCCTTTTTCCCCATCTCGGGTATGGACATAATTACCACACAAGTGTCGGCCATACACTACTACGGCAGTGCGAGTTGAAATCCCCAGAAATAGAATAGTATGCATCAGTTGGCCTGGGTGATCAATTTTACAAAGATGATTCCCAGTTTAACCAATTAATAGCAACAATCCCTTGAAAAGTCACTAGCAAGAAAAGGTTTGGAATTATATTCTTCTAGAAGCAAGAATATTTTGAAGGTTGTTTCTCCATTCTTTTTCAAAGGCCCCTGCCGCTGCCTGCCCCACCCATAATGGAGTGACATGGAATAAAAAATGACATTACACCACCCACTAGCAAGAAAAGGTTGAAGATTATATTGTCTGCTTTTGAGTTGTCTTTTCACTTGCAAGTTGCAACGCACACAAATAGAGGTTCTATGCTTGGAACTGTTTGAGTTACTTTCTAAACCCGAGAAAGCAAACAAGAGGAAGAAGAGTTCTCATTAATCAGGATGGAGAATCAATAAACCTCTTCATTAATTGATTTTGTCGCCACTGAGACTACTGAAAGAAACATAATGTCCCCTCTTAAAATGGGACGTGTAATCTATCAAGAGTCCTGGCATGGAATAAAGCTAGAAAGTGTCACACAAGACAATCCAAGTAAATACTCAACATCAAATCCAACACAAGGTGTAACAAACTGTCGATTCCAGAGATGGAGGGTTCGCATTGCCTGCCGTCCCTGTGGGACAGCAGAGTCCCCAGGTTCAAGTCCAAGCATCATCCATTCCTTACTTCAGATCAAATGAAGTTATAACTCAAACCATCAGCCTAATCCCCACACCTCTTTCCCTTAGTACACCAACCATGTACTTTTCACAAGGCTGGTGGTGGACCAGTGGTGATGCGGGTCAGGGCGATGAAGAAAGGGCCACTTAGGTATGATTGTGGTGGTCTGGAACATAGTAAAACACCATGCTTGATGTCAGTAACCAAAACAAAAATGGCAGCGCTATCGGTCACCGCTACAGAAAATGGTGGTTTGGTTCTCGAACCCGCTATTGGTCACCGCTACAGAAAATGGTGGTTTGGTTCTCGAACCAGGCGTTGTATTGGCTGGTCACTGGTGCTATCGATGGCACAATGGAAGATATATTTAATGCCAAATATGTTGATGCCACATCAAGTAGTGGTTGACCAAGGAACAAGGCAGTAGTGGAACTTCCAAACAGGAAGAAAACAGAAATGGCAGCTTGGTTGACATGGCGGTGAACTTTCCCTCCCTCCCTCTCTCTCGATTCCGCATTAATTTCCCTTTCAATTTGAATCTATACCTTTCCTATTTCTTTTCCTTCACATCAGAATTCTGTCAAATAGTGATACCTGTTGACCATAGAGACAATGGCAAGTATTTGTAAAGGCCAGACTTTCAACCTTCACCAAAGAACTCGAAATATCAACCAAGGATCCAAATAACTATGTATGTATGGACTAAACCGTGTTAATAGTAATTGTCCGCCTCAGGCAAAGGAAAGTTCAAAAACAAATGGCACCACCAGGTTACCACTTCTATAATGGACTAAGCACCTGCCACCCAATAATGATAAACGTCATACAAAGGACTCTACAAAGTCTGCCAATCGTGTCAAAATGCTACTCCTCAAAACGGTTTCTTCCACCACCAGAAAAGTCCTTGGATACACTCTGCAAATACATTAAAACAGATTATGACCAAACCAAGAACGTTCCTTCACTTCTCTACTATGGCTTAGACCAAGTTCTCTGTCCTAATGTTTATTATAGATTGCCAAGTGTCCCTCATTGTAAAAGCCAACCTTAATCACCCCTACCCTCAACCACCTCAGCCAAGTGAACGAAAACATCCCTCTACTGCTCCTTCATCCCTTCCAAACTCCGGCTGCCATCAGCCACCAAGTCACTGATTTACCCGCTGTTACCATTCGATTCACCCAAAACTTGTTTGTTTAGTTTGTCCCATAACTTTTGAATCCCAAAAGTGGGGAACAAAATTATCACAATCAATTAAGAATCTTTATTAAAGACTATTGAAAACCTAACTCTCATTTGTTGGATTCTGGGTTCAGACCCATATCGCAAAAATCGAATGAATTACATTCAAGGAAATTATCCGGCGCATTTAGCCCACCTTTATGCATCACAGATGTATGGTTGAAATTGATTTTGGCATAATCTAAATAAAGTGTTTAAAACATTCCTAAGGCACGCGCCACAAGCTCCTAAAAGATGGGCAGACCAATCATACAAAGAAACAATACCTAGAAGTCTCGCGCCACCAAGAAACGAATAGGAGCAGAGTCAGATATCTCATGTTATTTAAACACGCAACACCAACTAACATGAATGTAACCTCAGCATCATAATCATATTATCAATTGCGAAACCATGCAACGCCAACTAAAATGAAGCTCTTGCCTCCTACGCAAATTTTAGTCAAACTTGAACCTTTTTCCATCTAAAGTAAAAGTTGCCATGACCCATAAGATTGACACTTGTGCCTGTAGTTTGGAATCAAACAAAGCCAAAATAGAGGAAACTATACTTTTCACAGGCAGACATACTAGAATGACTCATTTGATATCTTATACCTTCTATCCAAGCTATGAGATTTCAACTAACATTTTACAATATCACACTAGCAAAACACAGTTTATGTCATTCACAATACCAACTTTGAAGGCAAAGCAGATTATAGGATAGATTCGAAAGAAGAGATACCATATAGATCATACCTTGGAAATGGTTAATGCTGGACTCCATTGCTCTTTCAGAATGTCAAGGCAAATACTTCCATTGCTATTAATATTTGGGTGGAAGACCTTGGT
Source organism: Vaccinium darrowii (assembly GCA_020921065.1). Taxonomy (NCBI): domain Eukaryota; kingdom Viridiplantae; phylum Streptophyta; class Magnoliopsida; order Ericales; family Ericaceae; genus Vaccinium; species Vaccinium darrowii. The sequence goes on from CM037156.1 coordinate 38,993,208, forward strand.
CCTGAATGCTACCTGGATATTAGTTCAATTAGCCTTCTAATACCACATTGGATCCATATAACTCCACAATATGAAATTTGATTAATGGATGCTAAGATTTCGTAAAGTTTCCTAGTTTTCTAAGTTCTTTTAAGGATAGAGGGATATGATAAGCATACAAACATTTTTCTCATGCTCCTATTCTTTTAAACACCGCATCTCACAGTCACAGGTTTCTCTCTCCCATTATCAACTGCTCATTTCAGTCATCATCCTGACACATACTTGATAACTTGGCAAACTACTTTGAGTCAAACATCTGGTTTTGAGACATTGACTCCTTTATTGGTTGGTTTTTAAATGGCAGTTATTGGATTTGGGTACTTTCACTGGTAAATAATAGCGCGCTTTCATTTGCAATAAAAAGATGTACAGAAATGAGAGCAAAGATCCTTAAAAACGAATAAATTTCCAAGATGTGACGTTTTAACTATCAAATTATCAATAGTGCATAACAATATTAAACTTCTACACCCAATAAAACACGAAATCCAAAATATCTACCTTCGGGGGCTTAAAAGGATAATCTGGAGGAAAATGAATAGAAACCAGAAACACGCCTCCTGCATAAGGGCTATCGGTAGGTCCCATAATTGTTGCTTGCCAATGGAACATGTCTTCGGCTACAGGACCTGGAAAAAAGAAATAAGCTCAATACTAAAACAATTTCACCAAATAATGTCCTAATCAACTGGACCATTAGCAAAACATAACCTATATCTACGAGCCACGATGAATGACATAAACTCAAAAGACTAAGATCCATAACGATAAACGTCAATTTCACATTAAGGGGTTTGTCGCTACTATTCATTAAAAAAATGTGTCAAAAACAAATTTTGATAGTTTTCTCGAGGATTTCTAGATGGAGTTTGAGAGCCCTATCATGGCACATATGAAATATCCACTTCATATGCTATACTTAATCGTTTTAAGAACATGGTTCTACAATAACTCCAATAGGATATATCTTTCCTACCTCCAACCATCTTTTCACAAACCTGCTACAACTAAACCTCTAATATCTACTTGCAATTGAACACTGAATTTCTCCATTTAAAATCCACATATCTCCAAATTAACCCTAGGATACTTCATCAAATACCCATCCTAATCAACTAGACAATTACTTAACAACACCCAAAATCCACAACTACAAACCAAAAAATAACACTAGAAAGAAAAGCAAGCACGAACCGGCACTGCACGATGTCGGAGGGTCCTTCTGCAAATCCTTGAGCTCCTTCAATATCCGTTTCGACGCCATGACCACAACACGCAACCAAATACCTCAAATCAAAGGCGTCTCTAGGGTCAATGAAACGCCTACACAAATAGCAGATCGTCAGCTCAACGAAAAACAATATACAGCGATAACTACCAATCCGATTTGTCCCAGAAACCCTAGCAAAGGAACACCTCACCAAACAACCATAAAATTCAAGATCTGTTGATTATCGAAGACTAAATCCGTACATATGTAAACGCAGATACATACAGCTAGAGAGAGAGAGAGAGAGAGGGCGGTACCTGCGGATGGTTGAATTTGGCGATGCGACGGAGAATCCAGAGAGGAGAGAGAGAGGAGAGGGGGGGGTATGTTGGGTAATAAACAGGTGTAGGAATAAAGAAATAGAATTGACAGCCGGGGACAGCTTCTAGAATTTCGTCGGTAGCTAATAATTGGCGTGCAATTAACGCCAGAACCCCGGGGGCAACCCAAAAGGTACCTACTATTAACCGTTTCTATACGTTGCCGCGAAATCCAGCCTTGCACCCTGGCTAGTATTTCTTTTTCTTTTTCTTCTTTTTTAGAATATATAAATGACTAGCATTTTTTGGAGTATTATAAAAAAAAATCTATGATAGTACCTTTTTTTTTTGGGGTTAAAATCGAACTCAGTATCATCCTCTTCCTTTTTTGATGTACAGATTCAGCATCATTAAAAAAGAATTAGACATTGACTTGGCTTGGAGAGATATGGATGACTTGGTTTTTTTGTGGAAGAATAAGAAATTCGGTTAAATTCAAACTTAAGCAAGTAGTATTATCTCTTTCTTTCTTTCTTTTTTTTTTATACGTAATTGAAGACAAATGGGAAGTTTAAAGAGGTATGGAAGATGCTTTTTTTTTCTTTGGAAAAGTAAGAAATTCATTAATAACAATGATAAAGTATAATAAACAGACCTTGTCAGAGAGATGATAAGAATAAAATCCAAACAATCAACAAAAACGAGAAGACATACTCCCAAAAGGATTGCAAAAGCTATGAAAAGAACAGACGTACATGGAAAAGGCCCTCTAGTACCCCCAAAAAACCATTAAAGAATAACGAGTAGAAAAAGAACAGAAATGCTACAGGTACTAAGTAGTATACAAACTATTACACTAAATGTACATGTGACACTCTTTTATTGGATGAGTCTATTCATGTGATCAATAATGCATTAATGTGATAGTAACATGTGTTCATTTAGTGTAATAGTTTGTATACTAGTTAGTGCCTGTAGCATTACTCGAAAAAGAATACTAGTATAGCACACAACGCTATGGTGCTTAAAACACTTGAGGATTGTCGCAACTATCATCAATGGTATGTGCTCGTTTGCGCTTACGTGTTGCATATTTTTTGAAAACATGAATACTTTTAACATTGTTAAGATTCTTGAGCCTTGATTTTTACCTACGAGCCTTGCGTTGCTTGGACTAGCCATATGATAATGCTATCCCAAAAAAAAAAAACCACGATTCGCATAGACCTGAGATTCAAAAGTGGGCTTGCATAGATCTGTGCACCATCGGTGCAAAAAGTATCGGTACCCATCGAGTTTGCCTGTTCAGGATTCAACTTTTTTCTAACCCGCCAACCAATCCCTTCAAATTGATTGGAGAGATCAACCTCTCCAATTTCACTACTACAAAAATGGTTAAAGATGACACACCAAATTGAAACAATGATAGTTTTTGTCAAACTGTCATCGAAAATATGAGGGTAGAGTTTTGATGTCAGTCTATCCTAAGAACTGTTATCTTTGCGATATAAGATAACGGTTTAGAATAAAAGTACCATCATTATCTCTTTCTTTAATGTCAATTTTTGCTTAGAACTGACATTAAAACAAGACACTTCCAAAAGCCCATATGAAAAACCTTTTAACGTCAGTTTTCCTTAAAAGCGACATTGGAACTAAGCCTTTTTAATGTCAGTTTTAATTAGAACCGACATTGAAGTTGATCATAAAAGATGACGGTAAAAAAGTGTCATTAAACGTATAAGATGACGGTTTAAAACAGTCATCTTATATTTTCAGTGTTTAAAGCAACAGTTTAAATCTAAAACTTACATAAAAAGTGCTCGGCTTTAAATTTTTCGAAAATATAGTATAAATATTTTTGTTGGCCTTTTGTCAACAACAAGCGTGCTAGCCGAAAAATCAAGTAGATTTATTTTTCAATCTCACTTCAATGATCAGTACCGTTCATATTTTTGAACTCATTGATAGCAATAAGCATGCCGAAAAATCAAGTAGATTTATGCTCGTTTGGTATAATTTCATAACACATTTATATTACAGAAATAGTAGAAATGGGTTTTGTTCCAGTGCCGTAATCTTATTTTTGCAAGTTCTAAAATCATAGTATCAAATGAGGTTCAATAAACTTGATTTTTGATATGCTTCATATTTTCAACGAGTTAAATAAAATGAACAGTCTCGACCATTAAAGTGAGATCGCCAAAAAAAAAATTCAGACCGAAATTGGAGAGGTTGTTCTCTTCAATTAGAGAGGAGCTAGACTCCATCCATATATTGACTTTGAAATTATCAAACTTGATCCACTTAGAATGTCACATCATGAAATTAAAGAGTTGAATAGAGGAAGAGTTAAAGTGCATAAAGGGGAGTACATTGTATTTATCTCCAACAGCTTCTTAAAGAGTAGTGTTTTGAAGGGAGGGAAAGGGAATCAATTTCCCAGATTGTCAAACTAAGAAGACTTTAACAGCTGCTAGTACACTTCCAGAAAGGAATATAGTATCTCCACTATATATAATCTTCATGCCTATAAGCACCAGGAGCTTCTTCTTCACTCCTTTTTTATAACTCGCTATCTGCCTCAGTGTAATACTCAGTTTATTATGTCAGCAACGAACTTCACCGGCCGCCGGCGTAGCACAAAGCATTTGTGTAAAGCGACTATCAGGGGAAAAAAAATGTGAATAAATGTTAGCCATTTAATCCCAGTTGCAAACTAGAGAACCAAATCATGCCAGTACAAAGACTCGATGACTTCTTTTATTGCTGTTAGTATTTGTGAACGCACAGCATTGAGAATTACATGAGACTCGATGATCACTTTGTAACAATGTAGACGTTGTTCGGTTTTGGCTTTTAGAAACCCGGTTTTTACTTTTCCGGTGGGCCCCCACATGCTGCCTTTGATTTTCTCTCCTCTCCATTTTTGCAAAACCTTAAAATCGATTATAGAAGAAATAATCGAAATTTTGCGGTTGACAAGTGTTAACCCGGCCCTGACTTCATGTTAAGAAAATTCTTTAATTTGGTTTCGGAATTTCAAAGAATGTTCTCATAAGATTGAAAACCATAAAATCGATTATAGAAGAAATAATCGAAATTTTGCGGTTGACAAGTGTTAACCCGGCCCTGACTTCATGTTAAGAAAATTCTTTAATTTGGTTTCGGAATTTCAAAGAATGTTCTCATAAGATTGAAAACCATATGAACATTGTTGTATGGATTGTTTGGAATTGCTTTTGTTTTCACGTAACCTTCAAGAACAGATTCAAGAAATCGAGAAAACAAATTTAGATGGGTGTTTGAGAGCCTCGTTTTCAGCTTTTCATTTTCAACTTTTTAGTTTTTTGGCTTTTTAAATTATGGTGTATTTTGAATCTAGCTAGTAGGAATGTTTGTGAGAAATGTGCGGAATGCATTTTTGCAATGAGAGTAAAAGAAGAAAACGAGAAGTAGAACGAGAAAAAGCTCATCCAGAGCTCATTTTGAGTTCTTGCTCCAATTGTCAAATTTTGAGGATTCATTTTGCCTGGATGTGTTTTGGGTTTTGTCGACCAATTAGTCAAAACTTAAAAAGAACTTGAAAATAAAAAAAGTTGTCTCCCAAACAGGCCTTAAAAACTGAAAACGTTGTCAAATAGAGTTAATCAACCTCAATTCAAAACAGAGAAATACTTATTCATGGATGAGCCGTGAATAGAGGGTGTTTGCGCAGAACAAATGCAAGCCGTGGATTCTGAGATCCAACGGCTCGGATTAATGCGCAGATTTTGTTTTTGGAATCCGACATGCTTTTAATGAGGAGAGAGAGAGAGAGAGAGAGAGAGAGTGCATTAATCCGAGCCTTTAAATCTCGAAATTCATGGCCCAAATTTATTCGGCACAAACACCTTATTCACGGCTCATTCGTGAGTAAGTATTTCTCAAACAAACAAACCAATGTCAAGAATCAAGATGGTGCTACCCAAGTCGGACTCACCTCACAAGAAATTGAACATTTTGACCTGGCACTTGGGCTGCAACCCACTGTCAATCACATTCTGCTCAATACTTGTGCACAACACTTTCATAGGCAACCCATTCAACTCATGCCCTTCAATGTTCAAACTAATTCTTCCTTTGAACACCACATCAATCACAACTTGCCTGACTTTGTAATTCGACTTCAAATCCTCCACGGCCGCATCATCCACCGCAGACTTCCTAACCCCCGTCGACACCTTCAGTTCCGATACCTTCTTTGGATTCTGCTTGAACGCTGCAACCTCAGTCGTCCCCAGATTAATGTCTTCCGACGAGACTTCCACTGTCAACGCGCTATACGACAAGTCATACCCGTCGTTTTTGTTTGTAGCGTTGATGAGCAGCTGGACGTCTGCACTCAAAAGGGTGCGTTCGTCTTTGCTTGAAATATCGAGTCTGCTGATGTTCATGCTCTTGATGCTGAACTCCGGTAATGCCCCGTTGATGAAATAGAGGGACAATGCACCTAACAGCATGAGGGCAAGAACGAGACAACCGATGATCAAAGACGTCCAGGCGCAACACAGTCTGCGCCCGCGACGTTCTCTTTTTTCGTCGTTGGAGTCCCAATCGTCAGCCTCGTGTTTGGTTGTGATTTCAGATAATTTATCCTCGTCCCACTTACGAGCCTGGTGTTTGGGAGGCATTTCGGGGATATTGTTGCTCTCGTGGCCAGATTCCCAATTACGAGAGTGGCGTTTGGGTGTGGGGAAGAGAACGCGACGGCTTGGAGTTCTTTGGAAGCTTAGGTTGCGGCTGGGGGCTCTTTGCAATGGCGGATTTGGGCCGCTGCTTGATGATACAGGCAACCCAGAAGCCGCCATTGTTAAAAGAACCCTTATTGGGAATGTAATGGAGGACGAATGTGAGTTTTGGACCTCAAATCTGATTAACCACATGTTTCATGTTTTTTCTCCTCTAGATTTTAGGACAACCTCACATCTATAGTTGGTTAATCCAGGTTTTGCATGGAATTTCGGTTGGCTATGGTCAACTTTAGTATGTTACAATTGCCAACTTGAGTATGTTAGCCCTGTTTGGAAATCTACAAAAGGCTCGCTCTATTTTTGGAGTCAATTGTCCTTGTCAAATTTCCATCCAAATTTTTTACTTTTCCAAATCTATTTTAAAGGGAAATGATTTTCGCACCCCCAAATTACTAGGGATGCGAAAATCAATTCTGAGTGATTTTCGCACCCCCCAAATTGATTATCGCACCCCCCAGGGGGTGCAGTTAACAATTTGGGGTTACTCACTCGCCATTTTAAATTGAAAAGTTGATTTTCAAGAAAAATGTATCATATTTTGAAAAAACATACACTGAATGAACAAAAAATACTGATTTTCCCGACTGTCTTGGTTTGTTTTGGTCCTAAATGGATGCGAACTGAGAAGCAAAAAATATTGACAAAAAGAAAAAGAAAAAAATCTAGAACAAACTGTCCTTTTTTAGACAGCACAGGGCTAAAGCAGAGCCAACTTGAAGGAAAATGCAATCAGTCCTGGAGAATGTAATAAAATGCCCCTGAATTCAAAGAAAAAGAACATACTAATTGAATGAATTCACACTCTTTGAAGCATTACATGCATGTGAGGTTCAAACAAGGGGCAAGATTACTTTTTAGCATGTAGGCTTCAAACTAATCAGATGAATTTTTGGTAATTGATTATCTACCAACTAGATAAGAGCAGACATACATTTCAATCATGGAGTCTGCCCACTAGTTGACGCCTCCTTGATTTTGCTCTCCTCTGGTGTAGATGCCCGGTTCTCCGAGTCGGATTGCCGTATCTCTTCAATCATCCTAACAACTTCCCCCATGTCCGGGCGCATGTCTGGCACCCTTGCAACACAAGCCATTGCAATCTGCAGCATCTGCACCATCTCCTCTTCGATGTTATCGAACCTCATCAATTCGACATCAAAAACCTCAGCCGTCCACTCCTCCCTCACTACCGACTGGACCCATCTGGGGAGGTCCACCATGTCATCACCACGCCCTGGTGACTGGAGTGGTTGTTTTCCTGTCAACGTCTCGAGTAGGACCACCCCAAAGCTGTACACATCGGATTTGTGGGTGTGCTTTCGTGTTTCGATCACCTCAGGTGCACGATAGCCTGCATGCCTAGGTTGAGTGGGAGGGAAGTTCATAATAGGGGATAGGCCGTAGTCAGAAACGCAGCCGTCTAGGTCTTGGTTCAAGAGGATGTTTGAGGACTTGATGTCTCCATGAGTGAATTTTGCACCGCCGACAGAGTGGATATGAGCAATACCCCTTGCGGCTCCGAGGGAAATCTTTATTCTTGAGTCCCAATCTAATGGAGTTCTTTCAGTGCCCCTGTTTGCTGTAATTTCATTGAATTTAAGAGAAGAAAGCAGTGGATTTCAACAATTATACACAAATAAGGGGAATTGGAAATTGCAGATTCTAGGTATTATGTTTTCCTAAGGGCTTTGTTCTGATCCCTTGTCACTTCTCTTCCTTCCTCCTCCCCCGAAGTCAATTCAATATTTTCCACTCCGGGGATTAAGTCTTTCAGTACCAATCTAGACTTGTCAACCTTAGCAGTTCATTCTTTTTACCATTTAAAACGTAATTAGTACATTTTTAGAAAATGAAATGAGCAGAAAATACATACCATGCAAGATCGTAGACAAACTGCCACCCTGGAAGTAATCAGAAACCAGGAGCTTCTCATCCTTGGAGTAATAATAAGCACGGAGAGGCACAACATTTGGGTGCTGCCCAACTCTCCCTATAATCTCCATTTGCTGTTCAAAGTCCCTCTTACTTACCACCACTTCTTTCAACCGCTTTACCACCACCGTTGTTGCCTCCTCCAAAACAGCCTTATATGCAGTCCCATAACTTCCCTTACCCAAAACCTCTGCTGAAGCCCTCAATAAATCCTCGAGATCAAAATTATAAGAAGATCCTTCGAAGAAAACCAGCTTGTTCTTTTCAGGTTCCTGCACCCCACTCCCAAACTCCTCCTTGGGCTTCTCGCTCCTCACTGAAGGCTTTCCTTTTGACCCATTGCTGCGGCCACTACCTTTTGATTTCAAACAAAGCAGGAATATGATGAGAATGACCAGAAACAGAAGCACAGACCCTCCAACTGCAATGGCAATAATAACCCCCCTTGCGAGTTTCTTTCTAGACTGAGGCGTGCCGGGTGGAGGAAACAATGAAGGGGAAGGAGGTGAAGGGAAGCATGGAGTTAGAGGGAGACCACATAACCGAGGGTTTCCGACAAATGAAGAATTTGGGAAATTTTGAAGAGAAGATGGAATAGAGCCATTAAGATGGTTGTAGCTTATATTCAAATGCTTGAGTTTTGGAAGGGTGATGTTGGGAATACTTCCAGAAAGAGAGTTGTTTTGGAGATTCAGTCCAGAGAGTTGCATCAAGTTCTGAATTGTTTGTGGAATGATGCCTGTGAAGGAATTAAATGAGAGATCCAAAACATTGAGCTGGGAGGAAAAAGTGGTCGGAATGGCACCAGTGAAGTTATTACGTTGGAGGAAGAGGAGTTGTAGGGAAGGAAGGGAGGGGATATCAGAAGGTAGATTTCCATTGAGGAGGTTGGAACGAAGACTGAGAACCCTTAGGGCATCCAACTTTCCGAGAGTGTTGGCTGGGATAGGGCCCACCAGTCCAACACCAGGGAGTCGAAGGGAAGCCACACGAGTGCCATCTGAAGTGCACTTGATGCCTACCCAAGATGTGCAAATAGAGGTAGCAGGGTTCCAACTGAAATTCCGTCTATGACGAACAGAAGCAGCAAAGGTGAGAAGAGCTTGCTTATCTGAATTGAGGTCAGCAAGAGTTAAGGGAAGGAGTGTGACAATTAGAATGATGGAAGAAGCCAGAGGAAAAGTAGAGCAGATTTTCATGGGTAGTTATTCAGTAAGAGGTGTATGAAACTTAAGTGCATAGGCCTTGCTGTTTTGCTGGTTCTGTAAAGACCACAAACAATGTTAGATAGCCAAATAGCAAACAAAAATGCTAGCAACACATCCAAGTTTACATCCATTCTTACATCTTCTCTCATGGGACCCTCCAAATAGTGTTGCGGGTCCTACCATCACTTGTGAGAGGGATGTGAGAATGGAGGTAAGTTTGGATGTGTCCGTACCATTGCTCAATAGCCAATGAAGCAACTACATCAGCCTGAAAAGGAAGTTAAGGAAAACTATTCCGACACAAACATCAACTATGTATACCAATAAACAAGCTTTTGTCTATGCTGAAATGCAGGGATTTAAACGAAAAGAGAAGCAGACATTTGATGTACGATAACTGTTTAGTAGAATGTCATTCAAATATCTTGCCTTTTATTAGAAACATAGAGAAAAACAGCCATCTCCCTTATGCAAAACTGAAAGGATTCTGGCTGTAAAATAAGAATGTATTCACAGAAGCCAGATAATAGAAATGGAAGAAGGCATTTAAAGGCCATCCGAGTATTCAATACTTTCACCAAACTGTTCATGAAAATATCAAGTTTGCCGTCTAAGTTCGTAATTGAACAATGCTTGCTGTAGCCTATCAAGTCAAGTAGGGGAAGTGATCAATTGAAGGGATGCAAAATAGGGGCACTAATGTAACTTTGGAAGCTTGAGCTTAGCTCAAGTGGTTTGTACTCCTTGTTTCAAGGGGGAGGTTTGAGGTTCGAACCCATGGACGAGCGTCAAACCCCGGCTGCCTACTAAGCTGCCTTTGGTAAAAATAAAAAAATAAAAAGCCGTAATTATCACAATATTACCAGGTCAGAGGGCTGAAAAGTTGAACTACCAAATTCATTAAGAGCTATGAGAAATCTTCCACTCGCCATCCCTTTACCAAAAAGTTTCAAAAAGCAACATCATCAAAATCCAAAAGCAAGAAACAAAGGCATCCCAAAGGGAAAAAGGCTCAGGCACAAGTTTCTATCACCTTAAGCAGCCCAATCCTCATCCATTAAATTAAAAAAACTCACTTAAAAAGAGAAAAAGTCAATTTTCCTTTATTACTAACTCAGAGAAATGGGAAGCAAATGCCACTTTGGATACCAAAAAGTTGACATAATACATATGACTAATGTTTCCTTTTATGAGTATCAAAACAGCCTTGGATACCAAAATAACTTTGAAGTGAACTACAAAACACAACTTTAAGAATCTATGATAGTAGTAAAGCAAGTTGAGGAAAGCAAGGAGAATGACTCACCAGTATTTTACGGCTGTGCCTGAAATTTTAATTGTTTCTTGTTAGGACCCGATAACTAACACATCCTCCCAAATTTCCTGAAAGCTGCAACTCTGCAGACTGCACAAGCAAAATGGAAAGGTATTAGATCAAAATTCACCACCATCATAAAAGCTGCAATTGCGATCGAAAACTGAACTTGAAGTTAGTTCCTTAGCCATTTCAGATGGAGACTGCAAGGGAGGGAAAGAATTCAGGTGAATTCCCACTTACATTCACTTTATATTTCCGCATCGGTCGGAGCAGTTAAACCACCAAAGTTGCATTATGCAATAAGTAGATTTGAGTTCACAAAGCATGACGCAGTTATTTGGAATGCTTCAAACTACAACCTACCCAATTCATCTACCTACATTTTCCCACAAATGTGTCTAATTTATATTCCGCTTCACCAAAAAAAAAGTGTCTAATTTCTAAAATCAACCTAACTAAAAGGTCTCAAATTAGCAAAATCAACCTACCTAATAGGTCTCAAATTAGCCCTTTTTTTTTTTTTATAAATCAGGTGTTCGGCCATCTTATGCGCACCTTGACTTATTCTGGGGGAACAAATCCCGCTGTCTACCACTGGGCCCATTTAAAGCCACAACAAAGCTCCACAAATTAGCTCATGAGGATCTCTAGCCCTTACCCTTTTTTACTCAAACCCAAAAAAACTGACCGAAAACCCCTGAAATCCACTCTAATCCTTGATTCAAACCTTTACCAAATTGAGTTATACTCAAATCAAGGGAGACTCAAATTTTTACTCAGAGTTTGTAAGGCTATTTCCTCCTCTCAAATTCACAATCATGCAGCTATTGAATCTTTTACTCAAATTTATCTCTAGATTTGGGTTTGGCCAGTGGAGTTCATCATACCAATGAAGCTTATACTCAAATTTGAGTGATATTGAGCTCACTCCACATTTTGACAAATAAATCAAAATTCCAAAACAACAATGATTTGAAAACACACTGCAGCTACCAAACAGAAAACAACACACTGCAGCTACCAAACAGAAAACAACAAGAATCAAGGCAACAAACAGCTGTTAAAATCAAAACCTCGTGAGAGTGTTAACTCAGATCTGTCACTATACCATGTTGCAGTAAAACTAAAGCTTAAAATGAACCCTAATAAGCACACACACACACATGTACATATATTCGCCAACACCTTGACCTAGCAAGAATGAATTGAGGCAAGGAAGCAAACCTGAAAACACTCGAACTTAAGACCTCTTTTCTACCGAGAAGTGAAGAATCAAGGAATTCGTTAACCCACAATGTCGAAGCTACATTTTTGTGGAAAATCAATGCGCAGATCCGAGGTTTCGACCTTGTTCAGCTCAAATTTGGTAATTAGTTGCTTCAGATGTAATGTACTCACCTGAAGATATGTTTGGGGGAAAATGACGTAGGAGGTGGGTAGCTTGAAGACAAGGTTGTTGAAAATGGGAAGAAATGGGGATGACTTGAGCGAAGAACACGAGAGAAGCGAGCTGCGGCCTGACACTGTGCGTGTGAATGTGAGAGAGAGAGAGAGGAGAGAGAGGAGATAGAGAGAGAGCATCGTCACTCATAAAAGCTTTTTGATTAGGTAACCAAAAGCGCATTATGGTCTGTTGGAAGAAAGAGTTTAATTATTTTTTAAAACTTAGTAATTAATTATTGTTTTTAAATAGTAATTTGTTTAGTATAAGGGTGAGTTTCCGAATGGATATTATCCATGAAGAGAGTTGATAAAATCTTAGATTTTTTAATGCAAAAATTTAAGATTTTATCAACTCTCCTCACGAATGGATAAAATCAAAGGTTTGATTTTATCAGATTTTGATAAAATCTATTCGGAAACTCACCGTAATAAGTTAATAACTCTTGTTAGTTAAGATAGTTTAGTTTTTATCGCACTATTAAAACTTAAAATTATTCTCGACAAAAAAAAATTAAAAAATAAAACATACGGAGTACAAATCAAAGGGGAATGATACCGCACTTCACTTACTCGTAAATGTGCTCTAAAATTTTTCTTTAGCGTTAAAAACTGTACACAACATGAAAACCAAAGGACAATTTTTGGTGTGTATTTATAAAGAAGTGGAATGAAAAGATTAGTTTTGAAAAAATTAAGACGAAAAAACTAAATCAGAAGAATCGTAAATTTTGGCTAATTTTAGTTTTAAGGAATTTTGTTTAAACTTTTAGTTGTAATTTTTTATTTATTCTATTCTTCTCATCAATAAGAATTGTGGAAATGATTTAACTTAAAATTAACAAAAGTTCAAACAAAATAAGAATAATGTCAAAAAAATAGGCCTAAAATGATAATTATGCCCCACTGATTGTACCTGCGCTGCTACTGATATAACCATGGTTAAGGAGAAACACGTGGGTGCCGGATGGTACCAATCGCGCGTCTCGGTCTTCTAAAAGGCCCAAATTTTAGAGAGAGAGAGAGAGAGGGTGGGAGAAATTTAGGCCGTCCAAACTACTTTTGGATGGCCAAGATTAACGCTCGGCACCACGTGTGCCCCTACTCGCTTGACACCCAAAATTTTCTAATGTTTTACTGTAGTGTTTACGCAATTACTCCTCAGGCCTTGTTTGTTTGGGGGGGATTTGAGGGTGGGATTTGGGGGTGGGTTGGAGTAGGCCCATTTTTCAATGTTTTTTCTCTTTTTTTTGCATGGGATATGAAATCCCTATATCCTGAGCAATATCCCGTCGAACACAAACACCGGATATGAATTTTTTCCATCCATTGATATCCTGAGCAATATTCCAAGGATTTCATATTCCACCCATATCCCATGGGATTTCATATCCCATCCATTTATCTCCGATCAAACAAACGAGGCCTCAGTAGTTAGGGTTGTGCTCTCTTATGACAAGCGTCACCTTGTAACTAATTATAGTTCAAAAAAATGTTTGGATCATTTACCTTGTTTCCCATTTGATAAAAAATCAATGGTATGATTAAAATCTTTCCTCATTTATGAAAATCCACCCTATTAATTTTATCAACCCTTCTTAAAATTCTCACACACTTAAGTGATTTATCAACCTACTAATTTTATAGGATTTCCCATAAAGATCAAATAAGAAATCCATTAACAAATTCCGTCATAGCATCAACTCTTGCACACACACAGAAAAAAAAAAAAAAAGACAAATTTAAGGATAATTGCTACTCTAATATTGGACTAGTAGTAACCAAGGATGGAGCCAGAGGGGGACAAGTGGTGGTGGCCGTCAGCACAAGGTTTTCAAAAAATGCAACTATGACATAGGAAATAAATTTTTATCTCCAAATTATATAGACTCGCCACCACTAGTTTTTTTTTGCCACCACAAAGGTAAAATCCTGGCTCCGTCCCTGGTAGTAATTGAGCAAAATATATATATATATATATATTTGTACCTGGGCTCTTTTGGGTCTTATTTGTGCCGAAAAACTTAAGTGCCGACTGGGTACCATTTGGCCGTCCAAAAATATTTTGGAGGTTCAGATTTTTAAAAACTCTTCCACGGAAGAGTTTAATAAAAATCCTAATCGTCCAAAACACTTTTAGAAGGCTGGAATGAGCATTGGACCCCACGTCGACGGTATCCTACACACACCCAAAATTTCCTCCTTGTTTGTGTGATTGGAATTGCCCATTTTTTCAATATTGTTTTCAAACACTTCTGTGTTGAAAAAACATTAAAATAGATGTGACTGAATCAAATTAAAACTTTTTTGAAAATAATCAAATTAAAACTTACGTATTTACACATCATGTATCCGTTTTTGTTTTTATTTTTATTTTTATTTTGGATAACTGGATGTCTGAATCAGTTTGCGTGTACCTCGACTAATTCATAAATTGTGTAAGTTTAAAGGTAACGACTAGTCATAACCTTCAATAATCAATAGCCACGTCATGTAGACATGTACCTATTGATGGGGTGAATTTTTAGAAGTTGATATACTCCGTATAACTAAACGAGATAAAAGCCGAACTATTTTTCGATAACCAAATATACTACGGAGTAATATAGGACGAAAAGAACCATAATTGACAATGACAACACCGTCCAGTCTCGTTTGACGACGGAAAAAGCATATAGAGCTAACAATAATGGTCCTTGAAAGTTTGAAAACCTTTCGCCTTCGAATGATCATTAAAGTCAAATCAATAGGCCCGGGGTGCTATCTTATTAGAGCATCTCCTAAAGGAAAAAAAAATCCCCCAAAATTAAACTCAATAATTTTTTTTAAATTTGCAAAAGTTATATTTTGCTACAGTAACTCGGTAAATTCTTTGAGGCACTATTCACAGATTAAAGCAATTCTCTCTCTTACCTTCCTGAATCGAGAGTCTGATTTTGTGAGTTTTTGAAAAAGTGACTTGTTAATTTATAAAATGTATTTTTGAGGTTAAATTTGGCCCAATTTTTGTTGAACCTGATGAGGATGCTCTTGATTGGATTCAATCCTCTTGCCCTTTCACAGCAAAAGAAAAAAAGTAGTGGAGGTGCAGGTGAAATGGCCCGAACGCCTTGAAGATATTAAAAAAAAAAAAATCCTAATTAACTGAACTACTTGGTGACTGTGTTTAGCTATTAGGATGTTTACGCACAGATCAAACCCTCAAGTTTGGTTTTTCCTAACTTGGGTGAACCTCCCTAAACCCCTCTCTATCCGGGGGGGCCTATCGTATGGGTTGAACCCACATGTGATTATATGAGTCACGCCTTTATATGCGTGTTGTGTCTGAAAAGTGTGTTCGAATATTATGTTTGTAGCGTTTTGATAGAACAAATTATTAGGACTTCTGCCTTGTGGGTGGGCTGTGAAATGTGAACTATTTTCCGCAAGAAAACCAGATGCAAATTTACAAGGGATGAGCAAGTGAAGGTTGAAGCTCGAATTCCCCATCCATACGGCTAGGCTATCTTTTACAGTGGACTTTCTTTTCTTTCTTTCTTTCGTTTCCGTAGAAAAATAGAAGTGCATACATGGTACCACGTCACATCCGCTAAGAAGTATTGTCCAGCTATATGCCTATATCACTCCATTTTCTGTAGAAAACTCCACCACACTTATGTCTGAGCCGAACAATCTGGGTGGTGTTTTAACCCCAATAAGAGATTATAAGAACTCGAACCTAAGCCTTGTCCAAGGAGGAGACTTTCACGAGGAGTACCATAATTTATAAGGGATCAATGTCATTGGGTCAGCAGCAATGCAATTTCACCCACCTTATCGGAAGGGAACTTATTAGCTTGTGACCAAACTGCAAATGGCTTTCACCGCAATTGAGCCCACCAATTTCTGAGCCTTCTGATCCCCAACAACAGAATTTGATGTAAGCATTTACTCTTCTGCCGGTGCTGTCCCAAAAATTAGTTGCCTTTAATTTCACCCCCATGACCCAATTTAATTGCATGCATGTTCTCTTGTGAATGTCCAGCCCTGCATCTGTCTCCCTGTTTTTTCCTTCAAAGAATACCACGGGTAAGCTGGTTTTTTTTTTTTTACTACTAAGAAGACCAGTTTGTGGTAAATCAGCTGAAAAATGGCACAATCTTGCCTGCTGAGTGTCTTAAAAACATTGGTTAGTAAAGCTCAAATCAATTTTAAGAATCGCACATAAAAGATCAGCATAGCCCGTCTTCTCGTGTTAAAAAAAAATGAAAAATTGCATCACCCTAATAGAAATGTCAAAGGGAGCATGAATCACCCTAATAGAAATGTCAAAGGGAGCATGAATCAAACACGACCTCAAGCTTTGGACGCAGAGATCTTATCAACACACTACAGGCACCAACTACTAAAATACTTGACATGCATAATATTTAATATATCCCGCAATTTGGAGGCATTATTATTGGACTGAAAGCTGAGGGCCCTAAGTGGCCGGCTTGTGGGCCTATGCCCAGGACCGGACCTGCGAGCAACCCAGGTCAGCTTACGCTTATCTTGACTAATTTTGGGAGCCCAATTCCACCACTCACTTGAGAGTTCAATTAAAGTTAGACCAAAGCTCCGTACGGATTAGCCTCATAGGAATTGATACAACCCGAGAGGTTTCAAACCTAAAACCATAGGAGGGACTAGAGTTCTAGATTGAAAATAAGCTTTGCTAATGGAGTTGTAATTTCTCTTTCTTTAATTAAGATCTACTCTACGCAGCTCATGAATATGACTTGATACGATTGATTTACTGACTTTCAATCATAGAGTGGACTTGAAGTTTCGATCTTGCACTGAATCTTGACTGTTCAACAAAAAGGGCATGGAATTCCTGATGGGTATGTACTATTAGGTTGTGCATCAAATGGACCATTTTATTGCATCTGAAAGCTCAGCAACACATGCCATGACCTCATACACCGGAACAAGTCAGGAATTACATTCGGGGCCAAATTCAGTGTTGCAACACATTGCTCCGACTTTAAAGGGGCCAAATTTAGTGTTGCAAGACATTGTCCGAATTTTAATGAGCTCCCCGTTAATAGATGTTGAAATTGTCCCTAAAGAAATAGTCGAGCCAGCAACGTGGTAACTCGTTGGTAGGTACTATTTGTACTTCCCATAAACAGAATTTGGATTCAATCCTCTTGCCCTTTCACAAAAAAAAGAAAAAAAGTAATCGAGGTGCAGGTGAACTGGCCAGAACGCCTTGAAGATGTAAAAAAAAAATGAAAAATTCTAATTAACTGAACTACTTGGTGACTGTGTTTAGCTTTTAGGATGTTTACGCACAGATCAAACCCTTCCTTCCAAGTTTGGTTTTTTTCTAACTTGGGTGACCGTCGTTAGCTATTAGGATGTTTATGGACAAATTTCTTGTATTCGATCAACCACCACCTCTACAAAATCTGCACCTAAAATATACTCTAGAATTTATGTCAAAATTTGTGTCCCCAAAACTGGATATATACATAATTACATGTGTGTGTATTTTACTTTTTATTTTGAAGAAATTGAAAAACTTTCACCCTTCTTTCTCATATTCCAAAAATTTGTCCCTTTTTTAAGAGGAGTGCTACTAAGACAACACTTTACACAATAATATGGACAGCGTGTTTATTTGGAATTGTATCAATGTAACATGACATCGCATGTTACATTATCCAATGATACAGTTCTGCATAAACATGCTGTGCAAAATGTTGTGTTAATGGACTTTTCCATTTTTTTTTTTTTTTTATTCAGGTTGCCAATTTTTAACAGGGAGATAATTAAGGATCAGTTTTTCTTCGTGATACTTATAAATTGACACATGCAAATGGCGTAAGTATTAATACAGTCTATGCTTTTTCTTCTGAAATTATAAGCAAGAGTTGGCCCCGAGTGGTTGAATTTAGATGTCAAATTAGCGGTTTGTTTGTCATTGGGGAGTTGACATATGTGACGAGTCTTGTAACCGTCAAATTATTCAACACTCTGGGTTTGGGTAGTGGTTGCATGAAAACAACTTCTTTTCGATGCAAGGTATCCCGAGTTAATTTGTATGCACTTCGGACTAATCCTTAAAAAAACCTTTTAACCCTTACACGAGAGGTGAGATAGCCCTAGAAATTACTAAACTTGTCGTCAATGAGCAAGGATGGAGCCAGGAATGGATAGTAGTGGTTGTCGCCTCTGTTACAATTTGAAAAAATTATACTATTGCAATGAAAAAAATACATTAATATACCATCAAATTATATAACCCCGCCACTCCTCCGCATATATAGTCCATCCTCGCTACGCAAAAATCCTGACTCCGTTCCTGGCAATGAAAATTGAACCTAAAACCTTAGAGGTGCTTTGGCTTAAAAGTTTAAACCAGATTATTGGTTTTTTTTCGTTGTCTTTATTAAAAAAAATTTGTTAGTTTTGCGTCTCTGGATTCCTCTCATCGAGACGAATTCAAAGAGTATAAAATTATGGTCAAAAGTAATAATTTTTTTGAACATGGCCGAAAATAAACCAGTTTATTGGTTTAATTTTGGCTTTATTAAAAAAAAATTGAGTTTTGATCATAAATTTATACTTGTTAAATTCATCTCGTCGAGAAGAATCCAGAAACCACAAAATTTTGAAGCAAAACTAACAAATGAAAAAAAAAATAAATTAAATAAAGACAAAACGAAAAAAACTAATAATCTGGTTTAAACTTTTAGTAACAAATTCTTAAATCTCAAACAAAAAAACCGACCAACTCATAAGATAATTTCCATGAAAAAGACTTGTGAAAAGGGGGGCCTTGAATCAGGTACAATCTTCTTCCAATGTCGTGGTAATAGAGTGGGCCTACCCAATGTCAGACCTACCGCCTTTATTTATGTAAAAATTTTGGCATTTTTAGGCAGCAATTTATTCATCAATTTTGAATGGGTCCTATATGTTTTTGAATCACATGGTTGCCTTGCCATATCTGTTCCAATCGAGGCCCTTTAAAGGAAGAGGCCAACAGCCTACAACCAAAAAAAAAAGGGGCAATCGGGTACCAACAAATTGAATTTGATGTGTCCTAAAATTCTGATAAAAACAGATATGGACAAAAGCAAAGCCACGTTGTTGTGATGAGAAATCTCTCCGCTGATAGGATCATTGATATGGTACACTTTGTTAGGTGGCTAGTTCATATGGTAGAACTCTTGAATGTCTCATATTATATTTCGGGATCGAATTTCGTTCCCACCTTTTCATGTAATATTAGGAATGACAAATGACACTTTGTAATTGAGAGAATTATCAAATGAGACATAACAACTAGTGGCATGCCCCCAATTTCTTATTTTGAAGTATATTTTAAATATTTTGTCTACATATTTTAGAAAAATTATAGAGTTTCTCAAATAATGAAAAAGTAAGAATAATTCTCATTTCGAGAACACTAAATTGTGGGAAATGATACCTTGCGATAATGATATTGCGTTCGTCGAATGTTATGATAACAACAATACTCGAGATTAATTTTTTAATTTATCAAAATCGTTCTACAAAAACTCGATAGACTGGATTTAGTTTTGAAAAAAAAAATCATAGAACCAAGATTTATATCCCAATTCAGCCCTTCCAACTTTGACTCTCGGCTCCGCTACCGATAACAACAACAAATCTCAAAAATGTCTTTGGGTAGCTACTAGAAGAATTTTGGGGCCCTAAATTTACTTGTTGATTGTAACGTTTCCCCTGCTTCAACTAACTTCGTTGGTGTTTCCCATCCCTGCACGTGTAATATGATGCAAGCGTGGATGAAAATATGATAGCAAAGCCCAAACGAACCATTGAGCATTGGATGTGGTTAGGTTTTCGAAATTGAAAGCGAATTTTTATTTTGGTTTTTTAAAGGAAAAGGTTACAATACACATTTCTTATTTTGATGTGTATGATATACACTCCTACAAAAGTTACGATTTTTTTTTTATAAAAGTTACGAGACACACCAAAATGTTACGAATCATAGAAAAAAAATTACGAATCATATTGATGAAAAGTTACGAAAAACTAAAAAATGTTACGATTGTCAATGAGGTGGTACAATCTAGACCATACAATATGTGCATATTGTACACACATTTAATGGATGTGTATTGTAGCCATTTCCTTTTTTAAAACACAACCAAATAGGCTAAGATGCCAAACACGGAAGTCGTGAAGGTTGACTGCAATTTGTGACATCATGAGTCTCTTGAAAGGTATTTTATTAATCTTTGAAATAAAATAAAAATTAAGAGACACGAAACAAGACCGCATTACAACGAGAGGCGAAATTCCAACAAAGTTGACACTCCAGCCACTCAAAAATCAAATGCCACCCCAAGCCCAAAAAGAAAACAGGGAATTACAAAGCTCTGTTGGCAAGTAACCTATCAAAATCCCAAACACCCTTAAAACCCAATACCCCACACAAAAGCCACCAAACCAGCAATACAAGCAAACACCCGACCCCTGCTAAGCCCCGAATAGACACCACAATAAGAAATAATAGAAGGCCAAACAAGCTGTTTTGCAATGACTATCAAGATTTTTGTTTCTTTAATTAGGACATTTCCAAACCCTCTCTCATCCTTTTTTTTTCCCCCCTTATAATCCCTCCGTTTTAAAATTTTAGTTTTTTTTAGGAGTCCAAAATTTTAAGGAGACACAATTATTACTCTCAAAATATGAACCGGGGTGGATGCTGCGCAGCGTGCTGTGCGGGCACAGCACTACCTTGCTGGTGTCGTGCCGACAGGCACTGCAACAAGTTATATGTGTTTCGATGAGGCACCTAGCAGTATTCAATCGAGTTAATTTTTGGTACACTTATAGTACTCAACGAGCTCTACGCTGTAAACATTTACGATCGTAGGACAGATGCCGGCACGGCGGCGCGGGCCCCGCAAAGTATATGAACTTCCAAATTTACCCTCCCTTTTGATTTGTAATTATTTTTTTAAACACATTTTTCCTCCATTTTGTGTTTGAATTTGAATGTGGAGATAAAGGGCAAAAAAAGAAATGACTCAATTTGGGACATCCAAAACAAGGAAAGTGGACAAAGATTTTGGGACATCCAAAAAAAAGACCGAAATTATGGGAGGGAGTAAGTAGTAACTTTCACAAACAGCAGGAAGCAAAAGTTATATCCACGTAGTCTAACCCAGAACAATCAATTACCCAAATCACAAGGAAAATTTGTGAAGATGCAGTTTCACTATATGAGCAACACAAAGCAGATGGCACAGAAACATCCATCAACAACTCCTAAACACAATGTGAAAGGGTCATTTACCAAGACAAATTTCAGCATCTTAGATTTGATACGCAATTTAGTTTTCTGGTTTGTTTAAAAGGTGCGCATTCAGAAACTTGTTGGCACCCAAACCCCCGACAATCACATACCAGCCTGTACACAAAAGGAAACAATGGTGGGCAAGGAGCCAACCGGAGAACAAATTACATATTTCGAGAAGTACGATACAATGACAGGCTAAAAGCCAATTAAAAACCCTTGACATCCTCATAGTATCAGCAACAGCAAGCCAAAAACCCCCTTGACATCCTCATAGTATCAGCAACAGCAGTAATCAACTAGAATTGCACCCATTTGCTGAACCATCATCAATCAGATGCGCGCAGCTTAGTAACAGTTCCCATTAACTCTCGAAATCAATTGGTTGCAGCAATCCTCACAAATCACAATCCAGAATCCCCTTCAATTGATGGTTGCTACTATGTTAAGACTGCTTGGGATGCCTGTAGACATAGATTTGCAATCAAACCTGGCATACTTTGGTTTGGTTTGGACAGGGAGTTTCAAGATGGAGTTTTATTGAATGACGAACTGTTTGGGGTCGTCTCCACCAAAGACAGACTGGTAGGATGGGATTTAAATGTGAATTCTCTACGTGTGACCGTGCGTTGTGCTCCACTAACATTGAATCCATTCTCATCTTCTCTTTCAATGTTCCTTCTCAACTATTGCTTGGAAGTGTGTCCTGGCCAAGAATGGCATTTCTAGAGCTGTTATTCCTCTAGAGCAAAAACTGGATTGGGCAGTCCATCATAGGAGCGGTAAAGGGTTGAGGAATTCTATGTACCTCATATGGGAAGAACGGAATCTGCGAATTTTTCCGGGGAAAGCAAGGGTTGTCCTTTGCTAGTCTTGAAGCCAGTAGAGCCAAGCTGAGTACTTGGTCAGCTGTTAATCTTGTATATTTATTATTACTCCTATTTATTTTGATAACCTAATCTTGTATCTTTATTGCGAGATGTATACAAGTGTTTATGCTAAATATAATCGAACAATTATTATGCTAAATACATGGGATTATCAATAGAAATATTTAGTTTTGAGTAGGGACACGTGACCCATACATATTTATCCCTAACAGAGACAATAAAAGCAATTCGTATTTAGGCACATGTTAAGTACAGAAAAAGAGAAAAGAAGAACGAAGAACGAAGTAAAACATAGAACAGATTCAACAGCCAGAGGTATTCTCATAAATCGCGATGTATCGTTTTTGGGATCAAATATCACAATTTAGGCCAGTAAAAATCAGTTCCATTTCGTATAGAAGAAAACTAACCAGACGGACCGAAATTGCACTGTAAGATAATGTTCCAGTCCTGGTTTGAGTTCTCAAATATCCCTGTGTCGGGCATAGATTGCCACCTTCTTGCGGGGTTACAAATAAATAGCTTACCTTCAATGGTGGTTTTCATTTGTATTTCTACAACAAATTAACCCGTTGGACGAACCAAGCAAGTGTCTCCGGTTTTTCCATGAAATCGGGAGCTTTGTCAGGCAACCCAAAAGAATTTTCGTCATCGCTAACACACGGAATTCAAGTTTTCCGTCGTGTTTCTGGCAGAAATTTTGTTGAATGAAGAAAGCGGAAACGTTTTTGAGAAGTATGTTTCTAGCTTCTATTTTTGCATGTCCGTCTCGAAATCCTGCAATGAATTTGCCTCAGAGCAGTACTCTGCAAAAAAACAATCAGTCGGACGTGCAAAGTACTGCTCTGAGTCCAAGGGGAATTCATTGCAGGGTTTCGGGACGTACATACAAAAATAGAAGCTAGAACCATACTTCTCAAAAACGAAATTCCTGCAAGAAATACAATGGAAAACTTGACTTCCGTGTGTTAGCGATGATGAAATTTTTTTGGGGTTACCTGGCGAAGCTCTCGATTTCATGGAAAAAGCGGGGCACTTGCTTGGTTTGTCCAACTGGTTAATTTGTTGTAGAAATACAAATGAAAAACCCATTGAAGGCGAACTATTTCTTTGTAACCCGGCATCACGTAGGTGGCAATCTATACCTAACCCACGGATATTTGGTTATGATCTCGACACGGTTGTGTTGCCAAACTCCGACACAGTAGGAGAGGGTGCCAAGATCTATTCCGATCACTGGTCCCTTTTTATAGGAGGGACGATTAAGCGACAGAGAGGGGGAGCTGTAAAGCTTGGAGTGCAATTTTAATCACCCATCGACACACCTTCTTATTGGTGATCGCTAATATATACATGCATGAAGTGCGAGTTATTAGAGCACCTCTGTGCAAGAAACAAAAGATCTCATTTATGACTGGAGATCTTCATCTATCAGTGATTATCTGCATATAGTAGTGATTCGAATGCAAATTAAGGTGGGTGATATGCTACAATTAATGGTATTTTAATCCTATCATACAAAAGAAAGGGTATTCTGGTCATTTTTATAGGCATGATTAATAATTCTATGTGGTTTGTGTGAGATGCGAATTTCTTTTTTACAAGGTGGGTATTTTGGTCACTTTGTCATATTAATGGTTTTTTATGCCATCCAAAAAATATTTTCAAGTTACAACCAAACGTCGGAAAATACGTCATTATCTAGAAGGAAAAAAATCAATAAAAAACGTTTTCCACCCATAATAAACGGAGTGTTGATTAGATGAACTATTTTGGAGGAAATCTGCAATGGCTTGTTATCAGAGGATGCAGACGTGCAGTGGACAGAAATTGGACGTGTTAAAACAATTACCATGTAAAACAATGATTTGCGTGATATTTATTGAATATGTATCAGAACGAATATTCACTTCACAACGAAATTTGGGTATATAGAATAGGTCTAAAAGTATTTAAATCTTAGCAAATCAGGATATTTTTAGGAGGAGAATAATCTACTACTAAGGAATGTTAATAGAGAAACATTTAACATAATGATTTTAAGAAAAAATATACTAAAACCATAAGTTATCAGTGAACCTTGTCTTGATTATAACAGAATCATTTTTACAAGACATACTAAATTAAATAGAGGATTGTCAATGTAACATGGGTACATTGGAAAGAAAAATTAAACATGATAATCTCATTCCATTTCCACCAAGATGGAATCTTATTTCGAATGTAGTTATATTTGATTTGAAATTTGGAGAAGGTTATGTGATCAGTAACTGACGTATAGCTGGCATAAATGCAATTGTTATAGACAATTGAAAACATAATAGGGGAAATCCCCTGAATGAGGGTAAACGTCGGCGTAGGCTCAGTTCTTACCACCGCACGAAGCAATGTCCCCTTGCGCAAAAATAAAACGTGTTAGTAATTTCTTCATATGACTTTTTTCTATTAAAGAAACTAGGATATTGAAATCCCTATCGTCCTACTACATATGGCTAACCACATAGGCGGCTCTACATTGCCATTTGGGTGGTCACTTGAACACCTTCAAAAAAAAAAAAATTTGTTTAGAATACATGTAATTTTATTTAAGTTTTGTCATTTTTGAACACCCAAACTAAAAATATTTGAACACCCTAAGCGTAAATATCTGAATAGCTGACCCAAAAATTTTTAAACAAATAGCCCCAAAAAATCAGCCAACCAATCCCATATAAAGGACCCAAAAAAGCGATAAGGGGTTCCATAGCTTCCCATAGATGATCAATTGAACAAACTAAACTCTTTTATATCTCATATTACATGTAATAATTTTGTACAGTATCAAATTTGTTTGAACACTTATTCTCATATAGTGAACACACATCAATCCACGATATCCACAATTGAATACCTAATATATTACTCAAAACAAAGTATACTCTTAATGAAAAAGATTAATAAATTTTAGAGAGCAAAAAGTATCTATTGGTAGATATCGTGCTCTGGTTTTTCTCTGAATAACAATAAGCTCTGTATCTTCAAAAAATAAGAGTATAAATAAATAAAAAATTGTATGAATCTATTCGCTAGACAATTTCCTACACTAAAAACTAATGTGTTTATGTTCTAGTTAATTTAGCTTGGGCTAAAAAAGAGAATATGCCGAAAACTTGCAATTGTGAATTATATCTTACGTATTTTCATATTATTTGGTCTCATTAGTCAAACTAATATATACATATTTATGTATATATGGTTACTTAATAAGGCTAGCGGAGTTTAGGGTCATTTTTGAACACCTGATTTAAATTCCTGGAGCCGCCGCCACTAACCATATGAATCTACCTAATTAATTTTCACAAAACTTCTCATTTGTACTACATTTTTATTGGTTGGACTTTCTCCCTTTAGATAATAGCTATGTATTTTGGTAACTACTCCGTATCATATTAATTTACATATTTGCCCATGAATTTTTAAACATTTGCATAGCATATAGTAGAATTTTGGAGATATAACAACAAATCTCAAACGTCTCTGGGTAGCTGCTGCCTGCTGTAACGTTTTCCCTTCTTCAACTAACTTTTCGTTGGTGTTTCCCGTCCCTTGTTGTTCCAATCCTATCTTCATAGATAAACATGCATGTGTGATATGATGTAACCACAGAGGAAGAAGAAGTGTATAATGTGTGTAGATGGAAAATGGAGGTGCTGCAGGGCACCTATAGGAAGGCCAGCGAGGAATCATGTGAATCGGCAGATGTATTTTTAATGGTCCAAATTTTATACATTGTCTTTATGGGAAGATATCAATTTTACCTGTAAGATAATCAAGACCGTTGAAAACACATTCGACGGTCTAGGTGCCGCCCTGTAGGGCCACCTACAGCACCCCTGATCTGTGTAGATGGACCTGTATACCGTAGAGTTACCATAAATTGGAGTGTCATCCTACAAAATACAAATACGCTCTGATGATATGCTTCTTCCAATTTAGAAATGGAACTCAATATTTGGACTTCTTTTAAAATATAAGTGCCAGGGACAGAGAAATAATCGGGCATTGGATGTGGTTAACAGCTAGAAACACAGATATATTCCGAAATACACAATAACAAGACAAATTTCAGCATCTCAGATTGCGAAAATGCAGTTTCACTGTATGAGCAACACAGGGCAGACGGCTCGGGATTCAGGAACATCCATAAACTTCAAGCACCATGTGAAAGGGTGATTTAACAAGACAAATTTCAGCATCTTAGATTTGATGCGCAATTCAGTGGCCGGGTTGTTGAAAAGGTGTGCATTCAGAAACTATGTTCTTAAATATTTGAAATCACAAACTCGGTCCAGACAATAAATGAAAAAACTAGAAGAGAGGAGGCAACCCCTCCTAGCAGCCTAACATAAGAGGGGAGACCCTCGGGGAGGAGATGCTAAATGTCCAAATCTGCTTCAAGTTGTCATCATCATTTGTAGAAGTCGAAATCAGTATCAGGCTTCTTCACGTTAGTTCTGTAACCCTTTTCGAAGTCCTTCGGGAGTATGACATACCGGTTCTTGCGGACTGCATGCATTCCAGCTTCTTGACAAATAGCTGCAATCTGTAGACAGTATTCCAGTAATCCAGTTCAAAAGAGTTGCCAGAAAATTGATTATTTTGAACCAAGTCTTTTCAGCAATTTCAAGGCCATAAATGTTTAAAGCATCAAATGGTCTTAAACCCAAGAAGTTGACAAGAGACAATTTAAATTCAAATATCTAACCTTTTTGGTTAAAAAGGAACAAGCATAAAAGCAAAGTCTAGCTCTTCTAAATTACTTCAAAACTTTTTACCCTAATTTTTTGGTGTGTCGCAAGGAAATAAGCACAAACCACCACCACATGGGCCTAGAAAGAAGTTAAACCACATTTTTACTTTTCCATTTCAACCTAAATAGGAGAAAAAGAAATCAACTAACCTCTGCGGCACTTATTTTATCTGGCCTAGATACATAGTCCTCCAAGTCAACCTCATCGCCTAAATTCATTTTAGCGGTGCAAACCTGCAGGATGTAGTCCAGCATAAAACACAATGAAAAGGGAGTACATAAAGCCACCAAACTACGAGAGACTTGCCCTTAAATGAAATAAAATAAGACAACAATAACAAAGTGCACCCCCAAGATCACCTGAAAAATAAGCCTCTTCTGTCGTCTATCAGGCAGAGGAAATTCAATCTTGCGATCAAGCCTTCCAGGGCGAAGAAGTGCAGGGTCTAAAGTGTCCGCTCGATTTGTTGCCATTATAACCTTAACGTTCACTGTCTGGTCAAACCCATCCATCTACAGAACATTTCCAAATCAATGAAGAAAACTCAAAGGTCAGCTAAAGAAAAACACACAGGCTGGAGAGCATGTACAAGTTGATAATTCGAATATCTCAAGCACCAGTACTGCTTGTATAGGATATCCTACTTGATTAGAGTTTCCAGAGAAATTGTCGTCTTTACCTGATTTAAGAGTTCCATGAGGATACGTTGAACTTCTCTATCAGCTCCAGTCTGAGCATCAAATCTGGCAGTGGCAATAGCATCCACCTCGTCAATAAAGATAATTGCAGGAGCATTTTCTTTGGCAAGACGGAAAACATCACGAACCATTCGTGGGCCCTGCACAAAATTTTTCAAAACAAATCTGAGTTAAAAGAAAATTACAAAAATTACCACACAAGAAATAGCCCAGTTAATTAATAGAGAAAAACAGACACATACAACAATCAAAATTGCTTAAAGGTCCCCATTCATATTCAGCCTAAAGTGCATAGAAACAAGCAAACTCGGTTGGCAACAGACAGGACCACAGACATAGCACAATTTATCGCTGTTAATGGAAAAGTGAGATAGAAGCATTGTCAGGTAATACCAATCCACACATCGAACTCCATAATTTTAGCTTAAGCATAGTAAGACATCTTGATTTATAGCAGAAGATGAAGGAAAAAAGCGCAACTGCTTGGTCCATATGCCCTTCACCCCTTGTTATATTTTGTCTGCTATATTCATAGACTTGTGGTGGACTGCTAAATATAAACATTTAGCATATCATAGATGTACAGATAGAAAATGTGGCGGAACAAGAATCTATGTTGCTTTTAAAAACATATCGCATTTTACAAATTAGTGTTTTTAAGAAATGAAATGAAACAGGACATGAAACATTCAGAACTGCCAAGAGAAAACAAATAAAAGTGGCCACAATATCTAAATAAATCTGTATGCCCAGTACAAGAAGATTCAATGCATACCTCACCCAAGTACTTCTGAACAAATTCCGAACCAACAACTCTGATGAAGGCAGCAGTTGTGTGATTAGCAACAGCCTTAGCAAGCATAGTTTTACCAGTGCCAGGGGGGCCATAAAGTAAAACACCACGAGGAGGATCTATTCCAATCTGTTTGTACAATTCATGATGAGTCAAAGGTAACTCGACAGCTTCACGGATCTCCTGCTTTTGAATGTCACATCCTCCAATATCCTGAAAATTTCATGGGAAGGAGGGAAGAGCCAATGAAAACACCTTCTACCACAAGCCATACATGCGAAAGAATCAGCTTAAACATAATATGGATGGAAAACATGTCACATGGACTTAGGCTAAATCCAAAAAACTGGTTTTTTGGTTTTTTTCGTTTCGTCTTTATTCAAATTTTTTTTGCATTTGTTAGTTTTTGGTGGATTTTGTGGTTTCTTGGCTTGTCTCGACGAGAGAAATCTAAAAAGTATAAAATTGTTAGCCAAACTTAAAGTTTTGTGAATAAAGACGAAAAATTATGGCAAAAAACCGGTTTTTTGGATTATTTTTCGTCTTTATTCACAAAACTTTAAGTTTGGCTAATAATTTTATACTTTTTAGATTCCTCTAGTCGAGACAAGCCAAGAAACCACAAAAAATCGACCGAAAACTAATAAATGCAAAAAAAAATTGAATAAGGACAAAATTAAAAAAACCAAAAAACCAATTTTTTTGATTTAGCCAAAGGACCCCTTAACAATGCTGCATATCCACATCCAGTTATATAGTCAAATACAAAACAAATTAGGGGATCATATGCAGCCTCAGTAGAAAGCAAACCACTCCAACTTTACTCCCTATAACAAAATCCAGCTCATAATGGTCTCGCTTCGAGTAGACTTTGAGAGAGGGCAGTAGTTAGGTAGCCCTAACCCCATCTTTTTTAGCAGAATATAAACCCCAAAATAGGCAACTCTACAATTACAAGAGCAGATATATCCACAATCCAAATCGAGAAGGAAAAAAAAATCAAAACATTGTCTATGGTAGAAACAAAGAAGCAACAGTTGAAATAAAACTGGTGATTCAGAATTGAGCGATACTGTTTGCAAACAAGTAGTTAGCCCAAAGAGATGTCGTTGCCAGCAGGGTCCACATGTGGGAGTGGTGCCAGTAGCATTCCAGATTGTTACAATTACAAGGAATGTAAGAGATGAGGTCGAATTGAGAGACTTGGGCGAAGAAACTATTCCATCCAAATTCGCTATAGACAAAAATGTATTCTAGATTTTAGTATGTCATTTTAGATTTAAATTTCAGCCTAATTTTCCAGCTGTAACCTTAAGTTTACTACCCGAAGCAACAATACCGAAATCTCATATAGTCATACGTAATTTTGGGTGCACTACACGCAGAAGACTATCTACAGGGAACCATCATGATTCATGCGAGTAGCCATATTGAGCTCATGAGTTTAGACATCAGCCCCACTTTCAGAAGGCAATTCATCAATCTAAGCCAATTAAGTTTGAAAATTATAAACAATAAGAAGCCATTTCAAATTGGAAGCAATGAACATTTTATATTCTGTCAATTGCCAAGAGAGCATTAGCGACTCAACATTCTGTTTCTGATAAGCCACGACATTTCTTTCATAAGTCAACAATTCAGCATTAACTTCTAGATGGCAATATTAACTTCTATACTTAAAGATGGCTTCAAAACTGCCTGCAAATCAACAATCCGATGAGTTCTTCACTCGGTTATGCTTAAAAAGCAAACATTTGACAGACTAACACATTGACTCCAAAGAAGGTATAGATCCGAAACTATGCAAGAGAGAGATACTAAAGATCTGCCAACCCAAATCTCACATATGTTAAACAGCAAGTTTAGTATCAATCAGTTCTCCTAAATGCTCCAAGGAAGTTTTTCTGTCTCCGATGTTAATGTAATTGAACAAGTCATACACAGACAGTCGTACATACGTAACCATGTTTATAGGCCTCTGAGCTTGTTTCTTCAACGAGCACAGCCTACCATAATGTTCAGGCTTCAGAGCATCAAGTGTAACTTATGTAAACAACTCAAATGATAGAAAATCAAGTAAACTCCGTGCATATACCATGAGTCTACAACTAAAAGAAAACCTAGAATCAATTTCTTATCCAATTACGGCACAACTGCAAACCCTAACCAACTAAATCTCAAATTGAGTTAACAGCATAGCCACACGCTTACATAACGTCAGGCTTCTCCGTCCTGGGCCTCCTGGCTGACCAACTGATAAACTATGATAAACAAGCTTCTATTAATTGAGTGTCAAACTAATCCACTCCCTTCAAAGCATAACCATCTACTATTCCTACATACTCCAATGAAGCATCTCTATCCCCTACATCAATGCAATCAGGGGTGCAAACAAGCCGAGCCGAGCTTTAGGGTGTGTGAGCTCGGCTTTTTTAAAATTCAGTGAGTTCAATCTCGAATCGAGCCCAAATAATCAAACTCGGGGTTGATTACTATTTGAAAAATCGACCTCAATTAAAGTAATAAACAAGCCAAGCCCATACTCACGAGCCTTGGGTTATTTACACGAGCCGAGCTACGACTGACTTGAGCTCTACTCGTTTACTAACTTAGCCAAAAATTCTGTTTGAGCACAGCTCATTTACTAATTGAACCAATCAAGCTGAGCCGAGCCCTTATAACTAGCCGAGTCTCAAGCTACTCGCGAGCGAACAGCTTGTTTTGTTTGCAGCCCTGAACCTAATTGAACAAGTTTTACACAGACCGGCATGGAGATATATACATGATGTACAGGCCCCCCGTAATCTCTAATAATGGGAGCATTAAGTCTAAATCCCACAATTAAACGTAAATTCACATATCTAGAATCACAAACCCTAACCAATGAGGGAAATATCCGCAAACCCTAACCGACAAATTCCCAAATCCTAGCACACATCAAAAATTCATATTTAGAGTCACAAAACCCTAAAACCAATGACGGCAAGATCAGCAAACCCTAACCAACAAATTCCCAACTCCAAACACACAGAAAAAAACTCACACTATAAGTAACGTCGGGCTTCTCCGACTGGCTAAGCAGCGAGATACTCGAATCGGCCTCAGGCGGCAGCACATCTACAAGCGCGTTCGAGTGTCGGTGAAGCGCCACGGAAGCCGAGGGCTTCAGCTGCTCCCGATTAATCGTGCTGAGAATCCTGACGTAGTAATTGGATCCGGTGGTGGACCCCACGATGCCGTTGTTGGTATCGATCATCTCCATGAACTGGCCGATGACGAGGGGGACGGATTGGATACGCTTGACCTCTTCCTGTGCGCGGAGGAGCTCGCGCTTGAGGTTCTTGTGTTCGTCCTTGACGTATTCTTCTTGGATCTCGATGAACTCGAGCTGGCGCTGGAGGGATTTGAGGCGGCTGTAGAGGTCATCTTCGTCGATGGGGGAGGAGGAGGAGGGGGGGGAGGGGGCGTGTGGGGTGGGGAGAGTGGGTGGTGGGTCTAGAACCATCGTTGTAGCCATGTTTGGTGGTGGCGGTGATGGTTATCGTACTTGCCGTCGATGGGAAGAAGATAGAAGAAGGAATAAAAAGGTCGACGGAGGAAGAAAGAGAACAGGTGGGAAGGAAAATCGGGAGAAGGGGAAATATGTTTTCTGCCCCAGGGAAACCTTTTTCCCTCTTACTCGGGTGCTTGGCTTGTTGGATAAGAAAAAGGAAATCGAGCCCCCCTCTTTTAACGGCCCGTTTGGACGGATACGGGGATTCCGTTGTACGCCTCCGCACTATGGGATTGTAGAACGGCCAAAACTATATCGTTTTAGGTGTGTAAAGAGGATACCACTAGTTAATCCCTCAAACTTTACGTTATTTTAACCTTGTTTTATATGTTGAATTCCAAAATGTGAGTATTTTTAAGTGGGTGATTATTTTCTTTAAAAACAAATTTGACTTTTAATTTCTTCTGTACATGAACATAAAAGTCACTTATTTTAGATTGGAGTTGGTTTGTTTTTTTTATTTTAGGAGTAGAATTTTTTTTCCCTAAAACCTAATTCTCAAAACAAAAAGTCTAAGATTAAACACATTTATGAACTTCTTAATTTTTGGACTTCTTTCGGTTTTGAAAACTAGTGCCAGTTCGAGATGGAAATGTGTTACAGTGTATAAGAATAAAATTCAAAATGTGTAAATTGCCAATTGTGTTTAGAAATTCTAAATTATGCCACTTGTTATATTTAAGGAGTTTCTCATAAAAATACACTTACAATAGTACTAGTTAATGTCTGTGCCTAAAGACACTTTGTAAACATTAGTATTCCTACCTATACATGAATTTTATTTAGCTAATATTGTCTTGTAAAAATTTAAAGTCACAAACAAGTTTCTAGATTTTTAAAAGGCTCACAAAAAAATAAAAATATTAATGTTAAACTTGACATAATCCAAAGAGAGAGAAAATATTGTGATTCTAAATCTTCGCATACCTAAAATTATGTAGTTTTGGACGCCCTACAACCCCGTAGCGGGGAGGCGCACTACGGCCTACGGGATCCCCGAATCCCGTTCGGAGGGGTATCAGAAGAGGTGGTGGGTCGAGTGATTAAGTCTGAGCCCACATGAGGCAATTTCATACATGGGGGATTATTTATGGCCGATTGAAGGGGTGTTCCACTAACAAAAAATTATTTTTTCTAAAAACCGAAAAATGTCATTCTCTTACAATACATCATATGAAAAATCGTGAAAAATCAGTTTAAAAAATTAGCTTAGTGGAACACCCCCTTGAATTTAAGTACTCATGGGTGCTAATTATGGACTGTTTAGACCCTATCCATAAATAAAAACCCCTTCCTCAATCACCAAAAATCCTCTAATTTATCTGTATCCCCCATTTCAGATACAAAAACAAATCAAGTAATATTTTAGGGAAATGATAATGCCAAAATCATTTTTGTTTGTGCCAAAACTGTAGTGCATAAAAGGCTTGTACCTTGCACATGGTACAAGGTTTTTTAAGCACTGTAATTTTGGCACAAACAAAATCGGTTTTGGCATAAACAAAAAAGGTTTTGGCATTAGCACCACCCATATTTTATCCTTTTTATTACAAAATCTTATAGATCAAGTACTAATTTATGCACTCTTCATAAATGTTACATTAATGTGGATCCACTGTCAATAAATAATAACCCTGAGACTCGTTTAGATGCCAGATTGGGTAACCAGATAAGGAATCTTGGTCTATTTAATCTTGGGCCCACGCGGATGGCTTGGTTTGAAAGCCCATTTGTAACCCGGACTATTTAATCTTCTTCCTATTTAATATGGACAGGGTAGACACTGTCCATATTTTATTTGGACGGATAACTCCTCCCTAATCTAAGGTCAATCCACCCCAGAATTCTCTTCTTTATTCTTATCCCCCATTTCAATCACAAAAACGAACCAAGCACTAATTTATCACCCTTATTATCAAAATCTTCCAAACTAAGTACTATTTAATCCTTATCCATAAATGTCACATCAATGTGGGTCTACTCTCCATAAATAATACTCCCTATTATTTTATCGCACATCACTATTTTATCCACCTAAAACCAATCTCCGCATCCAATCGAGCTGCTACTACCTTATCCCCTCTTACTACTTTATCCACTCAAAACTCATCCCGCATCCGATCAACCCATTATAATAGGAGAGTTGTGGCAAAGGTATTATTTATTTATTTATTTAATTTTTATCTCTATTCAAAATTTTCTCACATTTGTTGGTTAAGCGTCAAACTAGTGATTTTTTTTAATTATTCTCAACAAGAGGAATCTAAAAAGTAAAAAATTATGATCCAATCTCAAATTCTTTTGAATAAATACAAAAATCAACCAAAAAGTTAGTTTTTTTGCTTTATTTTAAAAAATCTAAATTTGATGATTTGATCATAATTTTTTACTTTTTAAAATTCTCTCACCAAGAAGAACCAATAATCCATAAAATTTTGACACGAAACTAAAAAATACGAAAAAAAATAAATAAATAAACCAAGTGTTTTTTTTTTAAAATCCAAAACACTCCTTAGTTTTAATTTGTTTTTTGTTTCAACTTAGTATTAGGAGTGATCTACAATGAAAATTAAAATAAACTCAAAAAACAAGTACAATTAATAAAATACGCACACTCATAATTGTTAAGTTTGAAATGAATTAAAGTAGAAAAAATGAGTTCTTATAATTTATTGAAAATTAAATTACAGTTCGAGATTATTGTGAATTTCACTCCGACCCTTCCTTTCAAGTTCTAACTCTGGTAATTTGATAAAATAAAATAAAAATATTGTCTACTCCATAGGATTATTTTTAACAATCCAACATTTGAATGGAATAATCATAAATAGTACCGACCATTTTTTTTTATTGAACTTATATTACGACTAGATATTCAATATAGTGTAAAATGTAATATTAAACCATATTTTAATGTAATATCCTTTCTAAATATTATTCTCGGCTATTGGGCTTCCTTTCAGATCTCTTTCACCGTGTTGCTGGACCTGGGCTATAACTCGTTGGGTCCGCTCGCTTACTGCCCACCAATTGTGTGCGGCTTTTCACTACGATCCACCACCAGAAAAAAGTTTTCAAGCATATACTCGAAGTCTCAAACGCAGTTTCAAAGAAAACAAGTATAGTATATTTTTTGTTTTGGTACGTTGGAAATGTTAGAGAAAATAAGTATATACTCAAACAAGAAGCACCAACAGATATACAAATTTCACGGACAATAACGCAACACGAACAAAAAAGAACTTCCTCGTGAGAGATGGAGAACCTTCTTCGCTCGGGCCTAATAGTGTCGACAACATCCTCAATGTCAGATATCCTTAGACCCATGTTTGAATGCCTTCAACTTCCCCAAAGTTTTCCCCACCGGCGAGAAAAAAAAAACGTATGCTTTCGAACACCACCGCCCTTAGAAGAAGATGATGCCTTGGTTCTTCTTTAAATCACTTACATCTATCCTAAGACCCATGTTTGAATGTATTTTTACGTGGTTTCTCTATTTTAGGTGGAACCACTTAAAAATTCGATGTCCCATGGTCATTGTTGGCCCCAACGTTTGGGTTGCCCAAGCTCGATCCCTAACTTGGTTGCCCACTTAATATTCAGTTATAAAAATAAAAAGACATACAAGGGGAAAAAACAAGGTTTATATTGTGTTTTTATATTAAATTAAGTATAAAAAAAATCGCAATATTCAATTGTGTTATCATACTTTAACATATCCAAGAACACATTTTTAATAGAAAGTATAGTCAATCCAATTAATTTCTCTCGCGACAAAGTAGAACGAACATAAGTTTTTATCTTATGATGGGTGAGAGAGATTCAAATTTTAAAGTACACAACTATAAAAGATAAACGCAAAAATATATAACTGTTAGAATTTGTACGCAAAAATATATAACTTTTAGAATTTGTCAGTTTATTTTAGAAAATAAGAAATTATCCGTTACTTTAACTATGATTGATGTGAAAAAAAAAACTAATACATTGTGCTACTTCGCTCATTTTTTTTTCAATTCTCCACTATTGAGAATTTTTTTTTTAACAAAACGCAAAAACATATCACTTTTACATTACTACGGGGTATTGGAAATTTGTAATTGTAAAATGCAAAATTTTTAGTAAAGTATTTGAGTAATGTGATTTTTGTAATAATGTGGGTTGAGAAAAAAAAAAAAAAAGGGTCTAGAACCACACCTAAGATGCACACACATGAATCTGTAGAGGTTCACACACATAACACCAACAATTTGTGTGGTCCAACACATTTACAAGAGTATTTGTACATTTGCATACTAGATTTATGGTGGAAAAAAAATGGAAAATGAGAGAAAACCAAAAAAAGGTCCAAGAGATGGCGAAACCAAAAAAGGAGGTATAGCTGACAAGTCTCGAACACGGAATCACGCGTGTATTATAACAACACACAAACCACCGAATCAAGTTGCTTCGGGGCACCAACTGTAGAAACTTTTTTAGATTTATAAATAACTTACGTTGTTTTTTTCTTTTCCCTCAGTTGCCCCTACTCGGGGCTTGCCCAAGCCCGCAGGGTTGTGGGGCTTACCCCGGGGCCGGCCCTGCCCGTGATTGGTTTGTGTTTGCATTAAATTTGGTTCCTAAATTTGCTTGTTAATTATTGTGATTTGCAAGGGAAAATATTTGCGGCTTTTCCCCAACATGACCGAATAACGGTTCGTATTTCTCAGCCATGGTTGATCGTTCATCTTTAAGATCTTTTATTTTTCATGGCCCAAATGAGTCTATATTTATTTATTTTGTGCATGTTAGATTTCATACTGTAGGCTTATTTTTGTCTCCTCTGGAAACTAGCTACTACTTTGATCCAAAATTTAAATCCTATGGAGTGCCTAAACTTATGATAAAACTTGATTACTAACGAGCAAAAGTTTCAAAACAAAACTTCTATTAAATTTTCGTGCTTAATATTGTAGTTGAAGTCAACTTTGTAGAGCTTCTATTAAATCCTCCGGGCCCACAATGATCATCGGAATCGTTTACTTTGTAAAACTCGCTGCCTATGTCATCCATGGAAAAATGAGCTTATCATCGAACATTGATAGGTGCATGAAAAAAATAGAGTTGCACAAAAAATGGACAATTTGAAAATTTTAATTATTTTTTGTCATGTCATTTTTTTTTTATACAAATTTGTTTTCTTCACGTACCTATTGGTATCAAGCTAAATTTAGCATGGATGAAATACTTCGCCAGCTTTTCAAAATGAACGATTTCGATCATCTTTGTGCGTCTGGAAGGGACCCACAAAGGCCTAAAACTAGATCGAACAGATGCTAAAAAAACTGGATATGACCCGGTCCCCACCTTGGCATGCTCTCCTTGAACCTTGCCCCATTGATCCCAACTCAACTTCGCCTTCATTCTTAACCAATTCAATCAAGCTCATGAAATAATTGTTAACCTTCGAAAATGCTTTATGTTTTTTAATTCCGCTTTCATGTTGTGTGGTCTAAATCGTGGATTATATTCAATTTACAATTGATTATTCAAATTTTGTAGTATTGTTTAACGACCAAGTACTCACTTCTTGAAAAAAAAAAATTAATAATAATTTTTTTTGAACAAGTGCTCATATGCATGCCAAGACCTTCCTACCTTATCGGGACCACTTTAGGTAGAGGTTGCAAGTTTGAGGGGTGTTCCACTAACAAAAAACTGTTTTTTCCAAACGCCGAGACATGTCATTCTCTCACAACACAGCACATAAAAAACCGTGAAAAATCAGTTTTTTTTCAAAAAAAACTGAGAGTGGAACACCCCTTGAGCGCTTTGGGCTGGCTAAAGGTGATTTGTCTCCATATGCTAAAATACGGATTTCCCATTAGCTTTGGACCACTTTATAGCATTATTGTTTTCCAAATGTTTTAAAAAATGGCAATACTCATCCAGAGCTAATGGCTATGAATTAACGCGTAAATAAGCAAGAGTGGGAGTGCGAAAAGTATCTTTGAAAACTACTTAAGCCTATTAAAATTCATGAGAGAGAGAGAGAGCACATAGTGCGATGATTAAGAGCAAGACCGGAATATCCTATTCCTACTGCAGAACTACGTGCCTTCGGGTTGGGGGGTTAAGTGTTAGTGCAAGTGCAACAGACTACCTAAACTCTTCCTTATCTCTATTTTACTCAACCAGACCCCAAAAACAAGCTCCAAGAGGCTCCCTTAAACTGGGATCCTCACTCCAACAGAATCGTCAGCTCCATCATAACATGATTGGGTTGTAGGGACATGGGATAAGTACCATACTAATGGTAAGAGGCTTACTGAAAGAAAAAGATCTTTAAAAATAACGAGAACAGGGAAACAAATGCATTGGGATGAAAAGTTGATTTTTTTTTTCCCCTTCCGACGGTTATGGGTGTTTTAGTCAGCTTTCGCACATTTTGGCTAATTCTTTTCCGGTCCAGTCATAGACAAACCATTCATACCGAGACTAGGGGTTTCATAAGAATTTAATTTCTTGTTGGTTGACCCCAAAAATCGAACCTTGATCAATTATGTGTAGAGTAAAATCCCACCAACCAAACCGACCCAACCATTGGCCTAATGAGTCATTCTTTTTCGTCTTTTTGTCTAAAATGATTTTTTTTCCGCTTTTAATAATTTTTGTTTAGCTTTCCATCTAATTTTTTGGATTAATCATTTGTGTCGATGAGAGAAATCAGAAGAGTATAAAAATATGGACCAAAGTTGAAAAAAAAATTTACAAGACATCATTTTAGACAAAAAAAAATTTTTTTTGATACTTTTGGGTCTTTAGTGAACTTTTTTTTTGTTTACTTCTAGACTCCCTCCAAATACTGTTGCAAATCAAATAAAAATTCAATAAAGACGGAAAAAAGACAAAAGATGGGAGGCAAAAGCTGGACAATTGAGATATGGGGGACGGTTGGGTTTTTGGCATGGGGAGTGGGGCCTAATGATATTGTGTAGATTTGCAAGTTGGTAGAGCCTGCTGCTCACCTTTGGATGCAATTCAATTGGAACCTTCTCGTGCATTGAATTAGGCTTCACATTTCAAGTGGACCTTACCATCCTTGGTAGGCCACATCTTGGCCCAACATAGGATGCAGGCTTCATAGGTTCAGGCCTGTTTTTTTACGTCAATTTTTTGGTATCAGCTTCGGCCTGCAGAGATCGATTCTGCACTTTAATCTGATATTTTCCCAAACGCAGCCTCCATCCGAACAACGGACGGCTCGGATGGTGCACAACACCTGCTGTTTAAAATCCCGAGATCAATACACTAATTAAAATTGACTGCTTGACACTGCCTTCTTGATTTTTGTTCTCCAAACAAACAATAATCCTGAGATCAAGAAGGCAGTGTGTGCCACAAATATACAGTAATTGTTTTCATTCAGCCACTGCAAGTACTCGTCAAAATTGGTTGGCACAATTTGCAAAAATATCAATCCATTCACCCATTAATGTCTATCTATTTCTTTGCATTTATGCTAATTACAATAATAAAATGTCTAAAACCAACAAAAAAAATTTGAAACTTCAACAGTTTTTTCTTCATAAACAGCTTTCTAGAAGAGTTTGTCAAGCAAGTTTGTACTATTCATAACCCCAAGGGGTTGTCTTAGTGGTCAAGGCTTGAGACTTAGGAGTTTGTTCACTCTTAAGAACTCATGTTCGAAACCTCGTAGGTGCTATCAACTCCTTTGGGACCAGTCCATACAGAGTTTTACTCTGACTTTAAATGGGGCCCCGCTAGTGGACTGTGGGATTAGTCTCTGAGGATTAGTCGAGGTGCACGAAAGCTGGTCTGGACACCTAGTTATCAAATAGTTAGTACTACCGTGCGGGAAAAAAAATGAGTCTAAGACTCTAAATCCCCTGACTTGAACCACAAGTGTTGCTCTCTCGTGTCTTAAACCAATGTCCCACGATCGAGATGAAATCTGGACCCTTGGATCATTGAATAGACTACCCGGATGGTGCACAACACACATATTGTGCACCCCAACACAGCACGCACGCCAAATCCACCCGAAGAATCTGGGCAGACTGTAGAGGATCGTTCATGTGATCTTGGCCGTTTAAAAATATTTTTAATGGTTCAAATTTTAAAAAGACTCTTCCTGAAAGCAGGGTCCTTTCAAAACAATACATGTCTTCCAATTGGGGTGATTGCTAACAACTTCTTGTTATGGAAATTACGGCAACCATGAATTCACATATTTAAGGTAGAGTACTATTGTTTATTAGGGTTAGCTACAGATCTCATGATAAAACAGTTACCTAAATAAAATGATTCTTAGAGAACATTACTGAATTAATCCAAACGTCGGAATAGAATTACTCCAAGTATCGAATTACTATGAATTTGATTCTTGGTAATCAAATACTTATTCCTACAAAAGATTAAGGACATCCAAACCGAGCGTAGAGCGTAAAAGTTCATTAATCTAGAGCAGCAAGAAGCTTTGCCAAAATAGAAGGCAAACGTGTCTTGTGGAAAAGGAAAGTCAAGGTCTATATGGGATTAGGTTTTATGTATGTTTCCCATAACTAAAATAAATAATGAAATATCTGAAACAACGCGTTTCCCATAACTAATAAAATAATGAAATATCTGAAACAACGCGGCTATGGGTACGTATACTCGCGTATGCTATATGCACGCAACTCTTCTCAACTGTCTATATAAAAAATTAATGGTCCAGATTTTAAATAATCTATTCGCTCAAACAAATAAATTGTTCGCGCGAACAGTTTATTTAAAATCCGAACCATCGAAAATGCTCATGGACTGTTAAGGTGCACCATCCGTGCATTTGGCGTACGCACACTTGCGTACGCGTAGTATTTTTGTATCTGAAACCAGCTAGTATTTGTCTTCCAGTTTGATTTCTGAGCGCGAACAATTTATTTAAAATCCAAACCGTCGAAAATGCGCATGGGCGGTTAAGATGCACCGTCCATGCATTTGGCGGCGTATGCACACTTGCGTACGTGTAGTATTTTTGTATCTGAAACCAGCTAGTATTTGTCTTCCAGTTTGATTTCTGAAAAAAATAAAATAAATAATC
Organism: Vaccinium darrowii; assembly: GCA_020921065.1. NCBI lineage: Eukaryota > Viridiplantae > Streptophyta > Magnoliopsida > Ericales > Ericaceae > Vaccinium > Vaccinium darrowii. The sequence continues at coordinate 39,034,605 of CM037156.1, forward strand.
ACTTTCATCAGACAAAAATTAGAAACTTCAACAGTTTTCCCCCCCCCCCTTCTAATCAGCTTTCTAGAAGAGTTCGCCAAACAAATTTCAATGCTTTGAAGTTTCCCTTCGAAAATTCCACATAATCTGGAGTATTTAATGTTGTCACTGATGCACACTACATACTGCCCCAAACAATCACTACCCAAGTTGGAATTGTCCTTTTTTTCAGCGGTCGGTCAGGTGTTTGAGTCATCTTACGTGCACATCGACTAATCACCTCTTCGGTCCAGTATAATATAGGCCATCCACTCGACTAAGATTTGGTTTTCCATTTACTAAAATGGAAATCTCATAAAATCAAGAGGTTGATTTTAGCAAATGAAGTGGAGAGGTGATTTTATCTCCAATGAATCTGGACATATATATGTCCAGATTCATTGGAGATAAAATCACCTCTCCACTTCATTTGCTAAAATCAACCCCATTTTATCACCTCCACCTCATTTTATCTTTTGGCAAACTAAGCCTAAGGGGTTTCTATTTTTGATCCAAACGAGTAAGGGGTTTCACAAGAAATTACTTTCTTTTAGTCTCACCTCAATAATCGAACATTGGTCAATTGGAGAGCAGGGAGTGTGTTGTGCACGACTGTGGGACCCACCCTTGGTCCCATTGTTTGGTCCACACCGTTCATTGTTTGTCTCGTAAAGCATGTATAACACGTACAAATTTAGGATGATCACACATTGGTAACTATTTTTTTTAGACTTTGTATTTTTATAGAATCAAAATAGTTAAAAAAAACCTTTCTGGGTGATTTTTTTCCCATAGAACTGTAAGTTAAATGGTGACCGATCAAATAGTCATGGATGTTCGATCAACCTTAATTTTTACATGGTGTACATACATGATAAGACAAACAAAATGAACGGTTCAGATCAATCTGGTGATGGCGATGAGAGAACAAACCTATTAACCAATCATACTAAGGGTGTTTGGCCTCCTACTTTTTGCATTTTGGTTTTGCATTTTCTACTTTTAGGTGTGTGGCAGACCGCAATGAAAACACATTCTGTGAAAATGAGTTTTGGTTTTTAAGTTTAGAGAAGAGAAGTCAAAAATAGGTTGAGATGAGCTTTTTAATTTCTCATTTTCCACTTTTCCCATTTTGATTAACAAAAAGAGCTACATAATGTATTCTGCACATATCTCCCAAATACTACTCCTGTTTCAAAATGCATTCTGCACATTTCTCTTAAACACTCCTACCAAATTCAAAGTACATTTTGACCATAATTCAAAAAGCCAAAAACCCAAAAAGTTGAAAATGAAAAACTAAAAATGAGGCTCCCAAACACCCTCCGCCTCATTTTCAGCTTTTCATTTTTAACTTTTTGGTCAGAATGTATTTTGGATTTGGTATAAGTGTTTGGGAAAAATGTGTAGAATGCATTTTAAAACAGGAGTAGTATTTGGGAGATATGTGTAGAATACATTCTGTAGGTCTTTTTGTTAACCAAAATGGAAAAATGAAAATGAGAAGTCAAAAAGCTCCTCTCAACCTATTTTTCACTTCTGCTCTAGATTGTGCATTTTACAAAACTCATTCTCAGAGAATGAGTTCTGAGAATTTCTCCCAAACATCCAAAATGAAAAATGAGAATGTGAAAATGGAAAAATTGTCTTCCAAACAGGTTCTAATCCGTTGAGCTCTAATCCGTTGAGCTCGTGTTGGAATTCCTCTATTCTTGTGCTGGTAATAAAAAAACTGAAAATAAAATAAAATATACTGATTCTTTTTTTTTTTTTTTCCTCTTGTTTGATGGAAAGTCAAACCAACTTAAGGAAATGTCGACGAGCACAACTTTTTTAGGCCTTGTTCTCCAATAAATTTTAGTAGATGTGGCAAATGGGTGGGTTGGGTTGGGTTTGAGTGGGTTGGTATGGGTTATGGGTTGAATATGGGTTGAAAGTCAATGGGTTGACTATGAGTGTAAGTTGAATATGGATCAAGCAAAATCCAAACCAATCCATTTTTTCTTTTAAAGGTAATGCGTTGTTTAAGATCTCACCTCAAAATATACTCCACTGGAAAAGGGATTATATCAATAAAGCAAATCTGACACAAATTGGTCCTCTAGTACTGAAATCAGTTTTTTTTCACAACCAAAAAGTTTGCAAATCAGACACTTCTTGATCCTCCAGTAAAAAATTCCGGGCAAGGAAGTACTGAAATAATAATTTTTTATTTATTAATTTTACTTTATCCCCAGTGAAAAGCATATCACTCATCTACCTCTAGCATATCACTCATCTACCTCTTTGTAATTTCTTTTGGATCAAAAAATAAATTAATTATGTGCATAATTTCTTTTTTTCCATAACAAAAATAATGAAATATCTGAAACAACACGGCTATGGGTACGTATAGTTGCGCATGCCATATGCACACAATTTTTCTCAACCGTTCATCTCAAAAATTAATGGTCCGGATTTTAAATAATCTATTCGCGTAAACAAATAAATTGTTCGGGCGAACAGTTTATTTAAAATCCGAACTATCGCAAATGTGTATGGAGGATTAAGATGCACCGTCCGTGCATTTAGCTTGCGTACGTGTAGTATTTTTGTATCTGAAATCAGCTAGTATTTGTCTTCCAGTTTGATTTCTGAAAAAATCACTTTCCGACAAAAATTAGAAACTGCGGCCTGTTTGGATGGAGCTAAAGCTCCCCTCCAAAAATTATCACCCCTGATAAGGGGTAGGTCCCACCCGTATGCCTGGGTTTGGCAACCAAAACCCCTTCCCTGATAACTCTTTACCCCTTCTTAGGTTTCACCGATCGGCAGCTTTCTCCCTGATAATTTTTGGGCACCCCTTGGCCTGCCCAAAAATTATCCGGGAGTGGAGGGTGTGTTTTTTGACCATTAAACCCCTCCTTATCCCCCTTCTCCACCAGCCAACTTAAACCAAATAAAAATCACAGATTAATTCCCGATCTTCATCTCCAGTGATCTCAAAAAATGCATATCGGTTGATCAGAACCCAGAAGAGGAGAAGAGGGAGGACAGATCGGAACAGAAAATAGAGAGAGGGAGTATGAATGTGTGATACCTGATGCATGCTTGCTTGAGAGAGAGAGCAACCGAAGGAGGAAGAAGGAAGAAATTCCTTTTTCTGTTGAACTGGAAGGAAGAAAGTGGGGCGCAGCTTCCATAGAGAAGAGAGATGCTTTTAGTTTATACACGTGTTACAATGAGATGAGTACCCTAAAATCACACAATGACAGAATTACCCCTTTGAACTCTCAACTTTAATAATAATAATAATAATGATAATAAAAGAATTTACCCTGTTGAACTCTCAAGTTTGGAAATAGGTTCAGCTTTTGATAATAACAATAAATAAATAAAAACTCTCTAACTTACGATAGACATGGGAGTTAAGTTGGTAATTTAATATAAAATAGCGATAGCATAATTGGTATGGGAAATTTTAATTTTATTTTTTGGGTAAGTGTATGAAATTGCAAACTTGTATTTTTTTTGTTAGCATTTCAGACATATATTAAATAAAAAAATTAAGTTTTCAATGAAATAAATTAATAGAGTTTGAAATTGTCCAAAATTTATTAAATAGATTAAGTTTTGTAATTATATAATTAATTTAATGCATAATAAAGTTTGGTACACTACAAGGGCAAAAGAGTCATTTGACAGCTTTTTTCATCATTTACCCCCTCTTATTTATAACACATCCAAACCAAGTCAAAAGTTATCCCCCTGTTTAATCTCTCATCCAAACTATCTACATTTTTATCCCCCTCCATAAATATCACATCGATGTGGGCCAACCCTCTAAAAATAATACCTCCTCTTATCTTATCCCCCTCCATAACTTATCCCCCTGAAATTTTAGCACCATCCAATCGGAGCCCAACAGTTTTTTTTTCTCCTTCTAATCAGCTTTCTAGAAGAGTTCGCTAAACAAATTTCAATGGTTGAAGTTTTCCTTCGAAAATTCCGCATCTGGAGTATTTAATGTTGTCGCTGATGCACATTACATACTGCCCCAAACAATCCCAAGTTGGAATTGTCTTTTTTTTTTTTTTTTTTCAGCCGTCAGGTATCCGAGTCATCTTACGTGTACATCGACTAATCATCTCTTCGGTCCAGTACAATATAGGCCATCCGCTCGACTAAGGGGTTTCTTTGTTTTTTTGTTTTTTTTATCCACTCAACTAAGGGGTTATAATCGAACACTAGTCAATTGGGGAGCGGAGAGTGTGTTGTATGGCTGTCGGGGTCCCATTGTTTGGTCCAAACCGTTCATTGTTTGTCTCTTCAAGTATGTATACCACGTAAAAATTTAGGGTCATCGAACATTAGTAACTAATGTTTCTAGACTTTGCATTTTTATGGAATCGAAACAGTTAAAAAAACCTTTCTAGGTGATTTTTTTTCACTAAGTTAAATGGTGACCGATCAAATAGTCACGGATCTGATTAACATTAATTTTTATATGGTGCGCATACGCGACGAGATGAACAAGATGAACGGTTTAGATCAAGCAACGAGACCCGAGATGTGCCCCACAGCCGTGCACAACACATGTATTGTGCATGTCCGCATAACACACACAAGATGCCCAGTCAGTTGTCTGGCGATGTGAGAACAAACCTACCAACCACTCGTACCAATCCGTTAAAGCTCGTGTTGGAATTCCTGTATACTTGTGCTGGTAATAAAAAAGCTGAAAAGAAAATAAAATATACTAATTATTTTCTACGGAGTATTTATTTATTGTATATAATGGATAGTCAAACCAACTTAGATGATAATTTCGACGAAACTAATTGCGAGTCCGCATTGTTAGCACAACATTTTTATTTTTTACTTTTAAATTTTACGTTCAAAAGTCAGACCCCAGATAAAACCTCATTAAGATGATGATAATCAAATTTTGGTCGAACGCGTGGTCAAATGCGTGCACGATTACTAAAAACTTCGATTTATCGCCTATTTTCAACAACTCCTCATGTTAATCCTAATCTTTAACTGGCAAGTTTTTTCAACTCTTTCTTTTTTTTTTTTTTTGGTACGTCGGAAATAATTTCAACTCTCTCTTTCTTATGTAAGCAATGTGGTTTTAGTACGGTACAGGGTGTTCGGGTTAAATCAGAGTCATATTATTAATTTTGTCCTTATTCAAATTTTTTTTCATATTTATTAGGTTTGCATTGATTTTTTTGTGAATTATTGGTTCGTCTTGATGGGAGGAATTTAGAAAGTAAAAAATTGATCAAAATCTTAAAAAAATTCAATAAAGACAAAAATAATCCTAAATAAATACTACATTGTTCGATATTTTTTTTATTCGCAAAAAATTTTAGGGGGTGTTCCACTAACAAAAAATAGTTTTTTCCAAAAAATCAAGATATGTCATTATCTCATAATATATCGCATAAAAAATCGTTAAAAATTAGTTTATTGTAAGAACACCCTTATCGGAACACCCCCAATGGATTATTAAGTTTTTACTTTTTAGATTATTCTTGTCGAGACAAACCAATAATTTACAGAAAACTTGCAAACTTACAAATGTGATTTTTTTAAATAAGGACAAAAAATAATCTGTCTATTTTTTTGACGCAAAGTGTGGCATACTTCGCTTGGTTAGCTTTTTTGTAATAGTGCATGAGGTTGGTTGTTAAATTGCAATACTCTCTATTGTAAAAACTCTGGAGTCTGGACAACTTAATCAAATAACAAAGACTCGCTCTCGCTCCTGTGACGGTACAGAGTTTTGAGGAACCACGTAAATTCAACGTTGATTTCTTTACTGTTTTTCGTATTCCATTATTGCGTTTGTGGTGATTACGCTTTCAAAAAAGAAAGAACGTCCTTTCAAAGTGACCGTCGCTATAACTTTTAAGGAACCTGGGGGGTGCTGTGCAGCCCCTTTTCGCCGCCACGCCGGCATTTTTTTGACGATCGGAGACGTTCACCGTATAGACCTCGTCGAATACTACAAGTGTGCCAAAAATCAACTTGATCGGATATCTTTTAGTGCCTCATTGGAACACAAATAACATGAAAAAGTGGTTTTTATCCAGTGTTTGTGTCCATTTGTGTTCCATTTGTTTTCAAAGTATTTGTGTTCCGATAACCTACTTAAAGATATCCGATCAAGTTAACTTTTTGCTTACTTGTAGTACTCGACGAGGTCTACACGGTGAATGTCTCCGATCGTCAAAAAAATGCTGGCGCAGCGGCGGAAAGGGGCTGCACAGCACGGTGTTGTGCATGGGATGCACATCACCCCCTCAGTACAACTTTTAATTCGTAAAATTGCACGAAACCACAGCTTGTTTGGAGTTTTTTTTTTTAAACGAAGCTTGTTTGGAGTTTAGACATGTAAAATTGTAAATATATATCTAGTCTAGCCAAGTCATGAAGTTCAAAACGTTTATAAGACTTTTGTACTTGGTGGATGGATTCAAATGCTATATTTGTGTTTGTATGACCTTATCCAGAGATAAAAACAAAAAGAAAACTGCACATCAATTAGTGCAACCCTGTTGAAGATTCATGGAATACGACCAATAACTACTCAAATGTATCGAAATAAAATGGTGGGGTGGTGCAACATCAGCATCAGTCGATTTCTGCTATGAATTTTTTAAATCGACATTTTTAATGTAGGACGTGGGTGGTTAGGTTGTCAAAAATCAGACGTCTGTGATTCCTTTCAGATGGGTATTAAGAAATAAAGCCATAAATGATAAAAACCCCTTTCACATGCAGTTTCAACAGATATTCTTCATGCCTATTATTAAACTAATACTATTCGGGTTATTGAATTTTGCAACTAGAGTCTTGATTCTTGCACATTCGACCCTCCACATTGGCTTCATATTCTATAATTGAATTTCTTGATGTGCTGCTTTTTTGTTAGGGGACCCTTTTGTTAGTTATTTTATTCTCTATTCATCCCATTATGTTTGTCCACCTTCAGATTTTTTGATTTCCAAATTTATGTGTTCAATTTAGCAAACCAAAGTACAAATTTCTATGAGCTTTCTCTTTTACCGTTCTTTCAGGAATTGAAATGATAACTCTAATTTCAGTGGAAAATTATTTCTTGAAAAGTTTAAATTATTAATTGTGTTCCCTTATTAAGATAAATCTTAAAAAATGAACAAACAAGTTAATTGGATGAAGGAATAGAACACTTATGTTAATGCACATATTCCTTTGCCTCTGTCTAGACAATGGGAAGATAAAATTGGCAAAGGTATAGGAGTAGATAAAAATTTATCTCCAAATTTTTTGGGTCTGGGATTTGGGGGTGCGCTGCACCGTGTAATAACTCAGTCGTCCATCTTGGAAATCAATGGTCCAGATTCGTTGAAATTTTATTACCGATAATAAAACACATTAACAGGTAAGAAATCGTCTTTGAATCCGGATCATTAAAAACACTTTTGGATGGCTAGAACGCTACGCTGCATGGTGCAACCAATCAACGCACTATTTGCGCAGCATAGACCCTGGAACCAATTTTTTTTATTGTTTCGTCATTCGTGTTGGCTTAGTTTTTCATTTGATTTTAGCAACTCGGTTGCTAAAAACATGGTTGATTTTAGTAACTAGGTTGCTAAATTTTTTTGGAAAACTAGGCCTAGTAATTTTTTATCAATTTTTTTGTTTACTTTTTACTTTTAGATGTATATAGCATAGAGGGGTATATATAAAAATTGAGTAAAAATATGCAACCCTATGCAATATTTTAGCTTTTCTCCATTTTTTGTTCCTGTGTACTCCGTCGGACGTTTCCTCTGTTGCTCCAGAAACCCAAATCTCTCTTTTCCCTCTCACACTCCACTTTGTAATACTAGTCCCCATTAAAGCCCCAACAACTTCCAGCGAAAGTCAATAAATTCCAACTCCCATTTACGTAGATGGAGTATTTTAAGCAGCTGATGAAAGAGATGGATGCTCTCATCACCATCTTTCTCTTACCTCCTCCAAGAGTCAATGCACCCCCTCTCTCTCCTCACCATTTTAAAAGAAAACATAGCAGAATAAGACCCACCTTTCTCCAGCCTCAAGGTTACCCATTCATACACTTTGTTACTTGTATGGTCCTCCGTATTCGTTACCTCAAATTTTTACAGGGGATTTTCTTTATTTCCTTTGATTTGTGGGTATGAACTTATTTATTTCAATTCTCCATCCGCAAATCGTTTACGTCCTTGCATTTTTAGTTTCTCGACCCAGAATTCCAATTATTTTTCTTTTTCTGTTTAAGCATGTCATGAGAATCCATTGCTTCATGTTGGTTTTGTTTGATTTGTTTGGTTGTTTCTATTGCTTATGTCAGTTGCAGGACATGGGTAATTCGGATATTGAGTTTGCTGGATTATAGAATTCGTTTGTGGCCTATTCTGTGTTGCTGAGATGTTCCGTTCAAGGGTTTGGTTGTTTGGGGGCACGTTTGGGGCTTGGTTGTGTTGGTTTTGTCTACTCTCTGGAGCAGATGGCCAGATTTTACACCCAGATGAAGGTAACAATTGTATTGGCTGTTGCTTGATATGCTGGATTTGGTTGTTTCTGTGTATGTAATCTTACTGTTACTGTTGAAAGCACACCGCTTGGAACTAATTGGTAATGAGTAGAGAGTCCGCTCGGCCTCAAATACTAGTTTTGGAGGTGGATAAATCACCGATACGAGATGCGCTCTAACAATCCGCAAAATGTGACATGGAACTCCGCATATGCTCGTGGAGAGTGTAAGCAACATATTCAGTGTCTGATCATACAAACAAAGTGCACTTTGATGGCAGAAACAGAGGGAATATTTCTTGAGCTAAAGCCTCCTGATTTTTGGAGGTGTTAATTAACTGATGTTGCGCTAACTCTTACTGTCGTTTTGTGCCTGCTTGTTAGTTTGAAGCTGCTTAAGTTGTATTCCTTATGATTTCCATTTTCTTCTACCCATTTGAAAAAGTTTAAAGGCCTGAACTGGCAGGGGTGTTTGTTTGTTTACTAGTTTTTGGATCATTTTCATTTGTTGAAGTGTTTGTAGGACTGGGAATTATTTGTCAAAGAACCTTTTGATAACTTTCCCTAATCTAATAGTATAAACATCCCAGTCCAGGAGCAAAGTACAAATGCACAACTAGTGAAATGTGTAGAAACGTCACTCAGCATTTCTTTTTGGAAGATGAAGATGATGATTAATCACGTGGACAAAAGTATGATGATCAGTTTCTAATAATTGCAGTTTCAGCATTGCGAGCCATTAAGCAAAGTTTGGTTGATCCAAATCGGAATCTCAGTAATTGGAATCGTGGAGATCCATGTATGTCAAATTGGACAGGGGTTTTGTGCTTCAATACACCGGCGGCGGATGGCTATCTACATGTCAGAGAATTGTACGATTTCGCTCTTGTACTAATTCTTGTCCTTTATCAAAGCATCATGAACATGAATTTCGTTAATCATGCCAACTGGAAAGTTAAGTTGGCAGGGAAATCATGGCTAACTTGGGCGCATACTTCAAAAGGTAATACAGTCACAACTCAGGTGAAAGGGCTAGCCAAGGGATGCCATTGTGCTCATTGGTCCTACTTATATCCCAAGATGCCCAGGCATATTCCTGATGTCGGATTGATAATAGTCAGTATCACACACTCACAGAAGTCAAGGGGTTAATGTACACCCTTCATCATGTAGTAGAGGCACACTCGATCACATATACCACATGAGGGTTGAGATCATTACATTGTCATTCTCCATTGAATTGGATTTCTTGCTTAATAATGAAAGAGAAAAGACGCGATGGTTACTTCTTTACCAGAAACTGTGTTGCTAAGAAGATATATGCCTGTGTAATTTTGCTCACATACATGCTAGGTTATGCCAAACTATGCGACTATAAATTCATCTCTTACATGTCTTTTTTCAAAATGCTTACTTTTGTGACTAGCATTATCCTGCAAATTCTGTATAGCGAGAGTGGTCCACTGAAGAACACAGTTGAAGAATAACCATGTTGCCTAATGTATACCAATTTTAGATCCCTGAATGATAACATCATTGGCTTGAGAAATGTCGAAGTTTGGAAATTGTAATGTTAATGCATCCAACTCAAAACCAATCACATTGAGAGGCCTACTTATAAGCTATAAATGGACCTATATAATTGGGCCCCCAAAATTAGTCAAGATTTGGGGGCCTAAAGAGATGGCTTTTATGGGCTTTAGCCCAAAGCCGGCTCCGTTTGGAGACTATAACTAAGCAATGTGGGACAAGCTCATGCAAGATGTAGGATACTTCATAGCATATATTTTAGTTTGCAGATAAATATCTTTGTTTTAAGGTTATAATTGCATGACCCAAGAGTTAGGAATTAGAAGTAATAGCATAGACGATGTGAAGACAATATGATTTGTTTTAGCTCGTCATGAGTCATGACAATAGTATCTGTACAAGATAGTTTCTCTACCTTCTTACTGAGTGATAAACCCTGTTTATCAATCTGTCAGGAATTTTATAATTGCACTTATGTTTCCCTTGCAGGCAGCTACTGCATATGAATCTGTCAGGAACTTTATCTCCAGAGCTTGGCCGCCTATCTTATATGCAAATATTGTGAGTCACTCAGGATAGATATTGAGTAATATTTTTCTATAACTTGGTGCCTCTTGTGCTCTATCACTTCTCCTCGAGGACTAAGTTTTTCCCTCATACAAGTAATTTATTTTTGTCAACTGATATATCTTTATTGTGTTTTGTTCTTAAAGGGATGTTATGTGGAATCAGATAAGTGGGAGTATACCGAAGGAGATTGGCAATATTACATCTTTGGAACTCTTGTAAGTTGAAATTTTATTAAGAACGGCACATGCTAATAATTTCCGATTTCTACTTTTCGAACGGGTTATATGCTAGTAAAACGATGTACATACCCTAGTGTTTGTGAAGTGCGAAACTGCACCAGACTTTTGGATGCTCCTGATTCTAGATTGATGTACTGTTTTGCAGGCTCTTGAATGGAAATCAACTCACTGGTTCCTTGCCTGAAGAGCTTGGTTATCTTCCTAATTTAGACAGAATTCAAATTGACCAGAACCAAATATCTGGATCACTACCTAGATCATTTGCATACTTGAACAAAACGAAGCATTTGTAAGAGTTTTCATTTTGACACTAATAGCTATTGTAGCTTCTCTTTCTCTTTGATCCCTATGAATATTATCGTAATATTGACTTTGTTCTCTGACCAGCCACATGAACAACAATTCAATTAGTGGGCAAATCCCACCTGAACTTTCTGTTCTTCCAAGTCTAGTTCACATGTAAGTTGGGCACTGTTTTTTTTTTTTCCCACTACTCTGTGGTAATTTCTTGGTCTTTATATCTAATGTGTGTTGGGCATTTGGCTTCTCCTGTTGATGTAAAAATCTGCAGGCTACTTGACAATAATAACTTATCAGGTTATCTTCCACCAGAGCTTGCCAATCTGCCTAGTCTACTGATACTGTAAGTTTTTCTGCTTCAAGAACTATCAGAGTACAGATTTCATTTTATTAAATTGCGTGCACATGATCTTATTTGAAATTTTGTTTAGGCATTGAACAAATCAAATTTTGAACCCCCAGTTTCTGATTGGTACTTCTATGTTTTAAGAGAGAGAAAAGGTTTAAGTTCTTATAAAGAGGACATATTTGCAGGTTTCTGAATTTTTCATTTTACAACCAAAAAATTGTTTCTTCTATTTTGTTGTGAAACGGATATAGAATGCACATTTGTGCAACGACCAAACAGGGCTTTGATAGTTTTGTTTCTCATCTGACAATGGCTAACAACACCTTCTCCTACATACTATTATTTATGTTGCTGCTGTTTTTGAGGGGGCTGATCAGCCAGCAGGAAACAAAGGGAAATTTCCTTTAAAACTGTATAGAAGACTGTTCTGAGTTAAATGGACTTGTTTCTTTGGAGGAAAATGTTCTCCAGCAAAACAAGCAAATTGTGGATAAGTTTGTGGAGGTGGTAATTATTTCATTTGGAACCAATGGCAGTAGAAGTCTGGTGTGAGGAATGAACCAGTATAAGAAAGGGAAAACTTCACCGTAGCTGGACTATTGTGCAAGATACAAACTAGAGTAACATGTAGTTTGTCTTTCAGTCCAAAATAGGATCTTATTGGATTAAACATAAGTGTGAATTTTGGGACAATATAGAATAGGAAAAACTATAATCGCAGAGAACAAAGAGGTTTAATAACCTTGTGATACAGCAATTGGACATTTTTGTAGGTGGAAGCAAAACGAGTGTCTTTAAACTGAAGGAGACAAAAGACATTGAGCATCTAAAACTATGGGGAAAATTCTCTCGAAACACAAAGAAGAAGTTGAAAGAAAGGAAAGTGAAAGAGATACAGTTAGCAACTTGATCTTAGTGGAGATTGGAAGCTGGAAAAATAATGGAAACACTGTCGATATGTTTCCTTTTGTATGTGATAGGTAGGTAGACCAATATTAGATGTCAAGTTTTCTCAAAGGTGTGTATATCCCCCGAAAAGTTGGACAGGAAACCCATTTCGTACTTGAGTTCAATCAGGATTATTGTCGCATAGACGTGGTTGATATCAGCTTCTAATGTTCAGCTAAATAGAAGTAGTCACCAATTGATGCTGACGACAACTTGGTCTTAGTAGGTGGAAATTGGAAGTTGGAGAAATAATGGGAACACTCTCTATGCTTTTCCTTTTGCATGTGATAGGTAGGTAGAACACTTTTAATGATCAAGTTTTCTCAAAGGTGTGCATATCTCATATAAAAGTTGTACAGAAAACCCATCCCTTACTTGAGTTCAAACAGTATTATGGTTGCTCAGACGTGGTTGACATCCCTTGCTTGGTACTTTTGAGTGAAAAGAAAGAGATCCAACTCTGGACCTATGTAAAATTGTCCGGGTCAAATAGGGATAACAATGGGCTTAAAGGGTATTGCTTTGTGAGGAGTGTCATTTTGAGAATATAGCAGTTGTATGTAGTATGTTCTATGCATCAAGTGCAGAAACCAGCCACTGGGATCTGAGGCTATATTGAGTTATTGCTCAATCCACCTGTGATAGAAGAATACAGGTTCTTGTGTATTTGTATGGGTGTAAAAAAAAATTATGCTGTGTGTGTGTGTGTGTATATTACCTTTTTAATATCGCTTTTGCTTTGCTCTTCATTATGTCGCTATCATTTTTTTATTATGAAGAAGCCTAGAAGTCTCATAAGTTTTCCTCTTTTATTGTTGGCAGTCAACTGGACAACAACCACTTTGATGGGACTACAATACCACCTTCTTATAGCAACATGTCGCATTTGCTGAAGTTGTAAGTGCGCATGGTTCTAGATTTATCTTGTATGTAGATAGAATGCATGTGTTGATGATCTTTTCTTCTTCAAAGCTGTGTGTTCTTTTAATGAGTTCCAAGAACATGCATGTTCACCTGTTTCATATGGTTTTCAATATTGAGTTTGAATTTGTTGTCTTGGTTGTATCAGGAGTCTTAGGAACTGTGGGTTGCAAGGACCAATCCCTGACCTGAGCAGGATACCAGGTCTTGCTTATATGTAAGTTCAGTAGTATTAATATCAGATATTCTGGAGCTACGTATTTATTGATGGCTCCCGTCAACATCATGATCATCGCCGATTAGAAAGAAAAAAAAATCATGATCATCTCTACCTAATCATTTCCTGTTTGATAGATGGCTAGATGCTTATTAGTATGTTAACTACAATGGTGACATTCATATTTCAGCGATCTCAGTTTAAACCAGCTTAATGGCTCCATTCCACCAGAGAAGCTTCCCGTGAATATGACGACTATGTAAGAATACTCCATCTCTGTCATTTTGGTAGTAGCGTAATTTTATTTCAATTTTCTGCATGGGATATGATCAGAAAAGTATACTCTTGTCTTTGGAATTTCACCAATTGTAATGTTGTTCTAGCGCCAATTATGAATTCTGGACTAATTTATCCATTACAAATGTGCTGCAGTGATTTATCATACAACAATCTTGTCGGGACGATACCTACCAGCTTTTCCGGCCTTCCTCTACTTCAGAAACTGTGAGTATTCTTCAACCGTTTCTTCCGTAGTGGCTTGGGACAAATGGCCTAACTTTTATTTACACAGTGAACTGATTGTATTTACTGTGTATGCCATTGAAATGCAGGTTACTTGCGAACAATTCACTGAATGGTTCTGTTCCATCAATTATCTGGCAAAATAGGAGTTCCAGTAAACCTGAGATACTTGTGGTGTAAGTCTAACAAAGAATAAAGTCATTTTTTTAAGTATCTCTATTTTCTTCCCTGTGTGTGTGTTTGTGTAGCTTTATGTCTGCATGTCCATTTCCAACCTCTCATAGTTGTTTTGCTAACGAAAAGTTGGAGATTCTTTGCAAGTTTGTGCATGCTCTTTCTAAGATCAAATTTGTAACTAGCTTTCCTTTGCTTTGATGGTTTTAGATGAGTGAGTCGATTCTAATTCTTTCTTGACTTTATGCCCTTGGATCCCAGAGATTGGCATAAAACTGTATGTGTCATGTGTACTCCGAAGTATCTCATAATTGACTTGCTAGTGGCAAAGTTGATTAGTTTAGCAAGCTCAGCCCTCTCTGTCTGAAGTCGTAGCCACTATTTTCTTTGTAGGCTCTAATACGTTTTACTTATGAAGTTGGTTGATAGTGCTACATGCTTATCAATGCTTGTTTTGCTATCATTAAAATTGAAGATTCCTTGCAAGTTTTAACTTTCTCTCTCATGATTTTATTGGTTTTATGTGTGGAGTTGGTTGATGCTTTATGCTTGTTTATTTGCAGGGACTTGCAGAACAATAACCTTACAAATATTTCTGGCAGTACCAACCTCCCACCAAATGTCACTGTTAGGTTTGTTTTCGACCTTCATCCACAGTGAATCATTCTTTATATGCCGTATTTGTTCAGTATGAGCATTCACAATGGACTAACCAAAATTGGATAACCAAAAGTTGCGACATTACCTTTTGATTATCCGTTTAGTGTATGACTAATGTTAGCAACCATATGCTTACAATGGCCTAATCAAAATGAGTTGGCAAAAGTTCAAATCCAACGGTTATTTTTTTTTCTTCTCAATCTAATGGTTTGCATTGAATGACATTCTAGTAAAATAAGTGAAAGTGGAGAGCATTTGTTAAAATCCATCAAGTGACCAACAATGTTAAATGCAAGAACTACTTGCTAAAGTGGAGAGTGAGTTTCACCAACCAATAAGAGAGAAAAAAGGGTTAAAGAGAGAAGGTTTTTGGATAATAATGGGTGTACTTGATTGAGAAGATGTGGAGTCTACTAAATTTGGTTGTTGGCAAAATGTGGCTAATTTTGGTTATCCAAAGGACAAAATTTGGTTAGTTGCTAAGAGGTTGCTAAGTTTGGTTATTCCAATGTGTGCAACTTTTTGAACAATTGCTAACTTTAGCAACCTTTGAGTTTTGATTAGGTCAATGTTGATGCTCTTACACTCTCATTTAAATAAATAAGATACAGGATCGTGTAAGGAGTACTCAAGTCCCTCTTCTTATTTGCTTAATTTCTTTACAGGCTTCAAGGAAATCCAATATGCTCGAATACAAACCTGGTCCAGTTCTGTAGTACTCCAACTCAATCTATCAGTCGTATCCAGGGCTCAGCAAACTCCAGTGAGGTTTGTCCTGTGCAGTCTTGCCCCTATGAATATGCCCCATCATCTCCTGTACCATGCTTCTGTGCTGCGCCTTTGCTCGTTGGATATCGGTTGAAAAGTCCTGGATTCACAGAATTTCTGCCATACAAATATCAATTTGAGGTGTACTTAACAGATGGTCTCGACTTGGAGATTTTTCAATTGTACATTGATTCTTTTATATGGGAAGAAGGCCCTCGACTGAAGATGTATTTGAAGTTTTTCCCTGTATACATTGGCAATACCACCTCTTATGTCTTCAATAAGACCGAGGTTCTGCGTATCAGGAGCATGTTCACAGGATGGCATATTCCTGATAGTGACATTTTCGGACCTTATGAACTTCTCAACTTCACTCTGTGGGGCCCTTATCTAGATGGTTTGTACCTTGAACCTCATCTGACTTTTTTTGGTTAGGAATTTCATAAACAGAAAAAAAAAAAAAGAAAAAAGAAATCACATTAGGCATTTTCGTAACAACACACTCTTTACTGGCCCAATAACTTGTTGGAGCCAAACAACATGGGGCCAAAATACTTCAGCTCAATTTGTTTGGTAGTAAGGGGTGTAGTCTATTATATTCCATTGAAACTTAATCTAACCAACCAAAGGATGAACATTGGGGTATTGCAATCTCCCCAACTTTAATGTGCAACGCCCTCTTTGCGCCATGGCCTAAAAACCTTCATACGGTGGCCGTGGTGTAGCACTCAGCTCCCACCACCTAGCCCAGGGTTGTGCTCTGATAGCATTTGTAATGACCCATCCTTTAGTTGCCCAATAACTTGTTGGAGCCTAACAATATGGCCCAAAATACATAAGCCCCCAAGTTATCCATTATATTCCTTGAAACTTCTTCTAATTCTAACCAGCAAGGACAAACATTGGGGTACTACAGTTTTGGTGTCTTTTGCTGGGAGAAGGCTATTATTTTCTGTTTGGGATACTATAGTAAGAAAGGACTTGAATTTATTGAATCTAAGCAAACATACAGCCCTCTAATCCGCAAAATGGCAAAAACGAATTCATGTAGGCCACTAGCGGCCCCCCCCAATTGGACTGCGGCTTATTTCCTTGCCACTTCTTTCTTAATCTTCCATGCTGGAAATAAATCTACCAAGGCATCAAATTTTTGGTTGTATAACAGTATCTTTCTGCAACAGTGATGGATATGATTGGGATAATATTAACTGCAGCCACAAGTCACAGACCTATTCCATCTTAAACAAAAAAATCATGTAGTCAAACCTTCCTTCTTGTGTATCTATCCAGGATGAATGGATTTTGCTTTACTTTAATTGCTTTGAGCTCATAATTTTTGTTTCACTTCCAGTGATTCCGTTATCTTCAAAATCTGGTATTAGCAAGGGGGCACTAGCTGGCATTGTACTAGGAGCAGTTGCAGGTGCAGTCATATTATCTGCCGTTATATCTCTTATTATATTGAGATTGCTTTTGAGGAAACAACAAGCAGTGTCAAAAAGACGCCAATGTGAGTATCTTATAGCTTCCAGTATCTGAAATCGATTTTATTTATCATGCTTCTTCACTCTTAACCCAGCTTGGTAGCTGACGACATTCAATCTGTTGGCAACTGCGATTGTTTATACTTTTTTCTTTCTACGACCATTAATTGGGTCTATTTAGGCAATTCTTACATGGTTTACAATGGGGCGTTGTTTGCTGGAATGAATATTTAAAGTTCATCAGATTATCTTTTTTGGATGACAGTGTTAAATAGCTTGATATACATTGTTGGACCCATTTCCTAACAGCTTAAGGTTTTAGGACAATTGGTAACTTAACATGGTATCAGAGCTCTGGTTGGTAGAGGTCCTGGGTTCAAGTCTCTGTTTACATTTGTTCAATGTTTGCATTGTGTTTCTCCCCTTCGTATTTTGTTTGGCTTTATCTCTGAAAGTTCACATCTCTACGTGCAAGACGGGGTTGCATGTGAGGGAGGGTGTTAGTTAACTTAATATACATTGTTGGGTCCATTTCTTAACCGCTTAAGCTTTGGGGACAATTGGTTACTTAATAGACAGAAAGCTGCCAGTTTTTCCAATGGCAGCTGTTTTGGATACTAAAACGTGACATTGATCTTTTTAGCCCCCCTGAATTAGCCAGAGCTGTTTTAACTTCGTTTCATACCATGTCAGATAGTTGAAATATGCAGGAAGAATAGGTTTTACGGATGGGCGAACTGTAACACTTGCTTATCTCTTTAGTTTTGACCAACTCTTTGGATTCCTTATTTTGTGTATTCAACCATTGAGTATTGGGCTTAAGAAATCAGAATCCAGCACAATCGTTTTTGGCCAGTGGAAAGCGGACCATTTGGAGTTTTTTAATATTTGCCTGCTAAGATATAGCACATCATAGTCCCTCTGGCAACATGGAGATCTACCTAGTAATTACATCTGCATAGCATCATATGAATTGTTATTCCCTTATGTGACATTGACCATCATGTGTTTTGCAGTATCCAAGAGCACTGTCAAAATTGACGGTGTAAAAGACTTTACCTATGGAGAATTGGCTCTGGCGACGAACAATTTTGATGCATCCGCTCAAGTTGGACAAGGAGGGTATGGGAAGGTCTACAAAGGTACTCTTGCTGATGGCACTGTTGTGGCCATAAAACGTGCACAAGAAGGATCATTGCAAGGGGAAAAGGAGTTTCTCACTGAAATAGAACTATTGTCAAGGTTACATCATCGGAACTTGGTCTCTTTGCTTGGATATTGTGATGAAGAAAGTGAACAGGTACCTTTGTAGTTGGATGTTATATTCTCCTGCACTCAGTCACGAGTATATGTACTCCCTCTCCTAATTGTTAGTCCCTCTTTGGGATTCTAACTTTTAAAAGTACATGTAAATTTAATCATTACAATTGCATCACATCTCAGTGTGTCATTTTCCAAAATTACCCCTTATTGTAACTCACGAGTTATGATGTAATGATAGATATTTATGAGGACAAGTTTGTAAACTTGCCAATTTTGGATTCAATAGGGACAAACATTTTGGAAAATCCCAAAATGGAATAGTGGACCAATAATTAGGAATGGGGGGAATAGAAGCCACTTCCAGGAATTTTAAGGCATTATGGTGGAAGAGAAATTAAGATACAAAGCTTCATAATGGTGGGGGGAATATTAAGGTTGAACCTAATAGAGGAATGGTATTTTTCAGTGCATTGTGTTTCCAAGCTAAAAAAATGTAATAGAAACAAATAAGAAGATCACATAAGAAGTGAGAGAGAAAAAAAGAGGAATAAAATAACAGCATATGGAGCCCTCTATAAGTTCACTCTTCTTAAGAACCAACAAAAAGAGAAAGAAGAAAAAGGAGAGTAAAAGAAAGAGCAGGATGAAGAAAGTAATGTAATATCTGATTATGAAGAAAACGATACAGACCCCTCAGGACTAGTGGAGAATGCAGAAATTACCATTTCCATTATTTTGTCCCTTTATTTTGAAGTGAACTTTAGTGAGCAGTAACCTTTGTATTTCTTTATTAATCATCGCGTCCCTTTCCTCACCCACTGGGAATTAGTAGTGTTCTAGCATCGCTCTGCTTCTTCACACTTGTACTTTTATTTCTCTGATTGCTAAGGAAGCTTTTATCTTGTACATTTGGGGTTTGGTTTCTCTCACATGGATTCTCTTTTTGACCTGTAGATGTTGGTGTATGAGTTCATGCCCAATGGCACCCTGAGGGATCACTTATCTGGTATATACTTTGGACTTGCTCTGAATTTGCTCCAATTTTTTTCATGGCATCGTCCACTCACTCTCTCCCTCCACGTCTATGCTATATATATGATGTTATAATATGTCGGTTTATATTTATGACACCACAGGAAAGTCTAAAGACCCTATGGGTTTTGCTATGAGAACGAGAATTGCATTAGGTTCAGCGAAGGGAATCCTCTATCTACATACGGAAGCCGATCCTCCAATATTTCATCGAGATATCAAGGCCAGCAACATACTGTTGGATTCTAGGATGAATGCGAAAGTTGCTGATTTTGGACTCTCCCGACTTGCCCCAGTTCCTGATCTTGAAGGAACTACGCCTGGTCATGTGTCCACAGTTGTTAAGGGGACTCCGGTAAGCTCCAGTTGTTTGGATGATTCCTACATTTGTGGGGTCGTCATGGTTAATGTGCAACAATTGTTATGCTACATTTTTTTATTACAGTATCGCCTTTAGGAGGAGACAAAAAAAGAAAGCATCTAATATTTCGCATCTTATATTGGTGCATATGGCATGGTGAATGTTTTTTCCCGTAGATGTGAAGTTTAAATGAAACCTTTACTGTTCTAACTTCTAATTCTGTTGAGATCTATCCTAGAGGTGGAAGGAAATCCTTCTTCCCAATTTTTGAGAATAGACTGCCATTTGGGCAAAAACTCGAAAACATTATCGAATAAAAAAAGGCTGGTTAATTTTTTTGAGATGTGAATCTTGATTATGAGTGAGGCTACATAATCTCTTGGATGTTTTAATTTTTAGGTATTTAATAATCTAGGGTGGAACTGAAAAGTGTTTTTTTCCTCTGCAGGGATACCTTGATCCAGAGTACTTCCTTACTCATAAGTTGACAGACAAAAGTGATGTTTATAGCCTCGGTGTTGTATTTTTAGAGCTCTTGACCGGAATGCATCCAATCTCCCATGGCAAAAACATTGTTCGAGAGGTATGACTTCACGATGGGATTTAGATTATATTTTTAGTGGAACGTATTGCCTCGTACACATCATTGTTCATTCACTCACCCGCTCCAACTTTCACCAATAAATTTCTAGATGGAAACTAATCACAAGTTTTCAATTTTATGCACATAAAATGGTTACCATTTTTTCTGTTCCGACTGGATCAGGTAAACACGGCATATCGATCAGGAACAATTTTCTCAGTCATCGATGACCGCATGGGAGCTTACCCCGCAGAATGCGTGGAGAGGTTCATAAACTTGGCCCTAAACTGTTGCCAGGAGGAAACAGAAGCCCGGCCTTCGATGGCAGAGGTGGTTCGCGAACTGGAAACCATTTGGGGTATGATGCCAGAGTTGGACTCCAAAACAACAGAGTCCTTCAGCACTCACCCTGGCAAGGTTATGTCCCCTTCTTCATCTGTATTATCTGACGTGAATCCTAGGAGCGCTCCTTACGTATCGGGAGACATCTCCGGCAGTGACCTTGTCAGTGGAGTCGTTCCCACCATTACCCCCAGATGATGGATTCTTGGGGGTTATCCCTTCTGTATATTCCACTATTTTTTGGATTAGATGTGTAAAATGACTTAGGCTCATGATTTCACTCCTGTTGGTATTGCTGTTATGCTGTAAAAGTATTAGTATTATTCTTTTTTTGCATCTTCGCTTATGTTGTTAAACTTCCACAGTTTTGCTTTGATTGTCAACTTTCAGAGTTGTGCTAACAATCCAGATAGGAGTAATATTCTAAAATAGTTTTAAGTTATTTTCACCGCCGGTGGAAACAAAAATTTCCTCCAAATCAATTGCATTGCGCTATCTCGCCGTCATTCCACTGTTTATAATGTATTTGGTAATTCCGAAGATTTATCCAGCCGACGGGCATGGCTTGGGGTGTCTTCGAATTAATCTCCTAAATTCAAGTTCCACTGTGATCCATATTTTTTTTTCTTCCTGTAATTCTCTGCGTTGTGTAGATAAGTTTAGCAATTTCTTCTACCATCTTCACTTGACCAGAAAGGGAATGTTGGATCGTCTGTAAGGGGTATCTGGTTTTTGCCACAACTACTTCATCACTAGTTGCTGGGGGGACAAAAATGAAAAATACAAAGTGAACATTCAAATAAAGAACTGGGGATCTCCCCCTTGTTATAACCCAACCGGGCAACCAGGAGTGTAAACGAGCCGAGCCGAGCTTGAGGACATTTAAGAAAGAGCCGAGCCACGGTAACTTACTTAACGAGCCTTCTTAAAAGACCGAAGTCTATATAGCTGAGTCGAGCTTTTGCCATTTGAGTCGAGCTTTACCAAGCTCGTTTACTAAACAAGTCTAAAACTGGAGCTCGAGTTTGGCTCGATTACTAAATGAGCCGGCTCCGGATCCTCTGTCCTGATCCCTGTCCCACCCCCACAAATCTGCCACGTTAGCCACTTCTCTCCCCTTCCAATTTTCTTCCACTCCGTTAGTTAGTTTCCTACACCCTTTTTCACTCTCTAACTTATAAATACACCTACTAATTCTACACACAACAGTGGGTAACATCTAATTTTTATGTGGGATTTCGAAAATTGTTAAAGCAAAATTACCATATCTGATGTTTTGTTAATGACCAGAGAAAATTGATTTTTTTAAAGAATCTCAAGAGGTTGGCCTAGTGCTATCAATTCCTTTGGAGTTGGTTTATACAGGCTTTGTTGTAAAGCCCCCGCTTGTGAGATTGGTCCCTGAGACTAGTCGAGGTACACAAAAGCTTGCCCGGACACCTGAGTTACAATAAACACAAAACTAAACTTTAAAATAAGATTTTGATCATATTTTTTTTACTTTCTATGTTTCTCTCGTCGAGACGAACTGATAATCCGTAAAAAAACAACGAAAAATTATTAAATGTGATTATCCATTTGGGTTATTTTTTACCCTTATTCATATTATGTTCGCATTTGTTACTTTTTTGCTATTCAGATTATGTTGACGAGACGAACGGATAAACCGTAAAAGGAGAAGAAATACTAAAAAATATAATTATTCATTGGGGTTATTTGTTATCCTTGTTCATATTACATTCGCATTTGTTATTTTTTGTTGTTATTCAGATTAAGTTCGCATTTGCTGATCAAAAAATTATAATCAAAATCTTATTCAAATTAGTATTTTTTTTATACGTAAGGTGTCCGGGCTAGTGAACTTTAGTGTACCTCGACCAATCTGGGGGACCAACCTCACCGTTCACTAACGAGGGCTCTACAACAAAGCTCCGTATAAACTAACCCCAAAGAAATTGATAGCACTAGAGCAACCTCTTGGGATTCTTTAAAAAAAATATTTTTCTTTGGTCATTAACAAAACATCAGATATGGTTATTTTGCTTAGCAATTTTCGAAATCCCACATAAAAATTAAATACAACCCACTGTTGTGTGAAGAATTAGTAGGAGTATTTATAAGTTAAAAGGAACAAAAAAGAGTGAAAAGGGGTATAGGGAACTAACGGAGTGGAAGAAAATTGGAAGGGGAGGGAAGTGGTTAACGTGGCAAATTTGTGGGGTTGGGACAGAGAGCTAGGACAGAGAAATCAAGACAGAGGATCCGGAGCCAAATGAGCCGAGTCGAGTCACGAGTGGCTCGTGAGTAGCTCAGATCGCTTACAGCCCTACTGGTAACCATACTCCTTTCACGACTCGATTCTACTGTTTTTATACATAAACCAAAACTGTTTTGAATTTTTTGTCGTTATTACCGGAGTGAACCGTTTGCGTTTGGGAAAATATCACCGACCCTTAAGTACAGATGCCCCCACCAAGTATGGGAAATGATTTTTGACCTCCTGAGGATTGGTGCGACATTTAAATTTCACCCAATAATTAGACAATGGTTATCAATTGGTAAAACTTCTGAAATGCATATTAAATACTATCATAATAACTACGTCATTCAAAAACTACCAAAACACCTGTGGATACACCAATTAGTGTACATCAAAGGCACATTGGATTGTCTGACCCACCTCAAAGTCCCTCACAAATGATCAGAGTAGTTTGATTAGTTTCAAACATGTTTTTAAGGGCTCTTACAAAAAATTAGCTCAGTTGGATATCAGTAAGAGCTTGATTAATTTGTTCAACCTATTGGTCTATGAATTCGCGGGATCAAAAATCGAATGACTCGATCAAACATTTTATCGATATCTGACTAAGCTGATACTATTTTACGAGTACATTTAAGAAAAGGCAAAATCTAAGAATCACCCATAGGGTGGTTGGGAATGTGATGCACGCGCATCACATTGACAGTCAATTATGGGGAGTTTCAAAGCAATGTCAGGTCGTACTGCCATGGCTACAGATTTTGGACGAAATGACGCAGATATCCTTCTTTTAACATTTTTGCTTTTAGGTAACTAATTTCAACATCCCAAAAATTGATATATGCATATTTTTTACATAGGTTTTGTTAACGTGTACCCAATAAACACACAATAAGTATATACAAAAACAAAAAGCACACACTTCAATATACTTTTTACATTTTTTAATATATTTTCACATATTTTTATACACTTTTCACATATTCAATACATTTTTTCAATCTTAACGTGTAACCACCACATGTGCCAATAGACTTATTAACAAAGGTACAAAAAGGTACACTTGTTGGTTCCTACAAAAAAGTACATTTTGTTGAGTCCCACTTAAGTGTCCTTGTAACAAAGATACATGAGTGGGATTCAACAAGTGTACTTTTTTGTACCCGTAACGGATGCAATGTTGCATCCGTTACACTTGTTGGGTCCCACAAAAAGTACACTTTTTGTCTCACTTAAGTGTCCTTGTTGAAGCCTGTAACGAATGCAATATTGCAGCCGTTAGCATTTATCATCTTTGAATAAAGGTTAATGATTTTTTTCTTCTTGATTTTTCTTTCCGAGATGAAAGTTTGGCAAAAAAAAAAAAAAGGAAGAAAAACAACAGCAAATGGTGAATTAGTACCAGTTTGAAACAAATTGTAAAAAAATTACAAAAGGACAGTAACACTGACACATAATGGAGAAAATGCATACAAAGTACGACATCTTAGCCTTTTTGAACTGCACCCTAGTTGATAAAGGAAAAAAGGTATGCCACCCATTGGGTGGTCAGCAGCAGGACCCTTAAGAAAATCATGTTAAACAAATTGAACGGGTCCAATAATTTGTGTAGAACTCCGAGGTGGGTTTTATACAATCTAGTGTGCATTTGGATGGAACTTTTGATAGTTAAAATGGGCATTTCAAAAGGTTTGACTAGCAGTTGCAGTCTAATTAAAATGTAGCACCAATACTCATGGGGTTGAAAATCATTTCCCAAACGTGAAGGGGGCATCTCTATTTGAGGGAAACCTCAGGGGGTGTCAGTGATATTTACCCTTTGCATTAGAGGGACGTACACAATTACTTTGCTCACCCCAAGGCTACGTAAAAGAAACTGTTCTCTAGAACAAACCCAAAATATTTACATTATTACTGCAATCGGGACTTCTGATTTGATAGGATTAACTAGACCAATGTAATATGCAATTATATCTCTTATATTAGATATATGTATTTTAGGTTTTTAACCCGCTAAATGAAAATCTTGACTCCATCCTTGCGATCCTAGCTATTAGGGCTGGCCCTGAGATTTCTCGGGACTTAAGACGAACTTGTAAATCTAGGCCTTGTGTTTTCTTTTTAAAAAAGTAAAAATAAAACTAACCTCAAAATAATAGGAACTTGTTCCATTTTTTTTTCCACGATTCGTTTCTTTGTTTGAATAAAACTAGTTTTTTGTCATAATATTTTTTGCACCAATCAAAAAATATCCCTTTGGAAATGCGAGTTTGTGAGAGGAGAAAAAATATTGTTATGGAGAAGTAAAAGAGAGGCCTAGGAATTGAACAGTGTATCTATTGGATAAAGCAATTTAACTTTTCCACTAGACTAGCGAGCTCATTGATTGTATTATGTACCTAGATGTATCTATCTAGGGCCCTATTTTTTGGCCAAAATTCGGGGATTCAGTCAACCGCCTTACTCGGCTTAGCTCAGGGCCAGCCCTGCTAGCTACAACAAAAATGCCTCGTAAATAAATTAGTACATACATTAGAGAATCTCATGACTTTAGTGATTAAAGCATGTGTTTCATTTTTTCATCCAACTTGTGTTGCCTTTGGGAAGAAGTAACATGACTTTTAGTAGGCCTTAATTGTTAGGTCCAAGATGTATCTGGACTTGGGCTGATTTTCAACAAGGTCGGTTTGTGGCGGCCCATTCGGCCTCAAAATGACGCACGCTCACACGTAACTCCGCATGGTTCACACGAGCACGCGAATCCTATATAAATACCGTCCCGCTTCATTTCCTAGGGTTTCAGAGGCCACGACACAGATCGAAACCAAGAAGAGTCGCCATGGGGAGGAGTAAGTTTCTCTCACCTCAACTTACGTATATGCTATCATGTGTATGTTTACCAAATCTTCTTGCTCGGATGCGTGTTATGTTGGTTTTTCTTATTTGATTCGTGGATTTTGTACCATCGTTCAAACTCTTTTGGATTTCTCTGTTTGAATTGTAAAGGATTGCATTGATTGCCGTGTTCAGAGATGCTTGTAATGTTTTTGTGAATTCATTATGCGTACTCTTATATTTAAGCTTGTCCTTCCATTGTGTCTTGGATTGAATTCCTTAACACAATCTCGTCTCTGTTTGGTCTGTGAGAAATGTAATTTATTTGCATCTTTTTCTTAAGGAGAATGCTAGAAGGTGTATTGATAATTGAGAAAATTTATGAATATCCGCGACTATGTATTGATTTCCGTAAAATGGGTGTGACGAATTTGGTGTATATGCATATTATCCTCCGTTAGGAAGACCCCTTTCTTAATAGATGTGGTGGTTAAGGTTTTGTGACCTGGTTTGATTCATCCCGGTACTCGGATGTATTGAGCTAAGGTTATAATTTGTTTGTTCTGTGAACAAAATGGGAAAGCAAATACCAGGCTTGAAGTACGTGTTTAATTATTTTTCCTGGGAACCTTGTTTAACTGCTTGTGGATAGATATCATTTAATTCAAGGAATCATGGTGCATGATAGAACTTTAGTAAAAGGCTGTATGCTAATTTAGTGCATTTACATGCTTTGCGGTATTGTTATTTTCCAGAATTTTTTGCTCTGTTATTAATTGAAAATGCTTTTGTTATTGTGAATACACCTTCTTTCAATAAGCGAAAACACCCTGGGCGTTTGACATGTAATTCAGATAGTTTCTTGTTTTGTTTGTGCAATGGCTACATATCTTGTTTGACTCACTCAATATATTTCCACCTTAAGTATCAGCAACCCCTTTCTGAGTAAACAGAGTTTATTTAAATGTGGTTGACGCGGTTTGACCAGTTGTTTCCCGAGTGAATGATTGCTGTTGGCATTATCTGACTAATGTTCCTCCTGTAATTGCTCCCCCAATTGGAAATGTAAATGTGGCGCACAATATTTGAACCTTGTCAAGCCCTTTCTGTTTTGATTTATAATGCCCTGTAACGATTTGCTATGTGTCATATACTCCTACTCATCCCTTTCCCTACTGCAGGGCCTGCAAGGTGTTATCGCCAGATCAAAAACAAACCTTACCCGAAATCAAGGTACTGCCGTGGTGTGCCAGATCCAAAGATTAGGATCTATGACGTTGGAATGAAGAAGAAGGGAGTCGACGAATTTCCCTTTTGCGTGCATTTGGTCAGTTGGGAGAAGGAAAATGTGTCCAGCGAGGCATTGGAAGCTGCACGTATTGCTTGCAACAAGTATATGACCAAGTTTGCTGGAAAGGATGCTTTTCACTTGAGAGTTAGGGTGCATCCATTCCATGTCCTGCGTATTAATAAGATGCTTTCATGTGCTGGAGCTGATAGGCTCCAGACTGGTATGCGTGGAGCTTTTGGTAAGCCTCAAGGAACGTGTGCCCGCGTTGCCATCGGCCAGGTGCTTCTCTCTGTTCGCTGCAAAGATACGAACAGTCAGCATGCCCAGGAAGCCTTGCGGCGTGCAAAGTTCAAGTTCCCTGGTCGTCAGAAGATCATTGTTAGCAGGAAATGGTATGCCAGAATTTTATCTTTGATTAAAGAATTATTTTCAGATGCCTGTAGTCAGAAAATTTTCCATTCATGCATCTTAACCTGCACAGTGGCCTCAAATTTATTTATACCCTCAGCGTCCTCCCTCCCTCCCTCTCTCTCACGGGTTTAGTTCCAATTTATTGACTACCATTTTTTCTAAGGTAGTCACGTTGGACAATAGAAGGCTGATGAATGATAAAAAAAATAGATGGAAAAAACAGAGCCCGCCATAGCTGGACATCCCAATCTATGGTCCATATGTCTTCCCTCGGATGCTTTAAAGCCTATGATCATTGGTATTCGTTTTTTTGTTGAATCAATCATGTTCTAGTTGGCACAATTTGTTTAGGAGTTACTACCTATTTAGCACATTATACGGCGAAGTTTTTATTCATTCTTTTTCATATGTAATTGGTGTCAGTTCATATATTTCTTGTTTCCTTTTGTAATGTGTACTAGATACTGGAATAATATCCAATGAAGTAGAACCATCTCTATCAGACAGATACCACCTTCATTTTTGGGACTTAGAACAAATAGTCCATGGTTGATCTAGAAACTAGAATGGGCTAGAAACCCGAGTTGTAAATGGTTAATTTTGTATGAAAACTAGGACTTTGGTCGGTGATGAGTTATGAGTTATGCCTTTATTGAATTTAGCCATGTACCATTTCAGGGGATTTACCAAGTACAGCCGTTCTGATTATCTTAAGTGGAAAGCAGAGAACCGCATTGTATCAGATGGTGTCAATGCCAAGGTATGTTGTTTGATAATTTTCTTTATCTCGAGCTATCTACTATTTCTGCATTTGTCTTGTTTTGCCGCATAAGTGAATCTCAAACGTTCTGATTCTTGCAGCTTCTGGGGTGCCATGGACGCTTGGCGGCGCGTCAACCTGGACAAGCTTTTATCGATGCTACCTCGTAGAAAAGTTGTTGACTTCAAGGGCCTAGTTATCAGGCGATGTTACCGTATGGGTTGACTTGTGTGACGTGATATCTGGAATTTATGTTCAATGTTCTTTGTTCTCTGAATTTTGTATTTTCTTTGAAACTTTTGCTCGTTGTATCAATATAGTCTGTTGCCGAACTTCGTTTCAAATTCAGAAGGTGCTTGATATTTATATCGGCTGGATTTTGCTTCATCTTGGTTGTAGCTTATCTTTCTTGGATCATATTGGCTTTGCCATTTTCTCAATTGGTTTGTCGAATAATAGTCCCAAGTTTGTTTTTTATAACCGGATGTCTGGGTCAGCTTGTGCAAATAATAGTCCCGAATTGTGTGCATCTACATAAATGTAATGTGGAATTTCTTGCCAATAATGTCACTGGTCTCAATGTTTGGGGATGCGGGTTTCATGGATTTCCCAAATGGTTGTGAATTGTGATGGACAAATTGGTGGTGGTTTTGAACTTTTGCATCTCATCTGCAGGTTTCATAGTGTTCAAAATGCTGTAATTTGCAATTTGCATTTCTACACCAATGCAAAGAGCAATTCCGGTGGTCGTGCCATTTGGGCACAAGTCATTCCCAAAAGATGGGTGTGAATAGTGTCATTTGGCCTTTTTGGCCGTGCAATGCCATACTTCTCTTTGTATCTTTTTCTCAATTAACCATTCATTTATAAAAATAAAAAAAAACTAACCATTCATCAACTACCATTTAATAAATTTTATTGAAGTGAATTTGCTGCACTTGGCGAATAAATTTCATTTAAGTTAAATAAACTCTACTTCATTACATCTGAAATGTTAAAAAAAATACAATACTCATAAATCGACAAATTTGGATATTAAGTTTGGGGGGGGGGGGGGGGGGGGGGCGGCGTGGTTTGGTGGGCGACCATTTTTTTCCATAATGTTATTCTTCATCGTGCCATGGTAAGCCCTCTCTCTCTCTCCCCTCACAATTTCGGGGACACACACCACAGATTTTGCTGGGAAGGTTTGGTGGTTATTTTGGTGAGGTGGCACAAATGGCTGGGGCTAATTTTGGGTAAAAATGGGTGGAGAAATGGGTGGAGTGGGGAAATGGCACACTATTAGTTTTTTTTTTTTTTGCAATTTCCACCCATAAATGGGAATGGCTCTATGCCATTCCTTGGCCATTGGAACTGCTCTAACATCGAAAATTTTGGTCCTAGGATATGTCAAGTGCTCGGCAATAACGAGTAAGCATCTCTGCCCAAAGAGAACTGAATGCCTGTGTTCTGAAGTACTATATTGTATTGCTAGGTAAATAAAGGGGCGTGGTAGTTGAGAATCTCAATCTTGAGATTCGAGGGACCATCCCCTCATCCCAAACTCGATTCATATAGTTTAACGTACATTGTGATGCACAAGGTTTCCTACTTGGCCTTCAAATCATCTGCTTTATGATAACATCAACCAAACTTCCCTACTAGTTATGAATAAGGATGGCCATTTTGGGTTTCGGCATGGAATTGTGCAGAATCGTTATAATCTTTCATAACTAGGAATCACGGTCACAAATCATTCAATGACTCGAGATATTCATCCACAACTATAACATTCATTCAGTGACTCGAAATGACCACAAACCTTTCAAAGAGGGAAAGTAGCAGGAAAACATGAATGTTCTAAAAAATGAGTAGCTTAGCATCTGGAAATAACCCAATAGTCGCAACAGTTCCAAAACAGGGTTCTTATTCAAGAGCAAAAAGAAAAATGGTCTTCACTTGAAGTACTCGGCTCCACCATGCCTTCCCTTCAGTACCTGTGCTCCATCTTCTCTTTTTCCTGATAATGCTGGACATACCTATATGCATTATGAGATGAAAACAAGATCAGATTATTACAATTCTGCAAAGCCACATTTGTTGCTAGTTGAGCAGACAACAGATGATACATTTCTTTTGAGTCGGGCGCAAGCAATAACATCTGAGAAATGAGAATACAGGTCGAAAATTTAGAAAAGTCAAATGGTTCCTCTTTCATCTTTCTTTCCGGAAGCAATAATAGTCATCAGCTCATCACCAGTCACCACAAAATCAGATGCTATCGGCTGAATTGTTTTCAGATATAAACTAGGATGCTACACTAATGGCCAAAAGATAAGGCAATTAGTCATTTCAAATTAGTGGTGCGAATATATGAATTGCGACATGTCTTGTACCATGCCTTAGTTTCCCTGATAAGGAATCATGTAATATTAGGACTCCTATTCAATAAAATTGTGTCATGCATACACAGTCACAAGTTCGTATTTCCAAATGTCTGACTCTCTGAGAAAGTGACAGTATGATCTCAACTTGCTTAAAGAGTAACTAGTAAGGCTTTCTTCCACTAAAGTTAGCAAAGAAAGACTTCTTTTCCAACTAACAGATGGTATCTTTTCCAAAACCAAAACTTCAACAGCAAGGAAAATGCAAAAGACTCCCATTAAGTAGAGACTTTGTCTAAAACACAATATTCCGGGGAAAATACACACACACACACACACACACACGGACAAGTATGGACTTGCTTACTCAGTATCTTATAGTTCAACAAATGCAAGTCCCAAAAGACTTGAACAAATTCATAGTGTTTGTTACAAAGGAGTTATAGATATCTATCGATACTGAGTTTTAACTTTTAAGCAATGTAATACTTGTAGGGCAGCTCCAGACTGCACTCAAGTCAAGAATCTTGAGATGACTCATTTAGTTTTGAACAACACATTGAATGCAAGCAAAAATATCTAGTTTTTGGTCATATGGACACTTACCCTTTCCTCAATGTGGCATAAAATCGCTGTTCACTGCATTTCTCATTTTCCTATCAGCTCAGTGTATGTAAAAACACAGCCTAGAGAAACATTGAAAGAGCTGGGGAATAGCAACTACATCAGCAGGCCCATCAGGGCAAAAACCCGAAATAATCCCCACGTGATACAAACTCATCACTCAACCACTATTCAACAAAAAGATCAACCACAATTTCCTACTGTTCCAGGAGCAAAACATAATGCTCACTTAATAATCCAAGCTCCCCTTAAACTCCACACACGAAAAAAAAAAAATTTGCACTTCATTTACCCATAAACATCCAATCAAAGCTCTTGGACACTCTTTGCGTGACGAAAGTAATCATTCTAATTTATCTCCGTCCAATCCGTACTTTCAGTTGAATAATTATTCCATTACAAGGCCAATGACCATTTTGCAAAATCATTTCACGGAACCAAACACTATCTTAGAATTAGACGAGACTACAAAATTTTGGCTCACTAACCAAAATCCAATCAAATCAAAAGTAATCAGAAAACAAACACTCACTAGCTTAGAATAATACGTGACTTCACAATTTTGGCTCATTAACCAAAATCCAATCAAATCAAATTAATCAGAAAAAAGAGAGTAAAATTTCTACACACTAGCATCAAATAGAGGCTACCCTCCCCCCGAAAGTGAGGGGGGAAAAAAACCAAAAGGAGAATCATATATAACTTGTTTCAAAAGAGGTGAGAAATTGCGACCTTTTATCCGTCAATTTTTGTTTCTTAACAAATTTCTGTAATAAAATTAATTGAGATCTATCAAACATAGATCCATATTGCATATGAAAAGCAATATCAATAAAAAACTCTAACCAATTTTCCATCTGGTTTGGATAGAAAAATCGACAAGCAAATGGGGGCTGAGGCAGTGAAACCCTAAGACGACGGGAGAGAGAGAGAGAGAGAGAGAGAGAGAGAGAGAGAGAGAGAGAGAGAGAGAGAGAGAGACGTACGCATAAACGCCGACGAGAGGGGAGACAAGGAGGGTAGCCGAGAGCCAGTTCTCGGAGACTTTGTGGTGGATCTTACCAGGAAGATCCTTCCACAGACCAGGCATCACCTTCTGCTGGAACGGCGACAGTGCGTAAACCACCGCCTTCATCCTCACCGGAGTCTTCCCCATCTCTCTCCTTCTTTAGCAGCAGCGCTCGATCGCCTTCTTCTTCTCCGGCTACTGGTTGGTCGATGGTCGGATTGGGGTTTCGAAGAAAAATGTCAAAATCGAATTGGACGTAGCGTATTCATTTCTAGCTTTGGTACTCGTGGGCTTCGGTACAGAAATCCCGAATTTGGGCTTTTTAACCTGATGGGCTGGGCTCTATTTTATTTCTGGGCCTCTATATCTATTCATCCCGATTTCTAGTAACTCCCATGGTGAAAATACACGTATTAATTACACCAGAACCTGGTAGCTGCTCCTAGAAAATCTCTATCATTTTTTGTTTTATCAAATTGCAACGGACGCAGACAAAAATGCACCGATCCAGACAAAGCCGAGTCCGGAACTGTTCAATGTGTATGAATCTCACATCTATTGTCTGGAACCCGCGTATCAAACGATTCCGAACATATTTGCTTCTGTATGTATACATTTTCGTCCTTGTTCATAACATTGTTTCTTTTTTTTTTTAATTAATATTTATTTATACAACTTTAAACATCAGAGGACTAACAATAATTCTGCGTTGTAAAATGTCTCAAAAATATCTTCAATTATTAATAAATAAGTTATTGATTAATAGGACTAACAATAACTATCCCACATTAAATGTACACCTATTCATCCGCATTTCAATCATTATGTAGTATATGAAATTAATTTATGCACTTCATTGACAAGCTTGGTTAATTTATTGAGTTCTATAAAGTCACAGGATAAATGCTCAACTGCATATGGATTGGCTTAAACCCTTGAACTCGCCGGTTCGACACCGATTACCAAAGAATAAAGACTCTTGCGTGCTGAAAGTTCATTTAAAATTAGTTGAGATATGTATAAGTTAGCTCGGAGAGCTGATTATAGATATTTACTACAAAAAACTCCAAATCAGCAAATGCATTTGCTGTTGCCACCTTTTGTTTGCCCAGGCAATAAAGCTTATAAACAAAACTTCAGAGAATACCTTGGGTGCCTGTAAGGTACTGCACGGCAGTGCCCAGCGTGCATCTCAACCGTCCAAAAGTGTTGGACAATCCGAATTTTAGAAAGAGGGGCGGGTGGGGTATAGGCCGTCCAAAACACTTTTGGACGGCCAAGATGATTATAGAAATAACTAAAAAAACTCCAAAATCAGCAGATGCATTTGCTGTTGCCATCTTTTGTTTGCCATCTTTTGCTCGGAGAGCTGATTTTAGAAATTACTCAAAAAAACCTCCAAAATCAGCAAATGCATTTGCTGTTGCCATCTTTTGTTTGCCCAGGCAATAAAGCTCATAAACAAAACTTCGCCCAGGCAATAAAGCTCATAAACAAAACTTCGGAGAAAAACTTGGGTGCCAGCGGGTACCATGCGGCTCTCGGCGTCCAAAAGTGTTGTACAGTTTGGATTTTAGAGAGAGAGAGAGAGAGGGAGGGAGAATATAGGTCGTCCAAAACACTTTTGGACAGCTAAGATGAACTCTCAGGCACCACGCATGCGGTACCCTATTTGCACCCAAAATTTTCTCAAAACTTCGGTATTCTGAATCCAGTTTCCAAAGTTTTTGAACTAAAACTCTCTCCAGCACAGCCAACGACCAACCAAAAAAATAAAGTACATTACTTGACACATGGCAAACCAATGTTTAATAACAAAATTCATCACCATATAGTTGGTTATGTTAAAAAACCCCCCAATCCCCGTTTAAGAAATGTAACCCGACCCCTCAATCGCGAGGCCAATTATCCCAATGTAAATAATTTTCCAACCCCGCCCCAATAACAAAGGTTAATATAACAAATAAATGCAATAATTGTTCTAAGTTCACGACATCAAGCAACTATGGTCATGCACTGTAATAAATCTTCTTCTCCTTTCCTCCTAGTTTATGTTGTCGAATAACCCTTCCGCATTACAAATCCTGGCCATGTCTCGAAGCCCAGTACTCCTTTGAAGCTTTAGAAATGGAGACTTATTGAGAGGTACAATACGGTGTCAATATGCAGCCACGGGCCCCTCTTAGACCGACCATCAAGGTAGACAAATTTAGAAATATCCCTACCAACCGGTTTTGGCGCGCTTCATCCCACTGGAATTGAAAGGAGAGAGACTACTTCCACTTGGTTGAGGGCTCTCTTCTCTGAGATTGGAATTTAGCATCGCAAGTTCTCTTAGTTGTTGCCTTTTATAGAAATCCTGCGACTCGTCCTACAGTTGAAGATACACAAAATGAGTATATATGTAGTACTGATTCGACAGACAGTGTATGCTCATATGAACTGGCTTAATCGCTCGTCATGAGAAATGTAGAATCAAGGAACGCAAAATGAGAAAATCATCTTATATATCAACTGTAATGCTGTCACTTCAGCTCACTATCTGCTAGCTCGTTCAGTCAATAGTCCATGGTAATAGGCTCAGGCCCATGGGCATCTTTTATGAGTCGGGTAGGCATGTTCCGTTCTGTGGTTAAACCCTTGGTGAGATGGAGAGATCAGTCCGAGATGTAGCTTTTCTCACTCAATCAACGTGTCTGATGTCTAGGTACGAAGGGATAAATTCTTGTTTGTAGATGTTTAGGTTACACTAGCCATTTCTAATAGAGAATGCTAGTAAGAAGTTCGATACTCTAGTGCCAATTACTCCAATGATTGGATCATTGTCTAAAGCGAAATTTTGTAACGTGTTAGGACATCCCATTTTTGTGCAACGCCAATGCTCTGGATGCTGAATGAAAGAAGCATGGTAATGTGCACATAAATCAAAATGATTCTTGGGTCTGCCCTCTATGATGCCTTTTGGCTTTGATTTGAGGGCATGATTCCACAGCAAATGCGACGGTATAGGGGGACCACTGTTTCAGTGGTACTCTGGGAGCAGCCACTTTGTGCATTTATTGTCAAAGGTTAGGTCTGTCTCCTATCCACCCCCCGCCCATACCCCCAATTATTGGGGACGAAATGGGTTATGTTATTGTTGTTGTTGTTAGGACATCCCATGAGTAAGCCAATCTGGGCTGGTTTATCAGATTCTGATATTATTGAACGATTCTGGCATATATACAGAAATCTTTCTCATTATCATAGCGGATCATTAAAAGAAAAATAGTTTGTATCGAATAAAGTATATACTTCGACTTTCTTGTGCTAGAACTTTGGCGAGTAAACACAAAAGTACGGTACGTTCGTTTTGAAATGATTAGGAGTGGGATTATTAGAAGAATTTTTAAGGAGGAAGAGCAGGTTTTTTATTTGACCTTCCTAGAAGCTTCTCCTATTTCAAGGAAGTTATATCAAAGGCGGATTTGGTATTTGGATATTCTTTGTAATAATGATCTGGCAAATCACTAACGATTTGTTGTGAGACCTTGTAAACGGAAATTATCTCTAAATAATCTCAATGACTGCTTAACTTCAATCCTTATAGCTAATTCAGGAGCATGTGGGAGAATATAAAAGTGTGAACGAAGAGAAAATTATTAGCCTGAAATGTGAAATAAAGTACGAATGAAAATAAGTAAATACCACCGGTTTGAGCAGCTCTTCTATAATCTCTCTTGCCTGTCTTAATCTTGCATCAATAATACCGACGGGTAATTCCGCTTCAACTAAAATGTGAAGCGGGTCATTCAGGTGCTCATAGCCAGGTCTTCCCCTTAAAGTTTCCTCCTTCAAAATGCAAAAAGACAAGCAATTATAAGTTAAAATTTCTAGTAGTAGTACACCCAACAACAAACTTTAATAAATAGAAAAATGACAGAATTTTTTAATCTTTGACTAGA
This sequence comes from Vaccinium darrowii, assembly GCA_020921065.1. Classification (NCBI taxonomy): domain Eukaryota; kingdom Viridiplantae; phylum Streptophyta; class Magnoliopsida; order Ericales; family Ericaceae; genus Vaccinium; species Vaccinium darrowii. The sequence continues at coordinate 39,070,918 of CM037156.1, forward strand.
AACTATTTTCAACATTTTACTTAAGATAAAAAAAATATTTAAGTATGAAATGTTTGCGTAATCGTGATTCATGAGCTACTATGATTTGGAAACATGTATAACCTTGTCAGGGTCTTTTATAGAACCTTTCCCTCTAATAAACACTCTGCAACCTGTTGAAGCTTCCACGCGCTTTAAGGAATTGCCCCGAGGACCTAGAAGCCGCCCAACAAAATTGAACTAATGTTCACAAGAAACATAGTCAGCCTAATCACACTATGATATAAGGAATAATGCATAACAATCATACTTAATCAAAACAGAATATGAAGAGATTGATGTCCCAGCTCACATTTGGATAGCTGTCTACTGGTATCTCCAAGCGCAATACTTTCTTCACGATGTAAGTACTTGGGCTTCCTGGGGCCGCTTGCCAGTCCATTGTTCTCCCTTGTCCAACAAATCTCTGTTGCATAACGAACCCAAGTATTTGTGTCACTAGAATAGAGGCAACTATGGAAAGAACGAGAATCTGGATGTATAATGAATAGGAGTATAGAACTGCAGAGCATAACGGATATATATTTAGTTAGTACTTGCTGCTTAATACCCAAGTGCGCGAGAATAAATTACGTTTAAAGGTACTCAGATGATTCAAGAACCGCTGCATATATCCAACTAACAAAGGTGAACTCCTACTAGCTCAAAACAAATTTTCAACTAGTTAACCTATCGGGGTTGGGGAGGTTCCTCTAGCTAAAAACTTCTCTCACATTGCTGACTCCCTATGGCTGTATGAAACTCTACCAGAATTGTATCTCAAAAAGCAAAAGCACATTCACTGGTCCAATGTGCCATATAGTGTGTGATCATGAATGGGTGACGCTGGTGAAATTCCCATGCACCAATAAGTGAGATGTCCGACATTGCTGTTTTTTTTGAAAAGTTACCATACCTATAGAGCATGGGAATTAATGCAATTAAGCAATCAAATTTACTGACCTACACTAAGGATCAGATGGCAAATGATGGTTCCTTCTGTTTCCATTTATCAAAATTATTTCCTTCGAACATCATACGAATCCAAAAGGCCTGGATCAGGTTGATATTCATACTTTTAATTAATTGGTATATAATTAAACATAAGTTCCTTTCCCCCATAGCATAGTTACATTATGTTTTTCATAGGATAGGGAGGTTGTCTTTACTTCATCCAATCTCATAATCTGCACCAACAACCCACCATTGTGGTTGATGTCAAGCTTCATGAGCATCCCTTTTATCAACCCGATGAATCGGAGTAACATAAGAAAAAACTCTTAGAAAGTTGCGGTGCTATCTGACACCAAACCCTGTATCTACAATCTGCTACCATATACTTTTATTATAGCTGAAACAAAATGCATATCAAGTCCACTTAACGACCCTGATTTATAGGCTTGTCCAGTAAATGAAAATGCATAATCATGCATCATAGTTTTCACCGGGGTGGCTCCTATATGTTCTTCCGTTGCAAAATCACAAGGATATAGTGCATATCTTCATTTGACTGGTTTGTGATTTTCTAACAAAAGGACAGAACACAAAATCACAAGTTCTACTACCGAAATTGTAATTCATGATAGCTTGGCTATGCATGTAGTATGCAACAAGCAAAAATTTCATACGGGATTATGAAGGAGGGGTCAGCAGGACTGATAAGATTTTGGTCTACACAAAGTAACGGTAAGCAAATTTGCTGTGTCCCGTAAGGAATTCAATTATTTTGCGGGAACAAATAAGGAGGACAATGCAAGCACTTACCTCATGTGGATGACCACTCCAGCCGGCTAGACCAGCTGGTCCATGATTTGGCATCATGTCAGAGGAAGCCATTGGACTGGGGCTTCCACGCTGCAGTCTATCATAGTCACTAAATCCATGGTTTGATAACATGCTGGAAACCCTTAATATCTCTGCCAATATGAAAAAGCAGTCAGATATTTTCGAGGAAGTACGACCAAAATTAATTATTGATAACGAACTTTTCATCCGAGAAAAAAAGAAAGGAAGATAAAAACAACATGGATTATCGAGTTTCATTTCCGAACATCTCTGGACAATTACTAACAAAGGACTAAAGAAGATATAGTCTCAGAATGGAGAGTCAAACCAAACAAAGATCCTACAATGAAAGCTTGAATGCAAGAATCAAAGAACCGACTCACTAAGTGCTGGAGGAGGGATGTCAAACTTGACTTCAGATACAACGACGAGGGAGATTGAATAAAACATAAAGTGAACACAAAATACAAACCATAGTATTCGATTTTGATGTCGCCATAACAGTTGACAAGATAATTTTCTGTAAGCCATTGCATAAAAATCCATCAAGAATCGCTAACGAACTTCAAATTCCAAACCATCAAGCAACACAAATCAGTAATTTATTTTGTTCACATCCCTCCATATGTAGATTTCAAAAAAAAACAATTGCAGCCACACACACACACGCACGCACACACTTAATCATAACGTTAGGAGATAACAGAAGAAGAAAATCTAATTACAGAAACAAACCATTTCTATGCTACACAGAACTTTAAGCCAAAAAAACTTGACAAGCCAATCAAAACATGAGAAATCTCAGATCGAAAACAAAAGGCCAGTAACCAAACCTTGATTCAACAGTCGGCTGCAAATAGGAACCACTTGCACAAAAGGTTCAAGCTTCTGCCGCTCTGCTAACAGCTCTCCCAAGTACTGACTACAAGAAATCAAAATCACCCACAAAATCAAAACCCCCAAAGAAAAAACTTATTCAAAGTTACCCGTACATGAGAATCGCAAATCAAAGGAATTGACTTCCATGGAGGGGGGAAAAAAAGGAAAAATTACCTATCTACATCTGGGTTGTTCCTTATTTGAGGAGAAACAACTCTGGCAGGTGAGTAATTCAGATTCTGGGAGTATAAACTGGACATGATGACTTTCTAATTCGAAAAGGGTATGAATCTATTTCTGATCAAAATTTGCAGAGGAAACGAGAATCAAAGAAGGAAAAGTTTCACAAGCAAAAAACAGGGTCCATGAGAGGAAAGAGCTTGAAAGGTCTGTCCAGCAAACACCGAAAATGAAGAAACTTAATAAATACCGATAAATAAAAATTGGAAAAATGTGGAGTAAAATACAGAGAGCGGTATATATAGGTATCTTGGACGGACATATAGATTGTAGACAGCTATGTGTGAATGAATGTGAGTAATATTTTAGTGATTCATAGTACAGACCCTTTTGTATTTCTTGGCATTTTCTTGCAGTGGAAAGTCCTTTTTACAGATGAGTGAGAGAGAGAGAGGAGCAAAGTGCATTTAAGGCAAAGAGAGACTTTACTGTAAGATTTTTAGATTGACATCTGTGATCTGACAAAGAGCAGCCTACAACATGATTGGCCACGCGCTATACTTGGAGAGTGAAATAGGTGGTCGTAGGCCTTTTACTAATTGGTTTGCTTTGATTTGGAAAAATATACTCCCATCAGACCTACTACTCTGCTCTTTGGAAAGTTTGTCACTTTTTACTACAAGTAGTAAATTTTTGAGAACCGGGCATTTGCGCGCATTTCGATTGATTTTGAGAGCTTAGAGCATCTCCAACAGTTTATCCATCTCTATCTTCATTTTGGCAAGAAAAATGAGCTTTGGCTAGCTTTGAGCAATGGTGGAAAGCAGCAGCCTAGCCGTTTGAGTATAAAAAATAAAAAAAATAAAAAACACGCGTCTTCTTCTTCTTCATCGCACGGGCGCGTGCGCTACACGCGCGCGAGTAGATCTGACTCGTGCGGCACGCGCCTCCTTTCTCTGGCGCGTGCGGCGGCACCGGAGCTCCGACAGCGACGATTCTTGCACCAATCGTCTCGTCTCGTCTCGACGTCGGCTACGCAGTTGTTGTCTCAAAACGATTTTAGAGCAATTATCCCGACGGTCTACTTTTTCCGGCGAGCGACGGAGAGAGAGAGAGGAGCGTTGGCGATTCGCTCCGATCTCGCCATACCTCGCCTGCTGTGGCGAGGTACTGTAGTCGCGAGTTTCTTGGCGAGGCAGATGGCGACGCTGCTGGGCGCCGGAAATGCCGTTTTTGGTTGCCATTTTGTTGCTGCCGGAGTGATAGTGAAGCTGCTGGAGATGGTCTTAGGGCATCCTTATTAGGAGCACCAAATTTTTCACCAAGTTTAACTTCAAAAACACCTTTTATAAATTAGCAAGTCACTTTATTAAAAAGTCACAAAATCAGACTCTCTATTTTAACTTTACTATATTAAACCATTCCCCTCAAATCTATTATAAAAAAAACTCCCTACACACAAGTCTACACTTAGGGAGAAGTTTCAGACCAAACAAAGGAGTGGACCCCGCCACTAACCTTCCTCCTCCCAACACACAAGGCTACACGTAACCTGCCAGCAACGCCACTAACCTGCCAGCAACGCCTTTCTCTGCGTCAGAGAGCAACAGTAACTTGGAAAAAAAATTAAAAAAAAAAAAGGTTTGGTCCATGAACAGTACCACACCAAATTTGGTGCGGTACTGTAGCAAAGTTGCAAGTTTTACAAATTTGTAAAATATTTGTTAAGTCTGATTTTTTGAGGTTTTGTTACATTCTACTCATCAAATTTAGCCATGAGTTAATTTGTTATGTCTGATGGTGATGCTCTTAGAGCATCTCTACTCCTACACCAAATGTTTTACCAAATTTAAATTTGAATAAAAATCACCAAAAAATCCACTCCACTCCTTCACCAAATTTGCTCAACACCAAATTTACTCAACTCCTTCCCCAAATTTGCTCAACACCAAATCCAACATCAAATATGCAACGGCTTTATTTGTTCACTGCAACATCAGAAAAGCTTCTGCTGCTACCAAATCCTTCAATTTTCTTCTTTCATTTTGTCTTTCTACACCTTTTGATCTTCAGGTTGAAAAGAATTTGGGCAAAATGAAAAAAAAAAAAAAACGGTTTTGACAAAATGGTGGGAAAGTTTTGAAGCCAAAATGATGGGGGAAAAAAACTGTTTTTGAGAAAATTTTAACTAGAATTTGGTAAAAGAGTGGTTTCCCATTGGAATGAGTGATATCAAATCAAGTTTTTAACCAAATTTTTACTCAAATTTGAGTAAAAATTTGGTGTAGGAGTGGAGATGCTCTTAGAAGTAACGATTAGACATAACTTGTAATGACCCAAGAGTTTGTTGGAAAGTTCTGCTAGTAATTTATAAACATTCTAATAGTAATTTATAATATTCAAATGATTTTAATTTCTCTTTTAGTAAATTTAATTGAAATATGTCAAACGTAATTCACGTTGTAGATAAAAAGTGTTACCAATTGAAGTATATAACTAAATTTCTATCCGGTTAGCATGATAGATTGAGGGAAAACATGGGAAAGCAATTGGAGCGTGTACTCCGATTCACTTGACTAAAAAGGTTCAAAATTCACTAGGTTGGATTGGATTGCAATTGGATAGCCCCGCTTCATTATTTGCTTTGAACACATGGCAAATTAGTTATATGAAGTTACAAATTCATCTCTAACGAAGTATTTTATTACGAACAAAATTCACTCTACTTGGATAACTAGGTTATCGATTAGAAATTTCCTAAGAGCATCCCCAATGAGATAATCAAAACATCTAAATAACCAAAGTTAGCAATGTTTGTCCAAAAATTAGCTCACATTGGCATAATCAAAGTTAACAACCTTTTAGCCAATAACCAAATTTTGGCATTTGGATAATCAAAAGTAACAACATTTTCTCAATTACCAAATTTTAGAGACCACACCTATTTATTAAGTCTTTTTTGGTAGAATGAATTCAAAAGTGACAACATTCTCTCTCCATTTTTCAAATACTTACTTCAAAACTCAATTTTTTGCACTTTCTCTAAAAAATTTAAAATTATCAATAATCAAAAAAATTTGAACATATGTTCAAGATTAGTCTCATTTTAAAGGTATTGGGAATATCTTTTCAATGGTACTAATATTATAAAATGCATATGTACGAATTTAGAGTTGTGCCCATATTATGAATAAAAATAGAACGAGTAATACCTTTTTTTTTATTATTATGTACACAAAATACCATTGTGACACTCAACATTGTTAACTTTATAAATGTCTTGTATGGATAATCAAAATCTAATGTGACAACTTTTGATTATCCAGTTTTGGTTATACCATTAGTGATGCTCTAAGGTTGAGTTTCATTACAATATTTTCAAAATTTTTGAACTATAAATTGTAAAAGGGGGTGATTCTACACCCCCCAAATTGATAGCCACACTCCCTTTCTTGTCTTTTAGTGAAGTTTTTATGTGTAAAATCTTCACTAAAAGACAAGAAAGGGGGTGTGACTATCAATATGGGGTGTGTGAATAGTTCAACCCAAAAAAAAAACTACAGTAATAACACTAATAACACTGTATTTTCCTACAAATTTATACTAGAGATTAAGTTTTGAATTTATGGTTTTTTTGCCCTTTAAAAATAAAAAATAAATTACTAAAATAATAAAAGATGGCGTGTAAGAAGTCCATGAATAAGACACTTTAGTTTTGGGCCCAACATGAATGTACGGCGAGAAAGAGACCTTGGGTACCACGTGACAGTGTCCCAGGAAAACTCAGTAATTTTGAACGGTTCCCATTTGATACAGGGATGGAAGTCAAAACTATTTTTTATTTGAGATCAAAAGACAAAAATGATAAATATAATTACATATTTGGCGTGATAAGATGAGTGAAATGTGCAACCTACCCCAAACTTGCCTCATTGTCATTCTTATATAGAGCATTAACTAACTAAGAATTGTGTTAAGTAGGACGTGAGTGAATTTACAACGACCTAAAGTTATCTGGTAGTATTTTCATTCCATTTTATTTGTCAATTATTTATTTTTGTCTTTTTTGTATCTATTGCTAATATCTCTCATTGTGGATCCTAAATACGTAATATAGATCTTATTTGATAGATTTTATTTTCTTTTATAATATGAAGTTTTCAAAATGAAAAAAAAAAAAAAAACATTATAGATTAAAAGATATAGACAATAATCATAAAAAATATAGAATGGAGAATCGACAAACAAAGGGAGTACAATTTTGCATTGGTTAATAGTCGTTGCAAGACAACTACTAGTAAATACCAACCATCAATTTCTCGTAATAAAAGCAATCCACAACAATAAAAATGTGGGAGCATAGAATTTAAATACTAGTAATTGGTCCTTTGGAGTTGTCTTTATTTGAAAAAAAAAACGTTCGTTATTTTCTTGTCGATATTTTGTAGATTATTGATTCGTCTCGACAAGAGGAATTTTTTGTCTTTATAGGATTATTTTTGTCTCTATTCACAAAAAGTAGTTTAGTTAGTAATTTTTTGCTCTTTAGATTCTTCTTGTTGAGATGAACTAATAACCTAAAAACAATTGACGCAAATTTTATTTTATTTTATTTTAAAAATAAAGACAAGAAGATTCGGATCTGGGGCCCTATAGTGAGTGAGCTCACTACATGCGTGTAGTGAGCTCTTTTGGCCGTCTGATCCGAGATCAACGGTTCGGATCGTCTTACACTTTAAAAAGCACTTTTACATTTACTTTAACTCAAATTTATCTGGACCATTGATCTCGGATCGGACGACCGAGAAAGCTCACTACAGGGCCCCCAATCTATAATCCATTTGAATTATTTTTGACAAAGGACCTAAATATTAGTTGTAGTAGTAACCGTTAGGTTTCACGCTCCTTGCGAGCGCCTGGGATCCAATTATCCAACTGTGATTTTTGTTTTTGAATATTCGCATCCGTAGGTTAAAGATGTGGGCTACGTAAGTAGTCGAATCGAGGATCTAGAAAAAAAGTAGAGAAATTTCACTGACGCCCCTGATGTTTTTCTTAATACCGGATACCACCTTCATGTATCAGAAATAATTATAGAACTCTTTGTGGTTTCAATGTTCATTTCACCAACGCCCAACTTACAATTATTCTGACCAAAAACGACTTACAATTATTCTGACCAAAAACGTGAAAGAATCAGCCAAAAGGGTCTTATATTAGAAACTTCACCATTTTTAATAGTATAAATATTATAAAGCTCCCACTTCTCAAATTTTTTACCCCAAAATAATTAATTTGTCTTTTTGGATTAAAAAAAGGTTATTTGGAGTAGTAAATAATAAATACTCCCTCCGTCCCTTTTTGTTTGTCATGTTTTGATAATCGTGTCAGTTTTCGATCGCTTATATCTTTTAATGTTGATCTCCAAATATATCAAATATGGATCTTGGTTGATGGTTCACGATTAATTCTATTATACAAAGTTTTTAAAACCGTGAAAAACATTATAGATTGAAAGATATAAGCAATTTAAGGCGTAGCAGAAAATGGAATAATTGACAAACAAATTAGGACGGAGGGAGTAGTTCTTAATAAATTTTAACAATTTGACAGGCCCGAGCCCTGAGATTTTCAGAGTCTCAAGCAAGTTTTAACAGTGGACCTCCGAGAATTTGTATGTATGTATGTGTATATATATATATATATATATATATATATATATATATATATATATATATATATAAATTATTTGATATGAGTTCTAAAATTGACTTTTGGCGTAGTGGTGATGTTTAGTGTTTGGGGACCTTGAGGACGGAAGTTCCATTCCCACCCCTTAAAGAGAAGTACTACTTTTTTTTTTAATTACATATTTGAAGTAAATTGACCTCAAAAAATTAAAATTGGAGGGCAACACTAGACCTCATGGATTAAACTCAAAGACTTTACTGCTAAGCCATTTTAGAATTACAGTCAATAGAGTTGACGTATATTTACTATATCTTGCAATCCGGGGGGTCCTATTTTTGGGCAAAAAACTAGGGGGCCCTAAGCAAGGGCCTATGGGCTTATGCCCAGGGCCGGTCCTGTATTTTGATATACACAAACCCTTTAATGGATAACAAGAGGTCATTTTAGTTCAAAATAAGTGAGAGTTAATTTTTTTAGTAGTCACAATTGGTTTATTTGTATATATAAAGACCTACGGCTCATTCCATCCCGTATTTGGTCGAATAGTTGCTGATTGGTGTCGTTGAAGTAAACATTGAAACCACAAGAAATTTATAATAATTTTTCCAATGTGAAGGGGATATCTGTCATTATAGAAAATCTCAGGGATGTCAATGATATTTACCCGTTCTTTATTATAGAGAAATAAAAAATGGGTGTTTGGTCTTCTGTCATCTTCGTCACCGTAAAAAGTGTCCAATTTATACAAGTACTTGTTTATTCTTATCCTATTAGCAAAGTTTTCCGATCATTATTTCCATGGAATTAGATTATAGCACAAACATAATTATTTCGTTTTTTTAAAACAAAATTAAAAAACCACACACAATTACACAACTATGTTCACATGTTGAATGAGTCCCAAATGCGTTCACAATGAGTCCACGTAGTATGTTTCGACCAATCCAACATGCAAGACTTTGTCATATTTGGAATATCTCTACTATAATTACGGGGAATTCTATCCATTAGTTGTTTTAATGTTTTGTACTCTAGTTTGGAATATCTCTACTAGGTTTTCCCATTGTTATTTGATTTATTATTTGAATTATTTTCCATCTTTCCTTTCCAATGACCTCTAGTTGAGAGATTTACATTGAATCTTTTCTACCTCGTGGCATAACCATGATTTAGAGTGAAAGGACTTAAGGAGAGTCCAATGGTATTGTTGCATATTTTAATTCCGTAAAAAGTAAACAGAAATATTAAACGAAAGAAATGATAATAGTAGCTTTTAGGATGGTGGATAATGTTTAAAATATATATCAATAACCAATAAAAATATTTTGATATTTGTAAAAGTATAGTGATGACGTCCATGAAATGTGTCTAAATTTTAATTTATTATTATTATATTCATATTATCCATCACATAGTGGACAATGATTAAAAATACCGCTATTGAAATATTTTACCATAATCCGAATTATTCATATTTTATGAAATTAAGTTGTTTATCTTCCAATTACTGTTCCTAATTTGTTAAAGTAACACCTATTTTTAAATTGGGGTGACACGTGACACACTCCTGAGCATAGATCTCCGCCTCCATTTTTGAATGATTTATTTTTCTTTTTTATAGTCATTTTCGTATTTTCTCTCTCTCTCTCTCTCTTTCTTTGATAGGTGCTTTATACCTGGAAGACTAAAAAATAATACTCCTACAAATGGACCAAATTGCAAGAAACGACTAAATCTCAATGCATTTATTTTTTCCTTTTCTTTTTATTAACACGTGCCTAATCATAGGTTTATAGTCCTAGTAGTTTAGAGAGGAGAAACCTCTCCAGATTGGACCACTAAGCATTTGGAAAAATCACTTAATTGATCCCGTAATCCTCTTTTGTTGACAATGTTTTTTATACGCTGAATTATTTTGGAAATACCTTTTTTTATAAGACTGAATTCAGAATAATTTTATATAATATGCATCAGTCATAGGTAGGGATTTTAATATTTTGCGTTCGAGAAACCTCTCAAACAATATCACCTTGGATCCATCCATACAAGAATAATATCCAACTAAAAAAGAGAAAACTATGATTTCGGAACTAGTTTGCGTGCGCACGATTGATTCAGGATTAGATTACGTGCACAATGACAAATTCTGGAACTTTAAAGTTAACGACAAGATGAACCTCTAGTGATCTCAAAAGAGTTGATAACACTTGTAAGATTTCGACGGAGCTAGGATTTGGTTAAGTGGGTTGCACTTTTCGATGGAAGTCTGCTAATAATTGTTGTATTTTGTTCATGAAAATACAAAGCAAAAGTGTATTGTAACTAAAATCTAGCTTTATCTTAAGATTTATTTTTTTGATACAAATAACAAAGACTTAATTCAACTATCTCATGGTTTTTAAATGAAAGTCATAAAGATAATATTTATATGATCGAAACTGTTAATTTTTTCAGTTACCATATTTTCATTATATTTGTAAAAAATCAAGTTATTTTACTACCGACAAGTACATATCGACATCCATCAATGTTAAAAAAAATTGTTTTTTCGGAACCGGGGGTGGCATGTGCCACCTGCACCCCCTATAAGCCTCTGTACCTGAAGTTGACTATATGAGACTTTAGGAGAAAATAAACTCCTAATTATCAAACCTTTCTCACAAGGCCAATCGCCTGGGATCTCGGATTCTTTCTTGTTGATCCAAACCCTTCATCTTGTGAGATCCCTCCAATAGGATATCCTTGCAAGGATTCCAATTGACCGGGTACCCATTACTATTTGATCAAAATGCCTTCTTCTTTTTCTTTTTTTTTCTTTCCCCAATGAAAATGGATGTGACTTGTGAGACTTCAGAGAAGCTAACTTCAAGAGCAAGTGCACAAGACAAGCTAAATCTCTGTTTTTTGCTATTTTACCTCACAAATCACAAAAATTGTGCTACACCAGACAAGCCAAAAGGGAAGGTAAAATACCTTTGGAGGCTTGGCCTCGGTATCAATAGTCAAGCACTGTTGAGGAGCAATTGTATAATTAATCATTCTTTACTCTCTCTCTCTCTCCTCTTTGTCATTTTCTATTCTCTCTCTCCTCTCTGTCTCCTTCTCTTCTCTCTCTTCTATTCTCTCTCATTATTACTTTGCATTATTTTATTGGGATACCTTTACAATTAGAGAGGATTGGTGTAGTAGGAAGGCCAAGTGGGGATAGGAAAAATACAAATTTGCACTGTTGAGGAGCATTTATAACTATTCATTGGTGCACTTGCTCTAAAGGAAGGGGAGATAAGGGTGTGGGTCACAGTAGAATTTTGCCACTGACTTTTTGTCTATAAATTAACATCATAAAAGGAGACATGCCTTACATGTGAATGCAATGGTTTGAAAGAGTGATTATTATTTGGCTTAAACTCCCCACAAAAATGGGGGAACATTGTGTTTGGTGGGGATGTCATTGTTGAACCTTTTTTTAACTTTGCATGTTCCCTAACATCTGGCTATTGGCTGGGAACACTTTTTGAGTGCAGGGCAAATGCATCACTGGCTGCAACTAAGCTGAATATTCCACCAATTATAAAGAGTTAAAAAAAAAAGGATTCACACTTTTTTGTGTGCAAAGACTAAGCAATTACATGGTGTTAAAATATTAGCCCTAATTGAACACAAAACGAATTAAATTAAATACACTACTTGTTACCCCTTCAACTCGACATTGTGCCAGGAAGTTTTTTTTTTTTTTATGTATATAAAATAGATATGCAAATACATTACTCCACGTAAGAGAGCATTACCTTTAACACCACATAACCACGTACCTATTTGCAGTGATCCCCACCGCACTTACGTAAGAGCTCTCACCACGTGGTGCAAGCACAGAAAAAAAAAAATTTAGCGTCACAAAGTGACTATAATGTCTTGAATTGAAGTATGCGATGAAATTTAAGTGCGAAGCAACCACTTAGCCCAATCTTTAGCATCATTTTCCCTATTTGTCAATGGGGTGATTTTAGCAAATGGTTTCCTCGTTTGCTAAAATCAACGCACTTAATTTTAAGGGTTTTCCATAGAATCAAATCAAATGGTAAACAAGGTCTAAACTAGGCAAGATTGCGAATTTACATAGCAGAAAGAAAAGTTCACCTTTTTGAGGTGAAAACTAAAAAATGGGTCCCTCCAAAAAGTACAACTTTTTAAAGAAAAGGGGTATAAATTACAAAATCTTCCCTTGATAAGTCAATTCGGTTCTTCATTTTGAAGGCAAATGAGTGGGTTGGAGATGCTCTTATTTGAACTCAGCACTGCTACATATACAGAAAACACACCTAGAATTTACCCAGAATTTGAAAATCAAGTGCCCAAATTCACTTGGAGTGAATCTGGGCCGTTGATTTACACTTTCAGAGTCAATTCTGGGTCCCTTTTCGAGGCACCCAGACTTACTGATTTGAACTAGTACTTCTTGGGGGGAAAAAAACCAGAGAGGAGAAAAATATAATCTAAAATTGATTTGTTGACCAAAACTGATTCGCATTTCATAATACAGGTTTCTACAACCGGCGCCAACAAATCAAATAATTCTATGAATCATTATTGTAAAATAAATCTCTCTCTCTCTCTCTCTCTCTCTCTCTCTCGTGTTAGAAATCTCTCTCTCTCTAGTAATGTGGAGTATTTCTTTCTGTTACATGCAATTTTCGGGAAAAAAAATTACCTGAGTAAATACTTTTTAAAATATATTGACCCCAAATTAAAAAAACTACTCTGAAATTTTTAATTTGACGTCAAGAAATTTTAAAAATTATGCACGAAAATATATAGTACTCCCTCTGTTCCTAAATAAGAGCTCCACTTTCTCTCTCTTGCCATTTTTCAACTCAAAAAATTAAGTACTTCCGTGTACCATTTTTCAAATTTTTTCGCACAAAATTAAAGTACTTGACAAGTACTGTAATTCGGTGCAAAAAATTGAAAAAATGATTAACAGAAGTACTTCATTTTTTGATTTTAAAAATGGCACAATTTTTTTTGTAGTGGACTATTATTTTGAAACGGAAGGAGTAGTATATTTTTCCGTAATGAAAATGGAGGGAGTGTATGGTAACATCGAGAATCATCTCCAACAACCTACAACCTTGGTTTCAAAATGATCCCACAACAGTCCAGTGCCAGCCTATTTATTTTGTCACAAGAATCTCTCACCTTGTTTTTTCTTTAGCCTCATCAACCCTCGTAACTGTCACCACTTCTTCATTGTTCCTCTCCTCTCAAAACACTTCTCTTCCTCTCTCAACAAAACATATCCCCACTATCTAGTGCTCACTACATATTTACATGTCAATTAAAATACTAACCAAAGTCAAGACGTTTATGTTCCCCTGGCTCTTATTTTATTTGGGGTTCTGCCCCCGATTTGACCGTCCATTTCGAGCCAAAAGGTTCGGAGTTAATCCTAACCCCTGGAAATATAAACCATCCATTACTCGGATAACCGAACCGTGCATTATCGCAAAAGACAGTAGAATCGGGGGCACTACAGGGCCAAAGACCCTGTGTACGGGGGACACACCACACCTACGTCACAATCAAAGCTAAAATACTACCGTGTGCGACGAGCACTAAATACTTATGTTTAGTCCGTGTAAAAACTTCAAATACTTTTAGGCGGTGTTCCATTAAATTGGTTTTTTGAAAAAACTGTTTTTTCATGGTTTTTTATATGATGTATTGTAAGAGAATGATCTGTCTCGGTGTTTGAAAAAACCAGTTTATTATCAGTGAAACACCCCCTTCCATTAAACCAACCACGGTAATCAAGTGGAGTATATAAGATATAGTGAAGATGCAGCATAGGATTCCTGTGGGGTTTCTGGTTGAAAACGTATATGGCATTGGCAAAGCACGTTGCGCCGGAGACAACAATGTGTGGCTCCCAACAATCCATTAATAAAAACCACCCTCCACAATTATTTGCTATTTAAATCATGCACATCTTGTGGAATCGGATCCGGAGATCCTCTGGCGCGGAGCCAAAAAATAATTCGGTAGTGCAGTATTCGATCTGTTGATCTCAGTAATTAATGGCTCGGATTTCACCCTGGTACTGGAGGCTCGAATCATGCAAGTGCCGAGATGAAATAAGAACTATTGATTGTGCGATCAACGACTCGGATGCCGCACTACATGATCCCCGATTTCCGCAGAACCACCCTCCAGCTCTACAAAACTGCAATGCAATGCAACGTTACTGTCAAATTGTACTTGTTTATGTTTCTGTCCTCTCTTAGGTAAGAACTGATACATTTATACGCACGTTGATTTTACACCCACTGTAAAATTATAGAACACCACACCTCCCTTGTTTTCATAGCTGATGGCATCCCAATTTGGCATCAGCTTTAAAAGTGGGAGCGTTCTTGTCGTGTCATCACAGGTTGGTACTCGATCGACTATATTAATCCCCAAAACTCGTTTTACCTCACACAACTTGACGCAGTCACCTAGCTAGTTGATTAAACATGTCACTACACCTATAATTCGAAATGCAAATCCAGTCGACTAAGGGGGCCGGCATACTTTTTCACAAGTTCGAAAACATACAATCAAGTGGAAACTTAATTTCCCATATGTTTAATTCTGATTTTATTCAGTTTCTTTACATTCATGACTGTCCTTGCAACTAAATAGTGTCGAAAGGGAAAGAACACCGACATGTTACTCATCGTATGAGTGTGACAAGAACATCCTCAACTGGCACAAAGCTAAGCATCAACGGCTCAACGCGATGTTACTAATCTTGGCAACTGAAAAATGTTTTTTCCACTGGTAACAGGCGGATACTAGAACGTTTCCGGGTATCACTTAGGAAAGTGGCGTTATTATCCTGGCACGACAGAACAGCTCAAAGCTATACAATCACTACCATATAGTGTATGGTTAGCTGGTGGAATACAACAATCTCCCTTCAGAAGCGGTTCTCTTGTACAAATAATGAGTTTTCTTGAGCCAATCGAGCTTTTTCTACTAAAAGTGTCTCAAGTTGAAGCCGTATCTATTGTCTCAAGTAATATATGCGTCCAAATACTAGTTAGAAAATTTTATTTGCTTCTTGTCTAAAAAAAGGAAGACAAAAAGAGAAAACATTGAAATTAATATGCAACAAAATGAGTTAACGGAAATTATAAAGCTGTCCATTTTTTTAAACTTTAATTCATTTTTGTTTCATAAATGAAAGGACGATGTGGTCCTTCATATCAGAAAAGATAAAATATGCCAATTAATGTACCAAACAAGGAGTGCTAAAGTCATTTCTTTACAGCGAGAGCGACAAATGAAGGCTTGGCATTTAAGGCTCGGGAGAGTGTACTGAAAGGGTGTGGGTTCTAAAGAAGAGTGTGTACCTCCTGCTGAAAAATGCCTTGTTCGTTTTAGGTTTTCAAGACCCGATTTTCTCAATTATTATCTAATCATTCTCCCTATTTTCACTCTTTCAAATTTGGTATGTTGTTGAAACTGGATAAAATGGTTGGATCATTACCATAGAAACAAAAAAAGTGCCCCTTAGGAAGAGCGACACTATCCGAATTTAGGATAACGTTCAGGAATTAGGAGTCTGAACCCTAATCCATTTCGAAGTAGGGACACGACTCTCACCTGAACCCTTGTTGCTGTGTTAGACATTTGCCGTCTTGTTTTTTGCCGGAGTTCGAAATTGTTGAGAGAGGCTGGGCACTAGCAAAATCCTGCTGCATGAGTATCCCATAGTCAACCACCAAACAATATGACACAACAGAAACAGAGTATTGCAATCAAATTTGTACGGTAAAAGGAAACTTTCCACATTTATTTGAAGAATTCCATACTTTTTTCATCCATACAGGGTCAAGTTACCACGATCGGGCCGGCTTTGGCTGCCCGGGTGAAACTCGGAATCACAGTCATCCCTTCCTTGTTCCAACAAATTGTCTCCTAGAATTTGCACCTTATTTGCCTTTACAGAAGAATTAAAACCCAAAAAAAGGTAGTCGAGTTCGGACAACATTTTTGAACTCAAGTTCAAAAGCCACTCGATCTTTACACCCAGAAAAAGGAAGTCGAATTCGCGTTCAATCTGAGTTAAAACTTACTCAGTAGACAGTGAGCTAAATAAAGTAAGATTATACACAAAAGAGTTAGACAACTCAAGCTTTGTACAATTTATTTCTTGTAAGGCTTGGTTTATTTATGACCTTAGTAGCAAGCCAGTCCTTCCCAGGACAAAGGACAAGACTCTTGACACTGAATCCTATCTCCAGCCTTTCCACATATTTGTACTCTAATTTGGATCGTGAGGTTTGGGTTCGACTTTTATAGAGACAAGGTTGGCCTTCGTAGTATTCTAACCAATACTACTAACTGACTAAAATTCTGTAGTCATGGCAAAAAAAAAAAAAACACCCTTAAAAACAAGCACCGAATTCTTGCTTTTCCTCATTTGTCTCGAATTGTTTGCCAATAAATACTAGGCTGCTTGCGAGCCGAGCTACTGGCTCGGCTCGACTCATTTAGTAATCGAGCTTGAGTACGAGTTTCAGATTCGTTTAGCAAACGAGTCGAGCTCAACACACAGAGGCTCAACTCGACAATCAAAAACTTGGGTCAACTCGTTTAAAGAGGCCGAGCTTGAACACTAGAAGCTTGGCTCATTTGCGCCCTTAATATTAATTAAAATCAGTAGCGAGAGGAGAGAGAAAGGGAACGTATGATTCAAAGAAAGGTGAAGCTCCGAGAAAGCTTGGCTATCAGAAAGTCTAGGTACCCAGAACTTGAAATTCAACAATCCAAATTTACTTGAAGTGAATCTGGACCGTTGAATTTCAAATTCTGAGTAGTTTTTGGGCATCCATTCTGGATATGTAGCAATGCTCCTTGGCTCTAGGGAAGGGGAGGGAGAAGAGTCGCCTGCCATGCCTGAGGGGATGCGGGCCTATTTGGGAAATCTTGCACAAAATTTAAGCCTGCAGTTGATTTGTTGGGCTTTGGGAATAGATATATGGGCCTACGTACCAGGACTTGTGGGCCTAAGAAGGTTATTTGCCCATATGGTATCTGACCCAAATTAATGAAATTATTAGAAAACAGAGAGATTCTCAACCCATTTTTGTGTCGAATTTCCACAGTACAAAATCTTGTCACGCTAATCTCCATATCACAAAATCTTGCCGTACTAATGAGTTTTTGTCCGGACATCTTTTGGTTTCCCCTTTTTAGTTTCATCAAAAAGTAAAGCGAGGGGACTCATTGGTCGTCTTTTGGGGCTTGGGAGAGAGTCGTTGGTGATTGCATTTTGATGTCATAATCGAGAACTATTAATTTGATGTGCATGGCATCTAATAATACGGTACTAATTAGTGTAACTACACTATCCGTCTCAATTTTTTTGTCCAATTTTATTATTCCGGACACCTAAAAAATTGGTTAAATTTTCAGGTTTTAAATATGTAATGTGGATTTTATTTGATAGACTTTGATTAAATCTATTACACAAAGTTTTTAAAATCATCAAAAAAAACATATAGATTGAAAGATAAAAGTAATTCAAAAATAGTACGCATGCCAAAAAATGAACAAGAAATTTGACCCTAGTTTGAATAAATAAGGCTATGTTTTTTTATAGCATGTTGGAAATACAAAATATTCTATAAAGTTATTGGCGTATCGGTGCTAACAAAATCTGTACCCAATATTTTAAGGTTTTGGTCATATCCCATACTCGTATCGTATCTGTATCCTGTACCCATAGCTATGTTTCATTGCGCTTGTAGCATTCTATTTCACAAGAACATGGAATAAGATCTAACAAGCAAGTTTCTTTTTTTGTGAAGTAGAAGGCTACAACCAGAATCATGACCAGGGAATGCTAGAGGACAGAGTAGACTGTAGAGAGCCGTATTGAATTATTAATTAAACAAAAATATAGCTTTCCACCGTTATATGCAAGGATTTGATCATATCTTCTTCTTTTTTTATACGCAGGATATTTCCGGCCAGCTTACTTGCACCTTAGATTAATCTCTATAACTCTTCACATAACCGTTTCACATGTTTACGCATGAGATGAAGTGACCCCAAAATTACTACCAAAATGAATTGAATCTGAAACCTTAAAAATGAGCAAATTCCTAAGTTACGGGCAAATCTTAGCCTGATTCGATTATATCTTTAGTGGGGAAGGATTTGATTCATGTCGTACAATACTTTACCGTGCCTTTGTCTTGCCTTATTACTAATTTGACATGGAATTGACATCCGTTTATTATAACATATCTATTTGTACAGATGTGTGTTTTCAGGAGATTTTTTTTGTCCCTCTTAATTTAATTTAACAACTTTAGACTTTATCTTGGATACGGTTGATGTAAAAGAAGATCACTTAACAAGCCTACACAATTAGACAGTTCCCCCTGATTAAACAGCTTTAAATTAAGAAATATTGTCCCAGATTGCCTAAAAGTGAAATGCGTGATCACTTAATTTATACTGGGGCCTCTCCACTAATTGCTAATTAGTTTTGAGATGGATATAAAGTCTCCACATGGTATCAGAGCAGGTCCTATTCCACTCCACATTTAAAAATAAAAATAATAAAAAAAAAATCGCAATCCTACACCCACGATGACAGACCAGCAAAAAGGCTGCACGATCATAGGACCCAAAAAGCTACTACACGTGATAGACCTCAAATGCGGGATCCGGGGTGGATGCTATGCAGTAGGTGTTGTGCGCCGTGTTGTGCGGCAAAACTACGTCATTTTGCTTGATTTTTGTGCACACTTTCAAAGCTTCCAAGGGCCTTATTTGGAGGAAGAAAAAACCATTACAAAGTGCCTAAACCCTAAACCTGAAGTGCCTAAACCCAAAGTGCCTAAAATCCAAGTGTCTAAACCCACTATACCCTACATCAAAGAGCCTAAATCCCTTAAAATTAAACCCCACAATTAACTCTCCAAATAGGGCCCTTGGATATACTAAGAAAATGAGCAAAACGACGTAGTTTTGTCGCACAACATGGTGCACAACACCTACTGCACAGCGCCTCCCCCGGATTCTCAAATGCGGCTGCACGTGAGGGGGGATGTTAAGAAATATGGGGATGTTAAGAAATATTGTTCCACATTGCCTAGGAGTGGAACGGGTGTTGGGGCCTCTCCACTCTTGCCAATTAGTTTTGAGATTGTTAGGATTTTCGTAACCCCACAACACCCCTATGGATCTTGGAAAGAATGAATCACAGAACAAAAAAACAAGTAATCGTGCGTAATAAAAAACAGAAGAGAAAGCGAGACACAGATATACGTGGAAAACCTCAACGCGAGGAAAAACTACGGGAGCCACACCAGTCCACTATGAAATCGAAATCAAGAGTACAAGTCTTCTCACAATCTCTCTAAGATCTGTGTTTTCTCTCACCTCTCTATCTCTGTTTTCTCTGAAAATGTCTTACCCTAATTACACACTAACAATGAAATAATTATGTCGGGCCTATAGCGAAAATTACACATCGAGATCCATCAAATATCGTTTTTGCTACCGTCCGGAATGCTCCTAAAGTTGCACTTTGGACTAAGGCAGGGGCGGAGCTAGAACTAAATATCAGTGGGGTCAATTTTTTAAAGCAGAATAATAGAACAAAAAAACACCAAAATGAAAAAATAGAAAGGAGTTAAAGTAGATATCTATTAATAACATATAATTTCATTTACAATTAATCTCCCAAAAAATATACTGAAATGCCAAACAAAAATCAGCTTAGATATACAACCTATAACCGCGTCTACAACCAACCACAAAAAGCTACACTTGAATACCAACAAAAAGTAGCTAAGCAGGTATTGATTTAAACCTATAACAACGTTTACAAGTGACCCCATCGATTTTTCATATTTTGAAATTGTAGTATAATAGCCTCATTTGTGATGCTATTAAAAATCTCCCTCTCAATATACACAATCAAGCTATCATGCAACAATTGATCATCCATTCGGTTACAAAGTCGATTCTTCACAATCTTCATGGCAGAAAATGCTCTTTCTACTGTAGCTGTCGCAACAGGTAAAACTAGAGCCAAAGTCAAAAGCTTAAAAACCAATGGATACCCTATATGTTTTTCAGGTCTCAACCATCTTTCGAGAAATATCACCAATTCCTTTCAAGTTTGAAACCTCAACACTAGACCGCACATCAATGATTAAATTCCCAAGTTGATCCGAAAGTGCCAAAACCTCAGCACCAAAGAAGTCTTTAGGATAAAATTCAGCCAAGCAGTTCAACTTTTGGTTGTCAAAACTTGTGAATGAGTTGGATGGACTTAGACATGCAACACAAAGAAGCAACTCGGTGTTTACCTCATTAAAGCAATTATTTAGCTCTTGGAGTTGCATATCTATGACAGTATACAATAACTCGACGCAATTGGGTGTGGCAAGGAGGCAAGTAGTGGTGAAGAGAATTAAAAAATTACAAGGAAAATTATTTGGTGTGGTCAGTGGTAAGGAGGAGGGCAAGTAGTTGGGCAAAAAATAGCAATGCTAACTTAAATGTGTTCGGGGTAGCTTGAATACTAATTATCTCGGGGATCAATCTCACCTTGCACTACTGGAGGGCGTCACATAATCAAAAGTAGAATATAACCCCGGTATCGTTCAGCGGGGATGGAGCCAGGAATTTCATCACGTAGGGGCATTTTTTATTTTTTTTAAATTACTCTGCAGGGGGAGTCTTTATAATTCATAGGAAAATTTTAAGAGTTTTTTTTTCCTTGCAGAGGCGACCGCCCCTACTGGCCCCCTCTGGCTCATCAGGTTCATTGAATGACAAGGTTCATATTCTGAAGTATAAAAAACTGTCACTTTTATGGCTACATTGGATGTATGTGCTCTTATTAGATCGATTTGAAGTTGCAGTAGTTTTAGTTTGTGTTTAACTTGTATATATGATTCATAATTAAGATGGGCTTACTTGATGATAATATAAAAGGAGACATAAATATTGTACAATTTAAAAAATAAACATTTAGTTTCGATGTATATGATATCTAATTTTCTTGCTATATGGTGTGTGTGTGTAAAAGTATGTCAATGGAGGCAAAATAAGACTTCTACTATAGGCAAATGTGAAGAGCCACTTACCAAACAAATTTGAGCCTACAGAATAAATTACTAGTCAAATGTGCGTATTGTTGACCCAGACACTTTAATTTGATTTATTAATTAAGAAAAAACACCTCGAACATTGTGGTGATCATGTGGTGTTTTTTAATTTCTAGTTAACTCATTGAAGCACGTATCCAATTTAGTTATGCACAAACATTGCTTAATCAGTCAAATTTGAAGGTTAGAGAAGCCAAATGAAAATTTTCATGCCTTTTACAGCCCGTTTGGCCAGCCCCATTTTTCATTTCCGTTTTACATTTGGAAAATGCTACAGACACTAACTAATATACCAACTATTACACTAATTGTCTATGTGGCACTATTTTAGTGGATGAATCTATCCATGTATTGAATAGTGCATTGATGTGGTAATGTCATATTTGCATTTAGTATAATAGTTGGTACACTTGTTAGTGCTTGTAGCATTGCTCTTTACGTTTTACATTATTGGTGTTTGGCAATGCAAACCACACAATAAAGGCACAATTGGATAATCAACCCCAGAGATACTTTTGCATTTTCATTTTGCATTCTAGGTTTTCTCTACTGATTAAAAGACTATTTACCCCAGTCCTTATTAGATAATTATTGGGGTGCCCTCAATTTATATAACCGTAGCCCTCATTTTGCATTAGGTTGTTTGATGATTGATTTTTTTTTTTTTTACAATTTATCAAAATTATATTTGTTTTGTTGCGGGATTATAGATGACGTTTATTTCCGTCATGATTATATGTTTCTATGTCCATCACAAAATGACATTACATGGTTTGTAAATTTTTTAAAGTGATATTTAAGAGGTAGAAAAAAACAACAGAGACTTTTGAATAAGAACCTAATTTTGTGGAGTGGAATTAAAAAATTATACTTTAGTTAACAATAGCTAAACATAATTATGAATCTCGTGGAAATTTTATGTCCATCTCAAAACTAATTGGCAATGAGTGGAGAGGTCCCAGTATATATTAAGTGATCATCCATTCCACTCTTAAGCAATGTGGGTCAATATTTCTTAACAAATCTAAAATAGTTATTCATAAATATATCATAATATCATAATACGAGTAAGTACAACATGGTAAAAAAATCAATCATAGAGTAATATTTTCATCATTATACTTCCAAACATTACTTTCTTGCAAAACGTATTGTACATATCTTTCAAACATTCTACAGATTTGTTATCTATTCTGGCCATAATTCAATAATCTACAAGTTACAGTCAAAGTGCAAAATGCAATCCATAATTAAAACTTCCAAACCGGCCCTTAGTAGTGTGAATCCTTGGAAGGAATCTGAAAATGGGGTAGGCCACAGTAACTGAGGGCGAATCTTTTTCAGACAAACAAAAAAAGTTTGGGGACAAAGGCAACCCCGGCCGACGGCGATGTGTATCAACTTTTCAAGAATTGGTAACATGTTAAAAAGAAGTTGGAATTTATCGATCGATGTCTCATTTTAAGCACTGTGTTGGTGTCACCCAGACATCAGCCACATGATATGCTTCCAATTCACATAATTTTGTTTTAAAGACAACAACAGCAATATTATCCCAAAAGAGTTGTCGTAATGGTTAATTGACTTATTTTCACGGGACTTAGATGAAGTTTGGCTAAAAAAGTATGTACTATTTCTAGCTTTTTGCTTTTTTGAGGGAAAAAGCCACAAAAAATAAGTTTGCTCATTTGGCCTAAAAAGTATTTTTTCTTTTTTCAAATGAGCTGCCGCCACTTTACAAAGCAATTGGTGCATGCCAACATGCCCTCCCCCCTATTTGGACAACAAACAAGCAGCTACAACAGCAGGAGGGGTAGAATTGGTATTAATGGAAAAAAAAAACAAACCCAACAAGCAGCTTACAGTAGCACTTTGCATCTGCATTTTTTAGGCCAAACCCAACAACTTTTCTTGGCTTTTTGAAACACTAAAAAGCCAAAATTTGGCTTAACTTTTTAAGCCAAACTTAACTACTCCAAAGTTGCCGGGTGGATTTCTCTCGGCAACAATTTGTCCATGGAGCTATCTCACCTCACGCAAACGGATGTAAATGACTATGAGAATCATCATTAGGGAAAAAGAAATTGCGTTAGGGTGCCAAGACAATAATCCAAATCAAATTAGGGCACCAACCGCATGCTCTTTTAGTAGTTTTTTTTTTTTTTTTTTAAAGTATACGTATATCATTTAATAAACTTTCCGATTCTTTGATCTATTTGACTCAAGCTGTTCGAGATCGAAACTGAGTGCATGACAACTCAGGGATTCTTCCAAAATGCCGACGCCCACTGTCTCAGACAAAATGCCTTATACTGTTTTAAAATAGAGTACTACAACAAATTAATTAAAATTTACAAATTACCAAAAAAGTTAAGATTTTTCTCCATAGCAAATTAGTAAAAGATGTTTTTTTTTTCTTTTTTTCTTTTCCTGAACTATGTTTTTCTCTCTTTTTTCCTCCTCACTCAGTTATCTATAACTCCTCGATTTGAATAAGACCCGTTCGTGCCGTTTCTCGCTCTTACTTTGATCGCTGCATTAATTTGAAGGCACCCAATTCGAAGGCACCCAATTCCAGTAAATTCAAGAAACTAGCTACAAAGGTCATGAATATGTGGCTATGGTGGCGGCTAGGGTTAGGAATTGGTGGCAGAGATGTTTTGGGAAAGAAGATGGGTAATTATAGGGTGTGGGCATGTTTTGGGAAAAAGATGTTTTTTGTTAAGTTTTAATCTCAGCCGTTGAAACTGATTGCTAAAATGGAGTGTCTTTTATGTTTTTTTTTTTATGTGTCCCCGGAACCGGCCATATATTCTTCTTACATAAGTCGCGATTGCATGGACTGCCTTCTGTTGTAAAAAGAAGTCAGATTTTTTCAATGGAAAATACTAAGAACATGCCTATGATTTTTCAATAGGATAAGAAGAGAAGAAGTCGGTTCCGGAGACACAAATTTTGGCACGAAAATAATTAGAGCCTCATGCTAATAATCAGAGATGTTCAATTTATTTAAAACATATTTTTAATAGCTTTCGTAAAAAATTGACTCATTCAGATATCTGTAAAGACTTGATACTGACGCCCGAATAAGTTGATTTTTTCGAGAACTCTTGAAAACATATTTTAAATAAATGAAAAGGCTCCAATAATTTGCGTGGAACTCCCAAATGAGTCTCATACAATTAAGTGATGTACACCTTGCAAGAATATTCAATTTAATGAGGGTACAAATTTGTTTCTGAGTGTGTAATGAATCCAAAGCCCCAGTAGCGCCCCTTAAGCATTATAGGGGTATAGTGCCTAGCTCTGTCATTAAAAAGTATTTTTAATGGTCCAAATTTAAATAAAACTCTTCCAGGTTCGAGTTATATGTTTCATTTTACGGAAATGCTAACTAGAGCCCTAAGGGCTCAAGTTAAGGGAACCCACTTGCAATTTAAAAACTAAAATTACTCCCCTTCCCTCTCTCTCTCTTTCCGTGTCCCCTCTCTCTCTCCTTCCGTACCCAGCTCCCTCTCTCTCTCTCACTTTTCTCTCTCCTCTACCCACTTCCCTACTTTTCTCTCATTTTTTAAATTTTTATAAATTAAAATATTTATAACTTTTATTTTTATTATCCAATATTGAAAAAATATATATATTTAAAATCTACTCGACGATATCTATCAAACAAGATCAATATTGAATATGCAATTATGTATATTGAAAATGTTTTTTTTTGGGGTATAGGCTTTTATTTTTTGAATCCTGGAGTCGTATTTCCTAACTTTCCATTTTTGATTACAAATTCCACAATTGCGAGATCCAAACATAACCTTACCTGCACTTGCACCCCTTGTTTGACAAGGCAAGTTCTTGGACAGCCAGAAAACTGGTATGAACTTCCTTGATTATGTTAAAAAAAAAAAAAAAAAAACTTGATTAAGGGAACAAAAATGTTAAGCCTACGTCCAATGATCCAAATAATATAGACACTTAGCAACAAAAAAATAAAAGCCTATACCCGCCAAAAAAAACATTTTCGATATACATAATTGCATATTCAATATTGATCTTGTTTGATAGATATCGTCGAGTAGATTTTAAATATATATATTTTTTCAATATTGGATAATAAAAATAAAAGTTACTGTATAAATATTAGGGGAGTGGGTAGAAGAGGGAGAAAAGTGAGAGAGAGAGAGAGAGAGGGAAGTGGGTACGGAAGGAGAGAGAGAGAGAGGGGACACGGAAAGAGAGAGAGGGAAGGGGAGTAATTTTAGTTTTTAAATTGCAAGTGGGTTCCCTTAACTTGAGCCCTTAGGGCTCTAGTTAGCATTTCCCTTCATTTTATTCTAGATCTAAACCATTGATTACTGAGATGAACAATTGAAATGTACGCTACACCCCTTCTAGCGCCCTCGCGGAATGAGCGCTGCGGGTGTAATGTGGTGAATGGTGAATGAATAAGCGAAGGGTGTTTGTGTAATTTGGATCATGTTCCGTCACCTCCGTCAGTCACTGACACAGGTGTTCATAAACCCTATTCTCTTTTGGACTCCTGTAGTAGTTCTTTACAAATATATACAGTACATATTTAAGGAACAGTCTAGTCAGACATCCGTCTGTACTCCATCTTTGTGCTGCCACCACAAATGAGAGAGAGAGAGAGAGAGAATTGGAGGATCAGTCAAAGAAAACCCCACCACATGTTTTTCTTTTCTCTGTAGAGAGAACAGTTCTCTTTTTTCTTTTTCTTTTATTTTTTTGGAACTGGAGATCAAAGAGAGAAGAGAACAGTTTATATCTATGAGTATAAATATTACGCCTCCCTTTGTTGCCTTCCATTAACATCTTCTCTCTCTCTCTCTCTCTCTCTCTCTCTCTCCTCTGCTAGATTTGTAGAGATTTGGGTAAAATGGCTTTCCTTTTCTCCCGGACTCTGATGAGAAGAAGACAGCGGACGGACCGGACCCATCCACTCCTGTGCCTGTTCACAACCCACTCCTCCGTGATTTGCTCTCTCTCTTATTATTATTGCTTCTTTTGTTTCTTTTTGGTTTTATTATTATTATTATTATTATTATTATTATTTTCTGTATCTCTTTCGTTTTCAGTTCCTTATATTACGAAATCCCTATTTGGGTATTTGAAGATGAAGAACCGATTTGAAGCTGGTGTCAATACAATACATCTCCTGGCTTTCCTTTTGATTTACTAATCATCACCACAAATTTACTACTTCTTGTAAGCTCTAAATCTTATTTTTATTCAACTCAATCACCTGTATTTATATTTTATAATTTATGGTACCAATTTTTACTCTCATAGTTTGTTTTAAAATACTCCTAATTTTTTCTGCTGAGAGTAATATTTTAGTCTTTCATAGCCTATCTGGATTCTGGGTAGCTCCAGAAGCTAGGGTTAGGGTTAGGGTTCAAGAGAGGTCTATACCTAACAACTACTCTCCTCGTCATTTTGCGAATTTCAAAAGAAATTATTCAATCTCCATAAGGTAAGGTTGAACACGAATCTGCTACGCTCGTAAGTGCGTAAACCTCACATATTTGAGTTTTCCAGATTCGTCCTCAACCTTACCAAGAGACATCCAATTACTCCTCGAATTTTAAAGTTAATGTTTTTTTAAAAAAAATAAAAATAAACGGTAATTGGATTAGTTTTAAACTTTTAATTACCAAAAAAAATAGTAGTACTACTGTATTTCTGTTTTCCACAATTATGTCAACAATTAAAATCGTTTCTTTGAAGTTTTTTCTTTTCACCTGTAGTAGTACTTACAAATCTCTTTCTTTATAAAGCTGTTGCACTATTGGTACATCTTTATTTTTCTGGATTATTTATAAGCCAATTTTTTAATCTCTTCAATTCGTTATCTTGTTGATTAGGTTTGAATTGATGGGGTTAGATTCTGTCTTTTATTTATATATTTTCTGTCTTTTCATTTACTGTTGTTAGAATTAATTAGTTAAATCTATAAGCTTTATTCTTGTCAATTTCTTACCAATTGTCGGATTTCCAAAAAAATAAAAATGGTATTAACTGTACAAGTGAGCTTCCTTCAGCCCACTTACGGGTGGGTAAAGGATTTAAAATTTGCTGCCGACTCATTCACTCAAATACAATAGAACCTAGCAGCGATCATACTACTGTAAATGTGTGAATGATGCGGGAGACGAATTTCATCCTTTCTTTTCCGTGCTTGGACTGAAGGGAGCTCCCTTTTATTGTTTCTTCTACTATTAGATTAGGGGGTGTTCCAATAAGTTGGTTTTTTGAATAAATTGGTTTTTCACGGTTTTTTATGTGATGTATTGTGAGAGATTGACCTGTCTCGGTGTTTGAAAAAAATAATTTTTTGTTAGTGGAACACCCCCTAATTCTCTTTCTTCTGCGGACATGCTTGGCCAGACGAGAGCTCCCTTTTATTGTTTCTTCTAGCAAATTAATTTTCGCATTCATCATTTTATTTTGTTTATCTCGTTGCTTAGAAGCTTAATAAAGTTGGCTGGATTTTACCCGATTATTGAATTTGGTTTAAACCTTACGCGTCTTTAAATTATGCGTTGTTTTTATAAAATTTTTTCCTTTTGTGCAATAGATTTTATTTCTTTTAATGCCATGCCATCTTCTCCAACGGAAGTGGGCAATGGGCATGTCAGTAAGAATCTAAAAATCGTCTTCTCCTTTTTTCCCATTGAAAGTGTTTGTGGGATCAATAATAGTATTTGTATTAAACAAAGTCCGTTGTTCCATCAACTTGAATTCAAAACTTCTAAGCGTTTCCATGTCCCTAAATTACGTCCATTGTCAATGTTTTCCGTACTTGAATTCGATGAAAATACAGGTTGATTATTTTGAGGTAAATAAGTGCAAATTTTTGTGAAGGGTTTTTCTTAATCCTATTACATTGGGTTTCCATTTCTTCAGTGGTGCTGGGTGCTGCTCAACAACAAACTGCTTCTGTGTCTATTTTCTAAGTCCTAGCGAAGTGTTTGATTCATCATCAAATATGAGCTAAATTTTGACGGTGGAACTACTTGAAGTTTGGATAGTTGGAGTAAGTTGGACTGCCCCAAGACCACAAAATGAATTTTCGTAGTACACACTATACATTGCTGCTGCAATATGGAAAGCCTATGTACCCAAAATGGGTACCCAAAAAGTGTTCAGAATTTGAAATTCAATGATCCAGATTTACTTAAAGTGAATCTGGATCATTGACTTTCAAATTATGGATACTTTCTGGTATGTAGCAGTACTAATTGCAATATCTGGGTGAAAGTAATTGAATGAAGGTTTATTGATTTCGTCACTCCACCTTTTTGATTATCTCAAAATTTCCCTTTTAGTGTTCAAGGAATCAAGATACACCCATAACGTGAACATTAAAAAAAATATTAGGGTGTCGTTCTTAAAAAGTGCTACCAAAATCATTTCCTTTAAGGAATGGAGTGCCATTTTTCCCTTTTCCAGTACTGCAGCAGTATTTTGCTTTCAGGAATGGTTCTTCTCCGGTTATTGCTCAGGACAACTATTTATACAGTTGTAAGGGATTGACTAAACACTTTTGGCTTGGAATTTAGGGTTTGTTTCCTCATCAAATTTTAGGCAGTGACAAACTTTTAAGATTTTCATTGCGGGGGACTAAATCAAATGTATTTATAAATTAATAACAAAATATTCTCATTATATATTAATAACACAATTTTGAGGAGAACTTTTTTCATAAATTTGCACAAAGAAAAACCTAAAATATAATAGAATATTTTGGACAATTGGGGGTGTGCAAGGGCTCAGGCACCGCTTTCACCCCCTTAGATCCGCCCCTGGTTTTATGTTTGTTACCAACAACTTTTAGAGAGGATACCTCACCTCACCGTATGCATGGAAAGAGCTGTAGAGATTAATTCAAGACAAGTGCAAACTAGTTCAGGATACACTGCGTTACCAAAATGCAAAATATGTATGTGGGTTATACAAAAGTACTCTTTACCAGTAACTTGGTAAAAACTTCTAGTCCAAACCTCCTGAAAATAAAAAAAAAAATATTTTTTTTGTGTTGCAAATTATTTTTGAAAAATCTGAGCCGTCTAATGTGTTCAGAAGGTGTTTTCAAGGGTCCACGCGAGAAATCTTCAAAAAAAAAAAAACCGGGAAGAGCTTAATCCAAGCAGTTTTCGTAAAAACTGTAAATATAAAGTTTTTGTGAAAACTGCTTAGATCAAGCCTTTCTCGGTATTTTTTTTTAAGATTTCCCGCGTGGACCCTTGAAAATACCTTCTGAACACATTGGATGGATCAGATCGTTAAAAAAAATGTTTGGATCATAGAGATCCGGAAACGGGAGGTCCGGATTAGAACCTAACCCCCTGCAAACGAGTTTAACCGGTGCTAAAATCATGATTTTGAAATAATAAAATGAAGTAGTTCCGTGTATCGTTTTTCGATTTTTTTCGCACCAAATTAAAGTACTCCTCGTGTACTTTAATTCAGTATGAAAAAAATCGAAAAACGATAAACGGAACCACTTAATTTTGTAATTTGAAATAGTTATGATTTTAACACCTGAACTCATTTGCTAAAATCATGGTTGATTTTGGCAATTGAGTTGCTAAAACCAAAAGAAAAACTAAGCCTAAGAGAAATTTTGGACTGTTCAATCAGGACGTATTAGAGAGGAGTTCGACCTGTTTCAATCCTACCTTCAGAAAACTCCGGTTCATGTATATGGACAAAATTAAGCAATCTATGCACAGTTTGGAACTTGGACCTATCTGTGATGTCGGCCCTCCTCCTGTGTTTATAGCATACCTAGAACTGTCACTTTTAAAAATACTATTGTTAGCTAGACATATAGATAGTGATTTTTACGCCTTTTTTTTAGTGTTCACACCGTTGAGAACTAAAGTCTCACGTTGCTTAAGAGTTGAATGAGTGATCACTTTATATACGTTGGGACCTCTTCACTTATTGTCAATTGGTTTTGAGATAGATATAAAGTTTCCACATTGTATCAGAAAGAGAGCTCATTCCACCCCCACATTTTAAAAATAAATAAATAAAATTTCACAATTCACATCACACGATGACAGACTAGCAAAAAATGTTGCACGATAATAGGACCCAAAATGTGACCACACGTGACAGATTTCAAATGTGGTTGCATATGAGGGGGATGTTAGTTTTATTCATAAGAATTTATACGCTTATTTTTCTTTGAAATAATATTATCAATTTACATGGGAAAAAAAAAAGTAGTATAAGTTCCGGTAGAATATACTACTACTGTTTTAATTGCAAACCTCAAAATATAATATTTATCAACTGTACGGAATTAATGCCATAAAGCAGCGGCTGAGTTATTTTTCACTCCTTTTATTGAACTAAAGTTATACAATAAAGTAGTTTGGCAATCGAAGCTCATAATTTAAAATGGGGTTTGCCAGTAAAGTAGTCATCTGGAATCAATCCGTATAAACAATTTGAGTTCATTGTGTGGATCGAGAATACAAGTACACCACTTTGGTTTTTATTACTCTATTTTTTTCCTCAAGAGATGAGCATGCGTTTTGTTTACTCATTTGTCTCTCTCTGCAGATATCTCTTGGATACATACAACAAATGCTAGCTACTACAGTTGTGTTTTCTTTGTTTTGATGGAGGTTTTAGCTAGATACCTTATTTTAAAGGCTTTGTTGTTGTTCTTGTTGTTGTACTTGCTCGCTGTTTTTATTCAATTTTATGTGTTCGAATTAAAGGGTGATTGACACGTGTTGAAAATTAATCCTAATTTTTTTGCTATCAATTGGAACTTGGAAGGTCTATGGAAATTGTTTTTGTTAGAAAAGCGTTTTGAATTTGTCAACTTCTTTATTTGACTATTTAAGGGTTTTTTTTTTTATAAATAAATTGAGACTTTAGTGAATAACTTTGGATACCATCATGGAGGTATACGAAGGAGAGTCGAATGGTCAATCCCTTGGCACTCTCAATTTCCGAAAGCAAAGCAAAAATGTGCTTTACCAGTCTTAAATTTGTTTGTTCAATTAATTTTTGATAATTCAACTTTTTAAGGAGAAACAGAATCCTTGCACCAAGAAATATTCAAACTTTTCGACATTTACTCTACATTTTATTTAGGTGTGGGACTCCTTCCAACTCCCGGGCCTACATTTACTCTACAATTTTTAAAAAAAAAATAAGTTACTTCACTACAAAAAAAAAGAAAGCAAATTTAATTCATCCAAAAGTTAAATGGATAAATATTTTAAAACATGCAAAAGTCGACAAGCAAATCAAGATTGAGGGAGTAATATCTACGGACCCAAGCAAAATGTCGACCATCTAATAGCTAGGAATTATTTTGTATTTACCATTTGATGTACCATACCCATTATTATTGACACAAGCAATATTTAATTCTCTCTATTCCACAAAGAATGTTCATTTTCACTATTCACCCTTCTCACAGAATTATTTATATTTTTAATTTATAATATTTTTTATATGCAGCATGAATCTTGTTTTATAGATTCCACTTTTTTTTATTAAACAAAAATTTTAAAATCATAGAAAGTGTCATAAATTACAAAATATACATATTTTTTTGAAATATGTGAATACTAAAGATGGATAATTTCTAGGTACAAGCCCAGTGGTAATTTTGCAGACATGGATTTCATTTGCCTTGACAATCTCAACATCCAGCCATGGTTCGGTTTCGTGTGGGATTCAAATTCCTCAATTCATTTCACTTGGATAGTATGGGTGCGGGTCCAATTCAAGTAACTTGGCCACTAAATGGGATGTTTAAAGCTTCATAGTTTGTCGCCCAAGTGTTTTGGTACTGTTTGTCGTATAACCCTTTTGCCATATGTTTCTTTTCCCTCTTCTCGAAATGGATGAGAAACATTTGTTGCATTCCTTTTTAGCCCTATGTAGCTGATTGGCGTTCTTCTCTAATTTTATGTTTTCTTTTTTCTTTTCTTTTTTCCTCCTGAGATATGCTCCTTGTAGGCTGTACATGCGGCTAGCCTTTATTATATTTCAAGCTGATTTATCCAAACAAAAAAGGATGAACGTTCATTTTGAGACGGAGGGAGTACTAGTACATTTTATGGGGTCATTACGGCAATAACTATTAATTGTGTCATGACGTATGGTAAACATAAGAGGTGGCAAATGGTTGGGTTTGGTCAGGTCAAAATGAGTCATGGGTCAAATAAAGGGCGGTTGTATACAAGTCAATGTTAGGCAGGTTGGACATGAATGGGTCAAATACGGGTCAAGCCATACCCAAATCTGATTAATTGCCAAGATACTGTGTTAGACAAGGGGAAAATCTGTTATATGAGACATTTACGGGCTGGTACAGCCTGCTCTCACCATTAACGTCTAGTCGTCTAGGTACAATTGCACAGTCACAATGCACGTGCAGGTACAACCCGTAGGTTTCTTCTACCCACCCATATACTGTAGGTTCCTTCTCTCTCTCTTTCTCTTTCTCTCTCTACCCACCCGACATGGGCACAATTTCTCTCCCTCTCTCCCCTCAACTCCCAAAACTGTATGAAAGTGCCTAAAATTAGGGTATTCTATAAAAATGCCTAAACCTAAACCCTAAGGTAACCTCCGAAAGTGCTTAAATCATTAAAATCCTATAATAGGAAAGTGCACCCTTAAATCCTAGGATACTCTATGAAAGTTCCTAAACTTAAACCTTATGTACCCTGTGAAAGTGTCTAGGGCTGTAAATGAATTGGGCCGTTCACGAACTATTCAAGGCTCGGTTCGGTAAGTGCTCGTTCAAATTCGATTCGTCTACTAAATGAACTAAACTTGAACCTCAATATTAGGCTCGTTTCATAAATGAGCCAAACCTGAACCTAAGTGGATTTGGCTCGAATACAATTACACCATTTTGGTTTTATTACTCAATTTTTTACCTCAAGAGATGAGCATGTGTTTTGTTTCGAGGATGCTAGGGGTACAGGCATATTGGTACAAATTTTGCACAGATCAGTTCAAGTGGGTCCCACACGGGAAATCCGAATCATTGATTTATCTCAGAATAATTTTCTAAGGGGTCCTGCACCTCAATCTGACATGCTTAAGAGGTTGATCCAAAACTCACCTATTTCATTCAAAATCGAGGTGAATGAAATGGGTGAAAATTGGATCAACCTCTTAAGCACGTCGGATTGAGGTGATTTCTCGCGACGCCCCTTGGAAAATTATTCTGAGATGAATCAACGGTTCGGATTTCCCGTGTGGGATCCACAAGTGGGTTTCCGAACTGATCTGTGCAAAATTTGTACCATTATGGTCTGTACACTTAGGTTTTCCGTTGCAGATATCTCTTGAATACATACAGGGACGAAGTTAGAATTTTACCTTTGCGGTGGTAAAATATGTATTTAAAAAATAAAAAGACAAGCTGCATTATGAGGATGCATAATTAAAAAAATCTAGTGGTGGCGATTCTATATAATTCAGGGATAAAAATTTATTTTCTATATAATAATTACATTTTTTGAAAATATTGTGGTCCCCTCTGGCTCCATCCGTGAATAAATACAACAAATGCTAGCTACTACAGTAGTGTTTTCTTTGTTTTGATGGAGGTTTTAGCTTAGATACCTTATTTTAGACCTTCTTGTTGTTCTTCTTGTTGTACTTGCTCGCTATATTTATTCAATTTTATATTTTTGTATTAAAAGGTGATTGACACGTGTTGAAAACCCTAAAATTTTTGATATCGATTGGAACTTGGAAGGTCTATGGAAATTGTATGTGTTAGAAAAGTGTTTTGAATTTGTCAACTTCTTTATTTGACTATTTAAGGTTTTTTTTTTTTTTTAATAAATAGGGACTTTGGTGAATAACTTTGGATACCGTCATGGAGGTATACGAAGGAGAGTCGAATGGTCAATCCCTTGGCACTCTCAATTTTGAAAGCAAATAAATATGCTTTATCAGTCTTTAATTAATTTGTTCAATTTTTGATAATTCAACTTTTTAAATTTTAAGGAGAAACAGAATCGCTGCACCAAGAAATATTGAACTATTCAACATTTACTCTACAATTTTTTATAAATAAGTTGCTTCACTGTAAAAAAAAAAAAAATTAATTCATCAAAAAGTCAAATGGACAAATATTTTTAGAACATGCAAAAGTCGACGAGCAAATCAAGATTGAGGGAGTAATATCTATAGACACAAGCAAAATGTCAAGTTGACCATCTAATATCTAGCTATTATTTTGTATTTACCATTTTATGTACCATACCCATTACTATTGACACAAGCAATATTTAGTTCTCTCTGTCCCAAAAAGAATGTTCATCTTCACTATTCACTCCTCACAAATTATTTGTATTTTTAATTTATAATATTTTTTATATGTAGCATGAATCTTGTTTTACAGATCCCACTTTTTTTTATTAAACAAAAATTTTAAAATCATAGAAAGTGCTATGAATTACAAAATATAGATAATTTTTTGGAAATATGTGAATAGTAATGATGGACATTCATTTTGGGAAGGAGGAGTACTAGTAACCTTTATGGGGTCATTGTAGCAATAGCTATTAAGTGTGTCACGACGTATGGTAAACAATAGAGATGGCAAATGTTCAGGTTTGGGTAGGTCGAAATGAGTCATGGGTCGAATAAAGGGCGGGTTGTATTCGGGTCAATGTTAGGTGGGTTGAACATGAGTGGGTCAAATACGGGTCAAGCCATACCCAAATCCGATTAATTGGAAGATACTATGTTAAACAAGGGGAACATCTTTATATTTAGAGACATTTGCGGGCCGGTATAGCTCACTCTCACAATTGACATCCAGGTACAGCCGCACAGTCACAATTCACATGCAACTACAACCTGTAGGTTCCGTCTACCCACCCCACATGGACGCAATTTCTCTCTCTTCTCAACTCCCCAAACCGTATGAAAGTGCCTAAATCTAAACCCTAGGGTACCCTATGAAACCACTAAAATCCTATAATAGGAAAGTGTACCCAAAAACCAAAACCCTAGGGTACACTATAAAAGTGTCTAAATCAAAACCCCCCAGGGTATCCTATGAAAGTGTCTAAACCTAAATCCTAAGGTACTCTATGAAAGTGTCTAAAACTCTAAGACCCTATGAAAGTGCCTAAACCCTTAAAACCATATGAAAGTGTCTAAACTTCTAAAACACTATGAAACCGTATGATAACCTAAGTGCCTAAACCCAAAAAAAATAGTGACTTACCTTAGTGGTAATTAGATGTCTCTTTTCTAGTCCTAGAACCCATAAGAGGACTGGATTCCAATAACGGGATCTCCTCTTCCGATTGCGAAGAAAGCATTGTTTCTTCGCGGCCGTCAATAGAAGAGCCCATCGTTCCCTTGGTGAGTGAATTCTTTACACCGGAAATATTCAAGAGTTGGTTTTATTACCCACGGCAAATTTGCTTTGCGAGAGGGAGAGAGAGGATTCCTGAATCCTACCCATGTTCTTTATAGTGGGAGTATGGTGGGAAGTTATTCCACTAAGTTAATGTAGTGGGTATTTTAGAAAACCCATGTCGTCAGTTTATTTTTTCCCTTTTGCAAGCTGGATGGGTTCTTTAAGCTAGACCCATTACCAATCCATTATCAACCCATCAAAATCCAAACATCAGTGGGTTTAATCAGTTTGGCCAATTAGAAACCATAGTTGGATATGGGCGGGTCCATGAAAATGGGTTCAAATTGCTACCTCTAGTAAACAAAATATGTTAAAGTTTGGTGGTCAGGCGCAAAACATTTCTGACAGTCATGTCTCTCCCTCAAACCCTACCCTGCATGGTTAACTATATATACAGCAATATAAATGGGCTTGGCATTTCAAAGCCAACTCATACTTGGTAAAAAAGGGTAAAACCTTTTAGCACAGGACACTCTCAAGCTTTCCTCTTGGCTCTTTCCACCAAAGTTGTCTAAGCACCAAGTCTTCAAGCAGACTAATGCTGCACTAATTTCTTTTTCACAACCCTTCGCTAATAATGATAATAATGAAGGAACACATAAGAGAACAAGGAGAAAAACACTCCTCTATATATGTTGGGGTATTGTTTTTCAAAGGTAAGAAAACTACATCTCCTTTTTTCTTCTCTGTCCTACTTTCATTTTTCCTGTTTCTTGTTTCATTTACAGTTTTTGTTTTTTACGGCCTCCGGTAACGGCTTTGCAGCCGAAGATCCAAATCCGGATGCTGACTAGTAGTACCTCTCAGAAACTGCTGTTGAAAGTTCAAGAATTCAGCATTACTGTTTTGTTGGTGGTCTTTCATGACCTCTCTCTCACTGAAGTACCTGATTGGATCAGACATCAGTCCTTGGTGTGGCAACCCGGGCTGCGTTTCTCCCGATTGGATTCCGTTCGGTCCCAATGGACTCAGATTGCTGGGCTGTTGTTGCATGTACTGGGGCAAAACTAGTTGCTGGCCTTGCACCATGTAATCATCCTGGCCCAGTGGATTGGGCTGCACAAATATATCCTGGCCCAAGAGATTTAGCAGACTGGGCTGGAGCTGTGTGTAACCAGACTGGCTCAAGATCTCTTGCTGCAGAACTGCATCTTGGCCCAGAGGATTCACCCCACTGGGCTGCACTTGGACGTACGGAGCTGCTGATGCAACCTGGGATCCCATTTGGTGCCGTGGAAGCCCATTAGGGCCCAATGGACTCTCATTGCTGGACTTTGCTTGCCAGTACTGATCCACCTGGAGCTGCGGTTCCTGCTGCATGAATCCGTTGTTGGCCAATAGTGTTCCCTGAAAATCGTCAATAGCCAGTGGACCCCACGGGCTAGGCAGGCTCCACTGCACAGGCTGGTTCATGGGACTCAAACTAGCTCCGCTATTGGTGTCCAGCAGAGCATTGGATTCCCATCCCGGCCCATGCATCAAGGCCATAGGCTGACTCGTCCCGGATGGCCTTATGACTGTGGAAGGATATACAGCTGATTTCGGTCGCCTATTACTGCTAGAAAGGAATTCAAAAAGCGCTGGTTGTGGTATAGAGGCAGAATTTGATGGCTTCACCGGATCATTTGGGGGATAAGAAGAACACAATTGACTCTGAATGTTTTGACCGCAATTAGCATTACTTAAGCCATCATTTCCACCACAAGGGAGAGTTTCTTTGCAGAGAGGACCACCATAAGGATCAATGCCACCACCAATGAGGACACTCTTCCCTTTGGAAAGGGCATTGGCAATATGCAGCCTACTGATTCCAAGCTCCATCCTTCCTCTGGAAGTGCTACTGTCGATACCTGGGTTGTCGTTGATGAGAATGTTTTTCCCTTTAGATGTAGTGCTGTGGTTACCCTGTGGGTTATCGACGGCAGCAGCTACACTGTTCATGACACCGTTCATGCAACTAGGTTGCTGTTGGGAAGCTGTTGACGAAATCAGAGGAGTTGGTGTTTGAGTCAAGCATCTCAACTTCTGGTGTGCCACCTTTTGAGCGATTGGTCCTAAATCTTGAACGAACCGCAGCAGACTCTCTTTGTACCCGATACCCCCATTTCCCTACAATGTTGAGAAATTGCAATCAGGATATACAAGGAAGTGTTGAGGAAGAACAATTCAGAAAATAGAAAGAGGTCCAACATTATCAACATTGAGATACCAGAATCATGTTTGTGACTGAAGCAAAGAATTTTGTGAAATATTTTCAAGGATCTAATGGGAAAGATATCGGAATCTTAACTTTTCAGTCTCAAAATTTAGTATTTTCATATGGTTTGACCATTACAAAGGACATGCTCTAACTTGGGCTAAAGAAATGATAAGATCTTATATCCATGTAAAGAGAGAGATTATATGGTTGTGACACAACTCTCGAGCTCTCTATGATTAAAAAAGAAAGAAAGACCAGAGAACGAATGACAGAAATGCAGAAAACAGATTATTGCAACCAATTTCAAATGAACATCTGAATTCTGAATCCTATGGACGAAACGGCTCCCAGAGCTAGTGTTTTATGACTTTCGCCGAACAAAAAAAACAAAAAAAGAGTAGGCGGATAGTGTGCATTTGTATATAGACTTACTGGCACAAGTTGTTTCGAGGAGCTATAAACCATCGAAACCGTTGAATCCTCATTGACTGTGGAATACTGAGGCATATATGTTTGACGCCTTTCAGTTTTGTTGAAATTCATATTTCTTCCATATCGACACCCTGTGTAGAGAAGTTAAGCAAGAAAAATGCAGTGAACTTCTGCTCGAAAGAGAATAAATTCAACATTCAGAATGTTGTCCGTATATGCAGTTGATGCAATGGGAATGTCTTATTGTTCCAGCAAAGAAAAAGCACCAACTGTGGAAACTCGAATGCAAATATGCATGTACATAGATTCATGTTACGGAGTATATCATTTTTTTTCTTTGCGAGTGTGCATGTGCCTTTCTGCTAGTGTCTAATTTCTGTAACAGTTTCACTTTCACTGAAATTGAAGAGCATTGTAACGGAGAGCAGGCATGGAACACTGCAGTGTTTTCACATCAGGCATGAAGCCTCAAAAAACTAAAGCATACCACCAAGGTGGGCACTTTTTTGGAAAATTGTTAGGAAAATGTTTACTAGTGATGTGAGAAGTACATCAAACTGGACAAACAGTTGACATTAGATTCCTGAAAAATCAAAACTCACAAACGGTATAGAACCAGCCCATCAAAGAAACCCCGGACGGGTAGAAACAACAAACTAAAGGAAGAGCCTTACAGTGAAGAAGAACTAATCAATCATGAACTTCAGCCCTTCACAAAAAAATTCATGAACTTCAGCGAGGATTGACCACCCTGTCATTTCCAATTACGAGTATACAAAGCTGGCCAACAATGTTACCACGTAGGGCATTGTCATAGACTATTTCAATGATAAATCCACACCAACGGCCAGTCCTGACAAATTTTTTTGATTTTTATCCAAGATGCTGAGTATCTTGGTCTAATTGATCATAGATACAGAAATCACATTAATCATTATATTAAGGCCAGAAGGAGTAGGACATTATCCGCAAGCCACAAGTTTTCACCACAAATGAGGTTAGACTGCATACATTCCCTTGAGAGGAATTAGGAAACAAGGACTGATGATAACATGAAATTCCTTTCTTGGCAGGTGATAGTCTATTACATTCATACCTGGAAGGATTTCATTATCATGCCGATTTGCCCCAGCTGATCCACAATATGCTTGGTTATTAGCTCTAAGCTTTGCACCAAGCATAACGCTCGAACCACAGTATTCACTTCTGGGTTTCCTCCCAGACCGTTTTCTTGTCAGTGAGAACTCCAGTTCTATTTTTTGTGGTTCAGTTTTTAGAGTATAAAATACCCTCTTTGCCAGCTCATGTATAGCACGTGCCTGAAAATCACAAGAACAAAAAAAAAAAAGAAAGAAAGAAATTAGCATGCACATAATTGCTTTGGTTTACCCATTCACATAAGAATAGATGCACCTACCTGTCTGAAGTAAATTGTGGTAGACGAATTGAAAAGCATTGCATTGTTGGTTATCAGAAACACATCATTCTGTACAAAGATTCAAACGATGACAAATTACTCAGTGGAACAGATAACTATCTGGAACTGACCAAGTAGAAAATGTTCATGTTCGTGCTCTCTCAATATTTGTGTATACGAAGGAATGGAGAGTCATGGTTTATAAAGGATCAAACCTCAAATTGT
The DNA here is from genome assembly GCA_020921065.1 of Vaccinium darrowii. Classification (NCBI taxonomy): domain Eukaryota; kingdom Viridiplantae; phylum Streptophyta; class Magnoliopsida; order Ericales; family Ericaceae; genus Vaccinium; species Vaccinium darrowii. The sequence goes on from CM037156.1 coordinate 39,111,384, forward strand.
TCCAAAGTGGTGTAGATTTCCTCTTGAAGTTTCGCTCTCATTGTGCCAAAGTCCATTGGCTCTTGAATGATACTATAATAGCCCTCCACCTTGCAAAACAAGAGACGCATCAACATTGTGGGATAAGAAGAAATAAAGGAATTCTAAAAGTAAAACTACGATAAAACTACCAACCTCATCCCGGTCAACTGGCTGAGCAAATATTTCATGGGTATCCCTCCTAAATAAAATAAATAAATAAGATATGAAGACCAAATATCGGCAAAAATCTGACTATTTGAAAACAGTTCTTTCTATCAATCCCTGGAATGAACTCCCTGGATTTATAGACCAAATGCACTAACAAACAGCGCAGAAACAACTCACCTTTGAAGAATATCAAGGATAAACTCAAGTATGCGTTTTTCAGGCATCCACTGTTTAGATGGAAGAACTGCACCGATGAAAATAGATGTCCAATTACTGTTTTGACACATGACCACGATGGTTGGAAGTCTTTAAGATAGAAAATTTGGCAAGGGCTTGTGATCTGGATAATACTCACCATTGTTAGCTGGAGGAACTTCAAGCTTTGCTTGTTCTCCATTCTGCATTTGATCGAAATTGAGACCAAGAACCAAAATTGCATTGCAGAACAATAGTGCATAAATAAATCCTCATGTATTTTTGCCTTAGTGATAACCACTCTAGGGAGTTCCATGAATATCCTAAATGTATCTCAGAATTCCAGTCAGATACACAATGCTTATCGTAGCAAATATACATTAAGCGGAATAGTGCACTAACAGTTATTTGAACGATGATCTAAATAGCTTCCATTGTACCCTCTTGACCTTCAGAAGTCCCATACAAAATTACTAGCAGGCTATTTCCTATGATGAGATCAATTACCCCTTTTATGACCATATCCAAAATAAGCTCTCAGATGCACTCCAATGTGCTCCTCACCAATTCGATCGACTACTTCTCTCTCTTTCACCTTAATGGAATCAAAGTACCACGCTTATACTAATCTACAACCTTGAATCTGGATTGACAGAAACAATTTCCATGGAAAATTCATGAGCCAAATCAGCAGAATGCACTTGTTTGTGTAATAGAATGGTTGATAAAAGGGTACAAACCCCTCAAATAGTAACAAAAATTCATGAAATATATTTACCAAAAAAATTCATGGCTTATCACACCAGCACTCATCCATTTTACCAAGAACTAGCTTATCAGCGCATTGACTCACAAGTCACATCATAACCCCAGAAATTCAAGGTGAGAATAATGAAATGCATAAATAAATCAAACCCCAGTACATGACAAGACAATAAACAATTACTGTAATAATCGAAATGAGCACCCCAAAAGTACTACAAATGCTGATTCCATTTTGTGTCGGTACATAAAACGTGTATGCATATTTTTTTACTCCTATAAATTTCTGCTAATATCATAGAAAACAGAAAACACCTGGTGGGTTGTGGGGCCAACAGAAGTGAAGGCCACCTCGTCAAGTCTTTTCTTCTTCCGCCCCCTTCTGGTGGCCTCAGGCAGACATTGTCGGCTGCTAGAAGCCTCCACTCTCTTCGCCGCCGCCAGCGGTGGTGACAATAGGGCGGCATTGTGCTGATCACCACTGATTTCTTGGTTTTGCTCTGCCTCTGTACTGAGACTGGCGTTGTTGTTGTTGTTCACCTTTTTGGCCTTCTTCAAAGCCTCAAGTGCCTTAATACGGGCACTCTTCCTCTTTTGTCCCCGCCTACCTTTTCGCTTCACCATTTTAACCCCACCCTGTTTCTCTCTTATCTATCTACATAAATGCCATCACAAAATCTACATTACCACTGTATTTGCATATGAAAGAGAAAAATTTCACTCTACCCACATTCAAGAAGGTGCATATACACATATTCAGACGTAAATCAAAGCTTCTCTCAGAGTATTTCTTTACAAATCTTTCAGTGTGTAACATAGTGACAGTCTATATTATATCCACATAAACACGGAATTTTTTGACTTGGGTTTGGGTTTTTGGACAAAATGTCAGATTTTGGGGTACGGGAAACCCAAACCCAGTTGGCAAATCCATTGAAAAGCACAGTATGGAGAACAAAATCAACAGTGTTGATTGAAGATAAATTGGGTTTTCAAGAACTAAACGGCCACTATTAAAGACTGTTCATGCTGATTTTTTTTAGTTCAAAATTTTCCTTTTTTTTTTAATAACCTTTGGCCCCTCCAAGGAAGGAGCAACAGGATTAGACTAATACTCCCTCCGTTCCTATTTGTTTGTCCCACGCTCTCTCTCTTACCTTTTTTCAAATCAAAAAATTAAGTGCTTCCATGTATCATTTTTCAAATTTTTTCGCACCGAATTAAAGTACTCATCTTGTACTTTAATTCGGTGCGAAAAAATTTGAAAAATGATACACGAAAACACTTTATTTTTTCATTTGAAAAGTGGCACGACTTTTCGTAGAGGACTAACAAATAGGAACGGAGGGAGTATATCCTATGCTTTCGTTGTTTTTATCATTACTTTTCACGTTGTAGGTTGCAAGTTGAGAGAGATAGAGTGGGCCCACAGGTCACGTCGATAAAAGGATATGGGCCCAGAGCCTGATCTTTCTATGTTTGGGCCTGCCCTCTGTTCTACCACTGGTGTCGAATACTATATGGAAATGGAAATTGTGCTTTATTTGATTTAAGTTTCAAGAGATATTTTGAGTGTAATCGTAACGAGTGGAGAAAGATAAATAGATAAACGAAAGTAATAATTAGAGAGAAATTTATTAGGGACTGTGTTCAGAGAGAGAGAGAGAGAGAGAGTATGGTTATGGAAAACCAAAACGAATGTGTTACTCTTTGCACATGGAAAATTTGTCGGTGGACCCTCTTTCCTTCCTTTGTGATGGATCGACGAGAGTGCGCCTACGCCTAGCGAACAGAGTCTATGTGTTACTCTTTTTCCTCTTTTGATAGGGCATTCATGTTTTGCGTGGAATGTTTAGTTACTTACTAGTATTTGAGTAGTGCTACGAAGGAACTCTATACCGGTTTATCTATCATTAATAATGAGTCTCAATTCATACGAAAATTTCAATGAACGAGATGTAATCACAAGGGTTGTGATCGTTTTTAAGGTTTAGTTTAATTTAGTTTTGTAATCATTATCGTATTTATCTTTCCAATCATTATCATCTCTCCCCAATTATTACTCACATTTCTATTTCTATCTCTCCACTCATTACTCGTGTTTCTAATTATTACCTTATTTCTCTTTCCACTCATTACCAAAATAAATAAAACTAAACCCCCAAACTCCTCAAACGAACACAACCAAGATTATCATAACCTGTAACGACTTATATAATGCTTGTATACCTTTTAGTTTCCTTCAATTGAAAACTTACCCTATCAATTAGATTTACTGCGTTAATTGCATCATATTGTGGCAACGCACAAAAAAAAAAAAAAAGGTCGTCAAGAATATATTTCACCATTGCAATTTCGACAGCTTAGGTTAAAAGATATATTTTTGGGGTGTTTTTCGTTGTTCAACCTTTGGTTGAGTCCCTTCCTCCCGACTTGATATACCCCTTTCAAGTTTCTCAATAAACTTGTTGCCGTTCTAAAAAAAAAAGTTATTAAAAGAGATATTCTTAACTTCTTACTTAAAAGGAGATTATGAGAATCCAAAAGCCTCACCCCTTTTCCCTTGCTCAATTTAATAAGTTTTTTGTAAGGTTGAATATGTAGTCATCTAGTAGGTAAAATTACACTCTTCATCACATATCTCATGCATTCAAAGTTGAGTCAAGATGCCTATTTGAAACCAGTTATATTTTATTTTATTTTCTATCACATCAGAAGAAATTATATCAGAATAATCCTAAGGCAACCCATCAATTGAGATTTAAATTTCTTTATTCATACGAGCTAAACTCACAATTTTGTTATAACTAAGTTACACAGTTGTTGGATTAATTGACACTTGTCCCGATTAAACGAGTCTTATAAATAGGATCGTTAGTGTTACAATTTTTCAGTAGAACTGTTCTACACTAGTACATAACAGATGCATGTGTTGGGATATCATATAGTAACACTCTGCATTTTTAATTTTTAATGTGAGAGGCCCTAAAAAATTATACGAGTAGTGGAAATTGGGTAAATCATTAGTTTTCACAGAGAAACACACTGTTGAAATAAAATGACATCATAGATTCCAAGAAAACAGATTAAGAGGGATATGGTGGTCCACAAATACTCATTGTTCAAGGGTTGTTTTGATTTTCTTTCTTACCTTCTACTTTCTGTATCCTATATTATTATGAAACTTTCTTTTTGTCAAAACAAAATGTAAACCAAACATAAAAATGTTGCTTAGGATTTGACAGAGCCACAAAATTTCCCAACGGTTTGTGCAGTGATAGTCACTAATCAACCATTTAAGAGTTCGATTATCACTTGAATGCTATTAGTATTTGTCTTGAGCTAGCCTACATGAGACTTTGTCATGATTTAATTAGCTCTCCATGCCTAATAGAATACCAGATTAGTCGTCTAAGTGATTGTTCTAATTAACTCAAGTTAGATTTTAAGTCGATGAATTATGAGAGAATGACTTGTCTCGTAAAGAGCAATAAATCAGTTTTGAGTTTAAACCAGGAACTGAAACAATGCCGAAATTATCTGTCTATTTTACCGATGCCAAGTTATTGAAAAAAAAAAAACAGTTGCACAATCAAAGAGCTGAGACATCAAATGAGTCAGAATGTAGTTGAGCTCAAGAAAGAAAAGATAGAATGAGAACCAAAGAGATAAAATCACAACCACAATGTATATATGTTAACTAATTGCAAGGCAAGGCAAAGGAATTTACCTAATTTTCACTTTCTTTCCTCGACCAACAACGAATGAAATTTGTTAGCAATTTTTCCAAATTGCAGAAAACCTCTCCAAATTTTATTTTTTGTTTTGAACAACAAAAAACCTCTCCAATTTCAGAATGCTAATCCTTCTCTTACAGTCCAATAAGGGTGGTTTATATATCGGATAAAACGAGGCATTTTGGGGACTCACTGCCACGGTTAGGATACAATTACGTGGAACATTAAATTTAACACCTGTGAACTTAATTTGAATTTTTTCAAAAGTGTGTGGCGATTAATTTTGTTGACCAGAAGTGGAAGTAACGCTTAAATTTGTTTTGATACCTCGTAATCACGCTACATTTGGCACTTCGCTGACGCAAATAATGACGTTATTAAAGATGAAGACAAAAATAGTTGGTAAGCCCTACTTTATTTTCACAACAACATCATTAATTAAAAGAGGAGGTTAAATGACAAACAAATGATGGGGATAAGCTTGAATTTAAATTTTACAACAAAATGCATTGAAATAAAGACGTTCAGACAAGAGTCAGTTTTACCTAATTTTGTGAATCATGAAGGGGAAAGAGAATGTGAAGACGTTTCGGTTGGGTCAAAAAGAATTGTCCTATTCAAGTTCGAGTAATTTAAGGCAATGGAATGGATCATAGACATTTGCATACTTCACTCACATTTCTATGGGTCAAAACTTTTAATAACGCTCCATTTGTTATATTGAGGAAAACGTTTTCTTGAAAAATATTTTCTGATGATTGACAAAACAGAAAACAAGAACGCCATGGAAAACATATCCTTATAAGACAGAAAATAATTCCCAAAAAAAAAAAAATCCAAAAAACATTTTTATAGAACTCCTGACGCCCGACGGATCTCAAACCCTGCAGTCCTCCTTGGTACTCTTCTACCTCATCGATCTCTCCCTTCCTTATTTATCTCAATCTCTCTCATTTCTCTCTTCAAAAAAATGTTTTCCGCCCGAAATTAATGGACCGTTAATGTCAAAAAGCATTGTCCCATTCAACGATGGATGTCTTCATCAAACAAACCCAACCCATGATATGGTGGGCCTAGACCTAGTTTTTGTGGGCTTCGGTCAGGCCCTTGTTTCGTCTTAGGCTCATACTAATTCAAGAGGCCTGCCAAAATATATTGACCAATCAATGTTTTTTTCCCTGTTAAGCTATAAATAATAAATGGGCCAAGCTCATAAAAATTTCAAGTATTATATAGAAAACAAAAAAAATCCCTATGAATTATGTAGGCTTGCCCCCTGCAAAATATTTCGGGAAAAATATTCGCTCCTGCGTAGTAAAATTCCTGACTCCATCCCTGCCTGAATCACTCTTATAAGTCTAAGTTCAAGCATTCTTTCTACCATATCTTTAGGCCTTTTTCCCATGCATTACTGGTTTGTGGTTTCTTAACAACCAGGCCTGAACGCAGGTCTAATAATCACTATTATAAGCATTCCAAGCCTAAATTCAAGCCTTCCAACGTATTTCTGGGCCTTATTGCCAGGCATTTCTATAGTTTATCTACAGCCAGGCTTGGAACATGCCCCATATCGGTGTAAACAAGCCTTTTTACAAGTATTAAGCATTCCAGAAGTACATCAACCCTCAAGTCCAGCTCTATTATTGACATCTCCATTTGCCAATTCAGGCATGCATTCAAAGAGAGGGACCTTTCCTTCTTCAAAAGTCTTTGATTAGTGGGACCTTATTTAATACTCCCAAGTCCCAACTCCCAAGTTGTTTTCGGCTTGGAATTTAGGATAACTGAGCCATAACAGTGTTCAAAATACAAGAAATCAAGATAGAGAGAGAATCCGAATTTATATATAAATGTCAATGTCTTTATATTTTATCCCATTTCCCTCAATCCGTTGACTGAATTTTTAGTATCTTTTTCTAGCATAGCTTAGTTTATCGAGAAAAAATTTGTTCAACCCTCACTAAAAAAGGGTGAACAACTCTAACCCTAATCGATTGAAATGGTGTGGATTCCCTGAAATCAATACATTTTTTTTTGTGAGCGTGACGTCACTTTATGGTGGGATCCACACCATTTTTGGTGGCTCCACACTACTTCAACCAATTAGAGTGACGATTTTGCTTACCCTCTTTTGGTGAGGGTGAACAAATTTTTGCACGGAGTAGAGAGAGGGAGAGAGTCTTTACCGGCCGGATGAGCAAGATACAAAGAGTAAAACTAATTTGTTTGTTTCCCTATCAACCTCTATTTAGGTCTGGTTTGGGTAAATTGAAAAAATTAGTTTTTTGGTTTTGTCCTTATTCAATTTTTTTTTTTTACATTTGTTAGTTTTCGGTCCATTTTTTGTGGTTTCTTGGCTTGTCTCGACGAGAGGAATCTAAAAAGTATAAAATTATTAGCCAAACTTAAAGTTTTGTGAATAAAGACCAAGGTGACATCTAAAAAACTGGTTTTTTGGATTATTTTAAAATTTTAATGGTCTTTCTCTGAGTGCTGAGTCACACCCTCTACCGACATGACTCACAAGTGGCGCTGAGTCAACATCCACATCTCACTTGAATGCACCTAAGCTTGACATGTGTAGCACGACGCATCTAGTGCTAGGGATAGGCATGGGGAGGGTAGGGGGTGGATACCACTACCTCCATCCCCAATCCCCAAACCTATATCAAGCCCCATCCCCTCCCCGATTCTCACCGGGGATTTTATTTTAACCTCCATCCCCGCCCCGATGCAGGGAACGGGGATCCCCACGGGGAATTGGGGATCCAAAAATCCATGCACTAGTCCATGCCATTACCCATTAAATTCAACCCCCACGGCCAAAATTCCATTCCATCTGTGCAATCTGGTTGCCATTACCCATTAAATTCAATCTGTAATCCAGTTGCCATTACCCATTAAATTCAACTAAATTCAATTTGTAATTTGTAATCTGTATGAGAGTTGAGAGATGAGATCGTGTAGCCTGTAGGGGATGAGAGATTAGAGATGGGGCTGCTGTGTGAAGTGTGGGTAACCCTAAGTGACTAAGTCTTAAATTCCTAATTTAAGTTATGACCGCTGACCGTGAGAGTTGGGTTAATGGGTTATGGACAGACGGGCCGAGTGTTGTGAAGTACTGTGGTGGAAAAGAAATTTTAAAAACTTATAATATAATAAATATATATTATATATATGTAAACGGGGATGCAGGGAGGGGCGGGGAACGGGGAGGGGAGGGGATCGGGTAGGGGACTAACAATACCATCCCCTACCCGATCCTCGAAAAAATCCATGAATCTCTTACCCGATCCCCGAAAAAATCCACGAATCCCCTACCCGATCCCCGAAAAAATCCACGAATCCCCTCCCCGAAAGGGTAGGGGACGGGTTGGATAGGGGCGGGTCGGCCGCGATGGCCATCCCTATCTAGTGCGCATATATACTTCAGGATTATCGGTCCGGTTCTGCCATATCAGTCTGGATTTCAGTCACTAAAAATTTTCAAAAAGTCTCCATTCACTAAGGCCTTGTTTGTTAGGGGATATGGGGTTGGGATTTGGGGGTGTGTTGGAGTGGGTCTCATTTTTCATTGTTTGGTAACCTTATTTGGGATGAGATTTGAAATCCCCACCCAATTTTAATCCTCATCCGTACAGTAGAAAGAATCCCATGGGTGGTGGGATTTGGATGGGATTTCCCCCATTTTAGTGCAAAAAACCGGATATCCTGAGCAGTATCCCGTCGAACACAAACACCGGATATGAATTTTTCCCATCCATTGATATCCTGAGCAATATCCCAAGGATTTCATATCCCACCCATATCCCATCCATTTATCTTCGGCCAAACAAACGAGGCCTAAATGGTGTTCCACTAATAAAAAACTGTTTTTTTCAAACACCGAGACAGATCATTCTCTCACAACACAACATATAAAAAATCGTGAAAAATCAAATTTTTCAAAAAAATTGGCTTAGTGGAACACCCCCTCAGAGGGCTCCTTTGCAAAAAAAGAAAAAAATTGTTTTTTGGTTTTTATCCTTTTGTCTTTATTCAAAAAAATATTGCATTTGTTAGTTTCACGTCAAGTTTTCGTGGTTTATGGATTTGTCTCGACGAAACGAATTCCAAGAGTATAAAATTATGGTCGAAACTAATTTTTTTTAATAAAGCCAAAATTAAACCAATAAAACTGGTTTATTTCGACTTTATTCAAAAAAATATTAGTTTTGACCATTATTTTATACTTGTTGGATTTGTCTCGTTGAGACGAATCTATAAACCACAAAAACTTGACGCGAAACCAACAAATGCAAAAAAAAAAAAAAAAAATTGAATAAAGACAACGAAAAAAACCAAAAAACTACTTCTACACTTTTTTGCCAAAAGAGATGTGACATGAGGGTCATCGTGAATTCGTGGTGATGTCAGATTTATATACAAAATTCTCAATTTCCCGTAATAGACTTTGCATGTCGATGTTATCCTCTTGTTGCGAACGTTAACCACCTCGGGTGATGTCACAAAGGACGTCACCGATATCTCAGACCTCCTTCCGAGCCATCTCGGATACGATTCGTCCCGGATGACCCGTCCGGATCATGTCTTATTTCCAGCCGAGACACCGGTTCGTCTCGAATTAACCTGTCTCCAGGGCCGGCTCTGAGTTTTATGAGGCTTAAAGCAAACTTTTTCAAATGGGCCCTCAATCTATTTTGCATAATTAAAATACTTTGAGGGAAAATATACTCTCATAATCATTTGAGGGCATAGGTTTCATTTATTTTACTATTTTCTTTCACATTACTGTATTAAAAGCTTGATGTGCCACTCTAAAAAAAAATTACTCCGTATTTGATATGCAAATTCTGTTTTGTTAGTTTGGATGGATGGTCAGAATGGAGAATAGTATTGTAATGGTAGAGTGGAAAAGTGAATAGGCAAAGTAGATTTGGTACTTTTGGCTAGGTATTTTGTTGAGGAGTGTTGGAGATGCTCTAATGACTCGTTTTGGCGATGCGAATTTAACCATATCATCTTTGTACCAAACAACAAATGATAATTATGTGGACGATTATGCCCTTAAGCCATTGTTTAACTCTACCCGTGTATTTAATTAAGGGCAAGGCAAACACAAACATTCTAATTACGTTTGGGTTAATTTATCTCACGACAAGTGTCTAACTATAGATTCTAAAACTCGGATTTTACAAAAGGGCTTGTTCCAGTGTTATTGGCTTAAAGATTTTTTAGTTGTTTTTACTTAATTTTTTTTTTTTTTTTGCATTTGTTAGTTTTGAGTTAAATTTCTAGTGGTTGTAGCTTCGTCTTGACTGGAAAAATCGGAATTGGATAAAATTATGACTGTCCCAAATTATTTTAGGAAATATCCAAGAAAAAGTATGAACTTTTCTTTTATTGGGAAATATTTTATTCGATCTATTGCCGTTTGACTTGGAGACGTGTGATGTAATCATCTATGTTTAGTATCTATAAATAACCACTTCCCACAGCACATCTTGCAATTTGCGAGAGAGAGAGAGAGAGAGAGATGGAAATTATCCAAATTCTGATAAAGATTTTGACGACCATAGCAGTGGTGGTTGGAGTGGGAGTGGTGGTGCGTTTGTACAACGCTCTCGTAAAAAACCCGGAGAAGGTTCGAGCGGTGCTCCAGAAGCAAGGAATAGGTGGGCCGCCGTCAACTTTTCTTCTAGGAAACATTTTGGAGATTAAGAAGGCCATATCGTCACCACCACCACCACCACCATCCCAACCCGAGGCTACTAATATTAGTGAGACGTCTGCTGGTGATGATGACCATGAGGCCCAGATCTCCCACAACTACGATGCCAATATCTTGCCCTTCTTCGTGGGCTGGAGGCAGAAATATGGTGCGTCACTTTCTCAACATACTCCTTGTCAATCTCTCATTAAATTTTGTCACCATCTCTCATGAATACGTTACTCCTGTAGCTTTTCGGCTCAAAACACTATGGGAGACTTGTGGTTTAGTGGTGAAGCCAAAAAATAATTACCACCTTCATGGTCTCTAAGTTTTAAAATCCCCAAAACATTCATGGTAAGACTTTGGCTGGATCATTTTGCCTAATATATAATCGACTTTTGCTCCTCAGAGATATTTGACTTGCTCCTCGTATTGGAGTTGAAACGAGGAGCAAGCCTCGATCGAAAACTAATAATATAACATCGATCACTTGTGTTTTATCTAGATAATAAAATCACTTACTGAGTGGTTATTTGACTGGGCTGGGTGCAAGTCTTACTGTTTATCCTGACTTCTATTTTCAAAATTATTAATTTTGCGTTATTTTTATTTTATTGTAATTAAGTTATTGGTTCATCTCGACTCTCGACAAAAGAAATTACAAAAGTTAAAAATTACCAACTAAACTTGAAAAAAATTACCAAAAATATATAAGAAAATGTGGTTAATTACACCACATCTTTTTATTTTTTTATATTACATTTAGTAATTTTCTTAGATTTTGTTTGATCACTTAGTTCAATATTATGAACACCCCTCAATCAAGGTAATTCATAATTGAACACCTAATACATTACCTCAAAACAAGGGTACATACTTTAATACTCTTTACTGACAAATATTAGAATAATGAAGTGAGAAAAGTATTTATTGGTATCGATATAGTGCTATAGTTTCTCTTTGAGAGTGAGTTTCCCATAAAAACCCTTTCTGTAGTTTATGGACTTTAGACAAGTTGTTTTCCCCATTTGAACTTTTAGTCTATGTATGTGTGGAGAATAACCTGTCTTAAAATTTGTTTTTTTTTTTGTTGGTTTTAGCACGTATTGGTCCGTTTAGACAATATGGAAAAACTAGCATGAATGACAATCAATTCTATATCAAGAAAAACAAGAATATATTTTCAAAAAGATTCGTGTGAACTTATTCACCACGCTAGTATATGAAATTTATATTTTTTGGTCACATTATTCACACTAGTATATGAAATTTTTGTTATATATGACTGATTAATAGAGCTAGTAAAGTGACGATAATCCTACAACACACTATTGAAAATTTATGAAGCCACGACTGAATTAAAGAGACGTGTAGCGCAATCATCTTGATAATTACTCCCTCCGTCCCCATTTATTTGTCCCTTTTGGAAGTTCGTGCCACTTTTCAATTGGTTATATCTCGTAATTTACGTTGTTTTACGTGATTTTAAAAACATTGTCTTATAGATTTTATCGAGATCTATCAAACAAGATCCATATTGAATATAAAATTCATTACCGATTTAAAGTTATAACTAGTTTTTTATCAGGTTAGAATTGGACGAATGACCAAAATTTGGGGACAGAGGGAGTATAATTATGGATATATCGTTTTCTAAACACATTCATGCATGTTCTAGATAAAGGTCACATGGTCTCTATAGAGATCTTGAATTACAATTAATTTTCTTTAGTTTTAAAATCACGATGAGTCAATCTATGTATGACTTCATCAGACTATCGTTTCGCTTTCCACATCTTGTTATTTTTTACTGCAACTCCCCGTAGTGGTAGTTTTGGGTTGGGTTAGGTATGGTGCGGTTGCGGGTGGGTTTGGTGGTAAATTGTTTAATTAGAAAATCTCATTAGTACTATTTTGTCTTTTGGGTCATTTCAATGAAAATATGCAAATTGTGGGGTTAGCTTATCCGAAAGACCTCTTTGAACCCTTTGAGACGGGTGAGAAGGGTGATGGGATGGGTGGACTTCGCCTGAAACCTAGTGAATTCACCTGAGAAGACGACCTACACAGGTAACACCCGCGTTAGCGCCTAGCCCTTTGAGACGGTTGTGGTCCAGGAAGGCACTCTGACAGTCTAGTAAGTCACAGGTGGTGAGAAATGAGGCTAGGAGAGCGTGAAGTATGTTAGGTAATTTAGAGAGAGAATTCCAGAAAGGATTGAGAAAAAAAAAAAAAGGGATCCTGGAACAAGTGGGCTGGTTCCCTTTTATAGGCAAGAGAAACCTGCTCGTCACATGTTCCGTGATCCTCACGCGCCGTTCGTACCTGGCTAAGCACATGAGCAAGTAATGAGTGTTTCGTCGCTTCGGCTGATGTCACCTGACACCGCCTCAATCACGTCTGTCACCTGTCAAATCAACGATCCTCCCGCCTACAGCCCCTGAGCCATGGGGAGCACGGAGTCAACGTCTGCTCTTCGACCGAGCTCCCCCCAGCTTGGCTGGGGAAGTTTCGGTCTGAGAGGTTGAGCTCAACATGTTCCCATTAGCTTGGTAGAAATTCTAAACTCGACACCGTTCCGTAACGACGCTCGGCATCGGTCATGGCCGAGTCATCCAGTCTGGTCGGAGACTTTCTTCCCGCTCGGGGCTGCACGCTTGCCCACTCGTTGAGAAATATTCCGGTCGGCAACCGTGCCTGTCGGGAGTATAACGGCGTCTATCTGAAGAGCCGTCGATTGTCCGGCATAGACTGAAGCCGCGTACGTGGCCTCCGGTATTCCGCCAGACACTCGTTGCCCCTTCTGTGGGGGCCACGGCTGCTACACAAATCATCCACAAGGACCCGGATAACTATTAAAATCCCTTAAAAAAAGGGGTTAAGAAAAATGAAAAAATTGGTCACCAAAATCCAACAAATCCGAATTAGATTAATAAAGCTGAATGGATAAACATAAAATGTACGGAGTAATTAATTTGCACAAAATACATAACTTATTCAACTTTCCAGCCATGCATGTGAATTACTTTTAATAAATTCTAAAAGACACATTTTATAATATTCATTTGCGCCACCAACCGTTATCCATCCCCTTTTTTCTTCTCTTTTCTTGCTTTACAGTACACTAAGTGTTGATTTTTCAATCAGTTAGGAACTCGAGGGAGTTGAAAGAGCAATGAAAATGGAGGAAGGAGAATGAAAAGTGGGAGAATTGAGAAGTAGATGGGTATTCTCGTCTCAGTAAAATAATTCTTTCTCTCATTGACTTATTTCACTATTTACTGTAGTAGAGACACACATTAACAAAAACCTTGTCTATTTATTATAGTTGAACCAGCTTATATTTAAGGAAAATATCAAAATATCTTCCAAACTTTGACCTCAAGGTCTAGTATATAAACACCCAAACTTTGTTGAACTTCAATTAAATATCTAAGAGCATCCTTATCACCCTCACAAAAAAAAAAAAAAAACACCAAATTTAACCACAAAAACACCTTTTACGTACAATTTAGCAAGCCATTTTATCAAAAACTCAAAAAATCAGACTCTCTATCCAAACTTTACTATATTAAACTATTCCTCTCAAGTCTATAAAAAAAAAATAAATAAAAAAACTTCTCCCCTAAAAATTGATCTCCTCGCCTTGGGAGGAGGAGTATGTCAGTAAAGTACCACTCTCCCACGGAAAAAATAACTTTTCCCTTAAACTTTTCCTCTCTCTCTTTTGTTCCGCTTCCCTCTCTCTCTCTTCGGTTACCCAGGACCCCACAGCAAAAACAATATAAAAAAAAAAGTGAGTGAACAGTGCCTACTCAAATTTGAGTAGGCACTGTACCAAAATAAATTGGGAAGGGAGAATAGGTAGCCTGATTTTTGGGGGTTTTGAAAGGTTTGGCTCCTTATATTTGCTTCTGATGAGGATGCTCTAAACTATGAAAGCTGAAGCCGTTATTGAATAAATTCCCTGCCACCGTCAAATTGGTGACGGATTTCGCTGAGGTGGACTAACGGCTCTATCAGTCGCACGGGAGACTTGCCATGGATTAAAGAAAATGTTCTTCTTCTAGGATTTTTTTATCTCGTATTTCTACCAGGATATTGTACATTGTGAGGTGGTCTTTTTCTATACATGTAATTATTAATCATTTCATTGCATTTGCGTATCTAAGAAAAATTGAACTTGTTAATTAATTTGGTTTTGGTGCAGGCAAATTGTTTACATTCTCACTGGGTACCAAACAAATAATACACGTAAATCGAACGGACATAGTGAAAGAGATAACAAGAATCACATCCTTAAACTTGGGAAGACCTTCCTATCTTAGGAAAGAGTTAGGTCCTTTGTTTGGGGAAGGCATCTTGACCTCCAATGGCCCTACTTGGCAATATCAAAAGAAAATCCTCGCTCCAGAACTACACATCGACAAAGTCAAGGTACGGATTTATAAGCTCCCTTCGTCTCGATTTATTTATCTAATATCAATATGCATATGATCACTTATAAAATTGTCTATATCTTATACTCCACAATGTTTTGTGCAATTTTTAAATTTTTATATAGTCGAATTAGTGTGTATTAAAGGTGACTTTTTCTATTGAATAGAAAAAATTGCACGCATATGGTTGGAATATAAATTGGGATGGAATTAGTGTGTATTAGTCCAGGTAAGAGTGACTTTTGTGTTTTGTGTGTCTTAGTACTTTAACTTGTTTTTGTGTATTTTGATTTTAACTGTATGTCTTTAGCTTTTGGTCAAAATATGAATCTAATTTTAAAATAAACTCATTAAAAAAAAATTGAATCATAATTTTTTACTGCTCATGGACAAAATTACCTAGGTATAGATATCTACATGTAGTCCAAGTAAGTTGGATTTCAATCAAATAGCTAGCGTAAGTTTGGGATGTCTTATTATTTTATCTACTTTTAATATTATTTTGAAGTTTACTGCACTTTTTTCAGTTTTTGGTCACAATATGAATTTTCAAGCATATTCTTGAAGAACAAAGATCAGCCAAAATAAGATAGAAGGTTTGGTTCATTTTCATCTTTAGTGAAACTTTTTCTTTTAACTTATTGATCTTTTGGTTTCTCTCATGGATACGAACTAGAAAAAAATCAACACGAAATTAAAGAAACGGAAAAACACACACACAAAAACAGGCCAAATAATGTGTTTTAACAAAAGTATTATTTATAGAAAAATATTTGATAGGGGCGTGAAAATATTTTATAGAAAAATTCGAGCTAACTTGTTTGAACGAAAATAATATTTATTGTAGGGAATGACAAGCCTAGTGTGGGATTCGGCAACAGGGCTGTTGAACTCATGGAAGAGTAAAGTAGAGGCCGAAGAAGGTGGAATTGCAAACATACATGTTGACCAGGATTTTCTGGATTTCTCAGGAGATGTGATTTCAAAAGCTTGTTTTGGGAGCAATTATTCAAAGGGTAAAGACATATTTGGCAAGCTCAATACTCTCAAGGATGCCATGGCCAAGAAAATTTTCTTCGTCGGGGTTCCTGGATTAAGGTAAATATTAATTAAAAAAAAATTTCACTTGTGAAACCGAAAAAAGAGGAGGCCCTTAAAGTTAAGATTCTCTACACTTAGAGCATCTCCAACACACCTCAACAAAATACCTAGCCAAAAGTACAAAAAAAGTACATTTTCTATTTTGCTAATCCACTTTTTCACACCTCCATTCCAACACTACTCTCCACTTTGGCTATCCTCCAAACCAAAAAAACTGAAATTGGATTAAAAATCAATGAAAAAACTAGGTGAAGGACATAAAGTGAGAAGTAGGGGATGACGTGTAGATTGAAAAGTAGAGACTTTGTGGTGAAAGTCTGACAGCAGAGTAGAGAGGCGAGCCATGAAGCCTCGCCAGTAGTAGCCAGCCGGAAGGGGAATAGGTTAAGTAGAGAGGCAAGTAGCTAGCCTCTTGGAGGGGTGAAAATTGGTTTTGGCTCTCTACAATAGCTAAGAGAGCTCAAATGGAGAGCCTCTTGGAGATGCTCGCCAAGTGGAAAAATAAGAAGAAAAAATTGTTTAGACAAACAGCTCCTCCCGGCCGGGACTTGAACCAGGACCGATGGATATATTGTATTGGTAGGCACCGCTAATGCAAGAACTCAATATGCAATGAGTTATGGAAAAATTATATGTAAATAGGGCCAATGCTCTGTAGAAATACATGCAATTTTGGATGGGTCCAAAAAATTATTAAAGGTTAAAAAAAAAAAAAACTTTGTGCTTTTTCAGCAATCTTCCAACAAAGAACAACAGAGAAATATGGGGGCTGGTGAAAGAAATCCACACTTTGATCGTCAAAGTGGTGAAGGAGAGGAAGGAATCTCGTCAGAGTCATAAGGATCTGTTGCAAACGGTTCTTGAAGGGGCTGAAAACGCAGAAATGAGCCGAGATGCCAAGGAGCAATTCATTGTGGACAACTGCAAAAACATCTACTTGGCCGCCCAGGAGACGGTCGCGATCACTGCCGCGTGGTGCCTCGTGCTTCTTGCTTCCAATCCCGATTGGCAAGCTCGAGTGCGCGCCGAGGTTGTTGAGATTTGGGGAGGCCAAATTCCGGATTCTGAGATGCTTCGGAAAGTGAAGCTGGTATGTTTACGTTCATCGTAACTTATGAAAAAAGTTTTCACATTTCTATTTACTATCTTTCTTTCTTCGTTTTAAAAGAAAACTTTAGTTATCGTTGGAGTCAGATTGTCAGCAATCAAACTGCACACCGTACAGTTGGCCGTTTTTCTGCCCCTTGCCGGACATAATATACCAAATCGTTCCGTTGATATTGCAAATCTCGTCGAAATGCATGATCGTGATTTGGAATCATGCACATTGGACACCAAAAAGAACAAATCAAAACTGGATTTCGGTGTGCAGTTTGGTCTTAAACCCCCGACAATCCTACTCCTTTTCTCAATTTGCCTCGACGAAAAGAACAAGAATAGATAAAATTAGGCCCGTGTTTTTTCTACCTAAAAAAATGGCACATGAGAATTCTAAAGGAATTAATGATAATTTTCGTTGAAAATGAGTTTTCAGATGACCATGGTGATACAAGAAACATTGCGTCTTTACCCACCGGGAATGGCATTATCAAGGGAAGCCTTAACGGACGTGAACATTGGGGGCATCAACGTGCCCAAAGGAGTTAACCTTTGGACCATGGTGATGAAACTGCATACCGACCCGGATACATGGGGACCCGACTCCTACGACTTCAACCCGGAAAGGTTTGCAAATGGGATTTCAGGTGCATGCAAGGTGCCCCAGTCGTATATGCCATTCGGGTTCGGGCCACGGGTTTGTTTGGGCCAGAACTTGGCCATGCTTGAGCTCAAGATGATAGTAGGCCTCATTGTCTCAAACTTCACTCTGAGCCTTTCCCCTAACTATGTCCATTCCCCAATTATGAAGTTTGTTATAGAGCCTAAACATGGAATCAACCTCTTGGTGAAAAAGCTCTGAGATGTTATTTACTTATATATATTCTATTTAAGAGATAGTATATTTAGTTTTCCTTATTTTGTTAAGGAGTCTTGTAATATTAGGAATATTTTTGTTTTAGCATAAACTGCCTAGAATTAATATTAAGTTTTCTTATCTAAGTTGATTCCGTTTCCTTAATTTTCTTATACTTAGATTTAGGTTTCCATGATTTTGTTTCCTTTTTAATAGTATTTTCGACTACCATTATAAATAATGATGTAAGCCTTAGGGCTACACTGTTGATTTTTATTAATGAAAAAAATGAGATTTATCTCATATTGTTTGTTCGTAGGAGTACCTCTTGCTCACGCGTGTCCATGGTTGGTTGACTATGAGATTGGTCAAGATGAATACAATGATTAGAGCATATCAACTTGTTTGAAAATGGCTTCAGTCCTTACCAAATAATGGCAACTACTTAAGAATTGACCAATATATATCTTGTCATTTTCTCCACACACACAAAAAAAAGTCATCAATAATGGCTTTGCCATTTGAATCACATCGTCAAACCCAACAACCAATGCCAACTAATTCTCAGCCTTGACAACAATTTTCAGCCTCCATGTTTTTAAATTAAATAAGAACATGTTTCTTCTTAACGTAAAATACAAAATAAAAATAAAAATAAAAAATCTCGTTCTTTATTGTACCCCAAGCAAGACAGACAAAAATTAAGTAGTACCTCAAAGCCCTGTACGTCCCTTTCGAATGTGTAAAGAAAATTGGAATAATTTATTTTTTAAAATTCGTAAGGCAAATCTCATACTTCCATAAGAAAAATTAGCTTGGACGAGCATTGATACGTTGAGTTGAACAATAAACAAATGCTGGTGGCTATACCAGAGAGAACAACGTACGCAGAAATATAAAATCTGGATTTCGCTGTAGGCCTGGAGATCATCCCCATATGTAAACAAAAATGAGTTCAACTTTCCTTATTTGGTCCCACAATTGAAAATGGGTACCAAAGTGAAGTGAGAGCAGGGGCAGAGCCTTTAAGAGGGTCGATGGCACTGGGCCACCTCCGGGTCCCAACTTTCCAACAAAAAAAACATCGTTTAATTTTTTCACAACATTCCACCAATTTTAATGACTATTTATTTTATTATTGTTGATAGATGATTAACCGATAAAAACATGTATTTTTTGGAGTAACAAACTAACACGTGTAATTTTTTGGGTGTTAAATATATACTCCTTCCATCCTAAAAAGATTGTTCGATCCGCAGTACGAAAATTCAAAAAAATGCATTTTAGTTCAAGAAAATAAAAAAAATTGCAAGATATGAATGAGTCCTTCAAATTTTTTTAGAAAAAAAGTTAGAATTTATTGCACTAAAAATATAAATCTAGATTTGACTGATCAAACATTATTTTTGAGAGGAAAGAAAAGTGTAATGATCTTTTTGAGTTTCAGGCGCGCTCCGTCAGAGGCAAAGACTTATAATAGTAGCAGCTCCTACCAAAATGATACCTAGTGGGACCAAAATGGACTATAAATCGACTGCGTTGTTAACGTTGGCCACATGATTGGGTATTCCATGAGCTAGCGTTTGAAAATGTCACATATTTTGCTGGTTGGACCTTACTACATGATATGTAGTGTTGGGACCACCTATAGATCATCCTGGTCGCTTGAATATTGGTCACATTATTTGGTGCAAAAATGTTGACTATGCTAATGGGATGGATTCTATGTACATACTATAATAGTCGATAATTTTAAAGGAATTAATGATAATTTTCGTTGAAAATGAGTTTTCAGATGACCATGGTGATACAAGAAACATTGCGTCTTTACCCACCGGGGATGGCATTATCAAGGGAAGCCTTAACGGACGTGAACATTGGGGGCATCGACGTGCCTGAAGAAGTTAACCTTTGGACCATGGTGATGAAATTGCATACCGATCAGGAAACATGGGGACCCAACTCCTACGACTTCAACCCGGAAAGGTTTGCAAATGGGATTTCAGGTGCATGCAAGGTGCCCCAGTCGTATATGCCATTCGGGTTCAGGGCCACGGGTTTGTTTGGGCCAGAACTTGGCCATGCTTGAGCTCAAGGTGATAGTAGGCCTCATTGTCTCAAACTTCACTCTGAGCCTTTCCCCAAACTATGTCCATTCCCCAATTATGAAGTTTGTTATAGAGCCAAAACATGGAATCAACCTCTTGGTGAAAAAGCTCTGAGATGTTATTTACTTATATATAATTTATTTAAGAGATAGTATATTTAGTTTTCCTTAATTTGTTAAGGAAGTCTTGTAATATTAGGAATATTTTTGTTTCAGCATAAATTGCCTAGAGTATTAAGTTTTCTTATCTAAGTTGATTCCCTTTCCTTGATTTTCTTATACTTAGATTTAGCGTTCCGTGATAATGGCAACTACGTAAGAATTAGCCAACATATATCTTGTCATTTTCTTCACACACACCCACAAAAAAAGTCATCAATAATGGCTTTGCCATTTGAATCACATCGTCAAACCCAACAACCAATTCCAACTAATTCTCTGTAGGGTGATGATTTCATCCTTGACAACAATTTTCAGCTTCCATGTTTTTAAATTAAATAAAAACATGTTTCTTCTTGAAATAAAAACATGTTTCTTCTTGTCGTAAAATACAAAATAAAAATTAAAAAAAAATCTCGTTCTTTATTGTACCCCAAGCAAGAAAGACAAAAATTAAGTAGTACCTCAAAGCCCCGTGCGTCCCTTTCGAATGCGTAAAGAAAATTGGAATAATTTATTTTTTTAAATTCGTAAAGCAAATCTCATACTTCCATAAGAAAAATTAGCTTGGACGAGCATTGATAAGTTGAGTTTGAACAATAAACAAATGTTGGTGGCTATACCAGAGAGAACAACATACGTAGAAACATAAAATCTGAATTTCGCTGTAAGCCTGGAGATCATCCCCATATGTAAACAAAAATGAGTTCAACTTTCCTTATTTGGTCCCAACAATTGAAAATGGGTACCAAAGTGAAGTGAGAGCAGCGGCAGAGCCTTTAAGAGGGTCGATGGCGCGAGCCACCTCCGGGTCCCAACTTTCCAACAAAAAAACATTGTTTAAATTTTTTCACAACATTCTACCAATTTTAATGACTATTTATTTTATTATTGTTGATGGATGATTAACCAATAAAAACATGTATTTTTTGGAGTAACAAACTAACACGTATTATTTTTTGGTCTTAAACCCCCGACAATCCTACTCCTTTTCTCATTTGCCTCGACGAAAAGAACAATAATAGATAAAATTTGACCCAGTTCAAAAAAAAAAAGATAAAATTAGACCCGTGTTTTTTCTACCTAAAAAAATGTCACATGAGAATTCTTAAGGAACTAATGATAATTTTCGTTGAAAATGAGTTTTCAGATGACCATGGTGATACAAGAAACATTGCATCTTTACCCACCGGGAATGGCATTATCAAGGGAAGCCTTAACGGACGTGAACATTGGGGGCATCGACGTGCCCGAAGGAGTTAACCTTTGGACCATGGTGATGAAACTGCATACCGACCCGGAAACATGGGGACCCGACTCCTACGACTTTAACCCGGAAAGGTTTGCAAATGGGATTTCAAGTGCATGCAAGGTGCCCCAGTCGTATATGCCATTCGGGTTCGGGTCACGGGTTTGTTTGGGCCAGAACTTGGCCATGCTTGAGCTCAAGATGATAGTAGGCCTCATTGTCTCAAACTTCACTCTGAGCCTTTCCCCAAACTATGTCCATTCCTCAATTATGAAGTTTGTTATAGAGCCTAAACATGGAATCAACCTCTTGGTGAAAAAGCACTGAGATGTTATTTACTTATATATTCTATTTAAGAGATAGTAGATTTAGGTTTCCATGATTTTATTTCCTTTTTAATAGTATTTTCGACTACCATTATAAATAATGATGTAAGCCTTAGGGCTACACTGTTGATTTTTATTAATGAAAAAAATGAGATTTATCTCATATTGTTTGTTCATAGGAGTATCTCTTGCTCACG
Organism: Vaccinium darrowii; assembly: GCA_020921065.1. NCBI lineage: Eukaryota > Viridiplantae > Streptophyta > Magnoliopsida > Ericales > Ericaceae > Vaccinium > Vaccinium darrowii. The sequence goes on from CM037156.1 coordinate 39,133,512, forward strand.
CGTGTCCATGGTTGGTTGACTATGAGATTTGTCAAGATGAATACAATGATTAGAGCATATCAACTTGTTTGAAAATGGCTTCAGTCCTTACCAAATAATGGCAACTACTTAAGAATTGACCAATATATATCTTGTCATTTTCCCCACACACACAAAAAAAAAGTCATCAATAATGGCTTTGCCATTTGAATCACATCGTCAAACCCAACAACCAATTCCAACTAATTCTCAGCCTTGACAACAATTTTCAGCCTCCATGTTTTTAAATTAAATAAAAACATGTTTCTTCTTAACGTAAAATACAAAATAAAAATAAAAATAAAAAATCTCGTTCTTTATTGTACCCCAAGCAAGACAGACAAAAATTAAGTAGTACCTCAAAGCCCTGTACGTCCCTTTCGAATGTGTAAAGAAAATTGGAATAATTTATTTTTTAAAATTCGTAAAGCAAATCTCATACTTCCATAAGAAAAATTAGCTTGGATGAGCATTGATACGTTGAGTTGAACAATAAACAAATGCTGGTGGCTATACCAGAGAGAACAACGTACGCAGAAATATAAAATCTGGATTTCGCTGTAGGCCTGGAGATCATCCCCATATGTAAACAAAAATGAGTTCAACTTTCCTTATTTGGTCCCACAATTGAAAATGGGTACCAAAGTGAAGTGAGAGCAGGGGCAGAGCCTTTAAGAGGGTCGATGGCACGGGCCACCTCCGGGTCCCAACTTTCCAACAAAAAAAACATCGTTTAATTTTTTCACAACATTCCACCAATTTTAATGACTATTTATTTTATTATTGTTGATAGATGATTAACCGATAAAAACACGTATTTTTTGGTTTTGGTCCCGGTCCGTTTTTTCCCGGATCCGGTGGGTGGGATGGTGGGCAATAATCTGTTTTTTTCGTTTTAGTCGTTGTTGTGTCTGGCCGGAGTTGTCTCTCCGCTGCCGGAGATGTAGATCGTCTGTTGTGCGTTTGCCGGCCACAGCCGTGTTGGTGGGGATCGTAATGTCCAGAAATGGCAACATCCCCGGTCGGCTCGTGGTTTCCCTTGATGGTTGGCATCGCGTTGGTCCATTGTCGAATTGGGTTTGTGCGTTATTCGCACATCGGAGTCCAAGTTTCTCTTGGTTGTCTGATGTAATTTGTTATTGTAACCTGATTTGTGATAATGGAATATCTACATTTTCCTTGTCAAAAAAAAAAAAAAAAAAACTAACACGTATAATTTTTTGGGTGTTAAATATATACTCCTTCCATCCTAAAAAGATTGTTCGATCTGCAGTACGAAAATCCAAAAAAATGCATTTTAGTTCAAGAAAATAAAAAATAAAAAAAAATGCAAGATATGAATGAGTCCTTCAAATTTTTTTAGAAAAAAAGTTCGAATTTATTGCACTAAAAATATAAATCTAGATTTGACTGATCAAACATTATTTTTGAAAGGAAAGCAAAGTATAATGATCTTTTCGAGTTTCAGGCGCGCTCCGTCAGAGGCGAAGACTTATAATAGTAGCTCCTACCAAAATGGTACCTAGTGGGACCAAAATGGACTATAAATCGACTGCGTTGTTAACGTTGGCCACATGATTGGGTATTCCATGAGCTAGCGTTTGAAAATGTCACATATTTTGCAGGTTGGACCTTACTACATGATATATAGTGTTGGGATCACCTATAAATCATCCTGGTCGCTTGAATATCGGTCACATTATTTGGTGCAAAAATGTTGACTAATGGGATGGATTCTATGTACATACTATAATAGTCGATAGTGTATGCAAGGCCGGCCTAAGCCTTAGGTCCAAGAGGCCTGGGCCTAGAGCACTCCCCAAAACTCAAAATTTAAAGCTTAAGAACACAAAAAGACCCTTTATAGCTATGATCGTCTTCTACAATAGAAGAGGAAAATAAAAATAAAATATCATGGTCATTGACTCATTCAACGTGTTTTATTTGATTTCAATGCTATGTAACTAAATTACAATAAACCATTCCAAATGTATTGTAATTGTTGCTAAAAAAAATTGTTCAACTCTTAAGGGCACATTTTTTAGATTAGGCTTAGGCTTACTTTTCCGTTTGATTTTAGTGAGTTGCAAAAATCAACCATGATTTTAGCAAACGAATTTAATAGATGCTAAAATCATGATTTTGAAATAAAAAAATGAAGTGTTTCCATGTATCGTTTATCGTTTTTCGATAAACGGAACCACTTAATTTTGTGATTTGAAATAACTATAATTTTAGCACTTGAACTCATTGGCTAAAATCATAGTTGATTTTAGCAATTGAGTTACTAAAATCAAACAGAAAACTAAGCCTTAGGGTACTCAAAATTCTTGGGCCAACCCTGAGTGTATGGCTCACTTGCGTACAAAAACTCGCAACTTTTGTGATTGTAGTTGGACTCCAAGAGCCCTCATATAATTTTCAGAATGAGAGATTGGTCAACTTGAAAAATCAAGAACTAGGCAAGAGTATATTCCTATATTCAAAATGACTGACAAATAAATTTTTTGACAAAAAAAAAAAATGTCAACTAATGTGATAGTGACATTTTAAAATTATGAGTCACAATAATAATGTATTATGTATGAGTCACAATAATTGTTTTGTCAGAAAAAAAAAATTCTTCGGGGTGTATCTCACAAAAAATTTAAACTAGCAATTTATTAATTAACATGATGTTAGACAATGCTACCTATATTTTTAAATACGAAAGCCAGTGGTCGTCGGGTTGATAGGAAAGAGAGGAATTCATTTCCCCTCCCCTAAATACCTTCTTTGATGAACATAGAAAGGTTTTGAGTCTTTCGACACGCGCCTAGCACAAAGAGGGGTTTCCTTTATTTTAGGGCCACTCTCTTGGTACATAAGAGAAATACTTAAAATGGTAGAAATGCCACCCATGCTTCGTAAGTATCAAGGTAATGTGACATCCTAGTTTAGAATGAGCCCTAGTTTTGACGAAATATATGGTCAAACTTAAACTCGAGGCACCACCAATTATATAAGCAAGCTATGATTTAAATATTTGATTCTTTTTCAATGCATCATCCACCTAATTATCATGTAATTATCCAGTTTGGCCTCTCATAATAGCGTCAAGGATAATGAAAAATAATTTATTAACTTTTGATTCACTATACGAATTACCTGGGTTTTTTTTTTTTCCCCCATCTTGTTTTTCCCATTTCCTGCCTTTTGCGTTTCGTTCTGCGTAGCAACCTAACCAAAATGTCCCAAATTTCCAATCTCTATTATATTGGACAAATCATATGCGCATCTAAAAGCTGATTGAACAACAAATGCTGAAAGATCTTCCCACAATTTTGGACTTACAGGCAAGAAAATTATGCAGGTCCGCATCTTTACTACAAGCAGTTCTGACCATTTAACTGAAAACCAAAACCAAGTGGCTGGAGAAAAGTCAAGAAGAAGAATATATGCCGTCTGAAACCAATTGACAATAGATGGGGTATCTCTAGATTATATTAATTAATTTTGGATGGCTTAGATGAGCGATGTGTGATAAAGTTTAACACTCCCCTTCACATGTAGCCCGGATGCACGTGGAGGTACTAATTAAGGCTAGGAGACGAGATGGTTTGACTCGGGCGATGGCATGTGACTCGACCAAATGAGGTGAGGCCACCCAAGAGGCCAAGACCTAGCTGTGACACCATGTTAGATTTCTTGGAGAGTTTCAACCTAGCCTAATCTCATCGCACCAGAGATCGTCTGTACTGGTTTTTGTGTTCCTATGTACCAAGTGTTTTTCAGCTAGAGAAGCACGTGAGACCTCACGTGACCCTGAGCTTAAAATACTTGGTACACGGGAACACCAAAAATGGGTACAGAGGACATAAGGCCGACCTCATGTGGTCAAGTCTCACGTGTCGCCTGGGTCTATCGCCTCACCTCATCAATCCATACCTCCACGTGCATCCGGGCTATATGTGACGGGGAGTGTTAAGACTTTATCCCACATTGCTCACCTAAGCCACCCAAATTTGGTTAATATAATCTATAGGTTACTCCACAAGCTCAATAAAAGCCATGGGTGCATTGTCCCCTCGCCTCGGTAGGGTTCTGATAATTCTGGTATATCCTCCATTCCTGTCCCCAAACCTTTCTTCCACCTCCGCGAACAATGCATGGACAGTTTGTTTGTCATAAATGAAGCCAAGAGCTTGTCTTCTCTTGTGGAGTGAGCCGTCTTTGGCTAATGTAATCATTTTGTCGACCCACTTCCTCATAGCCCGAGCCCGAGCCCTAGTGGTGCAGATGCGACCGTGAATGAGGAGTTGGGTGGTGAGGCCCCTCAGCAGTGCGCGTCGCTGGTCTGGGGGCCTATTGAGTTTGGGAACCTTCCTCCCATGTCTCATGGCATAGACACGCAATAATCGGCTCCCATTCTCAGTCTTTCTGGCGGAGCTGGTGAATTCTGCGAAATAGAATCCAATAAAGAGATCGAAAAACCAAATCAGAATGCGGAGTGAAGGGTAGCAAAAACAGGGGCATAGTTAAGCAGTCACACAATAATTAATTGCTGTCAGCATTGAACAGGATAATAAGACAATCTAGTTCAAGTCATGCAAGTAGGTGACAGATCTCTACTTATTCAGGAGAACACCTTTGTTTTTTATTAACTCGAGTAGTTTCCATGTAATAGTTGTTAAAAGTGCCCCACAAAAGTCTAGTGAGCGCAAAGCGAGGCTCGGGCTTCATTGGTGCAAGGCACACATTGTCGAGGGGGAAAAAAAACTAATAAACCCAAATACAAAGCATCGTAGGATGCATCTGCCATTCTACACTCTACAGTCCAATCCCACCATTGTAAAGATTAAGTTAAAGGTACCAATCATCAATCGTAGACCAAAACAGTAAATAAATATAGGCTAACAGTAAATAAATATAGGCGATTACTAATAACAACAAATAAGGGAAATGATTTATGCACATCCCTTTTCTATAATTGACACCTTTTCTTGTCTTTTAGTGGAAAAAATGCACATAAAAGTGCACTACAATGACAAGAAAGGGTGTGCATTATCAAAAAAGGGGATGTGAACATCATTTCCCCACTAATAATAACCTAGAGCATATATATAATTAAACAGGGAAAACGTTCAATGAGATGAAGAAGGAGTGCAAAATAAGAGCGGAGGAAGAGGGTATAATAGAGTTGGCAAGGCAGGAAAAGAACCAGAAAACAAAAGAAGGTTCTCAGGGCTCCGTTTGCACTTTTGACAACCATGTTCAAACTCATTTTAAAGTGAAAATTAGTACCACAAACTCCCCAAGTATCACAACGCGTAAATAACAAAATGTAAGTTGCATATGTTCCAGAATTTACTATTCTTCAATAAGTTTTCTCTGTATTACTTGGTGCAATCCTTGTATCCACTGCTGACAAATTTCCACATTGTAATTGTGTCTGCAATAATTAGCACACATAGAAGACGATTATCGTCTATTACAGAAATTAAAAAGATAGATGTTGGCACGTTCTTGTTCTTAACATGCCATGATACTACAACATGTTTTCTTCTACTTCTTCTTTTTTACTGATGACAAGGAAACCCTCCAAAATTAGGCTACATGGACACCAACCAAAGATAGGATGAGGTCATCAAACCAACTCAAGTCAGCGAAATGCAATCTGACACAAGGCGAACACACACTCAACAACTCAAAAAAACCTAGCCCAATTACATCTAGTTTCTCAAATCCATAAGTTCAACGGCCAATAGTTCCAATTAGCAAAGAAAGTTCCAATCAGCAAAGATAAAAGTTCCCAGCTCAATCCATGTTTGCAAGCCGCAAGGAGTCTAACAAAGTGGCTGGTTTCTGCTACACAGTAATAGGTCCGCTTCTTAACAGTTAACCACAAAAGGGTGAAAATGTAATGCTAATACTATTGCTAACAAAGAAAACCAAATTGTACCGCAGGGAAAGGCATAGCACGATTGCTAAAATGAAATTGGAAACTCATACAAAATAAGGCCCAATTTTCCAAAAGATTTTAGCACCTATGTGCTAAAATCATGATTTTTCAAATCAAAAAATGAAGTGATTCCGTGGGTCGTTTTTGGATTTTTTTTTGCACCAAACTAAAGTACACGAGGAGTACTTTAATTTAGTGCGAAAAAAATCGAAAAACGATACACGGAACCACTTCATTTTTTTATTTGAAATATCATGACTTTTGGAAAACTGAGCCTTAAATACCACTAAACACCCATGGCTGAATGGTTAAACGCAGACGTTCTTACGAGCAAACACTAATGTTACTGGACGCCATGCCTTATCAAGCATCTTATCCCATTTTAAAAATTAGTAAAGCCGAACTCAAAGAGGGTACTGCAGTGAAGAAATTTAGACCTCGACGTAGTTAATCATTGCAGCAAAGTAAAAAGGCGGCATAGATAGGTGCAGAAATCAGAAGCCAAATTGCAATTCAAGCAATGGACCTCAAATGAACACCAATGTGCATTTTGATAAACCTAAAGAGCACATACACTCATACTCAAAATTACACGGGCGGAACAATGTTACCTTCTGAGAGGGAGAGAAGGGGGTTTAGAGGAGCGAGGCCGAGGAAAGATGGAATTGGGTTGGGCTCAGGAAGGGAAATTCTGATGCGTGGCGAAGAAGTAGAGGTGGAGCCGATTGAAGGGAAATGGCGAGGACGTCGTACGGAGTGGAAAGATGAAGAAGGAAGGGATGATCTGAGAGACGACATGCTCCACGTAGTGGTGCTGGCCCAAGCAATCGGACAGGCAGCCATTCTCGGTGACTGAAAGCTTCTGGTTCTGCTTCTCTCCCTGTCACTCTCTCTCTAGGTTGAATTGAACATTTGAACTTGGTGTTGCTGAAAGAAGACACGAATGGATATGGTTGCTGGATAATTATAAACTGGCCCCTATAGTTTTTTGGTGTTGCAGGATAACAATTGGAGGATATTAGGTACAAATTCGGATTTCAATACACATGCTACGGATTAAAAATATATTTCTACGGTTATTAATACATTTTTATCAAATATGATATATCTTTTACACGTTATCCTCACACATTGGGTAGACATTAGCATTTTCCGTAGAATTTTTATAGTGTAGTTCTAGTATTTGCATCTCGGGGCCTCAATTTTCTATATTTTCTTTCATATTTTTGTTCCGTTATCACCCCATCGTTGTTAAAGCCTTGGACGACGTAAAATGGGTCAATTACTTACACCGTTAATACTCAGTGGCAGATGCGAGATTTGTGTCTAGCAATAGCCTTATCACATGTATTTTCATACTGATAATTAAAGATATATTTTTAAGTATATATTGCTACTTGAGAAGGCTAAAGAATAGACGAAATTATGTGTATGTACGTTGTCATTGTATAATTTTTCATTTAAAACCTAAAAAATGGTTGATAACTTAAAATTTTAGGAATTTTTAACCAACACGAATATAAATTAAATTTTTTTTTTGTTTGCTCAAGGGATTTGTGAGGTCCAATCCCATAGAATATTTCTTAAGTAACCTCAACATTAGTACAATATACGTGAAAATTTTCAGAGTTGCGCAGGGTCCGAGCCCCTACTTACACCCCTTAGGATCGACTCTATTGATGCTCATGTTGCGTTTCCACTAAATTTTATGTGTTCACCCTATTCAACTCGTTTTCCATTAGAAATACTATCTAGTTAGGAGAAACGACTGTTTTACAATCCAATAACAAAATAAATTATATGATTAATCACAAAAATATATAAATTAAGTGAAATTACCCTCTTACTATCTACTTAAAAAAAAAAAAATTGGTACCCATTTGAGTTTTAAAAAAAAAATCATTTATGTTAGGGTTGGTGTAATAAAAAAGTTGGCAATCTTTATTCAAAAAATTGACTTTTCATAATAAGTTTTACTTTTTCGAATTCTATCGTCCAAATGAAATTATAATTTAAAAAATTGACGTAAAAATAACATATTAAAAAAATGAATACGGACATCAAAATTTGTAGGAGTATCTATAGTGTATTTTATTTTTTTGGTTAAGAGTTGAGACCAAAACCTTATTGATAATCGGCCGCATTTGAGAGAAGCGCGGGAAACAAAGCTTACCAATCATCTTCTTGTCTCGATCATCGGCCCCATTTCGCCCCTTGATATTTTCTACTCCCCGCCGACGCCGTCCGCCGTTGCTATTACGGCGAAGCGAACAAAATGGAGTACACTCTGAAGGTTTCTTCTCTCCTGGACTTTTCCCTGCTTTTATTTTCTTCATAATTTCCGAGAAGTTCCTTTTAGAGTCATCTTCAAGTAGCCTTGCAGTCCCGTATTACTCTGGTTCTCTTGTTCGATTTCTTGTTTACAGTCCCGTATTATTCAAATTCAGTTTACTGTATCTGTTTTTGTACAAACACTTGCGATGGTGTTCAAAGCTTCATGTGCATGCAGTCTCCCGCTATTAACTGAGCCTAAGCCCTAGTTTAGCGACCAGAGTGAGGATCTACGGTATACTCATTTGGGTTCCGGTTCCGAAACCCGAGTTCTTTTGAAGAGAAGTTCAATTTAAGGATAACTAGGCTAGAATCAGAGGTTCAAGTTAGAGTACACGCTCATATTTAAAAGACTGATTTATTTTATTTCGGCATTCGTTGCAGAAATTCTTTGGGTATTCGACCTTCCGCCCGTACCAGAAAGAGATCATTGAGAAAATTCTGGAGGGAAAAGATAGCTTGGTTGTCATGGCTACTGGAAGTGGAAAGTCATTGTGGTAAGCTTAGCCTTCTTTCTATAACTTCCTTTTTGGGGTGTAATCGATTAACTTCATTAATTTTCGACCTTCTGTTCTCCTTTAATTTTGCTTCTAAAAGTCTCAAAACAGGTTTGCTAACAATCCTTTTCTTGAATAATGTAATAAAGCTATCAGGTTCCTCCACTGATTGTGAATAAAACAGCTGTAGTCATAAGCCCTCTTCTATCTTTGATGCAAGATCAGGTCGGTCAGCTGCAATCATTACCCAGTTATTCCTCGCGAATACAATACATTTATTTAGCTTTTTGTAATGCTATAGGTAATGGCTTTAAGACAACGAGGCATCAAGGCCGATCATATCTCTAGTGCTCAAACTGACTCTAGAGTGCAACACATTGCTGCGAGTGGTCAATTTGATATTCTGTATATGACCCCAGAAAAGGCGTGTTCAATTTCTAACAAGTAAGTATGGTTTAGTATGTTTTGCTCATAGAAAGATTGAAATAAGGTTTTTTGTGTTCCACTGCTGTTGCTTATCTAATAACCACACGGGCATTGCTTCTCTAGATTTGTAATGAACTGGTGATTTGAAGGTTGTTTGAGTTTGGCATGATTAATCTTAAGTCACATGGCTATAAGACACACTGAAAAGCCGTAGTTTGGCCTCAGATTTCATTTATGGCGTTTGGCACATCATGTTGGTTGGATGAGGATTGAGGATGGGAGGGCATTCTCTCTTTTTACATTTTTCTTATCTATTGTGCTTTTATCATAATTTTGACAGGGTTCATGCTTAGGAAGTCCCAATGCCTGCATATATCAACGGAATCTAACCCCTTGGTTACGTGAATTCACGTTTACGTTTGTGTTCACAAGCACATGGCTTGTAAATTTTATTTGCTAGAGTTCATTTAACCTCAGATTTAAATGTCAAAACTATATTTCCTGATGTATGTATAATTTCATGGCAGTTTTTGGTCTAATTTGCTAGACAAGGGAATTAGTCTATTGGCTGTTGATGAAGCACATTGCATTTCAGAGTGGGGTCATGACTTCAGGTTTGGCACTTACCGCTATGCATTTACTAAATGGATCTTGTGTTTATGGGTACGAAGGTTGTCTGCTTTTGACATAGATCATTTTCTTGACAAGTTTTACTGTAGTGAACATAAAAAAAAATAGCTGGGCTGGTTACAAAAGGCATCGACAGGATTGCGTATTAGGCCTAGTGTTCTATGGCGATAAGACTGCTCTTGACATGAAACTTTGCATTGCACTTATTTATTTGGTGGGGTGCAGGGACTGATGCTTCATTCTAGCACCTTTCCCTTACCAACGAAGACTAGTAATTGTCCTTGTTTTGTACTTTTTGGAGTTTTGTTTCTTTTGGTTGTTAATATTAAGTATTACCTCAACCATTGGCATCTTTACAATTTCCTTGAGAAAATATTATTTTGAATTCATCAATCCTTTCCAAATGATTGGTGACTTGGCATTCTGTTGTGCCATGCATTCTACTTCATGTTTTCCACTCGTTAGGCCTTTAAATCAGACTAGCTAACTTTAGGAGAGGCATGAACGCTTGGTTTCAAAAAATATTGGTTTTTGTATTAGAACAGATTTTTTTTCCCCTCATTTCACCAATGTTCTCAAATGTGCTTTTGTTTTTGCCGATCCTTATATGTATGATGAGTAGCTCAAGTCATCTTGCAACCTCAAGGTGTAGAATGTTTGACTCCAATAGGGTGGATCTCTGTGTCAAAACTGAGTTTGGCTTATACTTCATAGAGGTGATGGTTGTTACCTTCAGTTGCCTAAATCTCCAGCTAATCTTGAGCATTTGGGTGCATCTTCAAGTTTTTGCTCTCAATCATCATTTGTCCTTTTCTTTTGTGAGTACTATTGTCTCAACCCCAGAAATATGTTTTGTGATCGGGACAATGGAAGAGTTTACTAGGAAGGCAAAGCAGATTGTGAGATTTATTTATTTATTTTTTTGTTTTCACAGAGTGGAATACAAACAGCTAGGCAAGTTGCGGGGTATTCTTCCGAATGTTCCATTTGTTGGATTAACGGCAACTGCTACTGAAAAGTATGCATTTTCTACTTTTGTGCAAGGGTGCAAGTTGATTCTATTTTTTTGGTCCTTTTATGGCTTATTCTGTGGTGGTCATTCATTTTACGTAACATATCGATGCTGTACTTTCTCGGTAAAAACATCTTCTTCATACTTGAGGAATAGGTATGTAAAATTGCAAATAGACTACAACGACAATTTCCTATGAGAGCACTGGAAACTTTTGAAGGGAGTTGTGCAACATCATATCCCCATTATACATGCCGTCGCCAATTCAATGCCCAAGGAACTAGACCTTATTCAAAGCATCTTTTTTTTGCATAGATTTGATGTTCCCTTAATATTGGTACTTCACTACTTTAGGATATCCTAAACAGCCCTATTCACTTTTGTCTTGTCATTTCAAAGAAGTATTAGATACTTCTTGGGTGCTACAAGATGTGCCAAATGGTTTGCTCTTGATAGTATCTCGGGTACTGCAGGCCCTTGGGATACCTACTGGGTACTGGCATAGTGGCATATGATAACACTTATAGTTTAGCTAGGTTTAATGTCTTTAATGTTAGGTAAAATCTTATGACTGGATTACGCTCTCATTCTACATGATATGACGATGTTTTGAATTTTTTTTTTTTTTGGACAAACTGAGATCCCAACCAGAGAATATGAATTTCTTTCTGCCTTTACTTCACATGGATGTGTACAAGCATATTTGAAGAGAGAGGGAGGGAGGGAGAGAGAGTATGTGTTGGTGGGGTTCAGGCACATCGTGCATGGGCAATATGCATCACTGTTGCAGTATGTTATTAGGTTCAACTGTTCCTCACATGTTTTGCACGAGTTTGCTTGTCCTTGTTGTCCTCGAAGCTTTGTGTGATGCATATCTCTGTTTTTATTCCTCTCACTATGCCAGGGTTAGGAATGACATTATGGATTCCCTGGAGATGAGAGATGCTTGTGTTACTATTGGCTCTTTTGATCGCACGAATCTGTTCTATGGAGTCAAATCTTTCAGCCGTGGTGTTCTATTTGTGGATGAGCTTGTTGGAGAAGTCTCTAAATGCGTGGCAACTGCTGGATCAACTATTATATACTGTACAACCATCAAAGATGTTCAACAGGTCATTCTCCCAACCTCTTCATTATTAATTTGTTTTATATTTCCCCACAATCATGCATTTTTATATGCTGTAGCTTGTAATTCCATCCATTTATACACCAAATCACCACAAATACATGTGCATGTTCTAGAAGATTGCTGCAGAGGTTATTTCCTTTCCTTCACATTCCTAGGTTGCAGTAGAATATTAACACTAGCATAAGTTGGCCTATTGGTAATTGCCTTGTACTTTGTCAAAGGATCTTCTTCAATTCAAATGGAATGGGAAGTTGCCTTGTACTTTGTCAGTTTGTCTGCTTATATGACTGGGTTGTACAATTACTACATTCATGTCAAATTAGACATCAAGAAATCCCGTGATTGTACAATTTTGGGCAGCTAGCAAGGGTTACCACGCAGGGCTTTAATTGGCTCACTTAGCTGTTCTTCTGTTGTATTTGTGAGGAAATCCTACACCCTTGTTCTGTTTTCTATTTGCTTGTTGAATCTGGTTGATCAGAGGGTCTTGATTCCTAGTCGTCGTGTTATTGGCTTGTCATACGCTACTACACTGGCACTGTGCATATTGACATAGATTTGTGAACACCACTCATAGCTTCATTGTCATTGCAATTATTTTATTTTAAAAGCTTTCATTCTTTGTCTGTAACATGTTGATCTCTTTGTCCTCAAATACAATGATGTTAACAGGAAACAAGCAATAACTGTAGAGATAACAATTATCTTATTGGAGCCTGTTGATGCACTTCATGGTTTCCACATCATGTTGGAAGATATTCCTGAACCAAACTTATGAGCTTAAACTGTTTTCATCATCGCCCATTCCAATTCAAATTAAAGAGCTGAATTATTGTATTTCAGTGTCGGCTCTTGGCTCTTGCAATGGAGTCATGTCATTCTAAACAATTTGTGTCTATTTGTGACACTTTCATCTTCCCGTGTTTGCTAGATTTTCGAGTCACTTCTCAAGGCAGGAATTAAGGCTGGAATGTATCATGGTCAAATGGGTAATAAAGCTCGCGAGGAGTCACACAGGTTTCCCGCCTTTCCCAGTGCTGATCCTATGAAATAGCTATATGGGTTGCTTGCAAAGTTATTAATATGGTTTTTGAGTGTTCGGAAGGACATTTTATCTGTGTAACACTTTGAAAGTGTAACTTGCCTTTATCCTCAAAAGGATTTGATTTTGTGTAGTCCTGAGGGCGTATATTTCCATCTGTTATTCCTTCATACCCCTAGTTGGAAGATCATTCTTTCTAAGTACAACTGATCATTCCACCTCCTGTCACAGATCATTTATCAGAGATGAATTTGATGTCATGGTTGCGACTATTGCTTTTGGCATGGGTATTGATAAGCCAAACATTAGATATGTGATACATTATGGCTGCCCAAAGAGTTTAGAGTCCTATTACCAAGAAAGTGGGCGATGTGGTCGAGATGGGATTGCTTCTATGTGTTGGCTTTATTATACGAAAAGCGACTTTGTAAAAGCTGACTTCTACTGTGCAGAAGCAAGCTCGGTAACTACTTTTCTGCTAATGATGTTGCTTATTAAAATTAATTTTCAATTATTCCTCACCCATTTTTCCCTATTTGCTTATTTCAGATGTCACGACTCAGGCTTTTCCCGAATGTTGTAGCATGTTTTGGATTAACCTGCATTTTTTATTTGCTATTTGACTTTTATTCACCAGGTAAGTCAAAGAACAGCTATTATGCAGTCGTTTATGGCTGCACAACGCTATTGCATGCTGACAACTTGCAGAAGAAAATTTTTGCTGGACTATTTTGGGGAGAAAAATACACCTGACAAATGTGGTTTGGATTTTACTCTCATCTGTTTCTTTTTTAGATTTTCAATGTCTTATTTTAAGTAAATTGTGGTCAGTGCTTCTTAATCTAACTCATATTGGATCGGTGTATATATGTTGTTACGGTGGCGTGGGTTCTTTTAGTATAATATGCGAGGGTTATGGACCTTTGGCGAGCACCAATTATTTACCAGATCATTGTAAATTTGACAATTGGAAGATTGGTAGCACTTCCAGTCAGATTGTTGGAGAATGTAACATGTATCAAAATTTAGTGGGGATGGTGATGTTTGGAGTGCTAGAAAAGTGAGTGCTGCGATAGCTAAGGTAATCTGTAGTGGAAATGTGGTTTCCCAGTTCATTGTCCAAGCTGGTGAGGGCTTTGTCAGTGAGATGCCTGCAGAAAACTAGATCTCAAGGGAAGAAGAAAAAATGTCGGGAACCGATTCATAGTATTACTATACTCATACTGAGAGAGATGTCACATGAAAGAATGGTTAATTATGTCATTTGCTATCATATCCATATGATATCATAAGGGTTGAATCTGGTTGGTGGAGCTCCTACTTTCACACATATCATGGCTATTGTCGTTGAAGTCATCATTTCTTCTGGGATCTTGTCATCTTTAGCTGTGGGGACAGTGCGAAGATAATTTTGTATGCATGCAGTCCTCCTTGCCACATTGAATTTGCAAAACAAGATCTCCAAAGAATGCCACACGTAACTGGTTCTTGTAACTAAAATGAATCTTTGATTGGAACTCCATACATGTTTGCAGGAACTTGTGATAATTGCACCACCTCAAGGAAGGAAAGTGACATGTCTAGAGAAGCATTTCTTCTTATTTCAAGCATTCGATCATGTGGGAATAATTGGGGCCTCAATATGCCCATAGATGTTCTCCGTGGATCTCGAGTAAGCTTGTCCTCTGTCACTTTCTACTTTTCTAAAGCCTGAAAAAGTGGGATGCAGTAGGTTGAACAGTGCCATAAAGATATTGTCTTGGCAATCTATTGTTAGTGTGGAGGCAGATAGGAATTGAGCAACGGGCAGTACGTGTCCCCGATTCAACTTTCTGGTGGTCCTGGTGGACAGAGACCTAGCCCGAACGTGGGGGTAGCTCCCGGTGTCAAGGGGGGCAGAGGGCTTGTAGTATCCCCTTTTCTTGATCCAGCCTTTTCTTTGCTTTGGTAGTGTGAATCACCTACTAAAAAAAGGGGGCAGGCCTGCATATTTTGGTACTTTCATAGGATACTTTAAGGGAAGGTGAATCCATTTGTTTTGGGCATTGATCAAATCATGGTTTCTTTGTGTTTTTCAATAAGTCTCACAGAGTTTCAATATGACTCACTATCTTTTGTACCGGTGTTCTATGAAACACCAATGCCACTGCCCAAAAAAAAAAAAATAGTTCATTGGGCAGGGTTCTGTGATTTTTAAGTTGAGGGCTTGTCAGAGATATTTGGTTGCCCTTCATTTAACTATTCTCTAAAGCTCTGTCCTTCTGGAGGAGCCGCTATCCTTATGAATGACTCACCAGCATCTTGGTGATGAACAAGTTTTTTTTACTATTTTGGATCTGCAGAAGGTTCTATATATAGTTGTTAATGACGGTCTTACTAAAATCCTGAATATCTTTGTCACTATTTCTCTCTCTTAGATGTTGGTTGGTCTGCTAATTACTTTCTCGTTTCTACCCGTTTGTGTATCAGTCCAAGAAAATTGTCAATGCTCAGTTTGACAAGCTTCCACTTCATGGGCTGGGGAAAGAGTTATCAGCAAACTGGTGGAAAGCACTTGGTTACCAATTAATTTCTCATGGTATGTATGCAGTAAAGTTTTCTGTTAGCAATGCAGGGCTAACCAGTTTTCCATGTTTTCCATTGATACCGTCTATTGGACTGCTTCATAGCAGAATCTGTAATATGCGCAGGTTATTTGACCGAGACAATTAGAGAAACATTTAAGATCGTAAGGTAAATTGCTTTTCCAATATATATTTATGGTATTAGTAATGAACTCACAGCATTGTTGTCACCTCTTGTCATCAATGTAGCTTTTGAGCATCAGGTTGTCTTCAATGTAGCATTGTTGTCACCTCTTGTATTCTGGTATCAGTTAAGATTGCAGCTAACAAGGCATCACACAATGAGTGTTGAAATAAACGTACTTTCTGTGAATCAGTGTCAGTCCTAAAGGATTGAAGTTTCTGAGCTCTTCCAAACCTGATGATCAACCTACGCTGGTTCTGCCGGTGACTAGTGAAATGTCTGGTGATGAGGAACAAAGAAACAAATTTGGTGAATCTGGAGAGTTCAACGGGTTGGCTTCTCAGAAATATGAGGGTCTGTCGGAGGTTTGTGCATCCAACCTGCCAAAGTGAATGGATAGCTTATAGTGTATTCTAAGTAGGAAAATGGTAGACCTCCTGTTGTGCTTTTTCGACCATGACCTTTTTTTCATTCTTTCTGGTTGTCGCATTGTTATTGTGGAATCCACTTGTAGGTTTATTGTTCCTTTCTATAAGTTTGATTGCTGCAAATGTTAATCTCGGATTAGTGTTAACTGTTAAGAGATTGACCAAAGATGTGCTTTCTTCTCTCCCACAATTTCTTTTCACAGATTTCGTTTGGTTAAGCTGTGTTTGACTAAGAGATCTTACGATTGGTTGCCTGGCAATATCTACTCAACTTCTATGACCAGCATAGTTTTCCAAAAGATTTTAGCAACTCAGTTGCTAAAATCAACCATGATTTTAGCAAATGAGTTCAGCAGTCAAAAAATGAAGTGGTTCCGTGTATCGTTTTTCGATTTTTTTGGCACCAAATTAAAGTACTCCTCGTGCACTTTAATTCGGTGTGAAAAATTCAAAAAATAATACACGGAAACACTTAATTTTTTTATTTGAAATACCATGATTTTAGCACCTGTTGAACTCATTTGCTAAAATCGTGGTTGATTTTAGCAACGGAAAACTTAGCCAGGATTATTTCTTATTCCTCTCTAACATACTACGAGTGAGGTAAACATTCTTTCCTGATTCAGGCGGAGGCACAACTCTATAACATGCTCGTAGAAGAGAGAATGAAGCTTGCAAGAGCTGTTGGAACTGCTCCGTAAGTTTTCGTTATAAGTCAACAGTAGCTAATCCTAACTGCTTTGTACGAAAGCAACTGTTTTTGTTCCTGCTGTTGAAATTTTCCACTTGCAGTTATGCTCTATGCGGTGATCAAACATTGAAAAAGATAGCATTGATGAGGCCATCTACTAAAGCGAGGCTGGCAAACATTGATGGTGTCAACCAGGTATACCTCATCTACATTTTTCATTTTATTTTCCTCCTAGTTTATTGTCTTTGATCATGTCATGCTCACTCATCATTTGTATTGTTTTCTCCATGCAAATTTCTTGTGTGGGTTGCTTACTTAATCGTATGCATTTGGTTTCTTGTGTGCATTCTATCTGATGATCTGGTAGTTGGAGACATCCTGAGAAGTATAACAGATATAACCGTCCCTTAGTTTTACTCCATTATTCCTCCAGTGATGTTTGTCCTAATGGACAATTTTTGACATTATCCCCGTCTTACCCTTCTAATTTGAATCCAATCTCAAACTCACAATGGATAACTAAGGGGTACCTTTTGGAAAGTATAGCTTTTCAAGTGCAGTCATCGTGGTATCCTTAAACAGTTGGATTCCCCAAAGAGGGTCTCTATTAAGGGTGGCAAGCGTACATATTTATTGTCCTAATGTTTCATGATTAAATTTTCACTAGGACATGTTGAACTCAGAAAATGACACAGGAACCTGCTGAACATCCCATTGGTCTGGATGCAGCAGGAGGATGTTGAACACCTTTTGGATTTGAGTTGAAAGAGATTATCGTTAGCTACGATTGTTTGTTGGGAATCAGTAACTTGTAGGAGGAAATAAGTGGCAACTATATTACTGTTGGAGCAGAACCTTTTGCTCTTGGTGGTGACAAAATTCATTAAAGAAACCTAGAATTTAATGGGTTTTCCCCATAATGCTTTTGCAACAAGTATTATAGAGTGTATCTGAACTAAAGCTTAATGATGCTGCAGTACCTTTTGACAAAGTACGGGGATCATTTCATTCAAAGTGTTAAATGTCTATCAGAACGATTGAACCTTTCTTTAGACGGGAGGACCGCAGATATACAACCTACTATTACAAAATCAACAATGCATACAGTGCCAACTATTACAAAATCAACAATGCATACAGTGCCGAAGCCGGACAGAAAAATAACACCAGCCAAATATGAAGCTTGGAGAATGTGGCATGAGGACGGTCTCTCATTTCAGAAAATTGCCGTAAGTCTTTAGCCTATGACGACCCACAGCTTGTCTGATTCTTCTTTGTTTAATTCGTTTTCTGCATTTCGTTTTTTGGGTTGTAGAATGCCCCTAGTAGACCAGCTCCTATACAAGAAACAACTGTTGCCGGATATGTAATTGAAGCTGCCCTAGAAGGCTATGAAATTGATTGGGCCAGACTCCTGCAGGAAATAGGGCTAACATGTGAGATTTCTGGACATATACAGACCGCCATCTTAAAAGTTGGTTCAAAAGACAAGTTGAAGCCTATCAAAGACGAGTTACCTGAAGAGGTGAGCAGTACGAATTAAGAACCACTGCGTTACACATATGTAGTGCATTTTTTAAGTGCATCTTCACTCCTTACTCAAATTTATACTCTCTTTAAATAAAGCTTATACTCAAATATTTGCTCAATTGCTCAACTGAGTAACAAGGGCTAGAGATGGACTAATTATTGCCTTCATTTACACCTGAACCACAGTTTCGTTTCTTGATAGGAAATATTTGGTTTGGATATAGTAAGCAGGCTAGATTTCACCCGCTATTTTTACTTGGATACTGATAATTATGGCTAATGATGCCAGATAAATTATGCGCATATCAAGGCATGTTTGGCAATGCAAGATTTGGGGATGTCACTAGAAGAGGTAAATCCACCCGGTCACCTTCCTAGCTGCAGAGCTGATGAGCATTGCAATGAGACATCGGAATTTCTATCGAAATCCAGTCATCCATGCCACATGGAGGGACCTTGTGAATCTGAAAGACCAGTTGGAAACATTGCTGGTCATAACTTTGCGGTAAACTGTAACGGACCAGACTCTGCTCCGCTGGTCTACGACGATGATCTGCTTTCGCTTAGCAAACGGCAGAAAGTGAATGCAATAAAAGAAGAAAACCCTCTTGCAGTTGAGGCAACAGAGAGTTCATTGTTAAACTGGCTTAAGAACTACAATCACGGAGTGAGTGGTTTACTCCCCATATCTTTTAAAAGATTAACGAGTCCTTATTGCCTATTGTTTTCATCGCACGCTAGGAAAGTTTAAAATGGACAATAATGTTTGCAATATGCAGGTTTCACTTTCTGATATTCTGGAGCACTTCTATGGATCTTCAGAAGCATCGGTGTTTGAATTGCTTAGCTGCCTTGAAAGTGATTTTATGATATTTAAGAAGAATAACCTGTATA
Organism: Vaccinium darrowii; assembly: GCA_020921065.1. NCBI lineage: Eukaryota > Viridiplantae > Streptophyta > Magnoliopsida > Ericales > Ericaceae > Vaccinium > Vaccinium darrowii. The sequence continues at coordinate 39,152,829 of CM037156.1, forward strand.
ATCTTATGTAATAGTATATCTATGCTTGGTTCGCTGAGAAGTGGTTAGGGTTGTTCAAACAGGAGAGACTTTTTGTTGCTAGTTCAACCCTTTTAAATTCTTGTGGATGTACAGTTCTCTTCTAATGAAAAATTGTTTCCTGCACAAAGTGTTGTCTTAGGCTTGTGAAAGGCAAAGAAGTGATCTCTCTCTCTCTCATAATTGCACAAGAATGGCAAGGAAAGTAGTATCCCATGTCTAGATAGTGTCGTCTTCTGGATGAAATAGTGAACAATGTCCAGAAAAGACCAATCTAATGCACGAGGCTTATGGCAAAGTGTGGTTAAGGGGAGTGATTTACGCACTTCAATATTTGTAAGGAGGTGATTTCCGCGTCCTGAATCCGCTCCACAGCTAATAATAGCAAGCCTTTGATGGGTTAAGGAAGGTATCCTACCGAATTGACGATTTCGGCATGCAGTACAGTGGCTGCGGTCATTTGCTTACACCTCTCTGATGATAATAGGCAATGTTCCATGGGTAGGACTGATAATCCCATAAGATGAGTAAACTCAAATTCAAGATGTATTTTGTCTTTCATGATCCATGAGATAGACGCCCAAGCATTTCGTGATCCCGTTCCATTCAAAATTCAGAAAACAAATCTAAAAAACACGTCAGAAACACAATTTTCACCAATTTTGTTGTCCGGTTTGTGTTTAATGAGGCCAATCAAATGGGTGTGTAAATGATATTGAATTAGATTCCGGTCATGTAACCATTTCCTTCCCCTCTACAGTTCTATTTTACAAGAGATGAATCTGGGGGCTTGTAGACCACACTATAGGGTATAGTGCGCGATTGGAGCCATCTAAAAGTGTAATTTTTACTAATAAGACACTTCTTGAAATCTGAATCATTGCTTGTAGAGATGGACGACTCAAATGACGCACTTTGTTCCCGGGTCCACAAGAGACTCTATAAACTTTTCTTTCAGAATTATCTCAGATGCCCGAGGTTGATTCGCGTACATGGTTTCATTGCTCCAACCAATAGGCAACAAGTAGCCGCACACTGACTTGACAACACCCCAAATTTCCTCTCACCTCGCATGTTCTACAAATGGTCTCCTGTGACATCTTTTTGACAATAAAAGTGTCGATATCAACGTAAAAATGATTATAAACAGAAAGTGAGAATAATTAGATTTTACCCACTGAGCATCAACTTGGTGCAACCCCTCCACAAATTTCGAACTTTCACCGAAATCCAGCAGTAAAACTATACCCCAAAAAGAGAAACATGATCCAAAAATAGTGATAAAACTATTCCCAAACTGATAAATATATCTTCCTCTGGCACTTTCCACAAAATTCCAAGCTCAAAATTGCACAAAAAAAGCGCAATTGCAATTTGCAGCCTGTGAAATCATGATTGCCACCAACTTCAGATATTCAGCAGTAGATCCTAAGATAATTCTAGCAACCGAAAAAACTGAGATGCTGCGTATCTAGACCATCCTTGCTAATAAATACCAAGCCAATGAGTCCAGAAAATACCATCCAGTGTAGAACAACTCTCCCTCTGACTGCACGCACAGCGATGGAATCAGCGGCAGCGAGGACTAACATGCCTTGTGCTGCTTGCAGAACCCTCCGTAGGCGATGCAAGAAGGACTGCATCCTTCTGCCACACTTTCCACCCTCTGAACCGGAGAAGTTCATAGCCGTGCACCGGGTCTTTGGGGCCAGCAATGTCTGCAAAATGCTGCAAGTAAAACCTTAAACTATACTCAGTTTAATGATGTCAAATTGTCAATTATTTCATGCATTAGGTTAACTGGTTCTATCATTTTATGTGCTCCTTGTGAACTGATATTTCAAACAGGAGGTTCCAATTGCCGACAGAGGAGATGCAGTGACAAGCATGGTATACGAAGCCAAGGCTCGGCTTGTGGACCCCGTGTACGGTTGTGTGGCCTTCATAGCATCTCTACAGCGCCAGGTGTCTGAGTTGCAGTCTGCGTTGAATATGGCTCTAGCGGAGGCCGTGGTTCTAAGAGCCCGACTGTCTGAGGCCCCGTTGTGCCCATGCCCAATAGACTCCCAACCACAGGGGCAATCATGTTTCTGGGAATGGAGCGGGACATGGGGAGAGGAAATTCTTGCGACAGAAGATCCCGTGCCTTAAGAGCTCCTCCGGGTGATGAGGAAAGAACAGATTGGGGTTTCTCGCCAACAAAAATAGACCAATAAAAGTCCACCATTTCTCACCTCTTGTATTCACCCAAAGAAGTGACTGGATTTGTCTTTCTTTTCGTTTCCCACCAGTTCTCACCATCCAAAGAGGCTATAAGTGTATCTGCTTTTGATGGAGCACTTCATTTTCTTCTTTCTTTGTTGCATTGGAACTCTTCTACCGGTGTTCAATCTTGACAGTTCCAATTTCCATGAAGCATTTGAAAACATTAAGCCAAAGTTGATGACAGACCTCTTGGGATTATGTAATCGGTGATGCTCCGATCCTCTGCAAGCAAACTACTCAAGGTTCAATACATGCTTGCACATGGCCAGCCTAACATCAACAAATTTGCACCTGCAGTTCTGATCATGCACAATGTCTTAAACCTTAAAATTTCTATTGCACACATGACATTCTGTGGAACTGAACTTTCGTTAAATATCGTACTACAAAACCAGTTCATGTTACAACAGTGATTACATGCTCAGAAAATAACGTACTGTTAAAGCATCCAACTCAAAACCAATTGGCAATGAGTGGAGAGGTTGCCTAGGCTCATAGGTTTGGAGGTTACAATTAACCGATGTGGGACAAATTCCAACACTCTCCCGCACATGTGACCCTTGACTTGCACGTAGAGGGGTCAACAAATGATCTGAAACATACAGATCACAACGAAACAAAATGCAACTATGGCACAAACAAAGGGGAAAAGCATCTGAAAACCTAGCTCTGATACCATGTTAAAGCATCCAACTCAAAACCAATTGGCAATGAGTGGAGAGGCTGCCGAGACTCATATACTAGGTTTTATAATTAACCGATGTGGGACAAATTTCAACACGTACTACAAAACCAGTTCATGTTACAACAGTGATTACATGCTTAGAAAAAATGTTAACCAACTTGGTTAATCCAAGCAATTATTTCTAATAAGGGAATAAAAGATCATCATGAAACGAAATGTCAAATGAGAAGTCAGGACAGAGAACTAGTAATGATCAGCAGTCAGTCTCGGAGAGATTAGAAAGCCTGGATGGTGACTTTAAGATAAAGTCATGGACAACGTCAAAAGACAAAACTTTGGGCTAATGCTGAAAAGCATCGTCAGATTACAGTACTACCCCTATCCTTCGCTTGGCAAAACCAGGGATATCTAGAGGAAATTGGCACTTCTTCTGCAACTCCATTAACCGGTTGACATCAAAAGGCTTCTATACGGAAATAATTGTTGTGGACAAAAAATAATCTCTTGTGAGTCACTTAAATACCATTTCCAATATTGTCCATAAGGACCATAATGGCAAACCTTTATTCTCATTTGCATAAGCAATTCAAACTGAGCAATAGAGCCAGTGAATTAAGATAATATATTGAAGAAGAAACACACCAAGTAACCACCAAATGCCTCATTCAAAAGTCTAAGAAATACAGAAACCAAACACCACCATGTGGAAAGACTAATCACATTCAGAATAAGCATCCGGCATTTCATAGGTTTTTCAATGCCAACAAAGTTTCAAAAAGGCTGACGTATCATACAACACATTATCCTGTCCTATATTCTTACCACAAAGCGGAACTTACAATGAAATTTTCCCTACGAGCCTACACCCAATTGTTGGCTCTAATTCTTATTATTATTTTTGAAAAAAAATTTGAAATGTTACTTATTTTTTTTATAACTATCAAAGTAGTTAATTGCTTAACAATTCTATTATATTAACTTCTTAATTTTGATTGTTAGACTCTTATCCAACCAATCCTAAGCCTTAGTTAACTATATTAACCTAGTCTATACGTACACATATACATGTGTATCACACTCCTAACCTACACTATTTTCTTATCCTACACCATGATTCTCTCCCTCATCTTCTCCCCAATCAAGAGCAAACCCACCCTCCAAAATCATGGATCAAAACCATCAACTTTACAAAAACCACCCTAGCTATCCCTAGCCCATGAAATTTCGACAGAGGTGCAGCCCTCCTCCCCGCCATTTTCAGTCGAATGAGAGCTCTAGTTGGAATCGGTGGCTGCTAAGTGAACATTCAACCTCCCCTTAGCTCCCAACATCAGTGGTGAACCTGAATTGGAATGGTACCAAGTGTAATAGCTCCCACAAGAACCCAACCCTGAATAGTGCACTTCAAACTCCCTTAAAAGAGTGGAGTCTGTGGAGAGATCTCCAACCTCCTGAACCGGAGAAGTTCATAGCCGTGCACCGGGTCTTTGGGGCCAGCAACGTCTGCAAATTGCTGCAAGTAAAACCTAGACTGAAATCAATGTAATTGATGTTAATCATTTCATGATTGGGTTAACTGGTTTTATCATTTATGTGCTCCTTTGTGACCTGATATTTCAAACAGGAGGTTGCCATTGCTGACAGAGGAGATGCAGTGACCAGCACGGTTTACGAAGCCAAGGCTCGGCTCACGGACCCCGTGTACAGTTGTGTGGCCTTCATAGCATCTCTGCAGCGCCAGGTGTCTGAGTTGAAGGTGGCTCTAGCGGAGGCAGTGGTTCTAAGAGCCCAACTGTCGGAGGCCATGTCCACGAGTCCATTACACTCCCAACCACATGATGCAGTGAGAATCTCAAAACATAGGATTCCTGAGGGGCAATCTTGTGTCTGGGAATGGAGGGGGACATGGGGAGAGGAAATTACCGGGACAGCAGATCCTGTGGCTTAAGAGCCCCATGCAATGGGAGAGAAGGGTTGGGATTTCTCACCAAATCTCGCCACAGAAACAAATAGAGACCAATAAAAGTCCACCATTTCTCTCCCCTTGTATTCACCCAAAGAAGTGATTGCTTGTCTTTCTTTTCGTTTCCCACCATTTCTCACCATCCAAAGAGGCTGTAAGCTTCTGTCTGTGCTTTCAATGGAGCACTTCACTTTCTTGTTTCTTTGCTGCATTGGAACTCTAGTTCCACTGTTCAATCTCAAAAGTTCCAATTTCCATAAAGCATTTGAAAACATAAAGGAGTTGCAGTTGATAACAGACCTCTTGGCATTATGAAATCGGGCATTTGAAAACATAAAGGAGTTGCAGTTGATAACAGACCTCTTGGCATTATGAAATCGGTCATGCTCGTATCCTATGCAGGCAATGGCTCAAGGTTCAAAAGATGCTTGCACATGGCTTGGCTACCATCAACAAATTTTGCACCTGCAGTTTTGATCACGTACATTGTCTTGTACCGCAAAATTTCTATTGGACACCACATGCTAGGTAACTGAAATTTCGTTAAATTACAAACAACAAAAACAGTTTCTGTTACAATAGTCGTTACAGGCTTAGAAAAGAGGTAACCAACATGGTTAACGTAAGCAAGCATTTTTAACCTGTTCGAGTCCTTTCTAATTAGGGAAAACAAGATCTTCATGAAATGGTATGTCAAATGAAAAGTCAGGTCAGAAAAACAGTAAGGGTCAGCCTCGGAGAGAGTAGAACCGCTGGATGGTGACTATAAGGTGAAGTCATGGAAGACGTCAAAAGACAAAAACTTGGGCTAATGCTGAAAAGTATCCTGAGATACCAGTTTCGGCCCTATCCTTTGTTTGGCAAAACCAGGGGTATCTAGAGGCCATTGGCATTTATTCTGCAACTCCATTAACTGGTTGAGATCAAAATTATGCTTCTTGATCAGCTTGCCCTGCCTTGATAGAAAAAGCCTCTTCGTTAGGTCTTGGTAAGTGGGATCTCTTGAAGTAAACAGAAAGTAGGCATACCCAATCACTAAGCTGATGCTTGTGGCGAAAAATGTAACTGGTTCCATAACATCCCACGAGAATTCCCAGAATGTTAGACGGAAGAAGAGCCCAACTTGTAAAACAGCAAACCCCAACCCTGACCAGAGGATGCGCCGGACTTGCTTATGTGCCAGCCTGTCGATCTCTTCTTTCTTATCTTGGAGCCTCTTCAGTTCATCCGTTCTGGGGTCATCTTCAGAAGTCAGAGCAAGGGGCACTGCTCTTCTAACCAGATCCACCACCTGAATGTATAAAGGGAAATGAAGCAAATAAATACGTCATATGAACTTACGAATGTAAGATGTAACGCTTCTAAACAGAAATGACCCGTGGCTCTCACTCAAATGCCCATTCACATCCTGTCCATGTATCTCGTCTGAACACCAACTTAAATCTGAGCAACGGAGCTAGAGTATTATATATGCTCTCAAAGAAAGAACTACACCGTAAGCAAATCAATTTCTTCTTACATAGCCTTGGCTGGAGAATGATGGCTAGGTACATTGTTATCGGTTTGAAAAATGAGCTCCTATTGAAACAAGAATGTAACCAGTTGCGTCATACTTATATACATAGGAACATATAGACAAGTAGATGGTAAAGTGAATTAAAACTGCAAAGAATCAACGCGGCGCATTCCGAAACAGAATTACTTAGTCCTCTAAGGCAGTCATGGCCCTATACATAGAGATGGCAAAGAGCCCTTAGAAAATACTATACCCAAAAGAAGAAATAATAGGAATAAATTATTAAACCTGTGAAAGATTTACAGACGCAGAAATCAAAATGTATTTAGATCTTTAAACAAGGTCCGAAGAATACATTGCAATAGGAATTAGAACATGGTTAGATACATTGCACAACTATTGATGAGTGTGCACTGTGCACCACTCCCACTAGTGTCAAAATAACTGTCATGGACTAAAAATAATCTCTTATGACTCACTCAAAAATAGCATTTCTAATCTTGTCCATGAGGACAATAATGGAAAACCTTTATTCCCATTTGGAAAAAGCTATTCAAACTGAGCAATAGAGCCAGTGAATTAAGAGTATATTGAAAGAAGTAACACACCAAGTACCGACGAAATTCTTCATTCAAAAGTCTAGAAATACAGAAACCAAACACCACCATGTGGAAAGACTAATCATATAAATAATAAGTGTCCAGCAATTCATACGTTTTTCAATGCCAACAAAGCGTAAAAAAGGCTGAACTATCATACAACATAATCCTTTTTGATATTCTTATCACAAGATGTGTGCCTAATGGTACCACAGAAACGACTCAAGCCTAATTTCTCTCCCACAAACTCTCTTCAAACACTAGAGCAACATTGCAAGCTTTGAGTCTGAGAAACTATTGGAGATGATCTCAGAGCATCTCCAGCCCTGACCCCCTTTTTTTTTTAACTCAAAACCCCAAAAACTCACTCCACCCTTTGACTCAAACTTATATCAACCGAATTTTACTCAAATGCCAAACCAAACCAAATTGAGCCTTATGTCCCAATCAATTGGGGTTGGCTACATGAATCTTTTTTTTTTTTTCCCCCAATTAAGCTCTGTCAAGTGCGGCTTTTTCACTTAAACCTAGTAGACTCAAATCTTTGCACTTACTCAAATTTTTACCTAAGTCAAGAAATATTATAACTCAATTGTTGAAAAGCTATTTCCTCCTTCAGAAATTACAACTACACCAATAAAGTTTTCACTGAATTTATGCTTACATTTGGTTTTGCCTTTTAAAGTGCTTCCTATCAAGTGAAATCGAGTAAAATACTAGTACTGGCCGGATATGATCTTCCATTACTGAAAGTGGATTTATAACCCTACAATTTGCCACAGACACTTCAGCAACAAATCTACATTCCATGCCGGGGGGGAAAAAAAAAAAAATCTGCACTCCACCGTCTTGTTTCTTGTCGATGCACCAGTACCTGTTCCCGTTTGCCACTTTATCTCTGTTACCGTGCAATTTCAGTAGGATTAGGATGGAACAGAAGGTGATTTGAACTCTCTTGTACATAGCTAGAATTTCTGCTATAGTTCACATGACAAGATACGAAGAGAGATCAAGTCCAGTTTGTGTACCTTATCAGGATAAAGGTACACTTTATCTCTGAAGATCAGAACAACACCCGCCTCATCCAGAACTCGCGCAAACGCCGCCGCCTCATCGCGCGATTTGGCAACGCCCACACTCTCGCATGTTCGAAGCAGCTCCGAGTACCCCATCGCCTCCTTCCCTTCATTCAATAACTTCAATTTCAACTCCTTCACATTCACCATCCTCATCAGCTTCTTCGCCTCCGCCAACGATATGCTCCCTCCTCCGCCGCCGCCACCGTCAACGTCGGCGGCGACAGGGCTAACGTCAGATGAAAATGAGCGAAACGCCGCTAACGCTAGTGATGGCTTCGGCTTGCAGCGAACTGCCGACGACACGCTCTGTTTGATCAAAATGAAAGGTGATCTCCACATCATCCACCAAAGTAAGATATTGAATTTCTCTCACTATATGTATATGCATATGTATCAAAAGTTCGTGATGAATTTGAGGGTGGCTCGTTGATCTCTGTGTTTTCAGACGGGTAGAATGGTAGTTGGGGTTTTATAGAGAGAGAGAGGGAGAGAGAGAGAGAGAGAGAGAGGGGGAGGGGACGTTAGAAAACGTTTCGAGGGATGGAAGAAATGGGCGCGACAAAAACGAATTTATGGGGCAATAATGTAATATATGAAATTTTGAGGGTAAATTTTGTGAAATTTAAGAATGTATATATAACCAAGCCCTAACTTGCTAGTCAATCAGAATCTCTAGAACCACACCTAAAATCTTTAAATCGGACGAAGCTCAGCAGCTCCGGCGACGATTTTGGCGACGGTAAGCTCAGGTACCTCTCTCTCTCTCTCTCTCTCTCTCTCTCTCTCTCTCTCTCTCTGTGTTAAGTATAGATATTTTAGCCGGATTTATTTGCTAAATAGCGCGGGAAAAACACTGGTTTGCCTTCTCAAGCTTAACCGAAAAGCTTGAGTTTCCAATCCAAACATTGTAGCTTCTTTCTCGATAACAGAGACCAAAAACCTGATTTTAATCCACCGTTTAGTTTTGTTAGACTTGTTTTTTGGGCACCTAGCCATTAAGAAGAGAAAAGAAGAAACTTCACTCTTAGGGCGTCCTACTTATGGAATTTAGGTGGGCACATTTTTCTCTAATTGGGGTGTTGTGGAATAGATTAGATTTCCAGACACTTTCTCAACAGAGTTGCATGTTTCAAGTCGTGTTAACTTCTGTTTATGTGTATAGTTTCTGAATGACCTTATTGTCTTGTGGCAGCAAGCACGTATTTACCATCATGTCTTGGTGCACGATCGAATCTGATCCCGGTATGGTTTATTACTGTTCATTTTAATGTTCGCCTCTCTAAATTGTCTCTCTATTTTTCTTATTTGTTACACATGCCATTTCTTGTATGTGAGATTAGGTGTGTCATTTATAAAATAGCCTTCCGTTTGGGGGGGTGAATTCGTCAAGGTACTTAAGTTGGTAATGTGTTTACTTCCCTTATGAAAGTAACTTGGAGAATCGTACCATAAAGCAATTCACCAAAACTTTGAGCCATGTGATAACAATAAACCAGGCAATTCACCAAAACAAAGAGGGGGTGGTAACCATCTATGAACTGGTCCATGTTGCTTTCAAGTTTCAAGCATGTGGGACGCATAATAGTTTAGCTGGTTGTACAAGTTAATGTTGTGAAATAGTCACTGTGTTTGGTTTAGAGTTTTGAGAAGAAATTTTTTGAAAAATTTTTTGAGATAGTGTTTGGATGAGTTTTTGGAAAAAGTAATAATTAGAGAGATGTGTAATGATTGGAGAGAGATAGAGAGAAAAATGAAAATAATGATTGGATGAAAGGATATGAGTAGAGAGAGAAAAGTGATTAATGATTGAAGAGATGAGAGAGGGGGAAGGAATCTTTTTGGAAAAATTTTTGGAAATGTGAACCAAACACAGCCAGTATCTTCTGCCTCGGCCTTAGTGGCGTGAGATACATGGTATGAATTTTAGGAAGATTAATATTAAGTGACATTTGAGGAGGCTTAATTGCTTCAAAACTCTGCAGCCTTTGCCCCTGGATATCAGGCTATTTTTGCAAATGCTTGATATTTCTATTGGGTGTACTGGAGTGTAAGACCATAGAAATTACCACACTTGTACATCTACACCACCTCAATTTCTTGGATACAAGGCTTAGGTTTTTTTGGTTTTGTTAATACTTCCGTATGCAGAAATGGCATTCACTGTTTCCAATTGACTGTCTTGCCACCCATTATATGCTTAGTTTTATGGCTATCATGGGGAAAACATCTCACATTCAGTGACTTTGCTGGCATAAGTTGCTATCAGGGGTCATTGAGGATAATGTAAACAAGATGAAGTTTTAATAAATACTATGATACAATAAATGGTAATGGTAGAATAAATGGCATAAGTTGCTATTGGGGGTCATTTGTTATATACTATGATATAATAAATGGTAATGGAGGGAAAAACTTCCGTAGGATTTCACTGTTTGGGAAATTATGCCAAACACTTTGTAGACTTATCTCAATGATAATATGGTACAATGTATGTCGATGTCGAATTCATATTGATGGTACTCAAGGATACTTTGTAGGTTTATCTCAAGCCTTGGGAAACTACACTGGTAGGCAATGTAGAATTTCTTATCATATTCTATGAAAATAGTCAGATATCAATGTCAGTTCATGGGCTTATTCAGAAATTCATGGTATCCTTAAGCCTCCAAAGTATCATGGTATCCTTGAGACAGGCTTATCTATATGCTGTCTCAATGATATTATACAAGGAGAGCTCCCGATATGGTGTCCTTGTTGTCATTTACAGACCTTGTAACGGAATAGAGCACCACCACCTATTAGCCAGCGTGGTAACTTCTACCACGTGTTGCTTAACGCATGTCCTCAATAGGGTGGAGAGGTGTTGTGTCTTATTGGAAAAAATAGTTATAGGAGATTAAAGGAAGTAGACACTTAGCATCCATCATCTCTACTAATTTTTGAGGTACAAATTGTTTTGTATCCTGGTTTAAACGCCCTGATGATCTATTTTCCTTGGTCATTTTCATTGTTGAGACTCTGGTTCCCATTTCAGGTGTATTTACAGAACTTATACAACAGATGCAAGTAAAAGGGCTCCAGGTAAACTTTGGAATTCTCATTTTCTTTTTCTATGTTTGCTGTGCATCATTGTTTCAGAAATTGTTGTTAAGATATGTGAGTCTTTTGGTTGTCATTTGAAGGACGTATGTCTGTGTTTTTTAACATGTTTGACATTCAAGAAATTGAGTTAGATTTTAGGTGCATGACAATGTCTTGGATCTCTATGTGTAAATATGGGAGCACATATAATAGAAATATGGGAGTACAGATAATATAAAGTATTTCAATGAGGTTCTCTTAGAGTGACAGTTCAAGCTGTTTGGTATGAGCTCCTTTGATTTGTGTCTTCAACCCTGTTTCCCTTTTTTGAATGCTTTGATTCTTGTTCCGTATAGTTGTGAGCTAAGTTGTTACTAAAGTTGATTTTGGAATGAAAGAGTCTTGATTTTGCACCTCTAATGTGTACGGACTCTTGATACTATTACTCGCTTTTAGATATATGCTGGTTGTCTGCCCTCCTGCTTATCTTTCTGCATCCATATGTTCATGCAGGTTGAGGAGTTGTATTCGCTGGACCTTGATTCTCTGAATAATCTAAGGTAATTTTTTTTGTCAAGATTGCACTTCAACTTCCATCTTTTTGTCATGGTTCTACCAAGTCATCTTTGTTTTCTTCCCCAAATTTACAGGCCAGTATATGGGTTGATATTCCTTTTTAAATGGCGTCCGGGGGAGAAAGATGACCGTCTTGTAATCAAGGATCCCAACCCGAACTTGTTCTTTGCCAGCCAGGTTAGGTTCCATTGTATCTCTGGCATCATTGGGATCAGTTTCTTAACCTTTTAGTTTTCCCTTAGTTTTGATTTCCGCCGTTTTGTTCAGAGACTGAAACTAAATCTAAGTATAACAAACAGAAGCCAAATTCAATAGATTATCCAAATGAAGCCCATCGTTCCCGGAATGCAGTAAAATATAAAACTTTATGATCCAGTTATAGTACTCTTGCAGGTTATTAACAATGCTTGTGCCACCCAAGCTATCCTGTCCATTCTCATGAACTGTCCAGATGTCGATATTGGCACCGAATTATCTGCGCTAAAAGAATTCACAAGAAACTTTCCACCTGAGCTTAAAGGTTTAGCTATCAATAACAGTGAAGCCATTCGTGCAGCCCACAACAGTTTTGCAAGACCTGAACCTTTTGTTCCAGAGGAGCAAAAGGCTGCTGGAAAAGATGATGACGTGTACCATTTCATAAGCTACATACCTGTTGACGGTGTGCTATATGAACTTGACGGATTGAAGGAGGGGCCCATTAGTTTAGGGCAGTGTCCAGGCAGTCAAGGTGATATGGATTGGCTGCGGATGGTCCAACCGGTAATTCAAGAACGGATTGAGAGGTATTCCCAGAGCGAAATAAGATTTAACTTAATGGCTGTCATAAAAAACAGGAAAGAAATGTACACAGCTGAATTAAAAGAGCTTCAGAGGGGGAGGGAACGGATTTTGCAGCAGCTGGCGGGATTACAGTCAGAGAGACTAGTGGATACCAGTCGCGTGGAAGCACTTAATAAGCAACTTTCGGAAGTGAATTCTGGGATTGAGGCTGCTACAGAGAAGATCTTAATGGAAGAGGAAAAATTCAAGAAGTGGAGGACGGAGAATATTCGGAGGAAACACAACTACATTCCCTTCTTGTTTAACTTCCTCAAGATTCTTGCTGAGAAGAAGCAATTGAGACCTCTTATTGAAAAGGCCAAGCAGAAAACACCTAACCCGAAGTAAGCAGTGTTCCGATTTTCCTTCGTTCAGTGATACATTGATTGGAACTTTTTTGATCTTTTTGAAGTTATGGATCTTTTAGGAGAGTATCAGGCTTCTCTTTTCTCTGAATTGTTACATTCTGTAATGCATTATTTTCCTACATCACGATAGTTTACCCGCGTTAACTCCACAAGGTTTGTGTCTCCGATGCTAAAATTCGGTACGATGTTGTGGAAATTCAAGGATTTCTGTTTTCTGTTTTGTTGCTTCGCTTTAATTGCAAAAGATTGATAACATCCTTTGTTTAATGATAGCTTCATTCTATAAGCCATGGTGGTGTTCAAGGGATTCTAATTTCTAATACTGAGTGAGTGACCCGAGTCACCTGACCCCTTTAGTTCATCTTGCAGTCAAATTTCTGTCTTGATCTCTGGATTTAATATATATTAGTAGTATCTTCAGTGCACGACAATTAGGCACATTTAAGTACATTATCTGGTCTTGTTTATTAATGTAAATTTCCAAGATGGACACTTCAACGGGGTTGATCTGCTCACTACCGATACCTGTGTTAATATAGTACATTATCTTTGATTCAATGCAGTTAGGCACTTTTTAATATATTAATATCTTAATAATTAATCAAAAGTTCATTTTGATTCACTTAAAAAGAGAGTATCAAATTCCCCAATATTTGGAGAAAGTGACTCGAGTGGGGTTGCAAACGAACCGAGCTACTCACAAACTCGTGTCTCGGCTTGGCTCGTTTAGTAATCAAGCTAAGCTCGAGTATTTGGATTGTTTAGAAAGTGAGCCGAGCTAAACACTCTAAAGCTATGCTCGTTTAGTAGATAAGCATGGCTCGGCTTGTTTGCACCCCTAAGTCAAGAGGTATGGGTAGTTTAGCATGAATAAAGATAAGAAAGGGAGTGCAAATGGATAAAAGGAGAGTGTGAAAATCATTTTCCTTTAAAGAAAGCTTCCAAAATGAAAACTTAATGAGTGGGCTGCCTTTTTTGCCTTTTCTGCTTGAACTTACAAATGTGGAGAAAATGATGTGCAGCAGCAATCTGAAAAAAATAGCCATAGATGCACGGTCAAGAAAGATGGCCATCTCTGCTTTCTACTTGCTTCCAAGACACTGGTAATCAGGATAGGTTTTGGAATTTGCAGAGACTTGATGTCTATGACCCCTTCATGGGACTGGAATCAGTAAATCTGATGAAGAAACACTAATGACTTAAAGTGGGTTGCAAGACCATACGAGACACTTTATTACACATGTTTTTCATCAAGGAAAAACTCCTTTAAGCCTCCAAGAATCTGAAAGTTAGTCCCTCATCTGTCCAACTGAATAATTTTTGTTTGTACGAGGCTTGAATTTGAAAAATGAGCTTTTCGGTCTTCTACTTACGATTGCTCAGTCTGTTCGGAGTTGCAAATGAAAGTGTCTTTGTATCAAGACAAACACGGGAGGGAGACTGGTAAGGGAGCATCAATCAGTTTCAAAGATTAGAGACTTGGACTTCATTAGTCATGCCACCTCTGTCAAATCCAAAAGCGATATTCATTTCACAAGAATGGATTGATGATATCAACAATGATCGGTAGATCATGTAGAAATCATGTAACCTGCTCAATCTTGAACAAACCAATTCAACAGTTCTGAGGAAAGTAACTGAAAGTATTCCCAAAGAGTTCTCGATGAATGTGTTGGAACGCAAACACAGGCCAATGCTGTAAACGAGAGAACGAGAGAGAGAGAGAGAGAGAGAGAGAGAGATTTCTGAACAGTGCTCTCCTTCAGAAAGTATTCTGAACTGTAGGATAAGCACTTGTCATCGTAGTTTGGCTGAGCATTTGAAAGTAGGGCTAACAAAGAAAACGTTGGCACCATGTTATCCTCAAGCTAATATATTGCATGATCATGAAACCAAAGTATGATCAGGGTGGCAGAAAAGTGCTTATTATCAACCTCACAGTTCTCATGCTGATTCTTGCATAATCCAACATGCACATGGAGGCACAGAACACTTGGAAGATGCACTTAGCAGAAAAACACTATATTTACAAAAGCAGTCAGCTCAGCAGTCTGCGAACCGTAAAACACCATCCGACAGCGTACCAGCTTTTGATTGTTTTCATCATCATCTAGTAGCCACCGTGGATGAATGCATTCAAACGGTCCAACTCCTCCCTATGCTCACTCACCACCGCCCGAACCACATCTCCAATTGACACCATGCCTATCATTTCCTTGCCGTCGATCACTGGGATGTGCCTGATGCGATTGTCTGTAACCAACAAGAACTCATCCCAAGCAACATTAGATCACACATCAAAATAATTTAGCTGTGGAAAAAGTCGATAATGTGGGTATCTTCTAACCTGTCATCAGTTGCATTGCCTTCAGAACTTTGGTGTCAGGTGTGACTGTGATGAGCTTGTTCTGCAAGCACCAGATGATACGAGGAGATAATTTGCCGTTCAAATTACACAAACAGATTCTCAAACAGATAAGGGAATTGGAAGATGGGAAGACCGGAAAAAAAATGGTGGTACAACTTAATACCTCTTCAGTCATGATGTCTCCGACTTTGGTCGACTTGGACGATCTTCCCTGTACTATGATCTTCCTAAGATAATCTGGATCCAGAATTTTGTGTTAGCCAACCATTACGTCAACAATTGCTTTTTATCACATCAATTGCTGCATAAAACATGCAAAACAATTCCTTCTGGAAATAGCTTTCCAGCACTCCAGAACATGCATCATTATACTAGTGCACTGTGGTCCAAAACCAACTTGAACAACCAAACAATTAATCACTGAACACTGACACTAACATTGCAAATTACCGCCTAAACTAACACCGGAGATGGATGGTTGGCCTTCAGGGGTAGTAAACAAATGTACTAAGTTACCAACCGAAATCACACACGGGCAGCAATCAGCATAACTTATCCAATAAGAATGGGTTTAGGACTTTGTGCTAGAAGCTGCACTTTTGCCTAGCAAGTTACTATCAGAGTATCAGTTCTTAAGATTGAACTGACAGAATAAAGTGAAACATGAGTTGAAATTTGCAAACCCCATAACCAGTGGAAAGCAACTCCTGCCATTCCAACAGGGTGGACACAGTGGTTCAAACATTTCCAGGGATTATGAGAGTATATGAAGACATAAAGTAATTTTCAGTAACCTCTCTCTGTGATGATCCCAGCAATCGACTTCTGCTCCCCAGGTTTCACGACAACCAATGCTCCAACATTGTGTTGCGTCATCTGAAATGGATAAGATTTATATACTCATAACATCAAATGCTTTTCATATAACCAAGAGTAGACACAAAAGAACATCAACGTATCTATGACAGGTACACATCCTATGCTCATGCACATCCTGTATCCCGTTGGTGTATTCACTATAAAATGGACAGATCACAGATATCTGAACAAAAGCATATAAAGAAATCCTTTCTGCTGTTCTGCATTTAGTAGAATCCAAGAATGAGATAGTTGGGAATGTAAAGGAAGATGTTGCATACCGATTTCACAGCATCATAAACAGTGTCCTCTGTAGCACACCAGAGCCAGGAGCCATCGGCGCTTTTACCTTTGGCTTTCAAGATGTCTGAAATGGTGGTGCTTTCAAAACCATGCTCTTCCATGCGCGCTGAGGCAACAGACTCGTAGCGAGGAAACAAAAGTGGGCGTGCTACTGGATTCACCAAACGAATGTGTTGCAGGACTGCATTCTTTAGGACACCCCCATGTGACAGCACTTTCTGGATTCCCCCTTGCATTTTGTACCTGTTTCAAACAAATCATTAGAAAAATGAAGTGCGACAATATTGTTCTACGTTCACCTGCTGGATGGCTCTAGCTTTCCAACTAAAAGAACAACGTGCCCCTGGTACACAGTAACTGTCCCAATTTGCCAACTAGGAAATGCAACCAAAAATGCTATCAAATTCTTGGGGAAAATATTTATTAAAAAAAGTGGTTCATTAAGTGATCCATCCTGATTAATCAAACCATTTGTCCAAGATTCGGTTGTTTTCAGAATCATTGTAAAAACTTGTTATTGACAGTTTTGTGGACTTGTGTTCATTCTATTTTCAAAAACAGTCGGCGAACAATTTGGATCACTGTTACAAACTATATCTTTTTTTTCCTCTTCTTTTTCTTTTTTTTTTTTTTTTCTTTCCCAGGTCACAGATCACATAAAGAGAAACTACAAAAGATGCCTTGAGATCATCCCACTGATGAGCCAGCAAAAAAGAGGCAAAAACCATCACTATTATGAGCACAAAACTAGTCTATCTTCATTCTCCTAAACCTTTTTTCTTTTTCTTTTTTTGTCTTTTTATTTGGTTTTTATTTTTATTAAATTTGCGTTATATTTTTATGTATTATTCATCTGTCTCGACAAGGAGTCTAAAACTAAAAAATTATGGCCAAAAGCAAAAAAAAGCTCACCAAAGACGAAAAAATACCAAACATCAGTCTTTTCTTTGTCTAAAGTGTCATTTTACATGAACCTTTTTACCTCCGGCCACATTTTCGTACTTTTCTAATTCCTCTCGTCAATCCAAATTATTAATCCCAAAAAAAGCTACGAAAAGCTCAACAAAAAAGACGAAATGTAAAAAATACCCAAAAAAGAGGTCATTAGACAAAAAGTTTAGGAGATTAGAAGACTTTTCTCAACCACCTCCGTCTAAAAATTCTGAATCATCAACCCAAAAACGTTACAAACATTTATCAATTTTTTTTCTTTCAGAAGTCAACATTTCTCAAATTCCTCAATATCAAATCCAACGAGGCCGCATCAAACAATAATCAAAAACCAAATCCATACACCAATTCACATATATAAGTACGTAAACCTGTAATCATCTCGCGTTATCGACATACGACCACTTCAGATAGATCCATCTTCATATTTCGGAACAAATAACTTGTTATATGTGTTACATGTTCATGTATACGTTCATAGATTCGATGAAATTAGGAGGAGGAGGAGGAGGAGGTTACCTGATCTGAGATCTTCACACAAAGTCCAGTATCAGAGCAAAGAGGAAGAGAGAGAGTGAGAAGAACGAGTGTACACTGGCAAGTGTCTTTATTTACCTCACATATAGACCGGCCTCTCGAATCTCGAGTTTATCCACCAAAATTTTTTTATTACTATTTCTGTCCCAATGTCACCTTTATAAGCTCCTGATCAAAATGAAAAAGGTTAATAATCTCAAGGGGTTAATTTTTTTTTTCCTTAATTTTTTTCTTTAGGCCTTGTTCTTCAATAGATTTTATCAAAATTTAATAAAATTAAGTCCTTGATTTTATCCATTGGTGAGAAAATTGATAAAATCTACAGATTTTATCAACTCTCTTTACCAATAGATAAAATCAAGAGCTTGATTTTATCAAATTTTAATAAAATCTATCGGAGAACTTAGCCTTATTCAAATTTTGTTTGCCTTTATTAGTTCTGTTTTTTTTTTTTTTATCTTACTAATGAGTGCACCATTATATACAAGTGGAGCCCAAGAAATGTATTTTTGTACCTTTAACGAGTGCAATGTTGCACTTTTTAGCATTTTCTTTTCTTTTGTGGAATTATTTATTTGTCTTGACGACAGAGAAATCTAGAAGATAGATAATACTCTCTCCGTCCCAAAAAGAATGTCCAAAATCACTATTCACTACCCTAAAAAAATTATCTATACCTTGCAATTTATAATGCTTTTTGTGATTTTAAAAAACATTGTTTAATAGAATTAAGTGAGATCTATCAATCGAGATCTATATTGCATATATAAATCATTATATGTTGAAAAATATATATATAATATTTTGAGAGGTGTGAACAGTGATTTTGGACATCCTTTTCAGGACGGAGGGAGTATGATCATAATTTTAAAAAAATTCACTGAAGACAAAAATAATTGAAAACGATAGATATTTTAGATTGTATTTTTTCTTCATTCAAATAACTTATTTTGGTCAACAATTGTTTACTTTCTAGATTTCTCTCGTCGAGACGAACTGATAGTTCTTAAAAAATTAATGAAAAAATAACCATGTCAACAAAAATAAAGACAAAAATCAATTTGGCTTAATTATTAAGCGAAAATACCCCTAAGCTTCTTTCCGGTTTTTTAGGAGTCAACAAGGAATTGAACCGTTCTGTTTGGTTATTTTTAATTCGCTTTCGAATCTACATCGATGTTTGGAATATTTCAATTTTTTGAGTTGGTTTAGATCGACAAAATTCTACCGATTGGATAGATTGATATATTACTCTAGTATACACGTATGTGAGAAAATATACTACTCCAATAGTCATTGGAAATTAATTCATCTTTCTCAATGTAGATTTGTTGCAAAATGTCAAACCGTATAGGTCCCCATGATTTGAAAAGTTTATTAGACAATATTTAATTTGCGTTATTGACCTACGTTAAGGATGTTATTGATGAACTCTAGGACGTGAACGATTTTGATCGAGATTGAAAAAGATTCATGAACATCGTAAACCGGATGAAGACTCCTTGTAAAAAGCATATAATGCTACTGGATATGTCGTAGTTATTATGAGAACAAATATCAAGTTAATAATCTTACCCCCCCAAAAAAATCAAGTTGGTCAAGATAATCACGAGATTCTTGTACCTAGGAAAAATTTTGTGCCTAAAATTAGAATGATTCTTGATCCTTAGTTATATTTTGCTTGTTCGGGGTGATTTTGTGGGGAAACGATCCCGACTGAAAAAACAATGGACCGATCGGTTCGGGGTGGTTCGGTTTTTTCGGTTCTTTTCGGTTTACGGTCCGGTGTTAAGATTAAGATGAACAGTTGTGGTTTACTATTTTTTGCGGGGTAAACTTCAGGAAACCGAGATAGGGTGGTTTTCGGTTCAAATAGGGGGTGGTTTCGGGGTAATTCGGTCCAAATCGGAATGATTTTTGGGTATTTCGGTTCGGTTCGGTCTGACAAAAATTCCAAGAAACCGAAACTGAACCGAGATGTATTTCGGTTTTTTCGGTTTGGTTTTTTCCAGGCTGGACCGACCGAACACCGAACCGAATTTTTGGTTTTTTGGTTGATTCGGGGCCCGTCGATTTTTTTTCACCCCTACCAGTCATCAACAGCTTTTTTACTCAAATATGGCTTTAAAAAAAATGAAAAACATTTTCTCTCACATTCTTCTCTCTCTCCACCACGATAACCACCACCGTCTGACCTAACCCTAACCCAGTTGTTTCTCTGTCGCCTGTCACCCACGGTCTGGCGCCGCCGTCAGAGCACACCCAAATCCCGATGAGACTCAGATTGACACAATTCTAGAGACTTAAATCGCAGATCTGAAAACCAACCACCAAATGCGGCTCTTTACACCACCACAACCTTCACTGCTGCTCGCTGATCCTCTGACAGATCTCGACAACCCACCTGCTATCACCGTTGACCACCAATGCTTGTTTCCACCACCTCCATCGTCGCTCACCACCACCTGCTGCCACTGCCGACCACCCAAAACTAGTCGTTTGGTATTTGGGTAAGGATTTGGTTCTCCCCTTGATTTGGGTAAAACTCAATTTGGTATGAGTTTGATGCAAGGACTGAAGGTGGGTTTGGGGGGTTTTTACCCAAATTTTAAATTTGGTTCTGAGTCTGATGTAGGGCTGCAGCTGCTCTAACAATTTTTGATTGAATAAACATAAAAATAAAATAAAATGGCGATTTATGACAAAAAATGCTTACTGTGGATCTAATTTTTCCTGTAGTTGAGATAATTGTTCTTCTATATTACTATGTCTTTTTGCTAAAAGCCAGTCGAAAGAAAGGAAAATTTTCAGGAATGGTGCTATCAAATTTCCCAACCATCATACTCAGTTACCCAAGTTGCGTATTCTATTGAACTAGATTAATTTTTGTCAATTTGGTGAATGTTTTGATTACAAAGGGATAAAGTGGGGTGCATCTAATCCAAATTCCAGGTTTAGAAAAAAGCAAAGAACGTGGGAGGGGGATAACAGTGGAGTGATGACAATGACATTTTGTTTTTTTGTTTTTTTTATTTGAACTGCAAAGGGTGGGAAGTGTCGACTAGCGTAACTACTCCCCATGGGCGTGGTCACTGGAGCTCCCGACCCGCTATGGAATGTTTGGTTGAGTCATAGATACTGTTCGAATAGGACAGGCCGTCACCACAGCACCACCTAAGACTAGTTGGCCAAATGTCGTCCACACAAATCCACACAAATCTCAACAATGACATGGTAGGAATTCGAACATATACACGAGAAGGACAACTAGACTACCACCTCAGTGACGATGACAAATGACATTGGAGTCACGGATAAGATCAGAATAATTTTATATGTGCATAGATCCCCTAAACAAGTGTACAAATGGACGGTCCATGATCAGAGGTCGAGGGATCCACTCCTGTTTTTATATGCTTTTTGTATTTGTTTAATTACTACTAGTCGTTGCAACTTGGTACTATAAGTCAATTCATGTCACACTCAACACCCCCATACTGGAGACATGTCATCGAGAAATTTGGTGTTAGCCCTTGTGATAATGAGTAGTATTTATTTAGTGATCTTGGACAGTGCCACGCAATTATTTAGTTCCCCCTATTGATCCACATTCACGTACGAGTTATAGTCATAACGCCATAAGAATTTGTGACAAGGAGAGATTGTGAAACTACATGGCATGTGTGGATATATCACACAGCCACGTAATGTCCGAGATCCCTCTCTACCGCTCTCTAGTATTAAACGTTCATGGGTTACTCGTATATTGAGTTATGGACTCCATAAGAATTCGTGATGATGAAAGCATTGCGACACCACACAAAAAGCACCCAATAGTATTTTTTTTTAAGCATTGCGACACCACACAAAAAGCACCCAATAGTATTTTTTTTTAATCGCAAAATTATTAAACATTTAAGAAATCCTGACAAATGAAACATTGAGACGGGAGGGCGAGAGGAATCCAACCAAAGGGATCAATAAAAAAAAAAATGAAAAGCCACCCAACTTTGTGTCAATCAAAAGAGCCAAACACCTCAGACACATCAAGCAAACAATCTACCTCATCTCCACTACCCAATAGCTTCTTTTTTTTTATTTTTTTATGATAAGTGATAACCCATTTCATTGACCAGAGAGCTTGGCTTCGTCACTCCATTGAAATATATAAAAGATTAGGCAGATCCCAATCAGCAGAGCTCAGTTTTTGTTTAAAGTACCTATCAGAGATCAGAACTCCACGTTCGTAATTCGATCTGTTATTTTAAAGAAATTATTTAGAATATCAGCTTCACTAATAAATAAATTTGGTTACAGACCCATAGGCACCATTAAAATATGTTCTCAAAAGTTCCGAGCTCAAATCCTCTGTGCCGAAAAACCTCTGTGCTGAGGGGTTTTTCGGCCGTTGGATCACCCATTTAAAAAAAATCACTATCCAACGGCCCAAAACCCCTCAGCACAGAGGCACAGGGATTTTGGGCATAGAAGATCTAGGACAAAAAGTTCCACCTGCGAAAAAAATTCACCCTTTTCAGTCTTAATAATAAAACATTTGCACCAGTGGATTTTTTTTTAATACCTTCCAAGTGACCACTAATTGGGTTGCCCATTGTGTGTTGTAACATCACGCAAATGATATGCAATACTACTTGAAATGAACACCCTTGTCAACAAGAAGAAAAACCCAGAATGTTTCCACATCAATATAAGCAAGCAATACCATGGTCGGCACTCGGGTAACTTAGAATCCAGGCGCCCAGGTCAAACCCAAGCGCCGGGGAATCTGGACAGTAAATCTATGAATGTGAATCGTACCAATTATTGAGATCGCCATATGCACTCTAAATGACAAATTTCTGATGTGAGAGAGAGTGAGAGAGAGAGAGAGAGAGATCAAACTAAAACAAGTGCCTAATCAAGAGGCACCATCAGGGAAACAGCCAGACCGGTAATTTGTTTAGTGTGACAGTGTCTAGTTTCCCACATGTTTCTTCCATCACTAATGGCATTTCATTCACGCTATTTATGCTAAGTAAGCCAAACAATGGTGCAACCGATGTCAATTATAAATAGCTCAATTTCCATTCTAACGAATTCTACAGCCTTGTAGGGGGAAAACAAATAGAAGTTCCATATTGCCGAAGGGAAAAAAAACCTAGAAATCGTTGCAGCAGCTGGGACAGCCCCACAATTAATGACAACTCCATATAAAATACAAAACTGGTTCTTTGATCTGCATCAGAACGGAAAATCAAAACTCAATGCAGTGCAGAGTTGCTTACATTGATGAGCTCTAATCCAACCGAGAAGAGCATTCCAGCCTTCTATCCTATTCTCCAACCGTCAGCCCAAACCCAAATTTGTAGTCTTTCTTCCTGTGATCTATCTGCAAGGTAAAATCATAAAATGTCCAAGACTTGTCAAGAATAGCCACTAAAGCCTCGTCCATTAGATTGGAACAACAGGAAAGTGATTTATAATCATATATAGGAGAAGTAATCCCATTGGGTTAATAGTGAGGAAATTTAATAACATATCTTCCCAAGGTCCTGCATATCCCGTACTTGGGGGTATAAAATACAAACAAGGGATATTAATCTATAGCCGCAAAACTTCTAACCAAACGGAGGCCCCAAAAAGGAAAGGGAAGAGAAGTAGAAAATATAGGATGGAAATTGTGATTCTCACCTCAGCAGAAAGAATAAAATTAAGACCCATACTCAATCGCTCTTCCAATAAAGCAGATGTGCAGCCATTAGAATCAATCTTGCCCCTAAGACGGCACTGCAACAAGAAGATGAAATAAGTCAATGATGACAAGAAGACGAAATAAGTCAATGACGACGATAACTAGTTCTAAATCTATTTAGAATTTATTACCAGCCGCTCCACTAATGTGCTTGGTAATTACCATTAAGGTTAAACATAAGATTTTATTACCACTAACTCCGTTTCAGTTGGCAAGTTTACGTTAATACCCTTAATTATTGTTAACCCATGTTCCTCACGCTTTGGTCCCTTATTGTTACAAGTCTTGATCATTAACACATCCATTGAAGGTCAATAAAAAGTTATACCTCTAATAGATTACCTTATTGCTGTTTGGTGTAAGTAATACTCTCCCGTTCCTAAATAATAGTCTCTTTACCAATTTTCAAATCAATCGAATACTTTAATTTGGTGTGAAAAAATTCAAAAAATGATACACAGAAGTACTTCATTTTTTGATTTGAAAAAATAGCACGACTTTTGGTAGTAGACTATTATTTTGGAACGGAGGGAGTATGTCTTATCATTTTTCGGTTTACACACTTTGTATTAGTGGTTTTAGAGTTTGCACTTTTAAACAGGTCACTTTGGCACTTTGGACATTTAGACCGTACATTTAGGCACTTTGGATTGTACACCAATACCGAGGGCCGTACTTTTAGGCACTTTGGACTGTACATTTAGAATTTAGAATTAGGACCGTACATTTAGAAATTAGACCGTGCATTTAAAATTTATACCGTACATTTAGGTACTTTTAAATTTATAAATAATGTAGAATTTATAACGTACATTTAGAATTTAGACCGTACATTTAAAATTTAGACTGTACATTTAGGTACTTTTAAATTTATAAATAATATAGAATTTAGAACGTATATTTAGAATTTAGATTGTACATTTAGAAATTAGGCCCTACATTTAGAATTTGGTCCGTACATTTAGAATTTAGAATTTGGACCGTACATTTAAAATTTAGACTGTACATTTATTTAGAAATTAGATCGTACATTTAGAATTTAGAATTTGGACCGTACATTTAGAATTTAGACTATACATTTAGTTACTTTTGAATTAATAAATAATGTAGAATTTATAACGTACATTTAGAATTTAGACCGTACATTTAAAATTTAGACTGTACATTTAGGTACTTTTAAATTTATAAATAATGTAGAATTTAAAACGTATATTTAGAATTTAGATTGTACATTTAGAAATTAGACCCTACATTTAGAATTTAGAATTTGGACCGTACATTTAGAATTTAGAATTTGGACCGTACATTTAAAATTTAGACTGTACATTTATTTAGAAATTAGACCGTACATTTAGAATTTAGAATTTGGACCGTACATTTAGAATTTAGACTATACATTTAGTTACTTTTGAATTAATAAATAATGTAGAATTTAGAACATACATTTAGAATTTAGGTTGTACATTTAGACCGTATATTATTTATCTTTTTGGGTTAATTTAATTTCCTAAAAAAAATAACCCTATCTTTTTTACTGTGCATTTAAAATTTACAAAGCAAACAATAGCCAATATTAAGGCACTTTGGACCGTACACCAACACCGAATAAAATTTAAGTTTCAGAATTTAAAATTTAGACTATATATTTAGAATTTAGAATGTACATTTAAAATTTAGAACATGTGTTTATAAGGGCATTGGTACATGGAGTTGGAATTTGGAAGTGTTGAATCGGTCAATGATCAATGATCATTCCGCATTCCCGTGTTGATGATCCACGTGTAACACTTGCTAAAACACTATACACGTGTGTGATGGAGGGATAATTTGGTCAGAATTTATGGAGCCGGAGTAAAGCATGCATTTTTGGAGCGGCTTGGAGTTGGTGGGAAATCAACTCCAAAATATGGAGCGGCCGGTAAATTACTCATCTATTTACTTGCACACCAAAAAAATAAAAACAGAATCTCGGCTACACACAGCCTCAACATTTCCAGCATAAACTAACAACTACAATACCAGTTGTGAGAACCCATCTTGGCAAGTAAGTCCCACATCGGGCAAATTTGAGAAATAGATGTGGAATATAAGGAAACGCCCACCGGCTACTGTATAACTTGAGGTTAACCTTTTGAGCCACGTGGTCAAGCTAAGAGTTAGCAGGTCAGGTGGGGCGGGTCGTTACAAGTGGTATCAAAGCATAACCACGGTCTACATGGTGGAGGCTACCTCTAGAATCTGCATGAGCCACCTCTTGAATCCCGGAGTTGAAACAAAGTGTTATGCAAAACTATGTGCTACACCATGGCCACCGCAGTAAGGTTGCTAGGCCAAGGCAACGAGGACATTGCATCACAAGGTGGGAAGATTGTGAGAACCCATCTTGGCAAGTAAGTCCCACATCAAGCAAATTTGAGAAATAGATGTGGAATATAAGGAAACGTCCACTGGCTACTGTATAACTTCAGGTTAACCTTTTGAGCCACGTGGTCAGGCTAAGAGTTAGCAGGTCAACTGGGGCGGGTTGTTACACCAGTACCTACGCAATCCGGCTATGGGCGGGGGAGGACTGGAGACAGACTTAAACTTTGGCAATATAGGCATAAAGTGGTTGCTCAGAAAGTTATACAATTGAAATAGTGCCCCCTATGACTCCAATAATCGAGAAACTCAAGTCTCAAGGGGATTTAAACCATGGAACCATGCCCCCAAAATCATAGGCATTAGAGAGGGCAGTTCCAGAGACTCCATGTTCAAAAGCACAAGAGACTCCATAAAATCATGGCAATAGATCTTTCAATTGATTTGTAAACCGACAACTTTCTCCACTACTTGCATAATAAAGTTAAGCAACTAAGAGAAAACTGGATGCACAAATCTTTGGGACCGCATAAGAATTATGCATGATAAATCTACAAGAACGACCAATACAATATGGTTTCAATTTGAAGTCAACAGGATCTCGATTTGAAGTAAAAAAACAAATATCAGCAATATACCGATTAAAGCTATTTCCATGTAGTAATCATCTCGATGCATCTGTTAATCTATTCCACCACGGCGAATAAGATGCCATCTACTGCATACAGAATCTTTCTGTTTACTACCTTGTTCCATTTGGGGTTTTCTAACAAGATAGACAATGATAAGGGATTTTCTGTGGGAAGTGGAAAAGGCAAGAAGGATCATTTGTTAATTGGGGTATTGTTTAGTTAGGGCGATTGGGGTATTGTTCAAATAGGGAGACAATTATGGAGAAGATAATGTTGCTTGGTAAGTGGTTTTGGAGATCCCCAACAGGAAACTGAGAATTTATGGTAAGTGTAAACTAAAATAATTGAAAAATAGCAAGGGTTAGTTTTTATATCTAGTAGTCCTTCAGGAGTAAATTCACGTTTTCTAAATAGAGAAGGTTTGAGCCAATAATGGAATATACAGAATTGCATAAACGAAAGATGCGCTCAAGAAGAATTCTCAACCAAAGTAGTAGAAATTTGCAATCACATAAGTCACCTGACGGAGAATGTAATCATAGCCAAAGCTGGATGTGACATCTCTTGACAGGTAATTGTACATGAATTCAGATGCCAAAGAAACCTGAATGAAACAAAACAGATTGATAAATGGGCATCAATAACAAAAACAAGAAATCAGTCAACCATCTAACCTTCTCAGATACTTTTTGAACATAGCTCAAAGCAATCATTCCAGTGCTTGCAACTTGCACAGTGGAAACCTGCGGCAAAAACGTGAATTATGCTTCACTACATCAAGATTCCCCTGGGTTGAAGCTAACCAAAACCCCAACCTTAATCACTAGTCGCACAAAAAAGCAAAAAGCAATGAAAGAAATTTAAAAAAAAAAAAAAAAAAAGGACGGACCAAGAAAGACCTAGTGGTACAAGCAAGTAGGCAAAACTGATTTTTAGATCCTGAGACCAAAAAATTAAAATGAAACACACACTCATCAAATAGCAGTCTAAAAGGTAATGTGTCTACTGTACAAATAAACACAGGCAGAAAAGAAAAGAATGAGCTGAGAACTTCCAGAAGATTTATACAACTAGAGTTTCGTAGAATACAAGAAATAGCACAAATTAGGTTCATGCACTGCACAAATGGATTAATTCCAGTGCAGATTAAATATTTTTATCTTTCAGGTCTAATGAGATGATTAGGATACCTCAACCATTGGGTAGGAAACTATGAATCACAACAATAAACATGCATGGATGATCATTCCACCATGGGCAGGAAAAACCCAAATCACCAAAAAATGATGCCTTGTTAACTGCTATCAATTTGGCACTCAAACAGAAATATTAAGGATAGGAAAATGACGCTTGGTCCAGAGGAGTAAATCTGTAAAAGCAATAGAGAATAAGTAAATGACACTTAGTCGAGAGAACAGCCTGGGAGAAACTGTAAAAGTAATATAGAGTCAAGATTGCATCTGAAAGCTGATCCAACATTCTTCAGGTTGGTCCAAACAAAGCCCCAGAGCATAATGGGGGAACATTCCTTACAAAATCCCATTGTGTCTGGCAACGAGTGCATATGTACACTTTACATTAAAAGCTAGCTTACACATTAGAATGCACTCCAGTCCAACTTCCACAACATTGGATGTTACATAGCTAACAATCTTATGCCTTTTGGAAAATTGACAAGTCAGGGGAAGAAAAGAAAAACAAATAAGATACATGACAGAAAGGATGGGTAGAAAAATCAGTCAAACTCAAACTCTCTTGAGCATTTTGAGACACAGAAACCTTGCATAATCAGGCAGTACCATGAGACACAGGAGGAAAGTGATCTTACTGATCACTATGATTTGCCATTACACGACAACGCAAATTGAGATGAGAAAACACATGAAATAGCTATAGCATGACAATCAGGCATTTAGTACCATCTTATCTGTGTTGTATCGAGCAGCATATCCAATACCCGACTTCCTGTGCTGACCAGTCCAAAATACTTCACCACCCAAAGATAAATGTGGGGTCACACTCTGCAAACAAACCAAAAAAAAAAACTCTTAATACTAAGAGATGGGACTAAAACCATACAGGAAATGGCATTGATTTCCCTTGGAGATCATGAGTGAGGGCTGCAATTTTCAATAGACTATCCATCTGATAATATGGACATCCCTACCGTCAAAATAGTAGGAAAAAAAAATGGCATAAAAAGGTAATCGAGAGTTATGAAAGAACATAGAATGTTTCACATTAAGGCATTTATAATATCATTCCTCCTACTACTTCACATGACTAGCAGATTTCCATTATCATCAAATTCAATAAGAATGTTCCACAGAATCTGGTCCAAAGAATGTTCCACATAAAGGCATTTATAATATCATTCCTCTTACTACTTCACATGAATAGCAGATTTCCATTATCATCAAATTCAATAAGAATTTGGGTATGTATTTCCCTTTCTCAACTATCTTCGTTCTAGAGTGTGCATGGAGATGAGAAAGGCTTTGTAGAGCAGGGGAAAAGGCTTTATCACACCAAAATCATGAAGTAGACATTATGCCTACATCAGCCATGTATCCAACTCAGATTTCTAAGCAAAAGAAAAAAGAGACAACTCTTAGTCATAATGCCTATAAGTGAAGGCCTGCATAGTCTGAATCATTATATATCGCACAGTTTAGAGGTTGGGTGTCTTTATATATGCATGAACACGGGTTAAGTAATACTACATGCCTGGGGCGTAGAGTTTACCTGTATGTAACTGGCTCCAAATAAGGCACCATTCCCAAGTTGAAATTGAGTCCTATAGTCTTTGCCCTGTATGTATAAAATAAATCAAGACTATCCACAGCATTACAACTGAATAAAGTAATGAACCAAAGCCTTCGTCACTAACATAACGATATTGCATTGATGTTAACCATTGATGTTAACAAGGACGAGAGAATTGACCTTGTAATCAAAATTGAACATGCCATGAGACATATGTGGCTCGTTTGTAAGCTGGAGAAAGAAGCATGAGAAAGTTACTTCACTAGCTTACTGGGTATTAACACGTCATAAGCACAACAGAACTAGGGAAAAAAAACAGAACAGGGTCCAATAGATACTTGCTTGAGCATTTGCCTTCAGAGTTAAGTTTTCAGACAGATCACACTTCACTCGTGCATTTAGCCTACCATCTGTCATTATTCTCCCGAAAAGCATTAACTGTGGACAACATCCAATGATCTTCTGGTTAGATACATATTCATTCAAATACATTGGTTTCAGCATTTACGTACCTTTGGATCTATGAAGTTAGCACCGAATTCATAGTGAGCAGTTGGAATCTTAATGGTCTCAGGAGACTGAGAAGGAATCTCAGTAGGTCCCATGAATACACTGATGAGTGGTGGAAACGAGCCATAAAACAACAAAATCAATACACAAGGAAAAGGAGACGGAATTAATAACTGCATTAAAAATATTACCAAGTATTACACATGTGTATCTGTACATATAGGTGGGTTTGCATGTGCATAAATATTGAACTTTAATTGAAATGCGAAGCCACCTGTGACTTAGCGAGAATCTAGGACTGAGTCCTTTGGTAAAATCAAAGCGCATCCCCTCAAACAGTTCTGGCTTTAAGGACACTGCAAAAGCATTTTACGACATTAAATACCATCCAATGTTCGTTTCCCTCAAGAAATGCAATTGTTCTACTCACAAATTTTGACCATAACCCCCCTAGTCTGAGGTATGAACCCATAAATGAGAATTCACAATCTAGTAGCTCAATGAATTATCACAAACCTAGCTGCTTTTCATTTTAGCCAAACTGTCCCAACCAGAAGTTCTTCCCCAACCCTCATCCAAGAAGATCACACGTAGCTCGCTTCCTTCACTTTAAATGCGTGCACATGCATTATACTCCTATCTAGTAGTATTACAAAGGGGACAACCCTCTTCATGTGAACAGTGGTTATGAAGCGAGCTCCCCCTTGTAATTTCCTAGACTGCCATATTAATTACTCAAAGAAACCGCCAATTAGAGAAGAACAAAACTGACATCCTAGTTTTCTTCTCCCCTTGTTTTTTTTCACATCTCAGATTTCACATCGGATTAATCTCGATTCAAGATTCTTCCCTTTTCCTCTTTTGCATAATACAATTTGCCTACGCATTGCATGTGCCCAGGCATCTAGCACGTCCATATCCATATATATGTACAGTAGGCATTCTTTCTCTTAAGAAGATACTCAACAGCAGATGAATGATTAAAACTTTTGATTTCCAAAACAACATGCACATTTGGAATTAGGGTTTTACACGCAAGCAGTTTTATAAGTCATACATTCTAGATAAGGTTTTTTACTTCTACCAATTGCCATCATACACAGCCAATCAAGAGTAAAGGTAAATAGCAAAAACCCAAAACGGTGACGTAATTGATCGATTGAATGGACTTACTGAGAGCTTCGCGTTGAATTTCTTCGTAGGGAATTGGGCAAGGCAGGTTAAGGTAATCGACTTTTTCCGGCTGGACCACAGCCGGCGGCGGAGCGGCCGTGGGAGGGACGAGTGTGGCCATTGCAAGCTCCTGTTTCGATCCGGTACGAACCGGGTTGAAGTTCGAATACTCAGAAAGAAGAAGAAGAAGTGAGACTAATTCTTCTTCCTCTTCTTCTTCGACTGATGCGGCTAGAGAGAGAGTAGCTGTTTACTGGTTTCTTTGCAGGCAGCTGAAACCAATGCAAAAACCCTGCCCCAAATGTCGAAAATCCCAGGGGGCCTGTTTGGTTAAAGCCCAACTCGTTACCTCTTTTGAGCATTAAATTTGACAGCTTTTAGGGACCGATTAGCCCAATAATGATTAACAGAAATCAGTCTTTTTTTTCTTCGCTTATTAAGCGAACCATAAAAGTGTTTTTTACTGTTAAAAATATTCTTTGACTAGTAACAGTGTATATACCTTTGTCAGTAATAGTGCATTTTTATTATACGTCCATTAAGCATATAGTAGAATTTTCCAACAGTGCGAGCAAGTTTGTAATCCAAAATTAAAATTTGCAATCGACAATATTCACTCTTCGGTCAAATTTAACATCAAATATTAACAATGCAATTTTTAATATAATTCTGGCATCAAATTTTATAATTGCCAAACTTATTGCGTCATCTTTTAAAGTGTGAGAAGATGATTGGAGATAAAAGATAAATAAATAACGTTTTTTAAAAATGATATTGCGCTAGTGGAATAATCTTGTACTCCCGCCATCCCTCTTTTTCTTTTCTTTTTTTTTTTCCGACGTTTTGACCTGCAATGTTCCAAATTGTTTGTTCATGTTAGAAAGTTCAAGAGTAATTTTCAATGAAGGAAAATTTTAAAATTAGCTCACTAAACTGTCGTTGAGGTTTAAAAAGCGTATTGGAAATGTGAAAAGTGTATAGGAATATATAAAAATGTATACTAGAGTGAGTGCGCCGGGGGTCCCTTCTTCTTGCCTTATAATTTGTCCCCCTTCTTCTTGCCTTATAATTTGTCTAGTGAGTTGTTTCTATGAAAATACCATTTTACTCTTCTCTTTTGATTTTAATGTGATGGGTGCATATTTGAATTGGATGGCATTTTTTGAAACTTTGGACTTGGACGGTACTTGTACCATCTTGACGAGTGGAGTTTTGTTCACCCTCTTTAAAAGAGGGTGAACAAAACCCCCTCTTCTATTGGTTGAAATGATATGGATCCCACCACAAAGTGATGTCGTGCTTACCAAAAAATGTATTGCAAGGGTAAGTATGACATCACTTTGTGTAGGCCCCACATCATTTCAACCAATAAGATAGAGAGTTTTATTCACCCTCTTTTAGGGAGGCTGAACAAAATTGCTCTCCATTTTTACACCAATAAATGTGCTTGCTCTAAAGATGTACTCGGAAAATCATTCACTGGTGCAGAGGTTGTATCTGTCATATATTTTTGCGGTGAGGTGAGGACTTAGGACACACTGAATACCTTGTAGGTTTAGTATATGCTAATGGACCAGGACTTGTAGTGCGCAAAATGCATTATACGGTTTAGTGCACAACATCCAACTGTCCATTTCGATAATACACGGCTCGGATTTAATCAAAACTATAAACGGTCAAATTGAATTTGAGACGTTCATTGCAAAAAACGAATGATCAAAGGATGTACTATACATTGTAGTGCGTTTTGTGCACTACACCATCCCTGATTTGTGGGGTTTGACATTAACAACACTCTTTGTATGGAGTACTGCCAATCTGTCATGCAAGTACCTTTTGAGGTTCTGGACATGGAAATGTTTTGATATAGAAACAGTGTACATGAACTAACCCAAAAAACTATTAGTAGTTTCCTCGATCTTAGGGGAAGTGAAGCATATCTGACATTTGTGTTATTTACTTGACTCCATTACCACAGTGTGAGGAGCATCTCCAGCTGCCTCGTTGCATTTGAGATTACGGCAAACTGCCGAGCTAAAAGCCCAAAAGTAGTTCGCGTTAGCCTCGCCTCTACCATCGTCACTTCCCCTTTTGTTGCAGTAATTTGTCACGCCCAACGAGTCACTGTAACACTCGATGCCCGCTGTCCTCCTAGTCGGCGTGATTCCCTGGCGAGGTTGTCACACATGAGTCTGGAAAAAAGAGTTAAACTTATAAGGTATTCGGTGTGTCCCAACTCCTTGAGGGTTAACAAGGCCGTAACCAATTAGTTCAACTAATCAATTCTCAGCGAGGGTTCCGTTCAGTTAATTGATTTCCCAGCGAGGGTTCCTCACAACATCGGCGACTTGACTCACAGTCCACAATGAGTAAATCAACATATTATTATTAATTTTTGTTTACATCAGAATGAGTGAATCAATTTGTTGTTTGAATCAGTGAGCCGGTGAGTTAATTCTGTCAACTGTTTGTCGTTGTAAATTAATCTCTAGCAAGGGTTCCTTGAGATGAACTGGCTGTTAGGTGTTTGTTTGTTTTTGTTTTCGTTTTTTATTTTTATTTTATATCAAGTGGGGTATTGAATAGTCATTTTGGTTATGATGTTGGGTGCTCGTGTTTTTCACAAAATAGCTAAAATAGAATTTTGTGTTTTGAGGAGGCAAAATGGTTAGGGATTGTCAGAGATGCTCTTATACCACACTCTCGGCGAACTTAATTCCCGGTCCAATATTTCTTCGGACCAACATTGCTATGGGTACACCATTTAGTGTAGTACACCAAATGTACAAGTGAGATCCAAACCCATTTTGAGGGCTCACACTAATTATCGGAATCGCTTAATTTACTAAAAATATTGTTTTAAATGCCTCTATTTAAAATTAACTCATTCAGATGATGGTAAAGACTTGATCGATTCATTCATTTCACCCCCTCCCCTGTGCAAAATTTATAGAGGAGAATCAACGTAAAGGCTCAAAATGACACACAAGGTGGTGTGCAACTAGTACCCGTAGTATTTGTGGACTAGCAAGTCCACCTTCACACCCCATTGTGTGGGATATACGTTAGAGTCTCATATGAATGATCGGAGTCACTCAATTTGTTTAGAATTTTTTTTAAGGGTTTCTGAAAAAAAAAAAAAAGCTTAGTCAGATATCGGTAAAGCCTTGATTAGTTTGTTAAAATTTTGGTCCGTACGATTCAAGAAATGAAACTTGAATGAATCAATCGAGCCTTTACTGGTATTCTATTGAGCTGATTTTTCAAAGACTCTTTAAAAAATATTTTAAACAAATTGAGCGGCTCCGATCACTCTTGTTAAATTTTGATATAGGTCTCACACAATGGGGTGTGAGCGAGGCGTGAGTGGGAGGGCGTGCAGAACCCGGCGGTGCTGTGCACCTCTTGTCGTCTGATCATGTTTTGGATGGCTCGAATGCGTCCAGAAATTTTAATTTATTTTTATCAATAAAAAATCAAAGTACACCCAAACCGTTTCAAATACTATCGGACGGCCCGCAGAACCGTGCACAGCACCCCGGATTGGGGCGAGTTATTGTTGTTGGACCCCACGATAATCGAACCACTTTCTCTCTCACGTCATATCAAAGCACTACTGTACCAGCTTCGTTAACACTCTTCAATCAACGTGACGAAGTCGGTCGACAGAAAACAGTCGTCCTCTCCATCCGAACACGGTAGGATTGCATCGACTCTCTTTCACTCGTATCTCTTTTTTATTTCGTCATTGATTTCCAACTTCATTATACTGGTATCACTGCATGTGTTGGGTTTGTCTTACATAGATCCCCAGATTTTTTACGCCTTCGTTCGGATGATCACTGAAACGAATTAGGTTGCTTCTGTTTGATTGAAATTTATTGAACTGGAAAGACTTACATGTTTCTTTGATTATGCACAAATTATTGTTTTCTAGGTTGTTTGTGTTTCCTATGCGTCCCCACTAAGGAGCATTATTGTTTTCCAGTTATGTATGTGCACAAAATTATGTTTATTCATCATATTTGCTATAGTAATTTGTTTAGTTTATTGGTTGTCTTCTTTTCCTCTGCGTTTGTATACCTGAACTCCGGTTGTGAATCGGATTGCTTATGTCTGTGGGTGTAATTATTTTTGTGGATTTTACATGAATGGAAGCAGGAACCTTCGTTTGAATTAGAAAAGTAGATGACCCATTCTTGGAAAAGCATAACAGGTGATTTTATTTGATTTGTTGAGCAAAAAAAAAAAAACTGTAATGCGGTACACACACATGCTATAACGGTCATGCTTTAGATTCATTTATCCAGAGGTAGGAGGATGTTTGTTGGTTATTAAGATTGCTTGATTTCATAGAATATTCCCCATGAACTCAAATCAAGTACCCCAGCCCTTGGAAACCCAGGGGTACAAGCACTTGAGCTAAGAATTAAGTGGTTCTTCCTTACAGCTTTTTAGTATTATCTAAATGTTGGGAGCGTATTATCATTTGCCTTTGGGCAAAACAAATTCTTTGGTGCCTCAGTTGTATTTTCTTGGATGAAACCCGGGAATGCTTCCAATTCATGGCTTGCACACCACCTCCACAGGGGTGGCGTGCATGGGTTCGCCAACGTAATGAGAATTATCGTTCTTTTAGTGACAATGAACCCTTCCCCAAACTATAGACAGCCAGAGCTGGGACTCACAAGGCAATTTTACCCTGCCGAACTGTTCTAATCTGCTCCACTTTCCTTCTCCTAAATTGTATGTCAACCCGCTTACTCACTTTGGTTTTGCCGTGCAGTTGAATGATTGCATAAATTGGCCGGTCAGTTTTTCTTTTGGTTATATCTGGACTATCTGGTTGTAAGGTTTCCTTTACTGTCTTCAGAGTCTTGAATTTCTGTGCACATTTGCCTCTAACTACAACGTTTAATAAATCCACATGGCAGGCGGTGAAGGATTGAAAAATAGCAAATGAATCAGTTTGCAAATGCATTTTCCTTGCTTCAAGTGGATGTTGCAGATGACAGAGAAGAGACAACTACTGTAGTACCTACTGTTCATCAAGAAAATGCTAATGAAAGAGGTTAAACTGCTCATTAATCTGCTATCTTTATCCATTTTCTTCGAGTGCTAATGCATCAATGATACTTCCTTATGTATTAGAACTCAGATCAACTCAACTTTCTACGAGATTGATTTCTGGTGTCTAAGCTGGCCTTCAAATTGTTATTGAGCTAGACCTTTGATGGACATTGTGGTTAGAATGGTGGCATGTTGTTCTAGTGTAGTAATGTGTCTTGGGAAAATCTGATCCACAGCTATGGTCTCCATAAAATGTTGATCTGTAATACCGGTTGGGGATGAATCCTTAAGATTTTTAATTTTTGTTTTGCTTATCATAACTCTTGCCAACTAACTCCTTATTTCTGTTTTCTGTTTTAAGTGTATACTGACTCTACTTGATAGCAACTAAAGTATATTCATGTTGCAGGTAAGGCCAAGAAAAAGGGTGACAGTTCAGGAGAGACGATAGTCACCAAGAGTGACAACGGGTATCAACAACACCTAGAAATGGCTTCAGGAGAGTACAAGTTGCCGCTCGTTTGGATTGATTTGGAAATGACAGGTATGCATTGTTCTAATTCATTCAAAGGGCCCTCAGTCCCTTGTCCGGGGCAAGAAAAGAGAATTCTTGTATGAAATATTTGGTTTACAAAATGTGTAAAATGGTCAGTGGAGTGAATGGCAGTATATTGCCTGAAATTGATCCGACATGTCAAAATTGTAAAGAAGTATGGGTCCTCTTTGGATACAACAGATAAACTCTTCCTAGTGGATTTGATTTCTAATATTTCCCAAATGGCCCAAAAACCTATCTTTTTGGATGAATAGGAAAGAAAAACAGACTAAACACTCTTCTCTAGACCCCCTGCATTTTATCATCCACGATCCACCTATGGCATAGCTTTCTGCAGCACTTGCATGTCCTTCTCAGCTTGGACCCCGAGATTGGCCAAAATGTCTGCACGACCATTTGGCTTCCTTGGAAAAGGTCTGCCAAATCCTATTTGAGCCTGAATAAGATTCTTCTTAAAAGTTCAATTACATCACTGGACTCAGAACTCAGAAGCTCACAGGAGAATTACAACCCATGTCTAGAAATACACAATATTGACTAAATACCATCAACATACAAAACAGTAGTAAATTTATTACCAAGCCTGATTGGTAGTTATACTAATTAAACATAAAGTAAGACTCCAACAATACAAGAAACATGACTATAACTGGTTCTTATAATATTGTGCCTTAAAATTATTCCCACTTAAATTGCTATGCTTTTCTTGCTTAGAAATGTTCTCATACCCGGCTGTTCTTTGCATTCATATTGGCCGTTATATAGTTGGATAATTATATTGCTTTTTTTACCTACACAGGTCTAAATGTGGAAGTTGACAGAATATTGGAGATTGCTTGTGTAGTTACAGATGGAAATTTGTCCAAATCTATTGAGGTATACTCTGTGTGTGTGTGTGTGTGCGTGCGGGCACCATGATTCCAAAGAACTGGTGTTGATCGGTTCTATGTTTATTGCATCATTTTTTTTATAGGTTTTTATTCTTTTCCAATTTCCTGATGTCTATTTCCCTATGTTGCCGTTCCCAACCTTTCTCATCATGACGGTGATGGTGAATCATACTGTGAATACTGGAGACTTGAGGCGGATGCGGTAAAAATTGAGACAAATTGGACGTGGTCTCAAAATTGGCTCAAACAATTGATAGCAAAAAGTTTTTAAGTCCGGTAGGAATGAACACATTGCAAAAATGGGAGAACACATATAAGTTTTATACATTCATAGAGTTTCATTTATATTTTGCATGCACGGCTGTGTACCCGTGCCTTTATTACTAGAGGCTCCATGTCGAACATTTTGTATCTATGTTGACATTCAACACCGTTGTTGAAATCAAAGATGTTTAGTTATCATATGTGCCCACGCATATGCTAACAGTTCAATGAGTTTTAAGGAGGTGATCATGGCCCTGTTCGGTTTGAGGTTTGACATCATCATTTCCCTCATTTCTCTCTCTATCCCTCTCCACTTATTACACCTGCTTACATCATCAAAACTAAACTAAACTACAAACACAACACAGCCAATATATTCACAATTAGTTTTGTCCTGAGATATGACCCTTATTCGTCAGTGGACTCAGTACCGTATGCTTCTCTGTGATGTATAATACTTCTTTCAGCTTGACTTGAGGCAAACTTCAGATGCATGTCTTGTATGAAATCAGGGAAAGTTGTATTAAAGTAAGTCAAATTCATGGTTCCAGTTTCTGGATTAGTATTCTGTTTTTATCAATTAATTTCATCACTTTAGCAGTTAATTCTCATGGCTTGAACCTTGATGTGTTCTCCCACTTGTTTGTGTTACTAGATCTGATGCATGAAAACCCATTAACGGCAGCCTCTGAAGTGATTCTCCTTTTATCACAAACTGAATCTTTCTGTACGCTATTCAGGGTCCTGATTTGGTAATCTGTCAAAGTAAGGAATGTTTGGATAGGATGGGAGAATGGTGTCAAACTCATCATGCAGCAAGTGGTAAGCAATATGGAAATCTTAGACTACAAGTGCTGTTGCTGTCACTGTCACCTTGATGATATGCTATATAATGTCCTGCCATTAAGTTTCTTTTCATGCATATAGGTGCGTATAATATTGGTCTTCTTGCCTTTGGGAGGCTTGTGTAAGCGTTATCATTTTAATTTGAACTCAGGGTTGACAGAAAAGGTTCTCCAAAGTACGATTAGTGAACAGGAAGCTGAAAAGCAGGTAATCTTTTTAGTTGCTAGCCTTTCTTCTTGGCTGTGTCTTGTACTGGTATGGCTTAAAGTTAATGATATTTGGGAATGGGCTGATTCTTACGTGTAGAAATGCATGATGTGTACTACAGTACTTCAATATGAGATCAAAGAATCTATCATTTATGGTAAGTGTAGTGTGAGCTGTTCAATGGCACTATGGGATAGTATCTACTGCATGACGTTGCGGCATTTATAGAACAATGCTCGGATAAGTTGGTTTGCAAACTCTTCTTTTGGGCTACCAAGTGGGTTATATCCTATTTGGTCCGCTTGATCCACTATTATGAACTTTCGGGAAGCAGCATGTGATGCACTTCTAATTGTCTCCTTCTTCGCTAATGCAGATGCCAGCATGCAACAGATTGACACGAACGATAGCCTTGAAATAGTATAACTTTCCCAGCAAGGAAGTTGACAAGATATAATATCACATTATCATATCTTCATTCTCGTAGTTGTCTATGTAACGATTATTTATACGTGGCATGTCATTTCTTTAAATTCAAAAGCTATTCTAGAGAGCGAAATTTCTAGAATCCACATGAACAACCAAGGGTTTAAAAAGCCGAACCGAATTGATTTAGACACAGGGCTTAGTTTGGTTTGGGTTGGTTACCATTCACATAACCTGGATGACTAATGACTATGCTTGATATTATACATCTTTTGCAGCTTGGTTTTCAATTCCTATGTTGAATCTAACCTTCGCTGACATGTTTTCCCTCTTTCTAGGTTATTGAATTTGTAAAGAGATACGTAGGCACGTATACACCTCTTCTTGCTGGAAATTCAGTGTACACAGACTTTATGTTTTTGAAGGTAGGAGGGTTTCTTTCTATGTTACATTGTAGCAATTTTATCTTGGTAACTGATAAGTGTGTTCAGTGTTCTAAAGTCAGCCGCATAGGCCGACTAGTCCCCCCCTAGTCGCTAGGCGGTGGTCCAACGCCTAGATTAGTAAGCTGACTAGTCAGAGCCTAGTCCCCACCTAGGGCGCTAGGCGGCTGACTAGTCAGAGCCTAGGCCTTAGGTGCTCCTTCTCCACCCGACTAGCCCCTAGCGAGTTTGAGAACATTGAGTGTGTTTTTCCTTGGTTCACTGAAAACGTTTTTATTTGTCCTCATAATTCCCGAGGGTCTGCCATTTCTCTTAAGTACCACATAAAGAAACATATTTTATTAGTAGCCATTCTGATTAATAACCATGCTCTGTTGATGTGGAGAAAAGAAACCAGGACTCTGTTTTCACTATCTTCAAATGAGAAAGAGGGGTTTACTTTTCCATCTAATTAGTAGCCACTCTAACATATGTTTCTTACTGAGAATTTTGAACATATTTTTGACATTATCATGATTTCCTCCTAATGCCTTCTTGGTAGTGAGCAAACTTGTACAGTAGGAGTATCAAGTTACTATGGTATTACCTACTTTGTGCCTTGGTAGTTGTTTGTCATTACCTACTTTGTGCCTTGGTAGTTGTTTGTCATTTCTCCTCTCAAATACAATTCGACATTCCCTAAATTTCCTTTTTTGCAGAAGTATATGCCAGATTTGGCCAGTCTTTTCTATCATGTAATTGTTGACGTTAGCAGTGTCAGGGCTCTGTGCGTTCGGTGGTACCCTAAAGGTAATAGAGTTTTAATTTCCTTATCGAGTTCAAATGTGTATTTCCTTCTCTATTTCATGTTGTATCTTTGTGAAAATGTCCGTCTATTTGAATTCTGTAGGTCAGTCCTCCAAACTTCATAAGCTCTTCTATTGTCGGGATTTCTTGTTACCAAAGTGAGATAACTTTGACTGTATTTGTTGTAGCTTCTGACAATTTCGCTTTGTTTCGTGTTCAACCGCGGTGACTTTTTGCTAGAAAACAGGAAGGCTCCTGCAAAGGAAAACAAACATAGAGCAATGGATGACATCTGGGAAAGCATAGCTGAACTGAAATACCTCAAGGAGAACATTTTCAAACCGTCAAAGCAAAAGAAGTGACACCAAATGAAAATGCTGCGGATTTCTGGTTGAAGTACAGTTCTGAGTCTTCTGACCTCATTACCAACCCAAAACTATAACGGTTATCAAACTTGCCCGGAATGCTATAGGTCTGGCCACTCGTGTGAAATGTTGTATGGCGGTTGGATCATATAACTTTATTATGGGATCTAATTGGTACTTATCTGAGACCATGTAGTGTATCGTCTTCTTGTTTATCAAGTCAATTATCAAATGCAGATTGCCTGGTTCTTCGAAAAGTGCTTTAAATTTCAGTTTCCACTTTTCGTTGTTTAACAGTGACGATGAATATCTGGGCATCATTTCCACACGAGTCAATCTTTGTGCAGGATTGTTGGGTGTCCGTTGCAGCATAGACCAGGGAAGGTAAAAGTATCATTCTACCTTTTTTTCCAGTTTTTCTTTTTAAAAGACGACACCGTTAAAAATAGAGGATCGCTTGATCTTTTGTGCAAGTTAGCAGGAAACCACGGATTACAACAAGGGAAAATTTAAAAAAAAAAACCTGAACTTTCTGACAATTCGCAAAAAAACACATAGACTTCGGCCGTCAGCAAAACCACACCCAAACTCTATATTCCGTCAACAAAAAAACCCCTATCGTCCCATTCCGTCACATTTTTAACAGAGGAGACCTAACGGATGGACTTAACAGTGGTTTTAAACGTTGGGGTTCCGTTAAGTGCTCAAAACGACGTCGTTTAGGGTGGAACCAAAAAAAAAAAAACCCTCCCTCTCTCTCTCTCTCTAATTGAAAAAACAAAAAACAGAGCACCCTCTTTCTCTCCAATTGTATGCCCTCTCTCATCTCATCCTCTCCTCTCCTCTTCTCTCTCTCTCTCTCCAATTGAAAAAACAGAGCACCCAACCGATTCAAAAAAAAAAAAAAGATTCAGATTAATTAGTTTTTTCCAAACTCTGTTTTCATCAATTTCGTTGGAAGAACATCGAGCCAAATGGATGTGAAGTGGGTTAAGGATCAGATCGAGCCAAACGGACTCCGTACGCATGATAATATTCTTCGAAAGGGGATTAACCCCCGTACTTGCGCTGAGGATTTCACATTGTATAAGTCCGAACATGAGCACCAATAATTTCCACATTCTTGATTTTATTTGGTCCCCAAAAAATATGTACATAGAAAAAGAACAAAATAAGGGTTTAGGAATCTTATCCTTAGATATCTTCGGTCTATAATATCATGTGTGAAAGGAATGGGATGATCTTCCAGCAAAACGCTATGGACCTTTGCTCTCTTGCTTCCGTTTCTTTCAATTAGGTTGTTCACTGTAGAACTCTTCTTGGAGTAAATCTTTCACCCCTAGTGCAATCGACAGCCGTAAAACTCTTCACCAAATTGATGAAAACAGAGTTTCAGAAAAAATTAATTAATCTGAACTTTTTGGTTTTGTTTTTGTTTTTTTAAAATTGGTTGGGTGCTATGTTTTTTCAATTGGAAAGAGAGAGGGAGTGCTCTGTTTTCTGTTTTTGGGGCGGAACCCCAATGTCCAAAACAATCTGTTAAGTCTCCTCTGTTAAAAACGTGACGGAATGGGACGGCATGAGTTTTTTTGTTTATAGAATATAAAGTTTGGGTGTGATTTTGTTGACAGTTGAAGTCCGGGCATTTTTTTGCAAATTGTCAGAAAGTTCAGGGTTTTTTTTTTATAAAAAATTTTCCCTTATAAAAAAGAAAGATATAGTTAGTTGGTTGTGTTAAAAAATGTAGTTTTATTTGTTGTTTTTTTAGTTAATATGTTTTGTTTTTTTGGTTCATTTCCAAAAGAGGATTCAGAAAATTCAGAGAAAATGGTTCAAATTTAAAAACAGTAAAGCTAAGGGTATAAAAACGAGGGGTAAAGAAAATACACTGACAGTCTGTGGGGCTCATTTTTAGAAAAAAAAATTGAAAACTTCCCCTTTCGTCTTTCATGAGTTTTCTTCAAATTTACTCTAACGTGAGATAAACAAAACAAAAAAATCCCTGTTAAAGAAAAAAAAAAAATTTAAATGAAAAATTCACCAGAAAAAAATAAAAAAGATTCCAAAAAAACTAAATTAAAAACAATCATGCCCTGTGCAGCTTTCTGCAGCTTAACGTGCCATGCCACTCACACTCGTAGTAGTAATATTTTCAAACTAATCACTTGGCGGGGAAAGCTCTGCTGTTTGAGATATTCACTGCCAACAAGTATATCCATGGACGGCGACGTCGTATACTCGAAGAAGAAGACTAACGCCGCCGCCGTCACCAGCAGCAGCAGCAGCAGCAGCAGCAGCAGAAAGAGACCACGACGTATCACTAGCACAAAGCCAAACTACAAAGAAAAAGAGGAAGTAGAAGCACCAACAGCATCGGACATTGAAGATTTCAGTTTCAGCGGAAAAGAAACCCTAGAAATTAGGGCTTTTCTGCTGGAATGGTACGACCTCAACCAGAGAGACCTCCCTTGGCGAAGAATCAGCAGCAGCAATGAAGGTAAGGGTGATAATGATGAAGAGGGAAGTGAGAGAAGGGCTTATGCGGTGTGGGTTTCTGAAGTAATGCTACAGCAGACTAGGGTTCAGGCCGTGATAGGTTATTTTAACCGGTGGATGCAGAAATGGCCTACTCTTGGTCATCTCGCTCGCGCTTCTATTGAGGTTTTTTGCGCCTCTTTCTGTGTTTTTGGTACAACGGAAGTTCGTTTTTGGTTTATTGATTGATTCAATTCGTGTTATTGATTTTTTTTTTTTTTGTTTATTGCTTTGATTTGGGCAGGAGGTGAATGAGATGTGGGCGGGTTTGGGGTATTACAGAAGGGCACGATATCTGCTAGAGGTGAGCCGATGTTTCGTAAGCCATTTGATGGGAATCTGTTTTTTCTTAAATTGGAGTTAGTATTTGGGAATTGCATATCAATTCGAGATGATGATTCATGAATATCTGGAGTTTTTGATAGTCTATGCTAGTGGAAGGATTCAGATGATCTGCACTTTTGCACTCATTGGTTCAGGGAGAAGGACTAAACATCCACTCAATTTCTCCCATTGGAAAATTCGCAAGTGGTACGACTCCAGCTAAAGCTGCTGATAAATCATTGTTTTTTCAATGATTTATTGGAGATTATTATTTTGCCGGACACTTCAGCTGAATACTCCAGATTTAACTTTGAGTTGATGAAGATAATCTTTTATCTATATTCAAGTAAGGATTGCAAGTCCAATTTGCAAAAATTGGCAGACGAAATGGATATTGGCATATTGCAAATCACAAGTGAGATAGCTCATCATCTGACTAGCTAGTAGCAAGCTTCTATGAAAAAATGCCGTTACTGATAGAGATTTATGGATTTTGGTGGTAACTCCTCCATCAAGAAAGACATTCTTAGCCATTTTGGCGTTGGAATAAATGAGCTGGTAAAAAACGGCTAAGAACACAAAATCAAATAGAACACGTTGGTGCATTGTTGTTGGAAAACACAAAATCAAACAGACATATCGTCCATCTTTAGTACATAAAGGAGTTTAGAAGCAAAATATGATACCCACAGTGATGATCATGCTTTGAGATCATTTTCTCTTTAGTAAGTGCTTTGAGTTTTTGTTCTTAACACTGCAGCACACGGTACTTAA
Organism: Vaccinium darrowii; assembly: GCA_020921065.1. Lineage (NCBI taxonomy): Eukaryota > Viridiplantae > Streptophyta > Magnoliopsida > Ericales > Ericaceae > Vaccinium > Vaccinium darrowii. The sequence continues at coordinate 39,197,498 of CM037156.1, forward strand.
TTCTGTGACTACCTTTTTGCCTCTCCAATAACCTGTTAGGGAGCAAAAAAGATTGTTGAAGAAGGGGAATTTCCTAAAACAGTTTCATCTCTTCGGAAAGTCCCCGGTATAGGAGATTATACAGCAGGTGCAATTGCCTCTATAGCGTTCAAGGAGGTGGGTACTCCTACAACTTCTTATTCCAGTTGTGAAGCGAGCATCTTCTTCCACTTCATAATTTCAAAATTCTCATATTTCAGGCAGTGCCAGTGGTTGATGGAAACGTAGTTAGGGTGGTTGCCAGACTAAAGGCTATTTCTGCTAATCCTAAATCAACAATCAAGAACTTTTGGTAAGTTTCATATATCCCAGAATATGATTTCAATCTTGATTGAGGAATGGATAAAGCGTCCCCTCTCCTCTCTCGCGTGTGCGTGTTTGTGCATGCACGCGCGCATGAGTATAGTGAAGGAACTACTATTTCATTAATTGCCATTCTTTGTCTATGATGGAAATATTTGTTACCTTTCTACCTTCTTTTTTAGTTCCACTGTTAATGCTCAGGTAACATATATCCAGACACAATACCATTTCATTCATCATGATACCCGTGAATTAGAGGAAAGGAATGGTGTAACTGTCATAATCATGTCATAGAATTCTATGTTTTGCTCATTATGTCTTATTTGGATATACATTGACCAGGAAGCTATCAGGGCAATTAGTTGATCCTTCTAGGCCTGGAGATTTCAACCAGGCTCTAATGGAACTTGGTGCTACAGTATGCACTCCTTTGAGCCCAAGCTGCTCTCTGTGTCCTGTCTCGGCCCATTGTCGTGCATTATCTCTGGCCACACAAGAGAGTTCAGCGCAAGTTACAGATTATCCTATAAAGGTTGTAAAGTCCAAACCGCGACACGACTTCTCTGCTGTCACTGTTGTGGAGATATTGGAAGGCAAAGATACTACAGACGAACTTCAAACTGATGGTAGATTTCTTCTTGTAAAGAGGCCAGAAGAAGGTTTACTTGCTGGCCTCTGGGAGTTTCCATCTGTCCTGGTAGGGGTTGAGGCTGATTTGGCCACAAGAAGACATGCTATTGATCAGTTTCTGAAGATGTCTTTCAAACTAGACCTCAAAAAGTCTTGCACTATAGTTTTGAGGGAATATATTGGAGAATACGTCCATGTGTTCAGTCACATTCGTCTCAAGATGTATGTGGAGTTGTTGGTTATACGTCTAAAAGGTTTCATTCTTCTCTCTCTGTATCTCTTTCACATACGAGCACACAGGCACATGCACGTAGAAGACACTGTGAGTGCACCAACACACATGCACATGCTGTTGATGCACACACACAGATACTTGTGACTTGTGAGTTGGAGTCCCCTACTAAACTAAACTTCTTCTCTGCTTCTACTGGCTCAAAGGCGGGACACATGTTTTGCATGGAAAACCTGACAGCAAAACTATGGCATGGAAGTCTGTTGAAACCAAGGCCCTTTCCAGCATGGGATTAACATCTGGAGTCAGGAAGGTAACATAGAACATTGGCAATCCAACAAATCTAGATTTCTATACTGTGGTCCCCACTGGAAGGGTATTTCACTATTTCCTTTTTTGAATTGCATCTCAAATGGAAAAACGTTTAATACTACTGGAGTCTAGTATTCCTGATGTGAACTTTTTTCCCTTTATAAGGTATGCTATTAGGTTTCTGGTAAAAACTAGCGTTTGAAAGCTTCAACTCTTTTTGGGTCCGATGGATGTTTGTTTTGGATCACCTACATGACTGATCCATGTTGTTCTTATTCGACATATGGTGCGGATTGGACAGAGAACTAAGCTCTGGCGTTATTGTACCAAGTGGCTGTTTAAGATAATCCACGTCCTTGGTCATAAGTTAACTGCTTATACTTTTCCTGTGCCTCAAGCATGGACCCTCAGTCATCGAGTTGAAATTCAAACCCATGATGTGCAAATTTGACCATCAACGATATTTTCATTTTCAAGTTAATTTCCTTTTCATGGTGGAAACACCTATTCTGTTTTGTTTTAATTTTTGATGAAGACGCGCTACTATCATTGTTTGCACTTGATGTCCATATTTCTTTATAGGAGCTGTAACTTTCATAACTATCTGTATCTGCAGTATCATTCTTTTTTGGCTCACAATTTATCTTCTGCATGCAGGTTTACTCTATGATTCAGAAGTTCAAGCAAGACAAATCAAAACCCATCCCTGTAAAAGCAACAAAGAAAAATATAGTTTCGAAGACAAAACAGAATAGGTGTTAAAGTTTTGGTGGTGCAGCGAATTGAGCTTTGACCACTGTAGTCAATCTAGAAGCTATTCTGTAGAGCTTCAAGGTTCTCTTCCAGAGAAGACTGCACCATTTGGTAAGCGAACATCCCTGTCAAGGGCTTACTATCTGGCACAAGGTGGTTTTAATGCAATGCACACGCATCTACAGGCAAATTGAGAAGCTATGGACATAATTAAGTCATTGGACTGTATGTTTGATGACTATTTTGCTGCGCTTCTGTCTTCCTCACCAGAATTGGCGTCATCTCTACAATATCTATGCAAATGAAGGAATGTGCCTCGAGAAAGTGGCTGCGTTATTATTTGACTATCGATTTAAACTTGACTGGTTAATTCTCACCGGTGAACCTTTGGCAATTTTGTTGACGATGTGCTTCAGTGCTGCGTCGCAGTGTGATTGGAGTTGTAAACTAATTGTAATCTACTAACATTATCGATAATGCTATTGTTGTTGTGGATGTTGCCATTGAAGATTAATTTGCAAGGAGAGTTGAGTCGTAGACTTCATGGATTGCCATGTTAAATTCTGAATGCAATCAAATCTCTCTCCAGATAACGAAACAGCATTTGGTTGAAAACAAAAATACTAGCTACACAACCATCCAACCACAACCTAATTCAAAACCCCTCAAATACACGTGGGACCCACCTCATACTTGTGTGTGGGCCCCGCATGTATAAGAGGGGTCGTTGATTGAGTTGTGGTTTAATGGTTGTGTATGTAGGATTTCTCGGTTGAAAAAGCTTGCTCGATAATTGTCCAATCTCTCTCCAGACTGCTTACAAAACTTGCGTTTGGATTTGTTTGTTACGAAAATTACACCTATATTATTTGACGAATAATCGAAGAACTATTTTTTTGCGGTACCTCGGAAATTCTGTCTGAGAACTATTTGATGCAACATAACAGTGATATGAAATCAATAATGTTTCCGAAAAGAGTGAAGCCCAGCATTTAACTTTTGATAATTGTACCAAAGAACTCATTTTTTTCTCCTTTCTCTTCCTACATCAATCCTAAAACCAACTTTAGCTAATATGGGTAGTATACTGTAAATCCACAAACTCTTGGGAAAAACCACAAGTATATTAACTATTAAGAAATTATTTAAGCTTCAAAAACCAGTGGCATGCATTGCTCGAAAAAGTGTGTGGAGCAAAATGGAATGGCTCGTTTCTGGCTCTTTCGCTCCTCTGCTTCTTATGCTCTCTCAACTCTCAACTCTCCTCTCCTCTCCTCTCCTCTCCTCTCTCTCTCTCTCTCTCTCTCTCTCTCACTCACACACACACACACACACACAGAGACTGATACAGTAAGCAGACGATGTCCGACTAACTGCAGAGTGGGACAATTAGCAAAGAGCAAGCAATTCCCGAAGGTGTCTCTCCCTTTCTCTCTGTCTAAACAATGGCGAGGGCAGGAGGATCGATAGCGATTTCGAGCTTTCCATCCTCTTCGTACTTCAGCCGCCAAGCCAATTCCTGCTCCACTCTCCAAATGGTATTTGCATAACCAAATATACCTGTGCCTATGTGAATCTATACATTTCATATATTCGAGGATACGCATATGTTTATATTGTATAATCCTTATTGGAATCCAAGTACATATCACAGAATCCACACACCCACACCCACGCCCACCCAAAAATAATGGTATTTGCAAAACCATTTATACTGCAACCGTGCAACCAATGGATGATGCTAACTCAAAATCGCGAATTGTTTGGTGTTTGATGTGTCTGGTTTTCTGCAGACGGTTGGTAAATCATTTGGTTTCCGCCCGACTATTTTCTGTTCTGCTGTGCAAGAATCATCCACACCTACAGGTATGGTCTTGTTTTCTCCCCTTTCAACTGTGTCCAGTTATGTATTTGGGTACTTTTCTTCTTATTGTCGACGATATGGTGTTTGTTAAAACTAGTTGCTGCTGAAACAAAGGAGGAGACAAAGGAGGTAAAGAAGACAGTTGATGAAGCTGTTCCTTCGAAGCCAAAACGTCCTACTAAACCTAAAGTTTTGAATAAGCCGCTACCGGAGCTAATGGAGGAGGATGTAATCCCTTCACTGAGAGCAGTTCTTGAAGCTCAAGATGATATCTCTGGGCTTGAGTTATCCTTTGGAGACAACAGGGTAAGTAAGTCCTAAATCCTAAGTTTCCAGCAAGGGGAGTCGTAGCCCAGTGGTAGGCATTACGTACTTTTATGCATTTGACTGAGGTTCAAATCTCATTAACTATAGCTAACAATACTGTCTTTCGCCGAGGGGGGAAAAAGTCATAATTTTCCAATAGTCCCATTTGACTGAGGTTCAAATCTCACTACTAGTTCGGCTAGTGATACATTGTAAGGCTCCAATACCCTAGCAAATTTAGTACTACTAACTTGGATCTTTTAATGCTTGTGGCACTTGAAGAAAAAGGGTGATTGGATTACTTTGGAAATAAAGGAAACAGGGTGTATGCAATATCCAATGCAAATAAGTGTTTGAGGACAAGACCTCGTTTCCATAACAAACTCTTGGATAGGAAGGTCTGACGCATGGACATGCACCTAGACCGGTCACCGTATCCGAGTGCATGGAAGACTGGTTCTTGAAAACAGAAACAATAGAAGTTTTGAAAAACAATCATTTTCATTTTGTTTACTTTAGTGTGACAGTTATCTTGAAAACTAGATAAAATCTTATTGTTCTCGAGACGTAAAATTGTTCTCAAAAAACCAAAAACGAACCGAACAAATAGATGCTAATTATTGGTTATTTGACCTTGTGTTTGATTTACCTTATAACAGCTAGAAGGTTCCTTTGAGAAGAAGGGCATTCCATTCACGTTTTGGGCATTCTTCCCTAACGGAGATCTCATCGGTATGTCTTCAGTTGGAAAATCGGAAACTATGCCCCCCCTATTGCTACCTCAGTGCACATAAATCATCGATCTCCTTCGTTATACAGGTCCAAAAGGGTTTGCACTTTCCTCCTACGGATCAGGAGTGAGCACCGTCGAGCCTTTTCTCATTCTGGAGAAGAAAATCACACCGCAACATGTTGTCTTCTGGGTTGAGAAGCGTTTGGCAGCTCAAGGAATAATTCCAGTGTGGAAAGAATAAGTTAAATTGACAGGTTTCCAATGCAAACTGTCAGTAAAATCTATCAATTTTTCGGTTGCATGGATGACAGATGTATCTTTTTCTTGTCTACTTAGGTATGCAAGATGCAAGGTTGATAGCAGATTGCATTCAGAAGACATTTGCTTATACAGTAGCAGAAAAGCTATATATCGCGAAACATCTTTGCTAACAGAGTAATTGAGTTTCTATGATTTGTTGAAATTTGAAGATTTGTAACTTGCTTCGCAAGGTCGTTCAATTGAATTTGCATTTTGCTTACGAATACTCAGCGTACCACCATGTTTCATTCCATATGTCACCTGGATAATTCCCAATTGTTGGACTGACATAGAAGCACGCAGACAACAAATTGATCCAAATTTTTGCTTATTAAGGGCATTTGCACGAGCATGTAAAGAAAGAAACAAATATATATATACATACAACATATACCTGAGGTTGATAGTAACAAAGTTCATATACAAAAAGGAAATCAAATACTCCAGAAAGAAGGAAAATAAACTGACAAACCATTATGAATGGATTTCCAGACCAAAACCTGAAATCTAGGATACATATATATTCGTATATCTGTAAAGTCCATAAAAAATTTCATCTCAACACAAATGCAATGGCTCGTGACATTTCTGGCACGAATAAACATACAGGTCGTCCAACACATCCAGCCCCCCAGAAACAAAAGAAATAATGAGGGGAAAGAAAAAAAGAATCACGACGAGAAAAATTATCCCATGCAGATGAGATTGGGTGATTAAACTTGACAAACATGTGTAAGGCGATGAGCTACAACACAACTCTACACCGGCCAATCATTCCACACACTTGTTTATCTATGGCGTTCACATCAGTTGACAGCAGCAGGAGCATACCCTTACCATTCAGGCATCTCAGCACCGTGGATGTTTCCTTTATCAAACCACATAAACCAACTCTGCACGGTAGCAGCAGAGAAAAACATGTCCGCTGGAAGTCTCTAAGTTTTTCTCCCGATCAATGGGACTTCGTCATCTTAAGTAAAAGGACCAGGGCAAAATTCAAAAGAGTTCCTCTGAATTAAACTTGTTCCAAGCCTCCTATTATCACATCCAAATAAAAATGAGAGAGAAGCCAATATAACAATGATAAATTGTAGTAACTTTTTTTTTCGACATCAGGAAAATAGTATTTGCCTAGAGTGAAAATTATAAAGCGCATTTAGGTGACCTAGATTGAGAATCGGCTCTAGTAAAGCAAGATTAGAAACTTCTCCACAAAAATAAAAACATCTGTCATTGCCAGGCTAAGATGCACAGATGCTTTAGGAGAGTCTGAGTGTCACCTTAGACACTCCTAAAGCGTATCAGATACTCAATGTGTCCGAATTAGACAATTAAAAAACACAATAGCGGACATTTGACCAACAATTGGCAGACACTTCACAACACTTACTGAGCTGTCCATACACAACCTATGTGATGTCTCTCTATAGAAAGAAGCTATGGAGCACGGGTACCGGTACGCGGTATGGGTACGGTACGGGTACTGGTATGAGATACGGCAACCCAAAAAAGTAGGGTACAGGTACGGTGGGGGTACGGCATTTTATTTTTTATTTTTTATATTTTAAGCATACTTCATTATTACATGTAAAAGGTAAATATGTAAAAGAGAAACAAGACGGGGACTTCAGAGTAATAAACGAAACATGAGGGGTGAATCTGTATTTTAGCCATCTATTAAAACAAAATAACGCAGAATAGTTTTTAGGTCACGATCTGTTCGGTTCCACTTTCCCAAACTCAGACTACTAGGCCTGGAACCCCGGCGTCTGCTTAGCTTCCTCCTGCAACAGATTCCTTTTCCTCCGGCGACAGATCCACACTCCGGCAAAGGTTAGTTCCTCTCTCTCTCTCTCTTTGTGCAAACGTCAAACGTTACCACCCCCCCCCCCCAAATGTACCCAAGGAGTACCCAAAACATACGAACGTTTACCCGGTATGTATTTTGCCGTACCCGTACCTGGTACACGTACAGCGAGTTTTCCGGCGTACCGGTGCTTCATAGGCAAGAAGGTTTTGCATTCTTTGGAACACAAGTACACACAATGAACAAGCCAATGTTCTGCATGTTAGAACATCTATAAGATGAATACATCATACGCTTGACAATGCTCAACTATTGATATTCATTATTCAGAAGGCAATTACTACGTGAATGTATCTAAAACAAGTATCTCATCATTTCTCATTACATTTGCATAAAAACTTTTCATACTCATGCATATAATCTTTTCCAAATAGATAATCTTACAACATCCCAGGCATTATGTTCTGCATTTTCTAAAAATTGCCTTGTTGTGGTGAGTGTCATATGCTATTTTGTTTCGAGGGGTAAATAAAGGGACGCCAAAAAAATTCTGAGTAGTAGTTAAAAGTGAATGCATTCTAACCACAGGAAAAATGAGACATGAGATGGAGAGAAGTAAAACTCCATCAAATTGAATACAATGGACTCTTCCTCAAATTGTGCATTCAATAATAGCACACAATAAAACAATTATTATATGACAATAACACCATATCAGGAACAAATAACAAACAAAATTGCTCAGATCGTTAGACAAGTACCTTCAGAAGGTCAAACACCTTCTCAGCAACATATTTTTGTTGAAGTGTGGCACCTTTTTGTTGCACCTTATCAGGATGGATGCACAGAGTTGCCTTTCTATAAGCTTTTTTGACTGATGCACCAGTGATCAAATCAGTCAAAGAAACAGGCTGCCAACCGCATCCAGGCCATAGCACCTGATCAACGTTCAAAATTAGAAAACAACAGCTGGCACATTTACAACAAAAAATTAAAGAAAATACCAAATCATTCACATTTCTCAAATTAAGATACCATATGCTATTTTTTAAAGAATTTGTAGACCAGCACTGGAACATGGAAATAACAAGATAGTCAGACACTGACTATGAGTTCTATTCTAAGGGTTTTGCAGCTGTCTTTATAAGATTTAAGAATGTCTCTGATATTTCTTACCTCCGCCAGAGTGAAGACCACCATATTGAGAAAATCAGCCAAGTTACTGATCTTGGACCCATGCGCTATACTCGAAAAACCTTATCTCAATCTTGACAATCTAGCACCTAGCACATCTAATTCCTCACAAACCTTTCTAATGACCCACCTCTTGGGATTCAATTAGAACTTCTAAAATTCTTCATTGATTCTTGTTTGAATGTAACGGGGACTAGCTTCTGAAATTCTTTCAAGTCAATCACCTAGTTCAGCACCTCTCCCCTTGTAAAATCCCAACTCCTGACCTTCATAACACAAGCTTGCCTAACATGCAAAGCCAACCTCGAGCAACAGAGGAAAACAATCTTAATGCTCTTCCGCATCTATATTGGTACTTCCTGGAATGCGTCTGGAACTTGTATAAAGGAACACGATACCAGCCAAATTTTGAAGGAAACAAAGTTGAAGCCAAACAATTTAAACCGGGTAAAAATTTTCACATTTTCATCTTTCCTTAGATATTTGATATTTTCAACCCGAGTGCATGCAACTTCCTAGTCCTCTCTGCTCCCAGTTTGAATACTTAATACTTCATCACATACAGAAACATGATTTTCTACTCCTAGTTCTTTTACTTTCTACCAACTAAACACACACACACACACACAAAAAAAAAAAAAAACTCTTTGCTAGCTTTCCAAAAAGGGATAACTTATTTATGAATTTGTGATGCACAGAAATGAACAAGTTGCTACAATTATCGAACAAAAAACCAGTCATGTGAACATAGGACTGAGACATGTTTTCTCGACATCCCTTTATCCTTGCCCTCATTTTCTAAAATTCCAGAGTTACCCGCGAATCACCTTTGTATCAACACATAAAATGATACAAAGCTTGATAAATGACTAAAGGTGCAACATCATGTAAAATTCACAAGTTAGAAAAGCTGGCACTACAGTCATTACCACGACAAGTTTTTTTTTTCCGATAAAAAATACATTCCATGGGAAACTCAAGGCCATAACAAGATGAAACGTAAAATCAAAATGTTCGCTCATTCAAACACTAAAAATGCATGCACATGTGGTGCCAAGCATACTTAATTAAGGCCGATCAAAATGCCGGGTTTCAACTTTGCTTTCGAAAGAGGAGGCTCTCATATTTGGCTAACCCACCAATGTCGCAGAACAACTCTGAAGCAGCAAATGTTGGTTAAAATATGCTTACACCAGCCTCAAGGTTGAAGTCATCATACAATGTTCAGCAAAAAGTCTTAGAACCCCGCCTCAAAAATATGACTAGGTCACTACTACAGAAGGTTCTCCCAAAGGAATTCCGAAGTTGAAGGAGAAGTTCAGTTGCTATAGATGGGCCAAGTTAGAGGTTCTAATAACCCACCCTGACCAATATTTAGTCTTAATTGAAGATGAATGACAGTCTAGGAGTCTCCCTTTTCCTTCTAATATGCAACCAATTTCTGAGGGATGCATGATGTTTGCCTTTGAAGGGACTTGTGGTGCATGTGTACTTCAGTGAGCATCAAGGTCAATTGCATTTGGAAGACTTTTAACGTTATGCAAAAAGTTTCGGCCAAAAGCCTAAGCTGAGGTTTCTCAGGTACTAGTTTCCCCTTTAATTGCCCCTGAAAGCAATTATGGTGCTTCTCCGCATATTAGTTATGCGAGACCTATTTACCCTCAGAATTGATCTGACAATTGCTAGACTAACATGACAAAAGAAGCAGTTCGTTGCATGCCCCTAGTAACAGGATTTTTAAGAAACATCTGCCAAACACATTCACAATTTTCTTGCTACAACTTCAAAAAAAGTTCACCAACCCTTAACTGAAGGCCTGGAATCATTATTGCATATGATAAGCAGTGGGTGGAACGTGAACAGAACTAGACCAATAACTTCTACCAGAGGAGAGAACAGAATCAGTAGAGAAAAGGAACTATAAAGCTGCAACACTACACACCAGCAAGGAAAGGGCTACTTTTGAAAACTAGAAAAGACAAATGTTTTAAAAGAATGGAGCAATCAGAATGGCATTAAAAGTAATGCAACTTCTTTTAAAGAGTGCGGATAATCAAACTCACATATTGCATGGTTGATAACAGTGCACGCAAGTTTCCCTCTTTCCCTGCAGCCCACCGCTTGATCTCCACATCTAATGTTTCAGCGATCCTCTGAAACCAGGAGCCGATCAAAATCAAATATATGAAACAATATAAGTTCAATCCAAGCAAGTTTAATGTAAGCTGTAGGACAACACCTTCTACATGACAGTAAGGCACTCATATCACATATATGAATTCTGAATTCTGAAGACTATGAAAGAATGACGGTGAAAACATGGAAGAGAAAGCCTCTGTTCGTGATTAAGAATCGAACTTCACTGTACCCCTCGACAAAAAAAGACATGATTTATATTTTACTACATCCGTCTCTGTACTATATTCCACAACATACACGCACCAATGTTTGTCATAGTGGTATGTATTATTAGAAACCCCCAATTTTTCTTGATACCATATAGAAGACCTCATCATGTGGCAGTAAACTATTGCATTATTATACAAACTTTTGAAACTCATGAACAAGTTGCGGAACAAGGACCAATCTTTTCTACAATCCAAAAAATGTGAGCATAGCTAACATCGCTCCAGAATTCATTGCCCTACCCATATATCAGATGCAGAAGGTACTTACAATGTCTTTTTACTTACAAAACAGGGAACTTACGTGTCTTTCTTCTTGATCCCTCTGAGTTTGAAGATCCCGCTGATTTTTTTCAGCCAGTGCATTAGCCTGAACATACATAATCAACAATCAAAAACTGAAAAGCTAAACTGAGTCTACAAACAGAGCGATAAATTACACAGCCATGGCTACTGCCAAAGTAGCTTTGGCACTTCCAATAGCAATGAAAACAGACAAGAATGTACAACTAGCTGTGATTTAACAAAAGTTTATTTGGCTTTGGCAATCACGGTGACCTAGTCAGATACATCTCGGGCCACAGAACACATACCGCACGCTCCTGTGTCCTTTGGTGGCGTTCCAATCTAGCTCTCCTTCTTTCCTCAGTTTCTCCTTCAATATCCTGGAACTCTCCTGCTGATGGAGAAGCTTTCGCAACCAAAAACATTACAGTAAATTAACAGTATCGGTAAGAAAAAAGAAGAAAAGGCAACCCAATGCAAAGGATTATGATTTGGAATTATATATTACCTCCGAAAATTGAAGTGAGATCATCAACAATATTAGTAGTTGAAGATACTTTTCTCATATTCGATGAGGAACTAACGGATGTCCTTACCCCTTCTGGTCCTCCCCTAGTCTGAAACTGGGCGTCCACCAATGGGTCCTGAAATGTTAATCAGAACAGACAAACAACAAGGAATTAACACTATACAATATGCATCCTTCCACACGGAGACCATAAATTCAAAGTGTTGTACTCCAGATGTTCCAGCTTCAGGTAACTCACAGAAAAATTCGCACGTGGCCTCGGAGCACTACTAGGTCTAGAACTCATGCTGAAAAAAGATTCCAGATCATCATCATTCTTCTGTTGGTTCACCCTTGCAGCAGAAGCAGCAGCAGCCTTATCCCTAGCTTCAGCAGCAGCTCTTTCTCTAGCCTCTGCGGCAGCCCTTTCTACTGCAGCCCTTTCTACCCTACGTCTTGCTTCAGCTTCTGCTTTAGCGGCAGCAGCAGCTTTCTCCCTTGCTTCTGCATTAGATCTTTCCCTAGCTTCGGCCGCAGCCTTTTCTGCTCTCTCTCTTGCCTCTGCTGCTGCCCTGTCACGAGCTTCAGCTTGCGCTCTCTGAACTGCAGCCCTTTCAGCACGTTCTCTAGCTTCAGCTTGTGCCCTCCCAACAGCAGCTCTCTCAGCCTTTAGGCGCGCTTCAGCAGCTGCTCTTTCATGTGCATTTGCAGCTGCTCTTTCACGTGCTTCCCTAGTGGCCCTTTCCACAGCTTGTCTGGCTTTTTCCCTTTCCCTCTCAATCTCCCTGGCTCTCTCCCTCTCCTTCTCAAGTCTCCTCCGCTCTCTCTCTTCCTCCTCCCTTTGTCTCCGCTCACTATCTAATCTCTCCTGGTTTTCCTTGAATTCTCCCTCCTCATCCTGTATCGTATATTCATCTTTTTCCAGTTGCACGGCTTCTCTACTTCTGGCAGTCTTTGCATTCTCTTTTTCCTTTACTCCCTTTGCATGCTTAAACTTAGCCTCAGCTTTATCCATAGCATCCTTCATGGCAGCTGCAGAAGCAGAAGCAGCAGAGGAGTTTCTGTTCATTTCTTCAACAGAATTAATATCAGCATCCTCGTCAACATAATTTCTACTCCTACCCGTGGCGAAATCCTCAAGTTCATCTATTTGAGACACCACACTGCTCTTCACATGAGAACGGGTTGGGATAGCAGTTTGAGAATATTGACTGGTATTCGGAGAAGAAGAGAACTCACTACCCTTTTTTCTTGCATTTGAAGAGAAAAAGCCTGCTTCAGACTTTGAACCCCGAGCGGGTATTGGAGGAGGGGGTCTCGAAGGTGGTGGAGCACCTGTGGGTTGTGTAAAAAGAGGAATCTCTGATACAGTGAGCCATACTTCATCGGATGGATCGACATATTCCTCTGATTCTGGAGACTTATCTACATGGGAATCCATCTCACTAGCATCAGCGTCTATGTCGAAGGGATTTTGACTAACAGAATTACGATAATCTGTTGAAACACTTGGTCTGTCAGACATAGTTTCATGAGATTCCTGGAAATCGTCAGTATACAATTTCTGCGAGTGACTCTCATAATCCCTGAAAGACGATCTCCCAAACGGTTCAGTACTAGCAGAAGTTTGTGCTTTAATTGAACTGGATCTTGTCGTTGAAGAGCTCCCCTCCTTCACTCTACTATTTATCTCAGACGAAAATGCAGGAACAGATTTGGCAAAACCATCAAGGGGATCTAAATCATCAAATGCCGCCCCACTAACTGATGAACCACTGACTTTAGACTTTCCAGAGTTTCCAATCTTACCGATCTCTTTGAGTGGATCAGTGAACAGCCCGGGGGATGAAGCTGTATGGGGTGAACCTGATTCTAAAACAACGAAGGGGTCTTCCATCACATCATATGTTGGTTTGGTTGAACTAACAATCTGTGGTTGACCAGGCTCTGAAAGTGGCCTGTGAAATAAACAAAAAAGTGGAGCTAAGATACTAACCAGCTATTGTTCGAAGAGCTGGCAATTTTTCCAAACTTCCTGGATACAAGTTCTCTCTTGACACCCATTAATAGGTGTCTGGGTGGGTAAACGAGTTCTCTCTTGATATGTCTACATAATATCATCATTGATGACAACACAAAGTTACTGCTGAATTTGAAGTCTGTCTAATCGCTCTCATGTATGGAAAAAATCCTAAGGCCGGCCGGTCAACATGTCCACACAGAACTGAGATAAAAGTAGAAACCAAACTAATCTTCAACATAAACCAATAACTCAGTCCCAATATAACTCAATTCAAGCATTAACATAAAGCCTCAGTTCGAATAGCAAGAATCTTAAGTGGGAATGCGAGTGTGATTCCGGATTCCTATATTGCTGCAACTAGGAATGGACAAGAATAGGTAAAGGAATCATTATCACCAACTAATCCCGAGTCACGATCCTAAATCAAGAGACAATCTGCTCCCAATCCTATTGGCACATGGTAATCTGCAATTCCACGCTTTTCCTAAGAAAATGAAATGTCAACTCTAATAAATGTCATGGCTATCTGATTCCTAGGGATTGTTTTTATGGCGCAACATTGATTGTTCAAGTTTGGTTTGAAAACTTAATGAACTTTAAACTATGATTGAGCTTGGCTTGTTTATGAGTGGAATCGATCTCAAACGTGCTTTAAGCGATCCGATTTTAAGTAGCTTGAAATTTTTAGACATCATAAGTTAAATGAGGCTAATGGCAGTTTGTTCCATTGTTGTTAAAATCCTACGATACGGGATACGTAACCTACGATTCGTATTGTCTCCTTAGGAAAATGATATGTATCCCATCCCGTATCCTTTTTGTATAGAAATCCTCCGATACGATGGCGTATCCTACGATACTTATGCGTATCCCGATTCAGTACGTATCCTACAATTACTTAATGAAATAAATTTAATCATTATTGTAAGAAGTGCAACCTCAAACGCATTAAACTAAGTCGTTTGAGTGACATTCAAACCATTTGAAAGATATCCAACCTCAATGTATGGCTTGAATAGAAGAAAAACATACTTCGATCGTGCTTTGGGAGAACATTATTAGGTATTTTCTTTTTGTCATTGACTAAGGTAACAGGAAACCTCAATCTGATAATCCCAGTTGTGAGACTTGGAATTTTGTAACTTAAAAACTTACTTTGGTAGTATTATTAGGTATAAATACTTGTTAATTGTATATTAATTATGGTTAACGTATCTTACGATACGCGATACGTATCCCGATACGATTTATAAAACAAGAAAAACGATACACGTATCCCGATTTCAAAACCTTAGTTTGTTCAAGCTTAGTGTGAAAGCCTAATGAGCTTCAAAAGGAGATAGAGCTTTTAACAAACAAGCGAACAAGAGCGGTATTGTTCATTTATTAGCCGTAACTAAATTTTCCCGTTTCCGTAAATGTTAGGGCCATCCAACCATAGCCAAAATATCTATACAATGCCAAACCAAACAACTACTTTAGATAATCCATTCAAGCATAATAATCCAATGGAATCACCTTAACCAAACACAGTACCTGCTGCTTTTCGGGGGACTACTGCTACCACCAAACCCAGGAATCAGATCATCTCCATCTACACCTCTCGAGCTCGTACTGCTCTTTCCTTCGGCCTTGACATTTCGCCCGAAATTCCCAAGAAGATCATCAAACGCAGAACTCTGATTCTGATTCTGATTCCGATTCCGGTTCTGGCTCGAAACAGTCTCGAACGCATCGGTATCGAACATAACCTTAGAAGAAGAAGACGAAGACGTCGATTTACTCTTCAACCCCGGCAACCCATCGAAAATGTCTTCGTCGTAAACAGGCTTATCGTACACAGGCGAAGACGAACTAATCTTCGAATCGTTAGTTACAGAACTCGACTTGGCTTTGAAAATCGAATCGTAATCGAAATCCGACATCGACGACGCCGTTTTGTTGCCGCTGCTGCTGCTGTTGTACTTAGGAGGGCCACCGAACACGTCGTCGAACTGATCGTCGACGAAGGAAGACGAGGATCGAGCACGGCCGTCGGATCCTTTGGATGGAGCCATGGGGACCGATTTGCCTTGGGGTCTGAACCCTAAGTCTCTGGCAAACAAGCCAAATTCATCCATTTTGACGGACCTTTGTGAAACCCAATAAATCTTTGTTTTCAATCCTTCAAGTTTAGGGCAGAATCAGATCCGGCGAAATTAGCTTCTGTGGTAGGGAAAGAAAGATTTGGGGTATTAGAGTTTGGATGAGGGAAGTAAGAGGGATTGAATATATGTATATATAATAGATGTGTGGTTGTATGTATATATTTGTGTATGTATGGACACGGAATCGTACATGGAGTGGGGAGACGGGGATCCTCCGGGAGATGTGAATGCCGGACTGCTTCTTACTCTCTCTCTCTTCTTTCTCGCTCTTCTTCTTCTTCTTCCTCCTCCCCTCTGTTCTCTGTATGTCCCTGGTTCTGCATTTTGCTTATTGTATTTGACTTGGATTTATTTCCGTGAAAGTCACATTTTACGCGATAGCAAGCAGTGGTGCAAATTAGCCGAGCTCGGCTCGCAAACGAGTAAAAATTTGAACTAGAGCTCGAGGTTGGTTCGGCTGAAAATCAGCCGAGCCTTTTACAAGTCGAGCTATGTTAATAATTTATTTATTAAACGAGTCAGATCTATACAAATGAATCGAGTTTTGCTGAGCTGCTAAACGAGCCTCAAATTCAAACTCAAACTCGACTTGATTAATAAACAAACAGAGCTGAGTCACGAGTAGCTCGGTTCGTTTGCAACATATTACTAAGTGGCATCTACAACTTGTGAGGGAAAAAATATATATATACTCCCGCCGTTCCTAAATAAAAGTCCCACTTTCTCTCTCTTGTCATTTTTCAAATAAAAAAATGAAGTACTTTCGTCTATCATTTTTCGAATTTTTTCGCACCGAATTAAAGTACTCGTCAAGTACTTTAATTTGGTGCGAAAAAATTCAAAATATGGTTTACGGAAGTAGTTCATTTTTTGATTTGAAAAATGACACGATTTTTCATAGTGGAACATTATTTTGGAACGGAGGGAGTATATATTTTTGCGATTACTAGTACAATTTTTTAAGTTTTTTTAACAAGCGATTATTAATTATGATAGGTTTGGACTCCTTTTAAAGATACATGATTAGATCATATGACTGTTCATTAGACAATAATAATATATATTTCATGATGAACTAGCATGTTATACACGTACTTGTATTTTAAATCAATAGTATACACGTAGTTAAACATGTAGACAATAATCTACTATGTTTAAAAATGCAATATACCATTGATCTAAAATAAACATATAGGCTATAATCGACCATCATCACCGTCGTCAATATTATTCACTTTTAAGAAAGAGAATAGTACTCCCTCCGTCTCGCAAAGTTTGACACTTTCGGGAGTGCGTGCCATTTTTAAATTGCCTATATCTTTCAATTCATAACGTTTTATGTGATTTTCAAAACTTTGTTCAAAAGATCTAATTGAAATCTATCAAACGAGATCCATATTGCTTATATAAAACATTACAGATTAAAAGAAATAATCAATTTTTTCATAGGGCTGCAATAGTGAAAGTGACAAACTTTGCGGGACGGAGGGAGTATGAATTTACACTATTTTCTTTATCAAATGAATGTTGTAGTTCTCACATCTTTGTTTCTTTCTTCTTTTTTTTTTTTTATATGGCAAAGATCATCCCATATATATAATAATATAACAAAAGTCAAGTACATGCGTGTGATCTATGGACACTATCGGTCCAAAATACAAAGAAATACAAAAAACATAAAACAACAGGAAAAAAAAAAACAGATTAACCCCTCAGCATCAATGTCAGACCCAGACTCTGCTTGTGGAGGTGGGTGGCTAAAGAACCATTCAGAGTCTTAAGCCCGCCACAATATCCCACCAGATCTGCACCTCTACGCTTTCATCGTGCCATTGGAAAGCTTAGGGACCGCCGCTCAAATCAAACAGACCAGAGTCTCCATGCAAGAGCTAGTACCAGACCTAAAACACCAAACAATATTGTAAAGTGTTAGTTGAGTTATGATTATGTTGTTTTTATATCATTACCATCATCATAATGTATATCTGCATTTCATAATTGTCATTATTTTTAACACTATCGTTGTTCACCTCCATCTTATTAGAAATATATCTTTCGTTAAACGATCAATCTGATATGTTAGTTGGATTATTTCCTTTGATTAGAATTGTAATCTTCATTAATATTGATGACTGCCATCATAGTACTAGTATTGCATTATCTAACAACATTGCAAATAGTTAGATTCTCCAATCTACTCCATCATTATTATCATTTGTCTTCATCATTGCCTATTGAGATTTAGCACTACGTTTTTAAAGACTTTTTAAGTGGGTTATGTTCTTCTTCCATATCAATTAGTAAACCAAACATCGCGGACCCCAAAACTGTCATGTGCACGTTGCTACTACAACACAAGTTTACTAATGAAAAACCTCTCGTTTCATTAAACACTAACAAAATATCATCGTTTCATTAACAAATTTACATAATACTTGTCACAGGTGATAATCACAGATTGAGAATTAAAAGATGATTTAAGAAAGGAATGCCTAAAGAAACTGATTGTAGTTTGTTATTTCTAGAGACAACTTTTTTGGTTCAATCTTTATGTGTACATATTCAAGGACGAATTGTCCAGTGAAAACTCAAGTAAACTAGTACTCCTAAAGAAATGTGGACGAATTGTCCATCTAGAACCGTCAGTTTTTTTTTTTTATGATCCAAACCGTTCAACTTGTTTAAAACATGTTTTTAAGGGTACGTGCGGGAAATTGGCTCAAAATAGGACCGGGAAGTGCTTTATCCAAACAAATTTTCATAAATATGTACTTATAAAAAATTCTTTGGATCAAGCACTTCTCGATCATATTTTTAGCAGATTTTTTCTAAATACCCTTAAAAACATGTTTTAAGAAACTTGAAGGGCTTGGATCATCAAAACATGATCCGGAACTTTGAGGTTCGAGACAGGAGGGGTCTTGGGGTATAGTTTTGGAAGATAGAGGGGGTCTGGTGGTAAAACAATTCATGCAGCGGGTGTCCAAGTGAAACTGAAAACTTAGAGGGGGTGTGTGAGTGATTAACCCTTAAAAAAAAGTGTGACTTAAGTCTCCTCTTTTTGAGGTGTATAGGTTGCTTAATTCGTAGGAATTCTCTTCTAAGTCCAGCAATGTGATTCAATTATAGATTTATGATTTGTGAATTTCTCTCTCTCTTGAACTACGTAGAGACAAAATAAGGTTGAATGTGCTACAAAACACCCTTCAATTTAAGGCTCGGACGTAATTTATATCCTCTTTTCGAGTTTCATAAGAACTCCATTGCGTTAGTAGGGAAGGTGAAGGAGTCGTGGCAACACTAATAAAAGTTATAAAGAGATGGCTCGTGTGAAATTGTCTATGTTGTATTTTAGCGGCGGAGCCAGGATTTTTGACAAGGGGGTCAAAATTTGAACTCTTAATAGGTTTGGGCAAAAATTTGAACTCTTAATAGGTTTGGGCAAAAAAAGAGAAGTGAAGTGGGGTCAAAAAAGCAAAAACCTAGGCAAGTGGGGTCAAAATTTGAACTCTTAATAGGTTTGGACAAAAAAGAAGGTGTAAAATGGGGTCAAAATAGCAAAAACTTGGGCAAAACTATAACTATCCCTACAAAAATTTGGACCTCAAGGGGGTTAACTAACCCCCTTTGTCTTCCTCCCTCCACCCTTGATTTGTAGAGAAGATGAGGTAAAATTGTTAAAAACTTCGAAGGACTAATTTACCCATTGGATGAGTTTCTCGTTTTAGGAAACTTGCAACTTGGAGGGAGAAGTGGGGGCAGAAACAAAAGTTTTATTAAAGGGTCAAAAAATTTTTTTTTTTTTCAATATACAAAAAAAAAATCTAAGTAGCTTTATAAAAATTTGTTTAAATTTGAGAGTGTTGGAAAATTGGAATTTGACCAAAGAGTATTTGGTGGATTTTGACCCAAATACAATATGAAACCCCAGCCCGCGTATAGGGTTTAATCCAGTGAAGAATGAACAAAATTTTGAATAGAAATGAATGAGAACTTGTCTCTCAAAGTGGGCATGTTGGAAAATCTGTCATTTAATCTTTTGGGGTTTTATTAAATCAGTGCTTGAATTCTATTAGTTAGCATTAATTGACTTTGTTTATTTGGCATAATCTTTTTTTGGATCAGTACCACATGCATGTGTTAATTCTTTTGGCTATTTGACTTTGGTGTTGGATTGATATTTGACTATGTATTGAGAGTGAGTTCACTTTATTGGCTAAATGGGTTAAGCGGACTATGGTATTTTACACTTACTTTAAGAAAAGTCGTTTCTACTAATTAAATGGAGTAAATTATTTACATTGTATTGGTGGAGAACATGAGTTAACATTGTTTAAAACTTTGAAGGAGTAGTATTAGTAACTTGCCCAATGAATTGGATGCGTTCTAGGAAACTTGCAACTTTAGAGTGAGAGGTGGTCCAATGGAGGTGGAAAACTAAAACTTTATTTGTAATTTTGAAGGGGACAAAATACTTTTTTTTTTTCCCAAATAAAAAGTTATGGAGAAGATGAATTAACATTGTTTAAAACTTTGAAGTAGTAGTAGTACTAACTTGCCCAATGGATTGAATGCGTTCTAGGAAACTCGCAACTTTGGAGTGAGAGGTGGCCCGGTGGAGGTGGAAAACTAAAACTTTATTGTAATTTTGAAGGGGTCAAAATACTTTTTTTCCAAAAAAAAAAAAAAAAAACATGATTCGAGCCTACCTAAAGCACGATTCGAGCCTTGACGATGACTTGGTCATTTAAGAGCACAAGTGTACAACCACAAGGTCAACCACCCGTGTTCAAATTACCTGTATCAAAATTCATATGTACTGGTGTTCTACTACATTCTCTGTCTTTAGATTACTCAAGACGGAAAATGTGTGGAGAGAGAGAGAGAGAGAGAGAGAGAGAGAGAGATTCATATATGGAAAAAGGTTCACTAAAAAACAACAATCAAATACATGAAACACCAAACAACTATGTGTAAAGCAAACGACTGTCTATTTTCTAGTCCACAACCTAATCTCCAAAACAATAGCAGAGAGAACCAGCCCTGCAAGAACAATAGCATAACCAGCATCCCATCCTCTCCCAGCCTTTCCCAAATGAATTCCATAGAAAATATTCACTGCTGCAAAAAGTATCAAAAGCCTTCCCATGGTGTAATGGTACCAGTTCCAGTATGTTCTATACTTTGAGCCCTTTTGAGGTCTAGCCAAAACTGCCATCATCTGTAAGAACAAGAACAAATACCAACATTAAAATTTGTGATCATCTCCTATATATTTTTAATTATCGTTTCTTAAACGCGAATAAATTCTCACGAACTAACTAAAGCGTAAATTACACATCTCGACAGCCCTCAAATAGCCTCTCCATTTGTGAAACTAAGAAATGGGAAACTCAAGATGAATCGACTGATAAAATGCAGCAAAAATGCTTAAGATGAGAGAAAATGATGAGAGTTGACATACCTGAAGGCAGCCAAGTACGAGAATGAAGATGCCAATGCCTTCGTGTTTGCTAACAATGACACTGAGCTTGTGTTTTAAGACAAAGCCACAAGATACGCCGGCTACTCCCAGAATGAAACCAAGTGATTGTACTGAAATGTGGGCGTAAAACCAGAACGGATCCCAGTCCTTGAAGTAACGAGCGATGATCGCTCCAATAGGGATTAGGATCCCCCACCCCAACATGTTCAATATCCCATGGTTCTTTCTCAGGTTTGAATATGGAGCTTTTAACGTTTGAGTTTGACCTGTTAAGAAGAAAAGCAAAATCATCAAGAACTTTGTGAAATCTTCTCCCAAGTAAAAGGACAGTTTAGCCAACAAGAAGTGAGGGAATAAAACAGGCCAGCTCCGGCCCACTAGGCTCCCAGCAAATCAAACTTGGTTCGTTCTGGCCATTTTCAAAGAACTCAGGCTTAGCCAAATATGCACTCGACTCTGATCTCTTTTATGAATGAAACAAGACAATTTTGTTATGTGGTTGGGCCGGACTTCAAAAGCTATGGCTCAGAATAGGAATAGGCTGGGTTCTGGGCCAGAGTTGGGCCCAGTTTGGCTTGCCCATGTTTACATATAAAATTAACAAATCCAATAATTAATTGACACGTAATTGAAAATGTCAACCGTTGGCAATTACCTGTTGATAAAGATACACTGGATTAAAAGAATATAAATGATTAAACACGATGTCGTATTGTGTTCAAAGACAAGAAGCGGTTATTGGCAGTTACAAGCCATTGTTGATATAAAGGTTGATTTCGAAGCCATGATGTTAACTGCTAAACACATAAATTCCACGTGTGAACTTGGAAAACAAGACAAGTTGGCAGTTATAACACGTGGAATGCCTGTCAAAAGGCAGTTATTCACCTTAACATTTAATCATTTGAGTTTGTTTAAACAACTGTACAGATTCAAAATTTAAGCTTCTGAAGGAAGAATTAGAAGAATTTAAATTCAGACGTGGAGAAGGAAACAACTGCCAACTCGAAGAGTGGAAATTAGAGTTCGAAGCAAGCCAATGTTCAAATTCATTGAGCGGGAAGTTCAAACTGCAAGCAGCGTCTATAAATAGAAGAAATTGAAGAGTGAATAACCCCGGACAAATCTTCAACAAACAGCTATCAAAAAAAACTGATGCTTGGTTTGTTCATTGGCAAAGTAGTTTAGGATTTCGAACTCAGTTCGAAGTAGTTTAGGATCTCGAACTCAGTTCGAAGTAGTTTAGGAAGTAGATTAGGAAGTAGTTAGGATTAATCTCGGTTGTTCTTGTAACAATCACCCGTTCGAAGTTCTTGTATCTGAAGTTGGAGACAATTTCGAAGTAAGTTTACCTTTGATTTATTAATCGAAGTATCTTGTTTCTTTTCGTTCTTCGATTTCCTAAGTTTGTTGGTTTACATTTCTTCACTTGTTGAAAAAATCCTCTTAATTGAGGTAATTGAACCAATAAAACACAATCGCCTGATTAGATTTGGTTTTTCCAAAGTTAATCTGAGGGAGGAGATTGAAACTCTCTCTGGCACACTCGCACACAATTATTTCCATTGCAAAGAAGTAAAAAGAACCAAAACAGCCCAATGGGCTCAGGCAGACTTCGGACGTAGGGGTGTGCAAGAATCGGATTGGT
Source organism: Vaccinium darrowii (assembly GCA_020921065.1). Taxonomy (NCBI): domain Eukaryota; kingdom Viridiplantae; phylum Streptophyta; class Magnoliopsida; order Ericales; family Ericaceae; genus Vaccinium; species Vaccinium darrowii. The sequence goes on from CM037156.1 coordinate 39,220,472, forward strand.
TTGGTTCTGTGATAAACCGGATTTGAAGATTTTGAGAACCAAACCAATTGGCGAAAAAGCATAGGCCAAACCAACCCAAACCATTAGGTTATGGTTCAGTTTTGAACCATGGTTTATTTCAAGATAACGCATTGATGAAACATTTGAAGCAACAAAGATGTGCATAAAAAAATTAAAATAGAACTTGTCTTTTGACCAATTTCATTAAAGCAAGTCACCAAAACTCAACTAACAAAATGTAGTATGTGTGAAGTAATCATACAGGATTAAAGAATATCATGGTTAAGTATTTTGTTATCTAGCTTTTGCTAAATAAAATACCAATTCAATATAATACATGAATTGCAGTTTAGATCGAGTTGGAACCAGAATTGTGAGCATAAATCCCCAAACCAAAGCATTTCATTCGGTCTTTTATTTTTCAAACCAATACCAAACCACACTACTAGAAAACTAGACCCGACCAAACCACACTTCTAAAAAATTAAACCAAACTGGCCGATTTAAATTGGTTTCGATTGAATTCGCGGTTGAATGGTTTTTTTCTTTATCTTTTAATTATATGCTCAACTAGCAACTATGATACTCAAACTGTAATGATAATTTAAAGTAATGGTTTATTAATTTCAAATCTCTCTCTAAATTTTGTCAACTCACCATTTAGAATTTTTTGGTGTAGGTGAGACATTGACTGGAAACAGAGAGATGTTAGGGGAGGTAACAAATGGACAGATATTATCTTCATTAATCAATTAAGCTGTAATTAAAAGCTTTCTTCGAACGTATGACATGGGATTCAATTGTCGCAATCAGTAATAAAATTCAGAAAGTCATCGGTTAGGTTGATGAAAGTTGAAACACATTTTTATTGCGTCCCTAAACTCGAAAAAGCAAGGCATAAGCCACTTAATTCCTTTATTATTGTGTTGAACCCGGGGCTCTTTTTGTTCCGTAGTGACGGCAGGCTTTGGCAACCCATCCTAGCTGTTCGCCTTGGCAATCAACCCATCCTAGCTGTTCGCCTTGGCAATCAACGGTTCAAATTCACGGATGCGTTATTATAGGTAATAATGCACTTTGACCGGTAGGAATTCATTTGTGAATCTAAACCGTTAATTACAGAGAGAAACGGTTAAGATCAAAAGATGGCATGACCTGCCATCCCCAAAGTTTGACCTATTTTTATTTGACACCAAATTTTTTTTTTTTTTTTCTGTATTTATTACAAGAACAAATTGAATTTGGCAAGGGGAAGGGATTGAACCTCTTCAAAAAGCTAAATCCATCTCTCCCCTATTGACTTTAAATAATTGTCTTACAAGTTCCCTTTTGAAAAATTCTGCATTCGCCACCACTGCTTATCTCTTTCAGCTTTTGGTATCGGGGGCAAAAATTACAAGAACAGCTAGCAAAACACGAAGAAGAAGTGCACGAACCTCATGCACATTTGAGAATCCCGCGACTTTTACATACATTTTTCATAACTTAGAGTGTCCGAACCGATTCAATTTACGCGCAAGAAAAGTGTACATATATTAAATGTAGCTTTCCTCTTTTGCACGCTACGTTAGCCGGCGGGCCACTAAAATAAATATTACTCCTATACTTTTGCCGGTAGGACCTAACCAACAGTAGCTGTTAAGAAACCTCAGAAAAGTTCAGACAAATAGGGATGGGTCAACCCAGCTGATAGTGGACCTCACAATTCATATTTGCATGCGTATGTATGGAGAAATTTTTTTTTTTTGGTGCCGAGCCGTCACCGTTTACGTGGTGCTCAAGCATGTATTTCGGCCGTCTAAAAATATTTTTGGACAGCCCAAATTTTAAAGAGAGAAAGAGAAGAGAGAGGAGAGAGAGTGAGAGAGTGAGAGAAATCTGAACTGTGCAAAACACATTTAGACGGTCGAAATAACGCTTTGCACCAGTGCACCACGTGGTTGTGCCCGCTCGCCACTGAAAAATTTCTCGTATGTATGCATACTTACCTGGTAACTAGAATAAACAATTCGTTCCAAAATTTGTAAAATTCCATCACCCAGAGTATATAGATATAGACGTATTGATGTAAATTAAAAATTCTCGCACCCATTTTGTAGAGAACTACAGGAGCCAGTAAAATATCGTCTAATGGAGTATTATTGTCAACTCTCAACTAGTTAGATTACAATCCAGTTTAATAATTTTTTTTTACAAAGAAAAATACGTGACAGTGTGAGCCCCATCGATAAATTAGAGACATCGTCAAACATTATCTTACGGGTCTGTTTTTTTTAAGTCCGATGAAAAAAAGAGAGGTTGTATTTGGGGCTTTTTGACCCGTTCACTCGGAGTCGGTCGTAACTTGTAGCTTGTAAATCTCATGAATGATGTTGGCTGAATATAGGTTACAAATCCAATTTAATAATTTTTTTTAGAAAGAAAAACGCGTGACAGTGTGAGCCCCATTGATAAAACAGAGACATCGTCAAAGGTTATTTATGGGTCTTTTTTTTTTTTTAGTCCGATGAAAAAAAGAGAGGTTGTATTTGGGGCTTTATGACCCGTACACTCGGAGTTAGTCGTAACTTGTAGCTTGTAAGCCTCATGAATGATGTTGGCAGAAGGATAGATGACGAATTATATGTTTTTTACAACTCAGGATGCTACACCTTGAGTAATTTTTGGAGGACTAATCATATCATATGTTAAGTCGTTAACCAGTGAGATTCTATTTAAAATCGAAGCAAAGCTTCTTCTGAATTTTTTTTTAAAGAACCAATATAGCAAATGGAATATTTCAAACTTAGAGACCTAGGGAGGAGTGACCTTTAATCCCAAGCTTGATGACCGAGCCAACCCCTTCAGGTTAAACAATTATAGGTTTAGCCCTGAATTTTTTTAACCTAATCTTTCATTTTAGGCGGAATTTTGCATTTTCAACTTTCATGAAAAATTTAAGCACTAATGTTGCGTGAAGTCGTTCGATGCGTGTTAATCCTACATGCATTATGTGACGCCTAGTGTAGATGACGGATATATGTTACCCTAGATAATACATACGAACTACTTATATCCAGTACTTGTTATTATGATACACACGATAGAAATAACATCTCCAAATTGAATATTCGTTAGTGGCCGGCCGGATATTTTAATACTTCCTCCCCCTATCAATATTTTCTTTTTGGGAAATTCTCCCTATCATTATCATATATTCATATGTAATATATGTGGCCTCTCACTTATGATTTTTTTTTTGAACTGATTATGAAAATGTCACCTCGCTTTCTCTACCCACCCCAAAGATAACATATCCCCCCCTACATGCATATCCATCCTATAACCCTGTAGTGCGGCACAAGAGACGTTGATTTAAAAAATTAACGGTTTGGATTTCATCTCGGTTATAAACGGCTCCGATCGCCATTGATTGCGAGATCAACAGAACCTAGGTCTTTGTTTGTACCTAGTGTGTTGTGTACAGTGCAACGCACATCCCATCTGTCCATATCAGTAATAAATGGTCCGGATTTGTTGAAACCTTCTTACCGCTAAGAATTTTTTTTTGACCGGAAAAAAAATGTCTGCGAATCCGAACTACTAAAAACACTTTTGGATGGCTGGGGTAATGCGCTGCACGGTGAAGCGCATTAGGTGCACATCAGACCCCCCACTTCTGAGATCAACAGCCTAGATGCCGTACTACAGTCTCACTATAGGATTTTCAATTCCTATTACATTTCGTCGTACCGTTTCCACCCAAAACTTATCCCGCGTAGCTAACTCTAAAAAATGCAAACAAAATTGTAGTAAATAGAAAAACGCAAAATTGGGTTTTACTCGTACCTGTGACATAATTCATAGTAGTGGAGACCTGATTAGTGTGCTGAGTCAACCAGTAGTTGGGCGCAGAAGGGAAAAAACTACTCGGTCCGACGGAATAAATCACCCGAGTCCCCGGCGAGTTGGTGGATAATTGATAACTCATATATATTGTGGAGTCTACAAGGAAGACAGAGGCTGTATTGGTCACTAAAGTTAGGTTCCCTTGATCAGCAAACACCTGATTCGCCACCTGTTCCTTGAGGTAGTACTGTCTTATTCCGCCGCCGGAGCCGACCCAAGCCACGACCGCGCTCGACAGCACCATGTTGCCGTCGGGGGAAAATCCCATTGCTATGTAACCATTTGTGTTTGGAGCGCTGAGAACAAAGCTCCACACGTCTGACGACGCTTGTTTGTACTGTAAATAAAGAAATCAATAATGTTTAAATTGCAATTTCTAGTACTTATTAGTCAATGGTAAATTAAATTCGTGACAGCTCGCTCAATTTCGTCTGGACCTAATTTTCGGTGTACCCATGTACCGAGTGAATTGCAGTCACAGGATCGTGTGACAGTGTGAGATTGGTAAGGACCCAACTACTCCCTAATCACGCCTTTTTCTACATCTTGAGATTGTTCATCTTCGTCAAAAAATTATGTTAATCGCATATCATAAGATAAATGAAACCCAATCTGCCGTGCAAATTTTGCATTTTGAAAGATAAATGTATTTCGAAATTATATTGATTCGATCAGACATGATTTGATTTGACATGGCTAATGTTTTGATCAACTCTGGATAAGATATACGACTCCAATCTTTGAAGTGGGCTCGAAAAGAGTCAACCAAAATACCCATCGTTTGAGTGTAAGATTCAAATTTAAGGCAAAGAAATTCTTCGATTTTTGGAGGTGGGAACATAAACCTCCTCTATGTTCTTCTGTATTTCATTCCTAGTAGTGTTAAACTGTCTCTGAAAACAAAAAGATTGGTTTTCATGCAGCATTTAATTTTGACATGAATAATTATTTTTCAGAAATTTCTCTGTATCGTTCCAATTTTATCAGATGTCACGGGACTATTTTTCGGAAATTTGAAAGCATCATTTTGGTGTTTTCTATACCACATGGGTATATTATGAGATGTATAATGGTGTCAATATGTCTACATGCTTTTGTGTGTGTGTGTGTGAGAGAGAGAGAGAGAGAGAGATACCCTGAGGATGTAATTTTGAGCAGACCAAACGGCGTTACAGGTGAGAGAAGAAATGTCGAATGGAAATTGAGCATTGACGGCTGTGAGATTATTGCTACATGAATTTGTTTGTGAATTTGCCAACTGTGAAAATAAACTAGAGATGAGGAACAAGGCAATGAACATGGAAGATGCCTTCATCTTCATCTTCTGCTTCTGCTTCTCTCTCTTCCCCCTCTGGTTCTCTCTCTCTAGATCTCTGGGCAAAGTGGAGGTGGGTGGGATGATTATCTAAGTACTAGTAGTTGCTTATATGGAGCAGTTGAGTTGACCCAGTTCATTTTTTATAAAACCATAATGTTTAGTTAGAGAGAGAGACAGCAAATTGAATAATTGGATGGGTTTCTTTTTTGAGATAAAATAATTGGTTCGTTCATGATACAGGGAATATTGTTAAAGGAGGCATCAACTACAACGTGCCATGAACAAGCACACAAACATTTTTGAAATGCAGACTATTGCAGCTGTCATGGGTGATGCAGGAATCCCAAAATCTGAATTTGTCAAAAATAATTCACCAATTATCACCCTCAAATTCATTTAAGAATGGGATCGGCTCCTTTCTGTCAATTTTTTTTTTTGATGCGCGTGTGATAGAGAAAGCTAATTTATTCCGGTGATCTCAATTGATTGGGACTTAAAATTCGACGCGGGTTGAATTATTTATTTTTTGTTTCTTTGGTCATCTGTTTTCGAAAAACCAACTCCACCAACTCCCTACAAGTGGAAGATCCTGTCACGCAACCCTGTCCGACCTCCGTGTCCCACCCATCCGCACCGTCTATTCGTGCAATCAACGGCTCAGATGCCATCTCGGCCCCAAACAGATTTGAGCCGTCCATGTTCATCTGTGAATCCGAGCCGTTGATTTCTCAGATGGATAAGCCAGAGAGGTGAGACAGGGTTGGTGGGAAAGAGGATCCGGTTCCAACTCTACAATATTTCGGAAAAATAGAGTGTCGAAGAAAACGGACCCGTAAAACAGTTTCAAAATGGTTTCGACCCAGGGCTGTTGGGAAAGGATTTGGGGTTGGTGAAGGTGTAGACGGTCCCCTGCCTCTCGAACCTGGATTAAAAAAAAATGAACGACTGCGAAATAGAAAACGAAAATGGCACGAAAACCGGAATCCACAAGGACCTCCCCCGGATTCTCCTGGAGAGAATGCACCAGAAAATTTTTATAGGAAGATGCACACTGCATAATCAGATTAACTAATGTGAGATAATTTGGTTACTTAAAACATCTTATATCTAATATCTTGGTATACCCACCTCTGCTAAACTCGACCAGTACAAAAGATTTACTCAACTGGACCGTGTTTGGACCGAGCTTCACATATTTTTTCCGAGGCCGAACCCCCGGAAAAAAAAAAAAAAAAAGAAAGAAAAGAAACCTCTCAAGTGATACGACATCAAATAACATTAAGATGCCCCTCCAAAACAGCTGGAGGCTTGAGTATAACCGAATATTTCAGACGAGAACTAGGAATGGAAAACCAATGTACATACAACAAACAAGGTTTTGCTTTTCGTTTCCTGTGAACATAATTCTGAGAGATTACTTTCGCGAGTAAATGTTGTGATGCACGGAGGACTGTGCTCCATTGCTTAGCGAGGCATCCTCTGCTTTCACCCTCCTGTAGAAAAGCACGTAGGCAGCAGCTGATTTTACATCTTCCTCGTTTATGGGCGATATGTGGCTATCGTCAAAGTTGTACCACTTATTTTCGTCTAGAAGCTGCAAATTACAGAAATGCTAAAAATTAGTATCACAATTTCTTTTTATACTTTTCGGCAATTAAAAGAACAGTTTATACTATGTATTTTGAAAAGTCAAGTACTGAGAGTTCAGAGTAATAGAATTCAATAATAACTCTAATTCTACTGAAATATTCACACATAATAGGGTGACTTGAACCCAAGACCCATGGGAAAAAAAACAGTTCTAATACTACTTTAGATCAATTATTCAAGCACAAGCTTATGCTACTAGGAAAAACTACGTTGAGGATATAATTTCTTGATTTTTTTTTTACTTAAAACACGAAAGTATACTGGATTTCCTCACCTTGATATGGGCAGTATAGTGCCCACTTCCCATTCCGCCATAGTGATTGGTCAAGGCATAGAGTTCATAGAGCTGGTGGCTTGCATTATTTTTGTTGGCTATATAGTTCGACAAATCAAAGTCGTGTATAGGAAAATTGACAAAGGTTTCCAGCTTGTGCTTCATTGACCTGCTGAACGAGAACCTCTTTAAATGGATAACAAGCACTTCAGGAAGCCTCCAGAGATCTAGCTTCTTGCTTGCTTGCCTTCGTTCCTTGCATTGAGGACAGTACCTAAACATCCGTGCATTAAAAAGTTATCCCAAACTGTGCTGCAAAAATGTGAGAACATTTGAAAACAAGAAAACACCACATGACCCTTCTCTCCTAGACGAGTCTCTCTTCTCTCTCTCTCTCTCTCTCTCTCTCTCTCACACACACACACACACATCACGAGTTCATGATCAGCGTGGAAAAGAGAAACACAAACAAGAAACTAACCACATGTCTTCAGGAACCAATGGCTCTTCACGGAGAAAAGCTTCTAGGCAAGTGTACAGGGAGAGAGGCTCAATACGAGCTTTCTTCGTCACAGGACCATTTTTGTATACTTCTGGCAAGTTTTCCAAGTAATATGCATCATAGTTCTCCAAAAGCTTCCCTGACCAGTCAATAAATACTAGTATTGACATTGAGGATGAAGACAATTTAACGGTTTTATCTTCTCCAACTGATAGGTCAATGCATGCATTATTTTCATCAACCAACTGCAGAGGCAGTTTTGGTAATGTCGCTGATTTTAAGCTGCCACCATTCCTCTGTACTGAATCTTCTACATTGGAGTCCGTGCACGCTGCAATTGAACCAGTGGTTTGAGACGGATCCAAAGGTGGTATTAAGGTGTTAGCATCAGAGATATCAGGATGTCCCACAGTCTCAGTTCTTAGCATTGGAGAGAGCATCGTGTGAACCATTGACTGTATGTCACCTCTTGTAATAACTTCGTCACAAGAAATCGGTGAAACAAGCGGGGTTCCATATGGCTTCCAACCCATTGTTCTCTGGGAATTGCCAGTCTCCCTGAAAGATGTACAAGGTACTGACTGTTAATAGTAATTTGGGAAGCTCATAGCAAACCATCCTTCAACCATCAATTTTTTATGCTTTGAGGAACAAATAGCATACTGGTACTGGTACCAGAAGCTCCAAGTTCAATATTATCACAGTACAGCACAAGCAATGTCCAAAATGTTCTGATCAATAGAAACAAAAAAATTGCACGAAATCGCAAAACTAAGCAAGAAGAAATCGCCCCAACTAGGAATGTCACTGTTCTTTCTGGAATGCTAACAAGGGTATAGATATGCAATTATGCATACAACTGAGGACTATAAATCAGAGGCAATAGGAGGGGGATGAGGCATTAGGGAAAGTGGAACAAAGCTTGGCTACTTTCTCTGTCCCTCGTAACTAAACTGGTATGGTTTGAGATGCATACCGTTCTTCGCGACGGTGAACTAACTGAAGAAATTTTGCATTCTTCACAAACTTTGGAATCTTGTAAGCAGCAAGGTGATCATCATCTTTTATTGAAGACAATGATATTAGAGGATCTTCCAAGAACCGGTGAATCAAGTGACTCCTTATCTGTGAAGAATACACTAGACCAACTTAACCCAATTAAATGAAGACAAATGCACTACTTCAATCCAGTAATAAATTTGCCTAAGAAAGAACTCGACTAATATCCAGGAAAGTTACTAACTACTCACCTCGGCAAGCAAAAGTTTCTCATTATGCTTTAAGGAACAAGCGTTGCTAATGGCTTGGATCAAGTCCCTGCAACGCCCCTGTTTTGGAACGGTTATGGTGCAGGCATTTGGTAGCGCGCTTCCATCACAAGTAAAGACTGTTACCGACATAATACGAGTGGTGGTGGATTGGAGTGGCAAGGAAAGGTACATGAAGGGATCAAATGTAACTGAGATTTTATTACAAGCAGGACAAACCAGAGTCGACTTGTATTGGCCCTGTAAATGAAGTACAAGCAGAAACATAAATTAACGGTACAGGTCAAAGTCAAGCCATTAGAGGTGATGAGCAAAAGATAATCAAGGGAAGCAAAAAGATATACCAAAAGGAAAATTAGAAGCAAAAGCAAATATATTGCAGCAATTCAAACCGACAAATGAGAGGAATCAAATTAATCATCATACCAGGATCATCAGTGGTATGTGATAGCAATCCTTAGCCAATTTACTTATTGTACAAAGAAGAATCTTACCAACCATTATTTAACCACATTTAATTGCTAACAAATTACATGCCAAGTGATAGAAGTGTGGAAAAAAGAACATCTTGATCGGTATCATGTAATGATCAGTATCATGTACATCCCATCACTTAAACGTATTTTATGATGTTAGAAAAGAGTAAAAAAACCAAGTTCTGATTACCACACAGCGAGCAACAAGTTTTATAGGAGTCCACCTCTAAACACAGAGCTGACTAATCATTATTACAATGGAAGAGCCATTCATATTTTAAAGTTCGCAGATTGATCAAAGAGGACCAGATTTTCCTGAAGCTTTTATGCCCAATCGTGCCAACTGATTCTACTTAATGATTCACAATTTCTTAGGTTGACACCATAAAGAATCATGCTAAGTTGACCTTGTCCCATAATAGAGGTGAGTGTCAGAACAGAATAATGAATCTATTGAAAAGAAGCTACAGCATTCCAAGAAGCACTTTGGCTTAAGAAGCACATAGCCTGCCAACGAAGGTTCTTAAAGCAAAGGCAAAAATAATAGCAACACTGACAATGCACTAATGCAGCTCAGCCCTTCCTAGTCTCATGTAATTTATGCCCATCTGCAAAATAGATGTGTGTATACTAATATACCCCTTAGTTACTTCTAAGGAGAATAAGTACAACATGGACACCCAAAAATAGAATGCTAAGAGTAAAATATCACGAAAGTATTACTTTATAGATTAATCAGGGCTTAAAGTCTTCCCACGTGATATCGAGACGCTATGTCAAGCAGCATGGTGAACATTTCAAGCACAACTATGCATGTTATGTGTGCCTTCCTTGCCATGATGACGTACAGCTGTACTGAACAGTGAACATCACTTAAGTACAGCTGTAAAGAACATCACTTAAGCAGACCGACTATATAAGAACACTCAACCTCGAAGGCTAATCAGTATACAGGGATGCTAGAGACAGCTAACAACAGCATCTATCTGGGAAACATATCTTATGCACAGCATCAGCAACGGTGATAGTATTGTGTATTTTTCCAGCATCAAGTAACTCAACATAATCTTGACAGAAGCTACATTTTTCAATCTGTATGACCATAAAAAACCATGTATGATATGCACATGATGACATTGTGATAATGGCCATGAAATGCTTACTTGGCACACATCCACAATTATGGAATCATTACGAGAAATGTGATTCGCCCAATACTCATCAGCAACCTCTTCATCAGGCCTTCCATCTGCATCTCTTGATTTTACATATGGTTTGTGTTTGACACGATTCAGGTCTTCATGAAGCCCATCTAACAGAAAAGCCAGGAGTTCCTGAATAAATAATTAAACATTTAGCTGTCAACTCTCATTAAATCTACCATCAGCCTGAAACTTATTTTGATAGATCAAACCTGAGAATCATGTTGACTGTATCCACTAAATTGAGGTGCAAAGCGAGCAAGCTTCGCTTTGAACGGCCGAGGAGCAACTGGAGTTCGTCCAGGTGCCCACAATTTTCGAAGTAACTCACCAAACGCTAAAGCAAGCTCCCCCTACGTGCAACATAAGACCTATCAGTCTCCAAAAAGTGGTTGGTGAAAATATCTAAACTCCAAAAGTAGTTAACGAAAGACAAAACTTAACGAAGGCCCAACTTTCAACAATGAAAACAGAAAAGGGTCCTAGCCTGGGATGAAAAACACCCATGTCTGAAATAAACAACTCCAATAGTAATGAAGAATTATGGTTTACCTTCTAAAATAAACAACTTCTGCAGTAACAGCAAATTGCGAATTACTTATAGAAATATACAGCAATTTTTCCTACTTTAACTTCTTTCCTAACACTAAAACTGTTACCTTTATCTAGTCAGGTCAGATCCAGTTAGATATCAGTCATAACTATTATTTCACTTTTTGAGAAGATGCTCGAGGCATACTCTTCCATGCCCTGTTCCTTGCTCAGTACTTCGTGTGGTCGTTGACCAGTTGATCTATTTATATTTGCTCTAGCTGCCTCTCTAGAAACACGTGAAAGAAAAACAATTTTATATAAAACGTACAAATATCTCTCAATAATTTTAAATATAAGAGAGGTTGCGTACGAAGTTAAGGTTCAATTCTTTCCCTATTTTTGAATTTACTTCACAATCACTTGCACCTCAAGTTGTGATGACGAAGACAAAGAGACCTCAAAAAAGTACCATCTTAATTACGCGAGAGTTTGTGCTCCGGGAACGATCTCTCATTGCATTCACAAGAAGCAAAAGAAGGGGGAAAAAAACCAAGGACAGACAACAGAAATCAGCCTAAATGGCTTGGTCGAGTGCACAAGAGACCACCAGAGTATTATTATAGTCCTCCAAAAGAATAATTTGAATCAAGAAGAAAGAACTACCAACGACAGGATATCCAGAAAGAACACCAGTACAGGAGGTGAAGCAAATAATGGCACGTGGGTTAATGGAGACAAAACTTTATCTGCAGCTGAAACTATGGGAAATAAGAGAAAAGTCTGCAGTATGCTCGACACAGATCAGTTGAGTTTAGGTCAATTCACGGCTACTTATGCATAGTGCAAGTCAATCTACTAAGAATACTTGTGTGGATGATTATACCCTCTGTAGACCTTCCGGTTGCCTAATATCATCACTTTATCATTACTCATATTCGCAAGGTGATACCAGACAAAATGGTACTAACTGTAAAATAACAAAGCACATTTTTATTTTAAAGTTGTTCACATGGCTGAGATTTTAGTTAGAAGTGGAAGGTGAGCATTGCCTCTCACAGCTGGATGAACAAATTACCAAGAAGTAACAGGCCAACCACAACACTTTAGTCTTAGTCCACCAGCTTTATTGAAGAAAAATTTAAGCCAGCAACCAACTTATATGGACCTAAAGGCTTTGCAGTGCTTTGACACATCGATCTATGTCAAATAAAGACACGGTCCTCGTGCCAACTAGATTCCAGATTTTAAGCCAAACTGTTCTAATCTAAGCTTCAGGGAAATAACAAACATAAATACTTAACTGATACTAGAATCTAAAACTTACCACCATGCCCAAAGGGTTCTGCCAGTTTATTTCTTTATGGTAATCTTCCCGAAAATATCTGGCAAATTCGGGCGTATGAACGAGACATTGTATCGCACTATTCATAAAGCACGTGTTTCCAAGATTCACCAATCCAGTCAGACCACAAGAAGATCCCCTTGTGGTAACACCACTGATTCCATATGTGTTATCTGATTCTCTGCCAGGGGATGTCAGGCTCTGAAATTGTGAGGACTCTGAATTGCAGTTTCTTGACAAGCCTTTGCCAGAAAAACCTCCTGCAATTGACAAGCTCGACTTAGAAGGCTCTGCAAGGACCGAGGTGGTTTCCTTGTCTGCAGATCCATTCTGCAGAATAGAACTCATGCAACCACCTAATGCAGAGTTATCATTATTATCAACAAGCTCCACCAAAATCTGTTTCAAGGAAGTGCACAAAAGAGAAAACTTGGATTGTTAAAACATGGGGACACCAAGGTCGTGGCGGAAAAAAAAAAAGCATCAGCAAATGAAAATACCACTACTATGGGGGACATCATTGATAAATGTAAATAGAACTTCTAGATTTTACACAGGTATTAATTGTCAAACACAGCAATTTCTGAAAACCTAGATGCAGGTCCTGATCCATTAGGCAATGATTTGTGACATTGAGAAACATCCATCGTCCATATATACAAGTTGGAATACTCTCTTAGCGTGCCCGGAAGTGTTCGTGTAGATTATTTAAAGTTCAAGGAAGCACAAAGGTCCAAATGTATTTTTCGGCACCTCTAGGAATCAGATAAATGTAAGAGCACTTGTACTCTTCCCAAGTCACTGTTAACACATGCCAAAACATAAGCATAAATTGATATTGTAGGGGAATCGCCCAGTACAACTTCAAAGCAGAGCACTAAAGAGTGACAATGCATCTTTTCACTCGAGTTATACTCCTATAATACTTGATTATCACAAGTTCTCTAAAAATTCCAAACGATTTTGGTCATGCAGGCCTAGAATGGTGGAATTTAGACGTAATCACATCGACACAGGGTAAAAACTTAAAGCAACTTAACACCAAATAACACATGCATACAGGCACAGCATCCAAGATTTAAAAATAAAATCACATCAATTGTCAAACTGGCTTTCATATGCTAAACTTGTTTTATTATGGAATGAGATAGAAAGACATAAGGAGCACAGCAAAAGAAGACCCACATCTTGATCCATTTGTATGTTGGCATCGTCAAGGGTTTTACCCATATCCTGCATCAAAGCATGTTTTCGGTGGCCATAATAGTCCCAAATCCATACCTGCGCCAGAGGGAAAAAATAATGAACAACCGAGAGAAATACGATCTTCACAAAGCAAAAGCAACCTTTCTAGGAATTTAGCCCAACAATAACAAATAAGATATTAAAACGGCTATTTACTTGCTCTGAATTAAGATCGAAAATCTCACAAGCTCTTCTGTGAAGCTGTCCAATGGTTTCCTGTCCAAATTATTAAATTTGCAACGAAATGTAAGGAACATTTAAATACATCACACATAGGCAACGGGGAGAAGGGAGGAAGTATGCAAAGGAAACAAAAGGATATTCAGAATATCCATGGCGAAATAATCTAACAACATACCTTTTTGCTTATTCTTATGCTCGAGTTGTCACCTTTTGGCATCAGATGTAACTGAAGGCGCAAGGGATAGACTTCAACAGCTAATTCTGTTTGAGAGAGACCAGAATTGATTACTTTTCGTGCCAACGTGGGACCACCTCCATACCTAAACAACCATTAAGATTTATTCCTCAATATGAATGGTAGATCTCCTTAGGTGTAGTGTAACAACATCTAAAGATGGTCCAACTGTAAAATAACCACACAGAGAGAGCTTTAACGAAATAGGAAGAAACCAACGTAAGCTGAACTTTTAAACCCGACTAGAAATTTTCTTCAAATATACCAATATCGAGTTTTGTTAACTTTGAAAATGCTGACTCAAATGAGCAAGGATTTCCGCAGCCGATGCCTCACTCCCAGCACCCTATGTATCTAACCCAATGAACATAATATCAGTTGTTTGATTCTTACATTCACGCCCTGTTTGTTAAAGGGATATGTTTATGAGGGGGAAGAGGGATATAATAAGAGGGGGAGATTAAAAGTTATTGTGTTTGTTTTGTTGTTGTAGAAGGGGGATATAAGGGGTTGGATAATGTAAAATTCCCATTTTGTCCCAAGTAAATAAATAAATAAGAAAGGCAATTGGAGGGGCATGTCACATGCGACATGTGGCAGGCGGCAGACCTCTCTCTCTGGTGTGGGGCGGCAAGGTGGGGCCAATGGGTAAATGGGAACCAGATTATTTTTAGATTGAGGGGGGTTGTGTCCAAAACATATCCCCTTGTGAGGGGATATACATATCCGGATATCCCAGCCAATTTTTATCCGGTTTTCCAAATGCAAACAAACACCGGATATAGACCTCCCAGATTTCTGTATCCGGGCAATCCACATATCCCACTCCTATATCATGCAAACAAACAGGGCGTCAGCTTCCACATCAAAGGGGGAAAAATAAACATCTATTATGCGTTGACAATGACATCGTGGAAGGATTTCCCTCACACCTCGCCTTAAAGTATAGGGCAGAAGATCAATGGTTATCATAAGGAAGAGATCAGAAAGAAGATGGCAACTCAACAGAAAGGAAACCATTTGCCAAGATACACTTAAAGTGAGTAAATAAGAGCATAACCTGTTAGTCACTCCAATTTGGCCTCTAGAGGGAAAACAACTCTAGCTTGAATGCTTATCAATGAAATGGAAGCTAAAGTTCCAAGCCATTTCCTAGTGTTCTTGTATCAGCTTATTCAAAATTTTGTTACTACCTATGCACGCATATTTATACAAACAAATCCAAAGAAAAAAGATGCGAAAGAATTCAAAATGTGAGCTCTCTAAACAACGCATCCCTGTGGACCCTGTCCTAGACACTCTGGCTACCTTATTCCGCTATGCCCACTAAGAGTTCCCACTTCCCAATGTTTAAATTGTAATTTGTAACCCATCTCTCTTGCGTCACTCTACCTCAAAACATGCAGAAATTGCAAAATTAGAGAAACCATGAGACTAGAGAACTGAAACAAGAATTCCAAAGACGAAAAGAACAGGAAAGAGGAGATATAAATTGTGTATTCTACTCAAGCTTACCATGCATATAACTGATTCCAAACTTCTTGTGGAAGCAATATATAATCCGTGCCTTCTACTAGAGTATCGTGGAGATCAATACCAATAGGGGAATCCTCTGATTCTGCTTCATATATCAAATCAGAGTTATCAATAGCAGATGGCCTCTTTAAATTGGTTAACCCGATAGAATCAAGCCGGTCAGAAGATGACCCATCAGGTGTAATAGTTGCCTGGTTCTGATTAACATACTCCAGCCAATCTTGCCACCACCTGTAACAAACATGTGGAAAGAATCAGGATCTCAATACTTATTTTCCATCAAAAAGCTGAACAATAGTTATGACTACAAAATCTTGAACAACAGCAAAAATGACCGCAACAATAACATGCCTATGTTATCCAAATTATTTTGTCAAACAGCTAAAAACAAGGCAAATACGAAAAGGAATTGCAACCAAATAGGGAAATATTTTTTCCAATCTTTGGGGAGATAAAACTTAGAATCTGTTTACTTCCATACAAGAATTCCTGTAAATGTTCAAGGCCAGGGGATTGTTTTGTTTCAGATTCGGAAGCGATGAGCATAAAAAGTGAACAAGAATCTACATGACTAAAAAAAGAACATTCATGATAGGATTGAAGTTTGTAAAAAAAAAAAAGTACAACTCCCTTTTGCCCCATCTTTAAGTAATCCATCCAAACTCTCAAACAGGAAAATTATTTTTCACAATACATGATCAAACTACCATCACCCAACCAGACAATTAGATAATGATAATCAGACTCCAGAAATCTTAATACTTTCAGCTGCAACAAATGAAATGATAAAACACCAAGCTGTGGGAATTTCTGCATAAATTAGATGCAACATAAACCAATTGCATTCTTGACTCTGAATTATTTCTACTGCGATTTTTGGGGGGTTCGGTGGGAAAGGAACTGGAAGCAATGAACTCTCGATGGTCTGTGGATGAGATAGTAACCAACCCAGCGGAGCTCTCACAAATAGAATCTGAATACCACATAGACAAGCTAGCTGGATAAACAGCCCAGGGATCACCCCAGGGCAGAGCTTCAAATAGTATATTATCTACATGGGTGCTACTTTTTATACAAATGGAACTCCTGTGTTTGGCCTCAAGAACTTAGGTAAGGAGATTTTATAGGAAAGCACAGAAACTAATATTTACTTCTATGCATTTGTAAGCCAATGAATTATTAGACTCGATAAGTCAAAAAGGAAGTAAAGAGAGGTCCGCACACATGCATAAAAGCTTTTGTTGAAGTCCAGCAGTCTAGAACAGCTTCATGGTAGTTATGAACTACTCCCATGAAACTAAGGGAGGGCACAAAGAGGAACTAATATCTAATTAAAGTTGGAGCGTATAGTTGTCGATGTCTCAAACTTTCACGATGCCAAACTACTTGGCAGCCTGTGTCGGAAAGCGATTCTTCGATGACTAGGAAAAACGCCGTGTTTGTAACCTTTCTCAGAGGTAGAGTGTCATAATCCAATACCAAGTACTTTAGCTCCTGCCCCCTGTCAACAATGGTCAAGGTCCTGATGACCTAGAAGCATTCCCGTGGAGTTGGATTGAGGGAACTACATTGTTCATTTAGTTACAGATTGAGAGTCACTATGATTCTGTTGATACTTCAAGGCAGAAACTTCTGTCTTACAATGAGGCTGGGTACATTATGGGTACCAGTACCACAATTACGCATGCAGATGAAGTTTTATGTTCCATTTCACTCATCATTTCACAATCAGCTATGTAGCACCTTTCTTACAGCCAGTTTCAACTTCAACTTTATAAAACGTCGAAATTCCCAAAGGAACCTAATCGGCTGCATATCAAGGGTCCAAAATAAAAGTCCCATGTAGCACGAAATTAGGTTACCCATGCAATCCAAAGACAGTGATGAAAATTGAAAATGCGCACACATTAGTGTCAACCAGGGAAAGAGACAAGCCCCTGAAGTTAAACAACAAAATCATCACTCTCAACGGTCTAACCCAGTTTCACTTTCACCAAACCAGAATTGTTGATGATAGGTGGGAACTAAATAGTTGAAGGCAAGTGCCGGGCAATCCTACTAGTCTATTGGACTATAAAGTATTCTAAGAGCAGCCACTTTGTGCATATATTGCCAAAGGTTAGTTCAATCTTCAGTCCTCCACTACTCCCCCACGGCCCCACCCATTCTGTTATTGTTTGTTTGTTTGTTAAAAGAACTGGATAAATAACCTAGAACTCTGATCACCAGGAACACTACCCTGTTTTTAAAATGGCTGCGAAGTTCGTCCACAATATAACAGATTCTGAAATTTTTTCCAATCAATAGTCAGACTACCCAGGCAAGGATCGTCAATCTAAGTAGTTGATCTGCTGGCATCAATTCAAGAATGTCTAAGCTTGGCAACCCTTAGAGAGAAGGGCCAATAAGGGGGAGTGGAATGGACACTGCATTTTATTCTAAAGAGGACCCCTACTAGGGTCACTTTGTACACACCCGTGCAGGTTAAATTTCGGATACCAACAACCACCCACAAGCCACCGGTATTAGATAACTCGAATAATTCTCAGCACTTGTTGAACACAAGACCTCCGGATTCACACTTCTTTTTATACGTGCTACTCTGGTTCAGAACTCGACAAATAAGAGAAAGAATGCCTTTGGGGGAAAAATGGGAGAGAAATGTGTGGTAAAAGACTTCAAACAGAACTAATTGCCAGCATTTTGTACAGAATTCATCCACATTTTGCTGATATAATGAGCTGTACAGGCAAAATATGGGGCACAGGCACTGAATTACCCCCATAACACAACTAAACACCCTACCACTGATACTCAAAAATTACTTTCGGAACTTCAAAATAACGGTTATTCTACGGGAGACCTAGTAACAAGAAAAACCTCAAAAACATCGAAGAACAATGTCTCCAATCATCGATCTGAACTGGTTTTCATGTATGGGAAAGAATGTAAACAGGAATGGGGTTCGGTACAAGTACCTTTGAGTGATTAAATAAAACGTATCGCCTTCTTTGATCTGAGCTTCAGCGGCCATAGAAATGTCCCTAATCGTTGCCTTCTCTTCGTCCGGCATCGGCTCCGACGAACTACACACTGCTATCTCCGCCATCACCCTCTCTCTCTCTCTCTCTCTCTCTCTGGGATTTCAGGCGAAAATGCTCTAAAACCACTTTGGATTCGTGTAGTCTTCTCCGACCTTGTATCAGTAGTCGTAGGTAAGGTACGGACCAGACGTTTTCAGTGCTGTGCCGTTTATACCTTTCCTGGGCGGAGGAAAGATGTTTAGGGCTAAGGGCGTGTTTGAAACTCAAAAAGGAGCCCCTTTGTTGAGCAATTTTTGGGTGTCGGGCGGGCACCACATCCACATGTCCATGCCCATGCCCGAGCATCTATCTCGGCCGTCCAAAATATTTTTGGATGGTACGAATTTAAAAGAGAGAAAGAGAGGGAATAAATCCATTCCGTCCAAACCTTGGACGGTAGGATTAGGTACTCGGGCACGGACACGTGGTGCCCGCCCGACACCCAAATTTTTTTTGACTTTGTTCGGAACGTGTTGATGAAAGGAAAATGTAAAAATTTCCCCTCCTTTGTGTAGTTTAGAGAAAAATGAGAGGAAAAAAAGAAAACTAAGTTTTGAGAACATTAACATTTTTTTCACACTTTCCTTGACCATTTTCTTATTTTCCTTTCGTTTTCATTTCTTTCCTTTCCTTTCCACAAGTTCCGAACGGAGCCTCAATTTGGTTAATAGGAAAAGGATGATAAAAGGAAAACAACAATTATAAAATAAAATGTTTTGGAAAAAACTATTGTATGAACATATGGAAATGAAAGGAAAATTAAAAAAATTCCCCTCTCCTTGTTTATTTTAGAAAAAAAGTGAGCAAAATAAGAAAATTATGTTTTGAGTACACTAACATATTTCTCACACTTTCCTCCTTAACCATTTTCATTTATTTCCTTTCCTCTCCTTTCCACAAGTTCCAAGCGGAGGCTCAATTTGATTAAGAGGAGAATGATGATAAAAGGAAAACAACAATTGTGAAATAAAATGTTTCCGAAAAAACTATTGTCCGAACATGTGGAAATGAAGGGAAAATTAAAAAACTTCCCCTCCTTGATTAGTTTAGAAAAAAAGTGTGAGAGAAATAAGAAAACTAAGTTTTGAGAACACTCAAAATTTTCTCACACTTTCCTCCTTAACCAATTTCATTTATTTTCCTTTCCTTTCCACAAGTTCCAAACGGAGTCTTAATTCGTTTAAGAGGGAAAAAGGATGATAAAAGGGAAAAAAAAAAAATATAAAAAGATGTAATTAAATAATCATTCTTTTTTTGGACATCACGTAAGTTTTCATCCCGCTCAGTTTTTAAGACTATGTTTTCATCCTTTTTATATGTGATTTACCAATAGTACCTTTAATTTGACATATGTATATAACTAGTGCATGCCCGTGCTCATACCTGAAAGTACGGCTTGAGCAATCGTCAACACGTGTCCATACCCTACCCGCATCCATTTTTATGGTCTTTCGAATTTCAGAAAGGGGGAAGGAGAGGAGGTATTGACAGAAAATGTGATTTGAATTTCAAAAAGGGGAGAAAGGGAGAATGTGATTTGAAATTTTGGGTGTGGTTGGCCAGTGGAGAGAGAGAGAGAGAGAGAGAGAGAGAGAGAGAGAGATGAATGAGTTGGCAGAGAGAGAGATAAAATATAGTACGGTAATTGGGACAAAAAATATGACTGGGACAAAAACTGTTCTCCGTTGTAATATAGATATTTATAATATCTATATATGTGAAATAACAAAATAAACGTGGGCCTTCTTTTTAGGGATTGCCGATAATTATGCTTCAACTAAAATTGTGGGGAGTTTCCAAATGAATGGGAATGATTGTGTTGCCTATAATGAAGAAATCTTTGCAATGGTGAGAGGATTCAAAATTGAGTGAGATGATTACCGAAAATAAGGGATTGTTTGATACAATGGGGGAATCCAAAGTGGTGGGACTGATCATGTTACCTTAAATTTCGGATAGGGAGGTGAATGGTAAAAAACAGACCCAGAACAATGAACATGGTAAATTATATACCCAAAGTATAGTGTCCCAAAACAATGTCAATACTCAAATGGTACTCCATTAGTCCAGTTCAAGTATACCGACAATATACCCCTGACCATGGTACTATTTAACCAACATCTAATGAACCCAAAAACATACACACAAAATAGCCATTTTTCCGAATCATTCGACAAAAGAATCCAATGGTTGGCTGTTTAATGTAACAAAACCATCTAATTCATAATTTTAAGTAGCCTTTCGCATTGCCTTGATTTCTCCATCCCATAATTGTATGTCCAAGCTCCAAGAATTGACCTTCATTGAGCAGCGTTCAATAGGTCGATAGATTGGCAATCCTGAGTTGTTAGTAAGCCATCCAGTGTGCTCTTCCAATAGTTCTCCAACTATTACTTCACAAAGAAATGCAATTTCAGTGGAGCAAACCTTTTTTTCCTTTTTTTTCCTTGTAGAACTATGGTCCTCCTTCCTTCGCTTACCATTTTCCCTTTTTTCTCAAAAACAGAGGGGATAAGTTACGGCTTATATTCCAAAAGCTTTTTAGTCAGCAAAACACAGAACGGAACTGGAGTTGAATGAAGAAGCAGACACAGGCCACTGGAAAGGAAGAGAAAGAGAACCCTTCACTACTTCAAGTTTTCCTATAACGGTTGGTTGTATTAGCAAGTTAACCATTAAGTTTGGGACAACTCAACTCCCTGGATTCATGTCCAAGCTCAAGTCTTGACCTTTTAAAAACCATTTAAAGCTCAAATGAAATTCTGTAGTCCAAAACAGGTAGTGTTCAGGGCCTCAAGCTAGCTCCTCTGTGCTCCCTAGTCCCTACTTCTCCTTGGCAATTATCAGTCTTTGGTTAAGAACCAATCTTGCCATCTTGGGTAACAATAAAGAGTGGAAAGATAAATCTAGCCTGCACTCACTGTTAACATAAGGATTCCAACCACTGGGAATCACAGTTCTTGAAGCAACTTATCAACACCAAGGACCCATGAGATCGTGTGAAGCAACTTACCTACATGCCACCTTTAGCGTTTCCTAAATCACCAATGACTACAACCTAGAAGTACAACACCAAGCACATGCCAATTTTATTTTATTTTATTTTATCATAAATAGAATAAAGTACCCAAGGAAACATAACTTACAAGCGGGATTTGGTGCTTCATCAACCAAAGAAGTGGCATCACAAAGTGCAAATCAAAGCAATTTCAAAACATCGGAAGAAGAGATTTGGACCAGGTAACTAGTAAGTATAATGTCGAATGATGTCTTAAAAACTTACATACAAAAATCAGCATATTATTGCACTTATGTTTGGCGAGAAAGTTACAAACATAACAGGGCAAATATGAAAATTCAATTAGAAAGTTTATTTCAAATGGAAGGCTTGGTGCCATTCTGAGGAAAAAGCTACGCAGGAGAACACTAACCGCTATAGACATGTCTACTAAGAAATGAAGAGTATGCCACTGATAAGCTCAAATATTAACTTAATTTCATCCACCTGCTTAAGAACAATACCTTTTTTTGTTGTGAATTCTTCAGAAATAGCTTAAGACGAGGACTTCCTATTATAGCGCACCTCACAACCTACAACTAACAACTACTACACTTTTTGCTCTTCCGAAGAAAAGGACTTCCTATTTCACTTGTGGACGACAATGTAGACAATCCACATGAACACAAAATTTGAAGAAAGAACAAACAATGAACACTTTTTACCTAGGGCAGTGGTATCAGCAAAGAGTTAAAAGGTTTGAGTTATAGCTACAATTTAGCCTTAAACAACCATGTCAGCGAGGCTAATTATTGAAAAGAAAATAGGAAAGGAGTAGGACAAGAGAACAAAACGATCTAGCTAATAGAAATTGAAGAACTTACATTCATCCATCTACAACAAAGCGCCATCCCTAAGGGCTCACCAGTTGGTTAAAACAGGGACCCCCGTGTCTTGCTCACGAAGAAACCTCATAATTATAAGCCCCAAAATATAGAACTTGAAGAAAAATCTTTTGATGCATACTGAAAGCCCCAAATCAATTAAGTTGCTTGCAGGAACAAAATATTTGCGTAAAGCTAAACTGAATTATGTTGTAGACTGAGCATTTGCTAGCAACAAGACAATGGAGGTTGTAAATCATTACAGATTGATCATAGATTTGCTTCAAGGGCTCACCAGTTGGTTAAAATAGGGACCCCCGTGTCTTGCCTTGCATCACGGGCTTATTGATCTGGATTTTGGAACATGGCCCCGACCATTGTTGTTGTAGTATCCAAATGCTTGAAAAGCAATCAATGGGATGAAAACACACAAGTAATTCGAAGCTCCAAGTCAACTGCATGGGAAAAAGAAAAGAATCCACAAGCATGCTGAGTTCAGCAATTTTTACAACTCGACTAAATTTCCTAAAAGGCTCCAAGCTGAACATTTTCTTCATATTCAGACTACAAAATACTTGCTGATTGGAAAGGAAGCAAGAAGACACAAGCCAGCACCATGAGTGATTAAAAGATTGCAGTTGGAAAATGAGTATCAAATGTGTATGGGGACTTGTCCTCAACAACAATTTCTATTGGTACTATTTGCAAATTGTTTAGATCTGAACTTGAAACCATATGGGTATTTAGAAAAAAATAAATAAGGAACTTCATTTCTCTTCTCTGTCAATTGTTAAAACCGAGCACTTGCCTCACTCCATCTCCTGGAGCAACGGGTTTCTAACATGGGCACGATATAAACAAGTCCTAGTAACTTGGCAGCTTGGCTCTTCAAACTAGTTCATGTCACAACCTTCTCCTATCCATAAAGCTTACACTATATTTCCACCTAGATTGCAAATTCAGCCTTACCCTATCTTGAATTGAAGATTCAAGTGTTCTCCTGCATCTGCCGTTGAGAATTTGGATCAAAACACATGGGAGCTTATTGCGTTCCACAAAGTCTGAATTTTTTTTATTTATCATTCCCATCTCAAACACACTGAACTAGAACTGTATTTGGACAAGTTAAATGCAACTAGAGTGCACCATAAGTTCTAAAGTCCATACCTATTTATTCCCCCTAAATACCACCAGATTAATTCCATTGTTGCAAATCATAAGTTACTGAGAGCACCTTTACAAAGCAGCATAATTGTAACCTGCAAAATTCGGCCTATGTAATTCTCTTGAACATAACTAATTACTTCCATTGTTGCAACTTGCAAATCCTATTATTAACAAGAACTCTACTTAGTGGCATCAATTATAATTGTGTAAAGTGTACACAGAAATCCACACACACACACAAACACATATCGAGACTCGTACAGATGTGGAACTAACAAGAAACTCAACCTAAGAAGCACTGATATTGACACAGACATGGACATGGGAACATTTATATGCACATTTCATCAAGAAATAACCAAAACTAATTGGACGATCGTTTTATTTGGTCCTTAATATGTGTGAGCTTTTTAACTTGTAACCTTCATGTACTGACTGATTAAAGTCAAACCGGTATTTAGTCAAAGGAATCAACTGAGGTTGTTTGGCACAGGAACTCATTGGACGTGCTATCAACTGGATTTCTTCAGTAGTGGCTGTCCAGCAAATATATTAGTGGTATCCAAGTAAACCCAATTTGAAAGAAATCCTGTAGCAAATACACAGATTTAAACTTTGGTTGCTTTCCAAATCAACCAAAAACAAGAAAGAACAAAAAGCTTTAAGATAAGGCTACTGCAATCGCCTTGGATTCGAGGTAGATGAGTTGGAAAAGTAATAACCGCTCTTACTTACACCGCCATCAACCGTGGTCGGAGATGAGAGGTCGGAGATGACGGACGCCGGTCTGCGGCCGGCGGCGGTGCGACGTTTCAAGGGAATTCAGTCGACGTCGTATCAATGGAACGGTGCGTTTGATATAAAGCGCTTAACGTTTTGATAGTTTTGATTCAGTGTAACCAAACTCATTTTAAGAAACACAAATTCAATGAGATCAAGTACGAATTCGTATTAAAATGCAATGAAAATTGAACATGATATTAAATCTTGCATTATCTACCAAATGAATGTCTCAGATCACAAATCCCTCAATAATATAGGTAGAAAGTTTCCTTGAAAGAAACCGAAGATCTGCAGAACGGGAGAATCCAAAACGACGCCGTAAAACGTGGCATGACATAGGTTGAACCTATGTCACGTATTAAACGCCGTCGCATCCGTTAAATCTCCCATTAAAGGGACTGCAACGAGTAATTTGTCGATTGCGATTGATTCCAGGGTTTTTTATATGATCAAAGCAGTTCATCTTGTGTATCTTCTCGAAAGGATTCAATGTGTGAAAGATCAGAGTAATCCATTCCTAATTGATGTATAATCGGAGATGATCATTGTGTATTTCTTTTTCTGAAAATAGATTTGGTTACACTGGATCAAACCTTTTTCTGGTGTTATCTTCAAAAACATCGACGTCGACAGCACTAACTTGAAGCTCATCTTCTCCGACGACGGTCGGCGGCTCCGGTTAAGAACAGGTACCCCTTCTCTTCAACAAACTTCTCTCTGCTCTTTTCCCGTAATTAGATTAACTGATGACATATTGGGTGTTGGCGTCTTGCTATGTAGTAGTATATACTGCAAATTTTGTATGAATTGAAATACGAATATACGACCATTGTTACACTTTTGCGGATATCTATGCATTTTTGGATATTGAACAAAAGAAAGAAAAAGGGTTTCTTTGCCATTTCTTTCTCATTTCTCCCTTCTTTTTTTTTTTTTTTTTTTTGTAAGTTCCAAACACAGCCTAAGACTGATGGCCTTTTCAAGGGCTCAACTGGGACCTCAATAAACCAAAAATTCGTCTGTTGTGCATCATTCATCTCAATGTTTGCTAATGCGAACTGTGCCACACCCTAGGTAATCCATGGATACTAATTCAAGCAGCTTGACTGGGTAAGAATTACGGGAGAGGTGTGATCCAGTTCCAACTGCCTTAACGACTAAGGAGTCCAGGAAGCAGCTACATTAATGGTGAATAGCTGCAGTGTTCTAGGGTGAGGGTTTCCTTGCTATTAAGGTGTCGTAATGGTTGGAAATTGGGGAGAAGGATGTCCTAATGACTATGGAATGATTGAGTCTCAAAAATAATGTCAGCACAAACTAGTAGAATGTTTAAACTGTAATCTTGTACTCGGCGAATTGGAGACATTTGGCATGCATTTTGGAAAACTAGTGATGAAGGCAGTTTATTGGTTTAAAGGGGCACATATCGGTTTCTATTTTCTGTCATAGTTCAGTACTGTGAAAAAATGGACTGGTGAGATCATAGGCTTAAGTGCTAGCGACTACCACGACAAAGTACAGAAAATTGAGGCTGCTTATATAACAAAGGATCTCAAGGACAGAAATCAACCTCTCAATCATGCTATAACTAGAGTACTAGATTGTAACTTAATGGCGATAAATGCAGTTTTTCATTCTCAGTCTTCAGTTGTGCTTTGCCATCAATTTTTAGGTGTCCATTTTCACATTCAAGAAAGTCATGAAACAAGACATGCGTTTGAGACACAACACAATCGATTGGTTCTTTTATTGTTCCAAATGTACTGCTGTATATGATTTATAGGCAACAATATCTCATGCCAAGCCAAGGGAGATTAATTTATAATGGCATGTGAAAATTCTTGTTTCCGTTGCACCCCCAAGGCATATTGAGACTATTTTCATGCAACACAGAAGGCATACAATGAAGTTTCGGCAGTTCAAGTTGGATGGAACTTTGCCACACGAACTTTATACCCACTGCCAATATAGACACATCCATAGCTAACAGCCACCCCTCCATATATGGTAGCACTGGTGTTATACACCCATAGAATTTCACCAGCACTGGCATCCATCGTGTAGAAATGGCCATTTGGTGCCACAGACCTTGCAAAAAGGACACCATTTGCAATCGTTACGGGGCCTTGGCAATCATCATTGCTGGGGTTGGCCATGCTCCATAGGATGTCCCCTGTGCATCTAAAGCTACCCATTCCGCGAATGTTGTTTTCAGGGTAGATGGGGCAAGGGTGAAACTAATTATATCACTGTTGGCTATGTTTGTATACACCCTTATCCCTTCTGTGGCTGCACCAGTGCACCCATTATGCCCCCTCCTTCCTTGCTTCCCAGTCCTGCCATCTACAAAATCCATCTTGAGAGTCTTAGTAAAATTAGTTTAATATGGTGATTGATATTGCATAATCACAAAGATATCCTCATCGGATGACGTTGTACAAATCATTTGTTTTGTACAGAATTCCATAACTTCATAGAACAATGTGGCTCCTTAATGACCTTAAAATTGAAAGCAAAATATCTACTGTA
Source organism: Vaccinium darrowii (assembly GCA_020921065.1). Lineage (NCBI taxonomy): Eukaryota > Viridiplantae > Streptophyta > Magnoliopsida > Ericales > Ericaceae > Vaccinium > Vaccinium darrowii. The sequence goes on from CM037156.1 coordinate 39,247,569, forward strand.
ACAGATCATAACTAAAGATATGATAGCAATATTAGACTTGTGATTTTCTGTTTTGGAACAAAATTTGAACTGTTAATTATTTTGATGAAATTGGAGTCTTCCTTTTTTCTGTCTCAATGGACTCCCAGTCACATTGAGACATTTGCGTATGTACATATCTATCTTTCTCGATGCAAAGAGCTTATATTCTCATATATAATCATTTTCCTCCAAATTTTGCAACCCAGGAGCATACAAATGGAAGATCAGAGCTCAAAAAAGTACAGTCCACAGAATGAACCACTCTCAAACTATGTTTTTTTTTTTTTTTTGTATGTTTATAGCATGCTTGACCAAGATTAGTATGTCAGCATTGAAACTCTGTTTGTGAACGAATGCATATGGAAAACCCTGTAGCTACTTGTACTAAAAACAAGTCCTCCTGGAAATTCAACAAAGAAATAATCCATGGAAAAGAACGATAGCTTTTCCTGAGTTCTGCCCATCAGTTCTTACTCCATCCATCTCTTCTTAAGTGTTCCTTTCGGGAAAGGTATATATTCTTGGACGTAAAAATATATATTTTCATAGAATTTTTTTAAATTTTTTTTGAAGCAGATTAAAGTGCTTGTTTGAAAATTTAAGTATTCCTGTAGTGGGCACTTAAAAGGGGACGGAGGAAGTACGATTTCTTGGAGTCCACGAGAGCCTAACTGTACCGTACAGTCCGTAAAGGGACCTGAGAAATGCATATTGTAATAATTTGAAGTCCGAAACTGTTGTGGGTACATTGTAGTAGACTGAACCGGACTCCATTTCGACATGCCAGTATGGGGCAGTCCCGAGCTCACTCATGGCTTGTTGGGCCAAACGCTGAGTAGGTAGAACCGAGTCACCGACAACCCATCTGTTCTACGTAGCCCACTGCATTGGAGAGTCTACCCGGTCTCAGTGGATTCGGACAGGGTCGAAGGGACCTGACTCGTGAGTTGGCCCGAGAGATGGTTGAGGAATCATGGAGACGCGTATGGATTGAAATACGAATATACGACCATTGTTACACTTTTGCAGATATCGAACAAAAGAAAGAAAAAGGGGTTCTTTGCCATTTCTTTCTCATTTCTCCTCTTTTTTTTTTTTTGTTCTCTTCTCTTCCATAAGTTCCAAATACAGCCTAAGACTAATGGTCTTTACAAGAGCTCAACTGGGACCTCAATAAACCAGAAAGTCATCTGCTGCGCATCATTCATCTCAATGTTTGGTAAGGTAAACTGTGTCACACCCTAGGTAATGCATGGATACTAACTCAAGCAGATCTACTGGGTACGAATTCCGGGACTAGAGGCGTGCTCGAGTTCCAACTTCCGTCACATTGGTTCTGGAAGAAAGCTGGAGCTGGAGTCTCCTCAACAATTGTCCAAGATGGCTCTTTCTATAACCTCTGCAGTCCAATTTTCATTGATGATTCAGTTTAGAATAGTGCTTTGACAGTGATTATGCATAACATTTTTTTCCTGGTTCTCTGCTGTTATGAACATCTGATTAAATGGGAATGGGACGTTGGGCTGTTATGAACATCTGATTAAATGGGAATGAGACGTTGGGTGTTTATTGTGGGTCTACAAATGTGAATCGACGGTTGTGGCCTGCGATGATATGCTTTTCTGCTTTCTTGGGGTTGCTTGTCCTTTTAGGTGGGGCTGAAGTAGTTGCTTTCTAGGCTTCTATGTAGGGCTGGCCCTATTCATGAGTTTGGATCGTGAGGGCATGAACTGATTTGTGGCTAAATTTGTTGAGTATAATATCAGTTCCTTGTATCTAGGTTATCCCTGCTATATAGCTAGCAAACCAGTTTCGGGAACATTTGCTGTCTTTTGGTAGAGCACAAGGCTATGAGCAAAAAATTACGTTAATCAAGAAGCCAATGGAATTTTTCCTTACTATACATTTTCTGCATCCCAAAGCCCGGTACTTTTGATTTTGGTGAAGTTGTTGGCTCATATTTGTTATGCCCTTGTCCTTGATTGTGGGTTTTTCTAAGAGGTAGCTTAAAATGTTTTGTGCTGAAGTTTGGTCCATCACAAGTCCAATAGCAAGAATTAACTCGGAAATTGTGGAGGTCCATCTATTTGTATCACTCCAACTTGTCGGGTTAGCTACCAGATAGCATACATGGTTTGGTCTTGAATACATGGGTTTGTTCTTATTTATAGAAGAGAAAATTAGTTCATGATTTGGCTTTTTTTTACCAGGGGAAATCCCCTTGGGTAGTATTGCTGCTCTCATTCTGGTATATCTATTAAATACAGTATCCGTTTGGTTTTGTTTTATTTCTAGAAGAGTATATGGAACTCTTTTGGTGCTGTTGCTGCACTCTTACAGGTATGCTCCACGCTTTGGAATGATATTCTTCACCGTATTCCTCCCCTCAATTAATGTTTGTTGTTCATCCTAATTGTAGGCTATGTGCTTGTTCTTAGCAGAAAGTTCCTTTATTTTCTTTTCTTAGCTTTTCTTTTGCCTAGCACAGATACAATAGTTTTCCTCTAGGGAGCTTTCACGGTAAAAAGGGATGGATGTTCCTGCTTAACCCAACACACTGCACAAAACCATATCTCTTTGTTTAATACAAATCCATATCCAATCTAGCGGCTTTGGCCTGACCACATTATTTATCCAAAACTTGCCCCATCCTCTAGCATAGCTCCAGAATGACTTCGGCTGGGCCTCAGTATGATAGGCAGAACTTGGCAAGCCTCCCAAAGTGCCACATTTGAAAGTTAGACTGATAATGTTCCAGAAACCCCAAACCCAAAGACACGCGTTACACAGGTCCTTGTCAAGTTCGTCTACTTGTAATATAATTTAATGAGTGCTTGATATCGTAGGAACTAGGAACGAAATAAGGTGAAAACATTGGTAATTGATGACAGTGATGACACACTCATATTTCTTTATATTGTTGTCAATTGACAAAATTTAGAGGAAATACGGAGGTTTCTTCCAATTCTTGCGCATAGAGATGCAAACATCCATGTATATAGAGAAGCACATAATGCAATTAGCGTTTGCAGGTGAAACTCAGATTCAGTTTAGCATATAACCGTAAAAGTGGTTTACTACCATATAGTTATATTTTCTCGCCACTGGTAATCATTGGGCATTCATTGGCTTATTACAGAAGTTTGAGGGCTCAAATAGAAAAGTGGAAAGTTTTGCGAGTGGCAGGATTGGGAAAATCTCATTAATGTTGTGGAGTATGGATAATAGTAGAAGTTTGTACCAAGATAATTAAGTGGATGTTTAAATGCAATTCTGAATTTTGTTACTAGAATGTATGAATATTTTGATTGCTGACACTGGGGTTGACTTAAAGTGCAGGTTCTTGGTAAAGCTTTGTATCTGAGGTAAAATCTACTGATAGACTGTTGTTACTTGACTTGCTGTTGTTTTATTTATTTAGCCTTTTAAGGATTAGAAATTGGTATCTGGAGCTGAAAATGGGAGCCACAACTATGAAATTATGAATGGTGTAATTCTAGAATATACTTTTGCCGTTGGTTTGTGCTGGACTCTATCTTTTTTGGTCGTGCACACTGGGGTTGACGTAAAGTGCAGTAAAAAGGAACCCTTATACACCTACAAAAGGCTGGAAGTACTAGAGTTATGCATTCTATTCACACAAACTAGATTTGACAAACAAACTCAAAGGTTAAAAAAGGCCTTCAGTGTTACGACAATCCTCGGAAATTACCATTGAGGAAAGTAAAGTCACGTGAAAGCTATGTAATGTATGAAGGGAGCACACTGTTTTGGTGTTCCCCACTTTTCTAGATGATGTTAGTATGCTACTCTTTCAATTTTATTATGATCCAACTGTCCATGTATAAGATCCTAGGGAATAGCTTTCTGATAAATTTTTTCATTTGCAATTAAAATTGTCTTTGCTGAAGATTCAGCAATGTCATCAAACCCCACAGCCTACATTTCATTTGCTTTTGTATCTTCTTCAACTGCCAGTTTCTCTACATGAAGTTACCATCTCAGGGGAATGAGGTTACTTAGGAGAATGAGGAACAAGTTTCATGCCAAGAAAGTTAAACCATAGCTAATAGCTTAATGCTGAATAAGCAAAAAGTGTGGTGTTCTCGTTCAACTTTTAATTCTGCTAGAGCAAGGGAGATCTACTGCTACTTTGCCATTGTCAGTATCTTTATGAATGCACATTCACACACCTCTCTTTCCTCCCTTTCGAGGTTTCCATGTCACGCTTTGTTACCATGCTAGGTGCTTCCACCACTTTGCTCGATTGTAGCACTGTTGTGGCTACGATGTATCTAGAGGAACCCCTGTCCTCCTTGTGCCTTGTGTGTGACTTGCTAATGGATGATTAGACTGTATTAATGATGACATGTGTCTTAATTTGTTTTATATATGTCTTCTATAGAATGATGTTTTTTTTTTTTTTAAATTTTAATGAGTGTGCTTGAATATATATCTTAGGAGTTTATGCTTTTGCCTTTGAAGTCAACAGAGTTCCTTCTTAGAATGCTTTCTTTTAGAATAATAGTTCATTCTTTCCAGGGCTTGTCTTGATGCATATATTGGTAGAAGTCTCTTTAGCTTTAATGGCATTTTCCTAACCAGTGGCTTCTCCTTTGCAGCACATATCCTGTTATATCTTTTACCCTTTCCTTGATACAACAAGCAAATCAAGGCCGTTTGAGTACTTGAGGCTTGCTTACTTGGGCGTCATTGGCGCCACTTTGCTAACTACATAAGACTTTTGGTAACATGAGAACCTCAAGCCAGGATCAACACGGGCAAATCTTTTGACCTGTCCAATTTGCTTCGTCCGTAATCTTGAATCCAAGATTAATGTTGTATTCCAAGACTCAACAGTGTATGTACATGAACTATGCTACTCTGTGATAGAAATGAATGCTGCAACGTTTCTTACCAAAATCTGGAATCACACGGGCATAAAACTCGTGCAAAGCACGAGGCCTCGAATCTAGTAGATGCTCTCTATATACCCCACCATGCCCACAAAATGGAAATAATTTGCAATGGAATGAAGAGCAAGGGTATGAGCAATTCTCATAATCCAAACGGCGTTATCCTTTCTTTCCTTTATTCTTTTCTTTTTTCTCGTTCAATCTTTGGTTGGATTCTCCTTCCCTCCCTTCCTCCCCACTTGATGTGCCCTTATCGAGTTTCTCCATTGTATTGAATAATTTTGTCGATAAAAAACTACCACCACAACTAGAGCACGGGGGAATGGTTGCATTCACCCACACAGGAGAGGGAGAGAGAGAAAGAGAATAATTGTACTGTTTTCTCTATAAGCAATGGCATCACCGACTTCCATCTCAATTCTACTTCCCTACCAATTTCTAGTAATTAAGTTTTCTTCCTCCAGGATTACAAAAATGTTAAACAGTTCATACTAAATATCAATGTCCGTGAAGGCTAAAAAAAATTAGGCTAAAAGTGTTTGATAAGCTGAACCAGTGGTTTAAAACGACAGTTCTACTTGGATTGAATCATAAACTCCTCAACAAGCAGGGATACCCCAATGTCATCTTGCCACTCGAAGAACTGATAGAATTTGAAAATGCATCGTTAATCCTAATTCTCAAGAATAGAGATCCTCAATATCTATTTACAAGCATTAATAGACCAGCAACAAGCTCAGAATGCAGAAGCAGCAGCAACTCAATCTTTAACAAGAAGCGCAGCGTTCCAACCAGGGTAGGTAAATCAAGAACTTCGAGAAGGAGAATTTGTGAAACCCATTTTCCCGGTACCAACACTATGCGTGGAGGATTTACTGTAGCAGAACTAGTTTCTATTTGATGGTGAAATGAATAAACGTTTTAGTATGACCGTCATAAACACAACAGAGATTTCTTTCTTTGTTTGGAAGGAAATCATAATGACTTCTGTGTTGTTTGAAATGAAATTATTTTGTTTGGAATTTTCAAATGAAGTAGTAGTTTATCCGACAGTATTACGGTAATGTTAGATCTAGATCAACCTTACAATTGTCAACATCTTTCTGGGTTGTCTCTGAACCTTAATTTGGTTAAATGTTATCGTTTTTGACAATAAATTTGCATTTTTTGGCCAAAATCACACGAGTGGAAAACAATTTATGTTTCTCCAAGCAAATACATTTATCCCACATAATCAAAGACAATTATCTCAAATTTTCTCATTTAAAAAGATGCAAGCATGCGATACTAGCTTGTTTCACCTTCCAGTACAGTACGTCATGAAAAAGGTAAAGAATTGCAAAACGGAGTGAATAAGATAAAAGAACTGCAAAACGTATGAGATTCTTGATGTAAATTATGTACACTCTGATGCACTTTTACACCTTTTCTTACATTTCTCATATAAAAACCCAATATTTAAAAAAACCCAGTGGACTCTTTAATTTCATTAAAAGAATACAAGTATCCAAGTCATGAATCAAGTGCGCCAAGAGAGTGAAATTTGAACTTTATTCATTTAAACATAAAGCCTAATATTACCTAAGATAAACAAATTCAAAAAATTTACAGAACCGAGAATCAGGCCTACGCTAGTGGTATTCACACACTACATTAACTATTTCCTGAAAAATAACGAAATGACGAAAATAAAGGATTATGTTGGATTTTGGCAATAAATCTCCATTCCAAACTGAAAAAAATGATCTGGATCGAGAAGCTAAGATAATGAGTTCTTCTGCAAGGATGACCGAGGAAGGATGGAGTTAACAAGCTCTTCGTTTAGCTTAACCGGAAGTGGTGGCATCTGCTTCATTATCTCCGGCATGTCATTCATGCTGCAATATCCAAACCTCAAATTAGCACAAACAAGAAACACATTATCTGGTTTATCAATGTAAAAGCTATGGACAAATGCAAATGCAACACGCGTACACGCGTGCATCTTGGGCAAAGTTTGTGAAATTAAAGATGCAAAAAACAAATCCAGATAAACAGTAGAGAACAAATTTTCCATAGCCATTTAGCGTCCATCAAGATGTTTATGAAGACCAGTTCCATTCCATTATAACACGCTAGGAGAAGGGAAAAAAAATGTGGCTTTTTACTGGTTTAGGGTCCATTAAGAAGCTTTGAGAAGACCAGTTCCACTCCAACTAAAGCATCTTACTAGCTAAATAAATTTGGAATTTTACTGCAATTAACTATGAGGTTCAGTTTTAGATGATCAAATCGTCAATACTTGAAGCTGCTCAATATCGCTTTGTAGCATGCAGTCTGCAATCTTCCTTAGGTTGCAAAACCCAACCTTCAAATCTCAAAATAATTTTGAACATGACCACCTCAAGAATGTCATATCTAAAAGGTCTTAGCACATGGAAGTGAAAATAGAGAGAGTTCATACTTCTTTGGCTCCGACAGTTATCCCATACAAGTTCCAACAGTGTTGGGACCAAATTACTTCTGAATGGTTCTCAATAGGTGCAGAAGTGTAGAGAACCAAGAAAGGAAGAAAATATCTACGGAAACTGGAAAGGGAAGCAGTATGACTAAAAAATGCAAGACAGGAAAAAAGTGACAACACTGACGGCGGATAAACATCTCGAAATATACTAACAGTCACATAAGGTTCGGAAAAAAGATCCAAAGCATATAGGCAGGCAGTATAACTGAAAGTGTGAGATGATGCTAGAAAAGATCAAGCAGATAATGGAAAAAAACGCAAACAAAATCTACAAGAGCACATAAAAGCATCCAACATACTCATTCATGATTGTGAGGATGTTATTCCGAGCTTGACAGAAGAGATTGATGTTTTCATGCACCTGCAGGGAAAGAAGCAAGACAATATCAATTCAACATCAATGAAGATTAGAAACCACGAGACGTTTACAAACATTGAAAGGATTTTTGAAAAATAGAACAGATATCAATGTACCAATCCAAGCGATCCAACGGCTCAAAACTGTTTTCCCGCACTTTTTTTTTGTGAGTGAGCCCTCATAGGAAACTTCTTGTGTGTGTGTGTGTGTGTGTGTGTGTGTGTGTGTGTGTGTCTTAAGGGACTTCCATTATAAACAAATGTTGCGATTAAGTATTCACTAGATTATCGAAAGCACAGCACATGTCATTAAGAAATATTTGAACTCTTTCCAAACATGCTTAACTGATGAAAAATCTTGCTAGATGCATGAGCATTCCCTTTAAAAATGGTTCTGAGCAAAGAAGTATAAGTATCCTTCTAATTTCAATATAGAGCATTAAGCTCCCATCATGCAATTACTTAACAAAAAAATAGGATTCACATGCATATAAAATCTTCGAATAACATCTTACACATCTATTACAAGATTTGCAACCATGCAGCCAGAAGTGAAAAATTCATTAATAAGAAAACTGCTTATGTTACCTTAAAAGCAGCAAAATTCGCAGAAATTTGATCTAAGGCATGGGCATTTTGTTCAAGAAGCTCTCCTGTCACACCACCAATGGCTGCAAACCACAACATAATGGACTTCGTAGTTATAAAGCAGAAAGATGTGAGGGAAATAGTTACGTAACTTCATTCTGTGCCTTTGGTCATACCAAAAAAACTAAACAAGTAACACAGATTGGGAGGAATACTAATGATGGGGAGGGCATTCTAGAGAAAAGTAGCAGAGAACAGTAATGACATGCAAGGAACGTTTTCTATTTCCCGACGAGCAGACATGGCAGGAACTTCATTAAAGGAGATAGCAGTTGCAATAACCAATGAGTTGGGCTTTTATTTTAATCTAAAAAAATAAATTTGGACTTTCTATTCTGTTAAATTTGAACATTGAAAAATGAAAATTGTCTTGAAGTTCAGCACAATTACTTTCATGATTTGAAATAACATTCATTTGTGATTTCTATAATTTTGTTAATGCTCGAACATTTTAAATTGTGGCACCCCCTGTTAGGAAATCTTGGTTCCGGCACTGATAATAACACATTGCCTCGTAAGTTATCACCAACTGCACCGGACTTGTGTCCGCAATTAGATTAGATAAGAATGTGCCAACCTTTGTATGAGATCCCATCATCACTATCCATAGAGATCACAGGTTGGGCATATGGAGGACCATTTGAACGGTTTGTAGCATGAGGTGCTGACTTTGCCATCGGATCTGCAACTTTTTCCTGACAAAACAATGATAAAAATCAAAACTAGCTACTCAGAGTGCATGTATTTACGTTCTTCTGTTCATGAACAATCACTCAATCAAAATATGGACATATACAACGGAAAAAGGAAAAGAAACAGATTTGTTAAATTCCTGAATAAGCATGCAACTTCCAACAAATGCAATCCAGTACAGAAAAAAGGAGAGGAAGTTCAAAAGCTCAGCTGGACAAACAGAAACTTGAAACTGTGGACTTCGACATATATTATATTCGGCATTAACGGGAAATAAAGTTTTTCATTCGCTATGATCAGGAAAAAAATATATCGTCGTCCACAGTAGGATCCACGGTTCTCTGGAGCTTCTTCTCTCTCTCTTTTTTTTTTTATTTATAAATTGGGTGGTGAATCGTAATAATGGTCATGCAACACAAACAAGCTTCCTAATAAATCTTAAGGGTTAACTTATGTCTTATTATCTTGGACTAACTCTGCCCTAGGGTTTGTTTCTAGTGTTAATACATCTATTCAGTTTCTACAAGTTCTCTCCCAAAATTTTCGTACTACTAGAATTATGTTCGTTCGTAATGGATAAGTAGCACAGATTGCATTTCTTGTATGAGCGTCTTTTGTTAGCGAAGTTTATTTGTTTGTGTTAGCAAAGTTTAGTTGTTTATGTTGAACATAATGCCAAACCTACAAATCCCATTTAGCAGCTACCAAGACTGATTTCATATTGTCAGGAAACTGACTTCTTATCACTATTTGGATTTTTTTCCCCTTGGAGGCAGGAGCAGAATCTTCTGTTTCCAATAACTGGTATTCCACAAAATATACAATTCAGAGGTCATGCTCCCAGGAAAAGTTACCTCTGGTCCTCTGTGCAAGGACACACACATAAACAAGTATAAAATACCATAAGGAGTGCTCTCTGGAAAGTGTATTAATTAACCAAAATTTACAGCGCAATTACCAGAAAGTGAGAAGAAATCACAAGCCAAAGTTCAAATAACTGTAGATTTGCACATGCATAACCTAGACAAACACATGCTAAAACAAAGAATGCAATTTCAGTAGAGCATACCTTTTTATCCTTGTTTTTCCTCGTAGAACTATGGTCCTCCTTCCTTCGCTTACCATTTTCCTTTTTCTGGAAAGCAAAGGGGATAAGTTACAGCTTATATTCCGAAAGAAAAACAGAGAACAGCACTGAAGATGAATGAAGAAGTAGACGCATGTCACAGGAAAGAAAGAGAAAGAGAACCCTTCGCTATTTCAAGTTTTCCTATAAGGGTTGGTTGTACAAGCAAGTTACCAATTAAGGTTGGGACAGCTCAACTAAACTCCAAGGATTCATGTCCAAGCTCATATCTTGACCTCAATTAAAACCGTTTAAAGCTCAAATGAAATTCTGGAGTCCAAACAGGTAGTGTTCAGGGCCTCAGGCTAGCTCCTCAGTGCTCCCCAATCCCTACTTCACCTTGGCAATTTTCAGTCTCAGATAAAGATCTAATCTTGGGTCTCACTAAAAAGTGGAAATATAAATCTAGCGTGCACTCACCATTAACATAAGGATTTCACCCACTCCGAATCCACTAATCTGGAAGCAACTTATCAACACCAAGCACCATGAGATCATGTGAAGCAACTTACCTACATGCCACCTTTTGTGTCTCTTAAATCATCAATGATATCACAACCTAGAAGTATGACACCCAAGCATAGGCCAGTTTTTTTTATATATATAGAATAAAGCACCCACGAAAATGAAAGTTACAAGCGGGATTCGGTGCTTCATCAACCAAAGAAGTAGCACCACAATGTGCAAATCAAAGCAATTTCAAAACATTAAAAGAAGCGATTGGACCAGGTAATTAGCAAGTAACCCGAAATGAAGTCTAAAAGTATTAAAAAAAAAAAATAAGCACATAATTGCACTCATGTTTGGCAAGAAAGTTTCAAACAAAACAGGGCCGTATGACAATGCAAAGGGGCAGTCTATTTCAAATGGAAGGCCTGGTGCCACTCCAAGGAAAAAGCTATGAGGGAGAATAATAACAGTGATGGGCAAGTCTACTATGAAGAGGATGCCACTAATAAGCACAAATATTAACTTCATTCCAACTGCTTAAGAACAATATATTTTCTATTTTTGTGAATACTTGTAAAATAGCTTAAGAAGAGAGACGTGGACTTCCCATTATTATGCACTTCACTAACTACAATTAACAACTAACACTTTTTGCCCTTCCACAAAAGAGGACTTCCTATTTCACTTATGAACAATAAGGTAGACGATCTTCAACATAGAAAATTTGAAATAAGAAAAACGGTGCACACTTTTTTCCTAGGGCAATGGTATCAGTGCAGAGTTACAAAGTTCAAGTTATAGCTACAAGCCTACAATTTAGCCTTAGAACAACCATGTCAGCAAAGCTAAAAATTGAAAAAGAAAATAGAAAGGGAGTGGGGGAGAGGTACAAAGGACAAGAGAACAAAAATATCTAACAAATAGAGATTGAAGAACTTACATTCATCCATCTACAACGAAGCGCCACATCCCTAACCGTCTTATCTTTTAACTCCATTGCAATTTTTGCATAACGTACAATGTTCCGCTCTGAAGCATATCTGCACAGGATGCGTTCACCAAACCAATAAATTCATAATACTCACGCATTATTAGGTTAGGAAGCAATAAGAACTGGTAAACGTTATGAGTAAAAGCGCATATACAAGGTTTTAACTCTATAGCCGCCAAACCAAAGTGGACCATGAAATAGAGCACAAGTTGATACACGGGATCTTTAAGGTTGCAGTGTTTAAGTAATTACTCTCAAAGAAACCTCATAACGATAAGTCCCAAAATTTTGGACCTGAAGTAAAATATTCTGATGCATACTGGAGGCCTCATATGAATTAAGTTGTTTGTAGGAACAAAATATTGGCACAACAATGAAACTGAATTATGTTGTAGACTGGGAATTTGCTAGCAACAAGACAATTGAGGCTGTAAATTATTAGAAATTGATCATAGATCTGCTTCAAGGTCTCACCTGTATGGGTAAACAGGGACCCCCGAATCTTGTCGCTTATGCATAATGGTTTCATTAGTAAATCCAACTTGCTGTAGAGCTACTTCAATCTTTTTATCTATAGCAAGTTGGAGATTAATAAAATCCGGAGAAATTTTATTAGCCTTTCCAAATAACTTGGCACAAATACACATGCGTAACATGCCTATACACCAGTTTGGTTGGACATTTTGATAGAAACATACTCTTCAAGCAAAACTAAGCAAAGACACAAAATATTGTAGCAACTTCAATCAATTTCTGCGTTAAATTGCGTGAAACAGCTAAGTGAACAAGATACCCCCAGGAGGTAATTAGTTCTTGCATTCAAGGACGGAAAAGAGAAGTAAAGCCAACTTCTGTGAAAATAAAACGAGGTAGAAGTCAAAAGTATCAACTTTTTGGTTGGATTTCGAAAATTCAATTTTAGAAATATAGATTCATACTTGGCAAAAGACATTCCTAGTTATAAAGTAATGGGAGTAATTTCCATTTGTGTTTCATTTTCTTTACCGAAACCCAACAGTGACCTAAAATTGAAGAACTACGAATAAGAATTAAACACAAAAATATTCATCTACTACAAACATCTAGTACTAATTTATGATTACAAAGGAAACACACCTTTCGGTGTGCATGGCGGATATGAAGCTGGCTCACACTGACAATTTCCAAACTACCCCATTATCTACCCAAAAAAACTGCCGCCCCAATTTTGTTTCTCCCCTCTTTTCTACTTTCGCATCTCGGATTTCACTACTGATTGAAGATTTTTCACTTTTCCTCTTTCAGATAATTGAATTTGCACACGCATATGTGCCTCGGCGTCTAGTGCATATATATGTACTATATCTGTTAGTCTCCTAAACTACACCTTTTAAGTAAACAAAAATTTGCCAAGAAGAGGGGGAAAAATAGTCAATCTTAAAATTTTCTTCTCCCCTCTTTTGTACTTCCACATCTCAGTTAATGAGATTTCATAAAGGATTATAGCAATTGAAGATTTTTCACTCTCTTTTGCACAATACGATTTGCCTACGTATTTTTATACAGAGAGAGAGAAAGGGAAGTAGAATTACTGACTTGCTGAGCAACTCCTCCAAAAGGGACTGCTCATCGGTGGTCCATTCGACTGAGATACCAGGGTTGTGGCGGAGGGCAGCCTGGGTGGGGGCCACAGCCGAATTGTCGCAGGGGGCAGAAGAACCGCCGTTATTGGTCGCCGCGGCGGCCCCATTCCCATTCCGTGAACTTTCTTGTTGATTATTATTCCCAGATGGGTTCGCACTCGCAGCCATCCACCAATCAATTGGATCGAACCAGTAAAAAGGTGATTAAAGCCAACAGCTTTCCTTTCAACCTCTTTGCCCGCCGTTCACGGGATGCTGTATTGCTATATAATCTCTACAAAAAGTGTCTATGTATCTATCAATACATCCACCTGAATATTCTTCAGGTATTGTGGTTGGATATACGACGGAGATTGGAGACGGAGAGAGAGAGAGAGAGAGAAGGAGAAAGGGAGGAGGAGGAGAAAATTGGTACGAAACTGCGTGGAGGATATTTGGGTCTTACCAAAAATGTCACAGAAGACAAATTATTCAGTGCCCGCGGACCACGAGATGGGCAAGAGTCGGTTTTAAGTTAAAACCCGTAAAATCACGAGGTAATTAAAATACAGTATTTATTCACTTTTTGAACACCAAATAAATTTTTTATTTTTCTTGCTTTATGGGATTATATTTTCATCATCATTTAATGTGATTTATCATTGTTACTTTTTCTTGATTATATATATATGTGGGCAAATTTTCTAGTAAAAACCTCCTGTAAATAAGAAAAAATATAATTTTTTCACTTAAAAAAATATTTTTAGAAAATCCGAACCGTTCAATGTGTTTAAAAGGTGTTTTCAAGGATCCACGCGAGAAATTTTCAAAACAAAATATTGGAAAGGATTTAATCCAAGCAGTTTTTCGCAAAACTGTTTATAGTTTTGTGAAAAACTGCTTGGATCAAGCCATTCCCAGTGTTTTTTTTTTTTTTTTTTTTGAAGATTTCCCATTAGGACCTTTGAAAACACCTTCTGAACATATTAGACGGTTCGGATAGCCAAAAAAATGCTCAGATCACGGAGATCCAGAAGTCCGAAGTCCGGATAGGAAACACTCCCATATATATATAATAAGGACTTCCAAAAATAGTTACTTTTTTTTTAAATAAATGTTGGTTACTTCTTTTTAGGGATTACCAATATTTTATTTGATCCTTTTGTCTAAAATTAAGGAATTTTTTAAATGGTGAATGATTCTCTTTCCTAAAATCAAGGAATATTCAAAATAGTGGAGATTCAAAATTAGGGATGATATTATTTCCAAATTTTAGTCATGTGATCACATATCACAATTTTTATGGTAAAAATAATTAATCACTTGTAAACATGATAATAATTGTTAAATTAAAAACTTGAATCATGGTAAAACATATCAATCATATAATCGACATTTCAGGGTAAAAAAAAAAATCAAAAATCCTGGTAAAAATAACAAAAAAAAATTCAATTTTATGGTAAAAAACACTTAATAACTTGTAAACATGGTAATAATTATTGAACTAATATCTTAAATCATGGTAAAAGAAAATGTCAAAACCTATGGTAAACAAGGAAGCCTTACTTAATGTTCGTAGTTAAAATTCTAGGATACCATAACCGATGCGCTGAGTATGTACGCTCTCTTATATAGCAACGACTCTCTTATAGAAGGCATAGTAAAAAAAATATATCACATAAGGTGTTGATAAAAAACAAAAAGTAAACATGGTAAAAAACAAAAGAAACATGGTAAAAAATAAAAGAAACATGATTGCTGATATTTAAGGATCATGGTAAAACTTTTATTTCACTTCCCTTTATGAATTTGGCCCACTCATGCGGTTCCCTTAAAAATGTTAACCATGATAGCTGGATCAAGGATTTTTAGATGAAAATATAAATAACTACGGCAAAAATCACTTATATTTTCATCCCAAAAATCTTTACCCTATAGGTAAAGAAATTTGGGATGAAAACTTAAAGAATTTTGGATAGAAACATATATATATATATATATATATATATATATATATATATATATATATATATATATATATATATATATATATATTTTTACATATATGCAACATTCGTTTTAGTCCTTAATCTCCTAATATATATACATCTATATATATATATAATAACGGGCAAAAATGGGTTTATTTGACTTTTGGAATGGAAATATAACTTTAAAAAGAGCACAGAATGAAACTCTAATTTGAAAGTAGTTGGAGGATGATTATTTAAGTGACCCTAAAATCATTGCTTTAAGGCATTCAAATTTCGTCTAAATTGTGGGTGGCCAATTGACAAATATAGAGGAGTGTTTAAAATGATACTGTGGAGATAATACATATTATGACTTTTCTGTGGACATTTTTTTTCTTAATTATTTATAACTATGGAAGTACATTGAAATAAACTACGAAAGTACATTGACGAAGGAACTGTCCCACAGTTAATTGTTCTAAACCTCCGGAGGAACTAGTGCATGTCACACCCTCAAATTTAATAAAAACAAATACAAATATAATCCATGTAGGATGAAAGGTCATACATTTCACCGTTGAAAGGTCAAAGTCAAAGTACACAGAGTTTCTACAAAGGGTACCCGTACCCATGTATAAGTAATGAAGAGTTAAGAGTTATTACATAAATCAAGTTTTTGTCAAAAGATTGAAGGAATTAAAGTTACAAAATCATCTCTCAAAATATATTAACAATGGAGAGGATAAAATAACTCCATGGCAAATGAGCTTCATGATATGCATCCACACGCCAAGCATTCCAATCACGTGCCTTGCCGAGTACCTGAAAATGATAGGTTGAGCTCACTAGTCCAGTAAGAAACCTTTCTACTAGCGCTAAGGGTATAGAGAATGAAAGATGCACATGAAAGTATGATACACATGAATGAGCAAGCTAAAAATGGACCAAGATAGATCTACTGGATGATAGGATGTCTAGGAGATGTCCCAAAGATCTAACCAAACCCAAGTGTCCATAAGTTTCCTCATAAACGTTACATTTCGTGTCGTGGGTTCAATCCTTTCAAAACATAGTCATTTTCATAAAACATTTCCTTTTTCATCTCTTCACAAATAACCCCTTATTTCAATAGAGAATGAATCCCTCTGCCGGATTTCGTGGGCTCCGAACACCCCTGCCGGATTTCGTGGGCTCTGAACACCCCTGCCGGATTTCATGGGCTCCGAACACCCTTGGCTAGGGACGCACCAAATGGTGGCCCTAGAATAAGCAAATTATCCTTTTCAAAAGTTTACTAAAACAATCAAGTGTCCAAAAACATCCACGTAATTCATTTAGTTCAAAAATTTGTAGTGTGTCGGTTGTGGCAAAGTTAACATGTGTCCAAGAACATGAGGGATTGTGACAAAACATCATTCATACCACGATAGACTACCAAAGTTTAGAAGTTGATTTGAGGAGTCTAGGAAGGACCAATGAAGGCCCGGAGCAAAGGAATATGAAAATGGAACTACGAATCTCGAGAAAATCCGACATACCGATCGGAAAAAGCATATTTCTCTCAAAACACAAAGGCTATGAATATGAGATCAATTGGGTTTGAAAGTTGAAAGTAAACTCATAGAGCTTTCCAACGGTCCAAGAATCGCCTCAATCGGAATTCGGATGAAGTGGGGGCGTGTCCGCGAAGTTAGTTCAAAAATCTGCATGAACAGAAGGAATCTGGATCGATCCAAAAAGTGTTTGGATCGAGCCAAAAGGTCTGGATCGATCCAAGAAAGGTGTGGATCAATCCAAAATGTGCCGAGTACAAAATAGAAGGTTTTGGATCGATCCGA
The DNA here is from genome assembly GCA_020921065.1 of Vaccinium darrowii. Classification (NCBI taxonomy): domain Eukaryota; kingdom Viridiplantae; phylum Streptophyta; class Magnoliopsida; order Ericales; family Ericaceae; genus Vaccinium; species Vaccinium darrowii. Next base: position 39,264,686 of record CM037156.1, read on the forward strand.
ACAATTTTGGATCGATCCATAATGGTTCAAAACACCATCAGACTGTTTCGGATCGATCCAACTTACGTTTGGATCGATCCAAACGGGTTTCGAGTGAAATTTTGACAACTTTGTTTTGCTTGCGACCTTGGATTGTATATCAATTGTTGTTTCCCCAAGCGTAGGGTTTAGGCCGGCGGTAGCATAATAATCGGTAAAACCGGGTCGAATTCACAGGGACCGAACGCACCCGGCGTGAGAGTTGTCTTGCAAGTGTAGGTTTTCAGCCTTAAAGTGGCAAATTGTGGTTTTGTGATTTGTTTGGTGGAATTCACTTAACTTCGTGAATGACGCAAGATTAAAAAAACTAATTAACACAAGGCTAAGTTAAGGGGTTCACAACACCCATGTCTTAGGCCGATTCGTTCTCCTCTAAAATAACCGGCTCGGGGCGTCGTTAAACGACCCCGAACGAAAGATTTGGTACTTAAACTCATTTGACTAGAAAAGGTGTCTCTCAAAGAGTAGGACTCTTGTGCCATTTATACAAACATTTTTATTGACATCGCCCTAAGCATCACACGTGCCAAGTGGTCAAGCCATTGGCTACATGTGATCAAAGAGATTAACAAATCTCAATTTTGATACATAAAATTAATCCTAACTTTTTAATTAACAAGCGATGTTTGCATTTTGGTGAGGAGAGTGAATGAGCCTAAGTCACGGGGTGCTAATCACCCCATGACCGAGCCTATAACGACTACTCAATCATTACTAAGGAAGACATGACTAATTTTATAAAGGAAATAAAGAACACAACATATGACTTTATAAACTGATTTTTTATGAAAGATTATAAGCCTACCTATAACTTTAATACTTGAGAAAATAACCAACAACACTTAGAAACTAGAGATTTTAGAGGAATTAGCTAGAAAAACAAGAAAACACATTAACCGATAAAAAACGGAAATAAACTAGATTTATATAGAGGTCTCAACAAGTACTACAACATAAAACAAGAGGAAATACCTTGAATCTAAATGGAAGAGCTTGAAAATCTAGAGAGAAGGTAGAGCAAACTAAGAACAAACTAATGGAGGTAGAGAGAGAAGGTGAAAATACGAGCTTAGGTAGTGATAACCCTAAAATTCTGAGGTTGGGGACCTTATAAAGGCCCCAAAAGTCATTCAAAGTTATTACAAAAATGCCACAAGATATTTCCTGATCGGGCTCAAAATTGCAGAAAAGTGCAGCTTCAACCGGTTGAGCAAAAAGTGTCAACCGGTTGAAAAACTTTCTGTTCCCGTTCAACCGGTTGAGCAAAAAGTGTCAACCGGTTGAAAGTGTAAAAACTAAGAATTATTTGTCTTGATCCCTTGACCTTCCGGCTTGTCATCATGACCTCTAGGCTTCCCGAGTCTTGTTCAAAACTTCATTCCTTGACTCCCGGGACTCGGTGGCGGAGTGCCACGTGGCCTCCGGTGCTCGGGCATCCGTTGGTTTAACAATGGCGTCAAAACACGCCTTATTTCTCCATTTTTACTTGAAACTAACAAAAAGCAACCTTGCGTGAAATCAATAGTTTAAAGCAACATAATGTGCATGTGTGTGATCAAATTGAGCGAGATAAGTCCCATTATTAACACTTTTGGGGGCTTATCACACCCAAATGAATGGGGCTACAATCCGAGGCAAAATTTAGGTTCCAAAACACAACAAAGCATCATTGTAGCATGTCTAAACATCCAATCAAAGACCAATCCAACAAAGTATGGAGCATCAAGATTACACAAGCTCAAACCCAATTTCCATGGAGGTATAAAAGTTAGGTAGAAAAATCAAGGAGAGATATGAACATTATGCAATAATTCAAACCATATACACTTAGAGGAGGTAGATATGGGTTCCCTATCTCAAGGATTGAACTTGAAATGGGTAGAAAATGGAAAACCCTTGCCCTTGAAGCTCCTCAACCGAAAATGTTAGCTCCAAGCAAAACCACGGAGTTCTGGACTCCAAATCACGCATAGAAGATGAATCTTTAGTTGGATGTTGAAGTATATGAGTGTGGAGGGTGGATCTTGTGGAGGATTTTGAAGAAACTTGAGAGGAGAAGAAGAAGAAAGAGAGGGGTGAGTTTTGAGAGAAGAGAGGGGTGAGTTTTGAGAGAAGAGAGGAGTGTGTTTTGAGCAAAAAATCTAATCCAAACGTGTTTATATACACTCTCATAGTAGCACTTACACCCCTCTTGTTTCTAATGTGCTTCACAAATACCCAAATGCAATTGCTAACTTCACATTGACCCCATATAGCACTATTTTCATTTCCTCACACTTCCCCAATATTATTTCCAAAAAATTATTTAAAAACACGAGTCCTTACAGCGCATCACACCATTCACGGCCCTCCACTTACTGCAAGGATACTCACCCGATGGAGAATCAAATTCCAAACATTGAAGACTAACCCCAAAGCATGCTACTTTTCCTACTCCTTTTACTTAAGATAAACGAGTCACAACAACTTTCCCATGTATGGAACAAACACAAGGGAAAATTGCCATAAAATGGCAATAGGGGCAAATTATTGTTGTTCAATGGTCCAGTTTTTAGGAATTGCTTGCAACACGAAAAGGAAAATTTTAATTGCACATACATGGTACCCATTTTCATGTTGACTGAAATACCCTCGTCTTAAAAATTCTGTCCTAAATCAACCCCCTCACTTTCCCTCTACCTTCCTCAAAACGTAAAAAAAAGAAGGGGCCAAAAAAAGAAAGAACGAATAGAGGAAAGAAACAAACGGGATTCTGAAGGGGGAAAAACCCTAGATCTCAAAGCTCTCATTATTGCCTCCGCCTACTTCAATCTCAATTGTCGTCGTCTACCGTACAATAATCTGCGCCTTCTCTTCCTTTCTTCTTCTTCAAACTTCCCCCTTAGCCTCCCACACTTATTTTCGAATACCCTCCCACGCAGATGGCCAGAAGAAGGTTTAGGGTTTTACTTAGAGTGATGGAGAAGGATATATATATATATACACACACAATTTACTTCCAGTCAGGGCTCCCGGATTTTTAAAAAATCCACACCTCATAGATCCCAATCGAATTTCGACAATCTGAACCATCCAATGTGTTTAAAAGGTGTTTTTAAGAACCCGCAAGAAATCAGCAAAAAAAACAGAAAGGACTTGATCCGAGCAATTTTTCATAAAAACTGTATATGTTCGTTTTTATGTAAAACTGCTCGGATCAAGCCCTTTCCGGTATTTTTTTTTTTGCTGATTTCCTCCGGGGACCCCTTAAAAACACCTTTTAAACACATTGGACGGTTCGGATCGTCGAAATTCGATCCGAAAAGTGGAGGTTCGGATTTTTTTAAATATCTGCTTGTTGCACTTCTAAGATCTCTTGATGAGTTTTTAATAATTCCCTTGCGATGGAAGGATTTGTTACAATAGCATTCACATCAACATTGAATAAAAATACTGCGAGTGATCGAAAGGAGTAGCTATCCATTTCCCCGTTGAATCAAATCAATAGAATCGAACATAAAACAAAAGAACATACTACTGCAGATCATTTCCGAAAACAGCCGGAAAAAAAAATTAAGCCAAAAAATGCGAAACCATTTTACTACGTAAAAACCATAACGTAAACGAGATGTGCACGAGTAGTAGATCAATTTCTCTTCACTATGCTAACTAGGAAATGGCGTGAATGCGTAGGTGTGGTAGGTCTGTAGAAAATAATTTCGTCTCCCCTTGACAAATTTAACTCCAGATCAGAATGAAACGAAATCCGAATTGAGTCCATAGAGTTCTTCATATTCGGGAAGGAATGCAAATATGCTCCAAGTCCTGGCCATGAAGAGTGAACGTCTTTTTCCAAACAAAATTGTCATCAAGAAAATCTTGGGGAAGCCCACCCATTTTGACAGTCTCAACCTCCCTCTTGGTGTGTATCAAATAAAAATGAGAGTCATGCTTGGAACACCTTAAAGTATCTCCAGGTTGCACCAGTCAGGGAACCTCGACAAGGGTCGGCCCTGGGCATAAGCCCACCAAGCCGCCGCTTAGGGTCCCTGTTTGTGGACGAATAACAGGGCCCCCAAATCAGAGATAACATTTTTGTACGTCAATTGTTTTGCAAACGTGGCTGTTGTGCTTCAGTGGTTAGTTCTTAATCCTTCAAGTCCTGGGTTCGATTCATCGCGCCTCCTTTTTTGTACCGGTATACATTGAAAATGTACGGAAAAAACTTCCCGTGCCTGGTAAGACTTGAACGCGCAACCCTGAGGTAGGTGGTGTTATCAAACGCATACGTCCACTGAACCACAAGGTATTTGCTGTCCTCATTTGGAATCATTATTATATATACAAATGTTAGAGAGACCCCATTAATAAAACATGCTTAGGGCCCTCCTTCCGTTGAATCCCTCTCCTCTCTGTCAACATCAGATCTCTCTCTCTCTCTCTCTCTCACACACACACACACACACACACACACCATGGACCTTGAGAGACAAAAATATAGAAGTCTCCGTGACATACACGCCCAACTAGATAGGGAAGCAGCAGAAACAGCAGCTCGAGTTCAAAATCAGAATCAGAATCAAGAAGACGCAGATGAAGACGTTCAAAATCCGAATTAGAATCCAAAAGACGCAGACGAAGAAACCGTTCAAATTCCGAATCAGAATCAAGAATACGCAGACGAAAACATTCAAATTCTGAATCAGAATCAAGAAGACGCTAATGCAAACCATCAAATTCTGAATTAAATCAAGATGACGCAGACACAGACGGTCAAAATCAAGAGCTTGGGGAGGTTTAGAATCAAGAACTGCTCCAACAAAATATTGCATCCCCGTGGTTTTCAAAGAAATCGCAAGTCGAACATATTCAAGAGTTGATGGAAGTTCAAAATCAAGATGATCTAGATGAATTAGTTGACGATCTTGAAGTTATTCACGGACTCGCAAAAGTTCAAAATCAAGGAAAGGAATGGGAACTCGAAGATGCATGGTACGTAAATTAAATCCTCATCCTTCTTGAACTCAATACAGTTTTTTCTTTTCCTTATGTCCCTCAAACTATCGCTCAATTCTTTACTTCATCCTCAAACTATCAAAATCAATTATGTCAATTATGTCGTCCTCAGGCTACCCAATTTCAACTCTTTTTGGTCTAATTCCTCACCCAAGGGTAAAAATGACACTCTGCATGTAAAAACAACACTCTGCCTCCCACAACCACTTGGCACCAACTTCTTCCAGTTTCCTTCGAATTTGGAAAAAAAAAATCAGAGTGTCTCTCTATCTAAACAAACCCAGCACAGTCTCTTTCTTTCTCTCACTTATTCTCTCTCGCTCATGCCATAATACAAACCTAGTACTCTCTCTCTCTCTCTCTCTCTCTCTCTCTCTCTCTCTCTCTCTCTAAAACAAAGTTAGTCAAACACCCATCAAATTCCAACCAGTGAGAACACTACATAAACTCCAATCACAACTACAGTTTCATAAACCAGTTTCACGTACCAAAAAAGTTGAAATTGGGTAGTTTGAGGACGACATAACTGATATTGGTAGTTTGAGGATGAAGTAAGGAATTGAGCGATAGTTTGAGGGATATAAGAAAAAAAAACTGTATTGAGTTCAAGAAGGATGAGGATTTAATTTACGTACCATGCATCTTCGAGTTCCCCTTCCTTTCCTTGATTTTGAACTTTTGCGAGTCCATGAATATCTTCAAGATCGTCAACTAATTCGTCTTGATCATCTTGATTTTGAACTTCCATCAATTCTTGAATATGTTTGACTTGCGATTACTTTGAAAACAACGGGGATGTAATATTTTTTGGAGCAGTCCTTGACTCTAAACCTCCCCAAACTCTTGATTTTGACTGTCTGTGTTTGCGTCATCTTGATTCTGATTCAGAATTTGATGGTCTGCATTAGCGTCTTCTTGATTCTAATTCAGAATTTGAATGTTTTCGTCTACGTATTCTTGATTCTGATTCGGAATTTGAACGGCTTCTTCGTCTGCGTCTTCTGGATTCTGATTCGGATTTTGAACGTCTTCGTCTGCGTCTTTTTTATTCTGATTCTGATTCTAATTCTGATTTTGAACTCGAGCTGCTATTTCTGCTGCTTCCCTATCTAGTTGGGCGTGTATGTCACGGAGGCTTCTATATTTTTGTCTCTCAGGTTGTCCATGGTGTGTGTGTGTGTGTGTGAGAGAGAGAGATTTTGACAGAGAGGAGAGGGATTCAACGGAAGGAGGGGTACTCTCTTTTCTCTCTTCTGAGAATTGGGGAGGGGCGTCTGCTATTATATAGCTTTGGTAAGTCGGTAGCATAAGCATCAGCTATTAACGGTAACTTTCCAAAAGGGAATTCTGGGGTTTGGGGAGAGAGAGAGAGAGAGAGAGAGAGAGAGAGAGAGAGAGAGAATGGGAAGTTGCTAAAATTGTTTATCTAATTCCAGTTTCCTAATGCGTTCAAAAAATTCTAGTTTCCTAATTTTTCTCAAGTATTCCAGTTACGTGGAAGTATAAGTTGATGGGAGACTTGGGCATAAATCCAAAACATTTTATATTTTTAAAGGGCGGGGTGGTTTTTTCTTTACCTCAAGTATTCGAGTTACCTGGAAGGATAAATTGATCAATAAAATAGTTACGTTTAAAACGGGCTCATTAAATTAATTGGAACTTTCAAATAATCATACTCTAACCAAAATTCTTTGAAATTCGGGGCAAGTAGTGCTGCAAATGAATCGCGCCATTCGCAAGTTGTTTAGACTGAACTCGGTAAAGGATTGTCCAAGTTTGATTCGTTTATTAAATGAATTGAAGGTGAGCCTCAATTTTAGGCTAGTGTCATTCATCGATATATAGATATGCTAGAGGCACTAACTACTATACAAACTCTTACACTAAATATGCATCTGACGCTCTTTTAATGGATGAGTCTAGCCATGAATTCAATCATGCATTAATGTGGTAGTGTCATGTGTATATTTGTTGTAATAGTTTATGTACTAGTTAGTACCTGTGGCATTGCTCGTGATAAATGAGTTGCATTTGTAACGGTATAAACCTTTACATGTACAATATAAACGACCTTGAGTTCGACTCAAGCCTAGTCCAGCTCGGCTCATTAAATTTCTATTGGGCTCGACCTCGAGTTTGCTATTACCAAGCAAACCAGAAATTTTAAAGCTCTGTTCGGGTAGGTTGCAACCCTAGTTTGAAATTTGGTATCCTCCTTTAATCCAACCCAAATGTCAAGCGGAGTGTCAAATCAAATGTGGATTTGGTTGCACACTGCTTCAAATTTAACTCCTCGTGCCAAAACAAATCTGTGTTGGCATTTTGGAATTCAAAATATGTGTTTTGTTTTTTTTCAGAATTTGTAATTTGGCATCAAAGTTCGAGATGGAAGTTTGTTGGTGTCAAATTTGGCGAAGTCAGATTACACATAGACCTTCAAATAAATTTGGCATCTTCAAATTCTACATCATGGTAGGAGATACAATGTTTAACTCAAATATACCCTCATCTTCAACTAATTCTAAACCATTCCTCTAGAATTTTCTCTCCCCCGCCGCCTCCCTTTCTCCCATTTTGCTTCTCTCTCTCTCTCTCTCCCCGTTGCTTTCGTCTCATACCTCCATGGTGTTGAGATGGTCAATACTCTTTCCTTAGGGAGGGAAGATCTTCCACTCCATAAATTAGTGGATTTGTGGGTCTTTCAATGGCTGAGGTTGTGGCGCCAAGCAACGGTAGGGCCGACTGCGATGGGATGGTGAGCTCCAATGTATTACATGAATCCTCCAACTTCCTTCAACCGCATCCACGTGCAGATCCTTAGTCTCCAACATTTCCTTTGTTGTTTTTTACTCCCTCCGTCCCTTTTTAATTGTTGAGTATTTCATTTTGGGCTATCCCATTAAGTGTGTGTGTTTTGAAAAATTAATGGTAAAAATTTGTACAATTATTGTTTTGCCATTTTGAAAAGTTAATGCAAAAAGAGCTCATGGGTAAAAGTGCAGAATAATTTTGGAAAGTGGAGGTAAAACAACAATGATGGGTGTACAACAAAAGTCTCCAACATGGCTCCAATACACTCACATAGAGTGTGTGGGCTCCACACACCCATGTGAGTGTGTTGGAGCCATGTTGGAGACTTTTGTTGTACCTTTATCATTTTTGGGAGGTAAATATTGATGTGAAATGTGTAAAATTGAGACAAAAGTTAATGTGGAATAAGTAATGGTGATGTTTTCTTAATAAATTGGATTTACGAAGCAACACACTTAAAAAAGAACAAAAAAAAGACACATGGTGATAAACAAGATGAACACGTGGAGAATTTCTAGAGCTTGCTAGGCATAGCTTCCCCTTACATATATGGTGTATGGTACGTAATCATAAACCATGACATGACTTTAGCCCTTAGCAAATCAACCTTGGTTCCTATCTGGTTGCAACCAACTTTTGGGTGGCCAAAAGTGGTAATGCACCACACTTTTTCCTCAGACAGGCCGTCTTTTTGACAAACTGTTTTTCGTATTGCATCGAGTCAATGACCAATAGTAATTACCACGCATGGAGTTTCCTAATTTTCTACAAAAATATAGATCCACGATAGTTTTTCCCTGTGGGGGACATTCGACAAAATTGGGTATTGAGATCCTTATATTTTTGTGCACTTTGACTGGCAGATTGTTCTTGAGCCCTATTGCTCATTGCCCGAACTTGATGGTTAATGGTACCAAGAAATCAATAGCAAGCCGAGACCACTATCAACTATGGCAGTAAGGATTGGCCTCAATATCAAATTATAGTTCGTCCTAAACTCCTAAGCAAAACAGCGGAACAAAGGAACAATATAACCAAGTACTGCAGCTACTGTGTAGATTTTACCGGTTTGTCAAGTCATATGACATTTTGATTGCTTGAAAATGCAAAATTAAAATGGAAGGAAAAAAGTATGAGTTCATGCAAAGCAAATATGAACTTGCACTCTCCAAGTAGGTATTTGAAATGGATACACGAATATATTTAACTGAAGTACATCAACTTTCAATAACCAATCTTCATTGATACATCAAACAAGCTTTAAAATGACCGAGTCTTAGACCTTACCAATGATTTGAAGAAATTGCGGTCCTCCAATAAGCTTTAACTTAGCGATGGAAATTCCACGTCACGTCTTAACCTTTTGAACACCTCCATTGCTGCAGAAGAAATTTGAGCACAATCGTTGATGTGTAAGATTGTGAGATGCTTGCATCCATCCCTTAGATTGTGAGATGCTGTATAAATTTTATCGAGATACGTGATCTACACCCAAAGATTATGGTAAAAAAAAAAAAAGGGTAGACATTGTGAATTTCCAAAAAATCCGGACAATATCTATATAACAAGGGAGAGAAGTTAGGGGAAATGTGTACTCACATTGTTTCCAAATCGGGATACGTATCGTGTATCATTTTTTCTATTATATAAATCTTATCCGGATACGTATGTATCACGTATCTTAAGATATGTTTCATGGAAGAGTATGAGTTTCTAATATTTAGTTGGACAAGATGTTGGCAGAGGGAGAAATAATTAAGGCAAGAGTGGGGAAGGAGGGTATTTATATTACACTTAAACTCAAAACTCTTTTTTTGGCTTGGTACAAGCTAGAAGCCTAGAACCCATCCATATTTATACTACTCCACAGAAGAGTCTAGTCCAAAGATATTTTTCATATAAGATAAACTTTGAGGTGGATTCTAGAATTACAGATGTGACTATTCCTCACAAAAAAAATCTAGATATTTCACAAGGATGTTGTAGAATTTTTAGAAGATAGATATTATTGAGCTTCTAGAAACTAAGTACTCCATATCTACTTCAATAATATCTTTCATCTTTGAACTTTGTCAATTGGGCTTATTTAGACTTTATTTCTTGTGCCAAAATACTAAATCTAGATTTTGCTTCAACAACAATAATTGTAATTAATATACAATTGAAAAACAGGTAGTTATACCTTATGAAATCAACAAATTATACTTACATTTACAAAATAATAATAATAATAATAATAATAATAATAATAATAATAATAATAATAATAATAACATGCAAAATTTCAAGTCTCTCAATTGGGGTCTATCACATTAAGGGTTTCTACTGCATTAGTTAGGAAAAGAAAAGAAGAGTCCTTATATGACTCAGGAAAAACACAACCGAATTACCGTTCTTTCCTCTATTCATGTTCTACGTTTAGGTTGAATTTCTATCAAAACTTTGAATATCATGCATTTGGGGTTTTAATTGTTAAAATAAGGTCCGACCTTTTTCCAATAAGGCATTGTAGGATACATGCCAAATCAGGATATGCGTGTAAATCGTAGGATACACGATCATATCATAGGATTTGTGTACAAAAAGAATACAGGGTGTGATATGTATCATTTTTTGAAAGAGCTAGACGATATGAATCATAGGTTTTCAACAACTATGACTCACATAACCATTCCACAAACTGACATAAACTGACAAACTGACATAAACTGAATAAGTCAGTAGAACTGCTTATTGAGTGCAATTGGGAGGGAGTGACATATCTCGTAAAGCACAATAAGTCGGTTTTGAATTTAAGTAAGTTTTGTGAAACAATCCACTTTGAGGCAATTCATGGCTGGGATTGAGCACGGATTTTGATTCAAGGGTGAGGTTTTGTTGGATCAGAGTTGTGATTGGGTGAAAAGGGAGTACCAATGTCACTTCGCAAAGGGCTGGAATTTAATTGATCTAAGGGACCTCATTCCTCTTGATTCAAAATCTAAAACAATCTGGACCTATCCCTGCTCATGATATATAAAACAAGTAATTATCTTTTCAGTGAGCAGAGTAGACAAACAAAATCTGATATATTTGGGGTCTAGTAAATGTAAAAGCTGTGATTCAAGTTAAAAGAAACGCATCAACCATAAATACTACTACTATCAAATTTGCTATGCTAATCAAATGCCTTAAATCTGATTCACTTAGCCTCTCAAGTAGAGATCTAATTTAGAAAGTATTCGGGGCGCTGGAGATCAGCCCCTGGAAATCACCTTGAAAATCACCAAAAACGACATTATTTTGGGTGTCAAAAGGGACAACAAAAAAATCACTTAAAACTACATCGTTTTGAGTCCTAGGGGACATAAGAGATAAGGCTATTTTGGAAACTTAATTCCCACTAGGTCAAGGGTTGAAACTTAATTACCACTAGGTCAACTTTTCATTTTTTTGAAAACCAAAACTACCGCGTGCATTATTCGTAGGTTAATTTTTGGAGGGGTTTAGGCACTTAGGGTATCATACGGTTTCATAGGGTTTTAGAAGTTTAGGCACTTTTATGGGATTTTGGGGGGTTTAGACACTTTCAAACGATTTGAGGGTTTAGGCACTTTCATAGGATTTTTAGAGCCAGAAATGTGCAAAAGTAGTTTAGGTCAATCAATACGGAACTCTAGTCCGGGTTTTTATTGACCCCCCTTAAGTTAGAGTGGGTTTGGACTCCCAAATTAGTGCGAGCTTTTAAAAACGAGCCAAACTAGGGTTCTTGATTTTTTATGTCTTCAAAATAGAGAAACGGGCAAAAAGACCCTGGGCACAATTAATGAGTACTAAAGTACCCACATAATGGGATCCGGGGTGGGTGTTGTGCGGTAGGTGTTGTGCACCGTGTTGTGCGGTAAAACGACGTAGTTTTTGGCACACCTTTGAAGCTTCTAAAGACCTTGTTTGGAAGAAGGAAAAAGCCACTACAAAGTGTCTAAACCCTAAACCCAGAGGCGGCTCCACCCTCAGCTGAGGGTGGTCGCCCGAACACCCTGGAATTTTTTTTTTTGTTAGAAATACATGTAAAAAAAATTTATTTTAAATATTTTTGTCATTTTGAACACCCTAAAAAAAATGTTTGAACACCCTAACCAATATATTTGAACACCCTACCTAAAATGTTTGAACACCCAATCTCAAAAAGTGACTTCTTCCCACAAGACTCACACACTCTTTTACCATTTCTTTTCTTTCCCCCCACCCTGCCACCGTTTCTTTCTTCAATTCCCCTCTTCCCCTTGGATATATTCTCCTCTCTCTCTCTCTCTCTGAACAATTGATTCGTTGATCAGTCAACACACACACACATCGACTTTATTACCTTAATTCTTTGTGGTCACCCCCAGATCCTCCTAAACATTTTGGAACTATTCTATTCTGGTACTTCATTGGAGTATGAAAATAGTCTAATTACTCCGGTCCTCTAAATGGCTCAATTTTGAATCTAACCCCATCTCAACTACTAAAATTGTAGAGAAATACTATAGATACTAACTATTATACAAATTACTTGCACGAAATGTGCATGTGACACTCACCAAATGAGTCTACAACAACATTCACCAATATTTATCTACTCTAACTCATCCTCCTAACATTATGGGATGTCCATTTAATTTTCCGTCAGTTTAATCCCAATTGGTTCAAAGAGTACAAAAATTGGTTGAAATACAGTAAAGGATGCAACATTTTGTCTACGTTGTTATTTTTTCATCCTGATTTCCGTAAGCAAGCGAGAGGTTGCAATCTCATGTGGGAGGCAACAATAGTGCTCATAACCAAGTTGTGAAGATCTTCCATTCTTGAAATTCTGAGCAATTGAATGGGAGATCAGTGGATAAACGATTGCATGATTACTTATATGGAGAGTGATGCATTTGATACTGATGCTATTATGGAACGGTTTCGAAATATGAAAAGTCGTTGAGGAAAAATTCTAATATACTAAATATTTTGCTTTTTTTTGGTGGCATTTTTTATATTAGAAGTTTTTTTTTTTTTGCATATGCACAGTTATTATTTTTAGAGGACTGTAGTAGAATTTCTGAATACCCTCACGAGAAATCCTGGAGCCGCCACTGCCTAAACCCAAAGTTCCTAAACCCAAAGCGCCTAAATCTAAAGTGCCTAAATCCAAGTGCTTAAAACCACTATATCCTACCCCAAAGAGCCTAAATCCCCTAAAATTGAACCCTAAAATTGAACCTCAAAATTAACTCTCCAAACAAAGCCTATTGAAGTGTACCAAGAAAATGAACAAAACTACGTCGTTTTGTCGCACAACACGGTGCACAACACGTGCCGCACAACACCTCCCCCGGATTCCACATAATGGTGCTTTCACTCATTATCACCATCATCTTCATCCTTGTCCGTACCAGCACTAGTGGAGTTGAGAACATACGTTTTAACCTCTCGATCAACCTGGCCTTCGTTTCCTCATAAGTTGGCTTCTTTAGGTTATACACTTGTACCACATAAAAACACAGGAAAAAAGGAGAACATGATACTTCACTTGGTTATTCTAATGAATGCGGGCTAATACGTGCATCAAAAAGGGTGTAGCCAGCTGCTAGCTCCATGGGTTGGTCTGGTTGGTTGCTGGATTTGCTCTCCACACCATTGGCGGAACCAAGATTTAGACACGATGGTGACACCATTCAATGGAAATCTAAAATTAACATGTTGTGCAAAAAAATATGAAAAAGAAAATTAAGTGTAAAGTCATATAGTAATTATTTGGTTTTTTCGTGGGCTTATTTTGTGAAAAGGCAATAAATGCTTTCTCCAACTATCTAATGGTATTCAAATTAAAGACATTAAGATATTAATTTTTTTTCTTAATTTTTCTTATCCAAACTGACCATTCTCTAAATTGCAATATTTACAGTATTTGTACAAAGTAGTAGTAGATTTTTTGCATACCCGTAAATATCTAGTCAAACCACATTAGTCTACAAAACAAATTATGTATTCAAAAGTGTAGATGCCACCTATCCCCACACCCTCATGTGGCTCATCTTAGTACCAAGGACGGATTGAGTGGTGGATGAGCCTGGACGACCGCCCTATCCACGTTTTAAATTTTTATACTAATTTGTATCATCATAGTTAAAATCGTTTTCCACACGTTACAATTCGGAATTGAAGCAAATCGAAGTCGCCTTGTATGTCAAAGTTGACGTCCTCCGACCATCGTTTGATATTGCTGAGTGAGATTGGAGTGGGTTCGTACGAGAGCCTTGTTCATGAGAGTTAGTATTTTTTATTTTATTTTTCTTGGAACGGGGTGTCATAGAAGCCGGTAAGGCTCTTTTTGGTTTGTCAAAAATTTAAAAATAAAATAAAATTTTGGATAAGTGGAAAGGGGGTGGCACGTGCCACCTCCCCCCTTGCCTTCCTCCCCTGCCCCACACAATTAATCAAGGTTTCATTTTGGGGTCACACCGCAAAAATGAAATTTTGTGTGAATCCCCAATTCCAGTGTAGATGGCTTGCCTTTGACCGGCCTGGGGAGGAAACTAGTCAAGATGTGCATAAGTTAGCCCAGACAACCTTGACCGTCAGGAAAAAAAAAAGGGGTAGCTAGAAATAAACTTGGCAAGATGCAAGAGGGCTTAAATAGCCTTTCGTTTCAGCCAGAAAGGTTCTCAGTATTCAGTTCTAGACTGGCCACAGTGAGACAATTTCAGTAGTGTCTCATTTGGGAGATCCGGTCCTCAGTACCGGATAAATGGTGTACCAGTGTACCAAGTTATTTTCAGCCGTAGCCGTAGGATCACAAGAGATTTATGCTATCTTGCGGCTGCAAATAACTTGATACACGGGTACAACAAAATTCTAGTACATGTGGTTTTCAGTTGTCTTTGGGTGGGAAAAACCAACCGCGCAATATTTTTTCAATTCAGTTCAAATAAACCTTATTCCGTTGTCAGCAATAAACGAATACTCGGAAGGGTTCACATTATTCAAAGTCAACAAAGATGTAGACAAGATTTGTAAATGATCCCTGACCTTGGTTCAACAGATACTAAAATCTGTACAACAAAGACAGCATCCAAGGAAAGCCCATAATGAAGAACTTGCAACTTCGAGCCGTAACTGCATATGGTATGAGCTTGAATCAGGTAGATTATGGCACCCGGATAGGACAAGGACAGTAGCTGGGGAAAACTATTGAGGAATATATCAGGGAAGAGTTAAGCTAATGTAAATTATTGACAATTCTATCAAAGACAGCATACTTAACTCTATAGAATGTGGTCATACTTATTTTTGAATGAGGACAAGAGGGTAATTCCACTTACGCACTCACCTAAGCAATTGTTATGCTATTCAGAATTGGTCTATGTTTTGATCATGTTGGGGACCACAACCACAATCACAAATGGCAAGGCACAACAGTTCTTCTACCCCTAAAATTCGTTCTACTCATGTTGCCAACAAAATAACGAAATGACATCTAGAAGAACCATATGTACAGGGCCATAAGTATATGTTGCCATAAGTATTGCTGAACGTGGGTGATGGGATCCGTTGTAGGCTCATACTTGTCAAACTTGGGGATCTTGAACCCACGTGGGGGGACGGCCTCGGCAATATTCAGAGTGAAGGGGGACTGTTTGGCCTTTTCCAACCTGGAGTCGGTCGGGCCTTGGCCCGGGCTGTTAAGATCCACCGTCTGGTAATCCCTGTATGCTCGCTTCGTTGGGACAGCGGCCTGATGTCGCAGATCGTGATCATCAATCTGCACATTGCTCCTCTCTGAGGATTGTCTTTTGGTGTGTTGTTTCATAAAATCTACCTAAAATCTATTGGAGAACAAGGCCTAAACACGTTTTCAAGCCAGATTGCAATCAACTTAATTTTTGGGTTAATCTGTCTTAACCCACTTTGAAAGTGTAAAACGTAACCACGTTTTCACGTACTTAGAAATAAAGTTAAAAAACACACGTTTTTTGTAATAAAGTTTTTAAAAAAACACAAATCAGTAAATGAGCCACAAGTCTGTTTGGTTTTAGGGCTATGATATCCCGCATGTCCACTATAGGGCTGCAAATGAGCCAAATTGATCTGAGCTTTAAAATGTTTAGGTTAATTTAACGAACTCGAACTGAGCTTGAACTCTATAAAAATCTGACGAGCTGAGCTCGAGCCGAGCTTCCCTAAGTTTGAATCGAACTCGAACTTGTTCCCGAGCTTTTATAAATTATAAGTCAAAAATATTAGATATTTATGTTCTCATGTACGTCCAAAACCACAAGTATAATTTTTTATTTTATACATAAACATGTTCATACATATACAAAATTACAAAAAAAAAAACATATTAAAATGTAAGTTTATCGTACTGTTAAAATTTTTTACATGTACAAGTTTATAGAATTTTCATAATGTACATATAAAAGTTTGTACATATGAAATGTTATATGGGAAATTCTATAAGATATATGCATATACTCTGGGTTTGCGTGCCTAACCAAGCCGAATATTGTCATGTTCAAGTTCGGTTTGTTTATGAAACGAGCCTAAAATTGAGTTCGGGTTTGGCTCATTTAATAGACGAGTCGAATTCGAAAGAACCTTTATCGAACCGAATTTCGAATAATTTGTGAACTAGCACAAACTGGCCGGTTCATTTGCAGCCCTATTTTGTCAAGACAGGTATCCCACATTCCTACCTGACCTGTCTTTAGGAAAAGCATAAATATAGTTCTCTCTCTTTTTTTTTTTCTTTTTTGACAAGCATAAACATAGTTCTAGAATTTAAAGAGAAATGATTTAAAATTCCTCCTTTTTTATCAAAATAAATTTGTTTTGTTCTATTCATTTGTATTCATAAGGCTTTTTTACGTGACTGAAAGGGGCAAAAAAATAAAAATACCAATCCATTTTGTACACATTGAACAATCCCCTGCAAATTGGTTGCAATCAGTTATTCACAATTTCACACAAGGGAGTCACGAGAAGAGATTATAAATATGCATTTTATGATGTTGTTTATTTTATTGGGTGTCTTCTCAATTCTTAGAAAATGTGTAATGGTTATCCAAAATGAAAGAGGAATTTGATATTTCACTTTGATTACTTGGAGTATATCTTCAAGTTAAAATTAATATTTGATTATCGTAATTTTTTTAAAGTTCATTTTCAATGTATAAAATATTGTTGACCATATCTAAGCCAAACATATTAAACGTACCTAATGTTCTCAACGAGATTTAAAATATTAATGATTTTATTATCAAAACGAACTCGTGTAGGCCCAAAATTGGACCGGACAAAACTGTGTAATTCCTTAACGGGATTGAAGAGGATTTTGGTCATATTCTCGAAACGTATCTCAAGGAAAATGGATTTTTATCCAGTTTTGCAATATTTTATTAAGTTAAATGTATTTTGAGAATACATGAAACAATATCATATCAACATTAATTTTGTCACATTTAATGCTCTCGACGAGATCTAAAATATCAAGGTCACATTATTAAAATGACCTCAAAAAGAGCAAAAAACAGTCGGACTCCTTCCAGTTAACTGCCCGATTAGATGTGGGATAAGTTATTGGTGGATATAATAGTAATTTATACCCAGTTTTCTAAAAGATTTTAGCTCCCAGGTGCTAAAATCATGATATTTCAAATCAAAAACTGAAGTGGTTCCGTGTATCATTTTTCGATTTTTTTTCGCACCAAATTAAAGTACACGAGACCTGGGTGCTAAAATCTTTTGAAAAACTAGGCCAAATTTAGTAAGAAAAGATAAAATAGTAAGGGGTACTCTTATTATTTATGAATAATGGACCTACATTGATGTAATATTTATTTATAAAAAGGGGGGATATATACTTGATTTGGAAGATTTTGGTAACAAGTGAGATAAAATAGAACTACTTGTTTTGTTTGGTAGTTGAAAATTAGGGATAAAATAAATTAGAAGGTTTAGGGATAGGGATGGCAATGGGACGGGTTGGGGCAAGTTTTGATGATCCCGACCCTAAAATTCCCTAACCCACCCCTAACCCGACCGGGTAATTTATGGGTACCCCGCCCCTATCGGGTATTGGGTTTACCTGCCCCGCCCCTATTTTTTTTCACATATTAATAAAGTATATTTTAAACTTCAATTAGTGAGCACAAATGATAAAAGTTCACAAAATAACTTTTACAACTTAACCAAAATCTATTATATAATGTTGTATTTTAGTTGTAAAACTCAAATTATAAGAATAAAAATAAAATTTGATGCGTATAAGTGGGAAAAATATAATTTGATATATACATATAAGAGTATAAAAATATAGTTATACATATATATATATATATATATATGTCGGGGCGGGTAATATTGGCGCGGGGTGACCATACCTCTGCCCCTACCATAACTCTAGCGAGTTTTTCAAAATCACCCCCTGCCCCTACCCGTTACCCAAAAAAATAGTAAAAAACCCTAAAACCCTATCCTATTGGGTCGGGGTAGGGCGGGTTCGGAGCGGGGCGGGTTGAATTGTCATCCCTATTTAGAAAGTAGTTCAGATTAGGGAGGGATCATCCGGCCAAATTAAATTTGGACATGGTCACGCCTGTCCATAAATATAAGGGTCTAGGTTAGATATTACTCTATCGAGTATTGTATTGGACTCCCAAACCAACGCCTAAGAGTAAGCCCGCGATTATTCAACTGGGTGCCCGAGAACCCTCCAAACGACTACACAATTAAGGGTGAGTTTCTCATTTGCTAAGCTTTTAGCTTTCCCAAAGCCCCAACTCCATTTGATAAAAGTATCAAACTGATTTTAACAACTTGTTTTTAACAAGAGAAGCCTGTGATAGAAAATTTACATTTTATCTAATGGAAAAAAAACTTGTTTTGAGCAATTGATATTCATCGCTTTTGATAAAACCTCCAGTTAACCAATCTTTCCCACCTCCCTAATTTCTAACCGCCAGAGGGTGTTCGGAAACTGACGCAACCACGTCACTGGAATGAACGCTCCACATCTCAGGTTCGATTCCCATGCTCCGATTTCGCTTGGAATTATCCCCAAGACCAATGTTTTACCTTTCTAGGGTTTTTGATTTTGTGAAATTTTGAAGATATTGACTCCATCAACGATTCATTAGCCGTCTAGGTTTTTGTTTTCCATTCAATTAGGGCCTCATCCAAGTTATACGCTGTTTCAGGCATTAAAAATGGTTCAATTATTTCTGTCTGAACCCACCTGGAGCGATATCGTGGATGATGAGTCCGTTAAGCATCATACAACTCTGTTGAACAATTTGCAATCTTTGGTATGGTCACTTCTTATGTCACATGGAGGTAGAGCCCAGGCTCGATTGTGGCTTTGCAACAGTATTTCAAGCATAAGTTCTGTAACTCCGCGCCATCGGCGTGAGATATTTGTGAAGATATTGAGGTCCAAGCCACTGAAAAAGGCCCTAGCAGCTCAAATTCTGCAAATGGTATTTGAGAAGCTGCCACGTAAAGCTGGGTCTATCTTAGCCGAGAGAAGCCACCTGCTGGAGAGTTTCTTCAAAGGCATGTTAGTTTTACTCCATTGGCATTTATCTCACTTTTGTGTTCAATCATGACCTTTCTTTAGTTCAAATAGTGTACCTAGTATATTCAACCTAGTTCCTCTTGCTCAAGCATGCTCGTTGTATCCAAGGGACCATTTAGCCCATTCTTGGTGCGCATAGGTTGCCAAGTACAACATTTTCGCAGGCTTAGGAGTCTTTTTTTAAAGTCATTTCCTTTGTAGTTTATTTAGTTGGGAGTTGAGGGGTGCAAACTAATCTTTGATCAATTCCTTGACATGTTGTATGTGTTCGGCATTTAGAGCGTGCACAGGCTGTATTTATTGCTCGGTCTCTTTTAGTATTGTTGGCCATTTGGCCTTTTGTCCTTCACTTTCTTTTGTACATGGGTGGCTGATGGAAATGGCAGCACCCAATGACTATAAAAGGTGTGAATTGGATGGGTCTAAGGCCCAAGCCTTAATTTGGCATGTGCTGGATGATGAAGGACCTGTTTGGGATATTAACTAGTCATTTGCTGGAGTATTCAAGGCTGTCACTTGCTTTGTGAATTTTCAGCTAGAGAAGTTTGACCACATGTTTAATGTTTGCATCTATTAGTTAACACATTCATCCTACCTAGTCATATAGGGAATAGGAACAGTCTTTGGTATTAACTATTAAACATATTAGGGTCTATAAATTGATGTAATCTCAAGAGCTTGAATTAGGATTGAATATATAAAAGTTCTGCAAATTTAAGCTTTTATGATTGTGTGATGCAATCCCATTCTTTGGCGTGAGGCTGAAGTAGGTGTGATGCCTTTGGTAGCCTAGGTGTGGGGACTAGATCCATCTCCCTAAAGCACTTGTCCTTCTCTTCCCTTCTCTTTCACTGTTCACAGCCTCAAAACAGCCACTGTTTTTTGCTTTGACCACACTTAGCCTTACTTCAATCCCGCCCTACATCATTGGCATCGTTGATGCGTTTTCAATAGATTTGTTACTTTGATAAAGAAATTGGTTGCCAAGTAGGAGAATACAAATTCAAACTGCCGGTAGCAACTTATTGCAAGTGGTTTTGAAGGTTACGTTTACGAGCAGTCCACTCAGTGGCTTTAGCTGGTTCCTGCTTCTGCTTATTAGATTGCATCGACCGTGGCGTAGTACTACACGTAGTTGTTGTGGTATTTTGTTCGGTTTTTTGTTTGAAGTTTTGCAGAGTTCTTATTGTGCCATTATTCTCGATCAATGCAGGAAATCCAAGGCGAATCTTGCAGTGGTTTTCTAGCTTTTCTGGAAGTGGTAATTTGGGGCACAGAAAAGGTGCCAAGGCATTGTCTCAATTTGCTTTTGTCAATCGGGACATCTGTTGGGAGGAGCTCGAGTGGAAGGGGAAACATGGACAGTCTCCTGCTGTGGTTGCTACAAAGCCTCATTACTTCCTTGATTTGGATGTCCAACAAACTGTGGAAAACTTTATTGACAATGTGCCTGAATTTTGGTCATCCAATGAGTTTGCCGATTCATTAGAAGATGGTGAGATTTTGTTCATTGATACAAAATTCTTTGTAGATTTCTTCATCAATTTGATGTACAAGGAGGATGCAAAAGAAGTATGGGATGTCATAGATGACTTTCTTATGGAGGAATCTTTCTCCTCTTTGTGCCACCACCTTCTTATTACTCTTGAAGAGCGAGACTTATTTGTTTTCTTAGAGTCACTCAGTACAGTTGTCAAACCAAGGATTGAGCTGGTGGATTTTGGTGACCCATCATGTCTGATTGAGATTATACTTTCGAAGTGCAGAGATTCTGTATCTATTGATCAACTCCTCCTTCTAAATGCAGTTGTAAGTCAAGGACGGCAAATTCTGCGGCTTCTGCATGAAGAAGGGGATGAGGACGAAAAACTAAAAATCAGAGACTTTGTTGCACAGATTTGCATGTGCTCAAGCGATCCCGGTAGCTTGGCCCCAATCATGAAAGAATGCTGTAAGGAAAAGAGCGTAGAATCGGTAAAATGGTTGGGTGTACAGTCTTGGGCTCTTCATTATAGGCTATCAGAGGTTTGCCGGACTCCTGAGTCCTGGAAATCAGTGTTCATGGATAATGGAATAAGCTTTCGCAAGTCTGGTAATTATGAGTTCTTACATCATGATGGATTTTTGGAAGATTGCGAGTCTGATTTGGATGAGAGGGCTTCTGTTAAACTAAAACGGAAAAAGAAAGAGAAGCGTAGAAAGAAAAAGAGAAAAAACCTAGGTGATGGTGACTGCTATGACGATGAGCTACTGGATCTTGATATGTCAAAGGACAGGTTGAGTTTGCAATCTAGGGCTGGCAGTTGGTTGCTATCGACCGATGGGTACTCTACCTCATGGAGCAGTGTGAGTTTATTCACCTATGTTACTTATTTCAATTTTGAAGCTTTTTCATTTTCAGGATCTTTGCCATGAGCCCATGACGTTTTTTCCCGGATGCTTATGATATGTCATTCTCTGTATGTGGTTGTAATTTGTTTCTAATCCTGTTTACAAATCCTGTCAAGCAAACCTTTTGATGCACTGACTTTGTTTTGTCACTATTTTGTCTAATATAAGTGACTTCATGTTGGGGTCGTACATTTCAAACATTGAAATAGGCACTGTGCATCAAGGAAGAAGATTGTGGGGTAATAGCTAAAGGATAAGTAGGCTTAAAGTTGTTGATTTTTAGCAGTCTGTCAAGTTATTGACGTTTGAATGGAGAAATCCTCTTGGTGTGCATGTTTATCAATTCCGGTGTCTTTTCTATTGGAATGCAGAAGCTTGTGGCATCTCCCTATTCCAGCAAAGCTGATAAAAAAGAAAACCATTCCTAGCAAATTTGGTTAAGGGGAAGAACAAAACTTTGGACACTGCAACATTTGTTGGTTTTCTGTGTCTTCTAAATTAATTAATTCTGAAAGAAAAACTCCATTTTTTTTTTTTTGGTATTACGCTTGTTTCTCTTTTTTATAATCTGGGAGAAAGGAGTAATTTGGGTTGGTTTTGTTTTGATTTCCTCATCCTTTTCTTGTTCTCACTGGGCTGCTACCCTTGCATTTTCTAATTACAGCCACAATTCGAGATGTTTAAAGATCGAAACAGAATGAAATAAATACATTATTTGTATGTAGACAGCATATAATGTTCAAGTGCCTGATATTTATCTTGTTATGCAGGTGGATTTACCAGAACATCTGTCTAAGTATTGTTTTTCCACATGGATGAAGTGGGTTTTCACAAGATGGAGTGACGGAACTTGATCCTTTTGCGTGGACTCGTTATTTCTAATTCCTTTGGTGTAAAATCGTGGAAAATTCTGCTTGGAAGCCTATCCGCTGCCCGTGTAAAGACTATAGACGAACGAGATAAGATAGCTGATGAGCAGTCGTTCATAATTGTTTCATTCGTTTCGACTTCAGAGATTCATGGAGAGAATGGACTGTTCAAAGGGGGAAAGATATCGTCGCTGTAAGTTACTATTTCTTGTTGTACTTTATGCGCTGATGAGAACTCAAACCAACGAAAGTAACTGAATATGCAGAGTGATGGCAAAGGCAGTTGAACACAGACGGTTTTCTATATGTTGAAGGACAAATAACAAGCACTAGATTTGAGTATTGAATACAACTTTGCTGCCTATTGCTTGAGTGCAGGTGTATGTTGTCCTGCATACAGGGATATCTGATTGTTAGTTTTGTAAGTATTAAGCAAAGAGGAAGTAATCGAACAAATCTCTGTTTTCGTTCTTTTACCTTCCCATCATTGTATTTCGAATGCAGACTGTTATGGTTTTTCAAGACCAAGTTGTGTAGAGATAGAGGTTTTGGTGGGGGCACCGGAGGGCAGCCATGGATATCGCGCTCTCTGATTCTGCAATTGTCTTTGGTCCCTGTGTCTCATTTTGCTTAAAGAGAGAGAGGAGTACTGCATCAATTTTGTTGTCACATGTTCGACATAGCCTACGTATTGTCCTAATCTAAACCCAATCCGCTATATAACAAGGATATCTGAACTCACAAGGTCACCACACTCAAGTGCGACTACATAATTGAAGTTGTGCGCTTAATATGGTGGAATGGCAGAGGCGGCTCCACCCTCAGCTGAGGGTGGTCGCCCGAACACCCTGGAATTTTTTTTTTTTGTTAGAAATACATGTAAAAAAAATTTATTTTAAATATTTTTGTCATTTTGAACACCCTAAAAAAAATGTTTGAACACCCTAACCAATATATTTGAACACCCTACCTAAAATGTTTGAACACCCAATCTCAAAAAGTGACTTCTTCCCACAAGACTCACACACTCTTTTACCATTTCTTTTCTTTCCCCCCACCCTGCCACCGTTTCTTTCTTCAATTCCCCTCTTCCCCTTGGATATATTCTCCTCTCTCTCTCTCTCTCTGAACAATTGATTCGTTGATCAGTCAACACACACACACATCGACTTTATTACCTTAATTCTTTGTGGTCACCCCCAGATCCTCCTAAACATTTTGGAACTATTCTATTCTGGTACTTCATTGGAGTATGAAAATAGTCTAATTACTCCGGTCCTCTAAATGGCTCAATTTTGAATCTAACCCCATCTCAACTACTAAAATTGTAGAGAAATACTATAGATACTAACTATTATACAAATTACTTGCACGAAATGTGCATGTGACACTCACCAAATGAGTCTACAACAACATTCACCAATATTTATCTACTCTAACTCATCCTCCTAACATTATGGGATGTCCATTTAATTTTCCGTCAGTTTAATCCCAATTGGTTCAAAGAGTACAAAAATTGGTTGAAATACAGTAAAGGATGCAACATTTTGTCTACGTTGTTATTTTTTCATCCTGATTTCCGTAAGCAAGCGAGAGGTTGCAATCTCATGTGGGAGGCAACAATAGTGCTCATAACCAAGTTGTGAAGATCTTCCATTCTTGAAATTCTGAGCAATTGAATGGGAGATCAGTGGATAAACGATTGCATGATTACTTATATGGAGAGTGATGCATTTGATACTGATGCTATTATGGAACGGTTTCGAAATATGAAAAGTCGTTGAGGAAAAATTCTAATATACTAAATATTTTGCTTTTTTTTGGTGGCATTTTTTATATTAGAAGTTTTTTTTTTTTTGCATATGCACAGTTATTATTTTTAGAGGACTGTAGTAGAATTTCTGAACACCCTCACGAGAAATCCTGGAGCCGCCACTGTGGAATGGTCTCTAATTTTGTAAAAATATGTGGTTATAATATATTTGATCAATATAATTGGTCTTGTTTCAAACAAAAGTTAGTCTTGCAACCATGCATTTTTTTCATGGTGTTTTTTTTTTTTTTGTGAATAGTGTCGTCATGTATTTACGTTGCTGATTTTATGGGTTATTCAAATATTTGTCATTAGCAATCATAATTATTATATTCGATTTCACTTCCCCTTCAATTTTTCATTTTATGCCAGTGAATGTAATCCCCCACCCAGACGTACCTAACGCTTTAGCTAGTACACGAAAATACGTGCCATGGTTTTTCTGTCTATCAATAACAACATGCATTGCAACAAGGTTAACATTGTTTACTGGAAGGCAGTTAATACATTAGAATGTGGAGGACTTTGATAGGTATTTCACCTCTTAAATATGGAAATGGTCTACTTTGTCCATAAATAAGAGGGACTGAGTCAGATTATTTTGGATGGCGATAAATAATCTCGGTGCCATTTTCTCTCCCAAACCAAGGCTTAAGAGTGAGCCCAAGATTGCTCCTCCGGGCCCAAACTCATCAAAGTGCCTCGGACTCCATCCAAACGAGCCCTAGTGGTCTGGAATGGATTGGGCAAGCATAAAAACCTAATCCAATCCGTCTTCAATGGTTTCTTTCTTTTTGTTTTTTGTTTTTTTTTTTTTTTTCTGTAAACCGTGTTGTAACTTAACCACCACAAAAAAACTGGAACCAAGTCGCCGGATCGTGGAATGAAATAACATATCATACTAGTAAAGGTGGTAGCATAAATAGTAAGAGTGAGCTTGAGTGCTCCCTCCCATACACATCTGTCCATTTTGAGTCCCGCCAACTACAAGACTAACATGGAGGGCTCTTTGTCCACCTAATACTTGGGTAGTGCTGTGGTGACAGACTCACCTTTTCGGGCAATAGGTATGGCTCAAATAAAATATCCCATTACGACACCTATGGGCTATGGTTATGTCTAAGGGGGTTGCTAAGCTGATTGTGCCTTCCTACCATTTTGCAGTTTTTTTTAAAAAAAAATTTACTACTACCAGTATGTTTTGGATTTTGATTATTTTAAGCCGGATGTATGAATGGTTGATAAATTAAAGGTCTAGGGTTTGAATTGATAAGATTTTACAAACGCGGGGTAATTTTTGGCCCGGATCAAATACGATTATATAATCCGTAATCGTCCCCAACCAGACCAATCCTGTCTATATATACAAGGTACCCATACACAAATTAAACACTTCTTTCCCTTTGCCCTAAATTACGAATCGATCAGAATCTCGACCGACCCTAAATCTTAACCTTAACTCTCTCTCTCTCTCTCTCTCCCCCCTCTAACAAACGAAGTATGTTTTCGTTCTTGCGATTTCCCAGTGTTCGGTATTTTGCAGGCTCTTGTCTGTCCTAAGAAAACGATTAAAGCTTTAAATTATTGGTGTCTTTGGAAGATAACTCCTGCTAAATGGGAATTTTTTAACAAGCTGTAATTGCTTTCTAAACTATATTATCGTATTCTATCTTTCTTTTGGAGATTTGTCGAGTAAAGTCTGATCTTGTTTGCTTCAATTTTTTTGGCAATCATAAGGAAAATACAGTTTTGGCTTCTGTATCTTTGGTTACACGACCACTATATTTTTCTTGTATTCACGGATGTTTGATTCCTTCAGAAGTTAATAACGGCTTTTCCCCCCGATTTTGGTCATAAAAACTTAGGTGATAGTGGTCCACAGATGTTGATTGATGGATCCTGAAGGCAAGAGGTTTGGAAGAGGTAAATTTATTACATTTACATATCATTTGAGGTTTGCATTTATTGGATTGGTATCGTTGGCTGTGTTTCTTTTGGACTTTGGGGCATATTTGTTTATGTTTTGTGTGTGACTATTTTTGGTGATTTTCATCTGAGATGTTTAGGATTTTCATCTGAGATGTTTAGGCTGACTTGTGGAATCTGGCTATGGATCCATGTTTTCTATTGAAGCTTTAGCATGATGAAAGTGTTACATTCGTTTGTTTATGTACAGTGTACTAGCATTGTCCTCATTCCATGCCCGGGACAAGGGGAAAAAGTTACATCAATAGTTGTTTCATTGTCGCGTGTATTAAATGGGCACAATTGTTGTAAGAAAAAAAAAAATATGAATAGCAAGGATGAGAGCCAGAAATAGCTTGAATTTGTCTACACGTGCTTGTGCAGATATCCACGTAGTCACGTACACAAATCAATAACATATGTAAAATAGGACGAAAAAAATTAGATGGTTTTGAGTCAACGTTTTTGATGCATGGCTCGGTACTTGTTTACAAATAGGAGGTCCATCTTGCGTCTGAAGATGGGCTTAATCACGTACGAATCAATACAGATTCCCTGTCATCAACTTATCATCATGCTTGGGCAAGCTGTTTATGAGCTTTGAACTTTGGTAGTTGTCCGATAACTGAAGAGCCTGATATATGTCTGTTGAGCGTACTCTCGAAAATTTTAGTTTAAGTTTCTTAGATGACGTTGGAACTTGTGGCTCATATGGAGAGGTACCAAGAGGTTCTAGTAAATGCCAGATGCAGAGCGGAGCGAAGCATCTGGCCCATCGCAGATTCAACTGTTTGGGCTGCCCAAAGGTTTAGGGGGTCGCCCCACGCGGTATGGTACGGTGTAATTAGGGCGAAATAGAGTAGGCGCATATATACTCTCTATTGTAAAAACCTAGACGACTTTAATTGAATAATAGACTCACTCTCTCGCTCCCGTGGAGGTACCCGGTTTTTGGGGAACCACGTAAAGTCCTGTATCGATTTTCTTTCTTGTTCTTATTCCTTTATTGTGTGTGTGATTGATTTTCTCGCTAACAGATGAACTAGATTGTTTTTCCAAAACAATTGTTAAATATAAATTTTAGTTGGTATTAAGCTATCCATTCAAGCTTACTGCATTTCAGTCATTATTTAAGGCTTTTGAATTCCTTTCTTTATAACAGTCTCTCTCTCTCTCTCTCTCTCTCTCTCTCATGTGCACATGGATTGGTTACCTTGCCCTATTGTAACGGTGTAAGCAGTTATTATTATTGGAATATATGGCCTTTGAAGTTGGTGAAATCTTCATTTTAGTTTTTCCACTTGGGGTCCATGTAAAATGATACTGGAAGTTGGCATAAACTGATAGGTAATACATGAAATGCAAATGATTTTTAAGCGCCAAGCGCATAGTATTACCTTGGGAACAAATGTTGCTTACGTGACCTGTTTTTTGCTTCTTTTTTTGTTTTTTGTTAGATGGGTGTGTTTGTATGTGTGTGTGTTGGGGTATCTTGATTAAGTTTTTGAGTTTGTATGTGTGTGTGTTGGGGTATCTTGATTAAGTTTTTGAGGTAATCTGTCTTGCATAAAGTAACACATGCTTGTCAATTGTGGCATATCATATATTATCTGATCAACAGTCCTTTGGGTTTTATACAGTATGGTTCACTTTGACAATTTTCATTGACTTTGTCGTTTGAACACTAGGGCCAAGAGAACTAACTGGGACAGTGGATCTTATAAGTCACTACAAGTTATTGCCTCACCACGAGTTCTTCTGCAAGAGGTCACTTCCCTTGTCGGTCTCAGATACACACTACCTTCACAATGTGGTTGGAGACTCAGAAGTTCGGAAGGGTGAAGGGATGCAATTGGATCAGCTCATTCAGGATACATCTTATTCGACAGGAACAAATGTTCGCATTCAACCTTTTGACCTACCTGTCCTCACAGAAGCCTTTCAACTGAGAGAAACTGCTCCGATTGATTTGCCTACTGTAATTTTCTTTGCTATCTTGGGGCTTTTGTTCGATTTCTCGTTTCATTCAGTTGGTCATGCTGGATGAGGTCTCTTCTTTGTGACTATAAGTATAGAAATGGGATCCGAGAGGCGAGAGGGGTTTCTTTCACTGTCTGTTTAATTTACTCTCTGTCAACTACGACAGAAGTACTGACCCAATTTTATCTAATGTTCTGTAGGCTGAAAAAGGTGTTCCTACTATTGCTGGGAAATCTAAAACCGAGTCCAAAGATAAGGAGCGGAAGCATAAAAAGCACAAGGATAAAGATAGAGAGAAAGATAAAGAACATAAGAAGCACAAGCACCGGCACAAGGATAGAAGTAAAGACAAGGACAAGGACAAAAAGAAAGATAAGAGTGGACGTCAAGATCCTGGTGCTGAACACACGAGGAAACACCATGAAAAGGTTAGGCTTTGAGATTTTCATCCAGCTGCTTTGCTTGTGGGTAATGTTAGAAGTATAATACAATCATAGATGTCCAGGATAATTTTTGGTATGATTATTCCGTTACTTGTGGTTTCAATTTTCTTGCGCTTGAACTTTAGTCTTGTCCGGGAAGTGATGTTATCAGCTACCGAGTTAGGCTACAAAAGACTATTCTCGTTTGGACTCTTGAAATTAACTGCATAGATGGAAAGGAAGAGCAATTGCTGTATTCGATTCAAATTCGATTCAAATGTGTGTTTGAACTTTGTTATGTGATGACAATGCATCACCTTTATCCATCTTCTGGATTAGAACACTCAGTAGATGATGCATCTGAATATGTTTCTGTTTCAATCATTTCAGAAAAGGAAGCATGATGGATATGAAGAACCTAATGACATTCAGATTCACAAGAAAAGCAAGGTACTAAGGAGACAGGGAGTCCTTAAATTAGTTTTGGTTAATGTTGGTACTTGGCAAGACTTCTTTCAAAGTACTGGGAACTCATATATTATTACTTGTCTTTTTTCCTGTAAGGGTTAACATGTACGTTGACTTGCTATCTTTAAAACGTTAATGTATTCTAGAAATAAATCAGTTTGTTGTGCCTGATGATTTTTTTTCCCCTTAGTAAGCCATTGAAATTGTTATTGATGATGACAACTGCGTTCTATGTTTTGCAGTATAGGAGGTATGTCTACACATGCATTCTCATCTGATCAGTTGGTAGAGTGTGTATGGCATATGTATAAGCATATGGATGTTCATTTGCCAATTTGTGCATTTATAGGCTTATAGCCTTGTATATTTGCTTGGCTACGTATATTTGCTATATGCATAATTGTGTATAAAAGTTTGTGCTTGTGTTATTTTTCCCCTAAGACAAAGGGCTAATTCCTCACAAAAGTGAACCCAACAAGGTTATTTTTTGGAAGTCCTCTAATTTGGGCGGTGAGTTCCAAATTACACCGAGGATCATCTTGTTGGCACCAAGCTAGCAAGTGCATCAGTGCACTGGTCTCCTTCCTTGTTGGTGCCTCTGATGTAGTTGATCTTCTAATGAGGAATCTGGACTTTTCACATATAGCTTTAAGCTTTCTTCATAGACTACACTCACTACTATGTTCTGGAGCTCCAGGGATCCATCTTTAAGCAGATTTATTGGAGCCTCAGCATCTCCCTCAACCAGCAGTGTTTCATCACTTTAGACCAGGACTATTGTGAGACGACG
Organism: Vaccinium darrowii; assembly: GCA_020921065.1. NCBI lineage: Eukaryota > Viridiplantae > Streptophyta > Magnoliopsida > Ericales > Ericaceae > Vaccinium > Vaccinium darrowii. The sequence continues at coordinate 39,294,816 of CM037156.1, forward strand.
ATAGGCTGCCTGCTGCTCAGCCTTTGGGGAATTGCTAGTTGTCTCAGCCTTTGGGGAATTGCTAGTTGTCTGCTTCCAAAATAGCTTGTCAACCATCTTCCAGGGTCATTTGAACAGCCCTCCATCACACCAGCGAGCCGGACCTAGGATTAATCCGCTAGTGGTTCCTTTCTTTGTATCTTGGTCCCCATGATATAAGTGCATAAAAAGAATCGATGGAGTATATATACTTGTGTGTACTGTCGATTGTGTACATGTTTGTTCAAGTGTACGGAGGGACATATGCAAAGAAATCTAAGTGCACTTCTAATAATATCCAGTGAAGAGATAAACATGTTAACGTAGTCATAGTCCTACAAGGTTTGACGCTTGCAAGTACCTATACACATGCATTCATCTTTGTGTCTGTGTATGTTCAGATTCTCATTGGGTATTATGATTTATAAGCAAGCACCATGTTGATTCTTGTTATTCCGACTCTCCAATTCTCCATTAACTGTGTATTCTGCTTATTGTTGAAACTATCGCAGCATAAGAGCTCAAAGATTGCTGAGATGGGGGCCATAAAAGTAGCAGGCTGAAAGATGGCATGTAAAGATTTAGGCATTGAATTTTCGTCGTCAGATGTTCCATGGAAAACTTTGGAGGTTTTATTCTTACTGTGGTCAATTTTTTGAGGTAAAACCTTTGTTGTCACGCTTTATTTCTTTTTATGTGTGCTTTATACAGGGTTGCTTTGAATTCTTCAGTTAGTTGTGTAGCTATTGCGTTGGAGACTCTACTTAGAGACCTTTATTTCCTGGGGAAAAAGGGCCCAGCGACCTTTATTTCCAAGTAGGGAGGTCTCTATTTAGAAAGACTAGTCTGCCCCTTCCTCGTCATTGTTTCTTTAGACTCTAGAGGTGGAACAAGTTGAGAACATTTATCTGAATCACCACTACTTTTAACTTGCAGCAGTTGCCTGTAGTTTTTACACCCGTGTAGATTTTCTCTTTTTGATAACCGTAGATTTTCTTTCTTCCATCTGACATCCCGGCTAAGCATCCTTGAACAAATGACTAAAATGAATGTGCCCCTTTCCTTGTAAGTAAGCCTAGCCTAGCCTAGCCAGCCACTTCTTCTTCAAGCTCTAGATCAAAAGTTGTATCATCTTTTTGCTTGTCTGCTTCCTCGTACTAAATAACATGTGTTTTCCTTCCATGCAGGACTCTGGACTAAGTAAAGATTGTCCAGAAGGTGAATTTACCTGTTGAAAGGTATTTGAGCATAAGGTGGTTATAGCTGAAAGTGTGGATTGTATCATAGGAATTTCTCTGATTTAAATTGGCAGTAACTTGCTAAATTTTGATAACCTCTTTCAGTTGTAGTGGCACTTTGGATGTGTCAGCAATTATTCTGTTCCATTATGTTACTGTTCTAGAATTCTGAGGTTAAGTTTCATAATCAGTCATCTGCTTTTAGTCTTTTCTTGTCCTTGTATCCGGAATAGGCGAGTCGAGACTCGAAGCTGTAATTGTAACTTTGTGGGGAATCAAATACTGCGGAGAGTAGTTCGGAGCACCGCCACGTGGTGCCCGGATAACTCCAAAATCACATATTTATGTGGAGTTCATACACTTAGTCGTGGACCTCACGAGAACATATGATTGTGGAGCGGTCCGGAACCCCACATGGCGGTGCTCCTGGACAATTGAATAATGTCACAGTAGGAGTGCGTTTTGGTGTGTCTACATTCTGTGGGAAACATGCCATTCGATGTCAGTCCAAATGAAGGGGTGAAGTGACAGAGGTGATACGGAATCAAAATCATTGTTATCCCATCTGAGTCCAGTTGTTACCCATGTGGAAATTGGTCAATTGTTTCTGCATCACATGCACAATTAATATTATTTGGAAGTCGACCCTAGTAACTCTTCTGACACCAGAATAACTTATTGGTGATTAATTTTGACATTCCATTTTTTGTTAACGACTCTTCAATATTTAGTTTTTTACTATTAAATAGACACTAAAAGACATTTTTTTTAGTATTCAAAATGCACATTCTAATAAGGGCTTGGCAAAGTGGTCTTATCTTGAGAGATTTGGGAGTTTTTTCCTACCTAATGTATCAGGTTCGATTATTCTGCCCCATTAGCCAGCAAACTCGAGGTGTGTACAAGCTGACCCGAAAATCCGGTTATGAAAAAAAATATTTGGACTGCTAAAATCATTTGCCTAATGCATTTTGGAGGATTGAAAAATGAGGGATAAGATAAGATATGAGGTTTGTTAATATTTTTGGGTCCACGTGTTTACTTTTCCAAGGGATAATATTACATACTCCCTCTGTAATTAGTTACTACTATAATAAGATAAAGAGCCCCTAAGACCTTATAAGACCTTATGTGGTACAAGCGTGCACTAGAAAATTGTTTATATGCCTTTGCGGATACGGTGATGTTTGCAGAAACAAAGTATCTTGGCTCTATCTCCTAAATCAATCGCGAAATAGATTGATTCGAAAAATTATCGTAACTCATCGATTTATTAGATCGAAGTTAAATGAAACGATGAAGGGCAATAATCTTTCTCTTTTTCTTTTCCCCCCGGGCCTGGGACGTTTATTGCTAGCAAAGGAAAGTGCCAGAGGAAAAGTTTGTCCCTGGACTTGAGAATCACTTCTTGTGAAGAGAAGTGGGGTGAGCATTGGATTTTTTTTTTTTTTTGGTCAACAGTAAAAGGTGCTCTCAATTTGGCCTGACCCTAAGAATCGAACTCTAATCAATTGTGTGAAAAGCAAATCCACCAACCAATCGTACTAACCCTGAGTTATTGGATACTTCTTTGGCAACCTGTAAGATGTTCATCAACATCAACCCCAATGGGCTTAGGCAGCGGCAGACGCAAGATAGCAAATTTTGCCTCATTAGCGAGGGTCACTTTTCAGTAATTTTACAAAAAAAAAATCTAAAAGTGTACTAAAAATAGGAAGAAAATTGGGGGGAGTGCAGAGGCCAAACATCCCCTTGCACTCGCTTATGTCCGTCCCTGGGCTTAGGGGTTTGCTCCCACCTAAAATTTTAGGTTCGATCAAACTCTTGGGGCCACTGGGGTTATGCCCTGTCATTACTTTCATGGTCCCGGAATTAGTCGAGGTGAGCACAAGCTCGCTCGGACATCCAGTTACTTTAAAAAAAAAAAAAAAAAAAAGATCTTCTTCAACATCCCTGTGTCGGCGAAGGGTTCCCTGTGGTGCGGAAAATGCACTACACAGCGTAGTGCGCATCATCCGACCGTCCATTTCGACAATGAACAGCTCGGATTTAATCCAAACAGTCGACGGTCGGATTTAATTCACTACTCGGATTAAATCCGAGCCGTCCATTGTCAACATGGACGGTCGGATGGTACACTACACGGTAAAATGCATTTTGTGCACTGCACCATCACCTGAACCGTGTCGAGATCTGCAAATATTATCGATCTGCTTATCTTGGATCAACTAGATAAATTAATTGTCGTATCACCCCCCGGATGCTGTGCCCCCGATCATGTGACCTTAGGCCTCGTAGCCATTATTACATTATTTTACGTGATTTTAAAAACATTGTCTTATAGATTTAATCGAGATCTATCAAACAAGATCCATATTGAATACAAAATTCATTACCGATTTAAAGTTATAACTAGTTTTTTATCCGGTTAGAATAGAGCGAGGAACTAAAATTTGGGGACGGAGGGAGTACTTTCTTGGATTTGCCAAGTACATCGTTGGTTAAAAAAATTTAGTCAATTCAGGTATCCGTAAAGACCGTAACTACATGATAGTACATGAGCACAACGAATTTTTTACACAAGGAATGATGAATATACTTTTGAACTTAAACCATGTATCTAAATGATTTGTTCATCTACTCATAGATAATCCCATCAAGCTCATTTTCTTTTTTGATAACCCATGGGCCCAATCCCAAGTGGGGGAATTCAATTAGAGCTAGAGCAAAATTTAATATGAATTGACTCCAAAAGAGTTGATAATATCTGAGAAGTTTCGAACGTTAGAGAACAAACCCCTTGTGGTCGATCAAAGGCATTTTTTGCAAACATTTTGTTCTCTGCAAAGGTAAAATGAATTGTTGGGATTATTATTGAAAAACCAAGATAAGGCTAATGGCCATTTGGGAGCTTATTATTTTTTGCTTTTTGGACTGTGAATTATACATTTTTGTATAACGTCAAAATAAATTATTAATCTCTAGAGTATTTGGAAGATGTGCACAAAATAGATTTTACAACAGAGTAATGTTTGGGAGTATTCATCAAAATAAATTACAATGAGGTTTCTTTTTTTTTTTTTTTACGTAGAATGGAAAATGAGAATTCAAAATACCTTCAAGGCTGATTATTAAATTGTGTTTTCATTGTATAATTTTAATGCATCATTCAATCCATCTGCCAAATAGCTAAAATATGGAACGGAATAATCTAGAATGTGAAATGGAGCTCCCAAAGGTTTGTAGGGGTATGAATGATTAGAGTATGGAGAGGAGCTTAATTTTGGTTCTTGAGCAATGCTACAGGCACTAACTAGTGTACCAACTATTACACTAAATGCACGCATGGCATTACCACATCAATGCACTATTCGATACATGGATAAATTCATCCACTAAAAGAGTGTCACATGGACAGTTAATGTAATAGTTGGTACACTAGTTAGTGTCTGTAGCATTTCCCTTGGTTCTTTTTAATGAGACTGAGCCATTCAAACTGCTCTTTTCTAAAATTATGGTACTTCCTTTTATAGTACTTATTAGATTATTGGATTTTGGAAATCATGTCTAGGAGTGCCTAAAAATTGGTCAATGGTCTGCTCTGAAAAGGGCCAAAAATGAGAAAGAAAAACATACCAAAGATGGTAAAGTGATTAATGGCAAAAAGGAAAGAAAGAAAAAGAAATAAGAAATAAGGGAAATGGCTATCTTCGGCTTTCAAGCTTTTGTGGCTTTTTAAAATGGAAATTTGGGCTCTGTTTGACCATACAATATTTTTTTGTGTAAAATATTTTACCTATTTCAGGTATTTGGTTGTACAATGTAAGTCATTTTTTCCCATAAAACATTTGCAGGCTGTGGTCGGAAATTGACTTACGGTGAAAGCTGCCGTAAGTTATTTTAGTGGTGATCACCCTTGGCCCAATGAGTCTCCGATTTGGTCCTTCTCTCATCCTCTCTCTCTCCTCCCCAAACTTGAAATCAATTTCAACACATTTCTATATGTCCGTTGCCCTCTCTCACTCACACACACAATGATGACACACACCATCAATTGTTTCCGGGACCACATCAATTCATAGAACTTTATGTAAATCCTCCCCTACAGTTTTCTATCTTTCGAGATTTTGGGGGTCAATTGCGAAATCGGACTCAAAGACCAAGGGATTGGATTGAATGATAACTTGATCGATAATGAATGTTGGAGAAAAAATTTGTTGCCAATAATATTTTCAGATTACCAACCAAACACTCAAAAACAAAAAAAACGGAAAAAGTTTTTTTAGTGAAATCATTTCACATGAAAAATATTTTACGTCAGAGCAAACGGAGCCTTGGTGTCAGCTCCAATGTCGCAAAAAAATTTATAGATAGTTCATAGCAACAATTTACATTTTTTTTGGGTGCAAACAACAGTTTACATTTTTAGGTTGCCCTTTCATATAATTTGCACCTATATTGTCGCTATACCTGTGAATTATACCTAATTATGAATATCGGTCAAATATGTTCAAAATCGAACATTCAATAGAACTCAATCAATTAGTACAAGACCATAAAGACTGATTATACATTTATCACTGCCCACCAAAAATCTCACCACTGCCCACCCCAAAATTGTGTACAAGAACGATTAATTCATTAGTATATCCGAAAAAAAACTATTAATATCATAATTTTCCGAAGTATGAAAAAGTTTTAAAAGAATATCAAATGCTACATTAACATGTTACATTTATAAAAACATAATTAATTTTCATAGTTATATAATTATTTAAATGCATAATCTAATATATACATTACCAAGGGTAAAAAAGTCTTTTGAGATGATTTTACATTATCCACCCTCCTTTTATCCCGCATCCAAATCATGTACTATTTAATCCAACCTTCTTAAATGTGGGTTCACCCTTCTTATTTAATCACTCTGACTATTTTATCCCCCCTTGTTATTTAATCCCTCCAAATCTAATACGTCATCCAAACGGGGTATTCATGCTTGCGGTGGCGGAAGCCATCACTATCCACCCCTTACTCATCCTCGCGTTTGAGTGATCGTGTAATCTAAAATACTTCCAAATCTTTTACAGAGTGTCGATTATGATTGTGCACGTCACTCCATTTCGCAAATTCGATTTGTCCCTCGTCAAGATGTCTTTCTTTTTATCAATTGTAAGCTTAATGACATGCACATGTAATGTACATCTTCATGTATATTATACATGATAAAAAGGATATGAGGTAATGTGTAGATCATTAATTATATCATCTATGGTTTAATTTTGAATCAATATGCCAAGTTGGACATGATTTTATACGAAGATATTCCTATGAGATTTATGTTGGGTCCACCCTTTTAAAACAAGATCCTAAGCTTACGATAAGATTAGTTCCCAGATATTAAGTAATGCGTGCGTAAGTTAAATCAGACATTTTAATTACAGAAAAAAAATGACTTTTAAAGTTTTTTTCCAATAAACTACACTTGTAGAAGCATTTACCATATCCGCCGCCAATCTTAATGTTTGTACTCTCTCTTCATCTCCGATTTTTGGTTTTAAATACTACTCCTTTTTATTTTCCTTTTTTTTTTTTTTTTTTGTCTCAGTTCAAAACTAAGTGAGCATTAGCTAATGAAATTTCACATTGACCCTTTCTTTTTAAAGGTAAGTACAAGTAATGATTATGTTTTGAACGGTAAAATGAGGAAATAAAAAGTGTGACAACTGTAATAATTATGTTTCGCCAAATAATTGAAATTCCCAAAGGGACTAATAAATTGGGACGGAAGAAGTATTTTTTTCCCCCGTAACGTCGGATTTAGGGTTCCCTTAGTGACTCAAGTCACTGCACCGCCTTAGTGATATCAATTATGGGTCCTCTATAATTTGCATTTAGGATCGGAACCATTCAAGTTGTCGGGAATGTTGATTAGATCATTTATTTTAAAAAATCAAATTAATTGGATATTGGTAGTCATATGGTTTGATACTATTTATTTTACGAAAATGGATGTCCAATATCATTCAGAGAATAAAATGTAAGACAAATGTGTCTCAAAATCTCTTTGATCAAATTTTTTGAACCGATAATGTGCTCAACATTTTCAAAAAAATGAAAGATTCCGATCCCAAATAAAAATTGATTTGAGTTACTACGGAGGTGTTTGGTCACGTTTATGTTTTCTAATTTTTTGTTTATAAAAAACAAAAAATAGAAACATATTTATTTTTAATGAAAACAAAAAACGCAAAACATGTTTGGTAATACGTTTTTTATAAACAGTTAAAAATAAAAACAACATAAAACATGTTTGGTAATATCATTTTATCTTTTTGTTTGTCATCCTTCTCATTCCATTAGAACTAACAGGGGTTGTATGCGTACGCAATATACACGAATGCATTTTTATCGTTTGTTCCAAAAAATCAACGGTTCAAATTTTAAACACTATTTGACCGGTTAGATCGAGTTACTCTTACCGGTCAAAAAATAAAGGCCAATCAAACCGTCGAAAATGCTTTGGGACGGTCAAGATGTACTGTCCGTGCAATATATGTACACAACATGCATACGCACAGCTTTTTTGTAGAACTAAAATCTCACTTACAAACGAATATTGCCACCACCTAATTAGTCTTCAAAACACTCTAGTCTTCAAAACACTCTAATAGACCTGAGAGATAAAAATGAGAACTAATAACACAAGAACACGTCTGCTGGGCAATCAATCAAACAGTTGCACTGCACCACAAAATGCGACTCTTTTCCTTCAAATGCTACATTTCCAAGATATGGAATTTCGTGGGAAAAAGAAAGAATAATGTAGAGAAATATATGTGCGTGTGTATACATCTGAAAGAGGCTGCCAAACTATCGGAGTCGAATTCTCTCAACTGAAAACTATCGGAGTCGAATCCATAAGGCAAATCTTCACACTTTCTCCCATCATTACTTCAAATCGCTTCCCTCTCGCTTTCTACACTGTCCGAAACCGCCAATTCCAATGGAAGCCAAGGCTCTCCTCGTTCTCTCCCTCTCACTTGTCATGTTACTCAACGTCTCCTTCCTCAGTCTCGCAAACGACGACGACAACGAGAATCTCAGTTTCCTTGAAGAAGACGACACCTTACCATCAGGCCCGGCCCTGAGATTTTTGTGGCCTCAGACGATAATGTAAATCAGGGCTCTATGTCACAGTTTTTGCAAAACTATTTGGATCAAGCATTTACTGATATTCGATGAAGCTGAATTTTTGTAGGAACTCCTATTTTACTCATTTAAACAAGATCAACGGTTCAGAATGTCACAGTGGGGCTCGAAACAAAATCATGTGTTTTTTTATGTGTTTTTTTAAGTGTGAGGGGAACCGGCCCCTTATTTCAAATGATAAATACTGTGTTCCATATTTTGTTTTTTTTTGTAATTCGTGTCTTCATGTTAATAAAATATAGTTTTCGGTCATAATTGTATATTCTTATTGCAAGAATTAGAAAATCAATTGAAATGGGTAATGTGAGCATTTTATGAATACACGTGAAGTGTTTTATTTATTTTTTCCCTAATTACTACACCGGCAAATTTTTTAAAAAAAGTCAACAAATGATAAGGATGTAGTGGAAGGAGGGGAAAAAAAGGAAGAGAAGGTAGAAACTGACTATGGTAAGAAAAAGAAAAGGGTAGAGAAGGAAAAGAAGGGTCCATGAGAATTGAACCTTGACACTTACTAGGAAACAAACAAACTTTCCCACTATGCCAAATGCTTCTCTATTTCTTGTAGTGCAACATTATATATTTATTACTTGTTATGAACATTTATATACCTAATTGGGGCCCTAAAAATGGGCTATTTTTGGTGGGCCCCAAACCCGGGCCTACCCAGCTTGTCCACAGGGCCGGCCCTGCTTACCATCCTCCAATCTAGATCCCCACCGCTACGGCGGCGGCGAAGATGGGCACCGGGACTTCGAGAATTACGACGATCTCAAAGAGGTACTTGCCAGTTATGAAGCGAAGCCATGGGCCATGGCAGAGACTCCATTGCGTTTTGGATCGTGGAGTGGTTGGTGTATTTTTGAGAGAGAGAGAGAGTGAGCGTACCAGATAGGACTTGATCGGGATCAGGATTGAGTCGGGATTGAAAGATTAGCCTTGTCTGTGTTTTAAAAACAATGTAAATCACCTTTCTTAGGTTTTGAAAACGTTTTTAATAAACACAAAACATAAATAAATTACCAAACACATTTTTGTTTTTAGTTTTGAAAAAAATTGAAAACCAAAAAAAAAAAAACAGAAAACAAAAACGTTACCAAACGTGGGATTCCAAATCCTACAACGCCACGCATGAAAATTCCTTTGATATAAAGTTAGCTAGCTTATTTTTTCGTCTTTATTTGATTTTTTTTGTGTTTTTTAATTTTGCATAAACTTTTTGTATATTATTGGTTCGTCTAGGCGAGAAGAATAAAAAAAATAAAAATTTATGATCTGAATAAAGACAAAAATAAGTCAAAAAGTCATCTTTTTACATTTTTTTTCGATTTTATTCAAAAAAATTGAGAGTTCTACTCATAATTTTTTACCTTTTTGGATTCCTTTCACCAAGACGAACCAATAATACTAAAAAAATCGATGCAAAACTAACAAATACAAAAAAAATCAAATAAAGATAAACGAAAAAGTTAAGTTTGCTTTTTAAACCAAAACACCACTAATTCTACTTTCAACATTTATTTCATCAGTCTATTTTAGTATCGAGAAGATAAATTTCGAATATTTTACAAATCATTTTTTAACAATTTTTTTCCTCGGTGGCAGGGTTTGACTTTTCATCAGTGGAAAATGATAGATGAACCACCAAGAGTAAAACTATGGCTGTACTTTTTGGTGCACACTAAGGGACGTTCTGCTAACAAAAAATGATTTTTATATAAAATTTATAGCATGTCATTCTCTCATAATACATCACATAAATTTTTTTGAAAAGTTAGTTTATTTTAAAAACACTTTTAGAGGAACACCCCTTAAATGTATATTGGCATGTGTGAGATTCACTTTTGGATTTCACGCAAATGAGTTCAGTTGAAAATTAGTTCAGTTGAATATTGATAAGAGCTTGATTAAATTTTTGTTCATTACCCTGAAAGGGGAACTGAACGAATTATCCATCAAACTCATACTGGTATCCGAATGAGCTGAATTTTTCTTAAAAGTGGTTTGAACAATATTTTAAACAAATTTAAGGACGACTTTGATTGTTTTGCATAAAATTCCAAAGAAAGTTTCACAAAAGAACAATGCTATGGGAACCCTAAAAATGCACCCCAAACGCATTTTTGTTCACAAAAACCCGGTGTGCACATTTGGCGTGGACCACCACTCAACGACAAAGGAATCTCTAAGCAATTTTTTGTATCAGAAAGAATCTTTAGCTGGCCATTTTCGCTGTCTCAAGTTCGTTGGAAAAAGTGTTTAGGAATTCATTTGGAACATACTCCCTCTATATTCTATTTTAGATTGGTCCTGAATAAATGTGATTTTAAAAATTTAGTAGGAAAAAATTAGTACATTTCGTATTATACCCTTAAAATTATACTTCTTTTTGAAAAGTTAGTGGGTAAAGTTTAATAATGATATATCTTCATCAAGGGCACTAGTGAAAAGTAAATGTAAAAATTAATGTGAATGTGTAATGATGAAGCTTTAATAATAAATTTGAATTATGAAATTACACACTTAAAAAAGAACAGAGGGAGAGTAGTAATTTTCACATTCCCATTTCTTATAAATGCACCTTATTTTTTTTGTCTTGTAGTGATTTTTTTATCAACAGTTTTGTAATGAATATTTATGTATAACTTTTTCAATAAAAGACAAAAAGGATGTACATTTATAAGAAAAGGGATATGAAAATCATTACCCATACATTTATAAAAAAAAGGGGTTTCTCAAAACCCAGGTTTTGTTCTGTTTGGGTTTTGAAAGAGGTTTTTGGGGGTAATGAATAGAGAAAGAAAAAAAAAATTATTAGAACCATGTAGGATGGGTTTTGAAACCCAAACCGAACAAAATGCCAATGTACATTATGTGTGGACCACCACTAAATGACAGAGGAATCTCTAGCAATTTTTTTTATCAGAAAGAATCTTTAGGTGGAAACAGTCATTTTCGTTGTCTACGTTCATTGGAAAAAGTGTTTAGGAATTTTCTCCCTCCATTCCTTAAAAAAAAAAAAAAAATGTATTCAACACCATTTTGGATTGTTTCTAAATAGCAAGTGGAGTGCAGTGCAGTGCAGTTGGTGTCTCCCTTATACTCCCATGCACATGGGCAATGTTCAATTCCCATAAGCACTCACCCTCCTCTCCAAGTCCCCTAGAATAGAGTAAATTAGGATTAACTAATAACAAAAAAAAAAAAACGATTGTTTCTAAATAAATATAATGTTAAAAAGTTAGTATATTACTATATTTCACATCCCCGTTTCTTATAAATACACCCCATTTTTTTTGTCTTGTAGTATTTTTTTTTGTCAACTGTTTTGTAGTGAATTTTTATGTGTAACTTTTTCAATAAAAGACAAAAAGGAGACAAATTTATAAGAAAAAGTTGTGTGAAAATCATTACCCATTCATTTTTGTACTTTTTTTTTTCTTCATTTTTTTTTTGTTTCTATTGTTAGAAGATTACAACTGATTATCCATTTTATTATACGTGAAAAAAAGAACGTACAATACTTTAATGATTTCAAATATCATAAAAATCGAAAAACAAGAAAGTGTGTTAAAAATCAGGTGTTCTTCCTGTCATTGTCAAACTGTTCACACTTAACACTCGGCCATGGGACGAAGGTTGCTATCATTGCTGTTGTCTCGGGAATTACGTACTAAAAAAAAGCATAAAAGTGAAATTGGACTGGATTCCTACTCCGATGTACCAAGAAAAAAAAAGGAAATTGGAGATGGGAAGGTTCAGTCCAATTCAGTTGTGTCCTGTGCGGTTCAAAATTTTACTACTATTTTTTTTTGCATATATTCGTTCCGTAACAAAGATCAAAATTGTACATTTTGTTAAGCTCGTTGAGAAATTTATTTGTGAAAAAATCAGAGTCAAAATTCAAATGCCATTAATACCTAATAATTGGACCACATTTATCTTAAAAAAAATGTATTGCACATACCAAATCGAACTCATTTGTTCCAAAATAAATGTATTTTGATTAGGTATTAATCACCATTCAATAGATTATTTGTAATGTTGAAGTTCACAACGACTTCGACAAAATAGACCGTTTTGATCATTGTTGTAAGCTCGGGAGAGGCTTTAAAAAAAAAACTCATAAATTGGATAAGACTGGACATAACCCAAACTGGACCGGACCTTCCTCCGTCAGCACCCGCCCTTTCTCTCTCCCTCCTCGTAGAAGCAGATCTCCGGCTTTTCTGTGTGGAGGGGTGTGAAAAGAGTTGACAGTTGACACCCTACACAAAAGCACCCACCAGGCCACCACCACCACCACTCTCTCTCTCTCTCTCTCTCTAAAACCCAACACAATGCATCCCTTCTCTCTCTCGTCCCTCTTCCTCCTCCTCCTCCTCCCACCGCCACCCAGCACCGCCACCCACACGCGCCGTACTCTCCAACAATCCGGCTTCTTCCCAGAAGCCTCCTCCCCTCCGCCAGCTAATCCCCCATCCGCAGCTACCTCCTTTTCCACACCTACCCCCACCCAACAACCCTTTTTCCCTTCCATACCCTCCCCACCACCCCGTCCAACACCGCCACCACCTCCTCCGCCCCCCGCCACCACCAACTTCCCCTCCTCCCTCCCCGTCAACATCTCCTCCCTCAACCTCCCCCACGCCCCCAAATCCAACCCCATCCCTTCCATCCTCTTCGTCACTGCCGCCGCGGTCGTCCTCCTCGCCGCCATTGCCCTCTTCTTCTACCTCCGCCGCCGCCGCCCTCAAAACTCCTACGACTCCAAATCTACTACCACCAGGTCAGATAACACTAACAGCGTAGATTCTCGTCCCAATGAGCTTCCAAGGCGCATTGGAAGATCGCCGCCGACTTCATCGGAGTTTCTTTACGTCGGCACCATTGTCGACTCTCACGGCGGCGTTAACCCTCTTCTTGCTCCGATCAAAGGCGGCGTCAGGAAACTGGACTCGCCGGATCTCAGCCCCCTGCCGCCGCTTGACCACCGGAAAAATCAAGCAAATGCTAACGTGGCATCCGAAGAAGACGTGTTTTTCTCTCCGGTGGAGCTTTCGAGCTCGATCGGAACTAGATCGGCGGCGAGGGGGGATTTATCATTTGCCCCAGCGGCGGCGCCGGCGGAGAATTTAGTAGAAAGTAGTGGTAGTCAATCGAGTTGTACTACGTCGTCGTACTCCACTCGGTCGGTATCTTTGAGTACTTCCCCACCAGTAAGTTTAAGTCCTACTATAAGCCTAATACCCAAATCGCCTGAATTAACGGCGGTTCAGACTGCTCCAGCGCCAACGTTAGTGGGCCCACAACGGCCTGTTGTTATGACCCAATTGGCTAATCTGACTAGGAGTAAGAGTTCAGAGGAAAGCCTAGATTCGTCAGCACGAACGTCGAATGCTTCTTCGGTTGGTAATGCAGAGGGGTCTCCGGTGAGAGTTTACACTGTTGTTTGGAGTAAAGTAGGTGGTAGTAGTAGTGGTGGTGAGACTGCTACTATGTCACAGTCTATTTTGTCGAAAACCCAAGTGGAAGAGGAGTTCAAGAATGGAATTGGCAATGCTGGTTTGAGTCAATTCCCCCAAAAGAGGAATTCGCGATCCCCATCAGTATCTTCATCATTTTCCTCACCAGAAAGACGATTGGGGAAAACCCCAGATTCATCACCACTTGTATTCAACCCTTTTCATCCAAATATGGAATCTCAGACGAAACCCGAAAATTCGATTCAGAAGTCTGTTGCAGCACCACCTCCACCGCGGCTGCCACTGCCACCTGGGGGATACCGGGAAAGATTATTGTCTAGTCCATCGATTAGTCAACCAAATTTGAAACCACCAGGTCCAAATACTCCTTTGAAACCACCTTTGGTTTCTCCGATCGAATTGCATCGTAACTCTGAAAGTTTTGGGAAGAATGAGGAGGTTCAAAAACCCAAGTTGAAGCCGTTGCACTGGGATAAAGTCAGGGCGAGTTCTAGTAGTGAGACGGTGTGGGATCAACTGAAATCGAGCTCTTTTAGGTAGGCTATGAGCTTTGAAACTTCTGAACTTATTCTGGTTGTGATACAAGTAGATGGGTTTCGGTCGGTTTTGTTTTTCGATGGGTAACGTATAAACTTGGTTAATTGGTTGCAGATTGAATGAGGAAATGATCGAGACATTGTTCGTTGCAGATACTCAAAAATCGAATTCGAAGGAATCAACTGGACGTCCAGTTCTTTACTCACCAAACCAGGAGAATATGGTGCTCGATCCGAAGAAGGCGCAAAACATTGCGATCTCTTTGAGGGCACTAAATGTAAACATCGACGCAGTTTGTGAGGCCCTTTCAGATGGTTAGTGTTCTGTGTTTTCTCTTCTGCTATGTTTTACAATTTGTGATGCATATGCACGGAACTTGGTTGTTTTGATTGTAGTATTTGGTTATATTGAACTTGTATTGCTTGTATATGTATTGACTATACATCTAGAATCTTTATCTACATTCACTAGGGAGAAATGTTTACTGCATTTGTTCTTACTGTGTAACTCTGTTGGCCTATATGCTAGATAGAGTGCCTTGTGCTCCAATGGATTATCCATTGCCAAGTACTCCATCAATTCTCTGTCCTTCCTCTTCCATATGTACAGTTATTGGTTAACTAGTCAAAGAAATTCTCTCTTTGGGCGATTCTTCATTTGTTCCCTTCGCATTTGCTACAATATATTCTTGCTCCATAAATGAAATTACGAAACAGATTGAATGATTTCCTCATGTTCTCTATGACACATGAACATTGAGAATGTTCATACTGCTGTACAGTTAATTTTCTATTCTCTCTAAATTTTCTTGACAAGGCTTCAAAAATTTTCATTACGCGAGTGTTTTTTTTACACTAGGCTTCCCATACCTTCGTCCTGGGTGAATGTTGAAATATAAATATCAGACTCACATCTCATACCTTACACAAATGTCTAGTGTCCGACACTAGGACTCCATGATTCAACAAGTCCCGTAACATCACAACAATTCTTTCCTATTTTCTGTGGGAAGCCTTCGCTCTAATTCCATTCTTTATTCCTATAGCTGTGTGTCCTCAAATATTTCATCACTTATGCTTCCCCAGATTGGTGGTGCCATGTTATCAAGCTCTCCTAGTGTCACAAGAATTTTGACAATGACAGATCAAATATTATATGAAGCCATCTCTCTCCCTCTCTCTCCATGAGATCCATCTTTTCATTGAATACACAATGCTTGTCCCAGCATTACTGAAGCCTTTCTTAGCTTCCGTATGTTAAGGGTTTTGCTAACTGAATTTTCTGGGCACTTGTATACACTATACAGGCAATGCAGATGCTCTTGGGACTGAGCTTCTTGAAAGTTTGTTGAAGATGGCTCCTACTAAGGACGAAGAACGTAGACTGAAAGAGCACAAAGATGACTCGCTATACCAACTTGGGCCTGCTGAGAGATTTCTTAAGGCAGTGCTTGACATACCTTCTGCATTTAAGAGAGTGGATGCAATGCTCTACATAGCTAACTTTGAATCTGATGTTCAGTACCTCAGAAGGTCATTCGACATTCTTGAGGTAAATCAATCACCTTTGTTTGCTGTTTTTAGTCTGATTTATGTTTGCGTAGGATTCCTCGAAGTTGTTTCCCATCATTTAAAAATTGCCGGGAAGATCCCCAAATGTAGAGATTTGGCTACGAAAGACCGTACATTCATAGATTCCTATCTTCTTCTTATCTGGTTGATCCAAACTTCATATCTACAATATTCGCCTAATCTCACATTGAGACTGACGTTTAAATATTCAAATTCGTTTTGTCTTCTTGTTGAGGTGAAGCAAAGTTGTTACATTGTTGCTATTCGTAGATTGTTGGCTTCGCTTTAGAATTACATAATAACGCGACTCATTTGTTTCCCAAAAACAAACAGGCTGCCTGTGAAGAATTAAGGAACAGCAGGATGTTTATGAAGCTTCTAGAAGCTGTGCTGAAGACTGGAAACCGGATGAACAAGGGGACGAATCGCGGTGATGCCCAGGCCTTCAAGCTCGACACGCTTCTGAAGCTTGTTGACGTCAAGGGTGCCGATGGCAAAACCACTCTATTGCATTTCGTTGTGCAGGAAATAATAAAAATCGAAGGGGCCCGGTTCTCAGGTGGATACCAAAACCCTAACACCACTATAGATGCTGATGCCAAATGTAGGAAGCTCGGCCTCCAAGTTGTTTCCAGTCTCAGCTCAGAGCTAAGAAATGTGAAGAAAGCAGCCGCCATGGATTCAGACGTTCTCGTTGGCGATGTAGCAAAACTTTCCCAAGGAATTGAGAATATCCGAGAGCTTGCGCGAGTACAGGAAAGAATGGGGTTGAACAAAACCACCGGAAAGTTCTCAGAGTCAATGAAGAGGTTTACGAGAACAGCAGAGGAGGAGATTATAAGGGTTCAAGCGCAAAAGAGCGTTGCTCTTTCGCTGGTGAAGGAAATAACTGAAGCCTTCCATGGAAGCTCGGCCAAGGAAGAAGCGCATCCGTTTAGAATCTTCATGGTTGTGAGGGACTTTTTAACGATTCTTGATCGGGTTTGCCATGAAGTTGGAGTGATCATTGAGCTGACTGTTATCAGTTCTACCCATAAATTCCCTCTTCCAGTGGACCCATTAGTGCAGCCACATAATACTGGATTGCCCAGAAGGCAGACAAATCGTAGTTCTTTTGATGAGGAAGATGATGGTGATGATGAACATAGCTCATCTCCTTAGCTTTGCGTATGCCTCATATCAAGTTACAGTTTTGCTGGGTTTTAGCCACCATTGTTTGGTAGGAGGATAGGAGATTGAATGTGCAGCTTTTCAGTTCTGGAGGCATTTTGTCTTCGTTATTTTGTGTTGAAAACGGAATTGTACATGGTTCCATAATAGATTTTTTTTACAAACTCTCTATGGAGTAGGACAATGTATGCTTTGTTGTTTTTTTTTAACTCTGGAAATTTCAAAGTTCCACAAATTAATTACAACAAATCCATCATAAAAATTTGTACTCCCACTTTGCCACTGGAAACGGAGACCCTGCAAGGCGGCCCTGTAGGGCACATGTGAATCGCACCGTCAATTGCAGAGATGGACGGTTCTGATATGTCTTGCAGGAGCAGCAGGACTGCCCCGTAGAGCCGCTCTACATGACCCCGGGTCCCTTTGCCAGTAATCCTATGAAGAACTATTTTTGAAAATATCTTTGGAAATTGGCTTAAATCAACCACGTTCTCTCTCTCTTTTAAGCTGATAATAGTAGGAATGTCTCTTAAGAAATGTGGTTTTAATTGCAAATTATGTTGATGCAGTTAGTTCTTAAAATGTACAGGTTCCATGTCAACAACTTTTATAAGGTACGTACGATGAAATAATATACTCTGTACATACTAGAATCCAATATCGACTCTTCCCGTTGTATTTCAAAATAGATCTACTTCTCCATATATTTTAATCAGGCGGGAAAGATTTATGTAATGTAATCACTCATCATGCATATCTGCATCGCATGGCATACCGCTTATATCTCCTAAGCAGTAGTCCATGTAGTATTATATACTAACCCTAAATTGAAGTTTATGTAGTCATGTACTCCATAATGTATGTCAAAAAAGAAAAATTCAGCTCTGTAATACGAGGAGAAATTTCGTTCCTGCAACGAGCCCAGATTCTCTATGCCGAAAAACTCCTGTGTTGTGCTAAGGAATTTTCCGGCCATTGGATCACCCAGAAATATTAAAACATAAAAACAAAAATCACAATTCAACGGCCCAAAACCCCTTGGCACAGAGGCACAGGGGTTTTAGGCAAAGAGGATCTGGGATCTCCTGCAACGGCAACATCAATCCAATTCCACCCTATAAATTCATAAAGTGTTGCTATAAATTGGGGAGATAAACTTATTTACGGATGTGGCTTAAGGCTTTGGCTTTTGTGGGCCCACCAAACTTAGATTACAATAACCTGAACCATTTATCTTGTAGGGCCTGTAAAATAATATATTAATGCACAAAATCAACTTAATTGAACATTGATAAGTATGTCAAAAGTTGAATTTTGATTTAAAAATGAAGAGTTTGGATCTGTCAGTACAATATAAAACGGTTTAAATTATTGCAATGATTGTACTGTGGATCCCATAATGGGTGGCGCAAACCATGATCACATTCATAAATAAGCTTATCTGTACATTGGGATCCATAGGGATTTCAAAGAACACACAAAAAAATTCACACAAAATTTTTTTTGAACTGTTTTCAAAGAACAATTTCCTCCCTCCTTTTTAAAAACAGAAGTCACTGTTCCCTTCCCTCCAAAACCATCCTCACGCTTCATTCTTCTTCGATCAACAACTTCCCGCTAACCATGAGAATCGCCGAGATCTCCTCGCCGGACCTCCACCACGCCGTCACCGATCCCCATTCCCACCTCCTCTCACAAATCGAATCCTCAATCAAAGACCTCGAACGCCACTCGCCGGAATCTCCCTTCCCTGAGCCTCTCTCCACCTCCCTCCGCCTCCGCCTCTCTCACCTAACCTCCCTCTCTCCTTTCTCCAACTCCGTCAAGCTCCAAATCTGGAAGCTCAGCTACCGCCTATGGAACTCCTGTGTCGACCTCTCCAACGCCAGTGCCGTCCTCTCCTCCTCCTCCACCAAATTCACCAACGAACACGCCAATCTCCGTCAAATTTCTGCCGATCTCCTCTTCCTCGCAAACGATGTAATTGGCGTCCCCTCCCCTGCGTTCAAGTCTGCTTCGTTCTTCTACAAGACTGGTATCATCTGGCACGACCTTCGCAAGTTCGATCAGGCCATCAATTGCTTCGAGAAAGCCACCGATCTCACCGCTAGAATCGATGTAACCACCATAACCGATAATGAAGAGAGAAAACTCCTCCTAAGTCTCAACCTAGCGAGGGCGAGATCGGCTTGGGAGGTTTCGGACCGAAACCTAGCGATTACCTTATTGAATCGAGCGAAAACTGTATTATTCGGATGCGCAGAGAATTACAAAGCTTTAGCTAATCAGTACTTGGTGTTCGGGAAAATCGTGCTGTCGAATAACGAGGCATGTGGCGTGAACGAAGGGTTAAAATTGATGAACGAAGCTTTAGAACTCTGTGAGAAGGGGATGAGGATAGTGAAGAGGCACGATGAAACCCTAGCTCTCAAAACGCTCAGGTCGAAAACGCTTAGGTTTATAGCGGCGTCACATTTGCAGAGAGATGAATTCGAGAGTGTGCTGAAGTGTGTTAAGGTGTTAAGAGAGAGCAGTGGTGGAGATGATCATCCGAGTTTGAGTGTGTTGGCGATGAAGGCGTGGCTAGGGTTGGGGAGGTTTGGTGAGGCTGAGAAGGAGCTGAAGGGTATGGTGGTAAATAAGGATGTTCCGGAGGGCGTTTGGGTGTCAGCAGTAGAATCATATTTCCAGGCGGCAGGAGTGGCTGGGGCAGAAACGGCCAAGGGTGTGTTTTTGGGACTTTTGGGGAGGTGTCATGTTAGTGCAGGCGCAGCAATTAGGGTTGTTCGGAGGGTGGTTGGGGATGGTATGGCTGTTGAGGGGTCGAGGGTAAGGGCTAAGGTGGTGGCTGAAGTGGTTTCAGATGAGAGGGTGGTGGCTCTTTTTGCTGGGGAGGAAGCTGTGAAAGAGAGGACAACAATGCATGCTGTTCTCTGGAACTGGTAAACCCATTAAATTTTGCTGCTGAATCCCACTCTGTACAAAGAGTTTCATTCAGATTTGGAGCTGCTATTGCTGTTATAAGATATAACAATCAAAGTAAACATTATTTTATTTGTATGCAGAGATGGTTTAGTAACAAATCGAGCCCAAGTGGGTGGAAAATAACTGAATTTCTTTGTACCATCTAGGTTAGACCTTTGAGTAACTGTTTAGTTCTCTTGATCAGGGGTTATCACGCAGGCTTTAACATAATTTCTCCTGTTATCTTCTTTCTGCTTAACAATGTAAGTGCTACGTGATCTGCCTGTCTGTTTCACTGGAAAGTGGAGTGACTATAAGGTTTTTGACAATTCCACTTGAAATAACAGGAAGCAGTCAAAGGTTTTGCGCATTAGTGTTTGCAGGTAGAAAACCTGTCGTAAGCTGGTATGCGAAGCTAGGCAATTCCAGAAAAATAATAGAAGACAAATATGGTCGAGGTCAAATCACCGTTCTTTCAGTTCAGTTTGTTATATAGGACTAGCAAAAGAAGTTTATTGAGCATATTTCTAATTTCCTTGTGAATCCCGGACTAGCCTAATGGTTTTCGAGAGTTGCACCAATATCCACACTTAATTACAGTTAGTTTTTTCCCAATGCGAATCAGGATATTATGTATATGTTAGAACAATTGTTCTAGGGTTTACAAACCATGTAACTACGTCATCCATTGGTGCTATATGTTGTTCTATGAGGTGGTTTGATGGCTTTCCCTTGCTGAACATCATTTTCACTCTTTTTGCTTCACATCGCATATCAACATTTTTGATGGCTATAGTCCACATTTTTGCATTGTTGTGCTCTTGTCATTATCGGACTGTTATTATTTCCATTTTCTTTTCCATTTACAATAGCAGGGTGGGTGGCAGGGCATTGTGCTTGCCAACGACAATGATGTGAAAGTTAACCTGCAATTCGCTATATAAGCTTTCACGTCACAAGTGCACTGAACGTATATTACTGCAAATGAAAATTTGGTCTTGCCTGCTGCATTACAGAAAAAGGTGTAGTGATTGGGGCTGGATGCATTTCTTGAGCTTAAATCCCATACTTTTTTTATGTTGTCTTTTTGCAGTGCTGCAGACCATTTTCGATCTAAAGATTATGAGACGAGTGCAGAGATGTTTGAAAAGTCTATGCTTTATGTACCTTACAACATAGAGAATAGGATTCTACGAGCAAAGGGCTTCAGAGTTTTGTGTCTCTGTCACCTTGGCCTCTCCCATCTAGATCGAGCTCAAGAGTACATCAATGAGGCTGAAAAGGTAAATTTAGAAGTAATCACAAGCAGAATCTTCATTCTTTGATCAGTTGACTGTGAAGAA
Organism: Vaccinium darrowii; assembly: GCA_020921065.1. Taxonomy (NCBI): domain Eukaryota; kingdom Viridiplantae; phylum Streptophyta; class Magnoliopsida; order Ericales; family Ericaceae; genus Vaccinium; species Vaccinium darrowii. The sequence continues at coordinate 39,316,355 of CM037156.1, forward strand.
AACTTCGTGAAGTCGTATTTCATGTAGTTTTCTTGATCCTTTCATGTTTTTGCAGCTTGAACCCAACATCGCATGTGCTTTCCTCAAGGTTCAGTCCCCCTTCTCTTTCTGTCTCTGCACCTGACAAACCTGCTTAATTCTCTTTACGATATTTTGATGTCAGTTTTACTTCAAATATGGCATTCAGTTAAATTCTTGCTTGCAGTTTAAGATCAATTTGCAAAAGAATGACTGCAATGGAGCTATTACTCAGGTGCAAGCCATGACAACCTGCCTTGACTTCACTCCTGACTTCCTCTCCCTTTCAGCCCATGAAGCTATTGCTTGTCGCTCTCTTCCTGTTGCTGTTTCCTCTCTATCCAATCTCCTAAACTTCTACCCCTCAGGGAAACCAATGCCTACAACAGAGGTCATGGTGCTGCGAACCCTAATCACAATTCTCACAGAAGACTCCGGCAAGGAGCTTGAAACCCTCAAGTACATGAAACGAGCTCATAAGCGGTTGACTGAGCTTGGTCCTGATTGCTTCTTTGGGAAAGGTGAGGTGGGGAGAAGGGAACGGGATTGGCTTGCTGTGAACTCATGGAACACAGGAACGAGAGTAGGGAAGGAAGTAAAATACGGATTATGTGCAGATTTCTTTAGATTGGCTTCAGAGTTTTATAGTGTTGTGATTGATGGAGAAGTACAAGGGAACAATGTGATGGTTTGTAAATCGCTGATATTGACCGTTTCTGCTATGATAGCTGATGAGAAACAAAGGAAGGCTACATTGCTGGACACGGAAGTAAAGCAAGCCATTGAACTGCTAGACAGAGCCGGAAAGGTAACAATTAGGAGTTTTGAAACGCAATCTGTCTGTTTTTTGGTATTCTGCATCACAATGATAACTAGCCTAAGATTAATAAATATTATCTGGGAAAATACTCCTTCTGATGTCTGGTTCCACAAAACAATGACGGCATGTAGATTATAAAGGGAATCCACATCCACCAATTTAGGTGGATGGCCAATCCATTGAGAGTTCCATTCGTCTCCAAAATCATTCAAGCGAACCAAAAGTTACCAAGGAGATGTGCTGCATTTTACTGTTAATGATCTTGTGGCAATAGTGGCTTCTACCGCATCGTATGTAATGTTAATCGTGTTTCATGCAGATATTGACGACAACCTCCGTTGGAAGCCAAGTAGAGGGCGACGAGATCACCACCATTGATCCCAACTTATTCTTCACATACACTTTAAACGCGTATGATCTACATACAAGGCTCAATGAAACCGGATCTGAACAGCTCCTTCTGGTAGAAAAATTTGCAGCCTCAAAATCTTGCAGCCCTAATTATCTTCTTCAGCTTGGCCTCCACGCCTCCCAGGGTCCACGGTCTAACCCTGAAGTGGCCACCTTTGCTCTAAAAACCTGCCTCTCTGCCCTCCTCGCTTCCCCATTGCCTGATTACCAATGCGTCGCTCTAACTGTCAGGAAACTTATTGCCGTATGTGCCATTCACAAGGGCGATACAGATGATGATGTGGTGTACTGTATGTACAAGCAAGCGTACCGTATAATGGTGGGGTTGAAGGCTGGGGAGTATCCCCTTGAGGAGGGGAAATGGCTTGCAATGACAGCGTGGAACCGGGCAGCCCTGCCCGTGAGGCTTGGACAGGTTGAGGCTGCGAGGAAGTGGATGAGTATTGGGTTGGATTTGGCTGGGAAGGTTCCGGGAATGGATATGTACAAATCGTGCATGGAAGATTTTGTTGGTGGTTTAGAAAATAAATTTCGTGGCAATGGCAATGGTTGAGTCAGGTATGAAGTAGTTATGTGATTCGTAGTTCTTTCATGTTGCACACATAAAGTGACAATTGGTTTGTCGGTTATAGAGAAAACCAGTTACATAGAATTCCAATCATCATACCTTCGTACATGTTTGAGTTTAGTCTTCTTTAACAGTCCTATATCAGAGCCAATTAGAAAGCATATATTTCAGTCTATGTATACATCAGACAGTCTTCAAAGAAAAAGAATCAGCTTTTGTAGTATTTTGTTAATAATTCCTTCTTTGGGATCTTTGTTCTCTATCGTTTATAATTAGTTGAAGTTTTTATTCATGGACACAAAAAAATGTAAGGAATTTGATGATTATTATACTCTGAGACTGAATGGTCCAACATGGAAAACCTCATTAATCTAAAATGGGAGAAAATAAATTAGATCTATTATTATTATTATTATTATTATTTTTTTGCCATTCATTAATCCTAGGGGACTGGGGGAGGGGGATGAGTGCTTACGGGAATCGAACTTTGGCCATGTGCATGAGAGTATAAGGGATGCACCAACCACACTCCACTCCACTTGCTATTTAGATCTATTAAGAGAGGTGAGAAATAATTAACAATGACAAAGAAAATGATGATTATATTTAATGTCTCAAGAAATACTACTAATATTTGGTTAGAAATCATAAACTCTAGAATTGGGGTTACAATAATAAATGTGTGAGATGATAGAAAGGAAAACTCCACTAGATAAAGTTTAGATAAAGAAATAGTTTCATAATAAAAAACGATTTAAAATCATGGTTTACTTGTGTATTAGATATAAAATCTTGGTTTACTTGTGTATTAGATATTAAGATGATGTATATAAAAGAATATACATACCTTTGATTTTAAATTCCGGAGAGTTTATTGGTCCCACGATCTATATTGGGAATTTGGGACCGTAGAGCTGCTGCAACAGAAAAAAGGGTCGAGAACCAGAGAAACCCTATCCGGGAAAACCGCATATCCAATCCCAACCTCAGTCTAAAAAATGCAAGGCAACAACCGCTTTAACTGTCACTCCATTTGGAACCCCATTTGCTCTCGCGCCAAAGGTAACTCTAGCTGTTACCATGGCCACTCACATCCCTTCATCTTCTTCCCTTCAACCCCACAATCTTCCTTTCTTTCTTCGTCCCTCTTCTGCCTCCCCATTATCGCTTCTCAGTGGATCTCTCCAATCAACGGCTCAGAATGCCCCCAGAAAAGGATTTTTTGGATTCACTTGCCGATCGAGCAGTGACAGTGATGAGGTACGGTTTTTAACTGCTTTGAATAGCAGAATAGTCCACATGCGGCAAAATTGCATAACCTTTGCCCTTTTGAGATTTGTTGGGTGTTTCTTTTTTTGATGTGATCACCTTTAGGATTATCTGTTGGACGCTCCAGTTTCAGTTGGGGATGGATTTTCTTTCAGTGGAGGTTGGATTTATTTACCTTTGAAATTTCTTTGTTCCAAAGAACAGCAAAAGGAAAAGGTGTTTGGCTGTATTTTAGTCTGATGAAAAAGTTGTACTTTTTGACTCGGATAGGGAAGTATTCAGATGGGCCAAATCCTGCTGATGAATGGTTTAAACGAGGGAAGATTGTAAGTCTTGTGCTCTCCCTTTTATTTCATTTCGAATTATAAGGACACAATTTACCATTATAAATCTTCAAATTTGTCTTCAATTGTCACAAATACGGCGCTAGAGATTCTTAATCACTGTTTGTAATGGGTAGACTGCCATGAATCAGTGATTTATTTTTTTAGTTTGGACAATTTTCGCATAACAAACTACACGAAAGCCAATTAGGGGTCACTATTTTGAAATGGGTATCTTATTATCTGCTCTATATCCGGACATAAGAAGTCCAACCTGGTAATTTATTGTTTGATCCTATTCTTTTAAAGGTAACAATGAGATTTCAATGACAGTCAGTTAGTCTTTTCGGGTAATATTTGGATTGTTTCATTGCATGCTGCAAGATCAACCTGTTTCACAACTACTGCATCGCTGAAAACCAAGTGAACTATTTCAGTTTTTTGTCTTTCTCTTATACAACAACAAAAATAGAACCTATCTAGTCCCCAATCATTGGGGGTATGGGCGGGGGATGATTCGGTCTTTCTCTTTATCTTTTTGTTTAACCATTATTCCTTTTGTAATTGTGTACTGTGTATATATAGTTGTCTAAAATATGTGTTGGAAGAGTTCCGTAACCATATAAGAAGGAACTGATGGGAAATAAAAGAAAAGGAGAACAGATTTACTACAGTGGTGATCTTTACTGTGACTGAAAATTATATGGGCTGTGTTTGGTTAGATAGTTTAGTTTAGTGTTGATGATATCAACAGGTGTAATGAGTGGAAAGAGATAGAGAGAGAAATGAGGGAAATGATGATGTCATCAAAACTAAAACTAAAACTAAACAGGAAAACGAACAAGGCCATGGTGTTCTCCTTGTTAAAGTCGAATCTCATTTGTTCACTGGTTCATATACCATTACTTGAGTATCCTTTGATGATTTTCACATTTTCAGGTGAAAGCTCATCCTGTTTTTGGCTCCGGTAATAAGGCAAAAGATCCAATTTTTGGTCTAACTATGGGTGGTGGTTCTCAGGCCTCGACTGATGTTTTCAGGTAAATTACACTGTATTCAGAATAGTTAGTTTATATTGGAGGGTGTGAACATGCTCAAATCCTGTAATAAGCATAGGTCCATATATTATGCAGAAATTGAGGATGGGATATCTGCAGGGTTTGTACCGATTGAAACATGCTCTGTATATATGATTTTTGCAATAGATGGTTCTGCATTGAAAGTGGAAGCGTTGAAAATCCTTCAATTATATTACTTCATGGTTTGCCTTCACAGGTGAGTCTTATGTATTTTCCTTATTTTTTTATAGTATAAGTAATTTTATCGTTGCTTACTGAATATCTTCTGTGAATTCTATGTTACGTTTGAATCTGTCAAAGCTATGAAGTTTATCTAACAGTGTTGAACGTGGTATAACTCCTAGCAATTCCAATTATATAATTAACCTACTGAGTACTGCCGTAGCCAGGCACATTCTGCTGAAGTTGAAATGATGTGATTTCGGTCGACACCATCCGTTGCCAATTTTAAAGCCATTGAAACTTGCAATTTCTTATTGTTTTTTGAGTCAGATCCTGAATATGCATTTCATTCACTTCTACCAAATAACAGTGACACAAATAATATGTACTCAAGGATCAAACACGAATGGCACGGAGTGGTCCTTCCTGTTCCCTTACCATGGTGCCTAAGCGACTCCTGTTACCTATTCTAAAAGAAGCCCAGGGGCAAAGAGTAAGAGTGATTATTCGCCTTTGGTTTCTTGAATACAGCAGCGTCCTTTGAAGTTTGATCTTTCCTCTTCTTTTACTCATCCCTTATTCAGCCTTTATTGGACTGTGATGACTTTCTAGTTAGGTAAATGAGATCATTTCCATCTTTGATAATACTTGATTTATGAACTTATCGTCATAAAATGAGAAAGTATAATGCTTACTTTGTTGTATCACTTGCATCTTATGCATATACGTTCAGATAAATTTCTGCATTATTGACCAATGTTGTTGTTGGTGGTGTAATTTTTCATTTAATTTCTCTTACTACAGATGGAATATCTGGCAAGTTGTAATCATGTGTTAAAATGTTAACCTATGGTCCTATGGGAAAAAGGAAAAATGGCAAATTGGAAGGTTTTTTGTTTTATTTTATGTCAGCATGTGGAGATCCTGTCTGAAGCCACACTTACTTTTCATTCGTGCTGTTACAGGCATATTCTTACCGCAAAGTTCTTCCCATACTTTCCAAGGACTATCATGCCATTGGTTTTGATTGGCTAGGTGAGATCCCAAACTCTTCCAAAATTTTGTGCATTTACTGACTAGAGCTATCCTTTTGAGCTTTATGAATTACTTTCCTTTTTGGTTTAGAATATGAAGATAGGAAAACAAATTAAGCAAGAACTATGAAAATTTACAACTGATGGTGCACACGGTACTTAAATGATTGGACTGTCTCGATATACTATTAAGAATGTAAAATTAATATTTCTCCCATCTCATCTGTATGGTTCCTCTGTCCTGAAGTCTCAAAAGCTAATTTTACACTTCACTGTTAATGATATCCACTTTTCTATGTTGAGCTGAGCCCGCAGTACATTTATTAAACTGTGTGCGTCAAACAAAGATTATCGTGAGTTTGTGACTTTTGATATATTTCGATGGTTTTCCTTCCAAAATAGTCCAAAAGAATCATCTCAACATTACAATGCTTCTTGTACCTTATTTTTAACAATAGGAAAAATCCTCCTGCCTTTCCTCCCTTGCAGGTTTTGGATTTTCAGATAAGCCCCAACCTGGGTATGGATTTGACTATACTTTGCCTGGTAATTCGTTTTCCAGGTCAAATGAAATGATCACATGATCAAGGTTTTTAGATTAACGTTTTAATGAATTCAAAATGGATAGTCAATATGGTAATATTTGTTGGTATGGTTTGCAGAATATGTCTCATCCTTGGAATCTCTTGTTGATGAACTTGCAATCAACAAAGTTTCACTTGTTGCTCAGGTACATTCCCCTTTTCTGAGTCTTGATCTACATATTGCAGTCAGGTTATCTTTTAATGAGACATTAGCATAAACCAATCTTTCTCTATGGTGTACTTTTCAGGGCTATTTTGCGCCAATTGCTGTTAAATATGCTGGCAGTCATCAGGAAAAGATCAATAATCTGATACTTCTTAATCCCCCCGTATGAATTACTCGAAACTTTTTCTTACCGTGTCCGTATATTTCAATCTATTACTCTAATCATTGTGTTCTGCTTTTGAATATCTGATGGTTACTTATTGTCCTATATGGTGGGGTCCATCATATTACCAAGCTTGGGACATGGATATGTTGTGAAATTTTTGGCAAGAAAACAGAATGGTGCTTTTCTTTTTGTTGAACAATGAAACCTGATCTTGTTCTTTCTTCATGGCATGTTATAGCTAACAGCAAAACATTCCAACCTGCCATCAACATTGTCCATATTCAGCAACTTTTTGCTGGGTGAAATCTTTTCCCAGGTAGGAAAACTGCTTGATATAACCATTCCTTATGTGTCCTGTTAACTTTTGTTGAGTATTTCCTACAAGCTTGAATCTTGATTTCATAAATATAGAAGCTTTTTATCTGATCAATGACCTAGCTCCTTCGCCTACCAGGATCCTCTAAGGGCCAGTGACAAAACCTTGACAAGTTGTGGACCTTACAAAATGAAAGAAGATGATGCTATGGTTTATAGAAGGCCCTACCTCACTTCTGGTTCCTCCGGGTTTGCGTTGAATGCTATTAGTAGGGCAATGAAGAAGGAACTTAAGGTGCAGTTTTTGCGTGCTGTTGTTTTAGTCTCGTTACTAAGGCAATTTATCGTACTAGTTGGGAAGGAAAATTCGTAATGTACCCCAACGAATCCCCCCAAAATGAAATAAAATAAAATTACAAGAAATGAAAATAGAAAATTGTATGTGCAGGTTTTGGCTTTAAAAAACATTGATGGTTTCATGTGGGCATTGAACTGAATGTGGTCATTTGTTCCAAAAATAAGGTCAATCCACGGTGGGTGCTTTAGACAGCTCACAACTCAAAACTGTGTGTCCTATTGCAAGGTTTTAGGAGTTGACATTTTAATCTATACTGTTTTTATTGACTTAATAACGGGTTTATATCTAATGTGCACGCTGAAAGCTCTGTGCCCGACGTATCTTGTGAAAGGACCATGCTGCCAATTACTTATTTAACTTGTTTTCTCAATTTGGTTCCTGCAGGCTTATGTTGAAGAAATGAGGATCATACTTACAGACAAAGATTGGAAAATTCCAACCACCATATGCTGGGGCCAAAGAGACCGTTGGTTAAGCTATGACGGTGTTGAAGATTTTTGTAAAGTTTCAAAGCATAGACTCATCGAACTTCCTAAGGTATTCACTTTTACCTTTAATTAATGTGAGTGGCTTGGGAAAAGGTGTTTTATGTTAGTATTTACCCGGAGAAAGATACTCTTGAGGCGCTCTTCTTAGTTTCAATCTTTGAAGTTAATTTTCCTTTTTCTTTTGTGGGTGAATGGTGAGACGGAAAACTCTATTTTTGACTCCTAATTCTGAAAATATGGTGAACCCTTGGAGAAATACGGGCACTACTTGTTTAACTTGATTTTTCCTATGCAAGAACACACCAGAAAATGACCTATTTCCTGTTAGCCATTGGTTTTGAGACCCAAGACTTTGGATTCAAAGTCCTGACATCTGATTCGAGTAAATCACCTTCATGGTCAATTCTCTTATGTGTCATCCTGAAGATGGTATGGCATCTCAAGTTAAACCTCATCGAGGTTCTCTTTAGGCTCTTCAGTGTTCTTAGTTTTTTCCATTGTTCAGAACTCGTAAAAATTTCCTTGTTTGCACCCGTTTTAAATGTTTCATCATGCTTCTCCACTACCCAACTCTCACACATGGTCGCGGGCTCATGGGAGCAGAAACCTACCATGCCGTGCCTGGTGGCTATATTATCCATCAATTGAGTTTCTTTTTATGGAGTTAACTGCATGTAATTTGTTGCTATTTTCAGGCAGGGCATCATGTACAGGAGGATTCCGGCGAGGAGTTAGGTCAAATCATTGCAGGAATCATTAGCAAAAGGAGTTGGATTTGATGTCAATTTGGAACTTTTTGTGAAATCAATTGTCATAAGTATATTTCAGTTGTGCCCTTGAATCTTTTTTTTCCCCCTGGGTTTTGCATCACGTTTAACAATTCAGGAATTCACGGATAGTTTTCTTTCTTGTTCATGCTTTCTGGGGGGATATTTAATTGGTTTACATGAGGTTTGCATTTCTATCTTATCATAATAAGTACATGTATACCACAGTAATTTTCTTTCTTTCTTTCCTTCCTTCCTTTTTTTTTTTTTTTTTTTTGTAACGACAGGAAAAACAAATCTCTCTCCTAATTCTGGGACCAGAAAAATTGCAATTACAGGGTTCAGGATTATTTGATTGTGTAGGGTTACATGTTCAAGTAAATTTGGACTAAACTATTTTTTTAAGGGCAGTTTTCTTACTCTCAATTTTGAAGACCTTGAGAAGGTAAATAAGATGAAAATGAAATGAAGAACCGAAAAGAAAAGTGTGCTCTTTTTTTTGGAATTGAAGAGAAGTGCCTGGAATGTTTGAGACTTTTCACACAAAAAGATAAGTAAAAGAAAAGTGTTCTCCTTTTTTTTGGAAGTGAAGAAAAGTGTCCTGGAATGTTTGGGACTTTTCGCGCGAAAAGAGAAGAAAATATACGGGGAATCCCCCTCCCCCTGCCCCCTGGCCCCTACTCCCTCCGTTCCGCGGATGGTTTATTTTGGAGTGTCCTAAAAAGATTATTTATTTTGAAAAGTCTTAAAAAAAAAATAAAGGCACATTCTCATTTTGCCTCTCATTTTTTTGGGTAATTGATTTTCACTCTCTCAAATTGGGAATGAGGGGGCCTGCTGTCCCTTTGAAGGACAGAACCTGTAATCTCGGGCGATTCCGGTCCGCTCCGGTCTTGTTCTGATGATTGGAAACATTCACTTTATAGAGCTAGTCGAGTAAAACAAGTGTGCTAAAAATTTGCACTTCATTTTGGGAATTGATATTGGCATTCTCTATTAGGTGAAGTTACTCAATCACCCTTGTATTTTATAATTAGGTTTTTCTCTTGCTTTGAAAATAAAAGGGTGGTTTAGTTACTTCACCAAATATAGACAAAAAAGAGAATGCCAACATCAAAATGGGAGTACCAATATCAATTCTTTTTATTTTTTTGCCTTTTGGTGAAACTTTTAAACATAAAAATTCCGCTAAATGACAAAAAAGGTGTGTATATTGGCATGGAAATCACTCCCATTTTTTTTTTTTTTTTTTACTCCTTAATATGTTAGAACTTAAAAAAAAAACATCCAATCATGAAGCAAAATTGGAAAGTTAGCAAAAAAAATACAAAGTACAAATTTTGTTTTCTTAAAAAAATTAGAGTTAATTAAATAATCATCCGTTTTTTAGACACCGCATACGTTTTCATCCTACTCACTCTTTGGGGTTATGTTTCCATCCTCTTTCTATTTAATTTACCATTATTAGCCATATATCCACATACAACGGTTCCTAATTTTTTGGGAGTGGATTATTTGAAATTGGAAGGGATTCAAAACCCTTCAATCTCAAAAATCATCAAATTCGGTTATATATGGGAATAAAATTATCTTAATCTACGTAGAAGATTAACAGATATTTATGGTGCCGGAAAATTTGGGAGTTCTACATATCCATCTGCAAAAGAAACTAAGATTCTGCAATTCCCGCGCCTCTAGGCATACTTGCACTATCCAAGCAAGCAAAAAATGCAGGTACACTGGGAGTGGTGGATCTGCGTGGGGGGAATTTAGACTTCCCCATCAGGTGACGATAGAAAATCCTTTCTGCTACACCTCACCTCTCTCTCTCTCTCCCCCTCCCCAAAGTGAGTCAATGACCCACTAATTTCTCCGTCAATATCAAACAACTGAATCACAATTGGCTCTCTTTCATCAAAGCTCTAGCTTGATCACGCTTTGTGCTCGTTTCATTTTTCGGGAAAAAAATGGTGTGGGTTTTGTTGGTAGTAGGGTTGATGTGGCGTTTTTTGCATTTTCACCATCGCTTCTCTGCTTGTGGGCAGTTGAATTTCAACAAGTTCATTATTTTTTGTACCATATTTTTAGCATGATTTTACTATATTTTTAGAATGATTTTTCGAAACATTCATAATGTTTAAAACTTACCATGTTCCTTGGATTTGTTGTTGAAATATATCATAGCTCATGTATTATATTTTTACCATATTTTTAGCATAATTTACCATGTTCCTTATATTTATTGTTGAAATTTATCATAATTTTTGTACTATATTTTTACCATGTTTTTAGCATGGCAAAATTTACCATGTACCATGCTTCTTGATTTACCATGTTTCTTGTATTTATTGTCAAAATTTATCATAATTTTTGTATTATATTTTTACCATGTTTTTCGCATGATTTTTCGACAAGTTCATGATGTTTGTCGAAATGTTTGGTGCAACGAAAGTTACAAATTTACCATATTTCTTGCATTTGTTGTCAAAATTTATCATAATTTATGTATAATAATTTTACCATATTTTAACATGAATTTTTGATAAGTTCTTGTGTTTGTTGCTGATTTGATTTGATTGCTATTAGTTTATCCTATTTATGATAAATTTATCGTATTTGCTCTATGATATTTTTATCTCAAATTTTGTTTTAAAATTTTAGAGGGGAGAGAGAATTGGGGGGAGAGATTTGGGCAATAGAAGAGCAGGAGATTGAAATAAGGAGAGAGAAAATGGTAGTTTGGGGTTTATTTGAATTTTAGAATGAAAATATAATTTCTAAAAGTAACCGAGATTAAAACATAAGTTATACTAAGGGGGTGTTCCACTAAGGTGATTTTTTGAAAAAATTGGTTTTTCACGGTTTTTTATGTGATGTATTATGAGAGAATGACCTGTCTCAATTTTTGAAAAAAACAATTTTTTTTTTAGTGGAACACCCCCTAAGTGCCCCGAAAAATTAACGAGGAGGAACCAAAAAGAAAAGGGGCGGAACAGTGTGTGTTCCCAAATTTGGAGAGGGCAAATTTACAGAGTACAACACGGTAAAATTTTGAAGGAAATTTGAGGGTACTTGGTGAATAAAAGACAACGAATTCTTCTGGATGATGACATTAGGTAACCCAATAATGACAAGGTAGGACCGGGCCCACACACCGTTGACGCAGACGCAGTACATTGAATTGGTACACTGTCCACATTTGTTGTAGGCTCCCCCACGAGCCCGATTGAATTGGTACTCTGTCCACATTTACAGTACATTTACTCCATTCAAAAAGACAAAAACCACGTTTGTTGAATTTGGTACTGTCCAAATTAAATAGTATTACACCATTCATAGCCACGTTTGTTGCTCCAAATTAGAAATAATATATTTTGAGTCTCTAGGTGGGTTTTTATTATGGTACTTTTTTTTTTTGTTATATTTTTAGATTAGAAATTATCGAATTAATAAGTCATTCTCTTTATATAGATTAATTAATCTGACAACTTGTAGTTTAAGAACCTCAACGGGTAGACAAAATGGTTTTGACTTGAGACTTAAGATTTGCTTCTACTTAAAGTCTCAGGTTCGATTCTCTTTGTCAGCATTCTCTTGAAGCCATTGGGAGTTATGACCGATCGTTACTTCCAGGGCTTCAGAATTAGTCGAGGTACGCGCAAATTGGCCTGGACATCCGGTTGTAAAAAAAAAAAATTATAGTTCAAGAATACCGAACATACCTTAGTGGAAAATCAGTCTGAAAGCATCTCCGACCAATGAGTCTCCGAACCTTCATTTTTTCAGACTCAAAAAACTATTTTTAATTCAAAAAAATAAATTTAATCACAAATCTCAATTTTCATCTCTATATTCAAAATAATTCACAATTCTCTCACTTTCCTCCAAAACTTACCAACGTTTTCCTTCGATAATTAAATTACTATTTTTTATTTCCCCACTAAATATATCTTATCTGGGTTGTGAAGTTAATTATATCGTCATTATCTTTTTAATATTATGTAAAATGAAAATTGAAAAGTAGAAATGGAGATGGATCTCCATTTGGTTGTTTAATCTCTATATTTAGAGACCCAAAATGTTGTCTCCATTTTGGAGCTCCAAATTGGAGTTTGGTTAGAGTGCATTTGATCTCCATATCTTCAAAATATGGAGATATGCAGCTTGATTGGAGATGTTTTAACGTCTAAAATCTCAAAACCCCAATACTATTAAAATATAAAAAATCCCTATCAATTTTAATCGATTCTGTAGATATATTTCGGTTTGGTTTAGTTTGGTTCGGTTTAGTTAGGAGTATTTTCAACACCCGAGACTGAACCGAAAATTAAATTTCTTACTCCTCATAAATTGAAAACGACTGGGACCAAATTAAGACCCAATCAAATACAAAATTTTCAAATCGATTTCATTAGTCAGTTTGATTTTCTCAGCTATATTTTCACTTCTAGTCATTAGCTATATGTCTAAACTATTACACATACGATAAATGTGAGATTTACATGTTTAGATAAAGGGTGTTGTTTTTGGGATTACCTTTTTTTATACAGACACTCCAATATTTAATCAAGTTACAAAACTATCCTTTTTTAAGATATATAAAAATTACTAGAGGCACTCCACTCCTAAATTATCTTCTCATTTACTAAAGCACTCAAAACTGAAAAATGAACCAAAACCAAACATAAACAGTAGGTTATAAGCATTAACATTAACATTACGTTCCAAACATTAAACATCTACAATATAAACATTAGGTTTCAAACATTAAACATGCATCTATGTCAGATTGTTTTACGCCACTTTGCACAAAAAAAAAAAAAACTAAACATTGCTATAATTCTCAAAAATAAACAGCACACAATTGAAAAATATTGATGCTGCAAAATCTTCATAACGGCTGCGACACAAAGATCTTTATATTTTCGTACTCATTATCTACCATTTTTCCCTCTAAATTTTTATAACGGCCGCAAATCTACATTTTAAAACTCACAGTGAGACAAACAAAACATATCACCAAAGTTAGAGAACTCTTGAGAGGAAAAGTAATAGAACTCTCAAGAGACTTTGCATGGATAAAAGAATGATTCTACAATTATAGGCAGAAGACCGCTTGTCCAGGTTGTCCTGGTGCAGAACACGGAGACAATAACATAAAAGATTTTACCAAGGAAATATTACCTATGGAAGTAGACAATTCAGTGACGTGCAGTAAAAGAAGTTGAGAACTATATGTTTTTTTTTTATTTAAAAAAAAAAAAAACCAATTTGTTTTTTTGGAGCGCCTGGAGTAAAAGAGAAGAGTAAAGATTTTTTGGAGTGCATGAAGTAAATCATAAAACTTATAAAAAGGATAATTTTAGAAAACTATTGTAGCTTGGAGCCCCTTTATTAAAATTGGGAGTGCGAATATCAATTTCCTAGATAAATCTGAGTAGGGAGTTTTGCTCGAAAATTCTTTTCTGTTATCCTTATCTTACGTTGGAAGTAATTTGAGGGATTTTTGACTAGTTTTCCCATGTTAATAAATTTGTGTACTTTAATATTAGTACTAATAGCATTTTTCATATTCCAATAAAATTGTACCACACGAAAAATAAAGTTTGTACCACACAGAAATATGAAGCGACACCCCACTTGTATGTACGATCCCCTCCCCCTCGTCTTTATCTGGAAATTGATCAGGACTTCATAAGCAGTGGTGGAGTGTCTGATCTTTCATCTTCCTGACCATGAACACGTCTTTCTTGACTTCTGTTCTGCTGATGAAAATTCCCGAGAATGGAATGGTTAATTTGCTTCTCTCAAATATTTCACTTTTCTGGTAAGAGCTAACAGACAGCAGATCTATCCAGAATTCTCTCTTCTCTCTCTAGAATTTTGTCGAACTTCTCACTCATTGTCTGTTTTCTGCGCATTATCTTGAATTTTCTGTGCCTTGAAGGTCCTTTCCTGCAAACCCTTGTCACTTTTCTTTGCTAATTTTTTCTGGGTTTCTCTCTTTTGTTTGGTTATCTTCTGATTCTGTACATTCAGTATTGAATTTTCACGCTTTCACCATTTCTCTCTCTCTCTCTCTCTCTCTCTCTGCGGTATTATCTTGAATTTCTTGGATTTGAAGGTAACCCTTTTTACTTTGCTTGTTTCTTTATTTTGGGTTTGTCTTTTTTCGTTGTAATTGAGCACTTATTGCAAAATTGTTTATTTTGATTTATGAGCATACGTACTTATGGCTGTATATTTGGATTTTTTGGGGGGTTGTAGGGTTTCTGAGTGATATGTTTTCATGTAAACTTACCTAATGATTTTGTTAAATAGAACTGTGGCGGTGGTGTCTAACTGTCTATTAAAATCCTCTCATTTGAAAACTAGGGTTCCATTAAGCTGAAAGTTTCTTCCTATGGTGATGAGTCTGATGAACTTATGGAGTCAGTTCCTTGAGGTTTTATGCTTGGAAGGTGGAAAACTTTCTTATTGTTAAAATTTACCATAAGCTTCATTTCTCTCATGTTCGCAATTTTTTTTTCTTGGACATTTTTGTTTTCCAAATGTTTTTCCCCGTCCTTATTATAGTGCTTGTTTAACAGGAACAGTAACTAGTGTTTTAGCCTTAAGGTTAATGCAATTGATCTATTTTTATGGGGCTTATTAACTACCGTCTAGTAGTGGAAGATAATATGCATATAATGCCATAATAGATAGAATTTGAATATGCATATCCCAGATACTAATTCGCTTTCAAGGATATCAATGTATTTTTTTGGGATATCAATATACCTTTTTTTTGCACTTTTCATTTTTTATTTTCCGGATCTAACTGTATTACTATCACATATTTTTATCTATTTCTTTAAGTTATAAGAAGACCTTGGATTTTATACTACATGTGATCATAGATCATGCTATATGATCAGCTAGACTTCTACTTAGAAATTTGTCTAGGGACTTATTTTGGTTTCATTTATGCTTGAAATAGTTGAGATGGTGCTTCATCTTTGTAAGGGTTATTTCAGATGGTTTTCATGTTTCTATGTCTTGGAGCTTGCGTTGTAAACACTAAACAGTAGATATCATACATATTTGGGAATGAACATTCATTGGCAGTTCTGGCGATCCTCTAAAATGTTTTAAAAGCCAGCTAGCTAGTTTGTCACTGTTGGTGCAAGGCCCAAATTGGATATATACCCATTGGCTTAAGGCGAGAGCCAAATCTGCATAGTGAATTGGCTGTGCCAAACTAATAAATAGTAACAATGCATATTTTTTTTCAAAAATGCTAGGTACACAACAAAAATGTACAACAAAGTGGACAACACACTCACATAGTGTGTGGGCTCCACACACAACACTTTGTTGTACATTTTTGTTGTGTACCTAGCATTACTCTTTTTTTTATCCGGTTGTTCACAGAAGAACTGTAGCAGTTAGGCCTTCATAGAGCTTCTTCACTATGGAAATTCTAATAAATTTCAACTGCATTTGAATTCGAACACAAATGGGTAGATTTTTGGTGTTCTTCTCATGCCCTTGTGTTTGAAGCATGCTTAGGCTTGGGCACTTAATATTTTATGCTCAACCGATAATTGGAGTTTTGCACTTCCACAACGTCATAAAGTTTGGGGCTTTATTTCGATTTTGTTTAGCTGTGTGGGTTGATGGTTTTGAATTGTTTGAAGTCCAGCCTTGGATGAACCCTAGATTTTCAGCATCATACAACCCCATCTTCCAAATTAGATTAGTATTGAGTATTGACTTTTCAAGTTGGACAAAGATTTGGAGTTATGCCAAAATGCATGGAAAGGTGGACAGACAAAGTAGGATGGAGGGATTAATTTTGCGAAAGTTGTGCATAGACGTTATAAAAGTGAATATAGATGGTAAGTCGATATTGGAATGAAGTTTTTTTTTTGTATTAGATTTGTTGTTAATGATCTTAAAAATTTCACAATTGCAACACTTGATTTGTATGCTTATCGCTAAATATGTGGCTTCACAATGTAGCTATTTTTCTTGTCTCTACTTACTATGTATCATCTTTTTATCCATTTATTGCTAGGTGAAGACCAAGTAGAATAAGAATTGCATCTTGGAAGTTTTAATTTAAGGCTCATTTATGCTAATGTGTACATTTTGGAGGTGAAAAAGAAAGAATAAAAAAAATTAAGTGAAGAAGTGAAATTTATTTTTGTCGTTTCCCTATTAATTTTCCTTATTTTTATCATCGATTAATCCATGATGAAAGCACATACAATGAATACCAAAAATAGTGGAGTGCTTTTTGTTTGTTTATAAATTTTTACCTCTTAATTGCATGCTTTCTTTTCAGTGCGGATCTTTCCGAAGCTTTGGATTGTTTGACGACGAGAGAGAGCACACTAGTTCGCACTCATGCTTGGGAAATGATTGCGTAAAAGCGTGCTTTCTATCGTCGTCATGCAATTTGCAGGTCAACGCAAGCTCGATTCCTCATTTTGCTTGTTGCATGTTTACCAGTGTGTGATGTAACTCATCTCCACGGTCTAAGGTCAGCTTATCTTATTTGTGCTTAGGTGAGTGGAAATGGGCTATGTTTTTTATGTTAAAGACTTAACATAAACATATATATATTATTCAAAATATGGAATTTTATGCTTCCCTACTACATGTTGGCACTGAAAGGATGCATGATTCTTTTTAAGGCCTGATGTTGCTATTACGTGAATTGCAGAAATATAAATATCAAACTTGTATTGTTATCTCATTGGAGTGGATGATTCTTATTTAAGCTTCCCTTTCTTTTGATAGATTTGAGAACCTCTCATTGCATATGAGATTAAGAGGATGGGAGGTTATTGATGATTTCATTGTATTCTTGGAATGCCTACAAAACTTTATTAGAATTTTCTGGATGTGAGAAATAAATTTGGTTCTTGGAGGTTTAGGGGGCCACTATTTCAGTGGTATTTTGAGAGCAACCACTTTTTGTGCATATTGCCAAAGGTTAGGTCTATCTCCAATCATCTCCTACCCATACCCCCAATGATTGGGGAATAGATGGATTCTGTTATTGTTGTGTTGTTGTTGTAAGAAATAAATTTAGTTTAGGTGAAATATTTTTCTTTCAAGTTAGTCCAAACCTTAATTATTGTTTTTATTTTGCAATATCTCATATTTTATTTGGGGGGGCTTAAGTTGTGTAGAATGTAATTGATAGTACTGGCTGAATTGATATGCGGTGTGACATGGCCGTTGCATAGATGGTGGTATTATGTCATAGCTAGGGCTGTAAATGGACTGAGCCGTTCGCGAACTATTCGAGACTCGACTCGGTAAAGGCTCGTTCGAGTTCGGTTCGAATACTAAACGAACTGAACCTGAACCTCAATTTTAGGCTCGTTTAATAAACGAGCCGAACTTGAACTTGACAATATTCGGCTCGATTAGGCTCGCGAACTTTGAATATATATGAATATCTCATAAGAATTTCATATATAACCTTGAACATGTACAAACTTTCATATACATAATGAAAATTTTATAATTTGTACATGTATGAACTTAAAAAAAGTATTATAAACTTAAATTTTAACATGTGTTTATAATTTTCTATATGTATAGACTTCTTTATGAAGAAAACGAAAAATTTATTTGAAGTTCTAGACTTGTATGAGAGCATATATATCTAATATTTTTCATTCGTTAAGGTTCGTGAACAAGTTCGAGTTCGATCCAAACCTCGGCAAGCTCGGCTCGTCAAATTTTCATTGAGTTCGGGCTCGGCTCGAGTTCGTTTAAAAACTTAATGAACGAACCTAAATATTCTAAAGCTCGGCTCGATTCGGCTCGTTTACAGCCCTAGTCATAGCCACTTGTACCAGTGTGGAATTTTTTTTTTCTGGATAGCTAAAGGTACCAATGTGCATTAAGAGTTTGATGTTTCTAAATTGCCAACAATGGACTTTTAGGAGGATTCCAAAATTGTAGGACGACCTTTGTTACCTACATGAACTAGGGCATGGTTACCTAGGGCTGGTGTAGAATTTCTCACTTTTATTTTTGCTTAGTTGGAGGGAGCTCCTAAAGTGGTGCTGCTCCCACCTTAGGAGCGTGATTTTGCACTCCCAACTTAGGAGCTTTATGGGAACCCGCTCTTATTGAGATGAGATCTCGTTCCTTACGAAGATGGGAGCTTTTGTACGAGACAGGTATAGAAAATGGTGTTTTATTACTCCTTAGCTTTATAAATTGGTTTTTGGTTTAGCTCATATATATAGCCCAAGTCATAATATCTTGAAAATAAAACCATACATTCCAACACTATCCCATTTCTTGACCCATATTTTTTTACGCCCTAAAATGATTGTAGTTTTAAAGTATAGTTCCCACATATATCATTTTTGTAAAATATGTACACCTACACTTTCCTTTCACGCTCCCAACCTTGGGAGATTTTATATTCTTACGCTCCCGCTTAGTGCATCTAAGGTTTCTGCAGTGGATTGCTTATAAGGAAGAGCGGGGCTGCCATCCCTCTTTCCTTTCCTTCTCTTGGGAATTCTTCTACTTGGAAGCTAAAGCTAAAATATATAACTTTAACAATGCAAAGCTCGAAAAACGATGAAGCAATTTTTATTTTTTATTTTATAGACTTGTACTGACATCATTTGACTAAGTTCTAAGAGTTTAGCCTTTTTATTCTTCTGAGTATGTTAGAATTTATCTTTGTATTTTATCAGGTTTTAGTAGTCAAGTTTAGTCTTATAACAATTGCGTAGTTCCCTGGGACGTCCTATTTGTTTGTTTTATGTTCTTTTATTGCTTTGCACCATTCTTATCTAGTTTTCACTGATTTTTATTAGTGAGTCTATTCCTACTACTATTAGGCAAATTGTAAACACGACCATATATTTTGCAGTGTTTCTGTTTGAGATTAGTTGATTTTTGTAATGTGAGACTTGAATTTATGAAATTCTAATGTCGGTTGCGTGGGGAGAACACTCTCCAACATACGGTGAGCCCAAAATATATGCGGAGCAAGGGCATGAGGGCTGATTTTCTTTTGTTTTGTTGTCGGGAAGGTGATAAGTACAGGGATTTAAGGTCTAACAAAATGACATGATCATATTCCTTTGGGCTATGAACTGTAAGAAGAGTTGATTAAGTAGTGTCATGTGGTTTTGGTTCGCTTAAAGCACCACATTATGTATTAACTGGAAAGCTGGAAGGTGAGAATGGATTCATTCAAGTCTAGTTTGGATTTTTGTGGCTCTAAGATGTGAAAATGAGGCAAACGAGATAACTAATAAAAGGCTTAGGCTTCACATCAAGATTTTTGGACTCCATATCATCTCACCTAGCCACCTAGGATTAGAGTTGCATTATGTTACCCTGAGATAAATTTGAAACCTTGTGTAAAAGGTCTAAAAACTCTAACAAGTCTTACATGATTGTCGTAGAAAATAATGGGAAATCATATTTTGCCCAAAAAAAAAATAGTAGCAAAACATGGGTGCAATAACCTTGCCATTTTTATTTTGGCGAAATGACTTTTCATTGCCCAAAAATGGCTATAGCAAATGAAAAAATGTCATTCATGGGTGTGGATGCTATTAATTAACTTAAATACATCTATTTTAATATACAGAGGGAGAATCCTTCTCTGGTGTCCTCTTTTTTAAGATTGTATATATTTTTCCCTCTTATACAATTTAACTAATCAAGGATTCATTAGAATAACTGCTAGGGGTGAAAAAGAAAACCAACCACCCACTTCAATTGCATCCCACGCATGTTTACACATTTAGTTCCATCCTCCACCAATATTTTCCACCAACCTCTATGCACTAATCTTCCATCTCTACAACGTTCTCAGAACGTAAAACCTCCATTGTCTGTCTGATGTCTACAAATGAGACACTTTCCGCGCCATCGCAGGTTAGTTCTACCCTCCACCGTCTTCCCACCTTTTTCCCCCTATAGCTGCATATTCTCCATTCTTGCCACCGGCTACAACCGAGCCACCGCCTACTTCTCCATCACCATGGAGGTGCGACAATACATTATTTCATCACTTCTGGTGCGCTGTTAGTAGGCAATGCCGTATTCCAATACTCGAATCTAATCAATGCTTTCCTCTAACTTTTTGTCAACCCTTCTTTAAAATTCCCGAATAAACCCAAAAATAAAAAAAGAAAGTTGAGTGCTTGTATGTTACTAATTTATAATTGAAGTCTTGGGGACTTTGGGTCATTCATCAAAGTAAAAAAAATCAGATTTGATCCAATTTCACCAATATTTTGGTGAAAAATATAATTGAAGTAGGTTAGAAAATTCCTAGCGTGGCGACTCAATTCTTATCATTATTACGAAGTTAAATTACTACTTACTTTAAGAAATACTAAATGCCGGGGCACACGTGATGCGTGTTCACGTGATGAAGTATGAACAATAATTTCCGATTTATTACTTTACTTACTTTATCCAAAATTCACTTGGACATGCATTGCGTGTCCTGAGCTTCTAGTCTATATTTTGTTTGTGTATTTCTATTCATCTCTGTAGCAGTTTTATATATAATAAAGTTGTACCACAGAAACAAAATAAAGTTGTACCGCAAAATTTAAAGTGACACTCCCACATGTATGATTCATCACTTGCCCTTGTCTTTATCTGGAAATTGATTAGGACTTACATGGATTCTAGTAACTAGTTATCATCATTTTCGTCTTGCTTGACTCACTGTTCCACTTCTGCTGATGAAAATTCCTGGAAGCTGAGAATAAATTGGTTTGCACCTCTCAATGCTCTAGAATTCTCTCCTCTCTCTCTCTTGAATTCTGCCGAGCTTTTCATTCATTGTCTTTTTCTGCAAATAATCTTGAATTTTTCTGTGAATTCAAGGTCCTTTCCTGCGAACCCTTTTCACATTTTTGTTTCTTTGTTCTGGGTTCATCTCTTTTGTTTAGTTATCTCTCTTTCTTTTTTTTTTTTTTGGGTACATCGGAATACTGTTTGGTTATCTTCTGAATGCATATATGGTATCTCTCTCTCTCTCTCTCGAGCATATTCTTGAATTTCTTGGATTTGAAGGTCCTTTCTCTAAACCCTTCCTTTTCACTTTATTCTTTCTTTATTTTGGGTTGACTTTATTCTTTGTAGTTTTTTTTTTTAATTTTTTCTTATTGTAGATTTGGGAATCCTGATTTCTGAGCATATATGGCTGTATAGTGTATACATATAAGTAGGGGAATTTGGAAGATTTTTTGGGGTGTAGGGTTTCTGAGTAATATTTTCTGTTAATTTACCTAATGGTTTTGTCAAATAGAGTGGAAAAATTAACTGTGGTGGTGATGTCTATTAAAGTTCTCTCATTTGAAAATGAAATCTAGGGTTCTATTAAGGTGAAGGTTTCTTCCATTGGTGATGACCTTATGGAGTCAGTTCCTTAAGGCTTAAGGTTTTATGCTTGGAAGGTGGAACACTTTTTGATTGTTACATTACCTTCATTTCACTTAGGGTTCACTTTTTTTCTTTTTTTTCCCAAATGTTTTCCCCCCTTCCTTATTTGGTATTGCTTAATTGCTTTGGGTGTGACTCTACTATTGGAGCTTTTGTTGATCTTACCCCTTTAATTGTAGACATTTGGCTAAACATAATTTCTGACCTTGTGATGATTAGCAAGTTGTAGTAAAAGCTGGTGGAAATTAGTAGTAGACATATTTTGGTACCAAATTCTGATGCAGCACTGACTTGGGGATAATCTTTATGTTTATGGTAGTTTTTTTTTAATTGCTTTTTTTGTTTAGTTAGTTTATTATGGAAGATCTGACACAGTGCTTGTTTTACAGGAGTGTTTAGCCTTTAGGTTAATGCGATTGATGCATTTTATGGGTCTGGCTAACCACCCTATGTCCATTACGGGTAGATGATTTGCATATTGTCATAATGGATATCTAGAATTTGAAAATGCATCTCGCAGATATCAATACACTTTCATGTATATCGATCAATACACTTTTTCCGGATATCGATAGACCTTCGTTTACACTTTTCGTTTTGTATTTTTCTGATTTAACTGGATTACTGTCACTTATTTGTGTCTTTTTCTTCATGTTATAAGAAGACCTTGGATTTTATACTGCATGTGATCATGCTATATCAGCTAGACATCTACTTATAAATTTTGTGTACAACATACAGTTTTATTGGGACTGATTTTGCTTTCATTTATGCTTAAAATAGTTGAGATGGAGCACCATCTTTGTTAGGGGTATTTTAGGTTCGTTTTGATGTACGTCTTGGAGCTTGTGTTGTGAATATTTTGAAACTTTCATTCACAGTTCTGGTGATCCTCTAAATGTTTTAAAAGCCTGCTGGTTCATCAATGTTGGCACAAGACCTACATCGGATACTCACTGGCTTCAGGTGGGAGCCAAATTCATATGATGAACCAGCCGCTCCGTATTAGTAACAATGCTTATTTTCTATCCGGTTGTTCACAGAAGAACCGGAACAGTTAGGCCTTCATAGAGCCTCTTCACTGTTGAAAATTATAAAAAATTTCAATTGCATTTCAGTTCTATCTCAAATGGTAGATTTTTGGTGTCCTTCGTGAAGTTTGAAGCATGCTTGAGGATTGGGCACTTACTATTCTTTGTTGAATTGATTTTGGATTTTGCACTTCCACAACATTATAAAGTTTGGGGCTTTATTTATATTTTGTTTAGCTGCGTGGGATTGATGGTTTTTTTCGAATTGTTTAGAAGCCACCCTTTGGGTGAACCATAAATTTTCAGCATCATTCCCCATTTTCAAAATTAGACTTAACAGCATTGACTTTTCAAGGTATAGACAAACTTTTGAGGTATACCAAAATAGGAAGGTGGACATACAAAGTAGGGCGCAGGGATTAATTTGCCAAAGTTATGCATAGACCAAATTTTTTTTTTTCTGACTGGCAATGCATAGACGTCATAACATTGATTAAGGTGGTAAGTTATTACTGTAATGGACTTTTTCTTGTCTTAGACGTGTTGTTAACGATCTTAAAAAATTTCACTGCTGCAACACTTGATTTCTATACGTATCACTCAATATGTGGCTTCACAACTGTTGCTATTACTGTTGGGATTTTAGCGGAAATTAATTGATACCCACAACACGCACATATCGAGATCCAACACTAAACAAGTATTAACACAAAGGAAAAACAAGAATGACACGAGAGATTTACGTGGTTCAGCCCAAAAGCGGTCTAGTCCACGGGAGAGAGGCACTCCATTATATGAACACCAGAGAGATTACAATGTTTGTGAGACAAAAAAATACTCAACCCGACACCAATACCCGAGCCCTAAAGTTATACACACTTCCCCGCTCCCCCGGTGTCCATGAGCCTCAAATCTCATGGGTTCCGCTCACTAGTATTTTTCTTCACCCTCACAGTGTATCCCATAGCACCAGAGATGCTGCCCCATCTCTACATTTCTCTTCACTGATTTTGGTTCACCTATGTACAATCTTTATATACACAAAAGAGGGGAAATAAAGTCTACAATTGCCATAAAGGCCAATCATGCGTACCTTAGGCTAGAAAGTCTTCAATGGCTGACAATTGAAGTCATCCATGACATCAATATAACCCATCCTTTCAAGCCATCTCTCAGTGGGGCAAATTCAACAATTACTTGTCTCTACTTACCATGGATCGTCTTCTTATCCATTTATTGCAGCGTGAAGGAGGATTAGAATAAGTATTACATATTGGAAGTTTTATCTTGAGGCTTCACAACTGTTGCTATTACTTGTCTCTACTTACCATGGATCGTCTTCTTATCCATTTATTGCAACGCGAAGGATTAGTAGAATAAGTATTTACATATTGGAAGTTTTAATTTAATTCTCATTTACCTCAAATTTTATTTTGTAAGTAAAGAAGAAAGGATAAAAATAATAATGTGAGTGGAGTAGTAGAACTTATTTTTTTGGTTTCCCTATTTGTTTTCCTTATTTATATCATCCATAAATCCATGATGAAACATATCCAATGAACTCCTAAAATAGTGGAGAGCTTTTTGTGTGTTTATTAATCTTACCTCCTAATGGCATGCTTTCTTTTCAGTGCAGCTCCTCCTGAAGCTTTGAGACAGTATTGTCTGACGACGAGAGAGAGCACGCTAGTTTGCACTCATGCTTGGGGCACGGTTGTGTACAAGCGTGCTTTCTATCGTCGTCATACGATTTGCTGGTCAATGCACGCCCGATTGTGATATGACTGATCATCCCCATGGTCTAAGGTCAGTTTATTTGAGTTGTGCTTAGGTTGAATGGAAATTTTGTAGTATTTAGAAATGGATATTAGTGGCTGAATTGATATGTGTGGGTGTGGGTGTGGCAGTGGCATGGGCATTAGATAGAAGATGGTATTATATCAGTCATTTGTACCAGTGTGGATTTTTTTGGGGATCCGGAAAAAGGAAACATGTATATATATATAAGCTTCCCATCAGGACTCCCTGATGGGAAGCCCATCAGAGAGCCCTTCAATTCTCCTATTTCCCGATCAAATTTTCACAATCCGAACCGTCCAATGTGTTTAAAAGGTGTTTTTAAGGGTCCCCGTGAAAAATCAGTGAAAAAAATACCGGGAAGGGCTTGATCCAATCAGTTTTCAATAAAAACTGTATATGCGATCGGATCGTGAAAATTTGATCGGAAAATAGGAGACCCTGATGGGAAGCCCATCAGGGAGTCCTGATGGGAAAGATTTCGTGTATATATATATATATTACACCAATGTGTAATAAGAGTTTGATGTTTCATAAGTGCCAAAGATGGGACTGTTCGGAGGATTCCATAAGTTTAGGATCTTTGCCCCATATGTGGACTAGGGGCAGGTGTAGAATTTGTTGCTTTTGTTTTTGAGTTTTTTTTTTTTGGGATCTGCAAAATAAAATTTTCACTAATCTTTGATAAGGGATACAAAGATTAAACGGATCTCAGACACACCGGCAAAAAGTCATCGACTAAACCAAACCCAAAAGGTTGGCAAGAAGCCAACCAAAACACCACAAGCAAAACGAAGACCGCACGCCCACTAAAACAATCCAATCACCTACAACCAAAACAAACAAAATCCAAAAGTACAAGCCGAACCCCAAAAGAACAAACCAAAAGAAGAAAACCAAAGACCAAGAAAAACAAACCAAAACCCGTGAAACCCCGGAATTAAAATTCCAAAGAGAGAGAGGCACCTTCCTTGAAATTATATTCTTCCTCTAAGAAATCACCTTCCTCCAAGTCTTCAAGAGTATTGATCCTTTCCGTTGTTTGGGCCTTCTCCAGTTCAACAAAATTCTTCAAATTAAAATTTCTCTCCTTCTAAATTTACTGCCCAACGAGACCCCGTATCCGTCATCTTATGCGCATTCTTGAAAAGGGAATTCCTATTCTGAATGTACTGAGATGAAATGGAAGTGGAAAAGACCACTCTAGCTATGTTTTTAACAATGACCGCCTTGATCCCAAATTCAGAGATAAGCTTCTTCTTACGAATCTTCCTTTTGAATCTCTTTAATCTCCTTTCCAATTTAAGAATAGCTTTAATGAGAGGATCTCTCAATAGGAAAGCTAGGCTCATTTTTTTCTCCTTAACATTAGGCCTCGAATCCTTAGGACCCATCTTCTGAGTATGAGAACATGAGAGATAGGATTTGTAATTGAATGAATTTCATTTGGGATAGAAAAAGCCCCATACTCATCTTCTACCTTTTCCTTATCTTGGATCATTCCTTCCACTCTAGCAAAAATACAACCATTGCATTTGCAAACCACTTTCATAAAGTTATTAACCACCACTTGTTCCTCAACCATTCTAATCGAAAAAAAGCAAGCCGTTGTGTTCCAGATCAAGTGAATGGTTAATGGCCTCAAAAGCACTTGAAGATATCTTGATCTTCCCCATCGAAAAAGATGTGTTTTATTGGATGTTGCTTCCTCTGGAGTTAAGAACTCGACCCTTAACTTCCCAATTCTAAAAAAAAGGTATCCGCATTCCATAAGTTTAAAGGAACTCGATAATAATTTAACCACAACGATAGAGTTCTCACTTTAAGATTCAGAGTCCACTATTTAACCTCCACGAGCCAACTGAACGACGAGTTCTAACCCCTACCTTCTCAGATGAAAATCATATTAAGGATAGAGGAGAAAGTAAGCAGAAGTAGATCACCGCCCATATCTTTGATTTGAATGTCAAGAACTCCCTCAATATAAAACGCTTCTCTAGGGGAATCCAAATTCCTCATAGCAGGAAGTCAAGCAACAACACTTCCTTGAAGCCATTCAATGTCTTCCTCCCGAGCTTCAATGTTTGATCTTGTGATTCCCATCGATCTTAATGACCTTTTACCTGAAATAACATGAGCAAAAAGAGGACTTGCTCCCTTTACACTTAACGAATTGCTAACTCGATTTCCTCCACCGTTGATATTAGGGAGAAGATTTCTACCAACGGCTTTTTGATGACCCTCATAGTAATACTTCTGATAGCAATCAGAGATCCTAGTACAATCGCAAAACCTAGCTGATATATTGAAATCCCGGATAGTAATTCCGTTAAAAGCTAGGACAGAGCTAGAAGCCTCCTCCATGGTCTTGAATCTAACGAATCCAAATTGGTATTGTATCTAAGACTCCTTTAGGCGGGAATGTGTATGCTAGCATTTATTTCTGTGTTTTACCAGGTTTTAGCAGTCCAAATTTAGTTTTATACGAGTAGGGGCTTCTTATTTGTTTGTTATTAGTTTTGTTCTATGTAGCACAGACTCAGATACAGATACGCACACGGACACAACAATTCTGAAAAAAGGGACATGGACACGGCAGGAGACACGGCAACATATATTAACATATATCAATACATATATAAATATTATTAAAAAAAAAACTTTAAAAATTAATAATTACAGTTTGACCACACACAAATTTAAAAATTACAATTTGACCCCTGAAAATTTAAAAATTATAGATGACCCCAAAAAATTCAAAAGAACTTATAGTTTGACCCTTGCCGTGTCCCTAACCATGTCCCCTACAAAAAATTTCAAGAATTTGGGGACACGCCACGTATGTGTCCCGCTGTGTCCCCGTGTCCAACACTCCGATACAGCGACCTTTAGAAGTGTCGGTTTTCGTAGGTTTTGTTCTTTATTGCTTTACAACATCCTTATCTAGATTTCACTATTTGTTATTGTTGAGTTTATCCCTACAAGAATACACAAATTTTAACACCACCATATGCATTTTGTAGTGTTTTTGTTTTAGAGGAGTTGATTTTTATAATGCGAGACTTGTTTTTTTCTGAATGGTTGAGTGGGAAGAACATCCTCCAACAGACGGTGAGGGCAAGGGCATAATCTGGCTGATTTTCTTTTGTTTTGTTGTCAGGAAGGTGATAAGTATAGGAATTAAGGTCTCAGAAGGTGTGGCACGATCCTATTCCTTTGGACCTGTAAAAAAGAAGCAATCGAATGATTTTTCGTTCTATTCAGGTGCCATGAACTGTAAGAAAAGCTGATTTTGAGTGTGACGTGGTTTTGGTTTGATGCTTAGGGAACCACATTACATATTAACTCAAAAGCTGTGATGTTGGAAGGTGAGAATGGATTCTTGCAAGTCTGGTTTGGACTTTGGTGGCTCTAAGATATGAAAATAGAGACGAACGAAATGAGAACTAATAAAAGGTCTTGGGCATCACATCTAGATTTCTAGACTCTGCTCCTAGCCACCTAGGGTTAGAGTGCAATATGTTACCCAAGGTAGATTTGAAACCTTGGGTTCATGTTGTAAAAACTCTTACAATTCTTACATGATTGCCCCCAAATTGAACATCTATTATCCGACAACTAACTAGAATTCTGGCTTTTAAATCTGTAGAACTTGTACATTGTTATGGAGACCAATTCAATTATCTTGACCTTTATCAACCATGGACAACCTTAATTCATTGCACAATCTCGATGTTTTAGAAATTATGGAATCGCAATTATGGGATTACCCAAGTAAAGCTGATAAGCAATGTGTTAATCTTAAAAGAAACATGAATGACAATGTAGACTATTGACTTAGTATGCATAGTTCATGTTAGCTTCACATTGGAATTGCGTCTAGCTAGCCAGTTGAATTTACTGTCTCTTTTATCGACTACTTCATTTTTCCTTGAGAATCTTTTTCTGCATTCTTTCATTTTCTTCTTTTGTTTGTCATCCTTCTAATGAAGAACCTTAGTTACTATCCCTCGGTATAATTCACCACCTTAAGGAGATTCCACATCCTACCTTCCAAACCCTATGTTTCCAAGCCCTAGTTTATGAAAAGGTCTGCAGTCCTGTTCCTACCATTTTGGTTTTGTAGCTCAACAACTAAACCATAAACAGTTCCCGCCTAATCTCCACCCGCTACTTCCATAATCGATAAACTTGCAATCAAGTTAATTTTATCTCAAATAGTGATCGATTGACTTGTAAAAACCAACTTTTTGCCACATAAGATTTTAATCAAATTCTTTTTGGTTCCTAAAGTCGTCGTCTTAGGCTAAGTTCTCCAAAAAATTTTAGCAACCAAGTTGCTAAAATCAAGCATGATTTTATCTTTTGAGGTGGGGAGGTGATTTTATCTCCAATGAATCTGGACATATTTTTAGCTCCAGATTCATTGGAGATAAAATCACCTCCCTACCTCAAAAGATAAAATCATGTTTGATTTTAGCAACTTGGTTGCTAAAATTTTTTGGAGAACTTAGCCTACCCATCAAGGTTAAAAGTTTTGTCCGGGGCCTTACTGCCCTTGCCAAATATGTGTTTTGGTCAATGGATTTGTAGTTCTTTTGCAGCTGAAGCGTTAAGTAGTTGATTGTCTGAAATTTCTGCTTGTCTTGGTCAGATAAACATCCAAACTGTAGAAATGCAAGTAGCAGTATTTGTTTTGTTCGAGTTGCAATGCTTTAGACATGGTGATAACATATCTCCTTTTATAATAAGCAAGAAACTGCAAGCTTCTCCAACAATCAATATCCATCATAAAGCTGCCTTTGTGTTAGAAAGATTAAATGGGGCTACTATGTACTTTTGGTGGCCATCGAGTTTGAGTTTGGAATGGTTGACAATTTTTGGTCTAGTATCCACATCCTTGTAGCTTTTAAGCAATCGTAAATGAACCAGTTCAAAACGTTTGGTCAGGGCATATCAGCTAATAAGATAGTTATCTTTTAAACCTAAATAGGGAACAATAATGTAGCATCTTGTAGTTTAGTTTGGAAACTAAAATTGCGGTAAGCATTTATGAAGCGCATCAAAGTAAATTCAAATCTATCATCAAGTTATCATCATGGAAAGGGTTGAGTAGCATGAATTATGTAATTGAAGAGCTGTGTTGGTAACAGAATGTATGGCAATGTTCATTTCATCATAGTGCTTGTTTAACGATGAGAAATGCCAAAACTAGACAACTGCTTGAGCTGCAGTGGTTAGTCGTATGTTTTCTTCCTGGATACTTCAACTTCAGATTCTTTCTCATGATTTGAATTCTTAGACATTCGAAATATTCTTGCCATTGTTGTGATTCTTGTGAATGCATATGTTGTTACAAATTATTTTGCACCGTCGTTTATTTGTATCCTGAAAATTTCAGTATTTCTCTTAATACTCTCTAGTATTATGTAAGATGGAGTCCCTATACACGGTTGCACAAACGACCACTCTTATTTTGTTAGACCTTTGGGACCTGACAATGTAATATGTTAAGGAATCCTGGGCATAACCCTCCTGGAAATTGAGCTCTTCCTCTTCTTTTGTTACGCCTGTGTTTAAGTGTCAAGATATTTCTTCCTTCTATTACTTATTCTGTTGTCTGGCTTTTTAGATTCGTTTCAGCACTAAATTCACATTAGTATGCCTTTGGCTTTTCCTATTGTAGCACATAGCTTGGTGTTAGACGATCCAGAATTTGTTTTCGGTTCATGGTGGTAGCTCTTAAGCATTCTAGTTTCAGCAACAAGTTAGCCTTTGCCAGGGAGAGGTTTGCTTCATAAATGGCAGTACAAACGACTGGTTCTAATTTAAACTTATTGTTTTTTGTTCTTGTTGAGGTGTTACTTTAGATATATTTGAGAATTCCTGTTTCTAAGAAAATTTCCTCAATTTCTTTTAGGGTAAGGTACTAAGATTGTAGGCCTGGTCTTGTGAGATGAGAGAGATTCATCAGTACTTCAGTACTCCCTCCATCCCAAGCTAAAGAGAATTTTAGAATAAAAAAATTGAGTAATTCCGTTCATAAAATTTTTTTTTTGAATTTTTTGTGCCAAATTAAAGAACTAATCGATATTGCTGGATTGGCGTAAAGAAACTCGAAAAATCATGTGCAAAAATAATTTATTTTTTTATTTGCAAAATTGTACTTCCATTTGTCAGGCTATCATGGGACGGTGGAATTTATACATTTCTGGGATATTCCACAGTCCCCACTCCCCACTTGAGAAGGTAAAGTAGGGCTCAAAAATTAGTTTCCTTACTTTTTGACGTACATATTATAGAAACATAGATATACATAGCACCCGCTAAATTGTGTTTGGTCGCAGTAGCGGAACCAGCTTGGAGGTAACACTCAAAATGATCAATATAACTGTCACAGCCCTCCAAAAGATGTTCGATCTGTCAAATGTAGAAAATATAAAAGATATGTTTTTCTTTGAACAAGTGTAAACTTATTTGATACGCTTGCAACGGTTACTGTTGTGTAGTGCGAGACCACTTTTGGAGAACAAAAATCCCCTCTTAGAGCATATCCAACCCATGGCTTTAAATTGGAGATGTCAATTTTTTTTGAATGCTTTTGTGGTATTTTACTATTTTAGCGTCTTCAATTTGACATCAAAACCTCCCTCTCCAACCCTTATGTCAAATTCTATTATTTAATCCGACCTTTTGCATTTTTAAAGGGAGCGGGGCATTGTAGTGAGCCGAGGGTGTGAGCTTGTCTCGGCCGTCTGATCGACGATCGAGATCATCTTACACTTTCAATAAACATTTTACATCGAATTAAGCCCCATTTATTTAGGCCATCGATCGCTAATCGGATGACCGAGTCAAGCTCACTACACTCTGTTGTGAGTTCGACTCACTACAGCCCCCGTTCCTTGGCATGTGAAGAAGTTGCAATCAAATTAAACATAATTCACGTGGATCGGTTTCACAAGCCTATTTTGACAACGATCTTAGCAAACTTGTCTTGTGTTTGCTTTGCATGATATTTTTTCTTTGATTTAGACATTAAGGTGTTTACGTAATCTGTGAAATAACACATGAAAAGGCAAACAAGATTTTTTTGTGATTCCATCGTTCATATGAGAATCTCTATGAAGTAACATATGAAAAGATTCAGTTCAAAAAAAGAAAAAAGAAAAAAAAAAGAAAAGAAAAGGCAAACAAGAGCCTCTACAAGAAGAAACCCTAAAACTAAATGCCAATTGGTCGTATTCGTTTTCGTCCTTGTCGTACCAGATGCCTTTGTCTTATTGGCTGTCATCGTCCTCGGTCCCCACTCGGTTGGGTCCCACTGTTAAGGATCCTCCACAGCTGCATCACTAATCCTGCACCTTATCCCCACGTGGACGTATCAGATGGAGCAATGCTACATACACAACAAAAATGTACAACAAAGTGGACAACACACTCACATGGGGTGTGGGCTCCACACACACTTCACACTCAACTGTGTGTGGAGCCCACACCCCATGTGAGTGTGTTGTCCACTTTGTTGTACATTTTTGTTGTGTATGTAGCATTTTTGTATCAGATGACGGGTTTGCCAACTGTGGCCCCACCAGAATTTGACTTATTTTCTTTTTTTCTTCTTTGACCAATAATTATTTGCTGTAATTCAACTACCAGTACTATATTCTTATCCTAAGCTTGTCGGTTTTTAATCAACTGTTTCCTGTATTTTCCGGGACTTCTCCGTCCTTTGTGAACTCTCTCTCTCTCTCTCTCTCTCATACGAACACACAGGGCTAACCCCAGCGATTCAATCCTCCTTGAGACGAAGGTAGCAATTCTAAATTAGCCTTGTTTAATTCTTAAATTCGTTTTTTTTTTTTTGGTTTTCTGAGGGGCTTTCAGTGTCTGTGTTTGGATATGGGTTAATGAAGGATTTTATTGATGGGGAATGTATACTTATGAAGCTTGTCTTTTTTTTTTTTTTTTTTTGAACTGACACTTATGAAGCTTGTCTTAAGTGATGAATCGAGGATCACTCGTTCTAATAGGGAAGGTACTTGTGCTGCAAGAGGTTTGGATTCTATGAATTTGATTTTTTTGATCCTTTTTAATTGGAAAAAGATTCGAATAACTCTTTTTAAGGACTTTGCGAAAAGAAGAATAAAAGATTTATAATTTAACTTAAATTGGGAGGAATTTGAAACAATATGCATCCATGCATGATACTCAAAAATTAAAGTTTATCTATATTTGTGGAAGAGAGGATCATTCATAAAGGACTGTTATGAGAAAATAATTAAAACAATTCAAAATTCCTACAATTTTACTTTTCTATCTTCATTAAATAGGTGAAATTACGAAAATTTTGCTATTGATATAGTCCTAATACTCATTTGGACGGCTTCCACTCTCCAAATTGCCACACTTATTTTCAAATATCTTGTTTGATGACTTCAAATAATTTCTTATGCAAGTGAAACGTGCATATTAAGTGAATGGATTTTTAGCGTATCGAATTGAATTGCAATATGTGTCACGAATTGCATGATTTTCGTGTTCTTGCATCAAAAATACATTTAACTCAATAGCTTTGTGTATTTTGAGGTGTGTTGTTCTGATAACGGAAGTTTTTGGATAGTTGATGATTTCTGGAATCTGTAGTTTTGGTTCATTGGAAGTGGTTTTACGAGGGATTTAGGGTAATGCTGTTTGAAATTGCTAGATACTTAAAAAGTCAAGATTTCAAGATCATTGCTCTAGCTTTTTTTAACTTTATGTTGGATCATTTCCATAAGGTTGAACCCCTAGGACACACAAATATTTCGGATAATTGTCATTATTTTATTCAATTTTGCTAGTAGTTTTTTTATAATGTACCGTTTTTGAGAAATCAAATTTTCTGTCTCAAATAATAGTGAACACTTGTAGACAACTCTGGATGTCCCCAGGACGGTACTGACTGTGAAGGATTATAGGTTTAGATTCTCCCTGATTTCACTTTCTATCCCTTAGGGTTTTTGGCATCAGAAGAAAACGGTGCATAGAAAAAACCCTTGATAGTTCTTCGCAGGGCCGGCCCTGGGCATTGGCAAACCAGGCGGCCGCCAAGGGCCCCCGGTTTTTGGTCCAAGAAAAGGGCCCCCCAAATAGAGAAAAGGGCCCCCAAATAGAGGAAAATATTAAATATAATATATGTCAACCATTGCAACAGCCCGCGATTGTAGCATGGTGGAAACGTTTCCTCCTCTTAAGACAAAGGTCGCGAGTTCAATCCCTGCTTGCTGCGACTATTTTTCGATGTTTTACAAAAATTTGCTTTAAAATGAAGGCACTGGGACTCGAAATCGGGACCTTCATCATGAAACCCAGTAATCTTTCCACTGAACTGCAAGGTAAACTTACTAGACTTTACACAAAGAATATATATATTGTAAAATTGAAGGCCCCATTTGAAAATCCCGCTTAGGGCCCCGAAAAACTCAGGGCCGGGCCTGGTTCTTCGAGCGCTACATGAACCTATGATTATCTCTTTATGATTCTGTTGCCAACTAATCGAGTATTTTGTTTTCATATTATCTCGTTACACGATGTAGATTGGTAGTTCTCTTACCAAAAAAAAAAAAAACTTCTCGCATTGTGTTGGACGGAACCATTCTTTTCCTATTAGGGACCAGAGTGAGATGCTTTGTGAATTTTTATTGAATCAGAAGATGATGACACGGTTAGAGCCACGAGAAAAGTATTAAAACCGTTTGTGGACTTTCAGAGTTAGAGTAGGGTATACTGGGTAACATTTAGTAACTCCTATGAACCTCAATTTATGTACCTACAATTCAGTAGTAAATATTAGTTGGTTGCTCAGTTCATGGTTTTCATTCATGACATAATTTATCTCAAAGGTCTCAATGTGCGAACCAAGCGTGCTTGTCTTTTTATATTTGTTGTGGATTGACTAGTTGTGGATCTCACTATTGTACTTAAGAGTGAAATTTTGAAGTAAATTTTTGAAGATTTTTTATTCATCCTCTCTAAGCACATTCTGCAACCACTCCACTTTTGTCTTGTGGTTTTTTCATTTTCGCAGTTCCTGTTCATTGATTTGTGTTAGTTGTTGTATTTTCCTCATGATACTTTATTGTGTAAGGTTTTTACTTTTAGCTATGGAATTACTTTCAAAACCAAACCATTTATGATCAAATTGAAGGTGGGATGCAAATGTAGACCGAAATTTCTTCTCCATCTAATATACAGATGACTAGTAAGAAAGAGTGGAGTGGTTGATCAACTCTAACATATCAAATTGATGGGAAATGTTAGAGTTGATCAATCTCCTGCAAAGTGGATTTTGATACTTTTGGAAGGAACTTATTAGTTTGTGAAGAAAGACTTGAATGGACTTAAATATTCCCGTCACGACAGATTTTTGGGCTTGCGGGTTTGACAAGATTTATCTTAATATCGATAATGAGAGGAATCCAGCTTAGCTTGGGGCTCTCCTGTCATGTTATTTATATGCTGGTTACCTCAGTATGAAATCTGTGCTTCTCGTGGGGGTTCTGTGTCGTAAGGCTTCTTGTTTAATCAAATTGGATTTCTTGTTTGATAATGTAGAGTTATCTCTTGCTCGTGGTAGTTCATGTCTATTTCCCTGATCGAGGTCTTTTTAGTTTTCCCCATAAATTAACATCATGGTTGACCAAGTTAGATTGTTGATTATCCATGTCGGCTGTTGAACTGAAAATAGCTGGATTCTGAATTGCAGGTAATTGATCTCCTGGCTTTCCAAAACAATTGTGGAGGAGATGAATATAATTGAAAGTGTTATCGATGGATATTTTTTTCAAGGTCCATTCCATCCTCTTTGTAAGAAGTGGGATCAGTTAAGTTTTCGATTTGATCCTTCTTGAATTGTTTCTTATCTATGCATTTGCTCTTTCCTCTTTGTTGCAGAAAAAGTTCTAGTGAATTTGGCTTGGAGCTACTGACAAAGAGAGAGAGCACGCTAGTTGACATTTCATGCATAGGACATGATTTTTTACAAGCGTGCTCTCTTTCGTTGTCATAGATTTTCTTGCCAAAGTGGGTTGTTTTTCTCTTCCGGTTTGCATCACTGGTGCAGCAACAGGTGACTTCTCCCAATAGCTTGGATTTAGTTTGTGCCCTAGTTAGTTTGATAATTGAAAGTTTTCAAGCTTTTCCTCAACATATACGATTCTATTAGCCCTGCTACGTGAAATTCAATTCTCGTAAATGTATAATATGTTATGCATTAATTTGACTTTAACATTTACTATAAGTTAATCGAATAAAATATTTGATGCATGCCCATGCGTAACTGATGCTATTCGAGATTTCCAACTTCCTGACAGGGTTTTTGAAAGCTTAACGAAAGAAATTCTATTTCCTGATAGTGACCTGATACATTTTTTTTTATCACTGAAAAGGGGATTTTATTAGCTCGGAAACACAAAGTACAGCGTACATTAGCTCCACAAGGTCCATGTAAGGAAAGCATAACTCAAACAAAGATGGGGGCGAATCCCTAACATAAAACGAAAAAAAGCCAAAAACTAAGAAGGGAAAGTTGGCAAGATGCCAACGCAAATTAACACGATACAGAAATTCACACTCTAGTTCAATGTTTTGAGTTTTTAAGCATCTATTGCCTCTTCCCTAAACTTTGCAATAGGTTTGTTCCGAGTATGATCATCTTGTTTTCCTGCTTTACAAAGCAGACTGGGATGTTATAGTTTACAATTGAGTAGTTAATAATTTTGGAAGATCTACAAATCATAGGTAATTGATTAAGTTGTCTTTGTTATAGTTTTAGAACAAAAAAAAGACAACTTGTTCAAAACACTTAGTTTGACATAAGAGACATGCATACATGATTTTAGGGCATATATTAGAACTAGTTTTAGCTAAATGTGTAGTAGCTCTTACCATGGCCACTTGAAGAAGCTCCTATTTTGTGATTAATTTTTGTCTCTGAAATTTGCTTCATATGTATGATTGTAGTTGAAAGTTCATATTAGATGTCTGAAACTTAACTACATTATAGATTTTCGCCATGGAACTTAGTTGGTTCCTCACATTTCTTAGTTTAATATGTTGTATATGAGTGAATCATTGTTATTGGGGAGGGTCACTTCACTGTATGGTTGAGTGGGTAGATGGAATCATACCTTTGGTTTGTTCTATAAAGACTTGAATTTTAGTCTTTCAAAAGGGAATTTTATCTAGATCACTCCCTTCGTCCCATTTTTTGGTTCCTTTTTGGGATTCCAACTTATTAAGGACACGGACACGGAAATTCTTAAAAAATGGGAAAACGGACACGGCGAGGGACATGACATACATATAAATAATTAAATAACATGTATAAATATAGGTAATTGATATTCGCACCCCCCAAATTGTTATCTACACCCCTTTTTGTCTTTTAGTGAGATTTTTACACATGAAAATTTCACTAGAAGACAAAAAAGGGGGGTGTTGATAACAATTTGGGGGTGTGGAAATCACTCCCCTAAATATATCATATATTCATGCAGTAATAGTTTATATATATACATATACACACACTCATTTCTTTTGATATGTAAGATATATACGTTGTTACATACTGCTAGATATCAGTACACACACACACACTTATATATTTATATGTAAGATATACACAAATACACACAGCGACGGAGATATATTATTCGGCCATATTGGACCTGTATCAGCCGATATGTAAATAAATAACGGCATAGCAGGTCCAAAATTCTGTAACATTACGGCTGATAGGATACGTAATGCCCAAATGCCCAATATTTAAAATCCTTATTGTAACATTTGAGATAGATTTTGTACATTCCAAAAGCTTTATCTGTTGAAAATTCTTTTCTTTACAAGACAAACACAAAAATAGATAGTTGTCCAAATTGATGGAATCATACTTGTTTGACATTGTTGTGGCATAAGAATGCTCTTTCTACCATCCACTCATTATATCTTTGTCCTCATATTTTTGGGCGAACAAGAACTACGTAGATAAGAGTTATGCCTATATGATATATTTCTGAGTCTTCTGACCCTTGCCAAAACTTCCACCTTAGTCTTTTCCTAGAGACTACATAACAAATTGGAGCAAGCAACCACAACGTATTAGAATCTTATATTCATTTGGGTGTAAGTGCAAACGTGTGGTTTTTCCCAAATGGATCAACACTAACCCATTTAGGAGGGCTCTTCCTCAAAAGGTGATAAAGAGAGGGAAAAAAAATAAAACCCTGAGACTGTACTCGGCTGCGAAAAAATGCACAACGTGATGTACAAATGAAAGTGTGAGTATGTTGCATTTATGAGTATGTCATCCCATTTATCGATATTATCGTGTTAGTCTGTTTTGTGTCTAGCAAGGTGCATTTCAGCCTGCATGTTTTCTCAAATGCAGATAAGATTTAAAGATCTGCGAACGGTACTAAGCAACATTGTAAAGAGGAACATTGTTCCTCTTTCTCTGTCTTTGTGTTTGTATTACAGGAGAATTTCTGAGTTCAATCACAGGGGCACCTTTCTCTTAAATTTGCAAGTTTTTCAATGTTTGCATGTCTTGTTGTGCTTGCTGTTGAATCTGCACTATTTCAAGGTCGAGTTTCCAAACGACCACTAAGAAGGATTAGTAACCTTCTTGATGCGTTATGGTTTTTGCGCCATAGATGCAGGTGAAAATTTAGATTTAGGATGAGTTTCTGCAATACATCTTTCCATTGGAGACCTTACACCTTCAGTTGTTATTTGTTAATCATGTGTGAAATTGGTAAGTACCGATCCAGCATGTAGAAAGATCCTAACATAATGAAACTATAGTGTCTTTCTACAATTCGTAAGGCGCTACGTAATTATCAAACTTGAGTAGTGTTAGCCCTACGGGTTAGGTTTTTCATATGCTGGATATATAAAACAATCACTTTTGATTCTCCTAAATACTTTTAGAAGAAACCTCATTAATTACCACTAACAATCTTGACTTTCGTTGGCCAAAAAACACCTTAGCAGGAAAAACATTCCATTCCATCCACTAAAGCCTATTTCGGTTGGTTTTTTGGACTCGTCTCCAAGTGTTGCTGGTGCATCTGATATCTCTTTCAATCCCAGAAATCACTCCTGTACGAACTTATTTTTTCATCTCTAACCATCAAAAGCTTCTAGTATAAGTTTTTACTCTATGATACCATTTCTTAATGCAAGACTTTGTTATGCAAGTAATTTTTTTCTCTAATTTCTTCCGATCTCGGTTTCTAGTCAATATTCTTTACAGTCAAGACTCTTTGTTTCTCTAAGACCATGTTGTGTTGGTTTGCCTATGATGAGTTTATATGCACGTATTAAATGATTTCAAGACGTGATATGATATTGTAACTCTGAGGCAAAAGCAACCTTAATTAAGAGTCTTCATGGGACATTGTTTGTTGGACGGCCATGATTGATGCGTTTGTTAGGAATGGGGAAATGAATAAGGCTTTGGAGTTGTTCATGGATATGTAGAGAAGGTGCGAGGCCGAATGAAATCACTATATATTGCTTGTATTTTATCTGCACGTTCTCAGGTGGGAGCATTAGAGCATGGCCGATGGATGCATTCGTATGTGGGGGAAAATGGAATCACTATATATTGCTTGTATTTTATCTGCTTGTTCTCAGGTGGGAGCATTAGAGCTTCGCCGATGGATGCATTCGTATGTGGGGGAAAATGGAATTGGATGCATTCGAAGCATTGATGAGGCGGAGTTTGTGTAAGATCGAGGGGGTGAAAGAAGAGACTGTCACCCCTTATAACACTATGTCCGCGGGGCTTTTGTTCAATGGAAAAAGCATCGAGGCTACACAGATGTTCAGACAAATGGTGAAACGCAGAATGTAACCAACTAGTATCACTTTTGTTGGTGTTTTGAATGCTTGTAGGCATGGTGGCATGGAGGAGTTGGGTTCTGAGATTTTCGAAACCAACCAGATCAAACCATAAATTGAGCACTACGGATGAGGAGGCTTATGAATTTATCCAAAACATGAAAACGAAACCAGATCATATCATACAGGCTTGTTTTCTTGGTGCTTGTAAAACTCCTTGAAATTTTGAATTAGTACAAAAAATAGCTAGAATTTTACTAAAATCCGGGAATGCCGATTCAGGGACATTTTTTTTCTGTCTATGTCATGCTTCATGTGGGAAGAGGTACCAGGCTGCCCAAGTTCAAAAATTGAATTGGCTGGAATTCAAAAGGAATTGAGATATCATAAACTTATGATGGGGGAACCAGGTTGTAGTTTCTGTTGTTTTTAGGCCTATGAGCCGCACAATTTGTATCTCATTTTCTCATAGAAGTTGCGTTTTCTTAAAAAAAAAAATAATGAAAGTCTGAATTTGGAAGGTTATTGTCTAGAAGTAGGGGGACTTGCAGGATGTTTGCACGAAATGTACAATGTTATTGAACGTATGATAATGAATTATTTCATGTGTTGTGCGATTATACTAATATTCTTTTCGCTTAAGTAAATGTTAATCAACGGTAAAACTCTCTTTCTGTCTCTCTGTCTCTCTCTGAGAATTTAGAAGGACGAAATGTAGTAATGAGTTTCTTTTGGTTATTAATGCTTAGTAAAATATTCTTAATTTCTTATTGTGTGTGATTGCATTTTCTTATGATGAAGAATCTGTTTGTAGCAAATACTTAAAAACACCAAGTTCACTTATGAGAGTTTTTAGTTTTCTTTGATAGGCGGACGTCCAAGCCAGTTTGCATGTATCACGACTTGGGCCTTGAGTGGCTGGATTGGGACAGCTCGATCCGATTAATCATATTGGAGATTGATTGATTTGACATAAACAATAAGGTTTGAACATATTTATGAAATTTGTTAGGTTATCAAATTAAACTTTAACTTATGCCAGATTTGATGTGATTTTTTTTCGCCCTAAGAGCATCCAAATTAACCTCCCTTGATTTTTAACCAAATTAGAGCATCCTCATCAGGATCACCAAAATTTTCACCAAATTTAACTTCAAAACCACCTTTTATAATTTAACAAGTCACTTTATCAAAAACTCAAAAAATCAGACTCTCTATCCAAACTTTACTATATTAAACTATTCCCTTTAAATTTATAAAAAAAAAAATTTACCCACTCTATTTCCCTTTACCGCTTGGTAGTACCTGTTTGTGTCGGCCAATGTCAGCCAAATGGCTGACTTATTC
Organism: Vaccinium darrowii; assembly: GCA_020921065.1. Taxonomy (NCBI): domain Eukaryota; kingdom Viridiplantae; phylum Streptophyta; class Magnoliopsida; order Ericales; family Ericaceae; genus Vaccinium; species Vaccinium darrowii. The sequence goes on from CM037156.1 coordinate 39,357,384, forward strand.
CTTTACCCAATGGTTAAATCATTCTCCCCAATGGTTAAATCATTCTCCGCCCTCTCTCTCTCTTCCGCCTCCCTCTCTCTCTCTTCTGTCTGAACAGTAACCCACGGCAGAAAATAATAAACAAAGATTGGTGCGTGAACAGTGCCTACTCAAATTTGAGTAGGCACTGTAGCAAAAATAATTTGGTGAGGGAGAATAGAGAGGCTGATTTTTAGGAGTTTTGGAGGGTTTGGCTCTCCATTTTAACCAAAAAATTAATTTAGCAAGCCAAATGAGGATGCCCTTAAAGAGAAATAACCACTCTTTACAAGCCACCTTTTAAAATGCTCTGCATCAGATTTTCTATTAGGGTTTTGCTAGATACCACCCAATGGGTGATGAAATGTATTAAATATTATTATATATTTCTATCAACTTTTAAGCTAGGTAGGTACTATCTACAGAGATATTCATACCACTTAGGGGGTGTTCCACTAACAAAAAATTATTTTTTCCAACTATCGAGACAGGTCATTCTCTCACATTACATCACATAAAAAACCGTGAAAAATCAATTTTTTCAAAAAACTGAGTTAATGGAACACCCCCTATTGTTGTCTCTTTTTTTTTTATCCATATTGGACACTTTTGCCCCTCCATCACTTGCCTTAATTGCATCCGAATCCCAATGAACAATTTTGAATGTTCGGACTTTGATAACGATTTCCTTCATATTTTTATTTTCCTTCCGTTTTTATACTTTTACTTTACTCTTTGACTTGAAACTCGGGAAAAAAATTTGAAAAAAAGAAAACACTTATATCTCTACATCAGTCATTTGATAACTCACGTGTATTAATTTAAATTTTACTAGCATTTTTCGTTTAGTTTTTCTTTAACGTTTTTGATAACTCTCGTGTTTGGACCAGTTTCCGCGCACTTTGACTAATCATGGGGCGCACTTTGAATGAAAAATTAGAAATTGGATCAATCAATTAACCATACCCAATTGAGTTAATTTTTTCAAGGCCACTTGAAAATTTAATTTAAAATTTATGAATGGTTCGGATTATTCGTATGGGATCCAAAAGTGCTGTCTATACAATATTGGAACAAGAAAGATCAATACCCATAGTCGGATCCTTTTAACATTGATGTATGTTAGGAGGATAACCTCTTTCAAAAAGTGTGAAAAGAAAAAAATTTGAAATATTGTATTATTAGAACAGGAGGGCGAGTTTCGCATATACTAAAACTCCTAAATATGGATTTCGAAAGAAGTTATTCTCCCCATACAGAAAACTACTTTTAGGAGTTTTTGCACTTTTAGAAATTTCAAGACTTTTATCTAAAGACGAGAAATTGTTCCCTAAAGTTTGTTCGGAACAGAATCCATTGACAAAAAACTATGGGACGATTTCAAGGGAGAAAAAAAAAGAAGATGAAAACGAAAAGATTAGAGTCAACAAAATAGAAGAAGAAATTGACTCGTTATATACTGGTACGATTTGATAAAGAATTGGAGGGTAATATTGTCTTCACAGTATAAGCATTTACATCAGTCATTTTTGTACCAAAAAATGCTAGATACACAACGAAAATGGACAACGAGGTGGACAACACACTCACATAGTGTGTGGGCTCCACACACAGTTGAGTGTGTAGTGTGTGCGGAGCCCACACACTATATGAGTGTGTTGTCTACCTTGTTGTCCATTTTTGTTGTGTATCTAGCATTGCTCGGTATCTAGTAAAGCTGTTGCAATAGCTTTTTGTAGAAGTGAAACAGCGCGCGTATTACAATGCAGACCACCCATTGGGCAATATGTAGTTTTTGCCTTTCTATTATACTTTATTCTATTAAATTATGAGTCCTATTTTCTTCACATATTCGAATTTTTTGCAAAAAGTAATTGGGATAGTAGTTGAAAAGAGAGAAATAAATATCAAAATAAGAGTTAGGAGTGAATAGTTACTCCTTAGTAAAGCAATTTGTTGAGGTGCTTTAGGGAGGCTAATGAAGTAACTTTTTCTCAATTTTGCTTAGGATGGTGTTTAGGGAGTGAGATGGGCATTGTCTTCATTTGAGAGTACTTTCTATCCGATATTCTTCAACTTCCTCTGGTTTAGCAGAAAAAATTTGTGGGCCAAATAGGTACCGCCACGTAGTATTCGTCGGTGTATTCGAGCCGTCCAAACATGTTTTGAATAACCCAGATTTAAGGGTGGAATTTTCGTAAATTTTGAGAGATTTTTCAACAAATCTGGGCCGTCCAAAATATGTTTAGATGATTTGGATGCGCCGATGGATACCACGTGACGGTACGCATCCGACACGTAAAATTTTCTCCCTATTTGGACTTTAGATTAGAGTTTAAATCGCGGTACGAGATTGCGTCACAATAGCGATAGCGGTGTAGCGGGAGTATAAAGCTTAGTAATAAGTGGCAGCAGACATTAGTGGATTAACGAAGACGGAATCGCTGAGGTTGCGAAGCAATACCCCGTCCCAACTCCCAAGTGAGTCTCTCTCTCTCTCTCTCTCTCTCTCTCTCATTCTATTAAGCTGCTTTGTAACCACAGAATCGTTTCCAATGGACAATAACTAGCTATATAAATCCAAAGAATTTTTCAAAAATGCAGCGGAAAACCCTAGAATTCACACTCCTAGCCTTTGTTAATACATATATGTATACGTACTCTATTCGATGAATCGATACATTCACCGTGTATGGATATAATGAATCGACGCAAAGGATTTAGCTTCCGTAATCGAATATTTGTATGGGTACGATGGGCTTTCTCAAGAACCTAGATTCATTGTTTCCCTTGGTTTTTTTTTTTTTCCCTTTTCAATTGGAATCGCTACGATGGGTTTAGTGAGAGGAGATAGTTCCATTGAGTGAAATTGAGTTGACGTATTGTATTGTATTGTGTATTGTGAGAGAATGACCGTCTTGGTAAACGCAATAATCCAATTTTGAAAATAAGTCAGTTTCGTGAAACAAGCTTCTAAGGTCTACTTTGCTCATATACTGATTGAGGAAGTCGATAAGATTGCATCTAGTTTCAGTGAGTGCAGATTTTTTGTGAACCGTTAAAGTTTTAAACTATGTGATTCCATTTCTCTGATTCTGTACATATTGAACAAGTGAATACAGAGTAATATGTGTGGATGGCACAGCTTGGTATGATTTTGATTTTTACCGGAAAAATAAAAACGGCAAAAAGTTCATAAACCAGCTCACCCAAATTCTCCATCTGCTGCACAATTCTAAATGATGGGTTTACTAACTGCTTTGCACCCTTACTTACCAAGATATATAATCATAATTCCTCCCTCAAGCTACCGTCCTTGGAAATCACTGCTAAAGGTAGGCCGGGGTTCATCTCTAGGAGGTGGAGCGAAAGGGCGCTTGAATCGCTGCTTAGGTAGGTTGGTCGAGCACCTTCAATCATAAGTGAGTGGAGGCCTCTCAACCAGTAATTTAGATATGACCTGAACTGAGCTAGGGTAGGTAAGTAGGTGAGAGATGGGTACCATGCTCCCAGAACAGATGAGTTAGGTTCTCGAGGGCAACGGCCATTGTTGAGACTTGAACATGGTTTCAGTGAAATCATATATGAATGTGAACTTTACCTTCTTTTGAATCTGCTTGAACATTTGGATTTGGACATTTCCTGAATTCACATTTTTTGGCAGTGAATTTCTCAACATGTATGAGCCAGCATTACAAAATCACTGCAGAGCCTATTGGAATACAAACTGATGCAGATATGGACAACTATGATGTGGACAACAAGATGATAGAAAGGGAGATTTGTGAGGGTGAAATGCTCGCGTTATATGATGAACGAGAATTAATTGTTCATGAAACGGATGGTAATGTGGAACCCTTCATCGGAATGGAGTTTGAGTCTGAAGAGGCTGCCATGGCATTCTATGATGCATATGCAAAACGAGTTGGCTTCATCATCCGTATTGGTAACTGCCATCGCTCAAGTCACGATGGGTCAGTTATTAGTCGTAGGTTTCTTTGCAACAGAGAAGGTTTTCGGTTAAATAATAGGAAAATAAAGAGGCTTGAAGTGAGGAAGCCAAGGGAGGTAACTAGAGAAGGATGCAAGGCCATGATAATGGTGAGGAAAGAGAAGTCGGGGAAATGGGTTGTCACAAAACTTGAAACAGTGCACAGTCACCCATTGGGCATACCTGCTGGGAAGGGTCATCGTGGCACAACTCAGGCCAGGCCTCAGGTTAGTTGAGATAATCATTACCATGATTAACTCCCTTTTGTTTCACAGCATTCACATATATTCTTTGTCTTCACTGTTTATTCTCTTTCTACTCTAGTTGAGTCTAGTGTTGTTGAAATTTCTTGTCCATTGATACATATTGCTGAATCTGATAGTGCCTTCTACTTTTGGCTAAGCCTCCATTCTCCCCTTCCCTTCTCTACTCTCTTCTTTAGCTCTGGAAACTATTCTCCAATTGGGTATCTGAATCATACTTATACAGTCCACACTGCAAGAAAGTGTACCCTGTATAGACAGATTTTAAGGTGGCAGTTTAGTGAATGTCTTATTGCTTTGTATTCACAACCACTGGTGGATCTTTCGGTCTCTAATTGGTGGATAATTCTGTGTTGAAGTTGCTTGCATAGGCTCACCAAGATAATGGTTTATCATAGTTACCTGCATCATGTATTTGCCAGGGAGTTTCACTTGTCCTTTTGTGATAGACTCATTCAGTGGATGGCCCTTCAGGTGAGATAGTAAATACCAAAATTACTTGAGTAGGAGGAATTCCTATCGATGATCTCTTTTGGTCTTGCTCCCCGAAGTCTCCATTCGCAATTTCAAGGCTATTTGGCTTAATCTCTCCACGAGGGATCATCTATGTAGCATGGATATGGACACGGGATTGCTAAAGAAATGGGGACACAGACATGATAGGGAACCACCGTAAAAAATAGTAATTATTTTATACCAGTGGAAACATAGCTATATGTATGAGCAAAAAAACATCAACATAAACAAACAAGCATCATATTGCACTTTGGACCCAAAATATTTAATGTAATACACATTTACCCAAAAAAACTTTACAAAATTGCATATTCAACCCCTTCCATGTCTCTTTTCGCGTCCCTCCCGTGCCCCCATTGTGTACTCTCAAAATGGTTAATTAAATTAAATGGACACGCGACGTGACATGTCCCATACATATTTTGTTGTGTCCCTGTGTCAAACCCGGGACACGCCTGCCTCTTGAAGTGTCAGTGCTTCATAGGTGATCAGTGATTTATACTTACATGTTCAAGGCATTTGCTTAATCCTTTATCAGTAAAAACGTAGAAGAAAAAACTGATGTATGAATTCATACTCAATTAATGCTGCATGAAAGTCTTCATCCCTAAAGCTACAATCCGAATCCTTTGATCTTGCACAGAAGCTGCTAGTTTCCGTTGAATAATAGTTCGCATATGATGTGTGTAAAATTCTACAGTAACCTCGCTGCAAAAAAAAGAAAAGCAATTCTACAGTAACAAGGTATACCTCCTAAGTCAAAACTATGCATTAATGCATCAGAGATGAATTGGATTTCAGGTCTAACATGCCTCTATGACCAAGATTCTATGGCCTCGCTGTAATAAATTTTTATCCTGCCACTTCCTCTTGACATACTAGGGACCCCATAAGATTTCAGCATCCCATACGGCGATCGATTTTATTGTTAGTACATGGAGTGTGATGAATTGCTGTTTATCTCAAATCCTGCTTTTGGTAACACAGACTCAGAATTCGCTTATTCGCTTATATGTCATAAATTTAGAGACCAATATCTGGTTTTGTAGACAAAAATTGTAGCTGATATTCAACATATCACGGGCCAATAATCAGGTGATTTCGTCGGGGGTAAACAATAATCAGGTTTTCTCAATTGTTGCTCTTATCTCTTTTGAAAAGGGCAAAGTTTGCAGTGTCTAACAAATAGAAGAGTTACCGAAAAAATCCCCTCAATTTTGTTCGAAGTGGATTAATCTTGCAGAAAAAGATCCTTCAAGGGTCTGTTTGTTTAACCAAAAAATACTGCTTGGCAGAAAAGCTGCATTTTGTTGGCATTTATTTACCCTGGGGGCATCACATTTTTTTATTGCTTGTAATGCCAAGTGCTTTCATTGCCGAAAACAACTTTGTAATTGACAAAAAATCACGGTATCCCCTTCTTGCACTCTTTTTTTTTTTTTTTTTTTCCGTCCATCTGTATGTGTAACTGGTAAAATGCATTTTGAAATGATTAGCAACAGCTTGGACTTGTAATTGGTAAAATGCATTTTGAAATGACTAGCTGCTGTTGTTGCTGGCTCAAACTCTCTACGTCTTCGCTTTTTAGCTAGTATAAGTATAACCCAGCTTCCCTTTTATATGCAGGACGAAAAAGATAAGAAAATTCGGGAGTTATCGATGCAGCTTCAACGAACAAACCAACAGTTGGCAGAGTGCCAAAAGCAACTGGAAATGGTTTTGAAAGATATAGAAAAACACACAAGCCACCTTACAAAAAGTATCCAAGGAATAGTTGAAAATGTGAAAGAAGCTGAAGATGAGGATGAAGAAGATCAATTATAACCATGTTGAAGTGTTAGCATGTAGGGTTTTGGTGAATTTCCACCATTGATTGCTTTCCCCAGTACTAGTTAATCACTCCCTCCACTAGTCAACACTATAGCGAGTGTTTTCTTTCTTTGTATGTGTATATTTTTTTCATTCTTTTTGTTGTCCAATCATTTGTCTGCTAGTTTTTAGAGAGTATTCTGCTGCACATATGTATGCCGGAATTGGTGTAATTGGAAAGCTCCTCAAATAAGTATTGGCAGCCTCAGAGAAATGTGTATGGGGGGTGGTGGATTACAATTAGCTTGATCAGTTCAACCCTTCTTTCTTTGAGCTCTTCGCACCTACAGAATGCAATCATGCCAGTGCCACTCTAGCGTTAATTGTCGGAGGGCACTCCGATGCTCAAATAAGTATTTGGAGGAGAGGAGAGTACAATACAAATTCTAGGAATTAAAAGGAGTACCTACCCTCGTGTTTATCCAAGGGTATTTATAGGCAGTTTGTAATTGTCTTTCAAGTATCGTGTGTATGACATGAGCACCTAATGTCACACATAATTGCTTTGGTTAGTGGCGTCATGGATGACACTCGGTGAACACGTGGCCGATACCAAGTACTCATAACGCGTCTCTATGATTTCTCCAACCGTCTCTCGGGCCAGCTCACAAGTCAGGTCCCTTCGACCCTGTTCGAAACCGCTGAGACCGGGTAGACTTTCCAATGTGCTGGGCTACATAGAATAGATGGGTGTTAGTTCTACATACTCGCGTTCGGCCCAACAAGCCATGAGTGAGCTTTGGACTACCCCATACTGGCAGGTTGAAATGGAGTCGGGTTCAGTCTACTACAATGTACCCACAACATTTTCGGACTTCAATTTATTACAATATGCATTTCTCAGGTCCCTTTACAGATTGTATGATACAATTAGGCTCTCGTGGACTCTAAGAAATCGTATTTTCTCCGTCCCCTTTTAAGCGCCCACTATAGGAATACTTATAATTTCAAACAAGCACTTTAATCTGGTTCAAAAAGCTTAAAAAAAAATCTATGAAAATATATTTTTTTCGGTCCAAGAATATAAACCTTTTTTAAGTGGAACACTTAAAAAAGAGATGGATGGAGTAAGAACTGATGGGCAGAACTCAGGAAAAGCTATCTTCTTTTCCATGGATTATTTGTTTGTTGAATTTCCAGGAGGACTTGTTTTTAGTACCAGTAGCTACAGGGTTTTCCATGTACGTTCGTTCGCAAACAGAGTTTCAATGCTGGCGTACTAATCTTGGTCAAGCATGCTGAGGTTATAAGTTAGTCTAATTACGGGAAAAGAGCGGAGAAGTCTGTTGAAGGGAAGGCGTACCTGTTCTTAACGCGTCCGGAGCCGCCGACCGTCATCGGAGAAGATGAGCTTCTTCAAATGAGTGCTGTCGACGTCGACGTTTTTGATGACACCGGAAAAAGGTTTGATCCAGTGTAGCCAAATCTATTTTCAGAAAAATAAATACACAAAGATCATCTCCGATTATATATCAATTACAAATGGATTACTCTGATCTTTCACATATTGTATTGTTTTGGAAATATCAACAAGATGAACTGCTTCGATCATATAAAAAATCCTCGAATCAATCGCAATCGGCAAATTACTCGCTGCAGACCCTTTAAGAGAGATTAACTGAGGATGCGACGTCGTTTAATAGGTGACATAGGTTGACCTATGTCACGCCCCGTTTTACGACGTCGTTTTGAATTCTACCGTTTTGCATATCTTCAGATTCTTTCAAGGAAACTTTCTACCTAGATTTGTGATCCGAGACATTCATTTGGTAGATAATTTAAGATTCAATATCATGTCAAAATATTATAGTTTAATACGAATTCGTACTTGATCTCATTGAATCTGTGTTTCTTACAATGAGTTTGGTTACACTGAATCAAAACTATAGAAAGCGTTGGCGTTTCATATCAAGCACACCGTTCCATTGATACGACGTCGACTGAATTCCCTTGAAACGTCGTAGCGCCGACGGCCGCCGTCCATCATCTCCGACCACGGTTGACGGCGGCATAAGTAAGAGCGGTGATTACTTTTCCAACTCATTTACGTCGAATCCAAGGTGATTGTAGTAGCCTTATCTTGAAGCTCTTTTTCTTTCTTCGTTTTTGGTTGATTTGGAAGATGCAGGAAAAGGAACACAAGTTTGAATCTTTGTATTTGCTATAGGATTTCTTTCAAATTGGGTTTACTAGGAAACTAATATTTTTGCTCAACAGCCATGACTGAAGAAATTTGATACACAGCCGTCTATGGCAGCTAGGACACCTGGCGGATGGAGCTGAATTCAAGGGCAAGTTGTTGAAGGGTAGTTAGTCTAGGCGGTCAAGGTGTCGGTGTCCCCATTTTTTTACAAAATTCTGTATCCGTGTCAATATCTGTGCTTCTTAGGTTCAGTTTCTTGTTAATTCCACATCTATATGAGTCTCGAATTCGATGTGTTTGTGTGTGTGGATTTCTGTGTACACTTTTGCACAAATATAATTGATGCTACTAAGTAGGGTTCTTGTTAATAATGGGATTTGCAAGTTAAAACAATGGAAGTAATCAGGTATATTCAAGTTACAATTGATGCTGCTTTGTAAAGGTGCTCTCAGTAACTTATAATTTGCAACAATGGAACTAATCAGGAGGAATAAATAGGTCTGGACTTTAAACTTATGGTGCACTCTAGTTGTATTTAACTTGTCGAGATACCGTTCTAGTTTAGTGTGTTTGAGATAGGAATGATAAATAAAAAATTAGGACTTTGTGGAACAAAATAAGCTCCCATGTGTTTTAATCCAAATTCCCAACGGCGGATGCAGGATAACACTTGAATCTTCAATTCAAGATGCTAGGATAGGGTAAGGCTGAATTTGCAATTTAGGTGGAAATGTAGTGCAAGCTTTATGGATAGGAGAAGATTGTAACATGCACTTGTTTGAAGAGCTAAGTTACTAGGACTCGTCTATATTGTGCCCATGTCAGAAACATGTTGCTCCAGGAGATGGAGTGAGTAAGTGCTCGTTTTTAACAATTAACATAGAAGAGAAATGAAGTTCCTTATTTTGTTTTCTAAATACCCATATGGTTTCAAGTTCATATCTAAACAATTTAAAAACAATACTGATAGAAATTGTTGTTGAGGACGAGTCCCTTTACACATTTCATGCTCGTTTTCCGACTGCAAGCTTTTAATCACTCATGGTGCTGGCTTGTGTCTTATTGCTTCCTTTCCAATCAGCAAGTTTTTTGTAATCTGAATATGAAGAAAATTCAGCTTGGAGCTTTTTAGGAAATTCATTTGAGTTGTATGAATTGCCAACCATTGATCAAATTGCTGAACTCAGCATGCTTGTGGATTCTTTTCTATTCCCCATGCAGTTGACGTGGAGCTTCACATTACTTATGTGTTTTCATCCCATTGATTGCTTTTCAAGCATTTGGCTACAACAATGGCCGGGGCCATGTTCCAGATCAATAAGCCCGTGGTGCAAGGCAAGACTTGCTCTACTTTACAATTACATTAGAATTCATTATATGTATGTCATTGCCATAGTTGCTTCTATTCAATGTCCAGTCTATTAGTCATTTTAATTGCAAACCGTCTGACAGTAAGGATACACAATTTGTAGATCTAGAAAACTTCGAGTGGATTTCCTGAAATACTTCCAACTGAAACATTTGCCAAATTTCCTACTTTCATCTCCAATATTGTCTCTAGCCCTTAGCTTGATCAGCCATTATGTAAAGCAGCGGCCTGATATATTTTTCTCACTGGGTTTCCGAGGTTCAAGTGAAGATAAGAATTCAGCATTTGTGTTTTCTCCTATTGGAGCAATAAAAACTCTCTAAAAGAACACACTTCTACAATACAGTATGGTGACTTTTTCGCTACAAAATTGGTTTGAAGTTGGTTCAGAGCCAACTGGTTCACATGTAAGTGAACTTAACTGTTTTGGTCCTAAGTTCTCGGCTTCTGCTTATATTAGAGTTTGAGTTATGTTGCTATGGCTAGCTGTAAACACAATAGGCATACTGACTCATCTGGCTTACATTGATATTTTACCCGCCAACCCATTCCTTTTGCTCAGGAAGTACTTCTGTGCTTGTACTGCTTGAATATAGCTTACAGCTGCTTCTTTCTGTTAAAATCTCTAAGTTTGATCCGATGGACTGCGCCTTGTAACTGAAGATATGTTTCATATTTTTAGTGGTTTTAGATCAAATTTTAGCCTTGCTCTGCTGTGATAAAAAAAGGTTCTACTCCAGTTGGGATTCAGCAAATTATCATTTTATGGATCCCCAACAGTATTGACACCCTACCAGTACAGTTAAATCATTGGAGACTGGAGAGTATGAAATAATAGCATTCACAAGCTTTATCTAGAGAATCAAAAGTCTTTTATTGGTGATATTAAATTCTTTCTTCTTTCTCTTTAGGGATAACAATATATTGAGGAGTGGTGAAAAATACAGTATGTTGCAAAGATTGGGACAAGTATGGGTTGACTTCCATGCAACAAACAAAAAAAGTTGTGACCATACCCTTTGATCCACAAGTATGATATCATAACAGCAAAATCTACATTGCATTACTTGATACCCAGAAATAAGGCTAGTTGAGGGCTCTTTTTGACCAGTATTCCTCACCCTTTTCAAGCTATTGTAACAGCTTCAAAAGCAGCCAAGCCTTCCTCAATTTGTGTTGATCCCATCTCCATTTCATGATACACTTCAAATAGGATGCTAGTTCCATTATTCAGTCAACTGCGCAAGTGGACCAAATCTCACAAAGTATCACTTCTTTTTCTTTAGGTAAAGAGTTGATGATTTTTTATTAGATGCTGATTCTCTTGTTGAAAGCTTTTATTACTTGATTAGTCAAGATGGGTGTGCTAATTTCAGAAGACTTGGGTGGATGCACTGCATATCTACTTCATTCAGACTTGAAAGAAGATGAAATCCTCTTTTAATGGAGCAATCTGAAGTTTTAACTATCAATAAGTCAGGTAAGCTAATAATTGTGTTCTTCAATTCATGCCACATGAGCACTGCGTTATTGACACAACGCAACATCTAGTGTCTCATTGACATGTTATACAAGTTGGTGTTCAGTGTTCACACATTTGTTAATAAACTTTCTCCGTCACTAAATTATTCCCAGTTTATCCATTTTGTAACAGTTTCTGTGGCATAAAGAGAAGGACATTTTGTAGTTTTAACATTATATTTTATCTGTAAACTAGCAATACAGGTAACTCACAAACGTCACATCCCACATGTACCCCATATATTTTAAATTACTAAAACAAGCTAGCTTACCCTACTTTCCTTGTCTCTTGAATGATTATAAGTAGTCCTCTTTCTCAACCCGAGTAACCACTTCGTTGGCTAATGGCTTTCAAGCAGAAGCAAAACAGTCACAGTCCTCTTGTAATCCTGCTCTTGGCATGGTGCCTAGTTATAGTTGTTGACAACCTGGTGGCAGAGGTGAGAAATATTTGCTTGAATCTTGCTAGTAATTTTTCGCTAGTTGTTGTGGTTTGTTTCTGAAAATTAACCCAGGTTTTCTGTAAACCATTTGGAACTAGCTTGATCCAATAGCCCGACAGCTAGGTCCGACCTGGTTTCTTATATTGTATATTCACTTGATTCATTGAGTTTTGCATAGTTCTTATAAATAGAGAGCTTTTTGGATTTCCAAGTAACTGCTCATTATACTCCTTTCATAATCAAATTTGTTCATCAACCATGGACATAACTTCCCCCTTCTTTGCACGTATGATTACCTTGTTTTCCATTCTCGTTTTCCCTTTCCGCCATGACTATAACACTTTTTTGGTTGATTTCAGTGGCTTAATCACGGAGCTGATATCGACAACAGAAGGAACGCCAAAGGAGAAATCCTGATAAATCCAAAGACCGTTCAGAACCTGAAATTAAAATGGAAATTCTTTGCTGGAAAAGACATCTCAGCCACTCCAGCCGTGGCAAATGGAGTTGTCTACTTCCCTTCATGGAATGGATATTTGTACACAGTGAATGCCTTCAATGGGGACCTAATATGGCAACAGAACCTCGGTGAGCTAACTGGGCTGAGTGGAACTGGGATAGACGTTGATGTGTGTGTATCGAGATCAACCCCAACAATAGCTGGTGACCGTTTGATTATCTCAATATACGGACCTGCATATGTGCTTGCAGTCACTCGTTTTGCTGGAAATCTTATTTGGTCTACTCGACTAGACCCGCGTCCTCTGGCAGTGATTACTCAATCTGGAACCTTTTGCAATGGCTAACTAATACAACAAAATCTTTAGAACATGTTCGGACAAATATCTTTTCCTTCTATAACCACTAGCACGATGTCTTTTAAGGTAGGATTTACACTTTACATATAATGTTTTTCATTTCCTCTATTGCAGCTTTAACAATTGCCAATAGCTTTCATCTTTTAATAGATGCATGTTAGTCTCAAGAAACTTTCCTTCATCTTATCTTCAAGAATTCTGACAAGTGACTACCAAAAGCGACTTCATTAAAACTTCATCCACATAGTATATGATAGACTACTTATTTTCTTTGTAGGGTGGTTTACATCGGAGTCTCTTCACTAGAAGTAATCCTACCAAGTACCCAATGCTGCACATTCAGAGGCAGCCTAGCAAAGCCATCCGTCCTAACAGGCTCAATCCTATGGCAAACCTACATTCTCCCTGACAACGGTGGCAAATTGAACGGCTACTCAGGAGCAGCCATTTGGGGAAGCAGCCCTTCCATTGACATAACCCGAAACCTCGTCTACATCGGCACAGGAAACCTCTACAATGCTCCGCCGGAGGTGCTTGCTTGTCAAGCAGAACAGAATAGCCAAACCACAAAACCAAGCCAACCCGATCAGTTCATTGGGCCAGGTGTCAACTGTTATGATGTTTTCCATTTCGTGTGTTTAGTTCTCAGTGATCCTGATTGTCCACCGGGGCCTAATTTGGATGCGGATTTTGGGGAGGCTCCAATGCTGGTTATGTCGTTTTTGTAGGGGAGGAAGATGGATATAGTTGTTGCTGTGCAGAAGAGCGGGTTTGCTTCGGCTTTAGACCACGATAATGGTGACATAATTTGGTCCAACGTGAGTGCATGTGTAACTAGTACACCTCTAATACGGCACGAGATTCTCCGCCACAGGTTTCTGCGCTTTTGTCATAAAGCACCTTCAACCCCACGATTGTCTTTTAAAATTTCTGTATTTTGTGATCTCGTCACGATCTCAAATGGTGTTCTTTTTGCAGGGTCTGTGGCACCGAACGGCCCTTTCTACGCGATGGATGCCAGTACTGGTGAAATTCTGTGGGTGTATAACACTGGTGCTACTGTGTACGGAGGGGTGGCTGTTAGCTATGGATGTGTTTATGTTGGCAGTGAGTATTCAGTTAGTGTGGCAAAGTTCCATCCAACTTGGACTGCTGGAACTTCACTTTTTGCCTTCTGTGTAATATGAAATTACAAGATTTCACATTCGATGTTATAAGTAAAGCTGATCTCCCTTGGCTTGGCATGCACTATTGTTGTTTTTAACAATATGCAGAAAGCGATCTATTGGTGCTATTCAGCTTTTTTCGTCCTTCACTCTACTGATAACAGTCTATTGAGGCTTGGGGGGGGGGGGGGGGGGGGGGGGGGCCACCCCACAAAAAAAAATATTTTGCCATTACTATATTAAATTTTTTTTCTTAATTTGTAAATGACCCCATTAAAATTCGATGTTGACACCGCACTAGACAATTTTCTTATCTTTGAAACTACTAAAAGTTACGAGAAAATACCAAACAAAAGGACTAAAACCCATTTAATTTTGTCACCACATAAGATAATTTTCTACTCTTGAAACCCATTAATTATTAAACTGATACAATACAAATCAAATGGCTAAAATACAGCTCCTCTTCAGTCTTCAACATAAAATTTTCAATACAACGGTTATTTGTAACACCACTGTCACATGGGGTGGAACCTAAACATACATGGGCCCCACTAAACGGCAAAGGGAAGTAACAACTTGTATCCAAAAAAATCAATCTGCACCCCCTCTGTTCTCTCTTCGTCCGTTTGTTGGGTAGTTTATTGGAGTTTTCACTCATGCAGATTTAGTGTTTATTTCTATGATTTACATTGATGTCATGAATGACCCCATGCTCCCGAATTTCTGGAGTTGCCACTGATACCCATTGAACAAATCAAAGAGGCAAGGACGAGCACAACGGTCATCCGTAACAAGCACCGAACGCTTTTTTGGGTAATGGCCATGATGACCGCACAAGATGTATGCCCACATAATTAAGTTTCCACATCCGAGAATACAAGTTGCGACTAATGGCCATGATGACCGCACAATCAAAGTGCAATTTGCATGAAAGAGCAATACTTTGAGGCTCACCTCCACAAAATGTTGGTGTAGAGCAAAAATATGGACTTTTATGATCAAATTCCATCACATTGGGTATATGACGCTGGAACCCGAAATTTGCACAAAGAGACTGCCACTTTGGATGCATATTATTGAAGAGAGTTGTACGAGATGAACTTCACCACGCTCAATGTGCAAAACCAAACTATCATGCATCCACCGATCACCCATGCGGTTATGAAGTTAGTTCTTCACAACTTCATGGCAAAAAATGCATGTTCTACTATAGGAGTCGCATCTGGTAAAACTAGGGCTAATGTCAAAACCTTGTGTACCAATGGATATTCAATCTCTTTGGGTCTCAACCATCTTCTCATGAGCGAGATCGTCAATTCCTTTTTAAGTGTGAAAACCTGATACTAGAACGCAAATCAATAATGATGAAATTCTCAAGTTATTATGAAAGTGTCAAAAGCTCAATGCCTGAGCGAGTAGTCTAGATTAAAATTTGGCAAAGAAGTTCAACCTTTGCTTGTCAAAACTTGTAAATAAGTTGGATGGATTTAGACATGAGAAAAAAAAAAAAAAACCTTTTCGGGCAAAATATAGAGATTAGAATATAGAATCTTGGGGTAAAATAACCAAAACATCCAAAAATATATCTATATATCCATAGGAAATTTCCATCCAGCAGGGTCAGCTGACCCTTTTGTGACTATTTGTGTCTGCCTCTGCGGTCCTACCACCCGCACTTTTGCTTTCACTTCAACATCGTCAGACAAACTTGGCCTTTTCGAATTTTCTCCTCCATTTGCTTCCGTAAATGAAATCAAGAATTAAAGCAAAGCATCTCTCTCTTCTCCACCCACCCTCCTGCTCTCTTTCTGGGGATTCCATATGGACAGACGAGATTGCACCAACCAAGAATCGACGGGCACGTAAGGCTCACTTTGGATCCCACAAAGATAATCCGACCTGTTCAATAGGAGTAATTTTAAAAAGAAAACCAAATAGACCTGTGAAACATCAACTCAATCCGATATGTGTAGATATTCGATCTAATTTTCCATTTTTCATTCAAATTGGCCCCGCGTGCCCATCGGTGCAATCTCGTCGGTCCCTTTAGCATTGTTGCTCTCTTTCACTTTTCATTTTCTTGGGACATCCTCTGAACAAGATTGGGGTCTCTTCAAATTCCCTCACTCTCTATTAGCTCTCAAATAAAGCAAAGCCAAGCAAATTCCTTGCTCTCTATTAGCTCTCTCCTCTCCTCCCCCGTCCCCACTCCCCACCCTCATTTTCACTTTCACTTGAACATTTTCTGGACAAGCTTGGTCACTTCAAATTCCATCTGCTCAAATAAAGCCAAAATCAAAGCAGAGCAAAGCATCTCTCATCTCTCCTCCGCTATCCTCACTTCACACTGATGCAGCTCTGATACCAAACTGATGTAGCGGAAGCTTGAAGAATTAAAATATAGCATGAGCTTGAGTCCGTTGATTCGCGCACGAATACCCGAAGATCAAAATCCTTCCTTAAATCTATTGATTCACTAAGAATACCAGGACTAAGGGCATCAATAACTTTGTTGATTCCGCAGAATACCAAAGTAATTGGAAGAATAAAGAGAAACTCTCTCAATTTAATTAATCATTAAAAGCTCTATCTCATTCATTCATAGCAATATAATTTATAGGCCACTTGGAACACCCGTCCAAGTATAGGTTAAAAGAACTTATATTTTCAAGACGATAAAAATTAATAAGGCTTAAGACTTTCACTACTAATTAAATCTACGTAGACTCTTTGAACAATTCAATGACTTTTCGAACTTCTAAAATGGCACTAAAAACTAGTAAACAAATACTTAGACTAATGATTAAAAGACATCTACGAAGACTCCTCGGTTCCAACGTTTTCATTATTTGCTCCTGCATCACACACGGAGGATAGAGAGCATGTTGATTCCTCCAGACAAGCTATTTTTTTTTTTTTGGTTTCCTTATCGGATAAGCTTCGTCTCTTCGAATTCCCTTCATTATTAGTAGTTCAAATAAAGCAATCAAGAAGCAAAATCAAAGCAGAGTAAAGCATCTCTTACTGGATAAAGAGAGAATGTTGATTCCTCCAGACAAGTGTTCTTTTTTTTTTTTTTTTAATGGAACAAGCTTCTTGTTTTTCTCTTCATTCGCAAAATCAGAAAGTAAAGCAGAGGGACGCGTTAACTCGTCCTGCATGGATTCCTCCAGACCAGACAAGCCTTATTTTTTAATTTAATTGGTCTCTTTAAATTTTGCCAAATATAAAGCAATAAATTAAAGCACCTCAAGCAACAGTACTCTTTTCTCCTCCCCTGGCCCCTGCCCTCACTTTCCCTTTTGAGGAAAGTCTATAAATACTATAAACAAACAAACCCTCCACGCAGCAGCATCCCCAAAAATCAACACCCTCCGAATCCTTTCAATCTCTACCTCGGCACCCTCTTTCAGCTAACACAGGACCAAGAAACAATCATGTATGTTCTCTCTCTCTCTCTCTCTCATACACGCGCGCGCATGCACACATTTCTATTATAAGACTCAACTATAAGGTTTATAAAGTTTAGGCTTTAGGGTTCCCCATTTTGGAAGGCCTCCATTCTTTCATGCAAAATGCTACTATGTCACTCCCTTATGGTGTGTCCCAATATATCATTACATGTTATGCCTTTTAATGGTTTATGTTATGCCTACTAATGGTTTACGTTATGATAGGGGACACCGCAAAAAAAAAAAAAAGAGTTATAACTTAGTCATGACATGTTACGCTATTTTGGAAAATGTCTCTAATGATTTTTTGGTATACCTTCTAATGATTTATGTCACGCTGTATAATATGTTATGTCTTCTAATGATTTTTTATTATGCATTTTAATTGTTTTTGTTACGCCTTTGTTATGTCTTTTAATGGGTTTTTTTGTGGTAATTAACATTGTAGCATCTTTTTTTGGTTAGCAAATTTTTTTTTTTCAAAGGAACATTTTAGCATTTTCCTTCTTTCATATAATGTTTTTTTCATTTTGTTATGTACGTTAATGCACATTGAAAAAAGTTGTATTGAGAAGGCCTCTGAAAGCTAGAAAAAAGACCCCAAAAAAATGAAAGAAACAATTCCCTTTTTTCGTCTTAATATAAAAAGAAAAAGTCTCTCTCTCTGATGTGAGAAGTTTTTCAGTGTCGACCGGGTATCATGTGGCGTACCCATCGGGCGTCAGCACATCCTACCGGTGATAGTTTATTTAAAACCCAGACTATTGATAACAGTTTTAGATGACTCTGATAAGATGCTACGGCATCACGTGGTATTTGTTTGGCACTGAAAAATTCCTTCGCTGATGCTATCGATCTTTCTGGTTATGTGGATTAGTTTTATTACCTGGAATAAAATTAGCAGGAAACCTTGAGCATAAAGTCTAAATAGTAATACTTTTGTATCACCAAAAACCTTGAGCATAAATTTCAATACAGAAGCTTTTAATTAATGTGAAAAATACTACTATTTTAAAATTGTCACTTTAATAGGCCTCGTAAAACCTTGAGCCGGCTCTATCTCAAGATCTGAGGTTATCGGTGTGCTTTTAAAGCAATGCATACGTACACGTCATTTTGCAATTTGATTTACCAACACAAAAGTCATAAATCCCGCAATAATATTTAGGATGCTGTTAATGGCACGAGTGAATTTGTTAATGCCACGGCAATTAATTACAAGGAAAGCTAAAATGGCTCAATTGCCCTTCCTAATAATCAGCATTGTCTTGACTTATTCTTTGTCAATTAGTTTTCCTAAACTACCCCATATTGGCTTTTCGTGTATGCATGTACTTCATAAATACCTCTTCAAATCATTTCCATTCCCAATCTGATCTAATAGTCCACTATCGGAAGGAGAAATAATTGGGTCCGTGTACGGTACGGCCACGTGATGTTCGATCGCGCATCTTAATCGTCCAAAAGTTTTTTGGATGGCCCAAATTTATTCCTCTCTCTCTCTCTCTCTCTCTCTCTCTCTCTAAATATGAGCCGTACAAAACACTTTTGGATGGCCGATATGCGAAGTCGGACACCACGTGGTCGTACCATACACGCACCCAAGTTTTTCTCCTATCACAAAACTGGAACCAAAATCCAATTGAATTTAATACATAAAAAAAAAAAAGGAGCCCAGTTGTTACAACAAAAATTGAAATCACCAAGGAATTCTCAAATCTCAAAAATCAGCAAGGAAGATGGGATTTCAGCTATCCTTTATCCGTACAAGAAAGAATTTGGTTGGGATGTTGTGATAGTGGAGTATTAAGTTAGATTAGGAATATAAAAGTTTGGAAGATGTATTTTTATAGAGAAAATCACTAAAAGTGATAGTAGTTTAGAAAAGCTAATTGACAAAGGGGAAGTCAAAACAATGTCAGCTACTATTAGAAAGGGCAATTAAGCCATTTTAGCATTATGTGTAATCAATTCCCGTGGAATTAACAAATTCTTCTGTGGCATTAACAACATCCTAATATTTATGGATCATAAATTCTGAAGTATTTAACACGTATTACTTGGTTGGAAAACTGATTTCTCCATGCACTCTTTTCTTTTCTCCATCAGGTCCTCCACCACAACCAGGCGGTCCAGGTCCACCACCACCGCCCCACATTCTGCCGCTGGTCAGCCAAAAACCACCTCAATCAAGGTCACCGCCCTCGACGGCATAGTACAAGTGAACTCCATCTTCACTTTCGCCGTCTTCACCGGCCTCGCCTTCGCCACCCCGGACCAACGCAGCCTCCAAAAGTCCTCCTCCTGCGATGCCGGCCTGGCCTCCGCCAAATCCCTCATCGTCTTCGAAGTATTCGCATTCAGCTTCTTCCTTTTCTCCTCCTTAGTGAGCCAGGGCCTCAAACTGCACATGAACTTGAAGAACAGTAATGACCACGACGAGCCGTCTAGGGCCGACATTAATATTCATCTTTTGAAGGCCGGGATGTTTGCCTCCGCCATTGGCTCGGTGATGGGGTGCTTGTTTCTGATGCTTTCGATGGTGAATTTGATCCAGATACGGCTGGGGACGGTGTCTTGCGGCAGCTTTTCCACGGTGTTCTCTTTGGTGGCGCTTATTATACTCGGCGCATCTGCTCTTATTGTCTATATATGTACCGGTGTGTATGCAGTTTTCGATACTGCTATAAATACCTCTGCAGGGGCGACTCTAGGGGGTTAGCGGACCCCATGGAGGGACAGAATTTTACTACTAATTATATTAATTTTTTTTAAATATTCATAAATGAACTCATAAATTTGGTGGTGACACCACTAAATCACTCCTAAAAATTCATAAAAGTTGCTTCTTTGTGTGATTTATTTGAGTTTTTGTCACTCGTTTTTTTTTTCTTTTGACAATGAGAGGTTGATCTGTCTCGCTAGGTTGAACTTTAAATGTAATTTTTGTTGGAGCAAGATTTTTAGTTGTCATTATTGTGATGGTTTTCTTTAATTTATGGTTGATAAAAGCATTCAATATTTATGAGTGACCTCATGCTTCTGAACTTCTGGAGTCGCCACTGTACACATAGGGCAGCTTCTCAAAATGCTTAATTTCTTACTAGTTTTGTATTTATTCAATTTTTTTTTTATTGATTTGACGGTCTTGCGTCAATTTTTTTTATCTCTATAACAAGGGAGCTCATACTTTTTGAATTCCCATAATCACAACCACTGAATTTTGATCCAAGGGCTCATATTGGGTTTCATTAAATACTCAACGGTTCAGATTGAAATGGTAAAAACCCATGGTTAGGATCATTTTCAGCCTTTACCATTGTCCCGCCCAAAAACGTCATTCAGGAGCACTGAGGTAAAGTGGAGAAATTTTTTTTTTTTTTTTTTGAACTGAGGTAAAGTGGAGAAATTTTTTCTTTTTTTTTTTGAACTGAGGTAAAGTGGAGAAATTGAGAAGCCCTTGTACGCAAACCCAAAATTGCAGAACCCATCAGTGCTTTCTTTGCTCTGGAAACCAAAACCCCATTTGAGAAATTCAAAAACCATCTCATTCCAAAGTTGGAAGGAAAAAAAAAACCCATTCATGCTCATCATCAAACGGGAAAACCCATTACTATTCCAATCAAAATCCTTGTTTCCTTGATCTCTATTTCCCTCATCCTCTCTGATCACTTTCCTCCGCTGGCATCATTATAGGTAACTCTCTTCTTCGACCAGTACTCTCCTCCTCTCCAATCGGACTAATTTTCTGTTTTTAATCCGTTGAAATGTTCAATCTTGCTGTGGAAAATTTTCTGGGTTTGCTAAAACTATTTGTTTGTTTGTTTTTTTTTTGGGGGGGGGGGGGGTGGGTTTGCTTATACTTTTTTGGGTAAATAAAATGGAGGGCGCGGGAGTCAAACTCTGATCGCATGGAACTTTGATCCCAACCCGCAGCAACCACTAGGCCAAGGCAATGCTTCGCTTAAAACTTTGATAACATGGAATTTTTGGTGAATGTATTAAGGTTTTTTTCTTTTTTTGGGTAGCTTTGCTCAAGCCTATTAGTTTAAGGTTTTGTGTTTTTTATGAACTCAAAGAAGCAACGAAAAAGTTCACGGTTGACGTGGAAAAATAAGTGGGTTTACACTCTTTTAATACTCTGTTTTTTGTGGGTGTTTTGTGTGGGGAATGTGGATGCTTGGGTCTATTATTGTAGGAAAATAGGAGTGTTTACGACTTGGAGGAAGTTCGGTCAATAAATTTTGGAGGACCCGGTGATTTCTGTATCACTCTAGAATGAACGAAATGATGTGTACAGGGGCAAAGAGGAGGAATCCTTGAAATTCTTTTGAGTTTGGTGGGGCATTGACACAATAGTTAATGGATTTTCCATCCATTACTCCCTCTCCATTTGGTGAGGCCAAGCAATGGAGGTAAATCTAAATAGTTAATTGCCTAAGAAATCAAGGGTGATAATCTACGATACTTTTTCTATCCTACCCAAAAATATGGCGAAAAGTTGGATGCAATTATGTATATGACCTTGCAGCAAAAAAACCTCATCCAACATTCTGGGTTTGTGGTTGAACAATGGGAATCGAGTTTCTTAGTATTTTGTTGGTCTTGGGGTTTCTTATTCATTCCCGTTGTATATGTCATAGATTTTTAGTACTGTGTCTTTGAATATTCTAATTTTTCTTCCCACAAAGTTGTAGAATTCAAAGTAAGGGGAACTAGAGGGCCGAACTTCCTATCTGTGTGGATAGAAACCCAGGTAAAGGGAAACCTTTCAGCTGAAATTTTCGTTCTTACGAAAACTTTTCTTTGTATTGATTTCTAACAAAATAAAAACAATAATTGCTTGGTGTTCTGGTTTTCATTTTTTCCACTGATATTGCTCAAATTGTGAAGCTTAAAACAAAAACTGAACTTCGGAGATGAGTTCATTGGTGGGAAAAGGGCCGAAGGATAATTCATTTAGATTATGTTCAAATTATGTTGCGTCGTGCCTTTAGGCACATGCTATTCCTAGTAAATTAATGGTACATCTCGCAGGGAAAAAAAGGACTTTTACCCATTTTTTAAAAGAAAAATATCCAATTTTTTGATAATTTTGGTATTCTTAAGACTACAAGTTGTCAAATCAACAACTCATTCTCCGCATATATATCAACTGATTTGATAACTGGTAGTTCCTAAATACTGAAAATATAATAGTGAAAAATCAGCTTGAAGTCTAATATTTTTTCAGGCTAAAAGTGCTAACAGTTGGATATTTTCAAAAAAGAAAAAAAAAAAAAGAGGAAAGAGTTATGAGGCAAACCAATAATTCACAAAAAAAAAAAAAATTGAAGCAAAACTAATGAAAGCAAAAAAATAAATAAATAAAGACAAAATTAGAAGAACAATAGTGACTTATAATATCTAGAAGTAATATATCTGTTCTAAAAAAATTATTCATTCTAAAAAAACGAGAACTCAAAAAATACATAGTTTTCAAGTTCTCGTCTTGCAGTCCGTACATTTTTTCCGAAACTGAGGAAGTAAAATAAATTATTGCTGGAATTGCTTTTTTATTTGGGAGTGTTTAATTTGGTGCTTTGATATATACATTTTTTTTTTTAGCCAAAAGAGAGAATTTCATTTCACGGAAAATGCAATTACAAACTACCGGATACAAAAGACAACAGAATAATAACAACATACAGACGAGAAGAACATAAAACAGAACCAAAACAAATGAAGGATATCTATCCAGCGAGAGCTTGCTTCGGTCGTCAGATGTCCGTGATCAATGCACGTTGTTGATTTATTGCTGTCCCGGTAGGTCCACGAATGACAAAGCTTCCATGCAGAAACTGTCTGATACAAACCAAGTGACTGATGCACATATAGTCGAGAGCTTCGCGGCACGGTTAGGCGTCATGCAACTAGATGGCCAAGGTCAACTACAAAGCTCTAAAATCGGTAAAGAATTTGTTGGAAAGAGACGCAACTGTGGTAAGAAGATAAGACTGTTGCGGAAAATCCTGATTCATCTGTGGTGATCTTCATAAGCTTATTGACACCTAAATGCAGCAAAACCACCCCCCTTCCCACATCATTACCGCCCGAGAAGCCAATCCACTAAACTATTCCAACTATCAAACCAATCCAACGCCTAGACTTAAGAACTCGAACTCCAAATTGCTCCGCTACAACAAACATTCCAGGAAGCACCCCTCAAAGAATCAAGTGATGCCTAGTAACTAAAAAACCATTGCCACCACCGGGGTCAACTTATACCCAAAGGTTTCGTGGGCTGCATCATAACAACACCCAGAATAGCCAAAGTTGAGCCATAAAATAACCCCTCAAAGCCACTAAACAGACCGTCACAAACATACAACCAAAACTAGTGTGCGTGTGTGAAAGAAACACTATAAAAAGACCCGTGACAAGTATGCATGAAGAAAGTTTAAAAAGATTTATGAATAAAGTCTCTTCAAAAATTTTAAAGTACTACAAAGGGCATACGGTAATGCACAACAAGCATTACCTCAACCACAATCGTGAAACGATTGCCACGGAGACAAGGACCGTTCCAACCGGGGAAAACTACTCGACTAGGAAGGGAAAAAATGAGGGGCGTCGAAGCAGCTACATGCATAAATAGGTCAAACACAACAACACAGAGAAATAAAAAAACATTGAAATAATTAAAAAAGACCTGAAATGCATGCAAGAGGAAATTTTAGAAAGATTAAATTTTTTGAAAAGCTATAAAAGTACTACGAAGGGGTATACGGAAATGCACAATAAAACACTGCCTCAACCACAATCGTGAAGCAATCAGAATGGTTAGTTCCAATCGGGGAAAGCTGCTCGACGGGGGAGGGAGGGGGAGGTCAAACAGCTACATGCATGAACAGGCACAACAACACAAACAGACAACCCACACAATGACACACGAACACACGAACACATGCAACAGCACCAAGAAACAAACGATCCGTCCAGTGGCATAAACATAAACGCAGTAGAGGACCCACTCTCGGAATCATCCAAAATCAAAACCCAACAGAGCACAGCACCTCCAAGTTACCATTTAAGTGCCAGAAATTAAACTATGTGAAAGCTATGGAGAACACATCACCAAAAACAACAAGCCCATCTGGTTACCTTAGTCTAAGTAAGAACCCCAGTATTCTGTTCTTCTATGGATTGTGGTATCAAATATTCCAATTGGCAAACAACAAGCAGGACAAACCTTAAAAAATCAAAACATGAAGCAAAACCGTGGTACTCAATCATAGCCGATCCAAGAGCACTTATTCCGATTGCTGACTGACCACCGGAGTAATTACATCTGCAGCCCATTATACGGCACATGTGGTGTACGTCAGATCTAGAAGTGTGCCAGTGTTGTGCGTGATTGGAATGAAGTTTGCAACGAGGGAGGCCTTACGTTAGCAGAGTACGGCGGCGGAATGGCAATAGCAGGGGAGAGGGGGCAGGAAAGTGCTAAAGATTAAAAAAACAAGGCAAAGGGGAAAATAGGGGGGGGGGGGGGGGAGGCCGGAGTCATGAAAATAGGCGTGAGGCACGCGGCCTCCCCTCCATGGAGGCGATACGCCACCTTCTTTAGATCCCTAATTGAGCTGGGGTAACAATAAGGCACGTGCAGAATTAGTGGAAGTAGCACCGCCATTAGCAGTGGCAGTTAGTTAGTTTGTTAGTTGTAACTAACTCTACGTACAGCTACTACATTCAGTTGTAACCGTTTGTATTGCATTTCTTGATTTGTGTTGTATTTTGCATATAAAAGGAATTCCGTAGTAGGAATTAGATTCATATAGATATTTTCCCAAATGGTAACCAAAGCGAAAGACCTTTGGAAGATTGGACGAGAGTTCCATTCTTAATAAAATTCTATCCCTTCTATTTCCATTTCCTTACTGAATTCTATCATTTCCACATTTTCTCCATTGAATTCTGCATTTCTAGTAGAGATACTTATCAAGTGGTATCAGAGCTTTGAGCATCCTTGGACGAGAAACGATCATGGATACCAGGTCTCAGGAACAAAGGCGTAATGATGAGGCTCTGAAGCAGTTGAAGGAGAGTACGGACTCGTCGAGTACAATTGGCTATGAATGTCAAGTACAATCAAATGGCTTCAAGATTTGGCCAACAAAATCGTGATGAGGAATCGCATTCACAGCACAACAACCAATCTTCAGGGTCTAGTTCTATGCAAACCCGATACACGAAAATCGATTTCCCTCGTTTTCAAGGAGAGGACCCCTCTGGGTGGTTATACAAGTGTGAGAGATTTTTTGAGTTTAACTCGATTGAGGAGAGCCAGAAAGTGAAGTTAGCTGTGATGCATTTAGACGAAAAGGGAATACAGTGGTGCCAATGGTTTGAGAAGACCCAAAACAAAATCAACTAGACGAAATTTGAGTATGGTTTGAGGGTTAGGTTTGGACCTAACGCCTATGAGGACGCCATTGGGGAACTCACCAAGTTATGTCAAGAATCTACTGTGAAGAGTTATCAAGAGAGGTTTGAAGAGTTCGCAAACCGTATGAGTGGTCTTACCCAAGAATTCTTCGTTAGTTGTTTCCTAAGTGGGTTGAAAGTGGAGATCAGGGCAGCAGTTCAAATGTTCCATCCAACCACAATTACATAAGCTATTGGGCTGGCTCGTCTACAAGAAGAAACCATTGAAGCAATTGCAAGAAGGTCCAGGATGCCAACCAAGCCAATTAGGAATTGGGTTCCCTCTTCTCAACCTCCGACTTCCAAGATTCCCAATTCAATAGGGGTTCGAATTGATTCAAGACCTGCTGTTGAGGTAAACCCTAAAATTCAGTCAAATTTTTACCTACCCTCAATCCCCAATTTCCTATTAAAAAATTGACTCAATCAGAAATGGATGCAAGGAGAGAAAAAGGGCTTTGTTTTAATTGTGATGAAAGATATGTGAGAGGCCACAGATGCCAAAAGAGGTAGTTGTACCTTCTGATTGGAGATGAGGAGGAAGATGAGGATGTCTTTGAAAACCCCCCCTGTGGAAGATTGTTGTGAAGAGAGTGTGCAAATTTCTATGCACGCTTTGGTTGGAAGCAATTCATTCAAGACCATGAGGATACAAGGAAGGCTTAAGGGAAAATCCATCACTATACTCATAGAATCGAGCAGCACTCACAACTTTATTGAGCCAACTGCAGTCACGAATTCAGGGTGTTTCATTAGGGCCACACCTGACTTATCAGTAGCAAGTGGCAGTAGCAGATGGAAGCAAACTATGTAGTAGAGCAGTCTGTAAAAGGCTGGCTTGGGAGATGCAAGGAGGAGAATTTGTGGTTGAGGTCAGATTGCTTCCACTAGGAGGGTGTGACATGGTTCTTGGAATTCAGTGGTTTAGTACCCTTGGTCCAATAACTTGAGACTTCAAGAATTTTGTCATGCAGTTCATCTACAATGGCAAGATGTTGGAGCTTAAGGGAAATAATCAGTGCAGGGTTGAGAGGTGTTAGTCAAACGAATGGGGAAAACATTGCAGCAAGTCAAACAAGGGTTCATTGCCCAAATTAGTAGTCTATCAGCACTGGAGCAAGAACCACAAGTACTTACAGAAATTTCTTCTCTCATCCAAGACTTTTCTGATATTTTTGCAGAACCAACTACCCTTCCCCCTTTTAGACCTTTTGACCATAAAATCCCCCTACTAAGTGGCAGTACCCCTGTGCAGTAAAACCCTACAGATACCCCTACATACAAAAAAATGAGATTGAGAAAATAGTTAAGGAAATACTGGATTCTAGGGTCATTAGACCAAGCGTCAGTCCTTTTTCTTCCCCAGTGCTTTTGGTTAAAAAAAAAGGACAATACATGGCGTATGTGTGTGGATTACAGGGAGTTAAATAAACTAACCTTCAAAGATAAGTTCCCCATTCCTATTATAGATGAGCTCCTGGATGAATTATATGGTGATAAGGTTTTTTCAAAGTTGGATTTATGGGCTGGTTATCATCAGATTAGGGTGTGCCCTCTAGACATAGAAAAGACTACCTTTAGAACTCATGAGGGCCACTATGAGTTCTTAGTTATGCCTTTTGGACTCACCAATGCAACTTCCACCTTCCAAAGTTTGATGAATCATGTGTTCAAGCCACATTTGAGGAAGTTTATTTTAGTTTTCTTTGATGACATTCTGGTTTACAGTCAGACTTTGCATGAGCACTTGGAGCACTTGATTACCACTTTCACATTATTAAGGGATCATAAGCTGTTTGTTAAGATTTCTAAATGTGCATTTGGGCAAACTAGCTTAGAGTACTTGGGCCATATCATCTCTGACCAAGGTGTTGTTGCTGATCCAATCAAATTGAAGGGAATGTGTTAGAATGGCCCAAACCCACCTCTGTTAAGTCTTTAAGAGGATTACTAGGGCTTACTGGGTACTATAGGAGGTTTATTAAGGGGTATGGCATTAGCACCTAAACACTTTGGCCTCTCCACTTATGAGAATGAATTATTATATGTGGTATATGCCATTAAGAAGTGACGGCACTACTTAGTTGGCAGATATTTTTTTTGATTAAAATTGACCATCTTAGTTTAAAATACTTGTTGGAACAAAGGACCTCTACTCCTATGCAGCAGAAGTGGATAACTAAATTGTTAGGATTTGATTATGAGATCACATTCAAATCAGGGAAGGAAAATATAGTTGTAGATGCCTTGTCCATGCATGGGAAAGATATGATTCCCCCTAATTTTGCTTTGTCAGTAGTCCAACCTATGTGGTTACAAACTTTGCAGTAGTCAGTGGAAGCTGATGATGAACTGCAGGGCCTTATCATAGAGCTGTAAGAAAATCCACAGAGTCATCCAGGGTATGCCTGGCATCATGGAATTCTCACTTACAATGTTAAATTGGTGGTTGGCCAAAGGAAAGATATCAGGAACTTGATCATGGCAGAAGTACATTTGAGTCCAGTTGGAGGGCACTCTGGGGCTGAAAAAACCTACAGAAGGCTTAATCGCTCATTTTATTGGGTTGGAATGAAGAAGGAACTGAGGAAGTTTGTGGCAGAATGTGACACTTGCCAATGTAGTAAAACTGAAATTGTGGGAAGCCTTAGGTTGCTGCAGCCCTTACCTGTACCAGAAAGAGCTTGGACAAACCTGTCAATGGACTTTATTGAAGGACTGCCAATCTCGGGTGGGAAATTAGTTATATTTGTGGTGGTGGATAGGCCAACGAAATATGTACACTTCATGGCCTTAGGTCATCCTTTTACAGCTATGGAGGTGGCCCAGCTGTTCATGGATTATGTGTTTAAACTTCATGGTATGCCAGCTTCTATTGTTAGTGATAGAGACAAGGTTTTCACTAGCCAATTTTGGCAATCCTTGTTTATTCTACATGGCACACACATGTGCCTTAGCACAATTTACCATCCTCGGTCAGATGGGCAGACTGAAGTGGTTAATAGATGCTTGGAGGTTTATCTCAGATGCATGACTAATGAAAAGCCTAAGGCTTGGGTCCATTGGCTACCATTAGCTGAATGGTGGTCTAATACATCCTATCATTCTGCCACCCATATCACTCCCTATGAAGACTTATATGGACAAGTCCCTCCCACCTATCTCCATCACATTCTTGGTATGTCTTCAGTGGCAGCAGTTGACCAGTGGGGTCAAAATAGGGAATCAACTTTGAAACTCTTAAAGGAGCACATGGTGAGAGCTCAACATAGGATGAAACAATTGGCTGATCATCACAGGACTGAGAGGGAGTTCCAAGTTAGGGATTGGGTTTACTTGAGGTTGTAGCCATACAAGCAGACTACTGCCCAATTCCGGTCTAATATGAAACTTTCTCCAAGTTTTTTTGGGCCTTATCAGGTGTTGTAGAAGGTGGGTAAAGTGGTTGACAAATTGGCTTTTCCTCCCTCCACCAAGATACATCCTGTCTTCCATGTGTCTCTCCTCAAAAAGAAGTTGGGCCAGCATGTTGTCCCTCAATCTGTGTTGCTTGAAGTTTCAGAAGCTGGTACGTTGGACCCTGTTCCTATAGTCATCCTTGATAGGAGATTGGTTAAATCGAAGGGGAGGCCTGCTACTCAATTGTTGGTGCAATGGTCTAATACTTACCCTGAGGATGCCACTTGGGAGTTCTACCACTCTTTGCAATCCAGGTTTCCAGCCTTTATGCCTTGTGGTCAAGGCTTATCTCAAGGAGGGGTAACGATACGCCACCTTCCCTAGATCCCTAATTGAGCTGGGGTAACAATAAGGCACGTGCAAAATCAGTGGAAGTAGCACCGCCATTAGCAGTGGCAGTTAGTTAGTTTGTTAGCTATAACTAACTCTACGTACAGCTACTACATTTAGTTGTAACTGTAATTGTATTGCATTTCTTGATTTGTGTTGTATTTTGCATATAAAAGGAATTAGATTCATTTAGATATTTTCCCAAATTGTAACCAAGGCGAGAGACCTTTGGAAGATTGGACGAGAGTGTAACGCCCCGCATTTTGGGAAAAGCGTTAAGGATTATTATTACAATTTAAAGTCGGTCTTAAACAGTAATAAAAATACATAAAGATGATCTGTCCTTCGCAGATTACAAATAGGCAGACTGGGTGGGTTCTACGGCTCCGCAAATCTCTCCGCCTGGTGGATCTCCATCTCGGCAGCTCCTCCGTGTTCTCCGTAGTGGTCCACCTGTCCATCGTGATAATCTAGCATAATACGTCAGAGTCGCGAAGCAACATCGTGGTATTATGCCAGGGCAACACCGTAAGCGAGGACGCTCAATAGATACCCTACCCCAACCTTAAACTAGCAATTCTAGAACAATAAAGTTGGCAGGTAAATAGTTGAAATTCATTTATCAAAACAGTAAGTTCATGCGTGTTAATGCATCAGTACCAAATCAAATCAGAGTGCAGCTTTAATAAAATCAGTATCTCGTATCATTTCAGAATCCAGAGTGTAGTGTCAGTATCTCGTATCATTTTCTCATAACAGCATTCTTCTTCAAATTTCAACCATGTCAACATCTTACATCTCTCGAAAGTTATTGGCCCGTTCTACAACCCCGTTCTAACGGTCACCAACCTTTCCGTTCGAAGGGTCGGCCACCCATAAACTGACTCCTGCAGTATGAGGTCCGCTAACTCCGCGTCACACACGACATAGTCCCGGCTACCCATATCACTGAATCCCCACCAGTTTGTTTATGAGGTCCGCTAGCTATGTGTTGTACTGAGTAAGTTCTAACCGTCAAATTCACCCGCGGAATTTGAGGAGAAACTTCAAACAGCACTACCGTATAGTTCCGTTGGGCTTTGACCACCAGTTCACCCCGGGGAACTGAGGCGGGACTCCAACAGCATCAACATCTCAACTTTCATCACATCAACATTTTCATTCTCATCTCTATCTCTTCCATTTAAAAACATTCGATCACTTTCTCGAAAAACGTGTCGTGTCGTATCGTCTCAAAAAAACGTACACATGCCATATTACATAAAAATCTTCCGTTTAGAACTGTTTCACGATAAACTTTTCGTTCATAAACATTTCACGATAACCGTGTTTGTAACACCCCGGATTATTTCAAAAATATTTGATACACATTTTGGAGTACTTATGAGAATGTTATTGGATAAACCGAGACCGCGGTTAGTCTCAAGGTAATTTATTGGAGCCATGGTAGAATTTTTAGAATTTTCTGAGTTGGAATCTGGACTGCACGGTCGGAACGGGGCTTGTTTCCGCGGTCGCGGGAGTTCCAGCCGCCTGCTGGAAGTGGAAATTTTCTTAATTTGGGAGTGGGTCCCACCCCACCCCCAAAGTCGTTGCTCTCTTCTCTCTTTTCTTCTTTCCTTTTTGTTTTTTTCTCCTTTCATTCCATTTGGTGGAGGGAGTAATCAGAGAAGAGAGAGAGAGGGAGACCAGAGAAGAAGAAGAAGAAGAAGAAGAAGAAGAAGAAGAAGAAAATAGAGGAAGGAGAAGGAAGAGAGACCGGAAAATTTGGGAAAAACCCAAAAATTAAGGTACGGATTGGAGTTTAATTTCCAAAATACTTGGGTTATGTTGTTTATTTGCAAATTGATCGAGTATTTTGCATCTCATAAGAATGATTTGGGGTTTGTTTTTACAAAATTCGTGGAAGAGAGTAAAGGTGTTCACTGACTGGTTTTGTGAAAAACCATATCTGCCATGATTTTTGGCGAATTTTAAGACAGAGTTATTGAAGTCGGAATCTTATGAAATTTTTACAGTAGATACCCACGGATGTTTTGTGTGTGGTGTAAAAATTTCAGAGTTTAATTCGAAGTACAGAAAATATGAAAATTCGTGAACCAATCTGCTGTCAGGCTCGTGTTTGTGCAGACAGCACTGTCATGTTCTGGGAAAACGATCATAACTTCTAGCGTGGGTATCCGATTGGCACACCGTCTTTTGATTATGAAACTAGACTCGTATACCTTCGAAACGATGTATGGGTTGTGCCTTAATTATTTCCAGAGAATAGCAGTTTTTAATTTGAAGTTGGGGAAAAATCTGTTTTGGGGAATTTTCAGCAAGTTCTGGGTTTGTGTGGAGGTTGTTTAAAAATAGTTACGGAGCTCAGAAAATTCTGAATTTTGGATATGATGATGAAGTGTGATTCTGGAGTTTGTGGTGAAAATTTCGTGGGAATCGGATAAGTAGATTAATTCTGAAAATTCATAGAGCGCAGCACTGTTGAGTTGTAGAATACATTTTCATGCATTTCATTTGCATTTGGGCATGAGTTTTAGTAGTGAGCTTATGGGTGATATATAATTGTTATTATAGGTGATGTTATCGTAAGGATGGTTGTGATTACGCCTTCGGTGCATAGAGGTTAAGTCTATGGCGGAGTTGGTCCTGTTGTGACAGGTGAGAATGTACAGCCTCTATAATAAATAGAAATGTGTAGTGTTTATGTGGTGTTTTCAAATGTGTGGTGTGATTATTGATGTTTTGAAAACTCTCCTTGTGATTTTTGTATATGTTAAAAGTATTGTGTTTGGACGGGTTAAATGATTTTCAGTGATGGATCAAATGATTTCTGGTGGGTGAAAAGAGAATATTTTATGCCTCTTGTGCCAATGTTTAGTTTGCAAGGTTGGCAACTTGCATTCGTGGGCTGTGCCATCTGGCTGTGTGCCAGCATTTTAGCCAAAAAGTTACAAGGTTGGCATCTTGTAGCGTGGGCTGTGCCAATATTTTAGTTTGCAAGGTTGGCAACTTGCATTCGTGGGCTGTGCCAAATGTGAGCAGTGCAAGCTTAGTTCTTGCTTTCTGTGTGGGCTGCACCTACCATTGGTGATAAAGAATGGCCCTCGTCACCGCCACTATATGTGAGCCTGTGAGCGAGGTAACGGTACCGTCATAACTCCCGGTCGTGAGGTTGGCGACTCGTTGGCACATTGGGTAAATTGATTTGATATTATTTTATATTGTGAAAGAAAATGTGAAATATTTTGCAAAACCCGCAGAGGTGTGTTGATGAAATGGGCCGGTGGGCCGTGTTTTTGAGATGAGCCGAAAGGCTGTGTTTTTGAGATGGGCCGGTGGGCCATGTTTTGAGATGAGCCGGTGGGCTGCATTTTTGAAATAAATATGGTGGGCTGTGTTTTTGAGATAAAAGTGTGGGTGTGATGTTTAAAACTGTGATCCATCTGAATTGTTTAAGCAAATGTGTTGGTGTGTGTTTATGCTTCGATCCATCTAAATACTTATCATTTCCATTTATTATGTTGCTAACGTACATTCTCCTGTAACCTTTTTGGTTGCAGATTCTCAGTTGAGCTAGACGTCGGTCCACTACAGTGCCAGGGTGTCAGTCAGGTGTTCATAGAGGTTGAGTTTTATAATTCTGTCAGTTAGAGGGTGTTGTAGAATGACTATATAATGTGAGGTTGGTGTGGTTCAGTACAAGTCTAATATGGTTGACTGTACAATTGATGTGGAGGTGTGAACACCTGTTTATTTTTATTGGTTCTGCTGCGAGCTGTAGTCTAATTTTGAGTATTATTTTCGTGAGAAGCCGGAAAGGCGTACAGGTGGTGACAGGTGTCATGTCACTTTGTACAAGTTTTATTTTTGCCAGGGTGGGGTGTTACAGTGTTACTTAAAGACAAAAATTCTTTCTTCCGGAAATTTAAATCAAAACATAAGGATTAATTCTCGTTCTTAGCTTTGCTGGCGTGTTTTAAGATTCGTACGTCAAATTGCCACTTGGTTTGGCTAAACCAAGAAAGTACCCTACTAGAAAACTCTAGTAGTTGAATCCGTTTGGCGTGTTTTAAGATTCGTTCGTCGAATCGCCACTTGGTTTGGGCTAAACCAAGAAAAAGCCTGACTAGACATGCTAGCCATAGATTCTATTTGTTAGTCTAAATAGATTAAGAATATTTATTCAATAATCCCGGAAAATCTCATTTCATTTGAAAAGCTCTTTTCTCAGAAAATTGGTCGGGCATTATAACTGCGTAAATTTGAAAAGTCGATTTTCATTCAGGCATTATAACTGGGTAATTTAGTTTCCCAAAAGTCCATCAAACATTATAACGGTGCATTTTGATAGTCAATTTTAAATCGTGCATAGTAACGACTAAGTGTGATTTTCAAAGTCTAATTGTTCATAAAATCACTAATCACCAACATAATCACGTTTAATCATATTTAGGCATGTTTAAGCAAAATAATAACATCATTAATATGAACTAGTAAATACTAATCTAAAGTTAAGATAAAGTATCTATCTTAATTCCGATGATTAGTCGGAAGCCGATAAGCTAGTTGAATTCCGGCGGCGTAACGACTAGTCGACCTTTGCTCGAACGCTTTCTTGCTAACTTATTCTACCTTTCTAAGATCTAGGGGTGGTCGAGGGTGGTGGAGTGTGGTGGTTTAGGATGAGTTTCAAGAAGAACACTCAAGAACTCACTCAAGAACACTAGAAAGCACAAAGTGGAGAAGTTGGGAGGTTTTGGTGTGAAATGAAGCAAGGAGAGTGAGCTATTTATAGGGAAGTAATGAGGTTCACCTCCCCCAAAAATAATCACCAGCCATAAACCCTCCCCACAAGTGTCCAAACAACCTTTTGCAAAAGCAAAAATTAGGTTTTAAAGACTAGTTTTAGGTTATGAGTAATTCCCCACTAAATTTCCCACTAAATTTCTCACTAAATTAAAGTCTAGTCTCCCACTAAATCAAGGCTAGTTTTAATAAGACAAAATAGGAGTTGGGAATTTAGTAAGGCTTCTGGACGCAGTGTGGTGAAATACCCGGTGTGCACGTGTTTATTTACGGCGCGAAAAGTATAATTAAACAGATTAAATCTAATTCGTTTAATCTAACCAAACTAAATTATAAGCTATACTTATTTAAAAATAAAACCGCATTAATAAATCGAGAATTTTTATTTACGAAATTTCGGGTTATTACAGAGAGTTCCATTCTTAATAAAATTCTATCCCTTCTATTTCCATTTCCTTGCTGAATTCTATCATTTCCACCTTTTCTCCATTGAATTGTGCATTTCTAGTAGAAATACTTATCAAGCTAATTTGTGGTGGCGCTAGGGTAAAGGGCAGAGGAAGCTTGGTTGGAAAGTTTGTAGAGAGAGAAACTTTAGAATTTGATATATACAATTGTACCTGTACTGATTTGGGGTTGCTCCATTAATCAATGTAAGGTTTTTTTTTTTTTTTTAAATTTAATTAATAAAAGAGTGTGTAATGTTTTTTTTTTAATGTAATTAATAAAAGAGCGTGTTTTTGTTTTCTGTGTCTACGACGAGCACTCGGGAGTTCGTTTCCCATTACCTTTTCAATTAGATATGTGAATTTCAATTTGTTAGTTTTCCTCTGCGTAATTACCACATTTTGATTTCAAGATGATACCACTACAAGAAATTTCTCACTCCTTTTTTCCCCCCTAAATTTGTCGTCTACTATTTTTTTTCCGTCAAATTATTTTGGATTTTTGTTAGATTCTGATATGTTTTGTTGAATTAATCGATCATTCATGTCAATGTGAAGAGTCTGAAAAATAAAACTTATGATTAAAAGTAAAAAAAATTACTAAAGACAAAAAATACCTAACAGTTATTATTTTGCTTTTTTGTGTAATCCTATATATATATATATATATATATATATATATATATATATATATATATATATATAATTTCAATACACATTCTTATATTTTTATGATTCCTCTATTCGAGATAAATGATTAATCTAAAAAATTACAATGACTAAAATAAAAACTGTCGACGAACTACATGTTGTGCTGAAACACCCGAAGTTTAGAAGAAAAAAAAAACAATCAGCGAGTAATGAACCCACAAGATTTATGTGGTTTCCCTCAAGCACGAAGTAAGAAGGTATGTCATGGGGAGGAGCAAGCTAGGAGGATTCACAATTAATGGGGAGAAATTACACGGAGCCGGCTATATCCTTAAGTCCACTTGAAATATCTAGAAACAAATATCTGAAATAAATCCTAACAGAGCATCAATGTCTCAGACACACGAAAGAGACGACAAACCCTAGATATCTCCAATCCCAAGAAAAGACCATTAATAGAAGAACCGAGAAACCCTAACACTTGGAACGCCATGGGGGCTCCCTCAAAGGGATTCATTCAAGAAGTCCTAACCATAACAGCCCCCAAGGCTACGATTAAAAAGAGAATACATAAAACTAGGTCAAAACCCTATAAATCACGCAGTCCTGCATTATTCCGTACAAAGTCGATCACGACTGTCTCGACGGCCATGAATCCCGTACGGGATTCCCAGCAACCGAGTCTATGCGCATCTAACTTCTGTATCCTCTCCGAATGTCAATTCAAGTCATAATCTCAACAATATACATAGAGGAGAGAGAGGGAATGATGTTTCTTCAAACTCGCCCTCCATTTGCTCAAATAATGCAAATCAAGAAGTAAAATTAACATCTCTCTCCTCTGCTCTCCTCACTTTCCCTTTAACTTCAAAAAATTTACTGACCCTCTCTCCAGAGTATAGGAAAAATAAGAGAGAGAGAGAGAGAGAGAGAGAGAGAGAAATGATTAGCAAATGGAAGTCAGTTTCGTTCTCTTTTACTACTTTCTTATCCCTTCCCCTTTTCGCTAACTACTGACATTTCATATTATTTTCTTCCCTTTCTCTTTCGGAAACAAATATGTTGATTTCCTACAAACAAGCCTTTTTTCTCTTATCAGACAAGCTTTTATCTCTTCAAACTTCTTCCATTTGCTAAAATAAAGCAAATCAGGAAGTAAAGTAAAATATCTCTCCGGCCTATGCTTTTGAGAAATATACTGCTCGAAAATCTCTATAAAGGAACTATTTAGATCACGATGATAATTTGTTAAAATACCCTTTAGAGTTGCACTATGACCTCGTAATTCATTATTGTACTACCGCGACTCCAAGTCAAAAAAATAAAATAAATAAAATCTTTTTGCTGTTAAATAAATAAATAAAGTAGAGCAATTTTTTTTGTCTAGTCAGACAATCTTTTGCTGCTTCAAACTCTTCTTCCATTATGCTGGTTACGGAACTATGAAAATTATCCTTGTTTAAATATATTTACGATAAATTCATCAATTTGGACATATAACATCCATTTTGGGAATTTTCAATTGATAAATGTCTAAAATGAACAAGTTGTCATCCTTTTTAATATTCCTTTGATAAATTTATCAAATGGTAATTAATTAACATCAATTGCTTTTTGGCCGGTGAATATTTTATTTGGACCATCTTCTATGGCATGGCATTGACAAACATAGTATAAAACTTTCATATACAAAAACTTGAATAGCTTAATAATGTTTTTTATTCTAACTATTTTTCGGTTTGAATTTAGTCTGAGAATATTGAAAAGATTGACATGATCAAAAAATTGGTTATAAGGTTGTTTTTGAAATATTTTGTTGTTTCCAAATTGCACAGTAGCATGTGTTTTAATTGGACAAATTTTTGTCTCTTGAAAGTTGAAACTCTCTCTCTCCATTTGCTCAAATAAACTCTCTCTCCTCGACAATCACCACCTCCCATTTGCTCAAAGGAAGAAGAATCAATCCTCCACAGTCGATCGCCACCTTCCACCTTCCAATTCAAGATGGAACCTCAACAACAAATTTGTGCACCCACGGTCCAAAATTTCTTGTCTACTTTTGGCTTGCTTGTCATTTTTTAATTATTTTTATTTTTTAATCTATAATATTTTTTTACTATTTTAAATTATGTTTAATAGATTTGATCAAGATCTATCAAATAAAATCTGTATGGAATATTTAATAATTTATACAATCGAATATACAAGCAATTTTTGGAGGTATCCGGAATAGTAAAAGTGGATAAAGAATTTGAGACGAAGGAAGTATCTATTTTCTTTCTAAACCTTTTGCTATTTTTGTTCGTTAATTATTCTAAACTTTTGCTACATTCACATTATATTTTTGAACTAATCGTTCATCTTAATGACATGAGTATGAAAAGTAAAAATTATGAGTAATAAAAATAGTTTATCAAAGAGTTGACATTTTGGTTTTTAATTTCGTTTTATGTGATTTTTTAAAAATTCGATCCCCATTTTTTATATTTTGTAATTTCTATCGTTGAGATTAAGGGTTAATCCCAAACATTACGAGAGATTAAAAAAAATAACAAAAATAAAAAGTACCAAAAATAGTACCAGACCAAAAATTTATGCATAGTTAAAAAAAGCCATTGATTTTCACATCCCCATTTTTATGAGAGTGAAAATTAGTGCTCCTAAAAAAAAAATGCAGTGACCTTTATTCTACTAAAAGGTGCTTTGGCAAAAAAGAGAAAAACTAGTTTTTTTGTTTTTTCATTTTGTCTTTATTCATTTTTTTTTCTGCATTTGTTATATAGTTTTACGTCAAGTTTTTGCGGTTTTGGATTCGTCCCGACGAGACGAATCCAAAGAGTATAAAATTAGGGTAAAAAACATTATTTTTTTAATAAAGCCGAAAATAAACCAAAATAAACCAGTTTATTGGTTTAATTTTGGCTATATTAAAAAAAACAAGTTTCGATCATAATTTTATACTTTTTGCATTCGTCTCGTCGAGACGAATCTATAAACCACGAAAATTTGATGCAAAACTAACAAATGCAAATTTTTTTTAAATAAAAACATAACGAAAAAACCAAAAAACTAATTTTTCTCTTTTTTGCCAAAGCACCTTGAAGAGAGGATGTAGATTCCTTCAGACAAGCCATTTTCCATAATCAGACAAGCTTCTTTGCTAAAATAAAGCAAATTAAGCAGTAAAGTAATCTCTCTTATGCAGTTATGCTTTTGAGAAATACTGTATTCGATTTAGAGTGAACTGTATACTCCATCCATCCGAATTTGTTAGTTTTCAAATATATTTTTTCAAGTCTTAAAATGTTTGTCAATTTTCAAAAGTCAAAGGATAAAGTATGAAAATTTTACCTTTTTGCCCATTTTCTAAAACTTAAAAACTATTTTTTTAAAATAATGTGTTTACATTTTTTAAAAAAAATTTGCACCGTATTAAAGTTCTCAATGAGATCTATCAAACAAGATCCATATTGATAAAAAAAAATTGTAACTATATTGTTTTTTAGTTGAAAATTGCACGTAGTTTCGTAATAGACTATCAAATTGAAATGGAGGGAGTATTAAATGGAGAGATTGGGGATAGAATAGAAAATTAACAAACTCAAAAGGTAAGGAAAAAATTGAAATCTCCAAAACGAATCAACAAATCCGGATGAAAGGAGTAGATCGCAATTAACATATCTCGAAATGCCGTTTAGAGTTGCACTATGACCTCGTAATTCATTATTGCATTAACACGACTCCAAGTCAAAAGATAAAATAAAATCCTAGTTTATTTTTTGTCTAATCGGACAATTTTTTTTTTTTATTTTTTTGGGTCTCTTCAAACTCTTCTTCCATTTGTTGAAATAAAGCACATCAAGAAGTAAATAAAACATCTCTCTCACGCTTTTGAGAAATAAACAAATTCTATAAAGTGAACTGTTTAAATCGCAACCCCTTTTAGGAAAAAATTTTGAGTTTGAATGTTGTATCTTGACTGTTTAAAAGTGTATACAGCTCAAATCAAAACTTTCTCTCCCTCTCCTTCTTTTTCTCTCCATAATTTGAACCACCCAAAATTAAAATGAACAGCCTAGATCAAGTGTACAAGTACCGCGTGCTGTGTG
Organism: Vaccinium darrowii; assembly: GCA_020921065.1. Lineage (NCBI taxonomy): Eukaryota > Viridiplantae > Streptophyta > Magnoliopsida > Ericales > Ericaceae > Vaccinium > Vaccinium darrowii. Next base: position 39,397,226 of record CM037156.1, read on the forward strand.
GGCTAGCACGACTCCAACAAGTCAAGAAGATAAAAGCAAGTCAAGAAGATAAAAATTGAATGGAAGACATTTTTTTGGTCTAATCGGACAATTTTTTATCTGTTCAAATCAAACTCTTCTTCATCCCATTTGCATAAATAAAGCAAATCAAGAAGTAAAGAAGAACCTCCCTCTCCTCCCCATCCTCACTTTCCCTTTCACTCCAAGCAACCTAATCACCACCCTCCAAATCCTCTCTCTCTCTCTCTCTCTCTCCCTCCTACCAACCACACCAAGAAGAAGAAGAATCAATCATGGATGAGTAATCTCTCTCTCTCTCTCTCTCTCTCTCTCTCTCTCTCTCTCTGCACACACAAACATTTTACAGTGATTTGATTTATGAGTCCTTCAATTCTAATCTCAACTTTACTCTCTCACAGATCGGGATCGTACCCAAAAGAGTACTACGACCGTCGATCCGCCTCCACCCCACGCGGATCGTCGTCCACCACCAGCGTTCACGTCACCGCCCTCGACGGCATAGTAAACGTCAACTCCCTCTTCACCATCGCCGTCTTCGTGGGCCTCTCCCTCGCCACACCAGGCCAACACAGCCTCGAAAACCCCTCCGCCTGCGACGCCGGGGTCTCCGCCGCCAAGCACCTACTCGTGTTCGAAGTGGTCTCCTTCAGCTTCTTCCTCTTCTCCTCCTTGGTGGCGCAGGGCCTCAAACTCGCCATCAATTTGAAGAACAGTAATGACGTCGATGAGGCGTTTCGGGCCCACATTAATGTTAAGGTTTTGAGGTTTGGGATGTTAGCGGCGGCCGTTGGGTCGGTGATGGGGTGCGTGTTTCTGATGCTGTCGATGGTGAACGTGATTGAGATACGGCTGGGGACTCTGTCTTGTGGAAGCAAGTCGGCGATGCACGCCGTGACGGCGCTGGTTGTGCTGGTGACTTCTGCTCTTCTTGTTTATATATCTACTGCTATATATGCATTTCTGCAATAGTAATGTGTGCTGCTAGTATTGATTTGAACTACGGATGATTTTGAGTGTGTAAGACTTTGGAGAAATTGATGATCCAGTTAGTTACTGCTGGAAATGGTTTCTTTTGGGAATACTTTTGATGCTTTGCTACTAGCTATACAGAGTCGAACTAATTTTTCTGGTTTTTGGATATTTAGCAATTAGTTGAAAATTTGGATGTGCTACTCCTGCTGAAAACAAGCATGAAATTAGGTTAAAATTAACTCTATCTAACACAAGTTGTTTGAATATTAGCCTTATTGGTAATGCAATTTGATTAGAGGGTCTTTGGGAAGCACTTGACTTGGTTAATTAAATGTTGCTCTTGAGGAGTTGAGATTTTGTTTTGTTGATGGGCGAGTATGGGGGAAATTGATGTACGAGTAAAAGTTAGGGCTGATAGGTGAGCTGAATTTGGTCAACTGAAGCTGGTCGGAATTGTGGATTCTCAATCCGTATTGATGAAGGTTCTAAAACTCGCTAAGCGTTCCTAGGGTGGCCGGGCATCTTCTAGCTTCTAGTCGGGCAAGTCAGCGAGGGGCCTTCTAGCGCCTAGGTGGCGAGTACTCGGTCTTCCGGATCTTCTTTTAAAACACTGGTATTGATAACTCGAAAGTTGTGAATTGTTTTTCCTAACGGAGGGGGTTTGTAGCCCTTTGGACTTATTCTGAGTAATCAAAAAATAAAAAATAAAAATGGTTGGGAATTGGCCAATAGGCTTGTATCCTTTGTCTAGGTTTACATGGTTCAATAAGAATACCTGTTGGTCTGAGGAGTTGAGATTTGTTATGTCGATGGGTGAGTATGAGTTTGAACCTTGGAATATGGGGGAAATTGATGTACTAGTAAGCTGATAGTGAGCTGAATTTGGTCAACTGAATCTGGTCGGAAATGTGGATTCTCTACCCGTTGATGATGATGTTCCACACTTACAGCCCGTTTGGATGAAGTATTAGAGCCCCGACTAAATCATCCTCCCCCTCCTCATCCCGGTCCCACCCCATATCCCTCGTTTGGGAACACCAAAATGCCTCCCCGACTAAATCATCCGGCCTCCTCCGGCTTCCCCTCCCCCTCCTCATCCTGGGCTTATGTTTAATCCGGGTGCTCATCCAGGACCGAATTACCAGGCTACCCCTCTCACAACACACTCACACAAGCACAAACAGCCATTGCTAACAACATTCAACCCTAATTTTACAAAAAAGACAGTATTTTACAAATAAAATTTCGGATTAAGAAAAGAAAAACCCTGAAAATTTGTATTTTTTTTTTTCACCTTCTTAGACCCAGAAACTCTCTGTTCGTCAGAGCTCTAATCGCCGGAGAAGTATCGCCGTTGTCGGCGAGTGAGAGAGGATGTCGGCCATGGAGGAGTTTTGTGGTGAGAGCAGAGAAAAGAGAGTTTTGTGGGTGAGAACAGGAACAGAGGAGATAGAGATCAGTTTTGTGGATGAGAGCAATCTGTCGATATTTACAAGGCAAGACTAAAAGGAGAAATTATTTGGTGTTGGTGCGGCAACATTCAATGTCATCCAACGGTGGGAAATAAAAGAGTAGTTACTGTGGCTTTGGCTAAAAATAATTTGGTGTCTTTGACAACACCTAATTTTAATATGAGGAAAATTGAGAACAACTTGTTAAACAAAAAAACTGATAAACAAAAATTATAGCTTAATTTTTGTTAAAAAAAATAATTTGGTGTGTCTTAGACAACACCAAAACCAAATAATTTGAATTTATATTAAAAAATATATATATTAGAAGCACTTATTATAGCTTACTTTTTGTTAAGTGTAACAAATTAATTATTTTTGAAATTATATAATTGATTTAATTAATTATCTAATACGGGCTCATGAAAGGGCAAATATGTCATTTAACTGTTTTTTACATCATCCACCCTCCTTATCCCTCATCCAAACCATGTACTATTTAATCCTCCCTTCTTAACTGTCACATCAATATGAGCCCACCCTTCTTATTTAATCACCCCGACTATTTTATCCCCCTTACTATTTAATTCCTCTCAAACTAATACGTCATCCAAACGGGTTAGTGTATTCCTTTCCAATTCCTATTGATAACTCGAAAGTTGTGAATTGTTTTCCTCAACGAGTTGTGAATTGTTTTCCCTAACGAGGGCTCCGGATGGGGTTTGTAGCCCATGGGGTTTGTAGCCCTTTGGACTTATTCTGAGTAATAAAAAATAAAAAATAAATACTGGTCGGAATTGGCCATTGGCTTGTATCCTTTTCTAGGTTTACATGGTTCAGTAAGAATACCTGTGGTCTTGACTCACACCCTAAGGCCCCGATTGGATGCGGGATAGGTTTTGGTGGGATTAAATAGTAAGGGGGTATAAGATAATAAGGGGTATTATTTAGTAAGGGGGGACCCACAGTGATGTGACATTTATGAAGGGGGGACTAAATAATATGTGGTTTGGATGAAAGGTGGACAAAATAATACTTGGTTTGTTTTGATGTTTATATGGGGGTATAAGGTTGGGTAGATATTATAAAAACCAGTCAAATGACCTAATTACCCTTGTTCATGGTTATTTGTAGATTAAACATTAATTTAATTATATAAATAAAAGACAAATTAAAAAACATGGCTAAATGTAAAAAAGTGCAAGGTATTATAATTAAAATTTGTAATGTAAAAATTCTGAATTTTTTTTTTTTGTACGGAATAAAACTTAGTGATTTTTTATTTTTTATTTGTTTTGCGTCCTTTTGAGGAATAGAACTTACAAATTATTTTGTTCTTATTTCCACTTATTTGTTATTGATATTTTTTTTTATAATCCAAACCTCATCTATGATACGCAGACAAATTAGTCAATTTACTTGCAATTTGGTGGACAATTAGTCAATTCAATTGAAAGTACTTAACTTAGCATTCATTACAAAAATGTAACCACCACTTGGCATTCATTACAAAATCAAGATAGTAGCATATTGCCATATTCCAAAGTATCAAATGCCCAAATGAACATTTTACAAACTAAGTAATTTAATTATCACAAACTGGATGATTGTTGCTACAATTGCACCGAATAAGAACCATTTCAATTTTTGCCAAAACGTTGGGTTCGATTGAACATTTCCCTCGTCATGAACGACGGCTTCCATTGGGATAAGCAACGGCGGGTAATCTTGTACATTTCTTTCCTCAGCATTTATCCCACCACGGCGTTCATAATGTGCTTGCAAAGCGGAGTTCGCCTCCTCCCATGTTGCATGTTTCTCAAATAAAGCTCCAGAAAAGCCATTGACTTGTTCGCTACATGCTGGCCAACTTTCATATATTCCCGATGTCCGTCCAGCAAATACAACATAGTAGCTGTTTTTTCCTCTCATCCCTAATAACAACAACCCATATCAAGTACTTGCAGAGAGAATGTAAACGAAATTAGCACAGAGTCAATGACATAATTGGGCTCAGATAGTTGGTGTTTTCCACCCTCTTTGTAAGACCTATACGTGTAGGCTGTAACATTAGTTGCCAATTGGCCATCTAATGTGCCTAGCCTATAAACGTCCGTCTTAACGTGTGAGATTTATCAAAGAGCCATCACTGCCCAGTTTTGAAAAATGCACATTGAAAGAGAGGCAGTCTTAACAGTGTAAAGTGCTAGCAGCAGTAACAGCATAAGCCATCACAACAGTAACAGCAGCAGCAGTAGCTATTGTAATGTGCAAACTGCCAGAACAGCAGCAGCAGTCAATTTAACATACCCAGCACAAGCCATCACAACAGAACAGCAGCAACAGCCAACAAACACCAAACACAAAATAGCCTAATATTACATACCCAGAAATGCAGAAATGGCTGCAAGATTGCAGATTGCAGAAATGGCTGCAACAAATGGCTCAACAAAGTGTGCCAAATGGGGTCAGAGATAATGTACCAATCGGGCTCAGCAAAATCAAGAGCCATCACTGCCCACTTTTGAAAAATGCACATTGAAAGAGAGAGGCAGTCTTAACAGTGTAAAGTGCTAGCAGCAGTAACAACACAAGGCATCACAGCAGTAACAGCAGCAACAGTAGCCAATTTGGTAGCCAGAAACCAACAGCCAACAAAAGCCAACAACACAAACAACAAAATTGCAGATTACTAACCCATAAACCACACAATTTACTAACCCGCAAACAACAATTACAGGTTCAGAGATCTCATCAAAGAGGGCTCAGAATTACACGTTCATAGATAACAGCACATCATAGCCCACAAACAAACTAACATTGTCTTCAAACACTGCCCAGAATCAGATAAACAGTCCAAAAAATAACAGAAACACAAACACAGTCACTGCCAAGAAAAAACACTGCCCACAAACCACTAATCACAGTGTACCCAGATTTGCTCACAACTCAGAAACAAACAGAGTCAGTGGAGTGGCTCAGGGTATGCATCATTGCCCACACTTATGCACTGCCAACAATGACAGAAAATACACACTGAATCACAGAATAATAGGCACCTCTAAACACAGTCACATTAACATGTTTGGGGCTCAGTCATTGCATCATTGCCCATAGCACTGCAGTATATGTGTAGGCACATTACTACATGCATCACAACCTCAAAAACGTATGTCTGTTTACTCTCAACTGTTCGTGACAATCTAAGTCATTGCCTCTTACAAGACTATTGATTCTATCCACTTGTCGTTGGTAAAGGTTTGGATTCGGAGCCAATTGCGGACGGGGCTCCACAATCGTGCTCACAACAAAGAAGTACAACCGAAACACACCCAACGTAGCTGTAATAAAGGCTTTTAAAGCCAGAAAAGCCTCTTCCTCTTCTATCCTCCTCAACTGCGTTCGATTTAATCTTGCCATCCTAAAAATGGTTTGGAAACATAAATTATTTATGCATATATATATGTGACGGATATATAACAATAGTTTTCTATAAACAACAAACACACATTTTGAGAGACATGGTAGGCATGTTCAAACTCCAAATGGGCTCAGGAACTCATCATTGCCCTCTAAACATTTGTCACATTTCGTAACACAGTGGGATTACAGTGTGGATATCAATCTAACCTGCTGAGATTACTACTTTTTCTAACACCATCATAAGCTATTTTTCAAACACCATGAATCTAACACCATTTTAATTACTACTCTTTCTTTACTGTGGAAACAGAAAAATGCAGTGATATACAGAACCCTAACACATTTTTTCAGTGATATACATAAACCCAAATGCAAAATTGTAGTGATATACATTTCACCCTACTCTAATCATATCACCCAGAAACCATCAACAATAACCCAGAAAAACTACATTTCATCATATACAAACACGTGTACAGAACCCAGAATAACTCAGTCATCAACAATAACCCAAAATAACCCAACCATCAACAAGAATAATAATAATAATAATAATAATAATAATAATAATAAGAAGAAGAAGAAGAAGAAGAGAGAGAGAGAGAGAGAGAGGGAGCGAGACACAGATAGAGAGAGAGAGAAAGAGTGTACAAGATCAGATTTTAAGAAATACCTGAGCCGGAGTATGACTGAGATTCACGGTGGAGGAAGGATAATCGAACGTCGTCGCCGGAGTTTCACGGTGGAGGAGAGGAATCGCGACCGATCGCCTACAATCGCCACAGCAGCCGCAACAATTTTTTAGGGTTTGCGGTTGAAAAAGAAAATGGGGGTTCGGGTTAGATAGATCTGGAAACACAAGGGGTATAAGGGGGGTATTTGAGTAAATTGGTAGGGGGTATTAGGCAGGATAATTTTATAACCGGGGGGGGGGGGGTGTTATTAAATTATACCAGGGAAAGGGGGTAAAGGGGTATTATTTCGAGGGGGGTATTAAGTTATCCGGGTACCAATTTTGTTCCCAAACCAAGTATTATTTCGTGGGACCGGGATAAGGGGAGGGGGTATAACTTAATACCCCCTCTAATGCTGCAGCCAATCGGGGCCTAAGTCTCATAATTCGTGTGCGAAAGTGTAAGAGAGAGTGTGTGTGAAAACGTCTTTTAATCATATTTCAAACTACAAAAATTTGCGAGAACGTGAATTGAGAGTGCGATACAAGAATTGAAAGCACGAGCGCATGACATTTTGAAAAATTATGATTAACTTGACTTCTTTCTTGAATATATATGAATTTTTCGATTAGCTATTTATCGAGCGAATACGATCACACCAATTCATGTCTAGTAGTAATTTTTACCCTCCTATTTTCCTCATTTGGAATATAAATTCCTGCTTTTAAAACTCAGAATTAATCACTCGAGCGATAAAAACTCCATTCTGTTCAATCAATCAATCAAAACCTTCTAACAAGCGAATGCGATCTTGTGTCTGCGAGACTGCGTCATCTTCTTCATTTTCTTTGAGGTGCTAATACTTTGCTTAGTTCACGACTTATATGCTAGTAGATTAGGAATTGTGGAGCTCTCAAACTTAGAAGATCTCATCTGGCTAGATCTCTATTCGACAAGTATGGTGTCATAAAATTCATGACTTGAATAACGGTACCCCACAATGCCCTTAGCAACTTATGTCCTTAGCTGTCGGGAAACTATTTCTTTGGCTAAATCCAAAAAACTGGTTTTTTTTGTCTTTTTCGTTTTATTCTTATTCAAATTTCTTTTGCATTTGTTAGTTTTTTTTGGATTATTTTTCGTCTTTATTCACAAAACTTTAAGTTTGGCTAATAATTTTATACTTTTTAGATTTCTCTTGTCGAGACAAGCCAAAAATCACAAAAAATCGATCGAAAACTAACAAATGCAATTTTTTTTTTGAATAAGGACAAAACGAAAAAAAACTAAAAAATCAGTTTTTTAGATTTAGCCAAATGAGGACGGGTGGGTGAATTTGTGGGACTCTGATGACAACCCATTCTCCTTGTGATAAACGATGCCACATTCTGGTGTCAGGGTATTAGTAGGATCTTCGATTGGCGCAGTTGGTTGGAAAATTGGCTAAATTTATAGAGGTCAAAGTTTAGCTCTCGACCACTATTAAAACTCTCTAAATATCTAATGCATATTTTACGCATTTGTTGCAATCTTTTATAGAAAATGATTACTAACCTCACAATCTTTATGCACGCACGGTGCTAGTAGCCTAGTACGTATGTGTGCAACAAAGAGAGAGAGATTGACATTGGAGAATATCTTTCTTAGCAGTGTCTTTGACTCGAGACGAATTTAGATGAAAATTTCTCTTACTCCATTATCTCGTGCTTTAGCGAATAAGCATAATTCTGGTTTATAATATTTCCGTCTTTCAATATAATTATGGTATTATATATATTACATATTTTTGGTGCAATGGAAATTTTCAAACTTGGGTAACCTTTTTTCAAATTTTTTTTTCCTAGGGACATGACAATTCAATTTTAACTACTAAGAGCTTCATCTCCATTGTGATTCAAAATTTAATTCCAATTTCAGTAAAAGCTCCAACTGATAAAGTCACTGCAATGGACAATCTCAAACTAGAGCAGATCTCGAACCTTAAGTGAAATGTGTAGATGGAGCAAAAGATAGGAAGCGAACGATTTGGCTAAAATATGAAAAGCGGCATGTTTGGGTCCCATAAAAATATGAATAAATAAAATGTCCACGACTCATTTTGATTATGATTTGAGTATGTGAGGAGATGGGGGCTTTGTAAACGGATCCGAATGGGTGTTGCGCAGTAGGTGTCGTGCATCATGCTGCACAGATCAGAGCTGTCCAATGGAATTTTATTTAAATTCGGACCGTTGAATACACTATTGGACGGTCTGAATCTGCACATCAAGGACCTCTAGGAGATTGCATCAAAATTGGCAATGGCAGTAATTTTTCCTTCTCAATTACAGTGTCAATTTGTCATAAATGGTCTTCTTCATGGGCCTACAGAATAAGAAATTAAACATGGGCCTTTTTTAGGTCTACTGAGCTCAAGATCACAAAAACAGAAGGCTCAGCCCAAAGTTTTGTTTGACCTCATTTATCTGTCCACTACAACAAGCCCTTTCTTTCGGTTAATTTTCATTGTTTGCCATTGTTTGACAGGGGAGAGCAGAACCACGGTCCCCTCCCCTTCCTTGTTACGTCTGAGCTCCTTCATCCAAGTTCTGATACGATTTGATTCGCGAAATCTCCAATTTTGTCTATCTTTCTTCAATCAGGGCTTAGATCTCTCTCTCTCTCTCTCTCTCTGTGATGGACTCTTTGTTAGCGAACTATGCCTCCTCAGATGAAGAAGAACAAGAAGAAATTCACGAGCGATCGAAAAAAGTAAGTTCTCACTTTATCTCTTCTTCCCTCCCACCACCCAAATCTTCTTCTTCTTCCTCCTCTCTATTCTCTTTTCTCCCCCCTCCGAAACCCCAGCTCCCAAACCCACCATCTCAAACCCTAACCCATCTCCCATCTTCAAAACCCATCAACCAATTGCACAAACTAGAAGAAAAAGAAGAAAATCAACCGCAATCCCAACCAATTGAATTTCCAAAACCTCCCTCTTCTTCTTCCTCTTCTATTTTCTCTTTCCTTCCTCCACCCAAGTCTCAAAACTCAGACCCTTTTTCTCTCGCCAATCTTTCATCTACTTCAAACCCTAAACCCAAAAAGATCATTCAATTGAAGCTTCCTAACCCGTCTCGATTGAAATCTCTAGATAGTGATGATGAGGATGATGATAAGGAAAGAGAAAGGGAAAAGAAAACGACGGAGTCTGTTACTCAGACCTCAACTGTTAAGTCATTCCTATCGAGTATTCCTGCACCAAAAAACTCGTCCACATTGGGTTCTTTGCCCTCTGCTGCGGGTTCAGGTCGAAGATCGATTCTTGAAGCCGATGTAAACACGATGTCCAATTCGAATGCTTACAGCACTGATACTGAAGTGGGTGTCAATCCTAATGCCCAAGTGGTTGATGGGTCGTCTTCTGCTTCATTAGGAGATATGGGAAGTTCTGCGCAATATGTAGTTGCGAGTAGTGGCAGTGATACTTCTGGTTGGGTTTCATCTGGTGCAAATAATGAGAACTATGAGCATTATGCTGGTTACGGGAACTACGATTACTACGGGCAGCATGAAAGTAATTGGGGTGATGGCTCGATGGCAGTGATGCCATCAGATGTGGTGGGAACTGTTGAAAGTGTTGTGAAAGTGCCTGGGAAGAGAGGTAGGAATGACATGCCTCAGGAAATAATTGAGGTGAAGCAGGATGAACTGATGAAGAATCGACCACGGGAGGACCAGGTCAGAGTAACTGGAATAGCTTTTGGACCTTCTTACCAGGTATACAACCCTATTTTTGTGTCATTGAATTTGCGTTGTTCTACTTACTCCGTATTAGTTTTCTGTTTTGACTTATCTTGTGCCCCATGTATATTTTGTCTGGTTAGTGGTATTTCTCATGGTGGATGGTATTTGGGATTGGGACATTATAAGGATAGATATTGTCTTATATCTTTTGGGATGTTTACTTATGAGGTTGTGTTATAGACTCGTAGTAGAGTACATAGATTGGGGAACATTCTAGGCTATTTGTCTTAGACACAAATGATGGCATGGGAAATGCGTCCAATGCATTTTTTGATTGGCCATTTAATTTGTAGATGGTTCAAAGAATAAATAGAGGTTTACAACATCACGTGTTATCAGGATGCCTTACTTGTATTTCTTTATGACATCTTACAAAATCTCAGATGAGCGTAACGACTCCATTTTGAAGTTGGTGGGAACAAAATCTCTCAAGTAGGAAGTTTCTTCATAGTTGTTTTCTAGGACTGGGCTGATACTTAAAGAGAATGGCTGGGGGAGGTGGTTGGAGAGTTCTACTAGAAAAGTGTTATATGTGTATTGGAAGGACTGGCACATTGTGCCAGAGAGTGTGTTTTCTTTGAAAGGATTTTTTAAAGCTAGACAAATTCTGGTTGCCTTCATAACGTTGGTAAGGTTGTTTAGGATTACTGGGAACACACTTATTTTTCTTCCTCAGACTTTAAAAAGACCTTCGGCTTTGTTGGTTGCAAGATCTTAGATTATGTGGGTGGGCACAGAATTGTTTTGGAGGATTGTGGAGATCTGTATTGATGGGTTGGCTCGCTTCGGGGACTTTCCTAGCATTATTAATGGTGAAGCCAAGGGTCCTATTCATTTTTAGAGCTTAATTTTATTTTTTGAAATTTTGGATTGGATTTGTGATGCAATTATGGTTATGTTCTTATTTTAGAGGGTGCTAAATCAGTAGATAGCATCAAAGACATAGTTGTTACTCAACGGTTTAAGGGGTTTGAGGGAAGGATACCTGTTATCCCTCTGTTAGTTTGGTTGCAGGTGATCTTGGGAGATCTATTTTAAGTTTAGAATTTTTGCAGTTAGAAGATTTTGGAACTGAAAGGGATTATGTCTAATTTCTCTTTTCTAGTTTGCCGATGATATGGTTCTTTCTATTCTTTTGAAGCAAAGTTCAGGTGTCTTGGTTTCCCTGGGCTTGTAATTCTATGTTTCCATTCTTTGTTACAAACCTTGCAGGGCTTTTTTGTTGTGCTCCTTTAAACTAGTTGGTTTCCGAAACTAAGGCCTGTCCTGATTAGTTGGGGGTGTGAAGAGATTCTTTCCCACCTTTCAATGCTCTAGTAAAGTTGATAATAGTTTCTTGGTTTCCATACTAAAAGTTAATAGAATGGTAGTGTTTGGCAATGCCTCACTGGTAGTTTGACATGGTTATGATAATGGTTTTATCATTTTAGGTTGATGCTATAAAAGATAGAAAGTACTTTTGTTGCCACTTTTAACTCCAGTGATGGGTATGCCCTTAGTAGGATAAATTATGGAGCTAGACTTCTTTAGAACAATTAGGAAGTGTTTTGTGGAGTATAAGATTTCCCCCAATTCCTTGGACTATGCTTATTTTATAACCATTATAAGGACAAAAATGTACCCTAGTCTTCATGAGTGTGATTGTGAATGAATTATATTCTTGTCATTATCATATACCCTAGCAATATGGTTTTGCCTTCTGGGACCATTGATTTTACCTCAGTGGCATCTGTTTGAGGGTTACATGAGGTATGAGCCATGCGGTGCTATCGTATTCCAGCTGTTAATCTCCTTGGGGTCTCCGACTCTCAATATTGCTTCAAAACTGTATCTCCCTTCTCTCAATCTTGTTATTGTCCTTGCTGGATTTCGTTCTATCACTATATAGGGAAAGCAATGACTCCTCCATGCAAGGATCCCTCTAGAGGAGGCAGACATATCGCCGCAAACGGCAAATCTGTCTCATATGCCATGTACACTATTAGTTCAGTCTACGCTTGTCACAAGGCTAACTCATGTGATTGCATGTTTCCTTCGATTTTTCCGAGCAGCAAAACTTTTTTTTTTTTTTTTGCCTTGGACCTAAGTGCTCATGTACACTCTGTAGTGGCACTTGTACTTGCTATGATGCACTTAGTTCTCCCCAAGCGTCGTAGACCTTTTCTCCTTTGGTAGTCTATCTCTTTATTTGACATCTTGAGGTCAAGTGTAGGCCATAGGATTCATGAGCCCCGTAGGGTTTGTTGTGACAATTTTGGAGCAATAATTTCTGACCGACTTGCAGGATCTTTTTAGTTCGGTGGCTTATCCCAATCCTTCTCAAGGGATTTGTGTGTGTGCCAATCTTAGAGATAGAAATCCTCCAAATGAAGACTTCCACCAAAGACATACCGTCATCTTTGTAGTATCGAGTCTTGATGGCGGTAAGAGGAAATGGGCTGGAACGTATAGTTGAATACTAATGAGAAAACTTGACATTCCCTCTTCAGTATCCTTTGTTCATCTTCTGAATGTGGATCCATTCCTGGAGTATTTTCTATTTATCTTCACCAAGAAAAACTGAAAAAATTAATAGTGTTTCTGGAGACTCGACTTGTGTTGCATAGTTTTATCCAAGTTTTCTATTCTGGCCTTGTTATTTGTGGAGTGTCTTTGTTATTTGATAGTAAATGCTTCAACTGGAAGCTGGAATCTTTTTTAATATGCTAATGAAGCGTTGTTTTTTCAAAGTCATATGCTCAATGGAAGCAATTACAGAACATGCATGCTACTTAGGTTATTTCTTTGTCCAGTTGGATGGCTGATTTTACCTTCGGAAAAGTGCCCCTTCCGTTGTTTGTAGGCATAATCCATATAGTTCATGTGCTTCATAGTTGATTTTCTGAATGGATGAATTATGTTTTTCTAGCCTGCTTCAACCAAAGGCAAGCCTTCGAAGCTGCAGAAGAGGAAGCATCAGATTGGTTCTTTGTACTTCGATATGAGACAGAAAGAGATGGAACTTGCAGAGCGTCGTGCCAAAGGTTTCCTAACAAAAGCCGAAACACAAGCCAAGTATGGTTGGTGAGTTCGAGGTAGCTTTGCTTCCTCATTTTCTGTAGTTGATGCTGGAAACAAGTTGTTCCTCTCTCCCTCTCTCTCTCTCGTGTAAGATTTTTTATTTTTTTTTCTGGTGTAACAGGTCAAAATTACTGAACAAAAGTTTTCTCGCTTGTAAGAGTTTACTTTTACTTTTGTTCTAGTTACTATTTTATTGGCATTTTATGAATCTAACATCATAGATTTTGCTTCAATTCTATTTGTTACTTTTTTATATTGGCGTCCTATGTATGGAATATCATAGATTTTGGGCTATTTTCTTTAAACATGAAGTTGATACCAGATTCGTTAACCTAAGGCCACAGCATTGATGAGGACAACCAAGAGGACTCTGCAGTCTCCTCAACAAATAATGGAGGAAAACAAATGTAGGTTGTAGGTTATCCTTTGATTTTCCCTTCAAAATACTTTCTTAAAACTTTGTAAACATTTAACTTCATCAAACAAATTTGGAGTCTTGGACATAGAATCGCTATCTGACTGCTACTCTATGAAGTGACAGATTTTTTCGCCGCAAACGCAGGAGATTTAAAGCCTCCCAATTTGTCACCTTTCTTTCTTTCTTTCTTACAAGTAGAGGGGAAATCATCTAAATATACAGGGCCATTTATCTGCAGAAAACTACTACTGCCGATAACATAAAAGGCTCAAAGTGAAAAACAAAAATAAAAATGGGGGGTACATCAGTTGTGCGGAAGGACTACTCTCTTCGATTCTATTTCTTTCAGACTATGAACTATGTCATCAATGTTTCTAGATAGGAGACTGGAGTGCTCCTCCATGTCTTTCAAAACCATATCAAGCTGTTCTTGAATAGCCGCTGATCTCTTTCTCTCCCGCTGTAATTCAGCTGTTAATTCCCGGATTTTTACATCTTTATCATCCTGAGAAGCACCAAGAGCTAAGGTAAACATGGATGATATTAAAAAGAAGAAAGAAGAACAAGAAATAATGCAAATTGAATTTTCTTTTTGGAAACATGCAGGAAAGGAAGCATGTGAGTATGCACTGAAACAAACTCTGCACTACGTTACAGCCAACATCAAGAAAATCATTTTATTCAACTCATTATCAATTGACGTAAAAGGCAAACTCATATAATACGGAAGTTTCCATCAACCCCTTAGGCAGTACGGGAAATAAAACAGATCTTAGAGCAAAATCTAATACTCGTCTGGAACCATACCTACTCTGCATATTCAGAGAAGAAAGCATGCATCAATGCTAGATTTGAACATTAAACATGTATAACGTGCAGGGCTAATGTTAGCAATGAAGCAAGTGAACTTCCAGTGAATTTCAAAAAATCTCCTCGATGATCATTAATTACGTTCCCCCGTGTGCACTCCTTTCAATTTCATGTATCACCCTGGGGTTAATCCCCAGGAGCAAATTAGCCAGTTTTGAAACCACAAAAGATAGTTATCTTGCTACTCAACATACAGAATGTCATGGCAATGTTCAGATCAAAAGTATCTGGTTCAAATTGGCAGCCAAACTAGAATGGCAAAATGTTAGTCCAAGGCCACCAGTTTCCATATGAAACTTCATCTTCACAAACAAGTCCAATATGTAGACAGGACTCCCATTAGTAGGTAGTATGTAACAATGGCTATTTTGTAAGCAAGTGAATAAACTAAAGAGCAAGTGAAACAACAAAATGTAATTAGTACCGATCAAAGAATTAGGCATACACCCAGTAGGAACCATTAATGAATTGACCCAACCTAAAGGACTATAACTGTTCTCAATACCATTTTTGTCCAAAAGTTGCTGGGAACCAAAATCTATGAAGGCTTGATTATTCAGGCGCACAAACCTATAAGTATATCCACAATTGGATGAACAAGGGAGAATGAATACAACCAGTGGTAAGCACTAAGCACATATAAAGTTGATTCTTTCCAGTATACATATCAGCCTATAGCAGTCAAAGTAGCAAATAGCATGCATCACACTTCGGTAGGGCACGCCACGTTTTATATGCTATATCAAAAAACAAAGGCAAAGTTTAGATCTTTCAAGTTCAAAACTATTTTCGTTTTAAGAACTTTGACAGTGACATGTAAAATTAACTATCAGAGGATAACTATTGTAGAACACTAATAATTTTACATACGCAATTTAATTATTCAAACAATAACCCTTACCGGTGTTTGCGATAGGAGCACAGTGCGACGATTGTTGGCCGGTGCAACAACAAGTGGATGATTGTGTTCCTTGACAAATCTAGTAACAACCCACTTTCCTGTCTTCTCTTTCTTCACAACAATCATTGCCTTACAACCCTCCCTGGTGATCGCTCTGGGTTTCCTGTTTTCACTTCTCCGCGGCCTGAGCTTACGAAAACCTTCTTTATTACACACAAGTCGACGCCAAACAACCTTACCATCACGCATTGATCTCCGAAATGCATCAACTCTCATGATGAAGCCAAAGCGTGTTGCATATGCATCGTAGAACACCTTGGCCGCTTCCTCAGATTCAAATTCCATACCCACTAATGGTTCCACGTCTGAATTTCCCTCACAAGCAGCTAAATCATTTCCATTAGTGCACTCGATTATTCCACCGCCGTTGTCAGCACATGGGTTTTCATCCACTGCCACAACACATCCACGTTGAATTGAAATCAAAACTCCCTAAACCAAAACTTCAAGGAACTCCCAAAGAGGTGCATTCACAATAATAACTTTTATAACATTATCTCTCCTCTTCAACTGTAAATCAACAGATAACATCTGGAATTTTATACAGGCTCATTTTGTTTACATAACACATAATTTTTTCTACAAATTCATCATCCGAACTGGTCAAATAGGTTATGGAAAAAGAGATTTCCCTCAGTAAAAAGAGACAGCATATGACCTTTGAGGTGATATGATAGAACCTTGGAATTCAACAAAAGGCCTTACATCACGCTAGGCAAGGTCTGGGAAGAAAATTCTCTTCTTGTGTAATTTTTGCACAGAATGGTATGAAGTATGCCCTGCTATTTTTTTGATCTACAAGCTATCTTGAAGGGTAGCTGATATTAGAAGATAGGTTTAGCTCATCACTTCATTGTAAATACAAATTATTAACCTTTGTTTTTGTTTGTATAGGAATTAGGATTACTGTTTTTGTAAATGGTTTACCACCAAACTTTGCATAAATTCATGAGTGGGCCAGATAACCGAGAATATCACTACATTTCAAGTTCAATTGTATCAGGCCTAGAGCTTAAGACTGAGAACATTAGCGAGCTCGAGGCCTAGTGTTTGAGACAGCAGGTTCAAGTAATAGTGCAGCAACTTCATATAAGTAAGCGCATCTGTTATTCAAATAGCACCCTACAATTGCAGAAACGTAATAACCAATTTAAATTGAAGACTCACAAGATTTTCCAGTACAAGTAACTAAATTGCAATTTCCCTCTTGCTACAATACACAAGAAACTAAACACAACGTAGCTTTCCACAATCATTTCAACAACCTGCTGGATTTTCACATTTCTCCAACTATGCTAAGACTCGCCCAACAGATTATAATCGTGAATAACCACTACTATCTTAGATTCTGCCCTTAATCAACAACACATGTGATTGAAAGGTAAGGAGTTGGACATAAACGAAGAGTGAAAAATGAAGAAATGGACAACTTACTGGGTCAAGAGATCCAAATCCACTGGAAGCTCTCGAGTTCTCAAGCTTCCTCTGCGTTAGAGAGAGAGAGAGAGAGACGTCGGAGTTCGGGAGAGCCGGTGGGGGTGGATTAAAGTGGTTGGACAAATGCCAGTGAGTCATGCTTTATGGAAAATTTCGCTTTACATACCCATAATATTGCAGTAGTTTCACTTTACCTCTGAAACTATCAAGTTAAACAATTTACAACTTAAACTATTGGCGTTTATTCAGTTTGCCCACATCATAATTATTGGTGATTGGTGATAAAGGGGAAGGAGAGTTACTCTCCCAACAATTACATTTTTCAGGTGTAATGATATTTTATACTTGTAAAACACGCTCTTTTTTTTTAGGGAGAAGAGAGAAAAATGTATATTAATCAATCAATCAAACAAATATGGCTATAAAAAAAGAGGAAAAAGAAAAAGAAAAAAAAAACAGAAGTCGAAGTCTATCTTGTTCATCTTAAAGTACATTAGTGCGTAGATGGTCACTAATTAAAATTAGGAAAAAAAATTGCCACCCCTTTGAGATTTTGATTACCTTATAGTACCAGTCCACTACTTAAATTTCACAGTAAAAAATTCGTGTACGAAGCGAATGGATCAATAGAAGGACTAAGTCATGTTCATCCAATTAGAAGTAATTGCACTCAAATGTACAACCAATTATTCTATGGTTTTAGGGCACCACCTAGAGTTGTCCCAACATCGTTATTTATCACACATTGTATTGGGTCTCACATAAATGTGTAGTGGATAAGGGCGTTGGTGTTTACATATAAAATTAACAAATTCAATAATTAATTGACACGTAATCAAGAATGTCAAACGCTGGCAAATATGTGTCAATGAAAATACACTGGATTATTGATATAAAGATAGATTAATACGATGTCGTATTAGTATTCATATTTGAAAATCCGTTATTGGCAGTTACAAGTCAAACTGATATAATAAATTGACTTCAAAGCCTTGATTTCAACTGTTAAATGCATGAACTCCACGTGTAAACGTATGAAACAAGGTAGCTCACAGTTAAGACACGTGGAGTACATCATGCAAGACAGTTATTTCCTTAACGTGTAATTATTTGAGTTATTTGAGCAACCATGCAGATTCAAATTAAAACTTCTAAAAGAAATTTAGAGGAAATCAAATTCAGATGTGGTGAGGGGAAGAAACTGTCAAATTCAAAGTGTAAAGATGGAGTTCGAAGCAAGCCAAGTTCAAATTCTTTGAGCGGGAAGATCAAATCACTAGCAGTGCTTATAAATAGAAGAAGTCAAAGAGTGAAAAACTCCCGGACAAATCTTTAACAAACAGCTATCAAACAAATGATGTTTGGTTTGTTCATTGGTAAAGTAGAATCAAGATTTCGACTCAGTTCGAAGTAGATTAGGAAGTAGATTTCGGTTGTTCTTGCAGCAATCAATTGTTCGAAGTTCTTGTTATCTTGTATTTGAAGTTGAAGGCAATTTCGAAATAAGTTTACCTTTGATTTATTAATCGAAGTATCTTATTTCTTTGTTGTTCTTTGATTTCCTAAATACATTGGTTTGCATTTCTTCACTTTGAAGGAAAAATCATCTTAATTGAGGTAATTGAACTAAGAAAATATAATCACCTGATTAGATTTGGTTTTTCAAAGTTAATATGAGGGAGGAAATTCAAAACTCTCTCTAGCATGCTCACACACAATTATTTTCCATTGCAAAGAAGTAAAAAGAACCAAATAGTTGGGACACCACATGACGATGCCCTAAGACCATGAAATAATTGCAGATAAGGGCGTTAGACCCCGTTTGATACGAGGTTTCATTTCAAAGGGATTGGTAATGAGATGGGATTGGGATTGGGATTGGTAATGAGGTGAGATTATTAATGTGGAGATGAATTCTTCCCTTATGTTTGTTTCGCACGGGATTAGATCATGGGATTACTAATAACATGTTTGTTTTGCATAGAATAGGATTGAGTTAAAATAATTTGTTCCACTTCTACCCTTACATGGAAACACCATTTTTCATCGCCAGGTTGTAGGGAGGCAAACCATGAATTTCCCTTTGACCAAATTTAAAAACCATTTGACCACATAACATATTTATTTGGAAGCTTTTTTTTTTTTTTTTTTCCAGATTTCAATGGCAAATTTTTCTCCTTTTGTTTTTCCCCAGATTTCAAATGAAGAATAATATTTTTTTTGTCCAGATTTCCAATAGATAAAATGAATCAACGAGTAACTTGAATACAACAGATTGAACGACGATAGTAACGAGTTGTGATTTATGTGAACATCATATCATCCAAGGAAAAAAAACGAAAGCCGGGAACAGCTTAATCCTTGATTCTTACCCAGATACTTGATGTAGAAACAATTTTAGAATCACAAGCAAAAAAAAAAAAAAAAGCGAAAATAAATGAACGAAAAGCAACAACATAATTTAAAAAAAAAATGAAAACAAATGAACAAAAAGCAAGAGCAGCACGAGAGGTGCGTATTGGGAAAATAAACGAAAAGGAAGAGGACAATGTTGTCTTTCTAAACTCAATCCCATGAGATAGGTTTTATAATACCCAACCCTCCTTGGGTTGGCCAATCCCATGAAAATGGGAGTTTCGTAGTCCCATGAGACTGCTAGTCCAGTTCTCAAATTGCACACCAAATATGAAAATTAATGGACCCGATAATCCAATCCTATGCTCCATCTCTCTTATCAAACAGGGCCGACCCATCCGCAAAATGCAGGGGATTCAATTGGTATATGTATGGAAGACCATGCCGCCGATAATAACGTTCAGAACTTTCTTGGGGGTAAAACTGTTAGTATTTTAAAACTGAAGGTTAAGCATTGTGAAACGAAGAATATAGTGTATATTTGCCAGCCCTAAAATACAAATCGATCAAAACGTAATACACCAAAACTTTAATCCAAATCGAAGAAGGCTCAGCAGCTCCGGCGAAGATCCGGCGATGATGATATCAGGTACCTCTCTCTCTCTCTCTATCTCTCGCCGTTCGTCTTCATCTTTCTCTCTGGGGTCTTCCATCTCGCCTTCAGTTTCTTGTTTTTCAGTGGTAATTGAGATGCTTGACCGAAATATTTCTGGTATACAAAATAAAGGTATTTAACATTTGGGGCCCTTCCTTTCAGTATATAATGGGGGGGAACTGAAGAGGTGGCTTTCTAGGACTCTGCCCAGGGCCGGCCCTGCTTAACATCAATGAGCTAACATTTGAATTACTTAGAGCTATTCAATATGGCCTGAATATCCTTATTACGGGTATTTTCATATACAAACACTATAGCATTTCATAACGTAGGGGAATTGCACAAATTTCGAATTAGATGAAGACTGATTTCGTTGACTATGGACTAGGTTTCTTGATTACGACCGAAAAGCTCAACAGGCAACAACCTCGTGATCCGTATTTAAATTTTGGAGGATAAATCTTTCTGATTTTTTTGAAAGGAAAAAATTTTGAGCATGAACTTTTTGGTAATTTGAGAATGATGGATTTTCTTGGTCAAATTATGTGAAATTTTCTTCCTTCAAATGGGTATCAGTTTACAAGAGCAGATAAGTTGTTTAACATTTTAACGGTATTGCACTTGATATGTGTCAGTGGAGATGGACAAGGGAGAAGGGGCAGAAGAAAACTCTAATGAAGGGAAAGTGGGTACTTGTGAAAGAACTGAAGTTCAAGAGCCATATGTGGGTTTGGAATTCAACACAGAAGATGAAGCTCGGAAATTCTATTTTGATTATGCTAGAAGGATAGGGTTTGTTGTGCGTATGATGCAACGCCGGATTTCAGAGACTGACAAGAAAGTAATTGCACGTCGACTTGGATGTAATAAGCAGGGATATTCTCCTAATTATGGCACTATTGGACCTGATAACAAGCCACGGCCTAGTGCACGAGAGGGTTGCCGGGCAACGATTCTGGTAAAGCTGGAGAAGTCGGGAAAGTGGGTTGTATCAAGATTTGAAAAGGAACATAACCATCCTTTGGTTGTGACTGAACAAGGACCAAGTACCACAGTAGATTTTTCCCCTCGTGTTAATGTAAGTCAACCTTATCCTTGTGAATTGTCTATTTTACTTTCTAGTTTATGGTTGAAGTTCAAAATCATATGCTACTTACTCAGGTTGTTGCATAGATAATTTCCTCTCATTTATCTTGTCATTGGGCAATGGGCAGCTTAACCTCACCCCTCGCCCCAAGAAAAAATAATTAAAAGTTGATAGACAGGAAAAGAAGAACAGAGAAATAATTTAATATCAAATTTTGTATCGTGGTAGATATTAAGTTACCTGAACATTAGTCCGCATTGAACTTTTACGCCAAGCACCCTTATCCTAATGCTAGAATTTATCAGTTTTGCATGGAGGCCTGAGAAAGTTACCCAACTAGTACTTGGCTTGCAGGGACAGAAGGAAGTATATGGGTCATGGGTGGGGAGGCCCGGGCCTCCCCTAACCTTTCTAGAATAAACCTATATATAGTATAAAATGTACATTAAATATGCATAATGTGTTCTATCGGCCCCTCCAAACTTTCAAAAATAAGATAAAAAAGTTGCTATGTAGTGGAAGACAACTACTGCCTTCTATGTGTATATGCTTGATTTTCCAAGTATGAATAGAAAGTGGCTATGTATATTTTCTTGTAGAATATGATTCCTTAGATTTCATGCTTGAATTTCAAACCATGCATAAGGAATACCTAAAAATTCAACAACTATGTGATAATGTGAATATGTAAAATTGCAGGTTATAAGTTTCGGCCTCCCCTTTTCTTAAATCCTAGCCCCATCCCTGTTGGCTTGGGTTATTGGAAATAGTGTCTAGAGGGGTCAGTAGTTTTAATCTGCACGAGTTACCAAAAAAATGTTACGATCGCGCGAGGTTCCATGAGTAAATGGGATACCGAGAAATTCAGATGAGGCTTTTATGACGCACATGATAGATTGCAATCCTGTGTCATATACGTCAGAATTATTTACCTAACTGGCTGAATAATTTTTGCTATTTGTGTCGAGGGATATGTGCATATTTTTTGCTGCTTTTATTAGAACCAGTGACATTACTTGCACTATTTTAGCTTCTGAAAGACCGAACCATACTCGTATTTATAGGCCACCATCAACTAATACTTGGTGCTATAACCTGTACATTGATACCCCGTTATGAATTCCGCATGATGCATATGTCAGAAAAACCACTGAAATATTTTATGCTTCTCGGTGATCTTAAAATGCTTTCCAAATTCCCTGTTTGTTGAAGATCTTTCCAACTGAGACTTATACTAAATACTTGTAAGCTAATGATGAGGTGGCTTTCAATCTTCACTTCGAAAATTGAAAGTTTTAAGGTTCTTGTTGTAGAATTCTACAACAGGTGTTGCTTAACGCACTTCCTTCAAAAAGTTATGGAGGGTGTAAATTTTATTACTTGCACAGTTGCACCACACAACATTCACCTTTTACAATTCTCTAGTTAAGTTGTTTGTAAGTTTTAAAAACAGATCAGTTATATGTTTGCGTTATTGGTTTTGGTTTATCTAAGAAATAAAATATATAGTTTTGACAGATGAAATGACCCTTGCCATGTTGGTTAACTGGCGAGTTTTCACTGCTAAATTGTAAATTGTTAATGTTCTTGTCATCTATGTTTTCAGGCGGACAAGGATAAGAAAATTGAATTTCTGATACGGGAGTTGCGGCGTCAAGACCAACTATGTGCATCGTATCGGGAAAAACTACTCAAGTTTCTGAATAGCATTGAGGAGCAAACTGATCAGTTGTCTTCCAAAATTCAAGATGTTGTCGACAATGTGAGGAAAGTCGAAGCTGAAGAGCAGCAGCAACTCCCCCAACATAGATAGCCTTGGAATTACAGTTTTTTTTTTTTTTTTTTGTCGTTCTCGTAGTCTTCTGTGTTTGTGGGATTGTATATTGTCACAGCATGAATTCTCAGGTTCTGTACAGACTACGGAACATTCTTATTTGAATCACTTCCTTGGGACAGTTGAAATCGTTTGATCGTACTACGTTGGTAGAATTGTTTTATTGAGATGGCACTGAAGTCACAACTCTCTCTCTCCCTCTCTCTCTCTCTCTCTGAGCCAAACCATAACCAACATCAGTAGCGTTTGCATAATCAGAACCAGTAACAGGAGCAATGCAGATACCACTGGCCTTCAAATATTGAAACATCATCACATAAAAGGCCTCCAAGGATACATCAATGGAGAAATAGAAACCAGCCATAGAAATGTGACATAACCACCCCAAATTGGACACGGACACCACCCAAGGAGGACAGAGACACCCAAGGGGATAAAGACACAGACCACCAAATACAAGAGAAGACAGAGACAAAAGGCCCCCAAAACATGACAGACCCCCAAGTAGGACACAACAACCGCCCAAAGAGGGGACAGACACCAAAGAGGATACAAACACAGATCCTCACAGACAAGAGAAGACACAAACAACAGACCCCAAAAACACATGACAGGAAGGAAAAAATAACACAAGAGTCCTCTCCAAAAGTTATGAGAGACTCCACCCAACCAAATACATACACAGAACCCATGAGGAACCATACAGCCCACACCTATACCTACCTGTGGGGGGGCACTTCACCGGAATGACCCCTTCTGACTGCTGGAACCTGAACGGTGGGGGAGAGGATGAACTGACCCTCATGGGGGTCCTAGGGCTCCGCCGTAGGAGGAGGCTGGAACTGCTGGAACTCGCCTGAGGAGGGGCCTACACAGGGAAACAACCACGTTAGTGCCTAGCCCGGACGGTGGTGGTCCGGGAAGGCACTCCGATGGCAAAGTCAGCGACTGGGGGAGGAGTGTAGAGGAGAGTTCGAGAGAGAGAGAGAGTGCAGCTAAGAGTGTAAAGTATAGGGGGAGAAGCCAACCCTTTGTCAAGAGGGTGAGAGCTGTATTTATAGGCTTAGAGGAGCGTGTCCCACACGCTCCTCGGGAGCCTCACGTGCTCCGTCCTTCCAGTGCATTTAATGCATGGATTGACGTCTGTCTCCCGCTTCGGCGCCTCGGCCGTCACCCACCCGGAGTCGTCACCTGTCACCAATTTCCCTGTCAATCAAGTCCCATCTGCAGGCGTAGCCTGTGGGGTTGGTGGCTTGTCATAGCTGCAGCACGTGCGCAGTGGTTGAGGCCATTAATGAGCCATTCAGACTGTCAGGGGTGCCTCGATCGAGCCCCTTTGACTTCTGACGCTTCGCCCCTTCCGGGACTAAGGTCAACCGACTCGGTCCGGGAGGTGCTCGGTAGCAGCGCCCCGAGGCCGGCCGTGGCACCCGGGGAGGCCCCCGCCGAGACTTCTAGGGGTGTACGGACCCGTGTGATCCTGTCCCGGATAACCTCCCGAGGGGATGCACAGCCGAGGGGAGAGGGTCCGGCCAAAGTCCTAAAGACCGCGCCCCCTCCTCGCCGGAAATACGCCTTCGGCCATAGTCATCCCCCTCGGGGGCCATCTAGCCGGACCGATGCGCCTTGGCAGTCCTTAGTTGCTTTCATGAGGATGCCCCCACTTGGCCCCCGTCCCCCTTGGCCGGGGCGCGACCCAGACAAATGAACCCAAGGATCCTCGGCCGCTACACTACCCAAAACCCATATTATGAAACCCATATTGAGCACACACACACGCCCATCACCAGCATTAACCATTAATGGTTTGTCTCAATTTTCAGTCTTCTAATTCCATCCAAGTTCCTTTTGAAGTCTTCAGCACTGTAAATCTTGATATTATACTTCCCTTTAATTCCATCGAGGTTCCTTTAGTTCTCTTTTTCTTTTCTTTTCAAGTCTTCAGTTTCTTGCTAGATGTATTGCCTTCCATATCCTTGCATTTGTGCTTGGATATGGATTTCCTCGATGCACCCTTCGTCGAATTTTTAGTAAAATTTTGTTGCCAGTTAAAAAAAAATTATCTAGTTAGATATGATGCATAGGAACGAGCCAACATAAGTAATAAATTTGTGTTTTTGACAATCGTTAGGTTGTACATTAGCCTACATTTACGGGGATGGGTAATGGGATCACCCTCAAGCCTCAACAGCTTTAATGGTGTATTGGTGTATGAGTCTACAATCTCTACAGGAAAAAAAAAACTTGGAAGCTTACATAAAGCACAGTTTGAACTTGAGACCTTCTTTAAGGGAAGTTTGAGTTCTAACCATCTGGCCTATTCCCAAGGTTCAAACAAATGAAATTGAGACCTTCGCAAGGGAACTCGAGACCTTCTTAAGTGAATGTGATTCATGATGACATATTTAACCAGGAATCACATTCCCAAACTGAGTGAGAATTAACCCCATGAGAATCTTAGGCTCATTCATTAAGAAAAGAAAATATTGACTTTAATAAATTTTTAATATAATTGTTTCCCGAATAAGATTACTGAATTAATCCAAACACCAAAATGATTACTCCGTATCCAATTCCTCGGAATTCGATTATCAATATTCCTTTTCATGTCCAAGAAAATTCCTAAGAATTTGATTTCCGATAATCATATTTCTATTCCTACCCAAGATTCCGGTCATCCAAACACAACTTTAATGCTCGAGTTTTGATGACCCTCCTCTAGTATAGAGATGAAAATGAGATGGGAAAAACTAAAGGGACCACAATTGCAATTCCCCGAGACTATAAAAGGCTCCCTCTGTTCGGAGCACACAAACATAACGATTTTCCTGAGACTAAAAACTTTCACTGCTGCCGTACTGAATATCGAGCGGGAAACTCGTTTGATCGACTGCCGCCGGCCACTTTCTGATTCAATTCCGTTTGATTACCAGAGGCATTGTTTTTTATTGCACTTTCTCTTGTTGTATACATACATATACGTGAGTACATCCCACTTCGCGAAAGTATTTTTCTTTGAGCACTTAGCTTTGATAGCACACCAGGTGTTTGATGACAATCCCGTGCGACAGCGACTGAAGTTTGAATTCCTTTAGACCTCGGAGGCGGGAGATGGGTATCATACTTTTGACTCGATGTACTTGTCCATTTTCGGAGACGCTGGTTTTTCGTAGAGTTGAACGATCCAATAGGAATGTTCTAGGAAAAAGTTCTCCAAAAAATTGTAGAGTAGTTTTGAGGGCACAAACGAGGGGAAGAACTAACCCTAGTAAAAAACCAAAAAACCTTCGGTACCCGCGACGCTCCAAGCTTCCTCGAGAATCGTTGACTGATAGATTTTGGAAGAAGAAGCCTTTCACTGACCAAAATGAGACTCATGGTTCAGTTTATGAGGATCCTATGGTTGATAATTTTGATGGCACTGAGACTGAGGCTGAAGAAGGACAAGAAGGTGGAGACAGCATTGATTGGGACCCCGATGAGATAGAAGCAATCTCATCTCTTTTTAGAGGGAGGATTCCTCAAAAACCAGGAAAACCATTAAATAGGGAAAGGCCTCTGCCACTCCCACTTCCCAAAAAAATCCGGCCTTTAGGGTTCCCCACATCCAAGAAACACGTGAGAATGGCTTCTTCTGCAGCTGTTTCTTCACGACAAACTTTCTCTAAGCAAGTGTACAAGAACCCGAGTTTCTTGGTTGACCTTGCCAAAGAGATTAGAAGACTTCCTTCCGATGAAGATGTGTCCACGGTTCTTGAAAAGTGGTCTAGATTCCTTCGAAAAGGGTCTCTTTCATTAACCGTTCGGGAGTTGGATCACATGGGCCTTCCCAAGCGAGCTCTGGAAACTTTTTTGTGGGCTAAAAAACAACCCCACCTCTTTCCTGATGACCGGATTTTGGCTTCGACTGTTGAGGTCTTGGCAAGGAACCATTACTTGAAATTGCCGTCTGCTTTAGAGGAATTCACTACCTTTGGAAGCCGGAGCGTGATTGAGGCAATGGTGAGGGGGTTCATTAAAGGGGGAAGATTGACAGAAGCCCGGAAGCTTATCTTATCCGCAAAAGCTGGTAAAAGGACATTAGACTCTAGCATTTACGCTAAGCTAATACTGGAATTAGGAAAGAACCCAGATAAGCACTTACGGGTATTGCCCCTATTAGAAGAGCTTGGAGAAAGAGATGATCTGAACTTAAATCAGCAGGGCTGCACGGCTATCATGAAAGTTTGCACAAGGCTTGGGAAATTTGAAATTGTAGAGAGCCTTTACAATTGGTTCAAACAATCGGGGCAGGATCCAAGTGTAGTTATGTACACTACTCTGATTCATAGCCGTTTCTGTCAAAAGAAATATAGGGAGGCATTGCCTGTGGTTTGGGAAATGGAAGGTGCAAATTGCCTCTTTGACTATCCAGCTTATCGTGTGGTAATAAAGCTTTTTGTAGCTTTGAATGATCTCCCCAGGACTGTAAGATATTTTTCAAAACTTAAGGAGGCAGGTTTCTCTCCTACTTATGACATCTACCGGAACTTGTTCACCATATACATGGTTTCTGGGCGGTTAGCAAAATGTAGAGAGTTATGCAAGGAGGTAGAGATGGCAGGTTTTGTGTTGGATAAGCAAATAAAGTCCCAGTTGTTGCAACTTGAATCATTAACCAGGTCAGCTGTTCCTGGTGTGTAAATTATAGTGTCGTTTAAATTATCTGTATCTATGCAGTTCCAGGGTATTTTTATCCTTTGATGTTGGTGTTGGTTAGGAGGCAGCAGCTTTGTTACTATGCACTGCTTTGATTATTCAGCTACGTAAATATACCTAAAATGTGTTAAGTTCAAACAGTGCTATGCTTGATTCTCATTGCCCTAAGTGAGAGGGGTGTAATTTTTTTGATGTATCTTGACATTTTCTTGGTTACTCCAAAGTATGAGAAAAAGAGAGGATGCTTTTCTCTAATTATTTCCATTGGTGAACTTGGGTGTTTTTATTTAATTTTTGTGATTGCCGTGGATATGTTATGCATTAGCTTATAAAATATGCAAGAGCTTTAACTTCATTAATCTGATGCTAAGATGCAAATTTTCGCATGGGATTTGTAACGAAAAATTCTTGATTAAGAAATACTACAGGCACTAACTAGTATACAAATTACTACACTAAATGTGCATGTGACACTATTTTAGTGGATGAATCTATTCATGTCAACACACTTGTATCTGAAGGGAATTGGTCTAGCCACCTGGTGAGTTAAATGACCATTATGCCTTTGGGCTTCTCACTACGCGTGTTTGGTTTTCTTGCTCTGGCGCGGGTTTACGACGTCAAGGAAGTACCTCTGTGATGTGATCATCTACTGTTCAATGGGCTAGCAAGTACGTATATGATGTGATCAATTACTGTGGATGCACCTCCAGGATCTGTGGCTTTCGATTTTTTCCTGTTTGATCAGCGCTAAAATATTTTTAGAGCTTGAGGTTGTTTAGAGTTCCCGTTTTTTGTGCTTCTGCGAGCAGAATTAGCAATTAGGGTAACTCTACCAAACTGGTTTCTCTCTCTCAAAAACACAACCTTTCAGAGTTAAGAAATACTAGTAATCAGTGGTCCCAAATAGTAATCAGTTGTCCCAAACACAACCTTTCGTTTTCTGAAATACTAATCAGTGGTCTCAAATAGTAAAACATGAACACTTGAAATTTCAGTTGCAAAATTATGAGCCCAATGTTTCAAGCGTGTGGAGTTTTAAAGTCTGACTACTATTTTAGAGTTATGTAAAAGTGTTGAATAAAACAAGAAAGTCCTATAATTTATCCTCTTCTTGATAAATTAATTCGTCTTGTAGCGACTTTGCCCGTTTCAACGGCTACGACGGAGTGTGCATTTTCAGTTATGAAACTGTGAAGACGGATTGCGCAATAGAATGAGGATGATTTTTTGGCAAGTTTTTTTATCACATACATTGAGAGGGATATTGCCTGAAATTTCGATGCTGAGTCTATTGTCGACGCTTTCAACGACATGGAAGAGTGTCGAACACAATTTAAGATGCCTCAATTTAATAGATAAATTAAACCGAAATTACTCTTTTTTAATACTTTATGTGCATATGACAAATATTATTGATTAAAGTTTTTATGTTATTATAGTTTTTCGTAGAGTGGATGAATATTCAAAATGCAATTTGTTTTTGGGAAATGATATTGACCAATTTTACAATCCACACTCCATTTTTTGTCTTTATCCACATGAATTTACAATATTGTCCTTCTTCAATACACTTTTTTCACACATGCAAGGGTAATATTATAAATTCACGTAGATAAAGACAAAAAAGGGAGTGTGGATTGTAAAATGTGGAGTGTAAAAATCATTTCCCTTTATGTTTTTATTTTTTAAGTATATATTTTTGCTACCACAAAGGTAAAATCTGACTCGAATTTATAGAAAAGTTTGGGACGCAGAATTGTATTTATGTCATTGCTCCTCTTAAATAGCTTGTAATTATAATAATACACTACAAAATACGGACATATTAGTATTTTTCTGGCTAGACACCTGTTCAGACACGTCTTTTTCACAGGGACCCCATTAGAACACATCCGGGGCATTGGGGTTATTGGTATAATTATAAGAAGTTTTGGGGTGTAGAATTGTGGTACTCCTTCAAATTTGCAGGTAAATTTAGCGAAACTGAGAATATGTATATGTATCGGCCCAGACCACAATTCGCTCAAATCAGAACCCCACCACAAAAGTCTTAAATCCCGAATCGCACTAGGCTCAGTACCTCCGGCAACGGTCGGCGTCTCCGGCGACGTTAACTGGTACTTCTCTGTGTGTGTCTGTGTTTCTGTCTCTTTCTGGTCGGCTGTCTCTTTCTGTTTTGTTTTTGTGTGTAATTTAGGTGCTTAAACATGTTACATTTTGGGGGTAACTGGAGCAAATGAAAGTACTAAACATTCAGGACCCTTCTTCTTTTTAGCATTTCGTTCGGGGAGGCTGAATCCGTGGCTGGTCCTGATGCCCTGACGTTTATAGTGTTTATATTTGTTCATTTATGTGTCTGTAAAGAGTATGTTTTCCTTCGAATTGTAGTTGAGTGTCAGAGGTTTAGGGTTTAACAATTGTGAATGCTAGTCACGGAAGAATGTGAAAAGTTGTGGTCATTCTAGGAAAGCAACACCTGTGGAATTGATGAGAACTGTTTGCATTGTGAGTTTAATCTCATTGATTCTCCAGTGGAGATGCTTTTGGGCAAGATACTGCATTTTCCACTTTCAGGAATGTTTGATCCATTTCGTTTTTAGGAGCAATTTTTCAATGCCGAGCGGGTACCACGTGGTACCCATGCGCGCAATGTGGGCCCTCCATTTCGGTTTTGGACTGTCCAAATTATAGAGGGAGAAACGGGAGATAGAGGAGGAGAGAGAGGGTTTTGATTTGGGCCACAGATGCAACGTTTTGGTACCATGTAGGCTCGGCCACG
The DNA here is from genome assembly GCA_020921065.1 of Vaccinium darrowii. Classification (NCBI taxonomy): domain Eukaryota; kingdom Viridiplantae; phylum Streptophyta; class Magnoliopsida; order Ericales; family Ericaceae; genus Vaccinium; species Vaccinium darrowii. The sequence continues at coordinate 39,427,710 of CM037156.1, forward strand.
TGGTACCCATTCGATACCCAATTTTTTTTTTCGTTTTTAGGGGATGGAAACAGCGACAATCATATGTGCCAAAAAAAGAATAATGGTCTTAATATAGAAGGATGTAGAGGAGCTACGAGAGAATCATTTTGCCTTTGTGTGGTCTGATAGCATTCTTTCTGAGAAAGAGTACTTACCTGTCTTAATATAGAAGGATGTAGAGGAGCTACGAGAGAATCATTTTGCCTTTGTGTGGTCTGATAGCATTCTTTCTGAGAAAGAGTACTTACCTTTTTTTTGGATAATTTGAAAGAGTACTTACCACCAAGGGGGGGGTAGCCTAGTGGTTCATGGCTTACTCCCAAGTGCTTTGGGTGGTCAAGAGATCCAAGGTTCGAGTCTTGTGATCGACGCCCTCAAACTATGTCGTCCTGTGAAGCCCAGCTGTGTTCCACTAGCTCTTGGTGGGGCGGTAGATACTAGGGCTCTTTGGTCCTTCCCGGGGCCCACCATGTGTCTGGAGTCCCTATGTTTACACCAGGGAAGGGCTACTACGCCTGATTGCCCCCTCCTCCATGCTTGAAGAAAAAAGTGCTTAAATTGGCTATAGTACTTATATATCCATGCTCATGCACCCACAAACACACAGTAGTCCACGTTTCTGCACTTCCATGCCATGGAATTGTACCCCACTTTTGTCCCCTCCTTTAAAGCCTTAACTTGATTGTGTACTGAGCCAATATGATTTGTATCAAGTGGATTTGTTTGCCTGAATATGGAAGATGCATGAACTTCTTTTGGGTCTAAAGTTAACAAAATATGATATCGTGACAGTTGTGCTTACCGTTGTATCTATGAGAGTGGTTGTTACATGTATTGGGGTAATTGACAGACTCCCACACTGATGGGGGGAGATAGTCTTTGCTGGTTCTGAACATGATTGGACATAATGTTTCAGGAATTGAATGTTGGAGCCAACAACATGGACAGTTCGGATGGAACGGAGTTGGTTGCACGTGAAGAAAATGTGAATGAAGACCCATACGTTGGTATGGAATTTGACTCTGAAGATGCTGCCAAGAAATTTTATGAAGAATATGCGAGACGCGTAGGATTCGTCATGCGGATTGATCAATGCCGTCGTTCGGAGGTTGATAAGAGGATCCTTTCCCGGAGGCTTTCATGTAATAAGCAGGGTTACTATATTAAGTCAAGAGACCGTTTTGGGCCTGTTAGGAAACCAAGGTCAAGCACAAGAGAAGGCTGCAACGCGATGATGTTGGTCAAGGTGAATAAATCTGGAAAATGGGTTGTAACAAGATTTGAAAAGGAACATACTCACCCGTTATTCACTGCGGGCCATTCTCATGCCACGGTGAGTTCTACTAGTATATACTGCCCCTGGCCTATGTTGTTTACAATTTTATATTTTTCTGTTTCATTGTTGGTACTGTAGTTTGATAAGATTATCACATTGCTCATACAGTCAACTGATATTCGTCATTCTCAATTTTTACCTTGATGAAAATTTAAAATCCCCTCGATTGTTATGGAGTTTCTTTGACCTTGGTTTGCCCTTGTCTTTCAGGAATCTTGGAATTTCCCTCATTGTGTTTCCTATTGGTTTTCATTTTGGGACTCCATTTTACTTAGTAATATGTGTTTGCCTTCGTAAATCATGATCGAGGTTTTTTGTGTCTCTTTTCCATTTGATCGTGAGATAATAATATATTGAGATTTTGACATTTTTTCGTTTCAATCGGAGTACTGTGTATCAATGTACTGGGTGATTTTCTTTTCTAGGATGCAAAAGATAGGAGAATCCAAGAACTCCATAGGGAGTTGGAGCGCCAGGATCAGTTATGCACCAGGTACAGAGAACATATAGTTATGTTTTTGAGGAATGTCGAGGAACAAACTGAACAGCTGTCAGTAAAAATCCAAGAAGTTGTCGACAACGTGAGAGATGTAGAAGCCGAAGTGCAAAATGCGCCTTGTCACCAGTAGCCCTGGCTGTAGGAGTGAGTATTCTCTCTCAATACTTTGTACCTAACGGCAATTCCTGGTCTGTAATAGTCACTTGTCAGATTGTCGGTGCGATGTTTAATTGGAAAGCTCAATATTATTTTCACATTTGGTGTTGCGTATGACTCAAAAGTTTTGAAATTTTCTTTCTTTGTACGTTAGTGCAGCCAAAGAAGCTGAGGAACAAAGTTGGTGCTTGCATTTCTGTACCAGTGCAAGCTTGGAAAGTATAAAGTTGATGGAGCAGATGTTTTCGGTTAAAGTTGTTTCCTTCATCAGTTAATAGCTAGCTAGACTTGTTAGGCGCATAATTAGAGAGAACCTTGATTGTGAGTGCAATTTAACCAGGCACAAAATCGCAGTTTAACATCTTGGTGTGTAAATGTAATTATACTAGAGCCTAGTTGTGTTGCTTGTATAATGTTGCATCTGAACAGGCACTGTCATCTTCTTAACTTGGTTGAATTTTGCCAATCAGGGGAAAAAAAATCGTTGAATTTCCTGGACAAGAATTTGGTCTTTTGTCTGAATTGTCTGGTTAGTTGACAGAAATTAAACATCAGATAATTCTGAAGCTGGCCTGCTTTTAGTAGTCCTTGCACTTTCAACATGGCAAATGAACACAGGAGGAAATTCCTGCGTTTTTCTATTGTGCAAATTCTTCCTCAAAACCAAGATTCAAACACAGCCTATGGGTGGGTATAGGTAATGCATATTGATGATATATTTAAACGCTACGCTTCCAAATATTAACACCATCATCAGCACAATAAAAGCAGAAAAACTTCCGATTATCAAAAAACGAACTCTATTGTGCTCAGAAAAATGTTACTATTATAAAGTTTAGAGCAAAATGGAGTAGAAGAACATCTACCATCATTTACCACCACAAATACAAGCTTATCTTTTATTTCTTTGTTTCCTTAAAAGTGAAGCAGCTTGCAGAAACATCTGATCAACTTCGTCAAAATCCTTTAACTCTTCATCTTTACCCATTGGTTTGGCCTTTCTCGACTCTGCAGCCACTTGACGCAGATGCTCCTCGAAATCCTGTGTTCCTCCATCACTTTTCCCTGGGAACTTGTCAAACTCATCCAAGTAAAGAGGACGTTCCTCCTTCTCCCCATTCTCTGTGTCAGAATCTGTTTCAAAAATATCTGACAAATTTTCAGAATCTGACTCCATAGCCGTCTCTGTCGAGGATTCATACTCTGGAGGGCATTCTGCATTTTCAGCCAGTAGAGCTCTCAGCTTATCAGATTTCTCGAACTGCGAATCTGAAATGCTTCCAGCGTCACCACTGTCTATGCCAGTATTGAGGGTTTCTTTTGCCACCTTAAATTTATTTTCAGCTTTTGCTTGAAGGAGCTCAAGGTCCTGTTCAAGTCTTGGAATATATTTCCTAACAGCTCTTAGGGCATCTCGATATTTCGATTTGTCCAATGCCTGTATAGGATGGGAAACAGATTGCAGGAAAAAAAGGAACAGAGTTGCATTGATTAAGATCTGCAGTGGCATACCTTCTTAAAAACCTTCATCAACATGCCATGCTACATGAGGGCTACAAATCGAGGTAAAATGTGCCCAAGGGTTTGGGTACACAGCATAAAATCAAAATTTTTATAACAAGGAATTAACAGTTACCCCACAAACAGCAACAAAAACTAATTTCATGTGATTAAATGCGACATTATCAAACTCAAACCATTTAAGAAATGAGTGGCAGAAAGATACTTTAGGTTTTTCTTGTATGCCGGACCAAAATGCATTTACCATCCATGGAATCAAAATAGTCCATGCATAAATTTGTAAAAGCAAAACTGTATTTATATGTATAGAAAAGAAAAGAGGGAAAATGAATAATAACCTTCTTTCTGGGAAGAGTGATCCTTGGAGACATTATCTCTGTTGGTGGCTGAGAGTAGTTCTTCCCTCTATACATAATAATAGTGTTCCCTTCCTGAATGTCAAGCACAATCCCTCCACTCAATCGTGCCAGCTCTACAGCAATCTCCTTGACCTCCTCTGGGGTAAATGTCTTCACCACCACCTTCAGAGTTTGGTGCTTCTTCCAGTGCAAGTGCATGTTCAAGATTACACCCTGGTATATTCCTCGTCTCCCGACTGGCACATAGTTCTTGCTCTTGATGCCCATCTTCAAGAAGTAGAAGTGCTCTTCAGGAGTCAATATCTCTGGATCATGGGTTGTTTCTGATGTTTCCTTAGGTTCAATCTTCTTGAGAGCCTCAACAAGCCTTTCCTCTTTCCTTCGAGCCTGGAATTAAGATATTGGAAGGACCTATCATTAGGATCTACAGTATATTTATAACATAGGGAAATTCCATACAAAAAGGAAAAGGAAAAGAACCACGTGGGATTGCCGAAAACAGTTTGAGGTGGACTAAATAGATCCAAGTTTGCGGACCAGAACACAGAATATTGGGCCATATCAAATGGAGGTCTACGTATTCTATTCCATTTTAGGGAGATTATTTGCAACCACAGCCCTTGATTTGTTACATTTCGATGATTTCACCAAGTCAAAATTTGGAAGGATACCCCACAAGATGCAGTATACCATATTTATTTTAAGATAGTGCGCCCATATAATTATCCTTACAGTCATGCTGTTGATATTGTTCAATAAAACCATAAAAGCTGCAATAGCTCAACATGAGTATCCACAATGTGTACAGTTGCGAAGTGAAACAACCAAGCTAAAGGTGTCACAATAAATCACTTGATAATTCACAAGGCATGATATATAAAAATGGCAAACAAAATATAATCGTCAAACAAAGCGAATTGACTGATATCAACAATGGAAGACTTCTCCTCTGTGAAACAGAGATGTGACAACTTCATCTGGGCAACTAAACTGAGAAAGTGGGAAAGGATTGCTAAACTATGCCAAAACAATAAATGTACTGAAACAATTGGAACTAGATTAATTTCAAGAACAAATACAGGACAGTGACAGAGTCAACTTGGATTTTTACTAAACAGAAGCAACAGAAAACATACTATGTGATAGTACAATGCAAAATGATAAGCACCTACCGAATAAACTGCCAAAAGGAAAGCACTGTTGATTTCTCATGCAGGAAAATAAAAAGAACAAGGTGAATACAAGATTCCTACAGTTATGAACCAACATTACATATTGGTGTGAAACTACTTTGCTGCTAGTAGTTGGAGCAAGCATATAACCATAAAGGGACTAAATTACCTTCTTCATCTTGTACAAAATCTTTTCCTCAGCAGTCATTCTCTCGTAATCTTTCTTTTTCTTCCATCTGAAAAACTTTAACCACCTGACAACTGCTCTTTTCCCCTTGAGTTTCTTCCTTTTCTTTTTAACATCTCCATCACTAATTGTGGTGCTTCCAGAGTGCGGTGGATGCTCCACAACTTTGTCAACTGTGTTCAGAAACTGGCCTGAATGAATCCATACGGCACCCCTAAGCAGAGACCTCCATGAATCAACAAGCAGCAACGGTTCACGACTGAAAACCTTGCATACCACATCACATAATCTATTGCACAATGAGGTTTTTTAAACATAGATCGACTATCTGAAACAATTTTCAAACATTATTTCGAAGTAAATTCAGACACACATCATAAAGCACACAAGAAACCTTAGCCATCCATTATGATAACCTTGGTAGCTATAATAGCTTTAAGGTAACCTCAACTCTCGAATTTACTAGATTTAAGCACACACACAAGAGGTTGGACTACTTGGGGGTTAGGTCCTCCTAAGGTCTCAGGTTTGAAACCTCTCAGGTGCTATCACCTAGATTTAAGCACACACACAAGAGGTTGGCCTACTTGGGGGTTAGCTCCTCCTAAGGTCTCAGGTTTGAAACCTCTCAGGTGCTATCAACTCCTTTAGGGTCAGTTCAAACGGAGCAAGAGCAATTGGGGACGCTGGGATTGGTCCCAGAATTAGTCGAGGAGCGCGTAAGCTAGCCCGGACACCTAGCTTACAAAAAAAAAAAAAATTTGTCACTAGAAGATTTCTGCTTCTGTCCTATGTAAATCTACCTACTATTATAAAAGAGGGATTTGCCATGTTTGTTAAGCAGCTCACTCCAAATGACAAGTATGCCCCTCACTTTCATGACTCACATATCCTGAGAGATGAACAAAGCCAAACACAGGAGACTTCTCCCAACCGCCTCACCAGGCCTTTGTCCGCTTCCTTGCACCGTCATACCAGGACAACGCATAGCAGCCGCCGAAATAAGAAGCATAGTCCTAACGCAACTACTCTGGGATCTAAGTTCAAATATAAGTATGGCCGGGATATGCTTTCGGAAAATGTTAGAGAAGACAAAAAGCAAGAATAAACGTGGAAAACGTACACTTGACTGTAAATTATCGAATTGTTATGATACAGTTTCCATAGCATCATCCAAGAATTTCTACTTTGCAATTTTGTTGTCTGTCATTTCTATCCAAAAGTCATCTAAAAGTGAATAAAAATCAAGTGTTGCATGTTCGAGGTGATGCAACTTAGGGCGGTAGTTGATTAATTACGTAGTCAATAAGGTGAGGGTCGAGATTAGTTGCCAAGCACGTGCAACGCACGTGCCCATGCCTAGTCATTATATATATCCTAGTATGATTGGAAGATGAAAAGCATCATATTGGTGATGATCGAAGGGGTCAAAGTAGTTTGGGTGGGCATCTTTTTCCCTTTCACATGGAACTTCATTTGACTAAAGCTTGCAAATTTCTACTACCGTGGAACTCAATTAGTCCCAGACAAAACAATACAGTAATAAAGACAGAAAACCAGTTTTTATAACGAATAGAAGCGTCCCTCCACTCGCCAACATGAAATCCAATAAAAACCTATATCTCCAATTCAGGTTTAGTTCGAATTAAGCAAAATTGGTAATTTTTTTCAGGAATTTGGAGGAATTGAACTACAAATCAAAAGTGGAACTCGTAAACAATATATCATGTCAGGTTACATTGAAAGCATTGCAGATCGTCATATAATGTTCCATGCGATGAAGGAAAACATCAATGAAATTCAGCTAAGAAAAGCTTACCTGTGATTTTGAAGAAGGAATTTGTTGACAGTAGGAGTGAAGAATATAGGATTAAAGAAGAGATATCTGAGTTGTCGCGATTTACACAGAGCCCTCGTCCCCATTTCTTCTACCTCTTCTTCCCCTTCCTTCCTACATGTACTGTGTTTACCAGTAAGGATAGTGTGAAGATAAGATTACATTAATGCCCTTCAATGACCTCAACGACAAAAGCATGTGTGGCGACGATGACAACCTTGAACCAGTGTTACAGATGAAATCTTGACGATGACAATACAGATTTCGGGTTTGAGATTAAGACAACCTTAATGCTCCTCGATCGTTGGGGCGGAGACTGGCGGCTGGGGGACGACTACGGCAGCGGCAGCGGAGGAGCCGTCGGGTTTGAGGAGGGGACAGTCAGTCATCGATTGGGTCGGGTAAATGGGGATTTGATTTGGATTTAAGGTTTGGGCACTGTTGGAACTTTGGAAAATAAAAGAAGAGTAGGAAAATAGTACTCCCTCCGTCCGATAAAATTTGTCCGGCACGGAGTCCAAAGACTCAAAAAAATTAGTTCTTTGTCAAAAAAAATGTCAATTTTTTTCACAACATAGTAGAACAAACATTGATCTATTAATTTGTGCAAAAAATATTATTTTTTTCTTGACAAAAGTATAATTTTTTTGAGTCCTTGAGCTCCGTGCCGGACAAACTTTATGGGACGGAGGGAGTAGTAATTGAGAAGAAGGGAAAAAAAAAGGAGAAAATTTGATTTGGATTTCATTACACTCTTTTCTCTCTCTCCACTCATTACACATTTTTCTAAAACTAAACTAAACTAAACTAAACTAAAACTACTAAACAAACAAGACCATTATTTCTATAATTCTATTTAGCCATTTTATCTGAGCCAAACATGGGAAGAGTCCACAGAGTGGAGTCATGTTTGAACTAGGGATGGCAACGGGGCGGGTTTTGATGATCCCGGCCCCGATCCTAAAATTCCCGAACCACCCCTAACCTGCCCCTAACCCTATCGGGTAATTTATGGGTACCCCCGCCCCCGCCCCCGTCCCTATTTTTTTCACATATAGTAAAGTATATTTTAGACTCCAATATTAGTGAGCAAAAATTATAGGAGTTCACAAATAACTTTCACAACTTAACTAAAATCTACTATCTAATGTTGTATTTTAGTTGTAAAAATAAAATTATAAGAATACAAATAAAATTTGATGCATATAAGGGAGAAAATATAGTTTCATAGTATATAAATATAATTATACATATGTGTGTGTATGTATATATATGTCAGGATAATATCTGGGCGGGGTGACCATACCCCTGCCCCTACCTTAACCTTGGCGGGTTTTTCAAAATCACCCCCTACCCCTACCCATGACCCAAAAAAATAGAAAAAAACCCTACCCTATCAGGGCTGGGTAGGGTGGGTTCAGAGCGGAGCGGGTTGAATTGTCATCCCTAGTTTGAACCCTTTAATTGGGTGGGTAATCCCCCCTCAAAAGGGAAGAGTTTTTTTTTAAAAACTTTTTCTTCCTTTCTCCATTTTTCAAACAAAGTTTTTGTGATTTCGGACTCCAAAACAAATGAGAAAATTCTCAACATGTTTTTAGCGGAAATGGACGTGGTGTTTTTTTGAAGTGGGCGGTGGTTTAACTGATTGAGAGAATTCTCAATTTTTTGGACCAAGAATACTCTCAAATGTGTTTTGGTGGTGGTGGTTGTGATGTGGTAGTATCAAGTTTTTTTTTTTTTTTGTTTGCGAGATGGCATACATCAGTGGAATTTAAAAGGGAGTCAATAGATTAAAAATTAAGGGAATTCGAAATATCTCCATAAACTCAAACCCTAAACCTCTCCTTAAGAACTAAGGGATACAACTAGATCACCTAACAGTGCAATTCTTTTTTTTTTTTTTTATCCGGAGAAACATTGCAAATTTGCAATTCATTAAGTTTACAGTTTTTGGGGAGAGTAATTGCATTTTGTTTTTGTTTGGATATAAGTGGTTCGATTTTTTACATTTATGGTGAACAACGTGCTGGAATGAGATTAAGCTTGCAGCTCTTGTTTCAAGGGTCCAGTCCAGAATTTACATGGCACAAATTTATGGCCCATGGAGTCCAGTTGTTGCGGTTTGGGCCTACACAAAGTTAACCCACCATTCTTCTTCTTCTCTACTTTCTCCCTTGATACTCTCTCTCACAATTTTCCCTTTCCCGTTTCTCCAAATTCAACAAGTTCAGATCTTGATACTCTGCTCCCGGTTTCACGCTCCAATTCAAAACCAAACCCAAGATGAAAGCCTCCTCGCTTCCGAATCTCAACCGCGAAACCACCTCCTTCCCTAATTTCTTCACCTTATTCCAAGACCAAGACCACCATGACGACACCACTCTCAACAAGCGCCCAAAGATTAACCACGTTCAAAGGCATCCTCTCTCCAGACGGATATTTAGCGGCGTCGAGTTCCGTCATGATGTTCCGTCGTGAATCGGAACCGAGCACGAGTTTCGTCGGATCAAACCAATTTAATGTCGACAGCGGAGAACGTTCAGAAGGAACAAACCCTACCCAGCTGTGGCGGGACCTCAAGTACCAAATCACATACCATGGCAATCACTCTTGTGGAGATCCACTAAAAGCTCCTCACATAATCTTGGATTCCAATTTCTGTAGCTTGGCTTCGACCCATTACCCAAACACCAACTTGACCCTTGGACCCTCTTACCCAACCTTCCCTTTGGTAAAAGAGGAATATTCTCACAACCAACATCAGCTGAACCAATATTCATTGATGATTTCTTCTTGGAACCAATATTCATTGATGAACCAATATTCATTGATGATTTCTTGGAACCAATATTCATTAGTTAACCACTGTTGTATTAGAATTTTTTTTGCCTTTTGTTTCTTTCTTTCTAAACCTGATGTAGAAAAAGCATATGTAATGGTAATTAATTATGTTTTCTTCTCACGCAATTTGAATTTTGATTAAGTCCTATCTTTGCATTACCGAAAAAAGATTAGCCTTTATATCTTCATGATACAGGCAGCAGAAGTGGTGCATCTTCGCTGTTTCTAACTTGTAAATTGTTTTTCGAAGTTCTCTAATTTTCCTTGAAAAAAAAGAAAAGCATCACTGAATCGATCGTGGTGATCAAAGAAAATGTCATTTTTTTCAAGAATGTTGAAAACATTATGGCACAAAAAATTATGATAATCGGAGATTAATAAACAAATAATTGAGACAAATTTGTCTTATAGTGTATTTTTCAAATAATATTGGTCATCCATATAAATGGTATCCGACCGTATAACTACTAATATCTAATTAATTTAATTTATTATAGTACATGAATAATTTACTCAACATTCTCGATAAATACAAAAAATAAATTACAAAACGAAAAAGGCTTATTCTACTATACGCCCATTGGGTGTAGCCTTAGAACTTTCCCGGATGCAAAATTGATGCTTCAGTCTCCTGTCGTGTCTCATGGTATGTCATTCTGTTTATTCGCTGTCCAAATTCGATAATCATGTCCGGATTAACGCGTTTGGGACATGGATAATTGAACTCCAGCTGAGTTTTTCCTTCGATATTTGACTTGGTATAGCGGTCACTGTCTGTGAAACTCAAGTTCCTAGCATCCAAAGCAGTAACGATTTAATCCATTGATTTACAATTACCTGGTTATTAATGTGTATTCCATTATATTACGATTGCACAGCTTTCATTCATCGAATAAATCTTGTATTTGGTAATGCGTTGCATCTGCCAAATCGTCCAAAAATATTTTGAACAGTCTACCTAGTCGTCCAAAAATATTTTGAATGGTCGGGGCATACTCTTCCCCACACTCTCTCTCTCTCTGTTCAAATCTCAGTTTTTCTCTGTCCAGTTTTCCAAAAGATTTTAGCACCCAGGTGCTAAAATCATAATATTTCAAATCAAAAAATGAAGCGATTCCGTGTATCGTTTTTCAATTTTTTTCGCACCAAATTAAAATACTCCTCGTGTACTTTAATTTGGTGCAAAAAAATTCAAAAAACGATACACAGAACTACTTCATTTTTTTATTTAAAATATCATGATTTTAGCACCTAAGTGCTAAAATCTTTTGGAAAACTAGGCTTAAAGGAACGCCCAGAATAAAAAAAATTAAAGGTCATTTTGGCAAAACAACAGTGATAAGAGGAGAGAGAAAAAAAAAAAAAAAAGAGGAGAGAAAAAAAGAGAGAATATAATCCAACCATGTGCCCGAAAAGATCATTATGGCAAGGAAAAAAAAAACCCACCGATGATCGGTGACCGATCCAACGGGCGAGTCGGTCGGAAACTGGATTCATTTTGCAAACGAAGAAATTGCCTCAAAACACGGTAGGGTTTTGGGACAGAGTGCGTTTGCTTACCAAGCAATTTCCCTTTTAATTTTGGGAAATTTTTTAAAGATAAGAAGAATTACTAGTATAATCCAAATCGAGGGAAAACAGAAGAGCAAATGAATTAGGTGCGAGATGTTCCAGTAAATAAAGGGCCTGAAAAATCAGCAGAAATCGGGTCAGATTCAGGCGAGTGAAACTGGAGGCTTCTGTGTTGCAAGTTTTTAGTAAAATAATTGGCTGGATCGTAGCTTTTCTTCGAGATCCAGTCAAGAAGCTGACTTGCTTTCATCATTTATTTGGTTTTCGATCACTAATAATAAAACCATAAATCAAATTGCAACAAAAAGAACGCACACAACAATGCAGTTCTCAGCAACAGAGAGAGAGAGAGAGAGGAGAGAGAGAAAGAGTTAGGGTTTCCTTCCATTTATATAGGCGGAGATGATCTGATGGAGATTAGGGTTTCGGGAAGGTGTTGTGTGGACCGGATCGGATAGCTACCAGCGGGTGTGGACACCAAAATGATTTTAAGAAATTGGGCTGTTAAATGCTAATGGGCCCCGTCTCCAGCCCATTTTGTCCGAAGAGCCCGCATGCTCTGACGTAGATAGTGTTGGACAAATTGATACTCCTTAACGGGAATTTTATTTTTTTGTCCTTCGTTATTCATAATCTATTACTTAAGGGAGAAAGAATGAGAATGAAACTCAATCTCGGGATGCAGTGTAAAACATCCAACAGTTATAATTTTTAAGTCATTGTTATACCAACCAAACAATATTTTTTGGAACGGAGGTAGAATCCATTTGCTACATTTTGTTATACTTCACTGAGGTTTGTTAGCAGCTGAAGCGTAAGGCGCCGCCTAAAGGCCTTACACACTGTTGTAGGATGTCGAGCTCCAGCAGCGTAACTGGAAAAGGAACAAAAACAGCCAAGGCTTGCTTTGCTAGACCATAGACACAAAAGATGTACCGCATTGTAGAAAGCCAGAAAAAGAAGCATGTAATTGGATTTTGAGGATAACCTGCCAGGCTGACAAAACAGGAGGAACCTCTTTCTAGCTCAGACATGCATTATATCATTGTGGTGAGCTAGTTAAGAGCTCAACAGATCTATGATACCGTGTTGTGCATATCGCCTTCGGCGATAGTGTATGTTACTGATAATCAAATCCATCAGGAGAAATCTTTCCACTTTCTTATATCTTACATTTGCCATTTCCAGAGGCAAGCAAAAGACTAGAAGGAAGGGATGAAGGAACCTGAATTGTGAAGTCCGAACTCAAAAGCAAGTGAATTTTACTACCCAACATACGACCGAAAGTTATGTACAATTGAATCTCAGTAGGAAAACCCTATAATCGGAAGATATCTGAAGCAACCTCTTCCTTTCTTGTCATTGCCCAGGACATAGAATAAGTTGGCATAAACTGAAGAGTAACGCACAGTTCAAACTACTGCAATATACAAAGAAAAACAACACACATCCAAGAAAATTTTGGGCAAACTATCTCATGGAGTTGTCAGGTCAATTCTAAGGATTAAGCAAATAAGAGAGGATATCGAGATTCTTAATCAATAATCTATGCAGTGCTTCATTTGGGAGAACAGAGGAGAAAAATTGAATGCATATTCAGTAGCAGGACTCGAATAAAATTAGAGATGAAAGGAGTGCTAGTAAGCATTGGATGGAAACTAAGCTCCTTGCACAGATAGGCCAAGGCACTGAAAAGCAGTTTGGTTTCAATCAAGGAATCCTTATAAACCGGGTAAACAGTGTATAAGCTGCACCATAATACTAGTCAGGCAAGGAAACCACATCCCAATTATAATAGACTTATCCCCGTTGGTTTTAGTACACTGATAAATGCACTTTTTATTAAATGAATAAATAAATAAATAAATAAAAATGACTGATAAAGGTACTTAAACTTCACATATCACCAGCAAGGAATTTCCAATTTGGCAATCCATTGAGGAGAATTTTCCCATGACATTAGGGATTCTGGAAGAAAGAAACAACAATGATCGAGAATTGAGATTATTTATAGTTGTCGTCAGGGAAACAAGAAAAACCAAGAACTTCGTTCTTCAAAGATGAGAGAGAGAGAGAGAGAGAGAGAGAGAGAGAGAGAGAGAGAGAGAGAGAGAGAGAGAGAGTAGCTTCGCAAACTGAAAGAAGAATGCTCCGAACCGTCACATCTCCATTTTAACTCGCATTCTTCAACCCAAAACCCAATACCACTATGAAAGTTTATAAAAGTCTGTCACACCACCCTTGCAGTGCTAGGAATACCACCCCATACCAAGCACTGCTTCTTCTTTCCTGGACCAACACTTGGAACAAAACAGCAAGTTTCCAAAACTTTCCCACTTCACAATGTGAAGAGCCCTATAACTGTAAGGTAGAACGTGCAACCACCTTTCGTTTCCTTTACCAAGAATTCTACATCATGTAGACTTCCAACTTGGCTGCCCCCTCAAATTGTTCCAATCCAAAGTATAGTAAACAACCCACATGGGTGGATAGGAATATGTCAAAAGAAAAAACTGATGTCCTCACCTGAAATCTTATTGAATTGAATTTTATGAAAATAAGCTTTTTTTAGCTCGTAAGCCTTTCAACCGAGCACGAAAGAAGTAAAGCGCATCCTAGTTCCTGATGTTTATTAGAACAAATCTTGTTCTCCCTCGCTCGTCGAGGACTTAATAATTACTCCCTCCATCACTTTTTAAATGTCCACCATAGGAATACGTGCAATTTCAAACCCCTAAAAATATATTTCTCAATTTGTTTTATACCAAATTAAAGTTCTCATTGAGTACTTTAATTTGGTGCAAAAAAAATTTAAAAACATTCTACTGAAGTACATTTTTTGGTGCAAAAAAAAAAATTTTAAAAACATTCTACGGAAGTACATTTTTTAACTTCCACTAAAATACATGTTTCCCAAAGGTGACATTTGAAAAGAGACAGAGGGAGCACATAGAAGAACTGTGCTAACTCTGCTTGACTCGACCTTACAAGAACAGAGATGCAAGAGATGCAGCAAGACGACATCCTCCTAGTATCCCAGGGGAGCTAAAGGTCATTGGATTCAGGGGAGGGAAGGGAAGTTTAGGTAGGAGAGGAAGAAAAAAACAGAGAAAGGAAGGAGAGAGGCACTTATCCAGGCCCAAAGTGATCTTCCTAAAAGAGGACACTCCCAAGTCCCACTGCACCATTTCTTTTCGAAGAGAAGAAAGGAAATCTTGGCCAATAAGCATCAATACCTGGTTGATATCAACGAAGTACAAACTTTCCAGATTTTGTTGGAAGAAAGTTTTTCTATTGTTCAGAGGTTAACAAAGGTCACTCAACACCAACTCAACTTATCCATAACCATTTTTGTTTCCCACAAACTAGGTGCAATGTATTCAACCGGCACTTTGAAGAGTCAATTTCTATAATTCAGGAAGAGAACCAAGATTTCAGAAAATAAAGTACCAGCCTTATTTACCGACTCATCCAAAAACTTTACATGTTTTCAACTAAAATTTCCATGACCATCATAATAAACGTCAATGCTTCCAAAATATCCTATTATAGCAAACAAAAATAATTCTCAGGCACCAAATACAATCTTTCTTCAATCAAAATAGATGAATCCAATTCTTAAATCAGTACCCCTATTCAGTATACTATTTCAATCAGATATGAGCATCACAACTTGCTTAGGGTTCTAACTTTTCAAATAGATTACAACGGTGGGGATTTTCTCATCGAAAAGAACCAATAGTTTGTCATGAATATTATAATGAGCCAGACGACGGGTCATTCGGCCCGGACCTGATGGGTAAGCCCAATGAGAAGAAAGGCCCAAGAACCCAACGACCAAGCCCCATGATGGCTTGACGGTTAGGGCATTGCGGGTGGGGTGAGGTGTTGGGTCACTAACTGGTTTGGCTGATGCGGTGACGCATAAGAGAGGGTGGAGCCAACA
Organism: Vaccinium darrowii; assembly: GCA_020921065.1. NCBI lineage: Eukaryota > Viridiplantae > Streptophyta > Magnoliopsida > Ericales > Ericaceae > Vaccinium > Vaccinium darrowii. The sequence goes on from CM037156.1 coordinate 39,443,157, forward strand.
TGGACATTGAGCAAGATAACTTGACCATGTGCCGTCTACTTACATGCCATCCAGCAGTCGACATGCATGGCGTTACTCCCAAGAGGCAGTCATTGATCATGTCATGGAAGGCACGAGCTTTCTTGAAGCCCAAGTCTAGTCTCTCTATATAAGGTACATGATAGAGAGGTACGCCATTATTATCTTGACCAAGTATTATACTCTTTCTCCCTCAAGTTGAGATTGAATTAGGCATTGGAGTGCCTTCCGGGTGCGCAAGGCAGGTAAGGCACTAACCTGATAGGCTCATTTTGCAGGCTAAGGAAGGTTTCAAAGATCACAACCCCAAAGTCTGTTGTTTATCTGCTCTACTTTTTTTAAATCACTACAAACATTGCTAACAAAAGTCACCAAAAGAAACAAGCACCAACAAAATCCAGAGTAACAAGAACCAAAACAAGTGCATATAATACCGCACAACATATAACTTCCAACAATCCCAAATTCGAAATTCACGACAATCTTACCCAAATTGCGAAGTCAAAGTAACCAGAATTTTAGTACCCAAGTTTGCACATTATTTGAATACAAAAAAAATACACATTCAAAATCCTTCCTGTAACTCACCTAGAGTCACGACTCATTACGGGATATCCCACGGCTTGGCCTCAGGCACAGCAACGACCATCCCCTGTAGCTCCTGCGTGAGGACCACCTGGCATCCGAGCCTCGAGTGCTTGTTCAAAACCCTAGCCCTAGAGTTCCTCCTCAGCACGTACTGCTCGTCGTACGAAGCAGGCGGCAGCCGCTCGAGCCACTCCTGCGCGATGTTGACCTCGCACTCCGCGGAGCAAGCGTCAATCTCCTCGAGCCTGTGCGACGCCGGATCGATGAGGCCGTTGTTGGCTAGGGCTTTGAGCAGGGTCTGGCCAGAGAGCCCCACGATCTCGTGTTTTTGGCCGTCGAAGTCGATTGCGAAGAGCTTGACGATGCGATCAGCGACCTTCTTGGATGAGGTTTCCGGTGAGGGGGAGGGTGAGGAGGCGGAGTATCTGGTGATGAGTTGTTTGGAGTAGAGAGAGAGGGAAGGGGTTCGGTTGAGGCGGGAAGTGAGTTTGTGTAAATTGGAGAAGATCGCCATTGTTGCTGCTGGAGACCTTTCTGAGGATTCAAGGGGGAAAATGGAGACCTCCGGTGAATTGATCCGGTCCGGTGCGGAGTAAAGTATGGGCCTCAGTGACTACTGTTTTATTTAATATGGGTAGAGGTGGCAAATGGGTGGGTTGGGTTGGGTTGGGTTTGAGTGGGTTGGCATGGGTTATAGGTTGAATATGGGTGGGTTGAATATGGGTTGAATATGATTGGGTTTAATATGGGCAGGCTGAATATAGGTCAAGCAAAACCCAACCCAACCCAACCCAAACATATTAAATTTAAAGTATGGATAACGTCTATTTAAAAAAAATATATGCATTTTCTCAAATTAATTCAATAGGATACATATCGACATGATTTTCGGAATGAATGATTTTTTCAACGAGTTCTACCAAATGAACGGAGATTATTAAAGAAAGTACAACGGCAATCACGAATATGTTTGCTTGCAGTAATTGTGATCTCTCAGGATAATGAATGACTACATCAAAGGGAAGGCGGTGTAAAACTGGTGAGAGACTATAAAAACAGAGCTGCAAGATGCGTATTTGAAATTTAAAAAATGGAGCATTACTTTGCCTCTTATGCATCTTGAAAGATAATTCAACAAAAACCATACTTATTTAATCTGACTCCGGTCAATCATTTACGATTTGTTGATTGGTAATGCCATAATACCCATAATCAAATTCTAGATTTTATGTTTTAATGCTGCTCCTGGACATTAGGAAGATGACCTGAGTAATATATATCTTGACTGAGAAAATTCATTGTAAAAACCCATATAATAATCCCATGAGGCAGCAATGGATGGAAGGATTACATATCTGACAGTTCAATTCCACCCGATAACCACCACAGACTCCTGCGCGAAATAATAGCAATCCCAAAATTCTAATGGCAAAATAGATGGAGATACACTTTCATAACACTTTCACCATCTAGTTGCAGGCAATGACATAGTAACGAGTCAAAGCAAAAAAATACAGAACAGAAATATCCAAACGGTACTATTGTATATTGTTTGCAGTTAATATTTTAATCAAGCGCATTGGGTCCAGCGCTGCTTCTACCACCAAAAGAAGGACCGTCCTCATCCATTCCTCCACCCATACCACCAGCAGCACCCTAGGAGTTTAACTTAGCAATAATAGGGTTGCAAATTCCCTCCAATCCCTTCATCTTATACTCAAATTCCTCCGTCTCTGCGAGCTGGTTCCCATCCAACCACTCAATCACCTCCTCAAACGCAGCTTCAATCTTTTTCTTGTCAGCTAGAGGAATCTTTGCGCTATTCTTCACATCCCTGATAGTGTTCCTCGTGTCATAAGCATAATACTCCAACGCATGCTTTGCCTTCACTTTCTTCTTGTGCTCCTCGTCTTCCAACTTGTACTTCTCAGCATCCTGCACCATTTTCTCAATCTCCTCCTTCGACAACCTACCCTGATTGTTCGTGATTGTGATCTTGTACGTACGTCCTGTGTTTTTTTCCTCGGCTGACACATTCAAAATACCATTCGCATCGAGATCAAAACAGACATTGAATTTCTGGACACCCCTTGGAGCTGGAGCAATCCCAGGGAACTCAAATTTTCCCAACAAGTTGTTGTCCCTGGTTAGAGTCCTTTCACCCTCAAAGACTTGAAACAAAATACTTGTTTGGTTATCAAAGCTCGTAGACAAAACCTGTTCTTTCTTCGTGGGAATTGTGGTGTTTTTGGGAATGAAAACCTCCATAACCCCATCAGTAACTTGCACACCAAGGGAAAGCGGAGTGACATCCAACAACAATATTAAATCTTGAACCTTCTTACTCCGCCCACCACTCATAATCGCAGCCTGAACTGCGGCACCATAAGCCACTGCCTCATCAGGGTTAATGCTTTTGCAAAGCTCCTTCCCATGGAAGAAATCTTGCAACAATTTCCGGACCTTGGGAATCCTAGTTGACCCACCAACAAGAACAACTTCGTCGACATTGCTCTTGTCCATTTTCGCATCCCTCAAACACTCCTCCACTGGCTCCATACACTTCCTGAATAAATCAATGTTCAGCTCCTCGAACCTGGCCCGTGTAATCGTCGCGCAAAAATCTATTCCCTCATACAACGCATCGATTTCGATTGTAGTTTCAGTGGTCGACGAAAGATTCCTCTTAGCTCTTTCACAAGAAGTCCTTAACCTCCTTAAAGCTCTTGGGTTCCCACTAATATCCTTCTTAAGCTTCCTCTTGAATTCCTCAACAAAATGGTTCACCATTCTGTTATCAAAGTCCTCACCACCCAAATGTGTATCCCCACCCGTAGCTTGAACCTCAATTTTACCCTCTTCGATGGTTAAAACAGAGACGTCAAATGTTCCACCCCCGAGATCGAATATAATCACGTTTTTCTCACCGGTGCTACTCGTTTTGTTGTCGAGACCATATGCGATAGCGGCAGCAGTTGGCTCATTGATTATCCGCATGACGTTGAGACCGGCAATGACTCCGGCGTCTTTGGTGGCTTGTCTTTGAGAATCGTTGAAGTAGGCAGGGACAGTGATGACGGCATTTTTTATGGTGGTGCCGAGGTAATCCTCTGCAATTTCTCTCATTTTTAGAAGGACCATTGAGGAGATTTCTTCAGCGGAGAATTGTTTCTCTTTGTTCTTGTATGTTACTCCTATCATGGGTTTGTCGTTCGGACCAGGTGTGACCTTGAATGGCCACAGCTTCATATCGCTCTGAACAAGGGTGTCACTATATCTTCTTCCGATTAGACGCTTAGCATCTGGATAAACCAAAATTTCAAGAACCAATGAGAAACTGGAGATATGTGTTAAAGATCTAATAGGGTACAAATATGTAGAAACTAGAAAGTGGATACAAAACATAAAATTGTAGTGTATGAATCTAATCCTCTAGTTTAGACACAGTTTCGTAAGGAATCACATTCCCTACAGCCTACAAACAAGCAGTAGTTATGTAGGGAGGGCCGTCTGAGGCAAGGCAAACAAGGTTTGAACTTTAAACCTCATAACTATACATAAAATTTGGTGCTCCAAATTCAATACGTGTAACCAACAAGTACAAAATAAGCCTTTATGAGTTCACCCAAAAAGAAGAGGACTCAGTTTTTTCAAATTAACCCAAAATTAAAGTGTATTTAGATGTATGAATGAATTTTGAATTGATTCCTAAAAGACAGAAAAAGTAAGGAGCTTTTCGAATTGATCTGATTTTGTAGAGCAATTCTTTGTTTTAATAGATGATACATGTTAAGGAAATTTTATAAAATACATATCAAATGATTGGAAAAGTAAATTGGTAAACAAAGTAAATGGATAATTCAAATTGGTACGTCAAAACTTCAGACAAAAAATTTCAACTAGGCTTTTTACGTACAAGACAATATCCAATTTGCGATATTGGTAGAATACAATCCAAAATTCAGTAAACAATTAGCATAAAAAATTCCTCTGGAGATTGGGCAAATTAAGATAAAAGAAAGGACGATTAAAGCAAATTTGATAACTGAGAGGAGAACGAATAAATGAATTATTTCCTTAGTAGCATACATATCAGCTACTACTCAAATTAACTGAAAAAACCACGCATCACATCTGGGTAATTATGAAGACATTTAAGACTTCTCTCGTCGAGACATATGATTTATCCAAAACATTTAATGTGAAATTAACAAAAATTCAAAAAAGAAGGAAAAAATACCAAAATAAAAATCAAGGCCAAATTATATATCCATGTAGTGGGAGTAAAATTGCTCCATCAATTTCCATATGAAAAAAATTGAGCGATAAAATTGGAAAAGAATATCAATCATTTTTTGAAGGGCCCTCAATACTTCTGCCTATGTCAAACGGCATGCATTAATTAAGATATAGCGGGCGTTAAAGCGCATGAAGGCTCTTTTTTGCATATTAATGAAGAAATACCAACACCATACAATAGAAGCAACAAAAGAATATGCATGTAATGGCATAAAAATAGCTTGAATTTAAGAGCTTAGAACATACCGAAAATAGTGTTGGTAGGGTTCACGGCGACTTGATTCTTCGCAGCATCGCCAATCAAACGTTGCGTATCGGTGAATGCAACATAAGATGGCGTCGTTCTGTTTCCTTGGTCATTCGTTATAATCTCAATCCGATCGTGTTGCCAAACCGCCACACATGAGTAGGTCGTTCCAAGATCGATCCCGATTGCCGGCCCTTCTACATTTCCAGCCATTTTTTCCTCGGCAAACTAACAAAAAAAATAAAAAAATTACAGAAACTGATTAAACAAATAATCGAATGCAGCAGACAGGAAATAGTTGGACTTGAGCTTTATCTAACGGGTATAATACTGTAGTTTGAGGGGTGGAAAGGACAACTTTTTAAAGGAAGCTATAATTTCGAGAATGGTTGAATCGCTGGCTTCGTAGCCGTTTGGTGAAAATATTTTGGAAGGTGATAGATGATTTCTTGTGTCTACATGAAAATAATTCCTGCCAGTCGGTGTTAGTATACTTTTGCATATATGCATGGGGAACAGAAGAAGTCAGTATACATCTATTCTTTCATTTCTCTTCTTAAACTGGTGCATGAAAGTACCACAGAAAATCCAATATCAATCCGGACACGAATAACTCAATTGGTCCAAACGATGATGCTTGAAATTAAGCTTTGATATCGGTCAAAGGTGAAAAAAACATATAGAACTACACGAAAATAACCTTGGTGGGTTCTCTATTATGTGCAAGTCCCAAATCAATCTGCTAAAATAATCTTCACATGATTCCAAACAACCTAATGCACACGAAGTGGTTTTGATGATAAACAAATGAAGTACTTAAATCCTCAGCAAATAAACTACGACTATATACGTATACCCTGCAATTCAATGCACCACATTTTGCTATGAGCTAACATGTTTTTTTTTTTCCTCCAACCCATAAAATATCCGATGCTTAAACAAACAACTTCCAACCCAGCAAATTAGCAATGGCAGGTCATATTGCTACAAATAAAATGACATTAAATGAAAGATACCTAATGACAATTAAATGGGTAGCTTTATCATGAATGCTTTGGTGCACCACATTGAATTTTTTTCCCTTCATGTTTATGGTGCATCACATCGAATTTCTTTCCCCTTTATGTTTACTCTCTCCGTCCCTTTTTTGGTGTTGACTATTCCATTTTGGGTTGTCCCTTAACAGGTGTGTGTTTTGAAAAGTTAATTGGTAAAAGGTTGTACAATTATTATTTTGCTCTTTTGAAAAGTTAATGGGTAAATAGTTAATGAGTAAAAGTGGAGTATAATTTTGGGAAGTGGAGATCAAAGTTGATAAGTGCGTATAAGGAAAGAGTGAAGATCCAAGATCAGGAGATACCAAAGAGGGACCATTTTAGGTATTTAGGCTCTATTATTAGTCAAGATGGAGAGATTGCAGATGATGTGACTCATAGGATTCAAGTGGACTGGCTCAAGTGGAGGAGCGCTACTGGTGTACTGTGTGACAAGAGGGTACCCACAAAATTGAAAGGAAAATTTTATAGAACTGTCATAAGACCAGCGATGTTTTACGGGACAGAATACTGGCCTATTAAGAAGCAGTAGGTGAACAAGATAAGTGTAGCGGAAATGAGAATGTTGAGGTGGATGTGTGGTAAGACTAGACGAGATAGGATTAGAAATGAAACAGTTCGCGAGATGGTAGGTGTAGCACCTATAGAGGAGAAGTTAAAGGGAAAATAGGCTAAGGTGGTTTGGGCATGTCTATCGTAGACCAGCGGATGCAGTAGTTAAAAGAGTGGATAGGATAGCTTTGGGTAGAAACGCACAAGGGAGGGGAAGACCCAAATTGACATTAGATGCGGTAGTACACAAAGATTTGAGTATACTAGGTTTAAGCGATGAAGCAACACTTGACAGAGCTTAATGGAGAAAAAGGATTCATGTAGCCGACCTTAATTGATTGGAACATAAGGCTTGGTTTGGTTTGGTTTGGTTTGGTTTGGAGATCAAAGTTGATGTGAAAGGTGTAACGTGGAGGTAAAAGTCAATGTGAAAGGTTATGTTTTTTTAATAAGTTGGATTTACGAAACAACACACTTAAAAATGGACGGAGGGAGTATTATTTTTCATAGAACATACAGAGTTAGTGCATGTAGAAAGATTTGGTGCCCATAACTCATAAGACTAAACTTCACATTTAATATTCCTTCCCTCCCATTTTGTTTGGATTATTCTTTTGTCTCTTTTGTTCCAATGGCCTAAATCTTTAAATGTTGATCTTCAAAAATATGCCGTATAGGTGCTATAATCCATTTCTAAAGTTCACTTTTTCCCCCCTCAAACTCACATAAGTACCTCAATTTTGTTTTTTTTCTTGCATAATACTCCCTCTGTCCCATTTTATTTGTCCATTATTCCTTTTGTCTCTTTTGTTTCAGCTGTCTATATCTTTGAATGTGAATCTTAAAAAAATATGCAATATGGATCTAATTTGACAGATTACACTTTGTTCTATAATAGAAAGTTTTCAAAATCATGAAAAACATTATAGATTAAAAGATATAGACAATTAAAACAAATTGAAATCTACCAAATAAGATTCATATTGCATATTTTTTAATATCCACATTTAAAGATACAGGCAATTGAAACAAAAAAGACAAAATGAAAATTGGACATACAAAATGGGACAAAGTGAGTATTATGCAAGAAAAAAACACAATTGAGCTACTTTTGTGAGTTCCAGAGAGAGAATAAAGTGAACTTTAGAAATGGATCGTAGCAACCATAAAAAAGTGGATCATATCGATTGTTCATCAAATGAACAATTCTTTGTGTAAGACACTCCTAGTCTAAGACTCTAAGAAAGTTGTAGCAAACAAAGACCTACATAGCACGTTGTTAAAAAAAAAAAAAGACTTATATAATATTGACACAGACAAGTGAAATGGCGCCACACGACATATAAATTTCAAAAAAATTGGAGGACACGAGGCATCGGGGGACACGTTTTAAAAACATATATGCATACTTTAATTGTAAATTTGCAACACCACATCTAGTTTAATTATAGTCATCACTATATCATTCAACAGTGTATTTTGACAATAAGAATTTCATCTTTTTTGTGTCTTTCTAACCAATAAACGAGTATCCATCACACAAAAAGTACGGCTTTCTGAAGCTTTAAGTAAATCCTACTATTTCATCTGTCAGCCCCAACTTGTTTTCAAATGCTCGAGAGTGTACAGAGCATTTTTTTAAACTGTCCACAGAGTTTCCAAATGAAAATGTTGAGAAAAAATAGGACACGTTGAATTTGAGTGTCTGACATGTGCGGAGAGTGTCAGTGTCCCACACCTGTATGTTACCTCCAATGAACATAGAAAATTAGTAATATTTACCTATCACATTTAGCAGAAAATATGAGTAGCTTTTCCGGTTCTCCAAAACAATTAAGATAAAATCTAAATCTCTAAACTGCCATAACTTTTGGGAGAAATGGTCAAACATAGCCAGGAGACTAGAAGTCAATTTGATTGGTGGAAGATCTAATCTCATGAAATGACATTCCACATCATTGTTGATTTGGAATTCAGTATAACACCATTGACTTTCCACATGATTGGTAGTATATATTTATTTTGTTAAATACCCGCATAGCAATGATGTTAAATACTAGTAGTATTTTTTTTTATTTATCTGAAGTCATTATAATAGTACTTGACTGAGTTTTGGATTTTTTTATCTGAAACACGCCAAACGAAATGGAGTACAACACCCCAAAGGATAGAAAAACCACCACTAACCACACACCACAGCAAGGAAATACAGAGGATACTCCATACCTAACAAAACACCTGCAGCGAAGGCAAAAATACAGGAGCTATGTAACCAATCGGAACAGAGAATCTGGATTCTAGACCACCTGTAACAGAGAATCAATAATCATTAACATCCAAAACTTAGATTGTAGGAAACAGAAAACAAGTAAAACATCCAGATAAGTGGGTTTAAAGAAATAATCCCGACGGAATGTAATTGAGGTTTATGAGAAACCCAGATTTTATTTGGGGGGGGGGGGGGGGGGGGGGGTGGAATACTCTATCTACAAAATGTGAGTTTCTTGCCTCTGCATTGAACCTTTAAAAACCCCTCGTCATAACTCTGGTCATGAACCCACAACCCCAAATGTTAAAACCCTACTATTTTTAACAAAAACGCCAGAGAGAGACAGAGACAGAGAGCAAACCGGTGGAGTTATTCGGACGATGAGCGGCGCGCCGAGCAAAGAGATGAATGAGAGAGAGAGAGAGGAGGAGGGGTCGTGCGCTCGTGGTTAATGGAACGTGCTTCCTTACTGGGTAAGGAACCTGTAGTAGCAGTCACATTATCAAACTTTACCAACCTTTTTTCCCATAATCAAACGGCTAATCTAGATTCTCATCCGATGGTTGGAGATGAATTTCGAATACTTTAACAGCAGTGTACATTAGTACAACTTTTACGTGCCAGAGCTGGACTCAGCTGATGGCACTTTTGACGCTTCCTCACCCGGGGATGGCTAATTATTAAGAGCATGTACAATAAACTCAATAAATTTCTTCTTATCTCTGATTTACCAAGTCAAATATTAAATTTGAGCTCCAAGAATCTCCCTAAATAGGTTAACAGAATACATAGGTGAATAGTGCCTCCCTATATCACCTCCCTTTTAGGGAGCCACTATTCACTCCCTAACCCTTTTTTTAATCCTTTTTTTATTTTTCTCTCTCCTCTTATGTATGTGTATATATATTATATGTATTAGTTTATATTATTTACTTGGTATAGAGAGAGTAATAGAAAGGATTGTTGGAGTATTGAAAGAGATGTGAGTAGGTAAAACACTATTCACCAATCTTTTTAGAGAGGATTTGTGTTCTCGTTGTTGGAGATGCTTTAAGGACTAATTATTGAGGACTGCCGAAGTACCATGTGGCAATGTCATCTAGTATTTTCCACGTATAAAAGATTAGCACCATATTATGTACTGTCGGAGTACCATTTGGCAATGCCATGTTGTATTTCCTACGTATAAAAGATTAGCACCACATTATGTGAGCCCCTTTGTCTCTCAATCACCTGACAAGAGTGATTGATAAATGTTCTAACCGGATAATTTGTCGCAACCACTGAATTACGCACATCGGATCAACCACTTACGCACATCGGAGGAAACGGAGGATTTGGACTGTTTTGAATGAAACGGAGGATTTTCGGATCAACCACTTACGCACATCGGATTGAGTTGATTTTTCGCGGGGCCATTTGAAAAATTGTTTTAAGATAATTGAATGGTTCAGATCATTCGTGTGGGACTCAAAAGTAGATCCCACATGCCGTCGGTATCCACCTGTGCAGAAGGCTGACGTACCTATGAATTTACTGAAGACCATCAACGAGGATTCAACACCTTTTTACTCGTACTTTTTTGACACTGGTAAACAAACCATATACAGATATACTGGGGAAACCGAACAAGGTAGCACAATAAAAGGTCTCGAGACCGGTTTTCGGAAACCCAAACGAACACGGCCTTTGTCTCTCAATCACCTGACAAGAGTGATTGATAAATGTTCTAACCGAATAATTTGTCGCAACGTAAATGGTTGGGACTACCACATAGGCGATGCCACATGGTACTCCCGGAGTGTTAAATAATTATGTCCCGGGGATTCTGTTGTCCTTTGGATGGCGGACCTTGTCAACCCTATGCAATGTGGTATTTGAATTGTCCATCTCCGCAATTGATAGTCAAGATTTGCAGATAAATTCTTACTTGTAAAAGTTTTTTTGGCAAACTGAACCATTGATTGCTGAGATGAACGACTCGAATTGAAAGTTGAGAGAACCTGCTGTCCCTCAAGGATGGTAGAGTCCCCGAATTCTCTTTTTGACATTTAGGCTCTGTTTGGAACTTGGAGAAAATGAGAGAAAGGAAGGAAAAATAAAGAAGAAGAAAAGTGTAAAGAAAACAAGGAGAAAATTTCACTATTTCTACTACTCTATTCACTCATTTTCTCTTCTTTTTCTTCTCAAACCAAACAAAGGAGAGGAAAATTTTTAAACTTTCCTTTCTTTTCCTTTCTTTTCTCTATGTTCCAAACAAACCCTTAACTTTTCCATGGATAGAATATGAGAAACCATCTTAACCCTTGGATCAAAATTCAGATTTAATCCCAACCCTTAAAAGCCACAAAAATGAAAGAGCTCCCAGCCTTACAACAGTTGTGAATACCCTACTGTATCTCAGAGGATGGGTCTAGAGTACCACCATGCCTTCCAGTATATGGGTTATGGACAAAACGGTTTGGGTCTTGTCTGGTTTCCTTTGTAAGTTTAATAGCCCATTGAGATCACAACTAATGTAAGAGCAACAGCAGCAGCTATTGTAAAATAGCTATTTGGGCAAAATAGACAAGAGAATGAAGAAAATGGAGGTGCAGCAGCTAGTGTAAATTACTGTTCATCGGCCATATATGAACAGTACCTAGGTAAAGATACACTGCCACTGTTCATTAGCTACACAATTTTTTATTGTTCTCTCTCTCTCTCTCTCTCCCTACCGCTCCAGTGAAGACAATGAGCACCTATAGTGACTGACGGCGACGGCGATCGACAACAACGGAGATCGAGGGCGACCGACGGCAGCGATTGAAGCTTTCGATCCACAGTGATTGAAGCTTTCGATCAACAGAAACGGCGATCGACGGCAACCAACGGCGACGACCATCGAGGACGACCGACTGCGTGTAACACCCGGGTTATTTCAATAATTTATTTGGGCTATGGTAAAAATTTTAGAATTTTCTGAGATGGAATCTGGACTACACGGTCGGAACGGGGCTTGTTTCCGCGGTCGCAGGAGTTCCAGCCGCCTGCTGGGAGTGGAAACTTTCTTAATATGGGAGTGGGTCCCACCCCACCCCCATAATTCGTCCCCTCTCTTTCTTTTGTTTTCTTTCCTTTTGTTTTTCTTCTTTTCCTTTTCTTTTGTGCTGGGCACAATCAGAGAAGAGAGAGAGGGAGAGAAAGAGGAGGAAAGTAGAAGAAGAAGAAGGAAGAAGGAAGAAGGAAGAAGAGGAAGGAAAGACCGGAAAAAAATTGGGAAAAACCCAAATTGAGGTACGAATTGGAAATTAATTTCCGGAAATATTGAGTTATGTTGTTGTTTTACAAGTTAATCAAGTGTGTTGCATCTCATAAGAGTGAATTGGGGTTTATTTTTACGAAAATTCGTGGAAAAAACGTAAGGGTGTTCACTGACAGTTTTATGAAATACAATCTGCCATGGTTTTTGGCCGAATTTTAAGACATGGTTCCCGAATTCAGGATTTTCTAGGAATTTAACTGGAGGTACCCATATGAGTTCTAGACCTTGTGTTAAATTTTCGTGATTTTATAAGAAGTACAGAAAATATGAAAATTCGTGAAACAATCTGCTGTCAGGTTCGTGTTTGTGCAGACAGCACTGACATGTCTTGGGAAAACGGTCATAACTTCTAGTGTGGGTATCCGATTGGTACACCGTCTTTTGATTATGAAACTAGACTTGTATGTCTTCGAAACGATGTATGGGTTGTGCCTTAATTCTTTCCAGAGAATAGCAGTTTTTAATTTGAAGTTGGGGAAACATCTGTTTTGGGGAAATTTTCAGCAAGTTCTGGGTCTGTTTGGAGGTTGATTAAAAATAGTTGAAGAGCTCAGAAAATTCTGAATTTTTGGTATGATGATTAAGTATGAGTTTGGAGGTTGTGGTAAAAATTTCGTGGGAAATGGATGAGTAGATTAATTCTGGAAATTCGTAGAGTGCAGCACTGTTGGGTCGTAGTATGCATTTTCATGCATTTCACTTGCATTTGGGCATGAATTTTTGGTAGTGAGCTTATGGGTGATACATAATTGATGTCATAGGTGATGATACTGTAAGATGGTCGTGGTGACACTTCTGGTGCATAGAGGTTAAGTCTATGGCGGAGTTGGTCCTGTTGTGACAGGTGAGAATGTACAGCCTCTATAATAAATAGAAATGTGTAGTGTTTATGTGGTGTTTTCAAATGTGTGGTGTGATTATTGATGTTTTGAAAACTCTCCTTGTGATTTTTGTATATGTTAAAAGTATTGTGTTTGGACGGATTAAATGATTTTCAGTGATGGATCAAATGATTTCTGGTGGGTGAAAAGAGAATATTTTATGCCTCTTGTGCCAATGTTTAGTTTGCAAGGTTGGCAACTTGCATTCGTGGGCTGTGCCATCTGGCTGTGTGCCAGCATTTTAGCCAAAAAGTTGCAAGGTTGGCATCTTGTAGCGTGGGCTGTGCCAATATCTTTGTTTGCAAGGTTGGCAACTTGCATTCGTGGGCTGTGCCAAATGTTTGATGTGCAAGCTTGGTTGCTGCTTGCCGGTAAGCTTTGCTTACGTTGTGGTTGCACCTACCATTGGTGATAAAGAATGGCCCTCGTCACCGCCACTATATGTGAGCCTGTGAGCGAGGTAACGGTACCGTCATAACTCCCGGTCGTGAGGTTGGCGACTCGTTGGCACATTGGGTAAAATGATAGGATATTATTTTATATTGTGAAAGAAAATGTGAAATATTTTGCAAAACTTACAGAGGTGTGTTGATTAAATGGGCCAGTGGGCCGTGTTTTTAAACGGGCCGATAGGCCGTGTTTTTGAGATGAGCCGATAGGCTGTGTTTTTTTTGAGATGGGCCGGTGGGCCATGTTTTGAGATGAGCCGGTGGGCTGCATTTTTTAAATAAATATGGAGGGCTGTGTTTTTGAGATAAATTGTTTAAGCAAATGTGTTGGTGTGTTGTTTATACTTCGATCCATCTAAATACTTATCATTTCCATTTATTATGTTGCTAAGGTACATTCTCCTGTAACCTTTTTGGTTGCAGATTTCCAGTTGAGTTAGACGTCGGTCCACTACAGTGCCAGAGTGCTAGACAGGTGTTCCTAGAGGTTGTGTTCTGTGATTTTGTCAGTCAGTGGGTGATGTGGATAATCAGTATTTTGTGGAGTTAGTGTGGTTGAGTACATGTCAAATGATTTTGCCTGTACAGTTGTTAAGGAGTGTGAACACCTGTTTTGATTATGGCAGTTGAGTTTGGTGTTATAATATCTTTTGTTTGCATTCATTACGAGTTGCAGTTGAGCTTTGTATAATAGTTTTTGTGAGTAGCCTAAAAGGCGTACAGGTGGTGACAGGTGTCCAGTCACTTTGTGCAGGTTATATCCTGCCAGAGTGGGGTGTGACACTGCGACGGCGATAGAGGGAGACCGACGGTGACAGAAAAAAGGTAAAGGGCGACGGGCAAGAAGACAATGAACAGTCGCGTCTTGTGTGTGTGTGTGTGTATATAAAAGGGAAAATTATTATTTTAATGAGAGGTAAGGTAAAATAGATAGATTGTTGGAGTGTTGAGAGTGACAGGTTGGCTATATGTACTGTACACCAGGTATTGTGGCCAAAATTTTGGCTTAGCTACTACTCTTGCTCTAAGGCCATCTCTAGTGGTGAAGTTAAAAATGTGTTGTTATATGACATAAAAGTGTAAAAATGGGTCCCATTTATGTGTTGTTATGACAAAATGTATTGCTAAGTTAAAAAGTGTTATAGTGGTGTTGTTAAAATGTAAAAAAAGTACATGCATACACATAAAACTATACATTGTGGGCCACACTTCTTTCTTTCTTCTCATCCACTGTCTCTACCTCTCTCCTCACGTCCTGCACCACCTACACATCACTTTCTCTCTCCCCTTTCCGCCCCCTCTATCTCTCTCCTCCCTTGGGTTGGTTACTGCTAGAGCAAAAGTTAACTTTTGAGCTAGTCACTGGTAACTTTAACATCACCTTAGATACACCACTATATACCGAAAACAAAATATTTTGATGCTAACTGTTAGTTTCTTACACTAATATGCCTTTTAACTCCACGACTAGAAATGGCCTAATACTTCTATTCGACAAATCAATTATATATATCAGAAGTATGTCCAAAAAAAAATTAAAATCAGACGTACATCTAGAGACTAGAGTCCACTTCATTGCTCAAAAAAAGAACATTACTTTTTTGTCCTTCTAGTTAAAAAATTTAAAATCGGACGTACATCTAGAGACTAGAGTCCACTTCATTGCCCATTAAGGAAGATGTGCGTTTTTAATTACCATGAGGTTTAGCTTGAAAGTAACATTACTTTATTGCCCTTCTAGTTAAAAAAAGAAACATGTTCATTGTTGTTTTGAATTTTCATATACAATTACAAATACATATCCTGTGATTCCCGCGTTGAGATTTCAGCAATTTGGGTATTAGGTTGGAGGTTGTGTGTGTGTAATAGTAAGGTAGATTTTATCGTGCATTATATTGGTTAGGGAAATTGAGAAAATGTGAAGCAAACAAAAATTAAAGCAGCCCAAACAAGACTTACTATATCCTTGTGAATTATCTCCATTGATACCTGGTGAGAGGAGAAAAGTAGTTCGAAATAAATAAACAAAAGAGGGGAAAGAAAAAAAAAAGATGCAATCTGTTCATCATGAATAATTGTTAGGATGGTTACTCTTTGGGACAATTTTGCTATTTATTCATCGACCAATGTTCTATAAAGTTCAAGTACTTTAGAATAGAGATCAAGTACTTTAGTCTACTGTCCATCTCTTAGAGCTTCTTGAAATGTTTTCCATCCAAAATTACAAGATTGATCCTATATGCGCGGCTACGTAATCAAATCAGAAATTTTATGCGCAAGGAAGTTTACACCGAACCATACACAGAATCTGAGTTTTTTTTTCAAAAACATGTTTGCAAAACACGACTCATGTTTTCACATTCTGTGTATGGTTCGATGTAAACTTCCTTCTTGAAGAATACATCTAAGAAGACTTGTCAAGAAACTTGAGTTTGAATCCACTCTTCACAAACAGGCATTTTCAATCCAAAGATGGAAAATGAAAACCCTCCATCAAGGCAAAGGATCAGATCCACTACCAAAGAAGAAAAACAAACAAGCACAAATATTTTATCGTACCCTATGCACATTCTTTCATTCGAATGCAAGCCATCCTCGGATCTGTACCACTCATTATATCTTTATGTACAAAGTCATTCAGAGGCTCACCAATTGCAGAATTGAGCAAAACCGGCGAAATGGAAGAAACAGCGAAAGGAAAAAGAAAGACGATAATGGAAGATCACCAAAGGCCGTGTTCTAGCGTGCAGAGTTGTCTGAATGCAATAAGAACCAAAGTTGGGGCAAATGATAAAGCTCGTAGTAGCAATTCCAACGAAAACTGCGTCATAAAAGGAAAAATCATCATTCAAAATAGCCATGGAGAATCAGCTCCTGGATCAGCAGCGTCAGTTCAGCTATATAGTAGCTCTCAAGTCGACCCATGTTAGTAAAGTATGAATAACTAATGATTTAAAGCACGATTCTATCGTATGGCGATACTAATGCAACCTCTTTCGCTCTCTTTCCCCAATTTGTGTAACAGCCACCGGAAAAGGGAAGATGAGTGAGACGGCAAAACTCAGACAAGGGAAGACTACAAAGCATTCTGGGATGAAGATCACAACTTATGATATAAAATTTCATGTCACGACAGAATTTGGAATTCCGGGAGCTTTTGTCATAAAAAACAAGCACAAACACAAGTTTTTCATTCAATCTGCCACACTCGAGGTTTCTGGCAAGACCGTCGTTCACTTCGAATGCAACTCATGGGTTTACCCCATCCACAAAACAAAGACCGATCGGCTCTTCTTCTCAAACACTGTAAGTCAAATGACAAATTGTTTTTTGTCTCTTTTTTCCAAAATTTTGTCAAGAAACCACAAAGCATGTTGCTGTGTCCAGAGCTATATCCCAAGCCAAACACCAAAAGCTTTGGTGCAACTGAGGAAGGAAGAACTTGTTAGCTTGAGAGGCGATGGGACTGGGGAGAGGAAGGAATGGGAACAAATTTATGACTACGATTTATATAACGACCTCGGCAATGAAGGATCATGGCATGTGGGACCCATCTTGGGCGGTTCTGTAATGTATCCGTATCCACGAAGGGGAAGAACTGGCCACCCTCAGGGCAACCAAGGTATTCAAATTTTCCAATGTCTTACTCCCTCCATCCCATATTATTGGTTCTTTAT
Source organism: Vaccinium darrowii (assembly GCA_020921065.1). Classification (NCBI taxonomy): domain Eukaryota; kingdom Viridiplantae; phylum Streptophyta; class Magnoliopsida; order Ericales; family Ericaceae; genus Vaccinium; species Vaccinium darrowii. The sequence goes on from CM037156.1 coordinate 39,460,496, forward strand.
GGGAATTCCAATTGTAGCTATTTTTAATGGATACCTTCAGAAAGTTGCAGACTTCTTGCTTTAATTTTCGAAACGGAAATTCATTTTGGGACATCCCAAAATCAAATACAAGACCAATGGGACAGATGAAGTATCCAACAATCATGAATAAGTTCTGTATATGTAATTGTACTCAACAAATATTCTGGGCAGGAATAATCAAGCTAGATGCATACGTTCCCCCAGATGAGCGAATCAGCCCCCAGAAACTATCGGAACTCATATCAAATTCGATTAAAGCTAGTTTACATTTCCTTTTACCTGAGGCAAAATCGTTGTTCACAAATCAGAGTACCGGAAGTTTTGAATCTTTTGATGAGATCCGTGACTTGTTCACTACCAGTAGAAGTCAAATACTCGATGGATGGGCCGCAGAGAAGTTGAAGAGCAAGGTACCACCTGAGATTTTCAAAAGGATTACACGTGCAAGCAAAGAGAACCAAACGAAATTTCCTTTACCTCAAGTTATAGCAGGTGATGTGCCTTACAAGTAATAGTAGGGCTAGAAGGCATTGCATTTGCAGAGTCGTAAGTTGTCCACTTTTGTGATTTTTTCAACTTTTCAGGAAATGAATTTGCATGGAAGGATGATGAGGAATTTGGGCGTCAGATGCTTGCGGGAACGAATCCAGCAGTAATCCAGTGCCTGATGGTATGTTTACATATCCAGTAGTTGCGAGAAGTGGTAAACCTTCTCCAATAGCCTCGTTGATTATGTGCAATGAAACTAATATATTTTGTACATCTTTCATACCATCTGTGAAGTATAAGCAGGAGGTTTAATATTGGGATATTGAAATGGACTACAGATTTTCCCCCCAAGGAGCAAAAGTGGAGTGTGGAGTTCTATCAAGCGATCACACATCGAGTCCAACCTCGACGGGCTGACTCTTGAACAGGTAGATCCCACCTCTCCCCTGTCTCTCCCATCTGCATGCTCCTACTGAACTGGAGGAAGACAATAACAGGTCTTAAAAGAATGTGATAACAAACATCGATATTGGTTCTATTATCAATCAAACTCCGAGATAGGTGAACCATGAATGTGAGGGGCACAACAGGCAATTACAAGTTATGTTGATCAGGCATGTCTAAGCAGATCGGGTATTGAAAATGTTTATGTAGAGGCTCCTGCAGGAGGACACTTGAGTTTCATGTGTCCACACAAGAAATAAATTTAATGAAAGCGACAGATAAAACATGACAAAAGCAAAACAAAAACAAAAACAAAAGCAAAGCAAACCTTATTCTATTTAAACTAGAGTAAAGAATGATCTAATAGAAGAAAGGATCAAGTTGAAAGGACAACAAGAGTTTGCTAAGATAGTGATGCACAAGAAGAATCAATCACAGCATTAGTGATAAGGGCACTGATATTAAGCCTTTCATATTCAAGGGGCTTCAAGGCCAAAGGTACAAATGGTAGCTTAGCTGATTGAAAAAGGATAAATAAAGTCTCTTCAGTCCTTGATGAAGCAATTTGCAGAAAAGGTACTGATGGCCAACCATGAACATGTTCATATGGTAATCAGTGATTCAGTATGATGTGCTTAGACAAGAATCCAGAATGAGATACTCAAGTTTTGTGATTTGGGAATCAAACTGGAACACTGTTTCAGGTTATTGACAAAATCAAGCACCAGCTATAGTCGAAGAGTGCAAACATCAAACTAATCAAGATCCATCACACTTGATTTATTTAGAGCAAATACAAGTTCTCGCACGAAACTTCTACATTCTCCCAAAACAATGCAACACCCCCACCTCATGATTCTGATACACATAAATGGTAAATCCCATATTCTCCTACCCAAAAAGAAAAGTTCACGTTGGGTGTTTTCATGCAGGCATAAATATGCTATGAATCTCCTCCCAAACATGTGGTTTAACAGCAGTATTTTTTTTCATGTATTACGCTGCAGGCTATTAACCAATGGAGAATTTTCATTTTGGATCACCATGACTATCTGATGCCATTTCTAAACAGAATAAACACAAAAGGTGTATGTGCTTATGCATCTCGGACGCTACTGTTCTTAAGGAATGATTCCACCTTAAAGCCACTGGCAATAGAACTGAGCTTGCCTATCTCCTCTGCTGGTAGGGAGGACCAGAGAGTGTTTCTCCCATCGACTCAGGGCGCTGAGGCAGCAATTTGGCAGTTAGCTAAAGCTCACGTTGCATCCAATGACTCCTGTCACCACCAGCTAATCAGCCACTGGTATGTTGGTTAAGCCATTATCAAAGTCTACCAAGCTTTACCTGATTTTTCTTCATTCAATTTACTGAAGCAAGTTTACCTAATTTACTTCATTCTATCAGAAACTGAAACTCAGAAAAAACTGAATGATCTTCACTAGCAATTTTCAAAACTTCTCATTTTATCCCCTTCATGTAACTGTAACTGATGCAAATATGAAATATCTCATGGTAATCGTGAAGTGCATAATACGCAGGTTAAAAACTCATGCAGTTGTTGAGCCATTTATCATTGCGACCAGAAGGCAGTTAAGCACAATGCATCCCATCCACATGCTACTGGATCCTCATTTTAAAGACACCATGCACATAAATGCAATAGCCAGGAGTGTCATCGTAAACTGTGGTGGAATCCTTGAGAAGACATTGTCTACCGGTGAAATCTCAATGGAGCTGACTTCTGCAATCTATAAAAACTGGAGATTTGATGAGCAAGGCCTTCCTGCGGATCTCCTCAAAAGGTATGGAAACTACTCTCCTTCAACATACGCATGCCACTGGCCTTTTACAGGGAACTCAGATATGCCAAATTTATTCCACAGGACAGTAATAAATAGTTTCTCCCTCTAGGATCCATCACGTAAACTTGGTCCTTCTATTTTGACCGAGGCAACGCGTATTTTCTTTTCTACCTATTCTTTAAATTTGATCTTACTCCTTTCCTGAAGGGAACATAAAGCAACTCCTTTCCTGGAGGCAACACACATACGTTGGATGCAATAAGCATCAAAGCTTTCTCACTTGATCACCAGTAGCCTTACTACTAGAGATCAGAAATTGGTGGCCAGTAGCCTCCTACTACAAGCTATATAATATGCCCAATAATCCATTCATCTCCCTTTAATCTAATATTTTCATAACCATTATTTTCTCCTTTTCGCCCACGTGCCCAGTACTAAGTCTCCAACTAAAGAGAATTAGGGTTAAGTCAGCAGCTCATGAGTATATATAAAAAGTTTTTTGTAGCTTAGCATCCATAATAAGAGAACTTATACAACTCATAGTAACTTTTTAAAACCCTTCTAATCCCAAAACTATTCCACACAATTTCTCTTTTCCAATTTTTTGCAGAGGTATGGCCCTGCCTGACCCAGATAACCCTGGCGGGGTTCAACTCCTTTTTGAAGACTACCCCTATGGTGCAGATGGACTGGAGATATGGGTTGCCATTAAGACATGGGTAACAAACTTCTGCTCACTCTTCTACACGGACGATAACTCTTTGAGGTCCGATGATGAAATCCAGGCATGGTGGTTGGAAGTTCAAAATGTGGGTCATGGGGATAAGTGCAACGAACCGTGGTGGTGTCCGATGACAGCTCTTGATAACCTCACAGAGGCTCTCACAACTCTCATATGGACTACATCAGCTCTTCATGCTGCAGTGAACTTTGGGCAATATGAATACGCTGGTTACCCTCCAAGTAGACCGACACTATGTCGGAAGTTCATTCCGAAGGAAGGGACACCAGAGTTTGCAGAGTTTCTGAGGGATCCTGACAAGTATTTTCTTCGCATGTTGCCTGAAAGATTTGAAACGACCCTAAGTGTCACACTGGTAGAGGTCCTATCACGGCATACATCAGATGAAGTGTACCTAGGCCAGCGGACATCTGAGGAATGGACAGACAATGAACAGATACATCAGATATTTCAGCAGTTCCAGAAGAACCTTCAAGAGGTGGAGAAAAGAATCTCGGAGAGGAATAGAAATCCCAAACTGAAGAACAGGCGCGGCCCTGCGAAGATAGCATACAAGCTTTTGTACCCTGATACGTCAAATGTTGGGTTCAAAGGGGGAATCACTGGAAAGGGAATACCTAATAGCATTTCCATTTAACATATTGAGATTTATTTTGTGCTCTTTCTTTTCTCTGTTGACTCCACCTGTAATATACTTCAATTGCCATAGCATATTATAAGTTTGAAAACAATGCATTTCCTTGTATGAATTTTCTTTCATCTCATGCAACTCAAAAGATCAATGCAAACCCACCCACTTAAATGAGAAAACAAATAATCCCGTCAGGGCTGCAGGGGCCGTCAGGGCTGCAGGGGCTTGTAAGTGCTTATTAGCAGCTTATATGTGTCAATAGTTCCCCAAATTCTTATCTTGTTGAGCATGTTCAGGTGAATAATCGAAATTTCTAAGTGGTTCTGCATTGAAATAACAAGTACTTCTCCATCTTATTCGTAATAGCCATTCGATAGCGATACAATGTTCTTTATGGTACTTGGTATTACATTGACGAAATACACACCCTCCCACGGCAGTTAATAGAAAAGTAGAATGCTTGCAACCATAGATCAGGCAATCCAGAACATAGACATTTATACACAAGTAAAGAAGACAGTAATTTGTTTAAAGTTATCTAAACAGATGTGCAAGAAAAAGGCAGAATGAACACGAAAAAGTTAAGTTACAACTTACAAGTATCAAACTACAAAATAACATATGCCAACCCAACAATTCAGAGTAAGAAATGTCAGATTAGCTCACAATACTGTGAATTTTTTGTGGACTTTGGAATGAATTATGCTGGTTAGCCTCCAAATCAACCTACGATGCAGGTGTATCTCTGGATCTTCCAACCTCCAAAGGAGTTATCTCAACATGCAGCATCGATTTTCCAGGGCAAAAGGAGCAAGATCAACTTTCCCAGGATTGCCCAACACCAAATTGGCAACCATTTCAGCAGTACCAAGAGCCTGGGAAATTAAGCAAAGGTGATAATGGTCATTTTTACCACTTTGGAGAAAAAATAAAGGAACTTGCGACAATTGAAGCTTTAGCTTGATAAATTGAACCCAGAATAATTGGGTCACTCATATCTACCACAATTTTCTTTTGAAAATAAAATGGACTCCTTACAACTTGCAAAAATGCTAAGGTAATCTTTGCAAAAGTAACAAGAAAAAGAAAAAATCAGCATCCGAAGTTCAAAAGGGAAAAAAATTAACCTCCACATCGTAGGGTCCCAAATAGCAAACTTAAATGAACTGACAATTTATTAAATTTCACGAGTAAAACAGTAGAAGAAAACATGGGAAATTACCAATGAAAGCCCTTCCCCTTCATGGCCAGCAGCAAGGAACAAGCTTGACAAACCAGGAACTGCCCCAATGACCGGCTTCCCATCTGGCACTGTAAAAGAGTATTACAACAGTTTACAGGTCACAAACAAGATATCTAGTATCATCAGAATACTGAACGTATCCAGCATATGAAAATGAGATTGATAGTCTACTTACTATAAGGTCTTAATCCTATTCTCACTTTTCTACGTTCACAAAAGTCTCGGAGAGACATTTCTCTTAAAGTAGGAAAAAACTCCCCTGCCCTTTCCCATATGCGGTTGATAACTGACTCATCCATTTCTGTACTGAACCCAACAAACTGACGGCTGCTCCCTGAAAAGAAGACATGGGATGGAACATTATATAACTGTTGATCAGCAACAGCATAGACTAAGTGAATATCTGATAAGTGAAAACACGAGACAAAAAACACTTACCAAGAACAAGGTTTCCCCAAGCATCCATGGTGGCAGTCATTGAAATGGACAAACATTCTGCATCAACTTGCCCTGAAGCAGAAACCGAAGAATGAAGAGCTCCTTCTGCATGATTAACGTAACCCGCTTCCATCAGACCATGGTTCAGTTTGAAAGAATTGAAATTCTCTACCACAAGTAGGTGACCCTGTCACGCAGATGAGCCACCAGATTGATTTTACAATCAATCCTAATGTAGTTATAGCAGGAAATGTTGAAGAAAGGTTTACATTATTCTTGTTGTAAGATTGTCCCGTTAGGTTTCTTACTAATAGAGAGGGGAACCCTGTCAAAAATTGGCATCATTGCTTATTCCTAATGGACCTTTCATGACCCTATTTCAGGTAAATCAATGTTGTCATTACCTAACCAATACATCAGCTTCCCCATTGTTGGTTATTTTTCAGACCATGGAAAAATTAAAATATCATAAGCAACAAAAAAACATATAGAAAACATAAGAATATCCTGTTCTAGAGTCTAACCTTTCGAGGCTTTACAGGGACATCCAAGTCAAATCCTGAGTCCATAATCAGGTCATGCATCAAAGTCCCACTCCAACAACCAGCGGCAACAATAACAGCCTTCTTATTATACAAGGTGTTTTTCGATGTCTGAACAGCTTTGACCTCCCCACGACCAGATCTGGTTTAAGGGTTACACCAGTTAGGAACAACAGCATTATATCCATTATACATCGATTTCAGAGAGGAAGAAAAACAGCATAGTGGAGGAAAGAAACAAGGAACCTCAATAATGTGGTCACTGGTTCATTATAGAATTCTCCATATCTTCCTTCTGATACAAAATGTCTATTAACCTATATAGTAATAATAACTACATTATTATACCGCAAGTAGATGCAGATTGCTAAAAGAATTTCAAAAACAAGGTATTTGTGAGGCAAAAATTTGAGGACCTTCTCAATAAATGCAACCGCACGCCGAGCATCTATTTGACAGTCATCAGGCAGAAATGCTGCCCCACCTTCCTTACCAATCATCAGTCCCGGTTCCTCTAACAGCAAATCGTGGGGAGACAAGAACTCAGCTCTCAGCCCGGCTTCAGATAGCTGATCCACCCTTCTCTTTAACATGGCCGAGTCTTTGGGAGTTCTACCAATTAACAAGCTTCCTATTCATAAAAACATCAAACAATCATTACCATGATGGATGAGCTGAATAAGAATAATACCAATTGGAAGGGCAATGAAGACTTCAGTATATCAAAGGAACATATTGCCTTGCAACGTTTCACATGGGTATAATGAACCACAAAGCATGTATCGTGCATAAATTTGTGTGGAGTATGCATGCACAAGCATCTTTAGGTCACAACACAGGTTTCCATAGACAACATGACAGTTGACAAGGAAATCATTGAATCACACGACTCACATCCAGATTCTTACACTTCCTTTTCCCTAAAAATCTGAGTCAATCGCCTTCTTTTTTCTTGGTGAGTTAAAAAGCAGTAACTTAAAAATCAATATCTCCTGAGCTTCATTTAAAACTCAATCCATCTCCAGGCCACCAACCATTCAGTATAGACAAAATGAGAGAGAGAAGAAAAAAAGGCTACTAAATTGACCCAAGGAAATAAGATCACCTGTCTTCTTCCAACCTAGCATCTCCAAAGGATCCATGCCCTGACGCTGTACATTTTCTACGAACATCTCCCACAGTTCACGGCTTCTCATTGCAAGCTCCCATTTATCGCTGCCAGGTGTTTTGTGAACCATCCATAAATAACCCTGCCCTAAAACCAGCCGAAATGCCAAAGATAGGGAGAAGAGATCCTACACCCAATCAGATTCCGGAATAGAGAGGAAAGAACTGAATACAACGTTCAAGCATCCTGTGCTCAAATATTTAAGAACTATCGAAACATGTCAAGGCTGTGAATCTATGATTAGCAATTCATTCAGTTTTTTTCTTGTCAAATTTAGGGATAAAAACTGATTAAGCCCTTACCTATATCCAAATGAGTTAATTTTTTACGGGAACCCTTAAAAACATGTCTTAAACAAATTGAACGGCTCCGATCATTTGCATGGGACTCCAAAATGGGTCCCACAAAAGGTGCTGCGCATTTTTGTGTTAAAGGTTGTGTCTCTTGAACCGGCATGAAATTGGGTAATTGTTATTCTTCTTATAATCAAGATACCTCACGTGTAAAAATTAAATGTAATTGATACATACAATAACTGTGTTTTCCATGTGTTATCCTTCAGGCGTCATTGTAATTAACAGTAAAAGAAGTTGCAACTAGCTTTTAGATTGGAGGGAAAAATATGTTCTCTCCCTTTGACTGTACAACTTTTATTCAAGTATCCATATTTATATCCTCTCTTTCAACGATTTAAATTTCCGTACTTTCATGTTCCTTTCTATTCTGATTAAAAAGGCAAACAACTAAAGGTATTAAAACTCGTTTTCATAGAGCACAGATCCTTAACCAATGTAGATTTATTTCCTCTTTGATTATCCTGCCATAGAAACATAAGCCAGTTAACAACATTGAGATGCATAAAGATATGTGTAACGAAGTTTATTAGTCAACAAAAATTGGCAAAATGAACACAATTAAAAGTTAAAGACCAAAGAGAAGATCAGATGGCAAGTTGGAGAAGAACTTATTGTGTTTGATTGTGTCCAGTATTTAAATTGTTCTCTACTCATTTTTGTTCCACAGGAGCTGGAGGAGAAGAGGAAATGAAAAGAAGCTCCCAGCCTTTGGTAGCGTTTCCAATTAGAGATACTTGTTCACTACCAAAGACAACAATCCTCACATTCTCATCCTTACTAATTTTGGTACTCTTAGTTGAGAATTTTATGAGAGTTATTTGCTGAAAAGAAGCTTATTTCCCGATTAGACTTCCTTGTTCCTGTCAAGTAGTACTTGGTTTCTTCAGACTTGGGTAGTTTTCAAGTTCATTTTTTATGCTTGTGGATTGCATAATTCTTATAACTTTGAGAAGTCATCTTGAAATGCTTTCTATGATTTCGGTAAGTTTTACTACTCTCAAGTTGTTTCATACACTTGTCTCAACCCATTGGGATCTAATCATCAACACAACAAAACGTAGCGTACAAAGGATGTTACCTGCACCAGTAGCGCCAGAGCAGGGGACGGCGGCGTCAACGACGGCGACGGAAAGATCGGACTCCAGTAGAAACTGCCGAGCGATAGTCAGACCGATTATCCCTGCGCCGACCACAACGACATCGAACGTGTGGGACGACGCCTTTATCGGCTTCAAACCTCGAAAAGGAGCAGAGCCATTCGATCGGTTTCTCTGGATACTCCAGGTTGAAGCTACCAATGATTTGCCGAGAAATTTGTCGCCAAACAAGCTTGAATTCAAGGCGAAACAACACGACGACGGATTCCGAAGAGATGAGACGATCGCGTTCGTGGTGGGGTAAGGCTTTGGAATGACATTTGAAGCAATTGCAGCCATTTTAGTTTCTGTGTGAAGCTCAGCTGCTCTGAAAGCAAAGGTTTGAGCAATTTGTTTTCGTTTAAGGAAAACAGGTCAACGGAGGCGACGAGAGACGACGGGTCGACTAAGTGGCCCAGGGCCTTGTCTAAGCCCAACCTTGCATCCGGACCGTTCAAAAGTACACGTAAAAGTACATTGGATGGAATCGAAACCCTCTCTCTCATCCTCTCTATCCCCTTTTGCGTCCTTTTTCTCTCTCTATAACCAGGACTATCCAAAAATAGACGACCCAAATCGCACGCGTAAGTACCACATAGTACCTGCCTAGTACTGAAAATTGCTCCAAAAAACTATCTCCGCCGGCCCAACAGAAAAGAAAAAATAGAAAATTACCTCAAATAATTGTGAACTACTGTACTAGTTTGGTCTAGCTTGAACTGGGAGATTATTGTAATCATTAATTCACAAAAATTAGACTCTACCCAAATCTTCTCTGGAAGCCTATAAAAATAGCATTTGCTCGTCTCATATAATGGGAAAACGGTGGCACTAAAAAGCAGACCATAATTTTAATTTGTTACTCCTACTATGAAAGAAAAGTTGGATTCAGTAAAACTTTTTAATCATCCTTCACACGTTATAAAAAACAGAAGCTACTTTCCATAACTAGTTATTTCTTCAACATAAATACAGAGGCCTAAATGTAAGTACAATACAAAATTCAATTATGTGGCCGAAATGGTTGAGGAATAATATAAATACATTCCACGCGTAAAAAATATAAAAATACCGTTCCATGACAACCCCTCTCGATATTTGGTCAGCAAAAACCTAACCAAACTAAGGGGACCTGGGGTTGCTGCTGTGCACATCCGGGCCGTCTGTTGCTCGGACGGACGGCCCAGGTGACGGGGCTGCACAACAACCCTAGATCCAAAGTAAGGATGACACTGATCTATCTCAAAATTGTTACAATACCAATGGAAAGTACTCCCAAAAAAAAAAAGCTAAACATTGCAATTTACAAATCATCCAGGTAAATCATCAAGTCACCGTTCCAACATATCTCCAACGGGTCCGTCGAACGAGCTTCCGAATTACTATCACTATCTGCCATAGCATTCTCCAAAGAATCTGCTAAATCTGCTTCCCATAGACCCAACCGACAAGCTTTGCTGTAAATTTGATAATCCGCAGCCCTTAAGCCTTCTGAGATCATTTCCCTCAGCGATTCACAGGAATTTCCTCCAGAGTCCATTGCCTCCAGAAAAGTTTCCGATGAACCAGACTTCCAGAATACTACTACAGCGCAACTCCTATCCAAAAGTCGCACATCGAAATCTTCAGAAAACACTTCGTGGTGGGAATCGCGGAGAAATTTGTTTAGCATTTTGGCGGACATCCCACCTCTGAATCCCCACAAGAAAACCAAATCCTTATAGTTGACTTTTCTTGGGTTGTCTGTCCAAACCGAGACATCCTCGTCAACTGGGTCTTCGGAGTTCGTGGCATGAGGAGTGAAGGTGTTCACATAGCCTTCAAGGACCGAGGGTAAATGGCTATCATCATCTTTGAGAGTCCCAGTGGAAATTTTGAGAATAGAGCACAGTTTAGCGAACAATTCGCTTATCCTCAGAACCTTGTGGCCATGGATCTTGCCCTCATGCCCATCAGCTGAAAGATTGAAACTTGGTCAGCTTTGTTGAATTTAGGCTCACTTTAGATGCCAGGAACATTAAGGGAAATGAGAATGTGATTCTGGATCGCCATCATTCATACGTTTACAATGGACTGGTAGGAGAAGTGAGTCCAAATTGAGAAGTGATTCCTGATAAACTGACCTAAGTTCAAATTCCCGAATTAAGTAGGAATCTGATCCCCTCCTTCCCACATACTAATCCCGAATTCCAGGCCCAATCCACACAACAGGGTAGTCCTCTATCTTATTTCCCGGAAAAACATTTTCGTTATAAGATTCCAGGTTTTGAATGAGATTACTTACTGAATTAGATAATTGATTCCTATATGGTTTACTTCATAAAGCGTCCACCAGATCAAGGTATTTTTTTCTTCCCGTCTTTCAAAACCAGCATCAAGACTTGAAGTAACGAATACAACTAACAAGCAGAAGTTTCTGTTTCTCTAATATATCAGAAGCATGTCGACTAGGCAATGTGTTATCACTAATCCACATCACCGATATAATTTGTCCGCAGAATGAATCACATAAAGTCGATAATGGGTTAATTCATCAAAGCATTTCCGAAGCAACATGCTTAAACCATAATGGAATGCATGCAAGAGACTATTACAAGTAACTCACCTTGGTGACTGATATCCATATCAATAGGCGCAAAGAATCGGGTTTTCAAAACGGAAATAGCTGCAGGTAAATTGGTAACCTTTTTTAGAGGGCCAATTTCGTTCAGTAAATTGGTAACCTTTTTGAGAGGTCCAATTTCCTTCATCAGATAGCTGACATCAAGTATGTGAGGGAAGACCAAATGTAAGGAGCTCCTGAACTCATCCATGCTAGAAGGTAATGAGGAAATGAAATTCGAATATATGAATGAAAAATCTGCACCAAAGTAATATAAAAGCACAGAATCAATGACTGTAAACAAAAAGAGTTTAAAATGGTAATAATTGATAATTCGAGAGATGGACCGTTGAGCGAGTTGTGGGAAACAACAGGTTTCTGAGAAGCAGATATCAAATCTATCACCTCTCGAAAGCCACGAACACGCTTATTTTGCTCTTCTTCCAGATTTTGAAGCTCCCTCTATCATTAATAGGAAGATCAAAAATTAAAAAAAAAAAAAAAAAGAAGCTTGAAAATGTATTATCACTAAAGGATTGCAGTTTGTTAAGTACCACAAAAGATTCCCTGTCTTCTTTTGAGCTTGTCAAAACAACTCGAACTGCTTGGGTTCCCCCACCCTTGGCTGGAATTAATAAAGGAACTAGGTCATCAGAGAAGTCTCTCAGCATCTGCGACCAAAACAAAAACCCTAAAATGACATTAACTCAGACTAAGCCAATCCTTGCATATGAGAGCAATTTTCTTACCTCCACCACAAGCTGCACTTGGCGTTCGCTGCAAACATCTATGCCCAAGCATGGCCTTGACCCATGCTGTTCACTTCCTAAGATAAGCTTTCTCAAGGATTTTATTAACACATCTGTCCATGACAAGAAATAGTTTAGACATGCAGAAAGGCCAATGTAAACAGAATGTGATCCAAAATTCTCCTTTACCTTCATTCTTTGGGCCTGTGTCTTTAATTGCAGTTGTCCAATGCTTAATTCGTGCTTTAATCCTTCCAACAAAAATTGCATCAGCAACAGAAAGGCCAGAGGAGGATTGTTCTACACATTTACTAGGCACAAGGTTCCCTATCCGGTCCTTCAAAGCTGATTCCTGCGATCTTGATAAATATGATATGCCTGTCCAATGCAAAGGCACATAAATGGCCCCTCTGGTTAACATTTAAGACATTCTGTAAGTTAAAAATGTGGGCAAGTTGAAGCTCGATAAAAATAACAAGTCTATCTGTCTCCCTAACATAAATTCTGGTTTTTTAAAGTCTCCCTACCATATGTTAAGACAACAAATCTCCGCTAAAATAATTCAAACAATTAACTTACCGTCATATATGCAGGCATTAAAATCAAAACCTTCTCGAGCCATAGAGGTCAAGTATGATGACTGGCATGAAAAACTATAGGAAGGCATCCCTATTTTCAACTCATCCCTTGGGAAGAGATGAAAGTTGTATCTATACCAAAAAAGATAAAACAAATCATCCATCAGTTATCAACTGGAAAACCAATCAAAATTTTATCATCAGAAAGCATAGGAAGAAGCATTAGAAGATCATCAGGCTTTCAAAAACTGACTACATTAATCATTTATCAGGATCTAAATAATGACATGACTGTTAAAAGCAACAATACTGTTTTGTACTGGTATAAGTTTTTAACGCACTTGAATGCGACAATCAAATTCCCAAAGAACAAAAATCAACAACGGTCGACATCTATCAGCCAAATTCCATAATTCATTGGCTACGCTATGAATTCGAGTACTAATCTTTACTCAAACCTGAAACGTTATCCTAAAGTCAATACAGTCATCCTGTACATATTATGACATGTCGTCAAAATTCATGGCATTGCAGGTAACCTCTCTCAGCCCTCTCTCTACTTTCGATTCTCTTGCTTGGGTTATCTTTTTCTAAATGATACTGAAAGTGTACTCAGGTTTTCAATCCTCAATCATTCAAATTTTGGTATTTTTTTACTGGGTGTATCAATTATCCAGCATTTGAAGTCACTATGACTCGAAATTAAGTCCCCCCTTTCAACCAACTTCAGTTTTGAAGGTAAGCTTGACTCTCCAATTAGGCTATTACCACTTTGAGTTCCATCTTTTTCTGTCCATTTCCATCATATTACTCTCATTACAACTAACACCTATAGTCCATCCATCCACTTTATCAAAGCAAAGACAAATACTTGCAACTCCCACAACCATGTAGCACCCAATTCAACTAATTCAACTAACATAGAGTTATCCAACCGTTACTAACTATGGTACGTTCAGCAATTCTAAACCCCCCAAAATTCAGTGTAATGAAATTTATCCTCTTCCTTTCCCTGAATAGGCCAGAATAGGATGATGATGTAACTTCTTCATTTTCATAGTATTGTGAAAGTTTGTGCATCTCAAGATGCAAGTAAAATTACCCCGCTACTAACTCAAAATCGTACCAAATTCAGTTGTACTCAAAATTTCCACCAAATTGAGGAAGACTCAATTTATTTTAAGGCTTGTTTTGCTCTTCACAATTTGCAACTATGCTATTTATGAAAGCTTTTACGAGTTGTGGGAACTCACGGGTGGGCGATGACCTTGGAATCCCTAACGGAGAAAGGGCAGACGGCGAACTGAAGAACCTGAAACCTCCCAGCGGCGTACTTGGCCTTGAAATAGGCGGTCTCGGGGGTGTCGACGGGGAGCACCCGATGCCAAGGTGAAGAGTATGACCCAGTTTTCTGCAAGGATACGGCGATGAAGTCAGAGTCATTGATGTGAGTCTTGATCTGGGCTAACGCCTCCGAGAAATTGGATTTGGTTACTTGCTTTATCGGCCACCGGCGGCGGTGGTTAGAGTGGCGGTGGTTGTGGTTGGAAATCTGGGTGCAGAGGAAGCGCCCCTGCGATATACGGGGTCGAAGCGCCATGGGCTAAATTACACAACTGAGAGTTCGTCCGAAGAAATTTATGCACCAGCCACCAGTAACTGAAGGCTGAGTCAGGGATTTGAAAAAGCTGCTGCTATCGATTCGGGTTTGGAGTCGGGGCAGGAGTAGGTTTGGGTTTGGGTTTGGGTTTGAGGTTTGGGTTTTGAGTTTTTTTTTGCCAGTCGATATACATTAGCGGGAAGAGGGTTAATAGTGTTAGATAGTTAGTCCAACCACGCCCCTCGCGGAGCTCGAACCCAGGCCTCCACTGAGGAGGTGGGGTGAACACACCGGTTGTGCTAGCCCAGCTGTTTGGGTTTTGAGTTTTGGGTAGGGAGAGAAAATGAAAGTAATAATTAGAAATTAGGGGCAATGAATAGAGAGAGAGAGAGAGAAAATGAGAATAATAATTAATTAAAAATAGAAGTAATAATCGGAAAGAAAAAGGAATAATGATTGAGCAATGATTTAAAAATCGGGTCTTGAGACCCAAACCAAACAAGTTACGGGGTTAGAGTAGGGAACTCTTTACAGGTCATTGGGCAAAACATTTTTTTTTTTTAAGCTGGTACCTTGGGGCATGTTTGGTTTCTTACTTTACTAGGTGATTGGAAGTGCGATTTTGTTTACCCTCCTTAGAAAATAATGAAGGTAAACATTACCCTTCCGCACGAATGGAATTGCCAAAAATATTTGTATTATATTCATAAATAAGTTCACGCACGAAATTATTAAAAATATACATACACAAAGCTTATAAGACGTGTAAAAGTTAACACATAACAAGTTATTAAATTTCGTTATGTTCACGTATAAGTTTATACATTTAAAAGTTGTATAAGATTTATACATATTTAAATTTATACAAGAAATGTTCATTGTCAAGCCTCCTCAAATTGAATACTGTCAAGTTTACGTTTTGTTTTATTTATCAAGTGGGCCTAAAATTGAGATTCAATTTTGGTTCGTTTGATAGACGAATTGAACTCGAGAGAGCCTTTTCCGAGTAGAAGTATGAACAATTCGCGAATGGCCCTTGTTAATTCCATTACATTGCATCTTCTTTTAGTTTTTATCAGCATTAATCTTTCAATTTCAATCTATTAAGTTACCGAATGTCTTCTCTTTCCCCTCATAGATTTTCAGTTTCAACCCAAAGATGCAGGTCAAACCAATGAGGAAAAGGTGCCTTATCGGTTAGGTTTGTGGTTAACTGTCTGCTTCTCGTACCACCCATAAGTGTTAGTTGTTGACTAGTGAGCTTTGGTCATAATAATATTGGTATTTGTTGGCTTTGCTACACTACTATGTTGAAATTTAACGGCATTAGAAGGAAGGGCACAATTAAAAGATAAATAAACTCTAACACTAAAGGTATTCTTTTGCCATTGAGTTGCTCCCATAGAAGGGGGGCCACGGTTCTTTCGTAAGAGCTATAGTTGGGAGAAGGATTAGAGAAAAGGCAACTTTAGGGAAACTATTCTAGGGGAAGTCCGATTTCGTTCGCTTCAGACATTGATCGGTCTTAGCGTGACATGGTTTACTTGTTATTGGTTCCCGAAAGAGTTAATATCTTCATTAGCTAAACCCTTTCTTATCTTGCCTTTGAACTTGTATTTTGTTCGTACACAATCAACAGAGGCCTCCTCGACATATTTTGCCATGTCTTCAATAGCATGCTCTTACTTCGTCTTTCCCTTAACAAGTCATCAAATTTGGTGCTTTTTTTATCCCCAATTGCTATGGGGAATAAAGGACGAAATCCAATTGATTCCTCCTTTTTTTTTTTTTTTTTTTTTTGAACCATAGATTCCTCCATTTAAGTGGTTTTCACTTCTCCTTGTTCCTGTTCCTAACTCTATGCTGGATAGTTTCAGATTTTTGGCACTTTCCATACTTCATGGGTGCAACATCAACGAATTTGCTCACGATCAAGTACCTAAGATCTATGACCGAGTACAGTTATGAACAATTCGCGAATGTCTCATTCATTTATAGCCTTAACTGCTTGAATGTAAGTGTGAGGAGTAACCGTGAAAACATATTTCAAAAACATTTCAAACTACATTGTGAGCACAAAATTAAAAGTGAGAGCTCAAAGCGAGAATTAAGGATTATAATTAAGAGCTCTATCAATTGAAAGATATGTGACCAAAAGACTCATATTGCTCAACAGCATTGAATGGAGTTTGAGCTAAAATTTTCCTTAATTTCTATTTTATGATAATAACTTCTTCTTTTTTTGTTGTTTGTGAAAATTTTATTTTATGGGTTGGCAATTGAAATTTTTCAAAAATAAAGACTGAACTTGAAAAAAAAACAACAGTACCCTAAAAAAATGTTTGCTTTGTATAATTTGTACTTTTTATTTGTTTAAATTTATGTAGTAAAAAAGTATAAAAAATAAGTTTTTATTTATTTATTTGACAAAAGTACCTGAAATGTATTTCAAATAAAAAAATTCCTAGGAAATTTTGAGATTTATTTTCTTCACTTTAACAATCTGTTACTACCATTGAATTCATATATCGTTATCATTTGTATTTTATTTTTTGGCTATTTAATTTTCTCAGGAGTAATATATTTGGCTCAATAGCCGTTTATAGTTTTCCCTTGTGTAGACCTCATTTTGTTTGGTACATTCATTTACGCTCCACTTAATTTATTTCCTTCATCCTTTAGCTTTCTTGAGTACCATTCTCCATTCAAGCAAAGGCCAGCAAATGGATAAATAGCTCATTGCAAAAATCAATAATTCTGGAAAATTGGTATTCTATTCCCAGATTCAATCATCAGTTTTTGCGTGTATATAATTTATTTACTCATTGTTTCCTATTCGTGGTAAAAATATCCTTGAAAATAATAAGGAAACATACAACAATACTACTTCCACTCCTCCCCTCTCAATGGAAAGCCATCCAAATTTCCTTCATATTGTTTTTCCCTCCAACCAACGGCTATAAAAGTCCAATGCTTCGCGCGGTTTGTACTCTGGGACAGTGTGTCCGGATCCCTGCACCAGCACAAATATGGTACTCAACAAAGAAAGAAAAGAAAACACAAATCCAAAGATCCTCATGTTTAGTTTATGCCTGGTTTTTTTGGGGTGGTCATATAAAATACAAGTTAACGGTCACCGCATTTACCAACCTTGACAGTGAGGAAGGTGAGATTGTTGTCATATCCTTGTAGGTATCTGCAACAGATAAGAGGTATTTTAGAGAAAAGTTCCGGTTTCTTAGCAGGGAGCCTTTTGCTCTGGATCGCGATTCATCTGTCAAAGTACAGGCTTACCCAGCAACTTGTCCATTAGAAATCCAAGGCCTCCATTCGTCCACAACCTTATATCCAACTGATCTAGTCCATGCTTCACTCCCAGTGTATGGAACGCACATATCATGGTCGCCGCTGCCACAAATGTAAATATGCATCGATAATTATCATAGTAGGCCAAACCATTGATAGAAAACAAGAAACAAGTGTTTTTTTTTTTTGCTTTCATTAGCCTCTAAACTAGCATATTGAACTGTGTTCTAGAAAAAACACCAATAATCAATAGACAAAAATGGCTCCGAAATGTCCATTTCCTAAAACTCAGAGAGTTTCGAAACTCAAGGATGGCATGTTTGAATATAAGTAATAACTAAATCTGTGTCAAAAGCTAGATTTGCCATTTTCCTTTTGAAAATGACAAACTTCATTCAGTTAATGTAAAGTTGGAAGAAAATAAGGAAAATTGTCCATCCTTATTGCCAATCCAACCCCACTACCCAAATAGTTGTAGGATTTTCCAAAAATGAGTCAGCCCAAGGAATGTTAATGGTAACAATTTCGTTAACTATACGAATGTAATGCAAAGACTTGAGTAGTAAGTACTGGTTTAGAAGTTGATATACCTGTATATGAGCGCCCGATATCCCCGGGAAGTGAGATTCTTGTGGTACTTGATCATGCTTCCAGAATCATGAATGAATATAATTCTGTCGGTGCACAAGTCCCATCTTCCACACACGCTTTCCTAAAACATTAAAAGGGCTAAATTCTTTGCTTTTAAAGCATGTAGGATTTCAGATATTCTAATCTTACTTGTTCAGCATGAATTGCTTTCCGAACTAATTCAGTGTTGAGCCACACAGTTGCAACTTCATCATCCTGCATTGGATTTCAATTATGAGTAACTAACAAATGTAACTGTAATGGTGCCCAAGCCTGAGGAGGAAAATAAACCTATATGATGTTCAAAGCTGTTCACAGAGAACTATTAAACGCCTTCAAGGGCCATTTTCTTCATTTCTTGCCATGCAGTATGAAAGTAATACCAAATGGCTGCCCAATCACTTGATGCTATTGCCACCATTGTGCTCTTGTAGGTGCCTTATTTCCTAATACGTAATTCCTAGTACTATTATGAACTAGTTTGTCGCTGTTCCAACTAAACATGACCAGTGTATAGACATTAGCAACATGAAAAATGTTTCTTGAATGATAATAATGCTGCATGCGGTTACTCTGAGCCTCAACTAAGAGATTTGATAAACACCGAAGAATCGAAATAAAGTTCATGTTTCACAAACCAAGCAACTAAATCAGCTGAGTAAAGGTTTAAAAAAAAAGGATAGTAGCTTCAGTAACTTACAAAGCATGGAACCTCTTCGCTGTTGAGAATTTGTGGCCATGTTGGAACAATTCCATCTCTTACCGGAGCTTTGTAAGGCCATGCACGGCCAAACATTCTTTTCCTCACGGGATGGGGTCTTTCAGTCTCTCCTAATTTCCTGAAGCTGGATGGCAACTTTGTGCCACCAATTATGGTATCTACAGCTGCAGTACCATGATAGCATGGTTCTAGTATGTTGTAAATGTTAAGTCCTGCGACGACCTGAGAATTGCCATGATATGAAAGTGTGTATCAAATCTAGAAAGGGAATGATGGAGTATATCATAAGAATATGCACTACTGGAAAAGTGAATTCTTACCCTTTCAACTTTCTCAAGCTTGTCTTCACACGTGTCACTTGCTGTATTATAGAAATTTCCATGACACTCGGCAGTAGCTTCCTGCAGTATGGATCACGAGGAATCAGGAATATACTCCATGGACTGTGTGGATAAACTTTGAAATTTTAGTCAGCTACTTAAAATTCTGTGCAGAGTCAATTAGTCACGGACCATATGGCCCTAGTGGGGCACAATTTTCTTAGAGATAATGTAAATGAGTGGTAGGTTCAAGCAACAACAGCAGAAGTGACAGATATGCTCATTATCCACAAGGGATGGCATAAAAGTGGAAAAAACATTGGCAAAGCCAAAATTTTGAGGAAACATGAAATGGTTGAAAAGAAAAAAAATCCTATGATAAAATCCCTAAATTGTGTAGCCTCCCTCAAGAAAGTCTGTAATCAGCTTTTAGTCATTCCCTTGGTTCCCCTTGGATGTTCAGATGCAATATCGGGACTAAAATTTGTGTCAACTGTCCCTACAAAAAGGTTAATCTCAAGACTAAATTGAGGTTGTGAAACATAGAGTAGTAACCAAACAAGCTTACTACGTGTAGGAATGCAGACAAAATGAACATAAAGCTTAATAGAAGGGGTAGCCAAAATAAACAAAGCGTCAAAATCTTCAAGTTCAAAGTGCCTTGGAGTGTGTTATCTAAACAATTTATCACGATAAATTTAAGGTGTAAGTTGTTCAAGTAGGTTGATGAAACTAAGCATGAATGATCTTGATAGAAAAGAGAAGCTCCCCAACCTCAAATAGTTCATCCGATATGAGGCCCATCCCATGTGCAAAGGGAACAAGAGCATTGCCATCAAACTCATCGTCGGTAACTCCATTTCCCACCATATAACCCTGCATGCAGTATTTATATTAAGCAATGAAACTTGAACTTTGACCACTGCTTCGTTAATTAGTCATTACAGTTCTAAAAAATGGGGTACCTTGAAGTTGAGAATCGGCTTTACACCAGCATCAATTCCTGTGCAAGATCAAAAAATGAAACTTGGGCCTTAAACCAATTTTACAACACACATATACATGTTGTAGATCAGAAAAAGTACCTTTTACGACTTCATGAGCCAGTGTCGGCACATATATTCCAGCATATGACTCGCCAGAAATAAGAAATGGGTTGGAGAGGAACTCTGGGTACAACTCGAACCACTAAGCGATAACAAAACATTCCAAATAATGTTACCACATTAACATCCACCAAAAGTGTCTACAAGTTCACTTTTTTGTTTCAAATTATACCTTGAGGAGGAATTTGTGTGAATCGGAAGCAGTTTGCAGGTCACCAGTAAAATAATCAGATTCATTTCCTGAGAAGGAAAATCCAACACCAGCCGGGGAGTCCAAATATATAATGTTGGAGACCTGCCAGTGCAAATGTCATCCATTAAGCAGCTAATTTAAGAAGTTGGGGAGATATTGATGTCTATTTAAACAAAATAACAATTCAAAACAAAATCATAACCTTGGACCAGCTGTATGGATTGAGATGTAGTTTGGGGAGGCTTCCCTTTGTGTTTCCCGTTTCAAAATTGAATGGCCCTGCATGATATCATTCAAAGATTCTGTTCATCAATTATTGGAACTAAGTGGAAACTAAGTTATTGACTGAGAAATAAGTGCTTCAGATAAATGAAAGTGTTACAGTACATCAAAGAGAATAATTTCCTCTCAAATTTCCAATATCCAAAACGCGGAATTTAGCCCAATTACGCAGCTGAAGCACAAAAACCAAAACCAAATAGAGGAGGTACTTGCATCGAATTCCGATTGTCATAGCATTTGAATTGTGACAAATTGGTAAGAATTGCGGTCAGAATCAAGATTAAGAAATCCAAGGGAAGGATTTCCCAAGGGAAACGAAAATTATATGGAAATTATCAGGATATCCAGATTGGTGTGTACTATGAAATTAGGTGATTCACTTTATCATATTCCTGTCTTTTCGTTTTCCTTCTCTTTTCCGTTCATAATTTCATTTACAAATCCACCATCCAAACACATCCTCAACAGAAATATAAAAGCATAAACTCATTTTTCACATATACCACAAAGCAGAGAAAGAAAAACAAGAATCTTTATAAAATATGCATCAAAAATTGATTGAAAATCGATACCGTGCTCATAAACAAATCCATCGAAGCTCGAGCACCCGGGCCCCCCATTGAGCCAGAGAACCACTGGATCAGTCGAGTGATTTCTTTCAGAGAGAACGAAGTAATAGAACAGCTTCTTACCATTAGCTTCATCTATGGTCACATACCTATAAACCCAATGTAAAATAATAAAGCATTAGTACTAATAATAAACTAATAAACCCATCATAATTGAAAAGGACCATCTACTGTTAAAATTGAGTAAAGGGTACGTGAAAGTGAAAAGAAAGATACCCAGAATAGTGTTCGGAAGGAAAAGTGCCATTAAAGCCAGGAATCTGAGTGATCAATGCACCTTCTGGGACTGATTCAGTGAATTTAAAGCTGAGGGTTATGTAAATTAGGGCTGCTGAGGAAAGTAATACATGGGGAATTTTGGTCTTGCCCATTTTTGTGGACATGAATTCAGGTTTAGAAAGAGAGAATGGAGTGAGGGAGAGGTCTGCTGTCTTGTCTCAATTAAGAACCATTGGTGATGGGCAATATATAATGGATTACGTACGTGGAGAGAGAGAGAGAGAGAGAGAGAGAGGAAATCACCAATGGGGATGCTTCAACAGAAAAGAAGTGCCGGGCACTCAAGGATCAAGGGAAAAAAGATCAGAAAAAAGCAAAGGGAGAAAAGGAATGATCAATCTGACGAGTCCAACGAAAAACGGTTTAAATTCTTATAAAAAAAAGAAAAGAAAAGAAAAACGGTTTAAATGATTACCCAATTGAGAGATGACAGGTATTATGCGGTTATTAGTGTTAAGAGTTGGGATGTGCCTATAAAAAAATGAAAGAAATATTTTAAAAATTTGTCGTTAATGTTTAAAAACTGTACTAAAATGTATAAAAGTAAATGAAAATGTAATATTAAAAAGTGTAAAAAAAAAAATACACTGGAGTGTGATTTTTTCTTTCTCATTTATTTATTGTCAGCTCAGCTGATAAGAAGAACCCAAAATAAATTCCCCCCCTGCTTGGGGTTCGAGAAACGAAACATTCCTACACGTACAAACAATGATAGGGGAACATCAAAGTTTAAATCTATTTGTAAATCAACAATGTTACACATACAACCAGTCCCACACTACACTCTCCCATATGGATGGGTCCCATAAGTGGGCCCACTCTCATTTGATGGTGTTGTGTGGGAGTGTTTGTATGTGTAGCCTTTTGTTTTTAAATCTCTTTCACAAATGGTGATGAGATCTGCAACACTATTTAAATAGTTCCACCACCACTTTGTGAGATATCATGTAAAAATTAACATGTTCCTAGTATTTTTTATACTATAACTAGAAAAGAGGGGAAATAAGAGGGGGAAAAAAACACTTCTTTTTGTTTGGTTTTATAGAAAGGAGAGAATTAAAGAAACGTCCAAGAAAATTGTAAGAGGATGAAGAAGATAAAAGAAAAGCCAGAAGAAAAAGTTGATTTGGACTATATTTTTAGTTTTTCTTTTCAAATTACAAGTCAAAAAAGGTGGGAGGAATTCTGTTTTTCCTTGCACTTTCTGTTCTTTACAGTGAGGCTAATTCGACCTTCCATCTCGGCACCGACTGCTCAAATTTAATTTAAACTCCAAATTATTCGAATCATTCATTGTTTGGATTAAAATCTTAACATTCATTATTGAGATGAACGGCCGAATGAATTCACTACAATCTTGTAGTAAGCCCCTCACTACAGGGACCCCGGACCCACGCAATTGCTTGTTTGTTATCAGATTCCACAGAGACCTCATTCATACCCAAAGCTGAGATCATTAAGCAAGCTTCTCTAATTGCTAAGAGCTCCCCTTGTAGAGGAGATGAGATTTTAACAGATTTCGCCAGTCCACCCGCTGGATTTCCATCCCAATTCCTCATAACCACTGCTATACTACCATCACCACCATCCTTACTGAAAGCTGCATCACAATTTACCTTGTACTTCAGAGAGTCCGAAGCCGTCTAAGTCGATTGATCATCAGAGTTAGGTTGGTTATCCATTTGGACTGAAGGTAACACAAAAACATTTGAAAATTCCATACGGGCAAAGTTGGCCTTAGCCATGACTTTCAAAGGATCCACCGGAGTATTTCGAAACACAAAATCATTTCTAGATTTTCAAATATACCAAGCAATAAAAGCCACAGTAGCAATAAAATCAGAGGCATCTCTATTAGACATCGAATCAAAAACTTTAGCAATCCATTGAATAGCAGATTTTGGAGCACCACAAGAGCCATTAAAGAGAATATTGCTACCAAACCAGACTGCTCTAGTCCAAGAACAAAAAAATAATAGATGTTCAATGGATTCTAGCTGAGAATTGCAGATTGGACAGAGCAGGCATGCTATGCACGAATGAACTCCCCTACTCAAGAGCACGTCAAACAATTTTTGTTTTTCATGTGCAACACATTTTTTTCTAGGAGACTTGGTGTGTTTCACTGAAAAAAAAAATTTTATCTCACAATAGTACATCACATAAAAAACCGTGAAAAACCAGTTTGTTCTAAAAATACTCTTACTGGAACACCCCCTAAGGGTTTTTTTCCGTTAATTTTGATTTTTTTTTTTTTACTTTTTGGGCTTTTTAGATTGATCATGTAAGTGAGGAGAACTTCATGAAGTGTGAAAACCCAAAAAAGTCAAAAAGCCCCTAAAATGGGGCAGGGTCTAATTGTTAAGCACGATATTATATAATGATGACTACATTTATTTCTGCATCACATTTTCATACCATCTTCGGTGATTGAAATCAATGGCTAGGTTTGATAATATGTCATTCATATCATAATGCGAAATTACGTATCAAACAAAGTGGTCAAAAGTTCAAAATAAAACTGTTAGATTTACAAATAGAAAAAGAGTGATTGTATTGCAAAGATTTCAGTTCATATATAACCTTTTATATAGGCTAAACAGATTAAAAAATATTTATGGAAGATCTAAACATAATCTGTGGATGTGTGCAGGGACAGACTAAGGAACGAATGAGACAGCGACCGTCTTACTCAAGTTTTAAATTTTCTTCACAATTATACTAGTTTTACTGTAAAAATTGTAAAACTAAATATATTCGTCCATTCAACATCGGGTAATATATAATTGGTTTTAGAGATAGATCTGGATGCACGATATGCTTTTATGTAAACAAGATCCTATTTGTATAATTCCATGTATAAGTTGATCAAAAACATATTCTCTCATAATGTTCTTATGATATTTTTGCAATTTGTAATGGCATCATAGATACGTTTCAAATTTCTCAATACTTAATCACGCGTGTGGCCCTGGGTGTTTGCTTAATTTGCAAATGTGTGTTGTGTGACTGACATTGTGTCTGGCCCTGGGTTTTGGTGATCAAATCATGTGGGCTACTAGGGGTTGTTTCACTAAGAGCGTTTTTAAAATAAATATATGGTGTATCATGAAAGAAGGACCTATCTTAGCAATCTCTTGGGGCCAAGTTACAAGATTACAAGAGAAAAATCTCTTGTGAATCTCCTATTTCGGTGTGGATGGTCTGCCTTTGACCCGGACCAGAGAAGAGAATAGTCGAGGTGCGCGTAACTGTGTAAGCTGACTTAGATAATTCTTGACCGTTGAAAAAAAGAAAGGGTGAGAGAGCGCAACGGGCACGTGAAACGTGTGATGAAGTGCTGGAGCCGCTTACCTAACTAGATAGTAAGATTTTCTTTTTGGTTTGTTTGTTATTTCAGTTTATCACTTTAGTCCAAATTCATGTAAGGGTGATAAGTTTTTGGTCTTTTAATTGATACCTGGGATTCTGGGAAGGAATCTGTAACCTAATGCCTGAAGGAATACCAAATTAATTTGAGGTTAATAAGTTTATATCTTACTGATATTTGGAAAGGTATTTATTAGAATTTTAGTACTCGAAGTAATCTCATTTTTTTTGGTCTTCAAGAATAGACAAGGATCATTAATCTGAAAAAGATAAAAGACAAGACGGAATTGAAGGACAGATATTTGGTTCATCAACTCTTATGGTTTTCTCATTATGGTATGGTAATTTGCTTGAGTATTCGCAAAGTCGTTCGCTTAGATATGTCAAATCACATATATATGTACCTCTTGCGTATGAAATCATGCTATGATATTCTATTGATTTCTTCACTGATTCAACACGTACTTTATATAATATAAAATATCATACGAAAAGTAGAGTCGCTGGCGATATAACTACTATAATTGTTGAAATCGGAATCCTACCCTTGCACTATAGGGTTGTAGGATGTAGTTTGAAATCTAAACCATTGATTATAGAGATGAACGGCTCGAAAGTGCACTTAGATCTTTACCCACTTTGATCTTTACCCAGTTCGTCTCCTTCATCCTTTGGAGCAATAGATTGGATTTTAGAGTTTTCATGCAGCATTCAATCACCAAGGTTTGCAAACACAACTTCAAACTTGGGTTTGAGACTTTGAGTAAATATCCTTGCAAAATAGGAAACATCGAATAATGCCGTCGAAATTATTTCATATTGTTTTTCCCTCCAACCAACGGCTATAAAAGTCCAATGATTCGCGCGGTTTGTACTCTGGAACAGTATGTCCACATCCCTGCATCCACACGATATTCGTATTTCAACAAAGAAAGCAAATGAAAAACAAATTCAATGATCCCTATCTTCAGTTCACATGCCTGGTTATTCTGTTACGTACAAGCTAACGTTTACTAACCTTGATAGTGAGGAAGGTGAGATTGTTGTCGTATCCTTGAAGGTATCTGCAACAGATAAGAGGTACTTTAGAGAAAGGTTCCGATTTCTCAGCGGGAGCCATTTGCACTGGATCGTGATTTATCTACCAAAGCATAGGCTTACCCAGCAACTTGTCCATTAGAAGTCCACGGCCTCCATTCGTCCACAACCTTATATCCAAGTGATCTAGTCCATGCTTCAGTCCCAGTGTATGGAACACCCATATCATGGTCTCCACTGTCACATAGGTAAATATGCATCAATTATTACCATCATACCATAGTAGCTTAAACCATCGATATCGAACAAGAAGCAAGTAGATTCTTGCTTTCATAAACATCCGCACCAGCATATTGAACTGTAGTAAAGAAAGAAATCAAATAATCAATCCACAAAAATGGCTCCAAATTCCCATTCCTACGACCAACCAAGTTTCGAAACTCAAGGATGGTATGTTCGAGTGTAATAACCAAAAATGCATCAGATTGGCCTTTTTGCTTTTGAAATGAACTCCATTAATGTGAATGTAAAGTTTGCAAGATAATAAGGAAATTTTTGGAATCCCACTGCCAATTCGAATAACCCATATTACCAGATGTCTCTACCCACTCCAAGGATTGCCAATGTTAACAATTCATAAGGAAGTAGGGAAAATTTTGGAAGTTCATTGCCTGTCCAACCCAGTACCCAACTTACTGCGTGACTTTCCCTACCCATCCAAAGGAGTAAGGATTGCCAATGTTAACAATCTCAACAATTTTACAAAACCTGAAAAGCTCAAATAGCAAGTATTGTTTAGAAGTTGATATACCTATATATGAGCGCCCGATATCCCGGGGAAGTGAGGTTCTTGTGGTACTTGATCATGCTTCCAGAATCATGGTTGAATAGAATTCTGTCGGTGCACAAGTCCCATCTTCCACACACACTTTCCTAAAGCATAACAGGAATTATAATGGGGTTTTCTTTTGAACCATGGAGAATTTGAGATATTCAAATCTTACTTGTTCAGCATGAATTGCTTTCCGAACTGATTCAGTGTTGAGCCAAAAAGTTGCAACTTCGTCGTCCTGCATATTAGTTTAGCCTAATTGGTGCCCAAGCCTGAGGAGGCAAAGAAAAATAAGCTAAATAACCCTGCCATGTAGTAATTTCCAAAAGACAGCCAAACACATAAAAAGGATTTTGAAACAAGAAAAATGAGTTCTATATGATTCTAAGCTGTTCGCAGAGAGATATCAAATGCCTTTGTTTTGCATTTTCCTGCCAAGTAGTATGAATGCAATACCAAATGGCTGCCACATCACTTGAAGCTACAATTGTCCTCGTTATATACCTTATTTCATAATTCCTACTGCTATTATGTAGTAGTTTGTCCCTATCGGCTGTTCTATCTAAACATGACCAGTCATATACATTAGCAACATGAAATGATTCCTGAACGACAAAAATGCTAGCTGTGGTTTCTCAATATCTCAACTGACAGATTTGAAAAACACTGAAGACTTGAAAGTTCATGTCTGATAAAGCAAGCAAACTAAATCAGCTGAGTAAAGGTAAAACAAAGGATAGTAGCTTCAGTAACTTACAATACATGGGAGATCTTGGCTGTTGAGAATTTGTCACCAAGTCGGAATGATTCCATCTCTTACCAGAACTTTAAAAGGCCATCCACGGCCAAACATTCGTTTCCTCACGGGAAGGGGTCTTTCAGTCTTACCTAATTTTCTGAAGGTGGAAGGCAACTTTGGATTACCAATTATTGTATTCTGAGATATAGTACCATGATAGCATGGTTCTAATATGTTGTACACGTTAAGGCCTGCGATGTTCTGCAAATTGCCATGATAGAAAGTGAATATCATATCCAAAAACGGAACAATGGAATATATCGTTAGAATATGCACTCCTGGAAGTGAATTCTTACCCTGTAAACTTTTTCAAGCTTGTTTTCACAGTTATCACTTGCTGGATTAAAAAAGTTTCCGTGACACTCGGCAGTAACTTCCTGCAATATGCAACATGGGGAATCAGGAATGTACTCCATCATCTACATGTGGAGAAATCTTGAAATTTTAGTCAGCTACTTGATATTTTGTGCACAGTTAAGGTTATGGCCCTTGTGGGCCAAAATTTTCTCCCAGAGAATATTTGAAGGAGCAGCAGGTTCAAGCAGTAACAGCAGCAGGGACAGAGATACTCAAATCCACATGGGATGGGATAAAAGTGCTAAAAAAATTGCTACAAAGTGATGTTTTTATTAGGAATGATGAAACATCAAATGGGGTGAGGAAAAAAAAAATCCTTCGGTAAAATCCCAAAAGGTGTAGCCTCCTTCACATAAGTCTGTAATCCGCTTTAAATCATTCCTAGGTTCACATTGGATGTTCTAATGTCATATCTTGACTAAAACTTGTGTCCACTGTCCCTATAGAAAAGGTAACCTCAAGATTAAATGGAGGCTGTGAAGCATAGAGCACTATCCAAACAAGTTAACTATGTTTCCTCACGTAAACACAATGAATAGAAAGCTTGATAAAGGTGGTGCCAAAAGAAAATCTTCAAGTTCAAAGTACTTTGGGATAAGTTATATAAACAATTTATCGCCATAGACTGATAGGTGTAACCGTATAAGTTGTTTCAGAAGGTTTATGAAACTTGCATGAATGTTCTTGATAGGAAATAAGCTCCCCAACCTCAAATAGTTCATCTGATATGAGGCCCATCCCATGCGCAAAGGTAACAACACCATTGCTATCAAACTCCTCGTCGGTATCTCCATTTCCCACCATATAACCCTGCAAGCAGTATTTATTCACGATAAAGCCTAAACTTTTACTGCTGTTTTAGTACATTTCTCAAAGGAAAGGGGTACCTTGAAGTTCAGAATGGGCTTTATGCCAGCGTCAATTCCTGTATAGGATCCAAAAACTGAAAATTAGGCCTTAAACCGATTTCACAACATGTATACATGTCATAGAATGGAAGAAGAACCTTTTACTACTTCATGAGCCAGAGTTGGCACATATATTCCAGCATACGACTCCCCAGAAACAAAAAATGGATTGGAGAGGAACTCTGGGTATAACTCGAACCACTGAAAAACAATTAAAGAAATTCCAAATAAAGTGACCACAGGAGTACGTTTTTACGTTTTTTATTTTTGTTCCAAATGGTACCTTAAGGAGGAAATTTTGTGAATCGGAAGCAGTTTTCAGATCACCAGTGACATAGTCGGATTCATATGCTGAGTAGGAAAATCCAACACCAGCCGGTGAGTCCAAATATATAATGTTGGAAACCTGCCAGGCAAAGGTTATTCATTTAGGAGCTCATAAGAAGTATGGGAGATTTTAAAATCTATTTTAGATGAATTAACCTTTCAAAACATATCATAACCTTGGACCAGCTGTATGGATTAAGGTGCAGTTTGGGAAGGCTTCCCTTTGTCTTTCCCATTTCAAAATTGAACGGCCCTGCATAATATTATGCGAAGATTCTGTTTAATATTTTTGGGAATTAAGTAGAAACCAAGTTATCAACTGAGAACTAAGTGCACTAGATAGACGAAAGTACTAACAGTACATAAAAAACAAACATTTTCCAAAATTTCTAACTTCCAGAACAGAGTTTAGGCCAATTGCACAAATCCAAAGCAATTAAACAGGAGGTATTTGCATCCAATTCAGATTGTCTTGGATCATCGAATACTGGAACGACAAACAAAGGGAAAGGAAAAGTTGGGGGGACACCTAAGAATTAGGTTATTTAATTTATCATGTTGTCGTTTTGTTTTCATTTACCTTCTCTTTTCCTAATGCCTGCACAAATCTAGGATCCAAACACAGCCTTAACAGAAACAAAATGCATAATAAAAACAGCATGTTGTTGTGCCCAAGGACACCCACAAAGATTACACAAGCGCACATGCACGGGCAAAGACAATAAATTTTAAGCGGTTCGGCAAATTGCCTACTCCACGGTTGCGAGCAAAGGATTTCAATATGTGGAGGAGGATTAATACAAAGGGGAAACAATGAAAACTCAAACCGCAACCAAATCTGGTGCAAAATTATCTCACACATAACCAACTGTCTCTCTACATGTTACATCTTGTAAATGCTCCATCTTGCCTCAATCAGCCTATACATATTAAAATGGCAGAAGGGAATTGTAGCGGCTGGGTTCTCAATGGTTCATTAGGCTCAGCCATGGACTTTGGATGCGTGGAGGCACACTAACGGGTCACCCCCCGCAAGGATCAACAACAAATGAGGATTGAATCCATTCATTCTCGCCGATCGGAAATTTTCCTCGGCGTTGGACAACTTGGCATCTTGAGCGGCGAATATAACGATGAAGATCTGTAATATCACCGACCAATAGGTACGGGACGAGTCCCTTCGGCAAAGCTCCTCTCGGCACTCCTCTCGGCAGTGCACCAAAGTGGTCCCCGGGCCAACGGCAAGGTTCCCGAAGAAATCTCCCCCGGATTGAAGGGATCGGGGGCTTTCTGTTCGGCAGCCGTTGCCATCCCTTTTGCTGAGGTGACTTCCCCCAAGTCGGTGGACATCGGATAAGTCAACATCTATCAACCGGCTCGATATTTGTGGCTCGGTATGGGTATGCCTGGCGTATCATTAATGGTGTCAGTCAACAGCCTAGCAGGCTTTACCTGCAACTGCAAGATCACGTGTTTGACCGAGGAGTCCTCCCAAACCAGTTGACTTATCAGGTGTACCATGCGTGACGTCAGTTGAAGCATTGGTCCTGCCCAATACATTCTGACCTGACCACATGGAGTGTTAGGCACGGACAACGCACGTCAGGTACACGGGGGACTTGGTTGGAAAGTCACCCCTCACCTATAAAAGGGGAACTCACCAACCTCCCTCTATATATCTGTCCAAGCATTCAATACGCATACAAGCTCTCTCTCTCTCTCTCTAAAAACTTTTCAGCTAACTCCATCTTTTCTGGTCACTTGCTTGAACGTAGACCATCGCTGTCCGGGCTAGGCGCTAACGCGGGTGTTCAGTGTGCATGCCATCTTCGTAGGCCAACATTTAGGTTTCAGGCCAGGTTCAGCATCAAGTGGTGGTTGGAAGATGGGAGCTGGAGGTTTGCTTAGTCTTAGGCCTTGTTCTTTAACCCATTTTATGGCATAAAATGGGAGATTTTATGGCATTGTTTTCTCAATACATAAAATGACATGTCATTTTATGACTATTCCATAAAATGTATTGGGAAAACTAAATAAAATGTCTACATAAAATGTATTGGGAAAACAATGTCATTTTATGACCATTCCATAAAACCCCAACTAAAATGAGAATTTCCATTTTATGGCATAAAATGGGTTAAAGAACAAGGCCTAAGCTGATAAGTCAACAAATCTCCAGCGTGGCGTAGATTCTTCGTCAATATAAATCACACTACCGCCAAATGCAATCCTTGAAATGGAACCCATAACGTACAGAACTCTCTACAAGCTCGTAGAGCTCCAGAGAGAGTCAAACCCAGCAGAAGCAAAAGAAGTCTAATCTAAAACAGACAAACAAAACTGAACTGCAGTGCAGATTTCCATGCTCTTAAAATAGGATACAGGAAACACCGGTTACACGAACAACGAAAACAGAAGAACCATATTTGTGAAGTTTCGAGCAAACTTCAAAACCAAATTCCAGCAAGTCGCGAGAATTGGAAATACCAGGTTCCAATAACAAATTCAAATAATAACACAATAGTACGAAACAAATGACACCTGATGCAACAGCCCACATAGATTACTAGTAGTAACTTACATGGTTTATTATTTGTCTAAGATCACCCATTTAGACTTTCGATGTGGGACAATCTCCCCATCTTTACAGCTTCGCGCCTCGTGAGGTGTTGAACACTAGAGTCACCATGATATTTAATGGGTCTTTACCGGTGGCCACATACGCCCCAAGCCTAGAGTCACCACGGTATTTAACGGGTCCTTTCCCTGACCTGAGCCCACGCGATTGGATGATATACCTATAATGCCCACGTAGGCCGCTGGCCAGTAACTCGTTGAAGCCTAGCCACAGGGCCCAAGTGCTTAACGCCACTAACGTGATTTATTACATGCCTAAGATCACCAAAGTAGACTTTCGATGTGGGACAGAGTATCACACCTCAGATGCATCATTGTCTCCAAGGATTGTCGCCAATTGCCTGAAGGCATAGGCACCCAATAAACCAATTTCGAATGAAAGTGAAAATAATCTTAACAATTAATATGCATCACAATCTTAGGACGTGATAATACTTGATTAAAAATTGGTACCGTGCTCATAGACGAATCCGTCGAAGCTTGAGCAGCCGGGCCCGCCATTGAGCCAGAGAACCACTGGATCATTGGAGGGATCTCTTTCAGATAGAACGAAGTAATAGAACAGTTTCTTCCCATGAGCTTCATCTATGGTCACATACCTATAAACCTCATGTAAATAAGAAACCAGTAGTAGTTATAAAGGGATAACTACCCACCATAAATTAAAAGTACCATTTGCAGCTGAAATCTAGTGAAGAAATTGGAGAGAAAGATACCCGGAATAGTGTTTGGAAGGAAAACTGCCATTGAAACCAGGAATCTGAGAGACCAATGCACCTTCTGGGACCGACTCTGAGAATTGAAAGCTGAGAATTAGGAAAACTAGGGCTGTGCAAAAAAGGTGGGGAATCTTGGTCGTGGCCATTTTTATGGGCATGTATTCAGGCTTAGAAACAGAGAATTGAGAGAGGGGGAGGTCTGTTGTCTTGTCTCAGTTAAGCACCATTGGTGATGGATGGACAATATATAATGGAGTATGTGGAGTATATGTTTGCTTACAAGGCCAAACACACACATTCAGACACTCACACACAGAGCGAGAGAGAAATCACCAATGGGGATGCTGCAAAAGTAAACAAGAGTGGGCACCCACTCAACAAAGGGAAAAAGATGAGGGGGGAAAAAAAAACAGCAACCCAATTGTGAGATGACAGGTATTGTAGTGTTTTTATTCTGGTTTGAATGTTGGATGATTGAGCCATTAAAAAAATTCTGGAATTTGGGAAAGGTTGGAGAATAAAAGAAAGAAGAAGAAAGAAGGACCCGGAGGTTGCACTCCATGTAATAATCCGTAAACAAGTGTGGCGTACCCAAATCCATTCATGCCAAAATTGAGCGGCTAATTTATTGAAATAGCCATTCATTTTACAAATAGCAATTGGCAACAAATTTGATAAGAGCATCCTATCAAAGGCATCAGAATTTACACCAAATTTAATTTCAAAAACACATTTTATAATTTAGCAAGCCACTTTTATAAAAGTTCACAGAATTCTATTCTTTCTTTCTAATCCTACTCCCTAAAAGTAATAAAAAAAAAAATTGAACAGTGAGTGAATAGTATCCTGATGAGTGAACATTGTCGCACCAAATTTGGTATGGTACTGTAGCAAAGTTAAAAGCTTATCTAATTTGATCAACTATTTGATGAGCCTGATTTTGACTTATTTTGGGAGTTTGACTCTCCTCTTTAATTCATAAATTAAAATAGAGAGCCACATAAGAATGCTCTTACCAGAGCCATAGCTGCCCAACTTTGGGAGCTGAAGGAGGGGCTGTAATTTGATTGTTGGCTGGGCGGGTTGAAATTTGGTTGTTGAGATGGATGATGCAATAGTTGCCACAACGATGGTGCGAGAAAAGGTAGAACACCACATCCACTTTATTAGAAACGTTGTCAATGCAGGTTAAGAGAAAAAGGGGACAAGATACTGTACACATCAAGAGTGGGGGTGGAAAATTTGAACATTGGTACATTGTGGGACAAACAAGGCTCTTACCACTTGGGTTGCCAACCACTTGTAGGACAAGATGCTGATACCATAAAATTTAATTTGGGTAATGATTTTTAATTAGACGTTTTAAAACTGCACTCCAAATTTTTTTCATCTAGCGCTTAAATTCATGCACGATTCAAGCACTAATAGACAAATTTTGGAGTGCACTTATAAAAAAGTAGAGTACAAAAATCATTTCCCAATTTATTTTTGTTGTGACCGTGAACTTATTTGTGTAACTTTTTAGATTTTGTCTTTGTTTGAGTTTCGATCATAATTTTGTGTTCGAATATTATTAGGTCTTACTGTTTAGATGACCTCATGATTACGAGTTTTAGATGCTTTGATTTGAAGAGAAAACTGTTCGTCACTCATCGCTGCTCTTGTTTCTTCAGGAGAGAAGAGAGGAGGAAAGGCAAGGCAAGACCCCTGTGATTTCTCCACACCGGTCGGAGTTGCTTTGGAAAGTTCAGATCTTGACAACAATCGATGAACTGGACGACAAACTGGGTTCTCTTGGGATTTCTTAGATTGGAAGATCGGATGTCTCTTCTTTCTTCAGGAGAAAAATTGATGATCGATGAACTCGTCGCTGCTCTTGTTTCTTCAGGAGAGAAATTACAGATTGGGGGAGACAGAGAAATTGGGTTTGGTTTGGCGTGGAAGCATGAGAGAGAGAAATTGGATGAGTAAGCAAGGGCAAAAGATTCACTGTATTCGTACATAGAAAATTGTGTTACGTACATCAGTAAATTAGTACTCTTATATTTGTAAACATTTTTATAACATAATTAATAAATAAGAGCAAAATAGTTAAAAAAAAATTAATCCATAACTCATTTTCATCATTTTTTCATCATTTTTCTCTCAAACACTACTATTTTTGCAAAATGTATTTTGCACATTTCTCCCAAACACTCCTCTTAAATTCAAAATTAATTCTGACCATAATTCAAAAAGCTAAAAAGCCAAAAAATCAAAAATGAAAAACTGAAAAGTAAGCTCCCAAACACCTTCATAATTGGACCGTTACAGGTTTATATTCACTCATATCAGTATTGTGAGAATTAGATTTGTTGAGAGTTGCACTTGCACGTACCAAGGCCTATATAACAGGACCTTATATAGCTTGGTTGAGGACGAGATTCAAGAGAATAAGCACCGTAGAGAGTTTATACCACTATTCTTTTACACCTACTTTTTATTATGTTTCATGGGTAACTTCAACCGGATGGTTCTTTACCTCTTGGAAGACGTGAATTATGGTTGAGGATGGCTGCAGCG
Source organism: Vaccinium darrowii (assembly GCA_020921065.1). Classification (NCBI taxonomy): domain Eukaryota; kingdom Viridiplantae; phylum Streptophyta; class Magnoliopsida; order Ericales; family Ericaceae; genus Vaccinium; species Vaccinium darrowii. The sequence continues at coordinate 39,496,054 of CM037156.1, forward strand.
AGCATTGGGTTGAATTTCAGAGTCATTGGTGTCCGGTAAACCTTCCCGTATAGAGGCAACACTGACTTTAGGATCTCGCAATTTCACAGGCAAACTCTTCTTACTTTCCTCTAATTCCTTTTATATTGTTTCTTATTCTTACGTAATTTTATTCTAACCACTAGAGCAAATTTCTAACATTCTATACTTTTCTGATTCGTCCGATTCCTCTCGTCGAAACGAATCACAGAACCTAAAAAGTTTGATGCAAAACTAATAAATGCAATTTTTTTAATAAAGACACAAAACAAAAAGTACGAAAAATTAAGGGAAACGACGCCCAACACTTTTTTATTACGAAAACAGTATCAAATGCAGAATCTGGAATCAGGTATGAGCCAATGGTTCAATCTCGCTTCATTTACCATGATCCGACTCCTCTCATGCATACACGTTCGTTCTCATTTTCCTTCCGATAATCCTCTTATACAATTCAACAATTTTCCCCTCATTCACCTCCTAATCGTGTAACTACGTGCTTCAATTAAGGAGGGCCAACCCATAAAAAATTGCAAAATGGTACACATCACCATAATTGTTCTAGAATCCGTTCGTAACTTGATACAATTCCTGCCCACTTTTTCCCTCCCTAAACGAACTACCTGATGAAAGCTCCAAGCATAGCTATGAACAGTGTAACCAGAACTGTTCTGCTTGGTTTCAAAGCAGATTGCGCACCAGAGAACCTGAATCTCTGACCCTGGTCCCTGGAAAAGGGAAAATCCACGGATTAGAATAGGAGTTTAGATTAAGGAAATACACTGAAACAGATCAGAAAAACGATCCAGACTGCGTATTGAAACAGGAAAACATTTTATGAGACACGTCGAAATGTTATCCTCGATAGTGCAGAAATTCTTCTTCCTAGTTCTGTGTTCATAGACACATTCGCCATTTGAGCAATAGGAACTCCGAAAACCCAAGTCTGTCCAACACTGAGAACATGTTATGCGCAAGGCATATTTTCCATCCAAATCCATTCTATATAGAAATTATCTCACGAAAATTCAGTCAAGTAATTGCCACAAAAACAAAATGTTCATGGAAATTTAGGTGCACCAATATCTTACTTCTGTAAGGATGAAAGCAGGCCACAGTAGATGGTGTTCTCAGGCAACGGAACCTCAGTATCACCTTTGAGCTCCGGATTCACCACGCTCACATATACTTCTTGGCCCAGATACCACGAGTCCAGGTTCTGCGCGCGGAGGTTCCACATGCCAGCATTGTCAAGGTAGACTAAAATAGCAGTCCAAGCTCCAGGGAATACCTGCAGTCATTTTGGAGATAAAAGTTGTTTCATAAGATCACATAGACTTCATATGAAACATTTTGAGTAGATAACAATTGAAGTTTCAATAATAATAGACTTGAATTAGTATCTTCCTTTTGCTCCCAAGATGAAGATAAATCGTAGTTCCTTGAGCAAAATTTCTTAATTCATCCACATCTTTCAGTCAAAATCACTAAGAGATAAGATATTAGAGAAAAGATACCTGAGTAGTGGAGCGAGCAACCCCATCCCATTTGTTGTAAATGGCTCTGCTGTTCTCCGTCCACACTCCAAAGTCCATGCTACGTTTCGAGCGGGAAAGAGTTAAATAGGTACTTCTGGTATTCAATATATATGATACAAATGGAAGAGAACGACATCAAATTAAGATCTTACCCGACAACAAAGAATGCGTAGCCATTCATATGGTAGCTCTGAACAGAAGAATCGTTATTTTGGAATATGATTTCAAAGAAACCTTTGTATGTGCCGTTAATGATAGATGTGTCAACTTTTGGAGGTCTGTTCATCAATCTATTTGGGAAATCGAGCTTGTAAACGCCCAAAATATTGAATTGCTCAGCAAGCTTTGGAGGTGTTGAAGGTGCTAAATATGAAATTCCATTAAGCGTCGTACGCCATTTTCCATCAATAAGTTCTGCAGGTCTATTGAGGATCACAAACACTTCAGTCACAGTAATATCACCGTATTTGAATGACCCTTGGGGGTTTGGGCGAGCAGCACCAGCAGAAACATTCCATCTACAGATCAAAATAGTATCATGAGTTAACAGTTGTCAGCTTTGTGGTTATTAATGTATGTTAAAAGATAACTCAACGGACTAAAACAGTAAAAATTGTAGACTAGTGTTCATAGGATTATTAAGGAATAAAGGGGACAATTAAAAATGCTTCCCCAAAAACTTCTGACATAGCATCATTTACCTCCCATACTTGTGCATTAGTCAACTTCTGAAGACAAATGACCTTAAAATCCGAGTTTCAAAATTCTATTAACATCAAAACTAAAGGCCAAACCTTCTTCAGTTACTTAAAGAGAAGTAGATAGTAGATTTGCACAGGGAGGATAATGATGTTACATCAAATCTCTGGGTAGCCAGTGAGATTCTCAGGTAGACTTTTGATATTTACACAAAAGGAATACAAGTTAACTACAACCTTATGGATCTTGCTTGATTCATTGAAAAATATGAGTCGAAATCATTAGGGGGATCTGGAAGAGGACCTGAAGCAGGCCCCTGAGAGTTGGAGTAGTGCAAGATAGCAACTCCTGTAGCTCTAGTCAAAGCAGTTGAATTTACAAACCGGGAACTGGCAACGATGTAATAATCACTGGTAGCATTTTGATCCATTGTGACCAAGAATGAGTATGATTGCCCCACATGAATATCCATGTTGGCATAGTTCTGCTGAACTGTATATGATCCTTCAGTCTCTACCAGAAGCAAGTTATGATTCTGGATTCTAAAATTCAAACTTGTGGAGATGCCGACATTGTGCACCCGGAAGCGGTATGTTTTGCCTAATTTGGAACAATTGACATTTCGGTATCACTTAAGTGCTATGAGAAAACTGAATATATTTTAGCATAAAAAATAAAAGAAAATGGCCACAACAAAATGCCTCCACAGGCTCTGCTTTACAAGCTCCTAATAGGTTCTTCCCAAAAATGTACTTGACAAAAATTTAACAAAACAAGAAAATATTTGACAAGAAGATTTAGATGCCCATAAAGAGTACTAATAATCTTGTTACTAGACAGTAAAATCACACAAGGACCATATACAATCAAACCCAACCAAGAAAATCACCTGGTTCAACATTTATTGTCTCGTAAAAGATACCATTAGGAACCAGTGTCTCGTCATAGCGATACGGACCTAGTCCATTAAAGAGGACACCATCAGGAGCTCCAAGGTCAATCCCATTATCAACATCCTTCCTTAGTTCCTGTTTCCCCAAAAGCATTGGTCAATAAACAATCATTATAGCTACTATTTACTGGAATTCTGGAAGCAATGAGGAGCAGAACGTCTAAACATACATCATGACTCTTTATGTACCAGTCACTAATCAAGAGAGTGATATCCCCATCTGGGGTTCCAAACGGTACTGCTATGACGTCCCTGTTGTTTATGATGATTCCTCCATATCCACCAGCAGCTCTTTGGAAGTTTTGAGAGGGAAAGTAAAAGAAACTCCCTATCTGGTCTTTAACCTGAAATTGATATGTCCAATTCCAGCCAGCAGGAATAGGACAATTAGTCCCTGAGACGCCATCCTGCCATGAGTTTTTCCTCTGTTGTATGCCATTCCTGCAATTAGACTACTTGAATTAAATCATTAAACATCGTCTACATGTCAGCTTTTCACAGTAAACCTTTACCATGTGAGAAGAAATGGCTCTTTGAGATTATTCTTGACATTGACAACAACATTCCAGTTTGTGGTGACATTGAGAATAGGTCCAGGAAATTGTCCTTCAATAGCAATCACCTAGAAGGTTAAATAGACATCAGCATAAATACCATCATCATCACATTATGGTATAGTATTCACCAGCATAGAAACCTCGGGAAAAAAAAGCAGTCAGAAGACTCAGAACTTCAGAGAATTGAAAGAAAAACAATTTCTGTGGAAACTTCAACAACAATACCAGTTATAAGGAATAAGTTAGCAGTAATATACTCATATTTAAGAAGCTATTCTCAGAGTATTAGCCGAATGTATTATAATACAAGTTAGATGAGAGACCAGATATACATTCCTTGTACTAAAAGCAAATATTGAACAAGGACTAAAGTTCACAAATAAAACTGAAAATCAGACACTGTTGGGAAAAGGCTTAAATAACAATTTTATCTCCTACAAGTTACCTCTTCATATTCTATGGCAGCTCAAGGGTTGGAAAATAGTAATCCAAGAACTCTGAAGGCAAACGGTGCAGCCTCCCAATGTGCGAGCCATATTACAGCCGTAAGCCTTCTAAAAGCTTATCGTGCACCAAAATTAAATTTTCTGATTTCCATATTTCATGGCTGAATCATTATGATTTATGAAGCATCGAGTTCAAATGTTGCTTTTGTATGTAAAGTTTTGCTATGAATCAGTTTTTACATGCATGCATGCATGAGGAACTTCAGCCATAAGCCACTATAGTGTCTTCATCCATTGTTTCAAGACCACATTACAAGTCAGAACCAATTCTGAGTTTCAACAGATTAAAAGCTACAGACTGCAGTACAAACAACGAGCACTTAATGGTCGAGAACCAACAAAAAAAAATGGTCAGCTTTGAGGAATATGATGTGGGTTGAATACACATCACATATTACCATTATCCACAAGCAGGTGGAGAATCATATACGTCACTGACTTGGTCAAAATCGCTAACCATGACAATAACAAGAAGAGATTCCAATTTCTAATCCTCGTGGGCTACATTTGGGGTTCCAATAAGGAAAAGGAAGGAGATGACGTAGCTATACCATTGGGCCCGTACCCCTCATCGAATCCTATCATTTGGTAGGGTGGATCTTTTGACTATAGGCCAAGAACGAAAAGTAAATTGGCCTGCTTAGAAGAATATGGTACAGAGGTACTAGTACTCGAACAAATGTGTCGGAATAGGTTTTACCACATCATAGATTACAACTCATCACAAGCCAGCAGCGTATCATATATGACAAACTAAACCAGTGTATATAGCCAACCATGACAATAACAACTATGGATTCAAAAATCTAGTCCTCATCACCTACATTTGGGGTACTGATAAGAATGAGGGTGAATAGTATATAGCTGTAGAATATGATCTGTCCTCTCACCATATAAGAGGGGTTTGAAAATATTCCTATCCTATTCACTGTTTGGAGAGAATCTATTGAGGTTCCAACCTTAATGCAATCTAATACCTTGTTTGGAGTGGCAAATTCTACAATGGATAAGGAAATTATTTCTCAAAGTTTCTATGAAACAATTTTATACGAGGATGAAACTTATTCTTTGCCGCGATAAGTTTCTAATTCCTATTAAGGTTATACTAAAACCTTAACATTGCAATCCAGTCCATAAGTGGCCACTTTGCACGCGCCATTTTATCCATAGTGTGGGTCCCTATCTAAACATATCCTATTGACCCCTTTAATCGAACTCAAACATGCCCTTAATGCTGACTGGAAAAATTCATAGCCTACATCTTGGTTTTAATCATTTGGTATCTGCACGGAAGAGGATCAAGTTGCCACCAATTTCTCATGGCTGAACGTTACATAATCTCAGACATGTACAAGCAAAGTAGCAAATACTCCCTCGGTTCCAAATTATTACTTATTTCTGGGAGTTTGTCCATTTTTGAATTATTTATATTTTCTACAATATTTTATGTGATTTTAAAAACTTTGTTTAATATTTTGTGCATAATGCTTCTTCTTTTTTGGTACTGATGCATATTGCATCTTATAAAGTATCATCAATGAAAAAGTATGAACGAGTTTTTATCTGGTTGAAAATAGAACTATAAACATATAAATCGGGATGGAGGGAGTACTTAGCTTCTGAGTTGCCCACAACAGTTAAAGACGGAATGGAGTCCTAATTTCAACAATAATAACGACCAAAATAGAGTTCGTTCCTACCCACCAGTATCTAATTACTCGTTAATTATTGTGATTGTGATTTTATTCGACATTTGCAACCAAACGCTCGTGTACCTAATCACTCATTGGACCAAGCACGATTACTTACGTATCTCAATCAATTTGTCACATACAGAGAGTGAACGACTATATCGATACCGAGAGAATAGAGAGAGTAAGAAGCAAACATCTAAGTGAACAATTAGGAGTAGATGTAAAAAATGCAGTGAGGAGAAAGAAGAACCTTTTGTTTAACCCCGAGTGGGGAGACAGTTTTGTAAGAGACCGTCCAATCGAAGAATACGTATGGATCTCCGGCAAAAGCAACTGTAAACAAGCCGATAAAGCAACTGAAGTAAGAGCAACGGCGAGAAATTGGTTGGACGGAGAGCATTTGGATAACACTCTTCTGTGCACAGTAAGAGTAGCTTTGAATGTGAAGAGAGAGAGAGAGTGAGAGAGTGAGCGAAAGTCAGAATTTGGGGATCTTCGCTTGGGAAGATCTGCGTTTGGGACCTTTGGGAGTGTGCGCTCACTGCGCTGCCTGTGAGAATCACATGAGAGAGAGAGAGAGAGAGAGAGAGAGAGGCAAGTTGCTGCCTTGCGGGGCAGGAGGCGCCTGCTTCTTCTGGAATTTGGTGGGCCTCAACTTTCCACATTTGTACTGAAATTGGAGCCACTTCGCTTTCAAACTGTACAGTACATATATAAAACCAAATTTTTTAGAGTTACGAATTTCACCGACACCCTCCTCTTTAGCGACCAATTCATCTACCACCACACATTCACATTCACATTCACATTCACATAAACACCACACACCCTCATATTACTGTATAGGTCCCACACACACCCCCGAAAGTGTAGTGTGTGTGGGTCCTAAAGTGAATGCGGTGTGTGTAAAAGTGTATGGTTGTAGGAGTAATTGTTTAATGCCGGACATGCATTTTTATTTTTATTTTTTACTTCGAAATATCATAGATTAAACAAGACAAGAATATCACAATACATAATCAAGGACATAAAAAATACTAGTTAGTACCAAGTCTGGGCATAGGGGAGGCTAGATTTGTAGGTGACCAACACCCCTTTTATATTTGATCACGTAGGGCATTGTCGATGGGGAATATCAAAAATGACAAGTTCTTCACCCTGTTCTGCCTTGCTAGATTGCCTGCGTTTTAATTGGCTTCTCGATATATGTGGGTGAGAGTTGCACCATCGTGGGCAAGCAGCATTCTTGAATCTTCAATGAGAGCCTGATTAGGATGATTCTCTGGAGCTCCCTCGTTTAGCATTTTAACAACCATGTTTGAGTCAACTTTAATCTTCACATTTACGATGTCTTTCTCCAAAATGATAGTGAGTCCTCTGTATATAGCCCAAAGTTCGCCTTTTCATAGTGGGAGCTGTTTGATGCTTTCCCATAGTAGCTAAGAATTAAGAGGCCTTCGCTATTTCTAAAAACTCCTCCAAAACCGGATGAGCCATTGAAGTCATACCAACATCCATCAGTATTTAATTTCACTTCACCAAATACCAATGAATTAGTTTAGGTTGTTTATAGCCATTGGTGAGAATCAATTTAAACGCCTCATTGATCTCTCGCGAGTAGGTAATAACAACTTTCAAACTAAATTAGACATCGTGTCAATGTTATCAAAGCTTTTTCTATTTCGGTCCTTCCAAATTAGCCGAAGTATTATGGCAAAACATATGCTCCAAGGGGTGTCATTTCCTATTCCATAGATCTTCTTAGACTTGAGATTATGGCTAATCCAGTCTAGAATGGGATAATGCGAGACCATCCATGGCGGGTGGGGTATTAAATAACATGTCAACCAAAGATTCAATAAAATCTATTGTCAAGACTAACTCGTCTATATTAGTTAACTACGGTCTAGAATGGGATTTTCAAAGCTATTCCTCTGACACGGTAAGTTACAAACTTTATGGTTTGTGTGTTATATATTTTGAATTTATTTGGTACGAGTGTTCATGATATTTGTTATGTTGTATCATTTGGTTGGTTACTCAAGGATGTGTAGGGTGTGAATGGTTTTGTCTGGTTATGCAAATACCAAATAGGTGTATTAGTTATTCTTTTTTTTTTTTTTTGATCAGCAGAATATTAGTTATTATTGTGAAATATTATCTAACTTTTCTGTCATAAATTTCTTCGTACATGGTTGTCCAATATACCTCTTATCTTAACTACATTCAAATGAGATAGAGCTAGGATTTCTTCGCACAAGGTTGTCATTCGAATGATAAATTTGATGTGATGAATATATAGGGACGGAGCCAGGATTTAGCTAAGAGAGTTGCACTTTTCGATAGAAGCCCATTAATACTTGTTATATTTTGTTCGTGAAAATACAATGCGAAAGTGTATCATAAAATCAAGTTTTATCTTAAATTTTATTGTTTTTTTTACAAATAACAAATGCTTGATTCAACTATCTCGTGGTTTTTAAACGAAAGCCATATTATATTATGGAAAATACTAACGTGTGCCCAATAGGCACACGTTAAAGTTGAAAAAGTGTATTGAAATGTGTGAAAAGTGTATATGAATATGTGAAAGTGTATTGAAAAGTGTAAAATGAGTATTGGAGTGTGTGATTTTTTTGTTTGCTTGTGTGCCCATTAGGCACATGTTAGCAAGACCCTTCTCTTCTTCGGGGTTATGGGGCGGAGGTGGCACATGTCACTCCCAATTTAAAAAAAAAAATTTATTTTTAAGTTAATGGAAGTCGATATGGTACTTATCGGTACTCAAATAACTTGTTTTTTTCCACAGACAATGAGAATAAAGTAATTAAAAAATAAACGGTTCCGATCATATAAATAATATAAGGGTCTTGCTAACATGTGCCTAATTGTCTGTGGAAAAAAACAAGTTATTTGAGTACCGATAAGTACCATATCGACTTCCATTAACTTAAAAATAAATTTATTTTTTTTAAATTGGGAGTGACATGTGCCACCTCCGCCCCATAACCCCGAAGAAGAGAAAAACCACTACTAATTAGGGGGTGTTCCACTAAGGTAGTTTTGTTTTAAAACTGCCTTGGTTTTTGTATTATGTGATGTATTGTGAGAGGATGACTTGTCTTGATTTTTGAGAAAAACTAGTTTTTGGAAAAAACTAGTTAGCGGAACACCCCCTAAGATTGGCCACCACATCTTTTTATTAATTATTAAGCATATAAAAAAGTATCACAAAACACAAAAAGGACATAAAATGGTAAGAAAGTAATTGCACATGCTGACTTTTAAACCTGTAAAAGAATTCATGATAAGAAGACAAATGCTTCGCTTCGGCTATGAATAGGTATTTGATCCAGTACCAGTAATACAATATCTCAAGTCTCAAGATAAATGTTTACAAAAATCATACCCCTTTTTAATATTGTTATAAATATTCTCAACGAGCTTTAAAAATAAATCATCGAAATGAGCCCCAAAAACACATACGAAGGATCTTAACTGCACCGGGATGCGAAAGGATCTAAGGGTGAGTTTCCGAATGGATTTTATCTAGATTTTATCAAAATCTGATAAAATCAAGCCTTGATTTTATCCATTCGTGCAGAGAGTTGATAAAATCTTAGATTTTTTAATGCAAAAATCTAAGATTTTATCAACTCTTCTCACGAATGGATAAAATCAAAGGCTTGATTTTATCAGATTTTGATAAAATCCATTCGGAAACTCACCCTTAGGTACATGTCGAATGCCATCCAACCATTTATGAATGACTAATTAGATCTGTAAACTATACCATGTAAAACTGCTTTAAATTTAAAATTTACTGTATCATTGAGTTATTAAATACAAGTGACAGCTTAGATCGATAACAAATGCCGTCGGCTTTATGAGTCGAATCGATCCGCTTGAGTTAACATATCAGTCAATCATTTTAGTGGGGGAATATAGAACTTTGATGGTACTATGACAAATTTCAGTAGAGCTTCTATTAAATGACACTGAATTTTGATGGCATAAGCCATCTTTATTCTTAATTTTTTCCTTTTTATGGTTTGGGGCCAAGTTTTACTGTTGGAAATGTCTCCACGTAACACAAATTATATACAAAAAACACTCTAATCGAATGATGAGTCCGTAAGTGGAGTGGAGCGCAGTTGGCGCCTCCCTTATACTCCCATGCACATGGGCAGGGTACGATTCCCGTAAGCACCTATCCCCCTCCCCAAGTCCTCTAGGATAGAGTAGATTACGATTAACGAATGGCAAAAAAAAAAAAAAAAAGAATGATGAGACCAGGGGTCAAATTTTTGTAATTAAGAACTATAAAAACCAATAATGTTTCCTTTTACATAAAAAGACTTAATTCAGTCATTAATTTTCTTGAAAATACCATAGACCACAATATTTTTTTCTAGGTCATTAACGCACTAACGCAAATTCCCAACAGATTGGCAATCCCAATTCTCAAAATTTCCAAAATATCAATTAATAAGTACTGGAGTATTAAACAAGCTATAATGCGTTTCTTCTAGTATTAGGAGTGCTCTTAAAAGCATGACCTTGCTTCATTATAATGCTTGTTAATGGAGACTCACATTATTAGTGTATCGTGCAATAATCGCAATTAAATCTTGTTTTTCTTTTCTTTTCACAAGTCTTCTAATTAATGAATTTTGGTGATGTGTGGCAAAATTGCCAGATGTGAGGATCAATGTAAAATAAGAGCTTGGCCTCAAAACTGTTTTTACGGATCAAGTCACTCAAGTTTAATTAGGCTTGTATTATACGTACTTGTGAAAAATTTGTTTGAAACCGGTTCGGTTAGCGATTGAACCAAACTTGAATATTTTTCAAAAAACTTAGTTACTGTCCCAAACAAACTTTAGTTAGTGATTACTCGAGATTGGCACATAGACTCGATTGAAGCTTAATATTTGAGTTTGTCCCATGTGAGACACGTGAAGCTCAAAATATTTTCTGGAAACTCCACAAGGTTACCCAAAAAATTGTTTGGCTAGATTTTTTTTTGTGATGCAGGGTGTCCTGAGTTAGTTTATGTGCACCTCCATACAACCCCCAATAGCCAGGGACTGATCTACCCGAGGCCACATGAGGTCACATGCCCCCTCTCACAACTAAGAATTTATGTTAAGAGGAGTTATCTAGTCCAGAAATCCCGGATCCGGAATTCCACCTTCCCGATATTTTTTTTTATGATCCGAACCTTCCAATGTGTTTAAAACGTGTTTTTAAGGGTCCCCGCGAGAAATCATCCAAAAAAAATACCGGGAAGGGCTTGATCCAAACAGTTTTTCACAAAACTGTATATGTACAGTTTTTGTGAAAAACTGCTTGGATCAAGGTCTTCCCGGTTATTTTTTTGATGATTTCTCGCGGAGACCCTTAAAAACACGTTTTAAACATATTGGACGATTCGGATCATGCAAATTCACATTTTAAAACCTTCAAAACACCAAAAAATCTTCAATCCGAGATCCTTGATAGGATCCGTGGCGTTTATGTTAATACTCTTTTATTTTAACATAATTATATAAGTGTCGATAAAATTTACCAGCACACTTGTGTGCATCTCAATACTATAAAATTAGAAATATAGACTTAATTCTATGCTTCAACTTTCATTTTATGATAAATTTATAATAATAGGTTAAGTGTTTGTCTACTTGAAACATTGATTTCTTGATTCTATTTACTTTAACTGTTGTGAAGAAATATTTTAAAAGAAAGCCATCAAGAAAATAATATCTGCCATTCTAGAAACTTGTAGATGTCATTGTAAAACATACTCTCAAAATTGTCTAAAATTTTTATACTCATTTTTAGATACATTTGTACGTAGAACAGTATGCATTATAAACTTTTGTAGTTAGTAATGCATGTGCTAATTTAGCATGGACAAAACAAGGGGTACCGAGTCACCGACCCCCATGTCCAGAAAATGTACTGATAGCGCTTGGAGACCCACCAATGGGTCTCACACAAACGATAATTTTTGAAAGAAACAAGAAGATTTTGGATCAAGCACTTACACACGTTCGACTGAGCTAATTTCTCACCAGGCCCCTTGGAAAATCATTCTAAGATGAATGAATAACTCGGATCGTTGGTGCGGGACCCACAAGGGGTCCCCAATCGCGATCGATACATTTTATGTACCCCACGTTTTGTATGCATAGCAATGTCCAATTTAGTATGATCTTAGTGTATGGAATAGCAAAATATAGAATTTTAGCATTATCTGATTATGGTTTGATGAAAAGCCCCCACTAGCTAGGCTAGGTTTTTAAATTTGTCCCTGCGCACAATCCTTTTCATGCTCACATGTGAGGTAGGGTGACCCCAAGACTTTCTGACAAGAAGAATCGAACTTGAAATCTTATGAGTTATGAAGGCACAAAAGCCATTGTACTAACCCAAGACCACTAAATTTGATAAGACTTTATTTTGCAGGAGGTTAGATGTCCCCACGGTGGGACAAATCACACCAATATGCCACTACCTCCATAATTAGTGGCAATGCTGAAGCAATGGTTTATGCGCAGACAAAATTATCCCAATCACTTAATTATACGAGATCACGCCAGCCTAGCTCACATATCACATGCTTTCTCCCCCACCTGACACCTCTCTTGTATTTTAATACACTCCAGATCATTCAGAATTGCTTGTGTATCCAATACTCCTATCCTACTTACATGCATATAGTAATTTCCAGCTACATTTGTTGTTTTGTTTGGTTATGGTATCTTTTCTTAATAGTAGATGCTTAAACTGGCAACTACCCTTCTTTGGATCCACCTTTCAAACACCTCCCATCTCAATAAATCTCAATAAATCTCTCTCTCTCTCTAAAGACATTTTGCTATCATTGGATTTGCTCTTACCCCTCTCTCTGTACTTGTCTTTCAAATAAAAAAATATATACTCATGGTCTGTGCACCCATGCTGCTAGAATTGGTATGCGGAGCCAACTTATGAGTCTTACAAAAATGATCTGTTGATTAATTTTAGAACGTTTTTTCAACTGAACTTGTGAAAAATTAACGCACCAGTGTTTTATTTAGAATGTATTACCGTAGATTTTGAATGAACAATTGGTTTATGTGTCCTTCTATTGACATGCCACGACTGACAATAAGAAAGAAAGAAGACCAAAAAAAAAAAAAACTTTAGTAGAGTATATTTTTTACACTTCCATATGTTACAATACATTTTTTTAACCTTAATAATATTCATGTGTGCTGATTTTGGCATTCTTCATTATCAAATTGAGCTAATCTCTCACCTAGCAGCTCGGAAAAATATTTTACAATTAATAAATGAACGAATCATATTGTATAAGACCCGTAAGTGAGTCCACAGGCCATCGGTACCCACGTATTAAAACACAGACGGCCATTTGCAATGTTAAACAAAAAATGATGCTAGTATGTAGCCCTTACACACAATGTGAGCGCATTGGAGTCACGCAGGAGACTAATCATTTCTATGTCAAACCATGTGTCATAGTAAAAAGTCTGTAGTGAACTGGATTTTCAGCTTGGACCAGTTCTTGGTTCAGTTTTTGTTAGTTCTGTTAGTTAATTGGATTTCCAGGAAGAACAGATTTCATTTGGGCTTCATTGTTTGGAATGAACTGCTGTTTACTACTTTGTCTTGGGGAGGACCCTATGCATCGATCCTCTTATGGATCTGCGTCTGCTCTGCAGTATGTGTCTAAGAGCTCCAGGCCCGTCGTGGTTGTTTATGATTTGCTCGTATCCGAGTCTTAGTAGTATTGGTTCTTTCCCGTTTTGTACTGAAATCTTGTAATTGCCTTCGGGCTTTATTAATGAAATGACTTCCAGTTCAAAAAAAAAAAAAAATCCTGGTAGCATCCAGTCTGGTGTTGACGACCTCAGAGCTGTTCAAACTTCAAACCAGTCCAGTAAAAATACAACTGTGCCCCCTCAGTCTTACACGTGCTCAATGTTCCCTCGCATCCCCTTGATACCAATGCTACACTTCCTGTAGAGGATCAAGACGCCCCCGGTACCCTCACTCGCCAATAATTGCGATATTCTTCGCCCCTCTATTCTCGCTGTCAACAGCCACATAGTCTCTTCCCCCTCCCTCTTCTTCTTCCCCCTCCCTCTCCCCTCAATTTCCTTAAACCCTTCCCCAACCCCCCCTCTCTCTCTCTAAAACCATCCAATTACAACTTGCTCATCAAAGGGTCCTGCGCTTTAACCAAGAAAGAAAGAAAGAAAAAGAGAACAGGACCCAACCATGCTTCCCCAATTCCTAGTAACAGTCCTTTTAGCGATTTCAATATCGACCCACGTCTGTTATTCATCCTCTGTTTACGAAGTCCTCCGATCCAACGGCCTGCCCATGGGTCTACTTCCAAACGGGGTCAACGACTTCCGTTTTGACGGCGACGGCAAATTCATAGCCTACTTGGACCGAGAGTGTAATGCAAAGTACGAAAGCGAGCTGCACTACGATCGAAACGTTTCTGGGTTCTTGTCCTACGGCCAGATCGCCAACCTGTCTGGGATTTCGGCTCAGGATTTGTTCCTCTGGTTCCCTGTGAAGGAAATTCGTGTGGATGTGCCCAGCTCAGGGTTGATTTACTTCGATGTGGGTGTTGTGTCTAAGCAATTCTCTCTGTCTATGTTCGAAACGCCGAGGGATTGTACCGCGGTGCCTCCGCCGGACGTTGTGGATGGAGGGTTCATAGCTCGAATTGCGTCTAAGGTACTCCCTCCGTGCCAATTAGTTTTATTAAACGAAATTTCCAAAATGAAAACATATTTATAAATATGCAGTTTTGTAAGTGGCACAACCCCTCAAAAGGGACGAGAAATTTAGGACGGAGGGAGTAATTAATTGACTGCGTTTGGATTGTAGCCTAGTTGTTTTTGCCTATTTTGGTGGCTTGATTGGTGGTATTGATGGGGTAAGATTGGGGACTTGGGTATATTGTTTGGATTGAAGTATGGGTTATCGGTTTTGCTTGGTTCTAAAGGACTGGATAGGTAAGCCCAAGTATGGTCTCTTGTGTGTTGTTTGAGTTTATTAAGTTCTTTACGTTTGTACGTGTAGTTCTTTTAAGGGGATATCTTTTGGCTTAAGAAATCTTAGTTTGAGAGTTTACTTGGGAATATTTTGAGCTTGAAATCATTCAATCATAAATCTGCTGTCTTATTTACGTGCTAACTTCTGATGTAGGACTAAGAGAATTTAAGACTTGTTTATTCACTTGCTCTTCTATTTATTTGGTCAATTCAGATTGTTACTTTCATGCGTTGATTTAACTCCAATTAAACCAATTAAAAGAAGTTTTTTTTAGCGTTAAGTCTAAGGTTGTTTGCTTCTTTCTACAGAGTCTACCTAGCAAGCTCGGATATGGACTTGACCGGTTTAATTTCATGAGGGCTATTTCGTAGGTTGGAAAGGTAAAGGATGATTCAAGTTGCTCAATATCTTAATCACTATGCGGAGTTCCCATTCGGTGTATGTACATGTCTCCAGAGAGTCTTGTATCAGGTTATTATGCTTCATTCCCATGTGCTTGCTTGCGGTTTTTTTGTATAGTGCAGAGTCTGCAAATTAGCATACCACCTCCTCTCAACATAACAATGGTAACTGGACTGAGAGGACAGTTGATGGAAGAGAATATGTGAATCATCGGTGTCGCTGTAAAGAAGATAGACTGAGGCGGGAGCATCGGTCGGAAGGGTTTCCCAGGTGATAAGTCTGCCAAAGTTTGTTTCGTATGTTGATTTTGTTATGAATGTGAACATAGCTATGGTTGCTGGATCATTATCGATTTTTGTAGTATACCCATTAGTCGATGAGATATACATATGTGATAAATAAATGAGAAATGAATAGGGATTTCAGAATTTTTTTCTCCATGTGTATTATGGTTTTTTATTGAGGTGTTGTTACTACTTACTATTGAGAAGTATTGCCTTTATTGGTCATTGCCTTTTTTGGAACATCTTTGCTATCCTCCGCCTAGGTTTTTAGTTTTGGAATATTTGGCCATAAACTGACGGTTGATTCACTTGATTGATTGGGTGAAGATGAACAACAAGAGATCGTTGTTTTGTTCCTGTACCCACAAACTCACTTTCGAAGTCCTAATATTTGTTTCCCTTATTAGACTTGTTATCGACTGGTTATATACTGACATGATCGTGGAAGAAAGATCAAGTGGTTAAACAAAGCCACTTTTGATCACAATTACTGGGTTGTGAAAGCATTTGTTTTTAATAACCTACTCATTAAAGATTTCCTTCCTATTTGACGCTAGTTGCATGAATCTGCTTCACCATTTTTTCTCTTCTATTACTCATAACTAGTAAGAAAATTCTTAATTTCCCCTTTTTACGTACCTGATAGAGAAAGTATAACTTGTCGAAGGATTCAATCCTTATTCTACATATTGGCTGGACTCTCTGTCAATTGCTTCAATATGCTTTCTTTGCCAGTTTTTATGTCTTCTCAGCATTTATTTAGACCCCAGAGCGCTTTTGGCTGAAAACTTGTTCATTTAGTATCTCATTTGAATAGAAAGAAAAGATACTAGATGGCTTGTTCTGAAAACATTTCATTTGTGATGATAGCCTGAACGGTGACTGCCCTTTGGGAAAGTGATACCGTTACTTACCCTTTTTTTTTTTGGGTGGTAAATTCCATTACGTACCTTGTTCACTAAGAAGTCTTGCGTTGAATGATATTACAACAATCTTGGTAATTCCACATAAAATGTCCCTTCGGTGACATCCAATAAAAATACAACTATATATGCACTAGTGTGTTCATTTGCTTTTGGAAATAAAGTGTGCAAGTAGTCTTTTGGAGCTGTTTGATATGTATGAAGTTTCTGTTTGTCTCTTTAACTCTCTGGGATCTTAACCTTCGTATGAAATCTCTTTGTAAGAGATTAAAGCTATGCACAACTGTTGCACTTGGAATGCTCTTCCGCTTGTGGCCTTCAAATTGACTCTGGCACTTTCACTTGAAAGACGTACTAGTAAAGTTTGTCAACCTAGCAGTCACTATCTTCATCATTATCTTTTAGGTAAATTACAAGTTGCATTCATATAATAATACAAAGATATGTGTTGAAGAATTCGGTGGGAATAGCTGTTGGATCTTTTAATGGTAATTTTCACGCGTTTTTTAATATGCGCGCTCTTTTTTTATTGTCTTCATTATAATTAATTTACTGCGGTATTCTTTCAGTGCTTCAGTTTTTGACGAAGTTAACGGGTAATATAATGAATCCAAATGAGTAAAAACAAAAAAAGACACTAGATGGTGAAAAAGAGAGCGGAAAAATTAATTTCTAATTTCTATGCGGATTTCTATATGTAACTGTTACTGTGATGCCGCGGTCTTTTGATGTAGCGGCACCTGGGGTTCAACTGAGATAGACATCAAAATGGTTGTTAATGGTAGTTTTACCTACTACTGATATTGTTGAACTCTTTTCCACCTAATCCATTTGGTGGTAGTGTTGTAGTTTGTTATTTCAAGCTGTTTATTTCATTCTCATATTATGCAATTAACTGCTGGAAATGAGAGCAACTTGGTGTCCTACTTTTGGATAGATAAATGATGATAACCCAACAGCAGCCAATAAAGGGAATGAATTACTGCAGTAGATGCATGTGAGTGCAGGTAATATGTTTCCTTTTATGGAAGTAGCTTTTGTGAAAAAACAACAGGAGATTCCTTGTAAAGACCTTTTTTTTTGACAGATTATTATTTCAGGGTTCAAATTAAACCTCAAGAAACAACTTATGACCATTAAATACTTCCCTGTGGGGATTGGGGGACCCTAACCGTGTCATGAACCCATCCAGCCGTCCGTTGCGAAAATGCACGGCTCAGATCAAATCCAACCCCCATCTGAGAGCCATTGTTTGGATTTGATCCGAGTCATACATTTTTGCAATGGACGGCCGGATAGGGTGCATGGCACGGTGCCATGCAACTAGTGCACAACAGGGACCCCTTGTCCTCGCTATGGTTTAGTTAGCTTTTACAATATCAGGGTGTTCCCTGGAAAAAAAAAAACATACTTCTTTGTTTGATTAACTATCTGATGAAAACTGAACAAGCATAAGTAAGCATTTCCTTCCCTTTTCCCCCCAAATCATAGATGATACATCCAAACACCAGCATAATTGTATAGAAATGGGGGTGTTCCTGTTGACGAATGGATACAAAACATATAGGTGGTGTCGAATAATGGACTTCTTGCGATGTTGCCGGCAGCGGACCGCCCACGTTGCCACGGTCCAAACACTTCACCGGACTATTCAATTGGTAAGAGCGATGGCCGGTTACAAAGGGCATGGACCTAACTAGACTTTGGTTTTGGATCTCCTTTGGTTATGACATCGTTCCTTTTGGGAAGCTTGTTACTGTGTTGTGTCAAATGTACTGCATTGATGACGCATCGGTGTGCACATCTATTCATAAAAGGAAAATGGAAGTCGAGACAACTAGGCAACACATCCCCCAAGAGTATGGACAACCAGGACAAGTTCGCACATTGGATTTTGATTAAAAAAAGAACATAGGATCTAACCAATATTCGTACAATAATGAATTACATAGACTACATCCCAAAATTGCCAGCTCCAAGAAGCTTCGTCGAGGACATGCAAACAAACATAATACTATTTGGGTGTTTTTGCTTTTTAAATAAGGTGTTTGTTTATTGATTACAATTCTCATTTAGGTCGTTTGCGAATCTCCAAGTTGTAAAGAGATTTGGGACAACAATAAAAACATAAAAGAAAGACAACTTAAATTCGCAAATATGAAACTTACTCTTTTTTTTCCTGCCTCACAAAACCCATAATAAATTGAAGATCTAGCCATAAAAGTAAAAGTTTGAGATTGAATTTTTTTTTTTTTTGGGGAGAAAAGCCTTTAATATTAGAGTGACCTTTCAGTTGGAGATTCACGAAAAGATGTTTGTGGGGCATGTATAGGTAGCCGATCCGGGGTGCTGCAGGCGCCCCTATAGTGCGGCATTTGAGCCGTTTATCTTGACAATTAACGGCTTGGATTTCATTTTAGCAATCAACGACTCGGATCTGCAAAGTGTCGAGATAAAATTAGGACCGTTGAAAACACATCCGACGGCTCGGATGCCGCCTTACAACACCCCGTTTCTGTAGGTAGCAATGCCCTTGTTTGATAGTACTTATAAATGACTTATTCAGATTTACTTTAAGATAAATTACAGGTAAAAAAAAAAAAAAACTCTTTAAAATTTACAAAGAATTGTTATGGACAATTCAAACTTTCGATCAATAATTAGTTGTGCTACAATTTATCTAATCGAAAAGCTTGAACTTCTATTCATGTTTGTATTACAAAAGCTACGTGAAACTTATAAATAAATAATCAAAATTTATAATCAGCAAATCTTAATTATAAGTGATGCCAAAAGGTGGGATAAAGAAAACTGACACCTTGTTTGGTTGGGTTTTGCAAACCCGGTTTTGAGAACCTTTTTTAAAACTAGGTGGGGAAACCAAACAAGACCTGATTTTCAAAACCCTACCAAACAAGGCCTAAAAGAACCAAACCAAACCCTCCGCAAGGCAAAGACATCGCCAAGCTTGAATGCTGCTTAGGAATTTTGGTACACGTCGTGTTCCAGTATCTTTATAACCGTATTTCGTGGGGCCCTAAATATTCATAAGCCCAACCAGAATCTTTTCTCACTTATCTCTTTTTCTTGATTACCTCGGATCTAGTTTTCCCTTCTGGTTCGTGCATGTATGCATAGGAAGTTAAGGAACTATAGAACTTGTCCATGATATTTGTTATTTGTTGATACATCCGCTCGTCGTTTATGTTTTTAAAATTTGTCGAGAATATTACTCACGTAAAAAAATATATATCTTTAGCAAATATTAATTGTTATATTTTTAAAATAGTACATTACATTTACGAATCTTGAAACATTCAAATTTCAAAAGCGCTGTGTAAAGAAGAATTCCATCAAATGCGTAAATTGGATGACCAAATGCGTAAATATCACGAAGTGAAGGATTCAAAGTGCAAATACATTGCCTACAAGTCTACGACTACAAGCCACGAGTAATAATCTAATACCACCACGCCACGCGCCCCATGATGTGCATGCAACCTCCCCACACCGTCCATTTGTTTTCCGCAAAAATCAAACAATCCCATTAATTACTACAGTATTTATTATTATTATCAGAGAATCCCAACCAAAAAGGTTGTATTATCGCTTCCTCTCTTCCACACTCTCCCTCCTCCTCTTCTTTTCCCCCCACAGAGCCTCGCCGGTGAAAACCAAAACTCCGCCGGCGAGTAACCTCCTATCGCCGGTGAAAACCACTCTCTCTCACGCCTTTACCGATGGCCTCGATTCCTTTCGCCTCCTCCACGTCACCGATCAAACCACTCCAAACCAACTCCAGACCAAAGCTATACCCCTCCTCTCTCACTCCGACCTCGAATTCTCTCTCTAGAATCCAAAAGCTAAGGTCGCGTTTCGTGACGAAGCTGTCGAGGAGGTCTAATGGCGGTTATTCGCTTTCTGTGTTGGCGTGCTCGACTTCGGTGCCGTTCATCGGAAAAGTCGGGTTGCATAGGAGAGAAGGTAACTCGTCGTTGCTTTCATTCGGTTTAAGCGCTAGCGACGTATCAGAAGTGGCAGGGAAGTCTGATTCTTCGCAAATTTTATCGGCGATGCTTCCGTTCGTTGTTGCGCTTACTGCAGTTGCCGCTCTCGCTCAGCCTTCGACTTTCAATTGGTGAGAATGAATTTTCAGCTAGTTTCATCGTTTTGTTTGTCATTTAGTTTCAGTCAATATTTGCTTCTTCTTTTTTGTTGTTTTTTCTTCAGTTGTTAATCCTAATCTACTCTATTCTAAGGAGGGGGAGGGGGACTTGGGGAGGGGCATTGGTGCTTACGGGAATCAAACCCTGCCCATGTACATGGGAGACACCAACTGCACTCTACTCCAATCTACTCCACTTGCAGTCAATATTTGTTTTCAATTGCTTGTGCTTATGTGTACAATTAATTGTTTAATTTCCTTTGACTTTAGACAAGCTGTGTAATTAAAATTTAAGTATTGTATTATTTTCATGTGATAACAATACCACTCTGCGTAGGGCTGTAAAGGAACGGAGTTGTTAGGTTCGGCTCCTTATTTAACAAGTTGAGCTCGAGCTTGAGAGCTTGAGTTTTTAAGCTCCTAAGGTGAATGAGCCGAGCTCGAGTTAGTTGCTACTCTACTCTATGACAAAAACTCATTTCGGAGGCTCGTGTGGTAAACAAACCAAGCTCAAACACCTCGATAATGAATGCTCAAGCTCAATTATTTGGCTCCAGTCGAGCTTGAGGAGCTTGAGCTAGACTAGCTTTAAACGAGCCGTGCTCGAAAACGTCAATGCTCGGCTCGTTTGCAAGCCTAAATTATTTAGTTCAAACTTCAGAGTATACCTTTTCAGTATAAATAGTTTGAAATTTGTAGTAATGGAATCAGCGGTCTCTCCATCTGTCGTCAAATTTTTTTAATGAGCCTTGGTTTACTCTTTTTAATTCATGCGAAATAGATTTAAAATATATTTATTTTTCTTATGGAAATAATTAAGTGCAGGGTATCAAAGGAATTGTACGCACCTGCTCTTGGAGGGATCATGTTGTCGATTGGCATTAAACTTTCCGTTGACGATTTTGCTCTTGCATTTAAAAGGTCACATCTCTTCCTAGCTTTTAAATGTCAATCTTCTCACTTGAATTTGCTTTTTAAATTCTTTTGAATTTTATCTGTTGCAGACCTCTACCTCTGTCTTTAGGTTTTGTGGCACAATATGCAGTGAAACCAGCTCTTGGTGTGTTGGTGGCAAGGGCATTCCATATGCCTCCGTTGTTCTATGCTGGTTTTGTCCTCATGTCTTGTGTTGCTGGGGCTCAGCTATCTAGCTATGCTAGCTTCTTGAGCAAAGGGGACGTGGCATTGAGCATTCTCTTGACCAGCTCAACCACTATTGCATCAGTTCTTGCTACTCCAATTTTAACTGGCCTTCTTATTGGGTCTGTTGTCCCGGTCGATGCAGTTGCCA
Organism: Vaccinium darrowii; assembly: GCA_020921065.1. Taxonomy (NCBI): domain Eukaryota; kingdom Viridiplantae; phylum Streptophyta; class Magnoliopsida; order Ericales; family Ericaceae; genus Vaccinium; species Vaccinium darrowii. Next base: position 39,518,164 of record CM037156.1, read on the forward strand.
TGTCGAAGTCAATTTTGCAGGTATTTGACAGCTTAGGAAAATATGTTTGTTGGATTAGATCTTATTGTCTTGTTCTTTACTTGGCTTTGTGATAAATTTCATGCATTCCCATTTCCCAGGTTGTTCTTGTTCCAGTCACTCTCGGCCTCGTGTTGAATACTTATGCAAAACCTGTTGTAAACATTCTTCAACCTGTGATGCCACTTGTTGCTATGGTTTGTACTTCACTATGTATTGGTAGCCCTCTTGCTATTAATCAGAGCCAAATTCTTTCGGCTGAGGGTTTGCGATTGATTGGTCCTGTGTTGACGTTTCATGCCGTGGCATTCACCCTGGGATATTGGATCTCCAAGCTTCCATTCTTAAGGTAATTATCATGTTGTTCAACCTCTCCCATTTCGAGACTGCATTAGCATACAGGGCTGCATTCTTTGTGTTTCCCTTCACTTAAGATATTGGCATTGGTGACTGTTTCTAAGAATCGTTGGCCCTGTTCGTTTCCCAGTTTAGTTCTAGTTTTGATGACATCATCATTTCCCTCATCTCTCTCTCTCCACTCATTACACCTGATGACATCATCAAAACTAAACTAAACTATCTAACCAAACACAACCGTTGTGATTTTGGACTGTAACCATTAGCAGTGGGGCATGTCACAATGGTGCATGCATGACAATTATGGGTGATATATTTAAGAGAGGCCAATTCTTAACTTTTTCTCAGTGTTGGAATCTGGATTAGAGAAAATAGTTCATATATGTAGCTAGGTAAATACTTTTACCACTTAGAGATTTCCATGAATTTTAGCAACTTCCCTTTATAGGCGAATACCTTTTTGTGATCTATCTGAGCTCCTATCCATTGTCTAGGCTGAACCATGTGACACCATCTTGCCCTAGATCAAGTCTTTCAAGTTCAATCATTGGTCTTTTACGCCTGCCGAACATGAGTTTTGGGACTTTTTGGAGTAATTTATGATGGGTACCGTTTCTCTGCTTGGAATTGGGAATAAAGTAATTTCATTGTTTTTCCTTTTTTGACATCTTTGTTAGGGACAGCGGGGAGAGGGGTCACTATGGGAGTATGGGTGTATGGAGATTGGAGAGGTTTACTGTAGTATTGAGACAGAAAGCCAGAGACAGTGAATTATTGTTTATCATAAATATTCACTCTTATATCCAGTAGCATTGCTACTGATCACCATTTAGTTTAGGTATTACATACCTGCTTTCCGAACTTTTTGGGCATTTTTATCTTTTGTCCTTATCATGTCACCTAGTAACATCATGTGACCTGGTTCAAAAAAAAAAAAAAAAAAAAACATCATGTGACAACTCCTAGTTTTTAGCTCTGTCATGTTGCCTTGACTATTTTATTTTAAATTGGTAATGGCTCATTTTCACTCACTAGATTCTCCTCTTTGGGCTGAATAAGGGTTTAATTTGTTGATTGAACATTAGTAGGCATCTCTGCAGCTTGTGTGTTTGATTTTTCGTTTCCGGTTGTAACCTCCCCCTAATATCGAACAACCGATACTGTGTGTTTGATTTCTCTTATGAAGCAAATCAGGCGTCTGCAGGACCCATGTAGCTTTGAAAAAATTGAGTTGTGATGCCAAGCTTAGTTGATTTTGTGGCATATGAGTATTGGCATTTTATGTTTAAAGCCTTCTAATAATGCTTTGGAATTGTGATACAGGCAGAAAGAAGAAGTTTGCAGAACAATATCCTTGTGCACAGGAATGCAAAGTTCTACGTTGGCGGGGCTCCTTGCCACCCAATTCCTCGGGAGCAGTCAAGCGGTTCCCCCAGCTTGCTCAGTAGTTGCCATGGCTATCATGGGCCTCTGTCTTGCATCTTTCTGGGGAAGTGGCTATCGAATCAGGGATTTACCTTCGTTTTTAATCCCACAAGCTGATTCTACGGTTGAGGCTTAAGCGAAAGCAACATTTGGGGTTTATCTCCGGGAGACCAACCCAACTAATTAATTGTATACCTACAGAGACCGTGTTAGGGTAATCTAATATGTTAGAAAAGCCTTTTTATAGTACGTAAAACAGAGCGAGGAAGAGATGAAATTGTAAAGAGGGAAAGGCGATTGTGGGGGAAGCAGAGATGGTTGTACAGTTAGGAGAGCTCGTTTGTTTGTACCTAACTAATGGTATTTTGCTTATTTGACCTGAGGTATATGCAATACAAAAGTTATACAGATGGATAGATGTAGTACTGAGGTATTAGGGGTTCATAACTCAGTGACATTAAACCTGAAATTCGAAAGTTGTTTGGGGAACGGAAAAAGTTAAAGAATAGATCCAACAAAATAGTAGAATTTTCGTACCCGAGTAATGCGGCATTTGTAAATTTGCCAGAGAAATCCTTTACATGCATAGACACCCCCAAGAAAAAAGTACACTAGACTCTTACTAACGATATGGTTCATCGTGCCCGATTTGGAAGAAAAAAACGAGGGTATGCTTTTGTTGTGGGCTTAGAGCATGTCCAATGGAGATGAATGTGCCCGATTTAGAAGAAAAAAACGAGGGTATGCTTTTGTTGTGGGCTTAGAGCATGTCCAATGGAGATGAATATGAGATTGTACAGCCATTTTTCATCCCCCGTTACAGAACTCCAAAACTCCAATGGGAATGGAAAATGGCAAAATTCAGAGAAAGAGATGAACATTGTTGATGCAGAAGTCGGATCAGAAAAAGACGAAGGCAATGAATTTAGAAACTACGGATCGGAGAAAATTGCACCAGTTCCATTGCTGTGGTCAACAGCATACTCGGCTCTTACTAGACCTAGCTTGCCTCCAGCACCATACGAGGAACCATGACCCATTCTCCCATAGACTGCCGTTGGATTTCCCGTGACATCGGCTGAGCTTCCCAAATCATTCCCATGTTCTGCAAACACATAATCATGTATGTTCCTCACAGGTATCTGCAACTCAGCAGCATGCCGGAAATGATTAGAACAAGAAATTAAACACCAAAACCACCAACACAGCCCTACTTATCGTCGTTTTGCAAAGATCATCAGCTTGTTTATACCCAAAAAAAAAAAAAAAAAGGGCCTTTGTTGGGTATAATAAAAAAAAGAAGCACACAACATGGTAAAGTCATACTCAACTTTCAGTCCAGAACAAAAACAAAAATAATAAAAAAAGATGCAAAAAAAGGCGGTAAAAACCCAAAACTTGAAGCCAACACAAGCTAAGCCCACCTCAAGGATATTACGAGCTGCACCTATCTCTACCATGTTGTGTGCTTCTTTATGATGGACTGTCAGTGAGTTAAACAGGTTTGTTCTTGGCTCAGCGACTGCTAGCAACTTCTTCAATCCTCAGGTTATTTTCATGTAATGTGAAATCTTATTGTGCATTATTTACATGATTGTGCAATGTTATTTATTTATTGTTTTTCATTTTTTGTATCCCAAGTTCCTAACAATTTGGTACCTTTAGAGCAAGCTGCTCTAACCAAGGATGGAGCTAAGGGGGGACAAGCAGGGGCGGACCTGGGGGGGTGCGGAGGGGGTGTTCGGTCCCTGCACTCCCCCCAATTTTCGACATATTTTCAATTTTTTTAGTGTATTTTTAGTACATTTTCAATTTTTCTGTATATTTTCTATGGAGTGCCCCCCCCCCCCCCCCCCCGCGGCTACAATCCTGCGTCCGCCACTGGGGACAAGTGGTGGCGGCCGCCACCACAAGATTTTCAAAAAAATGCGATTATTATATAGAAAATAAATTTTTATCCCTAAATTATATAGACTCGCCACCACTAGATTTTTTTTAACCTTTCATTCTCATAATGCATTTTGTCTTTTTATTTTTTAAATACATATTTTCGCCACCGCAAAAGTAAAATTCTGGCTCCGTCCTTGGCTCTAGCAGCATGAAGCATAGTCCAGTTTTCATCAGCAGGCCAAGCCCAATATGGGTTGATCGTAAAAATGTGAGAGCCACAATTATAGAGGTAGACTTTACTGATATGCTTGTTGTAATGCCTTTCAGTCTGTGTAGTTTATACTTCATACGCTGTATTGATATTTGCCTCGCAGGATTTAACCCGTCAAATTCACTTATGGACTTGTCATGGAAGAGATAAGTACAAATGACGAAGCCGGTCGCATTGTGGTTTCCGAACAAAAGGTGTTGCCAAATGGAGAAATTCGTGGTGGATCTCCAACAACACTCAGCAAATGCCATTCTGTCAATGCCAGTACCGCTAAAGGTCCAACGCGAATTTCTCCTTTTGGCAAGATGCTACAATGTGACCGCCTTCATCACGTGTACTTATCTCTTCCATGACAAGCCCATAAGTGAATTTGCTTTAACGGGTTAAATCCTGCGAGGCGAATATTAGTACAAATTTATGAAGTATAAACTACACATACTGAAAAGCACTACAACAAGCACATTAGTAAAGTCTACCTCTGTAATTGTGGCTGTCATAGCTGTATGATCAACCCATATTGGGCCTGGCCTGCCGGTGAAAATTGAATTATGTTTCCTGCAGTTTGCTCGGAAGATGTGATTGCGAAGTTCCGTCACACCATCAAAATAAGGGTGCACGTACTCGTATTTAAAAAACAGACCATTCTTTATAATTAAAAAAAAATACGAGGCAAAGAGGAAAGCAAAATTCTTTTTTGATAAATCAGCAAAGCAAACCCCAAAATTGCACAACCCACAGTGTCGACGAAAACATAAATTACATGGCAAACTTATAAAATCACAACGAAGGAAACTAGAAAATGAAATCCTACCAGATCAAAACAAAGAACAAACAAGGCAACAATGGCAAGCTATAATGCTATCTACATACGCAACTAACACTACAATAAACTAATGTTTTGTCCCTTTCTTTTTTTCCACCCTTTAAGGCCCATTCCAGTTTATTGCGTTTTTTGAGGCAGATCATTTTCTCACAATAAATCACATAAACGATTCACCGGTTGAACCATCTATTTTAAGTGGTTATAATTTTCTATGCCGGTTCTTTTACGCATCCGGACTGGACTATGTTCCGGTTCACGGTTCAACCGAAGGGTCTGATCCAGTGTTTGAAACATTGGCATAACAACCTCAGCAGAAACTTGTATTTATTTAAATCCAAACCAAACAAGGTCTTTCTGATTTGCATTGGGTTGGGAATATGGAAGGTTGGCCAAGTCGCCAAGAGATATTATTGTCTTGAAAACTACCGAATATTCAAATGATTTGAGGGTGTTCAACTAACAATTTTTTTGGTGAATCTTGATCCTTAGATCAATTCAATTTCAGGCTCTACACAAGGGTGATCAGCAATTTTTATGCAGCTTCAAAAAAAGGAAGACATATTAGAAGTAGTAAAATTCAAACTATATTTGCAAGAAGGGTCAATTTCACTTACCTCCCTTGAGATTTCTGACAATTAAATAAGGAGATCTCCCCTACTTTTTCCGAAATTCCATTGCCCTCCCTTACTTTTCAAAATAATTGTCACTTGCCTCCCCTACCGATACTTTAAGGCTAACGGTGTTAACATTTTGTGTGAAATGACCGAAACGACCTGAGTATATATTCTCCACCTATTTTCTTTTTTAAAAAGTGGAGTTAAAAAAAAAAATTCAACAAAATTAAATCGTTTTTCATTTTGAAAAAAAAAAAGTTTTCAAACAAAAAGTATCAAAGATTTTTTTTTCATTTTCAATATTTTTTTTGTAGGAAAAAAAAAACTAGTTTTGAAAATAGTTTTTTAAACTTTTTTTTTGCAATTTATTTTTCAGATTACTTTATTTTTTTTTAAAATAACGGTTTACCAAAAACTAATTTTTCTAGCCAAGACAATGTTTTCAAAGATTTTGCATTTCAAAAACTTTATCAAAATTAGTTTTTTTTTTTAATCTAGAAAAAAATTTTCAACAAAAAAATTTTCAAAAAAAAAGTAGTTAAAAAGACCGTAGTACCCTTAGTATATTTTCTCCACCCTAAAAAAAATCAATTTTAAAAAAATTTCACTCAAAATTTAAATCGTTTTTTATTATTAAAAAATAGCTTATAGAAAAAAAAGTATCGAAGAGAATTTTTCTCACAAAAAATTTTTTTTTTTTTTGAAATATTTTTGGTGAAAAAGTTTTCCTAGTGAAAAAAACTAATTTTGAAAAAAAAAAATTAAAACAGTTTTTGAAATGCAAAATTTTTGAAAACATTGTCTTGGATTAAAAAATTAATTTTGGGTAAACCGTTATTTTGAAAAAATAAAGTAAACTTTGTTTTTTTAAATCTGAAAAATAAATTTTTAGAAAAAACTATTTAAAAAACTATTTTGAAAACTATTTTTTTTCCTACAAAAAATATTCGAAATGAAAAAAATTGAAAAAATAATTCTTTGATACTTTTTGTTTAAAAAATATTTTTTTCAAAATGAAAAACGATTTAATTTTGTTGGAAATTTTTTTTAACTCTACTTTTTTTTTAAAAGGGTGGAGAATATATATTAAGCACGTTTCGGTCATTTCACGCAAAAAGTTAACACCCTTAGCCTTAAAGTAACGACAGGGGAGGTAAGTGACAATTATTTTCAAAACGCAGTGGGATTTCAAAAAAAGTGGGAGAGATCTCCGTATTTGTCAGAAACCTCAAGGAGGTAAGTGAAATTTACCCTTGTAAAAATTACTGAAGTTCTAGAACAAAAAATAAAAATGAGTGTTTTTCAAATGATTTTATGAGATAAAATTTAGGTTCCTCAAACGATGAAAGCAAAACTAGATTTTATAAAATAAAGACATTGGATGGATTTTATCAAAACTAGATTTTATCATTTAGGAAAAAAATATGATTTTAGCAAAACTAGATTTTACTTCATAAAATCATTTGGAAAACACCATCTAAGAAATTATTGGGGTCCCAGTAACACTTTATTCGCGTTGCACAGTATAGTGCCCTAATTCCAGCCATGCAAAGGTGTTTTCATTGAGGGGGTGTTCCACTAAGGTGGTTTTTTGAAAAAACTGATTTTTTACGGATTTTTATGTGATGTATTGTGGGAGAATGACTTGTCTCGATTTTTAAAAAAAATAATTTTTTGTTTGTGGAACACCCCCTGATTCAGATTTTAAAAATGACTCATTGAGGGCTACATGGAAAAGAGAACTGACTTTTAAAAAAAAATTGAAAAAACAGACTGTCGAAAAAGAAAAAATTTTGGGTGCAAATAGGGTAGGGTACACGTGGTACCCCATCCCGGCATCCGAGCCGTCCAAAAATGCAACGGACGGCTCGGATTGAAACCCATTTTTCTTTTTTTTTTTTTAAAATCCGTCCGGCACTTTCAATCTGAGCCGTCCGTTGCATTTTTGGACGGCTCGGATGCCGTGATGGGGTACCACGTGGTACCCCATTTGCACCCAGAATTTTCTCGTCGAGAAAAAAAAGTGAGAGATATCAACCCGAAAAGGATGGGATGTGTATTACACGCGCGTTGTTTAGTGAGTTGGACACGTAAAGGTGATCTCTGCACATTTGTTGTTAAGAGCATCCTCATCTCACTTAACAATTTGTTAAAAAGTTAAATTTGATGAGTAAAATATAACAAAACCCTCCAAAATCAGACTTAACAAAAATTTTACAAATTTACAAAACTTATAACTTTGCTACAGTACCGCACCAAATTTGGTGCGGTACTGTTCACTCACCACTTCTTTTTTTATTATTTACGCACAGTGTTACTGACAGCTCTATCATTCTGGCACCACTTCTGTTTTACAAAAGTTGTACTTTCACAGAAGAGAGAGGGGGAGGGAACAAAAGAAACAAGGGAGCGTCAGACACGTGGTCCCTCTTTTACTTTTCTGTACCGAAACAAGCTTTTAGGAAGAATTTTTTTTTTTTTTTATAGATTTGAGGGGAATAGTTTAATATAGTTAAGTTTGGATAGAGAGTCTGATTTTGGAAATTTTGGATAAGTGACTTGCTAAATTTGTAAAAGGTGTTTTTGAAGTTAAATTTGGTGAAAAATTTGGTGCTCCTGATGAGGATGCTCTAACATGGCTTGCACAGAAGAGCCTCCTGAACACCTGGAGGTCCTCAACATTTGGCCACCGGCCTGAACATGTCAGCGTTTAACAAACGGCATGCCATTGCTTTTTCCATGTACTACATGACCCCGATTGGATGGTGCTAAAATTTTACAGAGATAAGCTATAGAGGGGGTATTATTTTTAGAGAGTTGGCTTACATTGATGTGATGTTTATGAAGTGGGAAAAAAAGTTGATAGTTTGGATGAGAGATTAAACAGGGGGATAACTTTTGACTTTGTTTGGATGTTTTATAAATAAGAAGGGGTAAATGATGGAAAAAGCAGTTCAAATGACTCTTTTGCCCTTGTGGTGTACCAAACTTGATCCACATACCTGGTGGTCATAACAGATCGAAGAAACGAGATCCACATACCTGGTGGTCACAATAGACCGCAACAAAATCACCACAAAATCCTTCTCTGTTCGATCGTAACGATTTCGACCCAAAATCGCAGACAAAACCCTTGTTTGTTCGATCTTAGCAATAGGTACATAGATGGGGTTGAGAGGGTGGGCAAAGAGGTATAACGAGGGTTACAATCGTCATATTCGCCCCCCACTTACGCCGGATAACTTTTGGGTACCCCAGATGTTGTATGAAAATTATTAGGAAGAAGCACCGCAGGTCATGAAAGGGAAGAAGGGGGCCAAAACGAAGAGGGGAAGAAAATGGGATAGCCAAACCAAGCCAATATATGTGAAATCCTCCCTTTTAACCCGGTATAAATTTTGGAGGGGTCTTTTAACCCCAGGTCCCCAGCCAAGTAGGGCCTATATGTTGTCTCATCATCATTCCTAGTTTCCATTTGATCGTAGAAGAAATGGTAATACTGTATTTTTCTACTCTGATTTTATGTTTGTACATCATATCATTATTAAAAAAACGAAAAAAAAAAAAACTCATAAATCACCACCTACCAGTATGTGGCATTGGTCTTTTCTCAATGCCACACACTCCATTTCCCCGTCTAGTCACCCCACATTGCTAAAATTCATGCTTGTGCAGAAGTGGAGTTTGATTTAATTATTTCTACACTAGGTAAAAAACAAAATTATTTAATCATTTCGCAACAAAGTATTATACTATTTGATCTTTCTTGTCATGTAAAAATAAATGCACACATGATCAAACAAAAACAAGAACCATTTGTGTAAAAAATTTTGTTAAAATTTGACGTACATACGGATCGCGTGTGCCCAGAGCCCTAGCGTAGATAGAGCGTTTTATGGGAAACGGTTTGGAGTTTCTAAAATGGTTGGTAGTCTTGATCGATGGATATTAGTCACGGCGGGGAAAGGGGGTTGTTATTGCCTATTGGATTAGCATTTGTTAAATTGCACAAAAATGGTACTCCTGTACGATTATTTCATCTCCAATATTTACAATTACTTCACATACATGTGGAGCCCATACCCATAATTGTATGTGGGCTCAACCTTGCTCGATTTACAAATGATTTGTGGTTTCATTGTGCGCTTTCCACCTAAAAAATTCAATACACTCTTAATGGGCCTTAATGGGGCAATATGGGGCAAGTCCAACGATTTGCTTCACCACCTTTGATAAAAACATGGGCTCAATCCCTCCAAAAAGCCGAGGACACACTCACGCATCCTACATGGGTTGCCAGAAAACTTCTTGAAAGTATGTGCTACAACTTCATTATTTGGAAAATTCTAAAAAAAAAAAAATGTATTAAAATGTATGAAAAGCGTATAAAAAATTGAAAAAAAATACATTAAAGTGTTTTTTAGATAGACCTGCGTTCGAGAGAAACTATTTGTGTTTGCGGTAAATGTTACCGGTACTGAGTAAGTGGTATACTATCCTTCTTATTAGGTATCATTTTTTTTGCAAGGGTGAGGGTGTGACTAGCGAGTTTAAATATACCTCGACTAATTTTCTTTCTGGATTGGTGGCAGACCATTCACATCGGAACTCGGGAATTCACAAGAAATTATTATCCAGTTGCTAGCTAACCATAATAATCAAACCCTGGTTAATTGTGTGAATAGCAAAGCCGCCAACCACAAAGACTAACTCTTGGGGTTGTTATTAGGTAACCATTACTTTACATAGAAACAACTCTTTTTTAAAAAGTTGGTTTTTGTTTTGATACTTAAAAAGTTTAATTTCCATTGAATGAAAACATAACTTGAGAAGAATGGGGATGAAACCTATATATGTACATTGTGACCGTAATAATATCTAATTAAAAAAAGATGCTTTGCCAATTTTGTTTGTTCGAATATTATTGTTTCTGAAGCTTAAAATTTGTAGCTTATTGGATTTAGGTGACCAACGCAATTTTGCTAGTAAATAACGTTTAAAGATTCTGTCCATCTTCCATGTGTCGTGGATTTGACAAAATGTAAACAAATATACTTAATTATACATTAAAAAAGTGGAGATTCCAGTCGAACTTTATTAATTCAAGAATAATCCTAATTAATCAGTTACATTTTTACCTGCAACCCTTAGCTACGACACCTCATGAAGGATAATGAAGTTATCTTTTAGTTCAAAATTGCATTTCAATCCCCATCTCTCTCTATTTCAAGCTCCCAATTTCTCGTTAAGTCTTGAAATAGATTTTGAATAACGGCCGTTACATTATGCATTGACAGATTTTGTTGTCGGCCCTCTGATATCATTACAACTCAAATATAATGGTGAGAGTAAAAACACCATAAATAAAGGCTGGTTTCCGATTTGCCAACTGGTTCACGTCTGCTGCTGCTGATAGTCAACAGTTATGGCCAATTCAGGTGTTTGAAAAGGTTTTTTTTTTTTTTACAGCAACATTATTTATAAAATCAAGACAAATACACCCTTTTCATTCTATAAGTCATTCGACACACTTTTACATTGTGACATTTATCATAATGTATCCCGATACAATTGTTTAAAACGTTACGGTGATACATGCATGGTGTTTACCACATACAATTGCTAAGTTCTTTGTTAATTTAATATAATTTGTCTGTTAATTTCTTAATAACTTTTTTTTTTTTGTTTTAAGAACAAGAAATTAATTCCTTCCCATTGAGTCATAAGTTCCCGGTATGACTGAATAACACTGATGAAAATCAACCATAACACCAAAAATGTCTAAGGTGTATAATAAATTATCAAAAAATTACCAGGACAAGCAGTAACTATTGCCGAAATAAAATTGAGAATATATATAGAATACGGTAGTCCTGAGCGTGAAAAATGCTTTAATTATAATGTTACTAACAATATAAATCCTTGTATCCTTTCAGTTGACATACACAAAAAGTCATTATACTCCGTAGTATGTAGTTTTTGAGTCTGACTCAAAATTTCTCAAGAATTTTGTACAAGAGTTATTGTAAAAAGTCCAGAAAAAATAGATATTTTTTCAAGCCCCCAAAGATTTATAAAATTGAGGAAGTTGATCGAGGGAAAAAAATTATTCTCAAATAATAGCTATTTCTTTAAGTATAACTAGAAAATGAAAATTTTAGTCTTCGACTATGGTTTTTGTAATAGTTAAAACTACCAAAAAACCAAATCGAAGGGAATTATATATGTGCCTTTAGGACCCGTTCTACAAACTTGGCTTTTTAGTTTTTAAATTTTTTTTAGTCGATGTATGTGAAGAGAATGACCTATTTCGAAAACTGTAAAAAGTTAATTAAAAAAGCGGAACAAGGTAAGGATGGAGCCAAGGGGTGGTTAGTAGGGGTTGTCGCCCTTACTACAATTTGAAAAAACTCTGCTATTACATTAAAAAAAATGTAGATATCATCAAATTGTATAACCACGCCCCTCCTTCACATATATAATTCTCCACTACGTAAAAATTCTGGCTCCGTCCCTGAGGATACTATTGACAAGAAAGATAGGTGAAGAAGGGAATCACTTCTTCTTTTTTTGAACTGCAGGAGGGAATCACTTGGTAACTGATTCGAGACAGATCGATGGATTAAAAACCCGAATTAAAAGACAAAAAACAACTACAGAAATATGCATATATTTAGTCAAGATATTCTCCCCAAAAGGAAATTATTAACAAAAATATGACAATAATTGCGACTTCTTTAGTTTTATTCTTTTTTTAATCATTGGGACTTCTTTAGTTATATTCTCCCAAAAAGAAGGGTAAAAGAATATAAGTACTGTTTATTATTTTGGACCCATTCGCCCCCATGAAAATAATTTCTTCGTCTTCCCTCCTGTTTAAGGCATTTCACTGTGACTTTTTCATTAATCCAAAATTACGTTTCTCACTTTTGAGACCACCTGATGTATGCACCTGCACCACTCGTCAAAACATTAGCACAATTTTGATTTCCTCTTGTTGGATCAAAAATAAAAAATAAAGAGGTGGAAGGAATTGCAAATCGAGAAATAAAAGCATAGAAATAAAGCAAATAACATGAAAGCAAGAAAATAGTAGTATAGAAATTACAAACCATCTCAGTAGAAATAAGTCCCATTAGTTTCTCACATTAAGCCTAATTTACACAATTCTAATAATTTACACAATTCGGATCGTCTATACCGAAAAATATTTGTACCAGCCATATTTCGGTGCATTTTCAGCTGTTGAATCACGTGAGAATCTGCACAAGAAAACCGGTACAAGTATTTTTGGGTACAGAGAATTTGATTGACATAAACACCCCTTCTTACTCAAGAAAAAAAAAAAACCGCCACTCTCTCTATATTGGATTTATTTGTATTTATTGTATAAATTTACAATAGCACCAAGCAGAGGATTCAGGGCTATAAAATTTATAGAGGATTATCAGTATCGGAAAATCTAAAATCTCGTTACGTGATGGTCGATGGGCTCCCGATACTCTCTAGGTAGAGGGAGAGCAAAAATCAACGATATTTTTCATGACCTGTACCTGTGTGGAAAGGCACTTGATGTAATGTGCAGTTTCATCCAACAAGCTGTACAAATCCATGGCCTCTTCTCCCCCCGGAACCAGCCTCCGGAGCTCCTCGGTTTTTCGGTGGTCATCACCGAAAAACCCTATTTTTTCTTCCACTCTGGTCTTCCCATTTTTAATTCTTCTAATTCTCCTCACAACCCCGCTGGCGGTGCTTCTCCTTCCTGATCTTATTCTCCTCGCCGAAAAACCCCGGGATCGGACCTTCCGAAGTATGGCACGGCTCCATACCCTCCTCGGCCCCACTGCGGCGGCCATGGATGCATCAGCAGCCATCTTCACCGTCTGATATCTAAGGGAAAACGACGGCGGGGGTGACGAGGCGGCGGTTGGTGATTTAGTATTCTTGCGCAGTCTCTTAAGGGCTCTTAGGAACCGATGAGTGAATCTAGTTTTGATGGAGTTGGGATTCATGGGTGAGAATTGAGGAGTCATGAGTTTTGAGCCAAAAAAAAAGTAGGGTTTTGTTTTTGTTGGACGTTTTGGACAGTTGGAAGGAATGTGTGAGAGAGAGAGAGAGAGAGAGCAAAGATTTTCTTCTGACACAAAGGGGGCCTCCGTCCTATGCTCAGGAGGACAAAAGGAGACCTTAGTTCTCTGACACCTTCTGACACAAATATCTACTTGGAGAGAGAGAGAGAGAGAGAGAGAGAGAGAGAGAGAATTTTGAGGAACAAACGTGTGAAGAGAATGAGAATCTGAAGAAAAGGAGAATGCGAGAGGAAAGGATTGGAAATGGGCGGTGAGGAGAGAGGTGGGGGAATCAATCTTGAAGGGGGCGTTAGTACTTAGAAGTAGTATTATATATATATATATATATATATATATATATATATATATATATATATATATATATATATATAAGTGGACGAAGTATATCTAATTATGGGTTATAAAAAATAATAAAAAATATATCTAATTATTCACTACTCTCAGAGAACAATCCCGTGGCGTTCTGGATTAGTTTAACGCCGTACATGTTTGTGAAATTCATGATAGATTATATATGATATCAGGTAAATATGCTGTGTTGAAGTGATTCGGACGATCGTGCAACTGTGTTCTGGGACTACTGAATAAATACTCATCAATTAGGTATGTATCATGGGGTTTGATATTTCGCTATCATTATTTTTTGGGGGGAGGTGAAAAGTGTGGGGACAGCAGAGGGCCAACCACCATATGATCGCACATGGTTCCATTACCCCAACTAGGCATTGGTGGGACCCTCTCTCACATTCTGGTTCCATTTTTTGTTTTTTCCCCTTGGGGAAGTTACTTCACTCTGGAAAATGCTTTGTCTAATCGGATTTCAGACTAAAAACCCTAGATATGACATGGTTATATGGAATCGTGACAAAGTGATCACTCATTTCATATCCAAACAACGACGTGAGGTATAAGGTTCAAAGCTCGCCAAGTGCATGCAGCATGCTATAATGCTTCCCTTCCCCTTCCCTTTAGCGAGAGGTCATGCGTATTCTCCCTACATGTGACAAAAAAACAGGTTGAGCAAGCGTTGTATGTATATACCACACTTGTACGCAATGATATACCTTTTAGTAGATTTCGCAACATGTTAGTGTGATGTGCAAAAGATGGTACTCCCTCCGTCCCAATTTTATAGTCCCTCTTGAGAGTTCGTGCCACTTTTTAAAGTGTTATATCTTATAATCTACAATGTTTTAGGTGATTTTAAACACTTTGTTTATTAGATTAAATCAAGATCTATCAAACAAGATCCATATTGCATAAAAAATGTATTACCGATTGAAAGATATAATCGTTTTTTTATCCGGTTAGGATAAAACGAGGGACTATAAAATTGGGACGGAGGGAGTAATTTTTTCCACAAACTTACACAAGAATTAGTTGAATTTGAAATTTTTTTTAAAAAAAAAAAAAACTAAAAACAATTTTCAAATAATGTAAGTCGAGAAGGTTGGATTGGATTCAAACTGGTGTAAAACAATTTTTGACATTCTATGCACAAAATGACTACTCTTACATTCAAATCATTAACTTCAAGATTAATCGACGCGTGCGCAAACTGGCTTTGACATCGGGTTATAAAAAAACACTTCAAGATGAATATGACCCAAGTTTTCACCGCCAAATTCTATAATGATAATATCAAAAGTAAGAGTGGATAATGAAAAGATTAAAGCAAACATTTTTAAGAAAATGGTTGGTGTTAGTTGAGTGGTTATAGAAGGACCGGCGTCCTTGAGTCAACAAAGCTTAATAGAGGATAAACACCTTTAATCAAGAATCTCTTTCTTATCTCTACTCTTACGCAATATCTATTTTACTTTAATTATGATGCTGAAACTTCATTACAAAAGAAAAAGTCAGGTCGGCTTATTGCTTCAAACTTAATTTGTATCACCACAACCACAAGACTAGGGGGGTTTTCATGGTTTTTATGTGAGAAAATGACATATCTTGATTTTTAGAAAAAAACTATTTTTTGTTAGTGGAACACCCCCTTAAAAATCTTTCAAAGCAGTAAATTAGTAATAGTCATGAATTTACCATAGTTTTAATCTCATATATCTACTTAACAAACTAGTCTTATCGTAACTAGTACACTTTTTAAATAATTAACCGGGTGTCCAGGACAGCTTAGGTGCATCAGAATGAATTTTGGGAGACTAACTAATTCCACCGTACACTAGTGCAATCTATTTAAAGCCAGAGCGAAGCTACGCATGAACTGATCTCAAAAGAATTGATACTAGCACATAAGGAATTTCGAACCTAAAACCTTAGGAATGATCAAACTTATAAGTCTCAAGCCTCGATGACTAAGCCGGGTTATCTTAACTAATACACTTGAATTATGTATGTTATATATACTCCTACATAAACAGAGATTATGATTGTGACGTCATCTGTTAATGCTTAAAAGCTAGGTAAATTCCGATATACTCCAGCACACAGTTGTGTGATCGAATCACGTTTTTCTTGAAAAAAAAATTAGATAGTCTAAAAGAATTACGCAACCGTTCTTTTTTATAATGTGATAATTCGATTAGGCAATTTTTGACATTGATCATCAACTGTTTTTTTTTTTATTATTTATTTACCAAAAAAGGGTATAAAAAAAAATTGGTATACTACAGGCAAGGTTTTGTTAGTTTTCTTAAGGGTTCACATTGACACTCATTCTATTTCAGATCTTAATAAGATTAGTGTACGCTAAAAGTGAGAAGATAGACGAAGAAAACAAAACAAAATGAAGGTTACATGGAAACGTATAATGTGAGTGAGTCATTGTTAAGTGTTCTTATGGCACTGCTACGTGATGCTGCTGAGCCAGCATTATTAAAGTTATCTAATTAAGTAATGTCGAAGGCATGTGTATATTCTTTGGAGAGGGAGAGAGATGCTTCTACCATTTACATCCTATGGAAGAAGAAGGTAAGCAGGACAGGAAAAAGGAGGATTTTATAAAAGAGTTGATTATGTATAATTGACCATGCCAGAACCGTTACTTCTATGTCCTGGTTACTGCTCACATAAAGGTGTATTTTAATGATGGAAAATATTCGTTAGGACTAAGGTGAAAAACCCCTTAGGAGATGATATAATCCATTACTATTTAAAGCCATATAATAATATCAAGTTGCTTAATTAGCTAAACATTAAGTGGGCACTGATCTTGAGAGCTATAACCGATTTGGTATATGAAGCAAGACCGGTCCTGACATTTCTGGGGCTTAAGACGAAGTTTGAAAATGGAGGCCTTTAATAAATGTTTACGGAACTAATATATGTAGTCAGATAAATCAACGTTTTAAAACTAAATGCACGTATTTAACACGAAAAAAGGCCATAAAATGCACTATATTAGCATCACCATTATCACTTTAAAAAAAAAATGCTAACATATTTTACGACCTAATGATCTTACCTGTATAGCAGAGGAGATGACTGACGAGAGTTTGTGAGAGGAGATTTTGCATTTAGTTTAATACAGCCAAGTTGTAGAAAGGACCGTTCATAAATGGTACTCCATAACTTATATAACAGAGGAGATGACTGATGGGAGTTTGCAAGATGAGATTTTTTTATTTTTTTTGGATTCGAGAGAGGAGAGTTTGCATTCGGTTTAACAGAGATAAGTTGTTAAAAGGACATTTTAAAAAAAAAAGGTGGTACAAAGGGAAAAAGACGCACCAAACAATTTGATTGCCCAACCACATGAGACTGTTGTCCAAGCCTCGAGGAGTCTGTCCGTGATTGGCACTTCCTCTTTCCTTTTCCCCCTTTTTGTTCTCTAATGCAATAAGTCAGATTGGGGCTATTGGCCCGTGGTCATTAGGTGTAAATAGGAGGTTTAGGTTTTGAAATGGGCGTCTATACAAAAAAAAATCATTGGGTTTATATATTGGATACTAAAAAATATTAGGAGCACAATTTTTTGGGGCTTAAGACATCAGCCTATTGAGTCTTAGCCAAGGGCCAGGCTAAAAAGTTATCGATATTAAGAGTTTTTAATAATTTACCAATCAAGCCCTTATCTCTATTCGAATGAGTTGATTTTTAACAAAAACTTTTAAGAACATATTTTAAACAAATTGAACAACTCCATTAATCATTTGCGTGAAACTCCAAATTAGTTCCACGCAAGATGGTGTATATTTCGTGTCAAAAATTGTGTCCCCGGAACCAATTTAGTCTTTATGGTGGAAATTAAGTCATTGCCACCGAGGTCAAATCAGTTGTACCTTAATATGATAATATCTATGTATCTTTCATGTGAGAAATTTTCCAGCGCCGATCAAGTATCACGTGACGGTACCCGTCCGTCGCACATCTCGGCCTTCCAAAACACTTTTCGATGGCTATAATGGAGCGTTGCGGATACCACATAAGGCACCACTTGGTACCCACCCGGCATTGAAAAAATTCTCCTTTCATGTCAGTTTGCACGGAAACAAAGACATTTTGGTACTATAAGTGAGCTGGTGCCACTGCGAAGAAGTTGAGCAACAATGATAGTAACAGATAAAATTAAAGGAGAACCCATCACCAACCATTTGTAGCCTTGCTTTCCTATTTCCCTCAGGACAGGGTGCAAGGACTTGCACGAGCTCGTAGTTAGGGCTCCATCAAGGTTTTTTGAAGACCACATATTAGAGGGGGAGCCGGTAGTGTCTTCCCCCGCCGAATTGGGAGTCGGTTGTTGCTCCCCAGAGAGGTTTTTCATGTGTATGTATTTGTAAATATATAAAAACAGCGCTTTTCCTCAGATTTCTTGTGTGTGTTTGAGTGCGTGCGTGACCAGGAATACGCAACAGCAAGGACTTGCACGAGCTCGTAGTTAAGGCTCCATTAATGCATGCCATAAAGTGAAGAGTTCAAAGTGATCGGCTGAAACCCTAGCTAGGGTTTTGGCAAGCAATAATCAGAGCTAATCAAAGTCTAAATATTGTCACGTTGTGAACTCGGTGGGTGGCCCCTAAATTTTTTGAAGCACTTAAAAGAACTTTTAGTGAGGCTTCTCTGCCTTTTCATTTTCGTATTAATTGTCAATTCTATCTATCAGTCGGTTCTTCAAGGCAATTCTGTCTATTAGCTAGTCGGTCTTGAGTTGTAGACTTATTACCTCTTCGTGTTTTTGTGGACGTAGAAGTCCTTTTGAGTTTATGTTGACCGTTTTGCCCATGTTTTACAATGAAAATGAAAGAAATTTTACGATGTAAGAGTGAGATTTTATAGCGCAACTATGAATCGACTTTCCCTGGCTTTCTCATATTGGAGTGGCCGGTAAGGAGCTCTTTTATTAAAACAATCGCAAAAGCACACTTAAATTTAAAAACCAGACAATAGAAACCACTCCCCTATGTGTCTGATCAGGCTAGGCCTCTTCAGCTCTTTATGCTTTGTGTCTGAACGAAATTCAATTATAACAAGAAAAAAGTACCCAACAGACCAGGCTGAGAAGGCCGGGAAACCACTCCCCTATGTGCCAATCGCTAGCGCATCCGGCACCCAGCTTAGCTGAAGAGGCCTAGCCTGATCTGAGAAGTGCGTCTTATTCGGTCTGGATAGACTTCATTCAAGAACACCACCGCCCCTGGAATCAATTCAAATCAGTGAATAAATCAAACCGAAAGAACAGACGTTTCTCTCACTTGGTGCCTAAAGCGCACTATGCTCCGCTTCAACAAATGAGAGTTTTCGGAGGAACCAGTGAACCACGCGAGCTGGTTAGATGCGTGGGACAGAGGGTTCGTATAGTAATATGAAAGATAATTCAAAAGATTGAACCACATGCAATATTACAATGTCATTTACACATTATGCTTATTGATAATCGAGCTTTTCATTTAATTGAGACCTAATTAATTTTTATGGTGTTCCGTATGTTAATACTTTATAGCCCCAAATCTTGAGCAATCTCTGTATGTATATATATATATATATATATATCTTCTCCACGATGAAGCAAGCTTTCAGGGAAAGGATTCTAATGCATGTTACATTGTAGTCTCTTTCCTCCGTTGTTAACTTCAAATCCAAAAAAACAAAAAAATTGGAAGAAGATGCTAATGAATATTTTTTCCCAACCTAGTCCATAGGCTGAGGGCCCACCTTCCTCTCCTGCTTGGGGCTTGCCTTAAACCCCATTAATTAATTCTCTCCTCTGACATATGGAAAATGCTAAGCACCACAAAAGCTAAATCAATGGTTCATGACAGTTTTCCGTGATATCGTGGATATATAAGTAAAAAGTGTACAAATTAGTAGGGCTGTAAAAAAAAAACCCGCGAACCGTGAATTTAAACCGGACCGAACCAAACTGTAAGTTTTGAATTGGGTCTGTGGATTAATGGTCTGGACATGGATTGAAAAATTAGAAAACCGTGCTTCGCGGTTCGGTTCATGGATTTTCATAAAAGAACCGTGGATAAACCGAACCGAACCGTGAGAATTTAATCAATAAAAATATATATATTTATATATATAATATTGGGATAAGAATTATAATTAAATATATTATTCTTAATTTTATACCCTAAATAGGTGAATGTGGTATAACTGAAAAGTAAAGGTGCATACTGTAATTAACAATTGTAATTTTGCTTGCATGGATATTAGCTACTCCCGGACTCGGGACTGGTTGTGGTGAAGACTTTTGTTTACTCGCTTTATATTATGTTGTTTCTGTATCTTTTTACTACTGCTAGTGTTTACTCTCTTAAATGTGAATCTCTTTGAATCATTTTGAAGCAATGTTGTTGGTGACTTGGTGTTGTTTATTAAACTTAAAAGCTACTGATGAATTTGTTCTAAAAGTTACATTAAGAATGTGAATGTAGAATATATATTTTTATTTGTGAAATGTTATAATCCGCGGATAAACCGTGAACCGAACCGTGATTTTTTTTATTGTTTCGGAACCGGATCGTAGACTTTTGGTTTGGACACGGATTGCCTTTCATTGGACCGTAGACTTTTGGTTCGGTTCTCGGATTCATACCAATCTGCACCAAACCGGACCGTTGACACCCCTAAAAATTAGTATTGGAGGGGCCGGTAAGGAGCTCTTTTATTAACACAATCAAAAAAGCATAATTAAATTTGATAAACCAGACGGTAAGAAACCAAAGCCTTTATCTATGCTTTATGTCTGAACGAACTTCTATTTACATAAAAAAAAAAAAAAAAAAGAAACAAAAAGCACACTGTTGGAACTTGTGGCTTATATGGAGAGGTACCAAGGAGTTCTAACGAAAGGCCAGATGTCGGAGCGAAACGGAGCGGAGCGAGGAGAGCGAAGCGCACCGAGTGGAGTGGAGTGGAGTGCAGCGGAGCGACGGCATCTGGCCCATCACGGGTCCAACTATTGTTACTAGTAGCCCGTAGGGCCGACGTGGTACGGTACGGAATTATTAGTGTTGGAATAGAGTAAGGTTATATAAACTCTCTATTGTAAAAACCCTAGCCGATTTTTTTATCATAATAATACAAACTTGCTCTCGCTACCATGGAGGTATCCGATCTTGGGGAACCATGTAAATTCCTGTGTTGATTCTTTACTGTTTTCGTATTGATTATTATGTGCGTGTGGTGATTATTCTAACACACACACAAAAATCTGAAAGATAATTTAAAAGATAAGAACCAACTGCGATACAATGACATTACACTTATCGGTGATCGAGCCTTTGATTGAGCCCTAATTTTTAGGAACTGAGGGGTGTGTTACAGTAGGTGTTGTGCATTGTGCTGCTCATCGTATCAGCCGCCCAATAGTATATTCAACGATCCAGATTTAAATAAAACTCTTCCATGGTGTATTCAATGGTCCGGATTTAAATAAAACTCTTCCATGGAATAGTTTGAGAAAAGTTTTATTTAAATCCGGACCGTTGAATACATCATTAGACGACTCAGGTCCGTGTAGTATAGTGCACAACATCTACTATGCAGCACCCACACCGGATCCTAATTTTTATTGTGCTTTGTATAAGGGCTATGCATAGAACCTATGATCGAGATTGGAGATAGTAACTTTTGGAATGGAAGATACAGGCCGGCACCCGCTGTATAGTATAGTCAAGCAGCTATATGCCTATATTACTCATCTAGTGTGCTAATTTCACTTTATAGCCCCAAATCTTGAGCACTGTATAAAAGATTATGCTCAACAATAGCTGAAAGTGACAAGTTAACTTGTGTTAGATTATCATGCATTAATCTGTCAAAAATAATTATCAACCGGCCATATAATTGATAGGTATCTTCGATACATGCACGTTAAAAATTTACAAATTATATAAAAACACTAACATGTGTGTTCAGATTCAGACGGTTGTCTTTATTCAACTACAGCTAGCCAGCCATCGTTCAATATACTGTTGTTATTAAAGCTGTAATTAAAAGGTCGTCGGGTGGCTCATTCAGAAAGAGGCCGTCCATTGGCTGGCTAGATCATAAAAAGGGCGAAAAGAACAAAAAACTATTAATGCCAATCAAATCACACACGCACGATTGGAGCTATTGTGTGAAGAGGTGTCTTTCAACAGCAAAGGAAGAACATGGTAGGACCAGTTTTTGCCTACTAAAAGTTGACAAACCACCAATAGGGCTTTTAAACTAAGACTCCTTAACTAACTAATATTGTCACAATATTGTGGCTTATGTTTAGATAAGCTAGCCCACGTTGTTATCCACATGCTTTCATCTTCTTCTCAGGACCACTAACCTAGCTTGCTTGCTGGCTCTCTCACCAAAAATTAGAAGAAAAAAAAAAATTAAGAAAGAGAGATAATGATGTTGTGATTTATTTTAATCACAAAAAATATATATATTAATAACTTGATAATGGATACGTCGAGAGGAAAACTCAAAGCGTCACAGTTTAGCATCGCGATGAGTGGTAAGCCCAAGTAGAAAAGAACAAAAACATCAAAGCAAGCTTTAAAAATATCAGCAGTTCAAAAAAAAAAAAAGCTTTAAAAATATCCAAACTGCCTTGTACATGCCGTTAGTGTGCATGTGATATCAGAATGGGCCGAACAGTTGTTGAAAAGAACCAGTTTAGGCCTAGATGCACTTCCTTTTCTTCTCTTTAAATTAATAGCTAGCGAGCGTGGATGGTCGGCCAGACTGCAAGAGTTTCTTTTGTGAATTTTCGGATTCTGATATCAGCAACACTACATACACACAATTTTGTACCCACAATTTACCCAAACACACACACAAGTGTGTGGGCTCCACACACACAAGTGTGTATGTGTGTGTGGAGCCCACACACTTGTGTGTGTGTTTGGGTAAATTGTGGGTACAAAATTGTGTGTACCTATCATTTTTGTTCTGATATAGATGACTTGTCTTTGACCGGACTAATGAGAAAATTAGTCGAGATGCGCGCGAACTCGCACGAGCACCCCTGAGCGCCTCAAGGTAATTTCTCGGACAAAGTTTGTAGGATAGATTCTCGGTTAGTCAAATAAATTTAACTTGGAGAGGCAAACAATAACTAATGGTTAAGCAAGAAATGAGAGAGTATGTAAAGGGGTGAAAGATTAGGCTAGATACACAAAGAGAGAAGGCAACAGCAGTATTCAGTCCACTCCCCTTAGACCATCATCATCCTTAAGTCACAACTCCTAGAAATGGACGGGTTCGCGAGCACTAGCAAGAACAATGTTCTTGGTTCCAGAACTCTTGAATCACTCTCTCTCTAGGGTATCCGTGCCTTGGGGACGAATTAATCTATATCGGAATTTGTGAAAGAATGTCTCATATTTATAGGGATCTGCACCCAATCATTGGACTGCTGATATTCCCTTTGTAATATGATGACACGTGTTCTTTCCATATACCTAGGCAACATGAGTGACGTCACTGGCCGCTAGAAAGGTTCCCCTAACCTATCCAGTGCGAGTCATTCCATCGCGACGATCCCTAATCCTTTAAAGCCACCAAGCCACTTGTATCTCCCCTATTCCCGCTGTGCTAGGCATGGTCACGAGCCCTTTGGCTCGCGCCAACACCTTGCTCGAGATTCTTAATGACTTCCCTGCCCCTGCCTTATGGCCAGGTGCAGTCGCGAGCTCAATATATATATTTGCGTAAGTATATCCTCATCAAATGAGGTTCCCTTATTCAGGGTATCTCTTATTTAAGGTATTCATAATTCCGTTGTGTTCTTCCGCGAAGGGTACCCCCTTTTCGCGATGGAGTTTTACTCCAGCCATTGACTTTAGTCAATGTCTGACGTGTCCGTTGTGGCTCTTCTCACCACGTGGCGAGTTATTATATATAGGTTAGTCAACTGTCCATTCTTCAAACACGCTGACCTTTCCTACAAAGTTAAATTAGGTTGTTTACTGTATATGAAAAGTCCACTTAGGGGGTGTTCTATGTGATGTATTATGAGAAAATGACATGTCGCAATTTTTAAAAAATAATAATTTTTTGTTAGTGGGACACCGCCTTTTTTCTTAATTGGAAGTAGGCTCTACACCACCAAAAATAAATAAATAAATAACCTTTTTTCTTAACTGGAAGTAGGCTCTACACTTGATTTGACCCACGTCTAGAAACATGCATAACCAAAACAGTAGTATAATTACTTCGGTTATTTGTTCACCAAACAAAAGTGGGGCCCATTTGTTTTTGACCCACGTCTAGAAAGGGAAAAATGAGGCAGTACTTGTTTTTTTTTTTTTTTTTTTTCAATTGTCATTCATAATCAATTACATGGAGATGAACGCGATACTGGGATACACTGTGGACCTGTGGGACATCCAAAAATTCTACCGCATAAACTAGCCACCTGTTGCTTATAAATGGTTCAATAGCATAACTTTTCATATATTGCATTTTTATATATCCAATATTATATGTAATTCTGACAAATATTGGAGAACTTTATGCGCAAGTCGTTTGGGTCTAGGATTTATTGAGGAAATGGAAATCAAACGAGAAATAAAAAAAGGAAAGAAGATACAAGTTGTCATCATTTACCAATATTGATACCATCTTGGAGATATTCACATATGCACCATTTTCTACAAAATTTCCACAGCACCCCCCTCCCAATGTTTATGCTTTTCATCTGACAAACACACAAAGAATCGGGAAAAAAATGATACAACAAAAGATATAGTAGAACTATGGAGAAAGTTATCTCAAGTTCTACAGAAAATCACCCATCTTTTTATTTTGAAAATCACCCACCTATCTCTTCAACTTATCAATCTGTTGATGATTCGGAACCAGTGTCATCGATTGTCGAGTTTGAGGTTGTCTCTGATTGGCTGCCACTCTCGCAATCTGAAGCACCGCATGGCCTCTCTTCGATACGTTGTTTCAAAAACCAGTACATGATACTTGCTGTCAATGTAAGAATC
This sequence comes from Vaccinium darrowii, assembly GCA_020921065.1. Lineage (NCBI taxonomy): Eukaryota > Viridiplantae > Streptophyta > Magnoliopsida > Ericales > Ericaceae > Vaccinium > Vaccinium darrowii. The sequence continues at coordinate 39,543,036 of CM037156.1, forward strand.
ATCTTTTGATTTACCTGGTAAGACAAACCATCATGTAATCACATACAATGATACCAATCAGAAAACCAAGAAAATTTCATGTTGGTGTTTGAAATTTCGAGTTGTAGCAGGATTTTCGGAGGGTAACGAAAAGCAATGGGAAAAGATAGGAAAACAACTTCACAAATCCTACCCATTGTCTTTTCCCTCCAGGGCCTCCACAATTTCCTTCACAAATTCAATAGCCAACCACAGCCAAGAAGAAAAAGAATTTTCCAGGATTTAGGACAGTAGTTGGGATCCAAAAAAAGTCAATACTTTTTCCAATTATCTAAATTCAAAAACCGTAGAGTGTAACTAACTCAAAATCCAGCTGAATAGAGCAATGCTGCCGTCTTGAAGGATATAAAATCAAGAAGTTCCAAGCAATTCAGTGGAAACAAAGAATAAACACCATTGGGGTTTTACGGTACCTCAGTTATGTCTTCAGGAAGTAAAAATATTGAACAACCAAGCTTCCTTGCAATACTTATGATGTAAGTTGCATTCATCCTTTTCTCCTCCTCTAAAATGACAAAATCCATGACATATTAAGAATCAGTTACGAATATCGTAATTGTGACATGAACCCGTAAAGGATAACTACGTAGGTAGTTCCATTGAAATTTTAGATGTGAGCGTGAGATGACTGCAAAGACAATTAGTTACAAGGCAAAGTGCAGTCCTGTTATCCATTTTGTTATCACACACAAGTTTTTGGAAGACATACCAGTTTCTCCTTTTGTAACAAGACTCCAGTTAACTGCTCGAGGCTCTACAGCACTAAGTAGCTCAAGGAAAAAATTGCCGTCTGACAATCTCTTATCCTATAGAATAGAAGCAACGAATTACTTAGACACAGAGCATATCCTTTCTACCAATCTACCAAATCTTGGAGCCTTTTTCACTGTAGTCTATGATGATCAATTTCTAAGATGAGTAAGGTGGTTTGTACCATACTCTGTGATGGTGAACTTTAGTTACACATCAACAACAACAATAACAAAAGAAAATCACTTAGAAAGATTAATGTTGATATTTGTCTCATGAGAGAGACATAGAGAGATGAGAGAGAGTGTTGGTTAGCCCCAAGGGTTAGTTACTCCCTATGAGTGGCATTTAGGTCATATATGCCCAGTCAAGAGAGCAAATATATGCACATTTCAATCCAAGCAATGGGGTTAAGCTTCAGCTAACACCAGGCTTAAGAAAAGATGGGCCTTCAATTTAGACCAAAGAGGCTGAAGTTATGGTTTGACAACAATAAAAATTATTCAGCGGGAGAAAAGCTTTCAATACTATACCTTAAAACTAGCCATATAACTCTGGCTTCCTGACATCTTCACTTTGGAGTTAGCCCACTCTAAAATGTCTGCATCTGTAAGTTCCTTACCATGGGAATGAAATCTTAGAAGCTTTAGAAGTTGAAGCATGTTGCATCGCATCAGTTGCCACAAATAAGCTGAAAAGAAAGTCCAGCATCATTGAATTTAGGTTATACAAACTTCTTGTCTTACAGAAAAAATTTGCTATAATCAAATAGAACATTTCGAACTCAAGGATTCCTTGAACATGTCAAGTTCACATTGCATGACAAGGATATACAGAACATACCCAATATCAACTTCTTGTTCCCTTGAACAATATCAGTCCCAGCGATATTTACAAGGGAAAACTTCAATTGTTTACCAATCTTGACTACTTGGTTGCAGTTCTCTACTTTTCTGAATGGCATCTTAATTGGAGGCCTAGATGCAACCTTCCAATTGACAATGCCTGGTGACACTTTGTCAAGGGTCTCTAAGAGCACCCAACTGCAAATGGACAGATTACTTAAACAATTAGGAAATCCTCATGCAGTGCCATTTCTCACTAACTAATAATAAAATTCAGATTTGGACATCTTTCAAACTAGATTGAAACAGTTCACAAATGTTCAACATTTTGCAATTTAAAACAGTTTTCTACATACTTTTTTGATTAAGTACTTGCAATATGTCACTGAACTCAAACTTAAACCCAAATTCATGATGACAAACTTTATACCGATGGACATTTAGGATATAAAGTTTATAACAATGAAAGATACTAACCCATTTCTAAGATCTTCAAATACATTGTCAATATATGTTGAATGTCCAAGGCTGTTAATCCAAAATCGAAACGCTTTCTCTTCTCTAGAGATCAGTGCATCATCTGGTGAGGTTTCAAGAAAAGAAATTTGTTTCGTTTGGGTCGAGAGCCCATTCCTGCAGGTCAAAACTCACAATTAGCAAACTTAGCCTATACCTCAATGCAAAATAGTAGGTGAATAAAAATTAGCATAATTTATGCGGGCAACATCAACCTTTGAACTTGGAAGACTATAAATGAAAAATGGAAAAATCTAAAGGGATTTATGCGCATAGAACTCAACTACACTCCTGTAGGGACAACATAAATCAAGATTGGAGATTGCAAAGAGTACTGAGTCCATCGCCAAACATCTATATCCACATGTAGATGAAGAAGGAAATCCAGAATGCACAATTTAGACTAGGATGAATGAGTTAGATCCACAAAATTTAGACTTGGAATACTATTTTAGTTTCATCAGCATCACAACCAAGATCCGATGATATTGTTATATTGCAGGCTATGATTGATGGAGGAGATTGAAAAGGGCCAGAGGATATAGAAGATCACCCTTTTCCACCCAATGCATGAACACTGTATACAAATTTGCAGACTTTTGAACTATTAGTAGAGCATAGTTTGTAAAGTATACATGTTGAACCATCATGGCAGGTGACAAAGAATGCTTAGATGCACAATAGCTTTTCCTGCAGAAGCATATGAACATATAATCATAGATCCCAAAAAGTGGTTGGTACTTCCAATACGGGATGACATCCTTCAAAGAGATTTTGTGACCACAAAAGCATTTAAATGTGAACATTTTCTACGCACATAAAGAGGTCGAATCTCACCTGCGCTGGAAGACATGTGCCACAAAAGCAAGGTTCAGATTTGGAGAACCTTCTACAATATCTCTTGCAGTCAAGTATCTCTTGCAACCCATCTTATCGGCATGTTCAAGAACTAACTTCGCTCTTTCTAATGCATCTTTAACAGCCATCGTAGATGGATTATTGTGCTCAGGAGCAAGAATCTTTAAAAGGTGAGCATAAGCCTCTGCATCCTGCAGGGAAATCATATTGTTTGCTCAAATACTAAAACGTCAATGAAATTATGATAATTATCTTCATGCTAAGAAACAAACTAAAACAGAGAACATCTAAAAGTTCAGTTAGATACTTAAGGGAACTGTACAACAGATACTGCCTGTAAAACAAATAAAGAACTATACATAGAAATGAGAACAGCTTAAACTGGTTTCTTATTCCTGGATAAGAACAAGAAAATTGAAAAGCATTATTTGGAGTTTCTGATAAATAACTGCGAATGGGAAGAGAAACATCAAACTGTAGACTGCTACAAACACGTCTTGAAAACTGATGCAAATCAGAATCTCAAGGACGAAAATTAACAGACAGCATGAAACAAAGAGACAAACACTGAGTAAGAAATTGAAAAACCCATTAATACTACTCCGTAAACATAGCACAGACGTCAAAGACATCGAGTATTTACTATAAAATTAAGTAATCATACAAGGATGATGGCATGTAAGCAGGACTTAATTATAGTAATTGGCCAAGTTCCCGGACATCTGATAACAAAACAACTTCAGCCATGAGCTAAAACAAGTATTCTTTCACTAAATGATACCAACTATGGTGACACAAAGAAAGAACATAAACCAGGGCTAAAAGTTCTTACGCAAAATACCCCCGAGTCGCTAAAGAAAACCATACAAAACTATAAAATAGTAGCACACATATCCTCGACTCAATTTCGAATCCTCTTAAGACTTGGAGAAAAAAAAAGTAACCAAAATCAGAAGACTGGAGACTGAACACTCAGAATTAGGTCTCGTCTCAACTGGAAGTTGCCTGTTGTCTTCTAGAAACTAGCAGAAACCAACACCTCTTTAAACCATCATGAATTTCCAAAAAAAGGAAATTGGTAACACGTAATTATTCAGTATTATGCAAAGAACATCAATCAAATCAGCAGAAATTGCAGATACAACTTACAAGTTAAAACTGCTTACACCTCAGCTCTCTTATTTACCTTTATGTCAGAAGAGAAGTTTGTGATTGTTTTTGAGTATTCTGCTTTTTTCAGTTGAAAATTCATCCACCTCAGCAAAATCTTCTCCGGTGGCAAACTCATCAGCTCCTCCACATCCTGATATATTTTCATATAAAAAGAGTGTTCGCATACTAATAAATCTCTCCACTACGAATCACATGAGTAATTATCACAAGGAAACCAAAGCTTCTAACAATTCTCTCACCTTACTATCACCAACCAACTCCACCAACTGTGGTGTTTTCCTTAAATTGAGGTCTGCCAATAATTGTATCTGAAATGAAAGCAGTTAGGAAGATCAAAGCTTACACATTTATTGAGTGGAATGCAAATAAATTGAGCACTCTATCAAACCGAACGATTTAGTCCCATAGTGCTTCATGGTATACCTTATTTGTAGAGGTTGCAGTTAAAAATGCATAGAGACAATGGATTCATATTTAAATTTGGAGAAAGCAACTAGAAGAATCTTACCTTAATGATTTGTGATATCAATCCAAGCACAAGATGCCTCTGCAAATAAACAAACACGATAGAATTCTGAGCACTAGAACAACTAGCAGCAATAAACAGATATGACAGCAGATTCATTCATCAAGACCAGGAAATAGATGATGAGACTAGAGATAATCAGCCAACGGGACCAAAATTCTGTTGAAAGTTGAAGTTGATATGATTTGGTTTGGCTTGCATTAGCAAATTTAAAAACTTGAGCTCAACTTACAGCTTTAATTGAGAAAGAAAGTTAACATTTTTCAAAGTAAGAAAGTTGGCTCAAGTTAGACCCCAATAAGCTTTGAAACTCAATCGCCTCTGTTTCCATTGAGTTTGGACACTTGCAGAAAGAACTTATCAACCCGATCAAACCCATTGCAAGCTATGAAAAAGAAATGCCAAAACCCAATCAAGGTGATCCACATAGCTAGTTAAAAAAATCGTTCAATTAACCAATTGGGAAAATGGGCACAAAAAGAGATCACATGACAAGGAACTGGGCTACCAAATACATTTTATGTGCAAGCCTCACATAGTAAAACAGAATTAGAAGATAAAGAAGCCCCACAAGGTTGCAACAGTAAAGTGATATGATTTCCTAGGTCCATGCAAGATGACTGCGAAACTTTTAATCTGTTGCATGGATAGGGAACCAACCCCATGCATTAAACGAGTTTCCACCCAGACACAGAACTACACGAAATATCTTTCTTTGCAGGCCTTTCGTCTTGTTAAATTATCCCACATTTCTCATCTAAGCCACACCCAAGTCTGGTTAATAAATTCTTGAGATTACTCCACCTATAGCCAATTGGTTTTAGGTTGGAACCCTCCAAGAAATTTAACACGTCTTAACTTCCCACATGCTAGACACATTATAAGCTGAGGAATCCAAATCCAAATTTTTAATGCTGCAAATCACCATCTGTTTGCTTAGAGAGAGATTCATAGTTTCATTTTAGATCAAAATGCCATGAAAGATCATCCCAACTCATGCAGCATATTAATAGCTTCAATGTGTAAGGATTAAGGAAGCATTCATCTATGGGATTGCATGGTTACGTACCCTCCCTTCAATGAAGTCCTGAGTCCCTATATTGACTACAGTACATCCAATGGCCTTGGCAGAGTTAAGGCAAAGAGTGTGGTTTTCATTCCTTTCCCATGGATTTAGCACTCGCTTAGTATTGATCGCCCGTTCATCAATTGTACCGGGAACGGCCACATTGATAAGCTTACTGCATCAAAGAAAAGTGCTTGAAGTTATCGGATTGAAGATCTTTGAAACAATTGCTTGTAGCCATGTAAGTATGCATATAAGTTACCAAACAAAAGTAAGCATATAAGTAAAGCACTGCATAATTACAGATGATCACCATAACAGAACTCCATCTTTCGCAATCTCAAAGACATCATTTGTTGAAGGATCTATGGGAAGGTATCCCTTCAAAAACTCATCTTCCGCTAGGTAGTTGTTGATATGTGAGACATATGATGCCTTTTCGGATGCGCTAATTGTGTGAAGCAGTGTAGAAGTAGGAGACTTGAGGAATGCAGATGAGTTCTTTGCCCCACTCCCCAATCTTGAACTTATATGAGCTTGGAGTTTCAAATAGACCTGCCATTACAAAAGTATTGTAATCCAATTAGTACATCATATATACGACAGATCAGAGATTGCACTGTTCCTTGGTTGCCAATAAAACAGAGGAAACTGAGAGCGATTCAAAATCAGGACAATCAACTTCATATCGGTAACCAGAAACTGGAAGAATCGATACCCAACGTAATTAAATATCGTATTCATTTCCAAATTTAGACATCAAGAATCAAGATCATTCACTTGAAATCCACATCTATTTCGGCCTTTTGAACTTTACTTTAACTGAATAAATATCATCAACACAACCAAGTAGCATTATTAAGCTTTTTAGTCAAGTTCTAAGTACTCGTTTTGCGAACCACTATTTTATTGAAAAGTAAGGATTATGGATTTTATCTCTTCAAAACTTACCCGAAGAAAGAGTTCGAAATCGACATCGTCGTCCAATTTCTCATACGAATCTCGAAGAAACGAGTCCCTCTCTTGCTCCGTGAGATTCTCTCCGACGTGTTTCAGCCTCGACATCTTCGCTGGCAGGTCGGCGAGCGTGAGACGGCCGTTCTCTCTCCTCATCGTCACGAACTGAAACAAACAGAGTCGTCAATTGTACTAACAAGAATCAAAAAAGCAAAGCAGGAGATCGCAAATTTCGACGAAAAGGAGAAGTTTTGGAGACTTACGTGAGATTTCAAGCTCCGAAGCTCGACCTGAGTGAACTGGTTCTGGAGCCATGGATCTGATACCAAGATCCCAACGTAACCAGCAGCCATATGTCAATGGAATTATCACTGAGATTTTCCTGGTTCTCTCTCTTAACTGATTGCTGATTTTCTCTCTCTGGGAAAAACTGATGAGAGACACGGAGATGGAACCAGTCCTTTTTTTTTTGTTGTTGCTTGTGTGTTTGTTTCTTTTTGAAGTTTGGAGTACAACGGGAGGCCTAACAAAGGGGACGGAGCAGAGCTGTCATAGTTTAAAGTTTGTTTGAGAAAATTCAAATTATGACCAAATTGTCCCTGTGACTAACCGTTAGTATTATGCTTGCCACTTTTCCCTCTCTCTCTATCCTAACTTAACCCAATTTACTACTCACACACTGATGTGCGTGGATATATCCGGAAAACTGAGTGGTTTGGGTAAATTGAAAAAATTGGTTTTTTGGTTTTTTTGGTTTTGTCTTTATTCAAAAAAAATTTGCATTTGTTAGTTTTTGGTCGATTTTTTGTGGTTTCTTGACTTGTCTCGACGAGGGGAATCTAAAAAGTATAAAATTATTAGTCAAATTTAAAGTTTTGTGAATAAAGACGAAGAATAATCCAAAAAACCGGTTTTTTTGGCTAAATTTTTCGTCTTTATTCACAAAACTTTAAATTTGGCTAATAATTTTATACTTTTTAGATTCCCCTCGTCGAGACAAGTCAAGAAACCACAAAAAATCGACCAAAAACTAACAAATGCAAATTTTTTTTGAATAAAGACAAAATCAAAAAAACCAAAGAACTAGTTTTTTGGATTTAGCCAAATCACCTAAGGGGGTGTTCCACTAACTAGTTTTTTCCAAAAACTAGTTTTTCTCAAAAATCAAGACAAGTCATCCTCTCACAATACATCACATAACACAAAAACCAATGCAGTTTTAAAACAAAACTACCTAATGTATATCCGGAAGAAAAAAAAATCCAGTAAATTCAAACTTTTTTTATAAATTAATAGTACTCGTTGATATCCAGTAACTTGTTATAAAAATATTGAATTTTTCTTGAAAATTTAGTATTATTCTCAAGTCTTCGTTTTGCGGACTGGACAAAAATTTTGAGACGGGGGGAGTACATATTATTCAGAGTCTGATGGGTGGTAGTGAGCAAGATTCTTATAAAAAAAACAAGTGAAACATTTGCCGGGTGAAATTATATTGCAAGTGCAAGTGGTGGCTAGCTCATATAGTAGAACTCTTGGATGCCTCACACTGCATCCTGAGATCGAGTCACATTCCCTCTCCCTATGTAATAGATTATGGACGGATGGCAAAAAAAAAAAAAATATTATGTTGCAGGCTGTGTTAGATTTAATATAAAAAAAAAATGAGCGAATAGATTTTACTATTTGACTTACTAAATATTACTCCCAGATTTTGTGAATGCTGCTAGTATAATATTTAAAGGTATGGAAGTAAGAATAAAATTGTGATTTTTTAAATGAGATTCAACAGATACACCTGACACCCTGTGGTGTAGAATCTGCAGATAACATTTTGTATAGCGACGCTAGTTACAGTATCATTAATGGAGTATTAATACTGTATTAAATAGCCATTTATTAACATGATGTACTGTTAATACAGTTGTTCTGTAGGTCTTAAGGGCCCGTTCCACTAAATTTGATTTTTTGAACTTTTTTGGTTGGTTTATGTGAAGAGGATGACATGTATGTTACAACGAGAGAAAAGTTAAAAAAACTCAAATCATTTAGAACGGGAATCAAATCCTCTATTCCGAAATTCTCTATTCCTTCGTTCTGATGTATCTTCGGCCATTAGATTATATGAAAATTTTAAAACAAAAAACAAAGCACATACTATACAATTCAACGATTCAAAATACTTCGACACAAAAATACACCAAAATCCGAAACAGGAGATCTCATACGTGTCGAACGGTGCCTAATCGGGGAAGTAGTTGGAAACAATAACTTGCATCAGTTTTTCGTGACCTGATGACTATTGCATTAACTCCTATCCATTATGAATTTGTTGTAGACAACGGGCTTCTTGGGGGTGCAATTATGGTGAGGTACTTAGGTGGCCGGTGGGTGTTCAAATCGGATCTCGTGAATTATGTGTTTTTTACAAAGGAGTGAGCCTAGGAACTTAAGGTTGTGTTTGAATTGCCAGAATAATCGGAATCTTGAATAGAAATAGGAATATGATTAGTGGAAATTAAATTCTCGGGAATATTTTTGGGTAGAAATAGGAATATGATTACTGGGAATCGTATTCCTAAGAATTTGACTTGGAGAAATGACATTTCGGTATTTGGATTAATTCAGTAATCTTACGTGGGAAACAATTATTTTGGAAATTTATTAAAGTCAATATTTATTTTTCTTAATGAATGAGCCCGGAATCTGAGATTCCCATGTGGTAAGAGAGGAATCAGATTCTCACTCAGTCTAGGAATGTGATTCCTAGTTGAATATGTAATCAGAAATCACATTCCTATTCTTGTCTCTGTCAAATGTTGAAATTAGAAAAGCCTGACACCACATCATGTTCCTGTCTGTTCCAAATGTTGGAATCAAGGGTAGAAGACATCACATCCCAATTCCCCCTTGAGATTACTGCCATCCAAACACAGCCTTAAAGGAAATAGATTTTGGCACTTCAAAAAGGGATCCAGGATGGGTGTTGTGCGATAGGTGATGTGCGCTATGTTATGCAGCAAAACGACGTAGTTTTGAGCACACCTTTAAAGCTTTCAAGGGCCTTGTTTGGAGAAAGAAAAAAATCATTGCAAAGTGTCAAACCCAAAGTGCCTAAACCATAAGTGCCTAAATCAAAGTGCCTAAAACCACTATACCCTACCCCAAAGAGTCTAAATCCCCTAAAATTGAATCCTAAAATTGAACCCAAAATTAACTCTTCAAACAAGGCTTTGGAAGTGTACCAAGAAAATGAGCAAAACTGTGTCGTTTTGCCGCACAACACGGCGCTCATCACCTACCGCACAACACCTCCCTTAGATTCTTCAAAAAAGGGAGTGAAAAAATCAAGTTCATACTCCTTTGGAATTGATTTTGGCGCTTCTCTTTTGGAATGTCAAGATCAATTTAGAGAGTTTCAAAATCACTTCCCAACTGAAATGACACTACTAACAAATCTGTATTCTGTATGAACTTAAACTTTTTCTTGGTGTATTGGTTTTTTTTTTAATAATCGGATGTTCGAGTCAACTTACGCGCATCTCGATTAATTCCGAGACTCTGGAGGTAAAGATCAGATTTTTTTTTATTATATTGGTGTCCATGAGATGACAATAATTATTTTTCTTAATGATTTGACCGTTTCAAACAAACCCGTAATCAAGATACGATGATGCAATTTTTGTACTATTTTTTTGTGTTTTTGTAAAAAGACTCTTTTTTTTTTGGGCATCACACCTGTACGAAATTCAAATTCACATAAGATAGTGCAAAGATTAGGCGAGAATCACTTCTGCAGGCTGCACATATTCTTAAGCTTAAATAAAAGTTACTTGTGCCTACTTGTAACACTCTTAAAGGTGCCGTTTCACTATGCTTCGGTTTTCTTATTTTTTTCAATGAGATGAGACTTTCGTAAATTGTCTAAATTTAAATTTTGGAATTATAGATATTGTCTAATGACAAAGGAAAATTTTGATTTTGAACATTTTTTTTTTATTATTGTTAAGGATTGTATAGAGAAAACAGTAAAACGCTTGGAAGTGAAGAGAGAGGGGGAGGAGGATAGATTGGAGTCTTGGAATATTAGTAATTTTTTGTAGAGAGAGAGAGAGAGAGAAGTGTGTGGAGAGAAATACAAAGAGACATTCGGTAGATATTATTTATTTTGTGTATAACTTTAATCGGACGGCTACAATTTTAATATAAAAAAAAAAGAGTGATCGGACGACACAATAATATTTCGTGTTAGTATCTTTGAAACTTTTGAAAAGTCCACCTTGTTTTTATAAGTCTAATATATAATCATCTATGTAAACCGATTAAATTCTAACAACGGATTTTTTGCGTTTAACATGGTTACGTAATTCAAAGTAACGAGAATCATTCTCTCCATTGTTAGTCGGCAAGAGAATTATAGTAATAAAAGAGTTGAATTAAAAAGACAATAGAAATCTTAAAAATGATCTGATATGAGAAAAAAAAATAAACTAAAAATAAATGACTCCTATTATAATCAATTATATCATTCGGCAAAATTTGACCCCTTAATCTCTAAATAAAAAATGTACAAAGGTGGCCGACTAATTACCACATCAGAAGCATGGACATGTAGATTTTTGATAGTTTTTTTTTAACTTAGATTTTTGATAGTTGGTAGATAATATACTACTACTAAAAGTCGCCTTTTTTCTTTTTAATCTAAAAAAGGTCACACCTCACGTGGAGCAATTCTCAGCCAAAAAAAAATCAAGATTAGCATCGGGTACAGAGCATCGTTAAAGACAGTGTGGCTTGGCCCAGGCCCAAGGACAACTAAAGATAGGTTCTTTAACCTTTTCTTTTTTTTTAGTAGTTTTGAGGTAAATTTCAAGGACATAGGGCCGTCCATCCAAGTAACGAACGACTTGAATAGTGCACAACACCTGGATGCACAGCAGTGATCCCAAGTCCAAATTTCAAAGACAATAGTTGTGTATACGATTGCATAAATTTTCGTCTTCAGTCAAATATTTTAATCTTTCAATAAAAAATTTTACTTTTTGAATAGAGATATGCAATATACATCCAAAAAAAAAATAGTAAATAAGTAATTTGATTAAAAAATCATTAAAGACGAAAAAACACGGATGATGAAACGGTAAAAACTTCGGAAGATAAGTGTAATCTAAAATGAAAATATGTTGAATCCAAGTCGCTGGGAAGATATGTCTTTGTAGATACACATTAACATATTTGCCCGTGTACAGGAGTGCATTTGAGCCGAGCCGAGCTCGAGTCGACATTATCCTAATCGAGTCGAGCCTGGTTCATTTACTAAATAAGCTCACATAAACAACATAAACAAGCCGAACCAAGTTTTAGAGTGCTGAGCACATGAGTCTAAAATTTGAACTCGAGTTTGATCTCGACTCGATTACTAAACAAGTCGAGCCAATTCAGGACGAGCCACCTATAGAAGCAGAGAGAGGGGGATTCCATATATAACTACAACCATATTACATAAAGAGAAAGGCCTGGTGATTACTGATTTGCAAGCCCTTGCTGTTTATAGCAAAATGTGCGACTTCATTGTCCCAACACCAAAATCATTAGGGGCTTGGTCCTCTGATGTGTACCGAAAGTGGTGAGATCACGGCTCCGTTAAGTAAAATAATTTTCACAGGAAAATCATGTTCCAGTAAATTCTTTTTGCCAAAAAGATAATTTTTCGTTTTTGTTTTTAAGTGTTTGGTTGACATTTGCAAAATATAAGCCTAGCACCATTTTTCTAAAGCAACCACTACCAATAGAGCTCCAATTCAATCAACATTGTCTGAGATCCAAATTGCCACTCTCTCTCATCCATGGCATATGAATCCATCCCTTCCAATTAAAAACATATGGATCCATTTTGTCTAATTTCACCGGTCACTAGCGACCCCTCTCTCTTCTCTCTCAATCCACCTTTCTTCATGATTCGTTCATCTCCAAGATTGACCAGATCAGTCTAAAAAACATGGAAATTGAGAATTGGATTTATATATTTTGATTAGGATTAGGCTCCAATTGAAGTTGCATGTGTAGATTCGTAGATTCACCCTTAAATTTATGTGTGTGTGTGTGTGTGTGTGTGTGTGTGTGTGAGAGAGAGAGAGAGAGAGAGAGAGAGAGAGAGAGTGGAACAATGATAGTTTTGGATAGAAATGGGGTTCGTGCGTGTGTGTGTGTGTTTGTGTGTGTGTGTGTGTGTGTGTGTGAGAGAGAGAGAGAGAGAGAGAGAGAGAGAAGATTTGAGTCGTTCTGGGGAATAATGAATTGATGAGAGAGAGCGGGTTGGTTGGGTTGTGGGATTGGGGAGAGATCAAAGCGCGAGCAGATGATGGCCGCAAGGAAAATGACTTACCAAAATTTTAAAGAAAAGTCATTTTACGCCAATTGGCTAAAAATATTTTACTACGTAAATTGTTTTCCTCGTGTTTTTTGCAACCAAACAGCGGAAAATGGGTAAAACATTTTACGTCCAAACAAACGGAGCCCACATTGCAAAAAAAGAGTAGGCCCAACCAACACATGGGCTTGTTGTAACTTGACCTCCAATATGCTCATCATCATTGCTAGTGATTGGACATAGGCAAAAAGTATGATTTGATGCACATTTGGGTTTGATTTGCTTTATCATTAAAGTTGTTCATTGCAAAAAAAAACCCACATGACCCAGACCATCTTCTCCTATCTCTCTGGTTTGGGAATTTGCTTGGTTAAGTATAAGACTACAAACAAAATTATATACAGGTAACAATTGCTGAGATGGGTTACGACATTCACAAATACGGAAATACTAAAACAAATCTCCCCCTTGGATCACAATCAAAATTGGGTGTGCAAACTTACTGCAGCTCTCGGCGCCACCTTAGGCAAACTAGAATGCTATCTCTTGAAGAATTTGAAGCGTCTTCTGATGAACCTGGACCAAAAGATCAACAAGATATTCAAAAACTATTTATGCAAATAACGTGGAACTCTTGGTGCCAAAACCAATGGGCATTTTCACTTGAACCATGAATCCTTCCATTGCAAGAGAAACGACCTTACAAGCCTGCTTCGTTTGAATCATTTCGCCGTTTTAGTAGGAATCATAGGTTGTCTGTAGTTCAATACCCAAATCAAACGCGAGAGAGAGAGAGAGAGAGAGAGAGAGAGAGAGAGAGGTGCAGAAATTACCCATTCGAGATGCTGGGCTGTGATGCCAGAGATATTTCCAGCATATATACCGCCTAAGACCTGACAAGTCCCCCCACACAGACAAAGGTGTACATGAGAGAGCGGACTATCTCATTCATATTTATGTTCTTCAGTAGAAAGAGATTTTTACATGATGTCAAAGAAATGATCGCCAAATTGTAAACATCAGCACAAGGGCAACCACGGTTAAATTCCAGGAAGACAACATTTGTCAAATTTGTTTGCTTTCACAAACAATTAGTAGTAGCTGTGAGAACATAAAAGCGATTAGTACCTTAGAAACAGTCTCGAGAAACATGCCAGGCCGCACAGGTAATGGTTTAAGCCCACTAACACTACCCTGAGAATCACAACTATGTAGTCAGAATAACACCACCAGCCACAAGTGTACTCTCATTCATCCAGCTTGTATTATATTGTTTGTTTCTTGTGCTTAGTTCTGTAGAGAAAATAGCCGTTTTTAAAGGTAATCGAACTCACTCTCCCTGCAATTCCTCTGGAACCATCAGTAGCATTTTCCTCATCACTGCTTGAATTGTCTGCACCTTCATCTTTTCCTAGCATCACATTCTTTATCATCTCCTGTACAGTTTTTCCTGGCTTCAGAGCTACAAGCTTGGTCAAAAAGTTGACCTAGACCGATCAAAATTACGATAACGATCAATGATTTAGTTGCAGCAGCAAACATGATTGTTCTCAGGGAAAAATATAAAAGCACAATTCACATATATATGGAGGGGCGGTTTTAGAAAGATAATAAGAGAAGTAACTTCTTTAGGCCAACAATTAGCTGGGCATTTTCCCTCTGATTCATGATTTCAATCTCCAGACATGTACTGACCTCTGCTTCAGGAAGTGTATTTAAACCACGATCATTTCTTTCATCTAGTATTCCACCTCCCATCATATTCCTAGCTTCCTCTCTGATTAAAACAAGCCTTGCGAGCAGCTTTCTATCAGGAACCACAGGCCGAGATTCCATAGTCTGAAAAGTGATTATGAATCCACAATCTAATTTAAGGCAAAATCATTATTGACTGCAATATACAGCATTACTATATTACTGATGCAAGTCATAAGATAGAAAACAAGAATAGTCAAAGACGATTAGTAAAATCAGAACACGCTTCATGAAGAATAGCCCGATTCTTGATCAATATGAATACGAGCAAAAGAGGAATGCGAGTTAAGGGGGACAAAGTAATTGAAGTTTTTCGACTTGGAGGTACACCCAGAACCACAGTTAAAACACTGTTGGTCCATCTTTCACTCATATTGCCAAAAAGGAGTGCAAGGGATACTTAGTTTCATAACATCAAATCAGGAAAGTATGCCCCTCACTGTTTTCTAAGTGGTTAAAGCTGCATACCACTGTGATTACGATGTCAGAAAGCTATATTAATGAAACGAAAATAAAAATGAAGTATTCAGTTAATTCCTTGTGCAGTGATAAACCACAAAATAAAAAGGAAATATTATTCTTACCATACAAATAGGAACGCTAAATGGGACAAAATGCTGATACATATAGCTGCAGTTCTACAGCATCAGCATTGGTCATGGAGTTCATATCTTATATACACTTGGCTTTTTTTCCTATTGAAAATTAGTGTCATGTTTAAGGGTATAATTGTGCAATTCCATTTGTGTTGAGAGTAGGTCTAGTGTGGCAAACAAAGAACTCTTATATAAGTGTGTTCAGCTTGCTTCCATATAAAAGAGACCTCAACGTAATCGCAAACGATGTGAAAACCTGCTTCAGTATTGATCGCTTTGCCAACTACACACAATTATCACAAATAGAAGACGTCTTCTTGACTACAACATATAATATAAGTGAGTTCTGTTCCATGTACTATAGGTTAACTAGCTTCTGTAATAAATCTCCCCTTGAATGGCTTCAATGATGCAACTGGCAACCAAGGAATACATTTTAACCATAACAGTTGAATCTCAAACTGTGCAGTCCCCCTTTCTACATTGCAGAATATGGAGAGTGTAATTTTTCTCTAATAAGAAATCTGACTAGAAAAAAATGGTTATAGACACCTTAACAAGTTGGCCACATTTAATTTGTGATTGTGCAATACATCCATCATGAAATTGCGAAGTCCCAACTTAAATTTTGAAACGTGGGTTTTCTCACAACCTCAAGGAATGCATCCTATAATTCTATTTATGTTCCCATGTGAGGATTTGCACTACTCTCCTAATTCCAAAATGAAGACAATGAGAAGCTTCTTCACTTCTACAATAACATGTCTTGCATTTTTGTGAATATTTGGCCTTGGTCGTTTGAAACTGAGGGTTTTCTTAACAATTAAGACAAACTTTCATAAAATAAGGGAGATTTTCCAACAGAGGTTATCTTCTAGATGCTTCATCAAATCAAAAAATATGTAAAGCAAACCATTTAGGCAGCTTTACAATAATTACCTCCAATATATCATCAGCCTGGTTGGCTATATCATTTAAATTTGCTCCTGGAAGATGAACCTTTGTGCCATTCTCACCTTGAAACACGCCACCACCTGCAGCAACTCGCCGAAGTAATTCATGCCTGCTGTCTTTCTGGGGAGTTCTACAGAGAAGGCCAACCACTTGAACCTAGAAGATATATCACAAGAAAAGAAGTACATCTTTAAATGGAAGGTTGCAAAAAACCTTATCACTAAATCTAGCATATTATGTACTTGAGTTCAGAAGCATCCTCACATGTGGAGGGCATTTTTTTGTCAGGTGGGATAAAACTGTCTCCTTGATAACCACCAAGAGTGACTTGCGCTGCAGGGAATCAACGGAAACATGTTAAAAACATTCTCTGAAGTCGACCATATTGTTTCTGATGATAATAGCAAATCTAAAGAAAAGGACAAAAAATCAAAAATGTCCTATGGAAAGGCACTAAGCTCCATTGAGAATGGAAAATTATGTCTGGTGACATGCCTCTGGTTTACCAAAGATGAATTCTTTTTCTATAATCCTAAGCCGATCTATCAGTCATCGATTGGGTTT
Source organism: Vaccinium darrowii (assembly GCA_020921065.1). Classification (NCBI taxonomy): domain Eukaryota; kingdom Viridiplantae; phylum Streptophyta; class Magnoliopsida; order Ericales; family Ericaceae; genus Vaccinium; species Vaccinium darrowii. The sequence continues at coordinate 39,560,005 of CM037156.1, forward strand.
AGGAATCATCCAACAGAAGCACAAGGAATAGTGCATGGCAAACCCACAAACAGCAGTAACTCTGATCAAATGTAATCACATTCGAAATAAAATTTCTATCTACCCCCACAAAAGTATTCGAGTTCAATGAAAAATCAACTACAATAAAAACAACAACAAAAAGTGCAATAACAGGATACCTGATGCTTAGTTAACCACTGTAAATACAAATGAATGTATAGACATAAAACCAATTGATGTTCCTCCACAATGTGAAAGCAAAAACAAAGGTTGAAATATTTACTTTATCATCTTGGTCCTTCTCCGCAACTTCAATCATGTAATCCAGGGCCATCATGAACCCTGTTTCCATCTCATCAACTCTCTTCCCAATAACTCCATGTGCAGCCAACTCCACAGCCAATTTTTCAGATGCTTCATCTGTGTTCATATCTTCCAACTGCACCCATTAGAAAATAAGAGGTAACATGATTAACAAAATTGATGGACCTTCATGTCACTAGGAGCAAGTCACAAAATGTTGAAGCAAGGTTACTAAATATTTGGTTTGAAACCGAGTATAGGCTTGTAAAGCGCACAGAGTATTAAGTACAAATTTTGCCTATTATGTGTGTTTGTAGAATATATGGCACTACTGTGTAGCTCAGTTTATAAGTCACGAGCCCAAATTACACATGCTTGATTCAACTCAACAAGCAATTTGTCCCAATTATACATGGTTTACCATCATACCATGGTAAAATAATGTTCAATACTTGAACTTGAAAACATGCAATATAATATACTCCAGCTCGAGTCAAAACAAAGAAGAGAGAACTATGCCTATCTTGGAAATCAATAACAGCAAGTCGCCTCAAGAACGAGGGTTCTCACCATTGCAGTATGTGAAGATACGAGGAAGATTTACCATTGATGCCCCAAATGACTCATATGCCCCAAATGACTCGTCATATGAAATTATGACATCCGTGTCTATATTTGAAAAATCAATGCTACTTTAGCCCTCGAAGAAATTTTGCAAGATAAAGAACACATTTAAGTTTGGATTTCATTGTAGAAGGTCTGCCCCACTCGTGAGTTCGTTACATCTCAGCATCGGTTATGGACATATGCGTATGTTCACAATAGGCAGTTGTGGACACCAAGATACAGCATCGGTGCAAATGTCTTCAAAGCTAGTGCATAGCTAGTAAGCTAGGTCACATTCCTTGGAGTGTCTATGCCACGTTTTAACTAAATCCAAACCACAAACTACGTTCTACAAAGTGAAAGACATGAAACTTTTTCTTATGATTTTGATGACTCCAACCAATGTTCTTTTGCCTTGCAGCTATTAACTGTCGATAGGGGGGAATCATAATTTGGACAATCATATGGCGATCCATAACCCCTAACTAGATTCTAGCATCATAATAGCGAAGTACACTAAACATAGCAACATCTAAAGAGGAGGAAAGACGACCCAAATAGGCAATGGTGCAGGGCTTGTGTTCTGAAATAGTACTTTAATGGCAAATTCAACTGGGTCTGTATGAGTATACCAGAGACGTAACTACGGGGAATATCAAATTGAATAAAACAAAGCAAATCCTGGTGCAGTTGGTAACAACCTGAAGACGTTGTGAAGATATCTAACTTCAACAGCCTACAGGATGACAAGGCATCTCACCATGACCTTCAAAACTGTGTGCTGTTGGGATTGATGGCACTAAAACATAAATGGTCGATTGGCCAAAGCATTGCAGACTCATGGCCCATGAATCTCCAATGCTTGTCATGGCATTACAAGGTTAAGATTCCATAAAATCATATCCTAAAATAACAGGGAGATAGACAAGAGAGCGTGATGAGTTAATGGCTTCAAGATTCAAAAACAAAACATGCACTTTACAACTTTCACTGGCACCGTACATGGGCACAATATGAACGGTCACCATTTTTGTATTCATCTATATCCATAAAAGAAAACCTATAACATTCTGGAACAAACAAATCCAGTGAATTAGACACCGATAAAGAAGAGTCATCGGGGATATAGCTACCCATTGGAATTTTAAGATTTACAAGTGAGACTACCAAGTTGTCCAATCAAAAATCAAGATAGGCTGAAACAGGTCTGTCGGAACTTGATAATTAACTATATATGGATAACGGATATCAAAATTGTCAATCAAGACAAGCCCATTCAGTTCCAGCTAATGGTATCAAAATAAGAACAAAGGGTTTAGGGTTTAGGGTTTAGGCCAAACTGCAATAATATGAATACCCACATAAAAACTTCTGAAATTAACATAAGGATGATTGGAAGAATGATTACTTACAAGCATGGCAACCTCTTGAAGAACGGAGATGACCTGTTCGCCGCCTTTGAGGATAGCTTCATACTGAGAAGGGGCCCATTTCGGGAGCTCTGGTTCTTGCGTTGTTCTTACACTCTTACCTCGTGACTTCAGTTCTTCATCGGAGTAGCCTCCGCCGACCTCGTAGCTAGTACATAGGGCCAACAATTTCTGCTTCTTGAATTGATTCAATTGCCACTGGTGGTAGTGGTAGTGAGTAGGAGAAGAAGGGGGTGGTGATGTAATGAAGCAAAATGACGGGAAAGAGTGGAGATTGGAAGAAGTTGTAGTTTGTGTTAGGAAGGGAGCCATGGAAGAAGGAGATGGAAGACGATGGAGTATGAGAGAAATATTTTGAAGAGAGTGCCGTTGGCTGTGTTTGTGTTAGAAATATTTGGAAGACGATGGACGATGTAGTTTGTGTTAGGAAGAGAGTGCTCTCCCCCAAGGAAGAGAGGACGGAAAACAAAAAAAAAAAAAGAGACAATTTGTCAGGTCGCCGTCTGTGGGAATCGAACCCACGACCACGTGGTTAAAAGCCACGCGCTCTACCAGCTGAGCTAAGACGGCTTCGTTGGTAACGATAACATTTGTTAACCTTATTAACTAATTAGAAGCGGTACTACGTCCATTGGTCTAACTCCAGGTACCGACACCTCATTATACGTTTGTCTTATTATTGATATGTTAATCTCGGAGCCGACCCAGGGGTAAGCTCCGCAAGTCCCCGAGCTAGGGCAACTCAAAAAAAAAATTCGTAAGTTACATATAAGTATGGGTGTCCACAGATTGGTTCGATTCTCGATCGGTTCCGTTCTCGATCCGATCCGCTCGTGACGGATTGTCGTTTCTAAGATCCGCAACCACCCGTGGATGACATACGGATGGATTGGTTCGGTTGCAGATCGGGCGGATTTGGCGGATCAAAGAGAGATTATTAGCCGGATTGGGCAGATCGAATCCGAACCAAACCGCATTCGTCAAAATAAAAATATTAGGATCCACATCCATCCGTAACATACCTCAGGTGAGTAAGCAGACGGATTGGTTTGGACGGATTGAGCGATCCGCTGGGCAGCCCTACACATAAGTATAAAAAGTTTTCGTCAATTGCACAAGCCACACAATATGACTACTTCCCGGATGAGCAGTGTTCGATTCCCAACAGCAGCCTGGGTCTTGCAACTTGTTTTTGACTTTTGGCTTCTATTTTTATCCTTTATTTTTTTTATCAGCAAGTCATTCTTCCCCTTTTCTCTCTACTCCATTGTCTTTCCTAAAAAGTCTAAAACCACACTCAAATATAAAAAATAATTCTTTGTTATAAAACTAAGCAAATAATAAAAGAACTTTGCATAAAAGTAAGACAAATATTGAACACAATATGAAATAGTTCTTCAAGAACTATTGAGATCGATCTTCAGAATCGATCTTATTCTCATTACCTTTCTGCTTGATCGTTTTCTTTCTGTCTATGCTTTCTTTCCTCTTTTCTGTCCATTGAATGAATCAGGATACTACATATTTATAGGCAAGGAAGATAACTATTTAAGGTTACTATTACACCTTTATTAACAGTGCATTTTGTCTCCCCTAATCTTATCTTTGTTGATAAGGTGGTCAGCCACATTAATATATAACACTCCCCCTTGGATGACCACACACTAAAAATATATGTCTCATTAAAACCTTACCAAGGAAAACCCAATGGGAAAAACCTTTGGTGAAGGGAAAAGAGTGCACTATTTTTGTATCCTACAAATGTCTTCAAATTGCCTCATTAAAACCTTGCTAAGGAAAACCCAGTGGGATAAAACCTTAAACGAAGGGAAAAGAGTACAATCTATATGACGACATTTATGTTACTAGCTCCCCCTCAATATTGCATAACAAACCATTGAGCCGACGCATTCCAATATTGTGGATCAACCTTTTGAATGTTGATGTCGGTAACGCTTTGGTGAATAGATCCGCCAGATTATCACTTGAACGTATTTGCTGAACATCAATGTCTCCACTCTTTTGAAGATCATGTGTATAAAAGAACTTTGGAGAGATGTGTTTAGTTCTGTCACCTTTGATGTAGCCTCCCTTTATCTGAGTTATACATGCAACATTATCTTCGAATAAAATAGTTGGGCTATCTTTGATTGATGATAATCCACTTCTTTCTCGGATGTGTTGGATCATAGATCTTAACCAAATGCATTCGCGACTTGCCTCATGGAGTGCAAGAATCTCAGAGTGATTAGATGAAGTGGCTGTAAAAGTTTGCTTCACAGAGCGCCACGATATGGCAGTGTTGCCATAAGTGAATACATATCCTGTCTGTGATCGGGCTTTGTGTGGGTCAGACAAATAACCAGCATCAGCATATCCAATTAATTGTATCTTCAAGCAATTTGAGTAGAATAAGCCCATGTCTGTAGTTCCCCGAAGATACCGTAATATATGTTTAATACCATTCCAATGTCGTCGTGTTGGAGCCGAGCTGTATCTTGCCAACAAATTTACGGAAAAGGCAATATCAGGGCGAGTGCAATTTGCAAGGTACATAAGGGCACCAATTGCACTTAGATATGGAAATTCCGGACCCAGGGATTCTTCACCATCTTCTTGAGGACGATATGGGTCTTTATTTACGTCAAGTGAGCGGACAACCATAGGAGTGCTTAAGGGATGTGCTTTATCCATGTAAAAATGCTTTAAAACCTTTTCTGTATATGTTGATTGATGTACGAGGATTCCATTTGACAAATGCTCAATCTGTAAACCCAAGCAAAATTTGGTTTTGCCAAGATCTTTCATCTCGAATTCCTTCTTTAGATAATCTGCAGTTTTTGTCAGTTCTGCTGGAGTTCCTACAAGATTTAAGTCATCGACATATACAGCGATAATAGCAAATCCAGATTTTGATTTCTTAATAAAAACACATGGACAAATAGGATTATTTTCATATCCTTCTTTAAGCAAATATTCACTAAGGCGGTTATACCACATGCGACCAGATTGTTTAAGACCATATAAAGATTTTTGTAACTTGAGAGAATAAACAGCACTGGGTTTTGAACTACATGCTTCATGTATTTTGTATCCTTCAGGAATTTTCATGTATATGTCACTATCTAGTGATCCATACAAATATGCCGTAACAACATCCATCAAACGCATATCCAAACTTTCGTATACCACCAAGCTGATCAAAAATCTAAACGTGATTGCATCCATTACCGGAGAGTATGTTTCCTCATAATCAATACCAGGTCTCTGCGAGAAACCTTGTGCAACGAGTCGTGCCTTATACCTCACAATCTCATTTTTCTCATTTCGCTTGCGCACAAATACCCATTTGCAGCCAACAGGCTGTACCTCTTCTGGGGTTTGAACCACTGGTCCGAATACTTGTCGTTTCGCAAGAGAACTCAATTCTGCTTGAATTGCTTCTTTCCATTTCGACCAATCCTTTCTACGTCGACATTCTTCGACAGATTGTGGTTCAATTTCTTCATTACTCCTGGTAATGTTTCCATCATTACTTCTGGTAATGTCAAGAGCGACGTTAAATGAAAATACGTCATTAACAATAATTTTTGTTCTATCCCATATTTCTCCATAGTTAATTGAGATCTCATTATTATCACGTACGTGATCTTCTTCTGGAGATATCTCTTCAAGAGATTTTTCTTCAAGAAATTCCTCTACAGGGGAGTTATTAGGAGAAATTTTGGGTGAATCAATTATATGCCCTTCTGGAGCTTTTCTATTCATAGGAATAGCCTCTGCAGGAGCACTAATATATTTGCCCTTAACATTCCTCTTCCGGGGAGCTTTATCTTTTGCACCGACAGGTCTTCCACGCTTCTGTCGTGGTATAGACTCTTTAGCTACATTCTCAGTGGATTGTCCTGCAGGAATATCAATCCTTGATGGAGCATTAGCAACTGGAATGTGAGACTTTGTCACTTTCTTTGTATCGGTAAAAGCATCTGGCAATTGATTTGCAATACCTTGCAAGTGAATGATCCTTTGAACTTCTAGTTCAGATTGATTAGTGCAAGGATCAAGATAAGCTAACGAGGAGGTATTCCAAGTAATTTCTTGTACTTTTGCTTCTGGCCGTGACTTTTCTCCCCCTAATGGTGGGAACACTGTTTCATTAAAATGACAATCCTTAAAACGTGCTTTAAAGACATCACCTGTTACAGGTTCAAGATATCTTATAATTGACGGAGAGTCAAATCCAACATAAATACCAAGTCTACGTTGAGGACCCATTTTAGTGCGTTGGGGAGGTGCAATGGGAACATATACAGCACAACCAAAAACTCTAATATGAGAAATATTTGGTTGTTGACCAAACACTAGTTGTGATGGTGAAAACTTATGATATGATGTTGGTCTAACACGAACCAGAGATGCAGCATGTAATATGGCATGTCCCCAAGTAGAAACAAGGAGTTTTGTTTTCATAAGAAGAGGTCGAGCAATTAACTGTAATCTTTTAATAAAAGATTCAGCTAAGCCATTCTGAGTATGAGTATGTGCAACAGAATGTTCAACATCTATACCAATGGACATGCAATACTCATTAAATGACTGAGATGTAAATTCACCAGCATTGTCAAGGCGAATTGCCCTGATCGGATGATCTGAGAACTGTGCTCGCAATCTGATTATTTGACTAAGAAACTTAGCAAATGCATCATTCCGTGTAGATAGTAAACAAACATATGACCATCTAGTTGAAGCATCTAATAATACCATGTAGTAACGAAATGGTCCAGATGATGGATGTATGGGACCACAAATATCCCCTTGTATCCTTTGTAAAAAGGATGCAGATTCATTTATTACCTTTGTTGGTGATGGCCGAATGATCAATTTTCCTTGTGAACAAGCATCACAGGGGGATTCGCTTGGTAAAAGAATCTTCTGGTTCTTTAGTGGATGCCCATTTGAATTTTCTATAATTCGGCGCATCATTATTGATCCTGGATGCCCAAGACGATCATGCCATAGCATAAATACTCTTGGGTCAGAACACTTCTGGTGCATCACTGCATGTGATTCAATAGATCTTATAGTCGTATAATATAACCCACTTGACAAAGCTAAAAGCTTTTCTAATATCATCTTTTTACCAGACTTCATAGAAGTTATATAAAGATATTCCTTGCTTCCTTCATTTTTGGTTTCAATATGATACTCATTCCGACGGATATCTTTAAAACTTAACAGATTTCTTCTGGATCTGGTAGAATATAAAGCATTGTCAATACATATATTTGTTCCATTAGGAAATATAATGTTAGCTCTTCCTGAGCCTTTAATAAGATTTGATGTACCTGATATAGTATTGACACTAGCCTTAGTCATAACTAAGTGCGTGAAATATTTTGTGTTCTTAAGAATAGTGTGAGTTGTTGCACTATCTACTAAACAAGTATCTTCGTCTTTCATCTTGGAAATATCAATAGTATCCATGCAGCTACAAGGAGATACAAAAGTTTATAATTATAAAGTCTGCAACTTGATATTTCATAAGATTCAAACGATTACATAAATATGGCTACACACTTGCATAGAAAGAAACAAACACACTTGCATTTTTAAAAGAAAAACACACTAGCACACTATTTAATAATAAATACTAATTTAACCAGTGTGATCTTTTCCATCACCAGTTAAGAAATCAAACGTCTCATCTGAGTCAATGATATAGTCTTCTATATCAAGATAGGTATCATCAAAAGGCTCATCATGATAAATATTTGTCACGACCCTGACCCGTCCCTATAGGCTTAATCATAACAAAGTGCCAGTGACATCATCACCTAGGCCACAACATAGCCTTAAACAATCGATAAGCAAATGACCAGTAAGGGACTCATAGAGTTATGCAACGGAACTCAAGCCTGTATTAACATTCAAAAACCATAACAAGTCCATACAACAGGATCTCAACTCAAGTACATCCCAGAGCTGTGCTTATTTTACAAGATTTATAGCTAAACACACATATTTACAAGCCAAAAGAGTAGATAAGTACTACACTCTGTCTACGTCCTATCTACAACATATCCACAAGCCATGGCTCCACATAGATTATGCTACGGCACCCTACTCTTCGCTACCTGAAAAGGTGGAAAAACATTTACATAAGCTAAAGCTCGTATGAATGATTATTACACAAGCCACACGCTTCCCATGGACTATATAAAACAAAACTTGCCTTTAAAATAATCCAATTCAAACTTCACATATCCCAAAAGGAATTCACAGTTCACAACATAATTTATAATGCACATCCCACACAATATTCACAATGCTTCACCAGGCGTCCCCGGTGCGGATAAGCTAGACGTCTATCGCATTATCCCACAGCATACACAAGCACATCTTGCTAGCCTTTTAGCACTGTCCCCTAGCAAGCTGGGACGTAAGGGATGCCATTAATAGATAACAAAAGTGTCCACCTTTCATTTCAAGTCCATGGAGTTCATAATATTAAGAAAATCATGTAACAAAACACAGCTTCCAAGTTTGGTAGCAAAACACGTCAAAAACCGTATAGTTTGGGTAATAATCACTCACCTCGGTCCACGTGTCCACTCGAACTTCCTAGAGTAAACAAGTAATGTAAACACATATTAGCTATCACCCAAATAGTTCCAATCACAAAAAGAACTTCTTAAGTACTCTAAGCAATTATAACAATATGATAGAATCCGATTAGAGCTAGGTCTATACTTATGGATCAAGAAAAATATTGTATCCTGTCAACTTCTGGATACGGAACCCATACCAACACAAACTAGACTTCATAACCTTCGAATCGATACGTCATGGGCCAAAAACGGAGTTCGGACAAGACTTGAACACCTACTTAAAGCAAGAAGAAAACAGAATTGCAGAAACTGCATGTGTCTGAACTTTAACTCAAAAACTGCTTTTGCACAGTCAAATTTAAGGTACAAATCTTACATGGATAGAAAGATACACGAGTCTAGTTTCAGAAAAATCAAACGGTGTGCGATTTCGATACCCGTAGAAAAAGTTATGACTGTTCTACCAAGATGTGTTACTGCTGCCTGCAGGAATCCGAACTGACAGCAGCAACTCCACGAATTTCTACAGAGCTCAATACATGGAATCAAAGTCCGAAATTTTAACCGAACAAAGAGAACCCATAGAGGAACTCTCAGTAAAATTTTCAGAAAATTATGAGTAGTATAACCCAGTCAATAAAATCCCCAAAGTCAGTCATACAAGCCCTAAAATCTGCAGAATTTCAAGGATGCATAAACTGAACGAATTTAACTAAAATTCACCAAGAACTCTTTCAAAATTCCACAATCAAGGATTTCCATGGTCTGAAAACATAAACCCTTTAATTAAACATGCAAATCTATGGAATCAAGTGTAAGAAACATGAATTACCAAGTGTAGCACCTCCTCTTAATTTTTCCCTCTTCTTCTCTTCTTCTTCTTCTTTCTCTCTCTCTCTCTCTCTACGTGAAATCAGATGGGGAAGAGAAAATATCCCCTCTAAGCTCTATTATTGGTCCTCTTAAGGGAAAATTATTGTGTGTGCATGTGTCCCTCATGTGTGTGTGTGTCCACCAATCATATAAATCCACATATGCACTTTAAACACCCAATTAACACATAAAAAGATTAAAAGTCATAAAATTAAATTCTGGGGTATTACACCCTCCCCCACTTTAGAAAGTTTGGTCCTCCAAACTCTACTTACCTTGTATCGGAAAGAGATACGGAAACTTCTTCAACATATCTTCCTCTGTTTCCCACGTTGCTTCTCCTCCCCGATGATTAGTCCATCATACTTTCACTAAGGGTATCACCTTGTTCCTAAGAACTTTTTCCTTCCGACCAATAATCTTGACCGGTTTTTCTTCGTAGCTCAAATCTTGTTGAAGCTCAATAGGTGTTGATACTAGGTAGTTTTCATCAGAATTAGGCAAATACCGTCTCAACATAGATACGTGGAAGACATCGTGAACATAAGATAGTTCCGGCGGTAAGGCTAACCGATAACTAACTTCCCCGATGTTCTCCAAAACTTCAAATGGACCTAAATATCTTGGTTGTAATTTACCTCGCTTCCTAAATCGAATCACGCCCTTCATTGGTGAGGCTTTTAGAAACACACGATCTCCAATTTCAAAATTTAACGGTCTCCTCTTGGCATCCGCATAGCTTTTCTGTCGACTCTGTGCCGCTTTCAGCCTTTCCTGAATTACTCGTATTTTCTCCGTGGTATCGTCTACAATTGCTGGGCCTTCCATTTTCCTTTCTCCTACCTCTGTCCAACATATCGGTGATCGGCACTTCCTACCATACAGAGCTTCATAAGGCGCTACTCCAATACTGGCCTGATAGCTATTATTATATGCAAATTCCACTAATGGTAAGTGTTTCTCCCAACTGCCCGAGAAATCCAAGACACAAGCCCGTAGCATATCCTCTAGCACTTGAATTACCCTTTCGGACTGCCCGTCAGTCTGTGGATGAAACGCCGTACTGAATTTCAATTCTGTACCCATAGCTCTCTGCAAACTCCTCCAAAAGTTTGAAGTGAACCGTGGATCACGATCTGATACAATGGAAACCGGTGTACCATGGAGTCGAACGATCTCCTCAATATATAACTCTGCATATCGGTCCATAGAGAACGAAATATTGACAGCCAGAAAATGCGCAGATTTGGTTAACCTGTCCACAATCACCCATATTGCATTATTTTCCTTTTGGGTTCGCGGCAACCCCACAACAAAATCCATGGTGATATGTTCCCATTTCCACTCCGGTATCGGCAACGGTTGAAGTAATCCCGCTGGTCTTTGGTGTTCTGCTTTCACTTGCTGACATCGGAGACATTCAGAGACATATCTTGCCACATCATTTTTCATCCCCGACCACCAATACACTTCCTTAAGATCTTGATACATTTTTGTACTTCCTGGATGAACGGCAAATTTAGACTTGTGAGCCTCCTCTAGAATCTTCTTCCTAATCTCCCCCACATTCGGCACACATATCCTATTTCTGAATTTCAAAACATCATTTTCAATTACAAAATCTGGTTTTGGTCCAACCTTCAGTTTGTCTGCCATGTCCTTAATGAACTCATCCTCCATCTGTCTTTGTTTCACCGTCTCGAATAGTACAGGTTGAACTGCAAAAGCAGCCAACATAGCATTTGAACCATGAACAAGTACTTCCAATTCCAGTTTTTCCATATCCTTAATTAACTTTGGTTGTGTAGTAAGCAAATAGCTTAGTTCACCCGATGATTTTCGACTCAAAGCATCCGCAACCACATTAGCTCTCCCCGGATGATATTGAATCGTCAATTCATAATCTTTCATAAGTTCGAGCCATCTCCTTTGCCTCAAGTTCAACTCCTTTTGGGTAAACAAATATTTAAGACTTTTGTGATCGGTATAAATCTCACACGATGCTCCATACAAATAGTGTCGCCACAATTTCAAAGCAAAAATCACAGCCGCTAATTCCAAATCGTGCGTGGGATAGTTCTTTTCATGTAACTTCAATTGACGTGAAGCATAAGCAATCACCTTTCCATGTTGCATCAAAACACAACCCAAACCTCGAAGTGATGCATCGCTATATATCACAAACCCTTCTGTACCCGACGGTAAGGTCAGAATCGGCGCTGTCACCAACCTCTCTTTCAATTCTAAGAAACACGTTTCTCTCTCCTCAGTCCATACAAATGGAGTCTCCTTTCGCGTCAACTCTGTTAATGGACCAGCAATTTTGGAGAAATCCTTAACGAACTTTCGATAATATCCAGCCAATCCCAGAAAACTGCGGACTTCTGTCACGGTGGTCGGTCTCGGCCAATTCATTACTGCTTCAATTTTCTGTGGATCAACTGTAATGCCATCCCCACTGATAACATGCCCCAAAAATGCAACACTTGTCAACCAGAATTCACACTTCTTTAGTTTAGCATATAGTTTCTTGTTTTGCAGAGTCTGTAACACCAATCTAAGATGCTCGGCGTGTTGCTCCTGGCTTTTAGAATACACCAGTATATCATCAATGAAGACAACCACGAACTCATCCAAATAATATTTGAACACCCGATTCATTAGGTCCATAAACGCTGCAGGTGCATTAGTAACTCCAAAAGGCATAACTAAGAACTCGTAGTGCCCATACCTTGTTTTGAAAGCTGTTTTCTCGACATCTTCTGCTTTGACTTTCAATTGGTGATATCCCGATCGAAGATCAATCTTAGAAAACACTCGCGCTCCTTGCAACTGATCAAACAAATCATCGATTCTCGGAAAAGGATACCTGTTCTTGATCGTCACCTTATTCAGTTCCCGATAATCAATGCAAAGTCTCATAGTTCCATCTTTTTTCTTTACAAATAAAACTGGTGCTCCCCACGGTGAGATACTTGGCTTAATGAACCCCTTGTCAAGCAACTCTTGCAATTGGACTTTCAATTCCTTCAACTCCAACGGTGCCATTCTGTATGGAGTCTTAGAAATCGGTTGAGTCCCTGGAACAAGATCAATCACAAACTCTATCTCCCTGTCAATTAGTGAACCCGGCAAATCTTCTGGAAACACATCAGGAAATTCACTAACTACAGGAATATCTTGCAAAGCTGTTGTACCCGATTCAGTGGTAAGTATCGTACCGAGATAACCTTTACACCCCTTGCTCAACAACCAGCAAGCTCGCATTGCAGATATCAAATAAGGCAGTGAAACTACTGCTCTCCCTTCAAAAGTAACTTCAACCTCATCTGGTATCTGAATCATAACTCGTTTGGCTATACAGTCTATGGTAGCAAAATTAGAAGACAACCAGTCCATACCCAATATAACATCAAAGTGACCCATATGCAAAGGAATTAAATCTACTAGCAAGTGTGCACTTCCAATCAATATATCACATGCCCTATAAACAGTAGAACACGCAATATTGCTACTCATAGGCTGAGACACATACAATTCATGGTCAAGCACTTCAAGCGGTCTAGTCAATTTAGTAGCAAACTGAGTAGAAACAAAGGAATGTGTAGACCCCGAATCTATAAGAACATAAGCTGAGTGTCCACAGATTTGGAGTGTACCTGAAACCACTGAGTTTGCATTCTCAGGATCCCCTGGGATTAAAGCAAAAGCCCTTGCCTGTTTCCTTCCTGCATCCAGTTTGGTACCTGTGCTTTGCCCTGAACTTATAGTAGCTGCTGGTGTTGCTACACTCTGCTTCGCCCAAGTCGGACAATTCTTCATCATATGACCCACTGCGCCACACTTGAAGCATGCCCCCATATCTCTATAACACGGGCCCCGGTGCATCCTCCCACACTTTGGACACAATTGAGACCCACTGCCACTACCGCTACTTCCAACCTGACTCCACCCCGATGTATTTGTATTTCGTTTCTTGAAAGAACTAGCACCCCTCTGATCTTTTGGTGACACATAGTTGATGCGCTTTGTTTGTTGTCCCCCGTCACTGCCACGCACTTTAGCCTGCTCCTCCTCCACCATCAAAGCAACATTTAGCACATCTGTATATGTACGCTTCCCACTCAATTTAACCTGCAATCGGTATTTATCATTCAACCCATCCACAAACCTCTGCGCCCTAAGAGTATCTGTGGCGACTAGGTGCGGTGCATATCTGCTCAATTCTGTGAATTTCTTGTCATATTCCGCTGTCGACATATTATCAGGCTGTTTCAAATTACTGAACTCATTAGCCCTGCTATCCCTAATCGTCTGCGGGTAGTATTTTTCATGAAACACTTCCAAGAACCGTCCCCAAGTCATATTAGCCTCTCGTTCCCTTTGTTGCAACCACCATCTGTGTGCCTCTCCCTCAAAGTTATAAGTAGCGAGGACTACCTTATGCATCTCCGGACATTGAGCTGGAGTCATCACCGCAAAGATCTTCTCCATACCCAATTCCCAATCATCTGCCCTTGATGGATCAATTCCCCCGCCAAACATTGGAGGCTTCATTTTCTGGAAATCTTTAATACTTATAAGTTCAGCCCTAGGCGGTTCAGGAGCTATTGGAACACCCATAACAGGAGGTGGTGGCGGTTGATTATGTGGCTGGTGATTCATTACACCCAGCAAACCTTCAAGTATCAGTTCCATTCGTTCCATTCTGTCCACTGGAGGTTGCGGAGGTTGTGCTCCCCCCGGCACATCTCTTCCTTGGTCCATTTACTAATTCAAAAGAAATGAGTCCACATATACAAATAACATCACAAAGATATAAAATATGCATGTTCACTCATGAGATATCACAAAACAGAACACTTAAAATAAACACATAACACACAACTTCATTTATCCTATAGCTCTGAAAGCACGTGTGTGTATGGTCATCGCTAAATGTGTAACTCTTTTCTAGTTCATTGCTCTGATACCAACTGTAACGATCCGCCCCCGCCTTGCACAATATTGTCCGCTTTGGTCGCCCAAGCTCCTTGGACTTCCCAGAAGGTCACCCATCCTTGGATTGCTCCAAGGTGAGCACGCTTAACTGTGAAGTACCAACGAGCTTTGACGCCCTCACGGCTTTAAAAGGCCTTGTGCAATTTAGGGCACGATCTATTCTCTTATATCACATAGCTCCGTTGCATCCAAGTGGGTCCTGGGCTGTCACATTCTCCCCACCTTAGGATGCAACGTCCTCGTTGCATATTGGCCCAGCGACCTTCCCCCGGGAGGTATAGCACTTAGTTCTGCATAGCACTTTGTTCCCATTTCGGGATTCAAGAGGTGGCTCCTGCAGATTCTAGAGGTGGCTCCTACCTCGTAGTCCGGGGTTGTGCTCTGATACCAACTGTAACGATCCGCCCCCGCCTTGCACAATATTGTCCGCTTTGGTCGCCCAAGCTCCTTGGACTTCCCAGAAGGTCACCCATCCTTGGATTGCTCCAAGGTGAGCACGCTTAACTGTGAAGTACCAACGAGCTTGACGCCCTCATGGCTTTAAAAGGCCTTGCGCAATTTAGGGCACGATCTATTCTCTTATATCACATAGCTCCGTTGCATCCAGGTGGGTCCTGGGCTGTCACACTATACCTCCCGGGGGAAGGTCGCTGGGCCAATATGCAACGAGGACGTTGCATCCTAAGGTGGGGAGAATGTGACAGCCCAGGACCCACCTGGATGCAACGGAGCTATGTGATATAAGAGAATAGATCGTGTCCTAAATTGAACAAGGCCTTTTAAAACCGTGAGGGCGTCAAGCTCGTTGGTACTTCACAGTTAAGCGTGCTCACCTTGGAGCAATCCAAGGATGGGTGACCTTCTGGGAAGTCCAAGGAGCTTGGGCGACCAAAGCGGACAATATTGTGCAAGGCGGGGGCGGATCGTTACAATAATTGTTGCCCGAGATATGAAGAGCAGTAAATTCCAGATTTTTGATGTTCGACATTTTCTATAAAACAAGAAATATGTCTTCAGATAAACTTTTAATAAGAATTATCCAAGTCAATAACATATGTTTAATAATATAACTGAGGTTTAAATAGTAATAAAATTAAAAAGGCTAAAAAGTAATGATCACAATTCTGCGGACTAAATGATGATTTCTTAAGTCCTGAGGGAGATGAGTGTAATATGTATAAAGAAAATACGTCACTATTCATATATGTATGGTTGCACCATACGTTCTAGGTGTTAGCTACACTGGATAACTTTTCCATTGATGTCATGCATGACAACATGCATTGGATTCGTTTCCATCATTAACACCAGACAATTCAATGAATTGATAATGTTGCCATCACTTTACCATATAAATATATTTCATCACTTCACCTTTGTCTGGCAAGTGGCTTAAAACTATCAACAACTCCACCGAAAATTTTGATTTTAATAAAATAAAACCCCTATGGAATGTAACAATTCCTTTTTCCAAAGTTGTCTTTTCCTTTTTAAAACTATTCCCTTTTAAAAACATTTCAGCTTTAGGAACGTAAATGCAAGTTTTCTTTAGACAGCTAGCATTTACTTTCGGCAGCAATAATCCAAAGACAGCTCTGGACTCCTTTCTCTTCTACTTCTTTCTTCTCCTCCTTCCTCACTTCTCACATTCCAGAGATGCGAGAGAGAATGAAAAATAACAGAGCTCTTCAGAGGTTTGTTCTCCGGACAATTTTCTCAACGAGTTTGTTGCGCATG
Organism: Vaccinium darrowii; assembly: GCA_020921065.1. Taxonomy (NCBI): domain Eukaryota; kingdom Viridiplantae; phylum Streptophyta; class Magnoliopsida; order Ericales; family Ericaceae; genus Vaccinium; species Vaccinium darrowii. Next base: position 39,576,563 of record CM037156.1, read on the forward strand.
ACAGCTATGCCGTAGCCAACGAGAAAATATCTCGTTCTCATGTCAAGCCACGCATGACTGACAAAGCCGAATCTCAACAGGTATGAACACCCAAAAAAAAAAAAAATGTTTGACCCGAAAAATAGTTTTTCTAAAACTGTTTTAAACCGGAATCTGTTTTAAGATTGTTTGAAATTTTTCCAAAAATTGTTGCAATCAGGCGGTGTAAAAACAGTGTATAGAAAATCTTATTCCGGTTGCTTAAACATAAACTCAAACATTTTACAGAATCTGAAAATACTGGAAATAATTATGGATATACAAACCGAGGCCCGTGAACAAACTGATAACTAATTATTTCAGAAAAAAAAAAAAAAAAACTTCGAGTATGTTTTAATGGAATGCTTCAGGTATCCATTTTTTTTCTCGTTTGAAGTAGGATACTGCAAGTATCTTATAAATACTTCTGGTATTTTTACTTCAGGTATTAGGGGTACACTACTTCTGGTAGGACACCCTTTCTGGTTAGAGCTTCGTGCTGATAACGTGTTATAAAACTAAGCAAATAATAAAAGAACTTTGCATAAAAGTAAGACAAATATTGAACACAATATAGATATGAAATAGTTCTTCAAGAACTATTGAGATCGATCTTCAGAATCGATCTTATTCTCATTACCTTTCTGCTTGATCGTTTTCTTTCTGTCTATGCTTTCTTTCCTCTTTTCTGTCCATTGAATGAATCAGGATACTACATATTTATAGGCAAGGAAGATAACTATTTAAGGTTACTATTACACCTTTATTAACAGTGCATTTTGTCTCCCCTAATCTTATCTTTGTTGATAAGGTGGTCAGCCACATTAATATATAACATTCTTCCCTTTTTTTCTCTACTCCATTTTCTTTCCTAATAAGTCTAAAACCACACTCAAAATACACACTCAAATATAAAAAAATAAATACTCTCATAGATACATCGGTGTTGTATGTGAGCCCCACATATTTATGTTTGTGTTGTATAAATGTATGTGCATTTGAGTGTAGTTCTAGACTTTTTATTTTTTCGTTCCCAATCTACGATATTATAATAATCATTTTACTCAATTATTTATAGTAATTGTATCCTTTAAATTTTAATCTTGTAATTTTGGAAAATTTTAAAAAGGACTCTTGAGGATGTAGAGAGCCTAATATTGATAGTTTGCTTCGGACCTCTAAATATAACTCTTGAATTTTTTTAATGGTATATCTTTTAATTTTTTAGGACTTAATATTAAGAAGGCAACCAAGCTAGGGGTCGGGCTTGGGCAAGCCAAATATCGAGGCCGGCACTGGTTAATCTATCTGCATTGTCGACAATTTTATCTTAACTGTAGATAGATGCTAAGGCCAAGCTTTTCACTACGGTCTAGATGGTTATTTTTGTTAATTGTTTACAATACGAAGAGAGGTCATTCACCCCACATACATCACAAAAATACTATTTAATGGAAAATTCAATTTCATCGGGTTCATGTCGGAGACAGTGGGGCAATCGTTACACCATTCATAAAGGTCTCTACTTATGCAACAAGGAATTTCGCTACCTTAGGACAGTTAGACTTACTGCCGTCGTTTACCAGGGGCTTCCATTCAAAGCTTATAACACTTCTCCTTACAACCCTCTAGCACCGGGCGGGTGTCAAACTCTAACTATACATCGTGTTACCATTTAGTATAGTCCTGTGTTTTTAATAAACAGTCGTTACCAATATTTACTTGTGGGAAAACACTATAAAGTTGTAAAAAATTTAGAAATTATTACTCCCTCTGTCCCATTTTAATTGCTCTCTAAAAATATCCATGTCATTTCAAACGTCTATATCTTTTTTATTTGTAATGTTTTTTCATAAAATTTAAATTTTTTGTCTAATTGAACTAATTGATGTCTATCAAATAAGATCCATATTGCATATAAAATACATTATAGAAAGAATTTTAAAAAAGGCACTTATAAACGTAGGGAGCAATAAAATTGGGATGGAGGGAGTACAATATTCATAAGAAAATATTTGAAACTGGGGAAGGGCAGTTGCCCGAGCTAACCCGCCTTTACATCCGTCCTTGCTCCAAGGCAAGGCACTGTTATAAATGTTACAGTGATAAACCCTATGATATATGCTATTTTTTCCTATCAAAGCTCAATCTTTTCCTTATTATTCAGGAAATAACTTAGCCATCAAAGTGTCTTTTGATCATCTTTGAATGATGAGGCACTAATGTGATTCTATCTTTTTTGCGAATATGTGGAAGCAGTGTTTTAAAAACCGGACCGGACCGGCAAGTTCAACTGGTTGACTCGTGGACCGAACATTAATCCGGTTCGGTTCCATCAAAAAACCGTTCTGGAAACAGAACCGGCCTAAAACATGAAAACCGTTCCTAATTAACGGTCGAACCGATAGCTCGTAAAAACCGGCACTGGGTTGATCAACCAGGATCGAAAAAATTTATACTGCCATTTTTGCGAGTTGAAGCCCAAAGAAAATGCCTCATTCAAGGGAGATGATGTGGCATTGGGCCACTTGTCGTCTCACAGGCCTTAGGTGGCTATCTACCAAAAGAGAGAGGATTTCCCACGTTTTATACAACGAAAATGAAGAAAGGATATGTTGCCCACCGATGTGGGATTGGAGAAAAACAGACTTTGAAGAGATTTCTAGCACAACTCCTTCAATTCCTGAAACTTTCAACATAGTTGTCTTTTTTACATGCTTATTCTAGTAAATTATATATTTATAATATATTTTAAATATAATTATGACATCACGGTTCGATTCCGGTTTGACCGCGGTTCAATCGGTGACCCATCCGCCCGGTCCCTTTTCCGGTTCGCTCACTAGTTCGGGTTTTAAAACAATGTGTGGAAGAAGGGCTAAGGGCATCTCTGGTGCACTACCTAAAAGAGTTCCCTAAAGTACCCTAACTAGTTAGCTAAGAAAATGGTCTCTAGTGCATAAAAATTGACTCCTTAAAATTCTAGATGGCACCTTTCACTACCTAAAGTGCCCTAAGTGACTACCTAAATTTGGGGAAAGACTTAAGGAGAGAGAAAGAGGAGAGAGATAGAGAGAAGGGAAGGAGAGGAGAATTTTGTAGGATCACTTGGCACCCCTCACCACTTAAATGGGTCCCACTCTAAAAGATAATGAACATTTTTAGGGAGGCCCATTAAAGTACATTTTTCCTTAGCTAGCTAACTAAGTTCTTAACACACAAAATAGGGTCCCACATGTGCTTAAGTGTATACTTTGACAAATATTTTAAAGGTAGTGCACTAGAGATGCTCTAACTACAAGTCTCTACAACCTAGTCCAACATGGGAGGTTGGACCCTGAAGAGCCCATATTCAACATGCAGCACCCCAAAGTAGCACCCCTCAAACGTTAAACTACTAGGATTACTCTAATCTTTTGTTTTTTTCTTGTCTTTTGTGCTTTAACATTTTGTCCTCCGTATGTGTGATTGTGTGGGAGTATTTTTAATTGAAGAATTGTAAATTTTTTTTATAGAAAAAAAGAGCGAAATTTCATTAATCAAACGCTACCAAGTCCAAACAAATGCAAATGAAAATGACGAAGTTAATACAAACAGAAAGACAAAAAAACAAAACAAAATTAACTGTAGGAGTACATCCAACGTAATGGCTAAATCACTCTTTGTTGATTTGTCAGAAGACCCATATGCTCATTTTCATGTTATTTAGAAAAAATAAAATGGGAGAATTTTGGATCAATCACTTACGCATGTCGAATTGAGCTGATTTCTCGCGGAGCCAATGGAAAAATCATTTTAAGAAGAAAAATGTTCGGATCACTCACATGAGATCCAAAAGTGGGTCCCCGAGGTTAGTCGGTGCATCTTTTGTATCAAAGGGTTGGTAGCCACATCTCTCTCGACATGTTTACAATACTATCCACATTTCATGATTTGTTCTTCTATTAAAACATTAGTTTTATCGAGGGGAAAAGATAAAAGGAAATAATTTAAATAAATGATGGATGATGAATAGTACCTAGGCAAAACTACTTATTTACTGAAGGCCCGTTTCGATGGGGTGTTATAGGGGGCCTGTAACGCCCCCAAAATTTGGGCACGTTAATTATTATTACAAACCTTAATAAAGTTTAATCTCAAACTTTAATACAGATAATAATGTCTCCAATAATTATATAAATAACAACCGGGGTGGTTCTAGGTCTTCGTCTATCCCTGCACCGGGTCATTCCCCACTCCGGCAGCACTTCCTGTTCCATAGGGCTGGTCTCCATGGCATCGGTCCTGTCCATCTAGATAATCTGGCATAATACGTCCGAGTCGCACATGCAACATCATGGTATTATGTCAGGGTTACACGAGTGCAACACCGTGAGCAAAGCCCAGTAGTTCACTATGCTAAACTTCTAAGTAGCAATTCTAGAACAATAAGTTCAAAAATAGAATGCGATACTTATGAACAGTAAAATCATGCAGTATATCATGCGAGTCTGTGCGGATCAGAGTAATATGCGCAGAAAATAGTACTTCCTTTCTGTGTCTCAATATAGTGTCACGTGTCAATTTCTCGAAAACAGTTTCTCAATTAATAACTTGAACATAACTCATTATCAATAATGTTCCCAAAAATCGGTTTCCTCATATCAGTGCCCTTCTTGGTATTCTTCTTCAAATTTCATATATCTCTCATCACTAGAAAGTTATTGGTCCGTTTAAGCCTCCTCTCAGCTGACAGTACCAACCTTTCCGCTTGAGGTCCCGGTTATCGTGCATCACCGAATTTAACAACCTGTTTGCACGGTCCGTCCACCCTGCGACTCACACGACACAGTCCCGGCCGCTTTGCACCACCGAACTTAACAACCTGTTTGCAAAGTCCGTTCACCGTGTGTTGTCCGTGTGTTGTGCACGCTTAGTCCAAACATCCAAGTTCTCTCCGCGAACTGGAAGTGGCTCTCTCGCTGCACTACCGCATCAAAACCGTTCCTCCAAGTTCTCTCCGCGAACTTGAGGTGGCATCCAAATCTCATCTTATCTCATTTCATTTCATTTCTCGAAAATTTCATTTCTCATTTCAAAACTCATTTTCATTCTCATCTCTATTTTCTCGTCAACAGTTATTCACTTAACGAAACCCCGAGTCGTAACGTTTCGTGTACGTGCTCATTGTCTCATGCTCAAATCTTGCCCATGCAATATTCCATAATTTTCTTTCAAAAACTCATGTTTCCCAATTAAACATTTCCACATAAAATCATACATAATAATACACCAACTTTCTTAAAAATGATATTTGTCCAATAAAAATCTTCTCACATAAAATCATGCAATTAATATTTCCTCAAAAATCATTTCACATGAAATCATGCACTTTAATGCACCAATTCTTCCCAAAATAATATTTCCTAATTTCTCTCAAACTTTATTCTTCATCAAAAATCTCATTTGTCCCTTTCCTCTTTTAAATCTATTTTATTTCTTTTTAAAGAAATAAATTTGTCAACTAACTCCTTTTCAAAAGTAAATACTCCAAATTTCTTTTTCCAGAAATTTCTTGCCATAAATTTATCTCCAATAAAAATATTTAATCTGTCAAAAATATACTCTTTATATTTCTAGAAAGCTTTCTTTCTAATAAACTCAAATAAAACATTTTTTTTATCTAGTAAAATCACAATTTTCTTTCTAGAAAATTTAATCAACTCCATTTGCTTCTTTTCTTTTCATCATAGCCATAAAATATACTCACAATAATTTAGTAAAAACATTTCTAGGAAACGTTTATAAAAATTCTCTCTTCATATTTATTTAGTAAAAACTTCATGCTTTCTTACAAAAATTTCCATAAACACTAGATATTTCTTTCTAGTAAGAACAATTCCCTCACTAAATATAACAATAACCATTGATTTAATCAACAAGTTCTTCCATGAAATATTGTCATAATAATGCTAGAACCTTGTCTAGAAAAATACATATCTTCTAATCATCTTCTAATTGCTTCTAATCATCTTCTAATTGCTTCTAATCATCTTCTAATCGCTTCTAATAATCTTCTAATTAACTTCTAATCACTTAAATCTTACTAATCCCACTTCAAATTTCATGAAGAACTACTCTAATTAGAACCTCATTAACATTCTTGTTAATCTTTCTACATGAAATCCTCTCTCTTAAACACTAAGTTACATGCTTAGTAACTTAATACATGCATAAACTAACCCATTCAAACTCTAAATCATGCTTAGAAAATTGATTAGAATAACATAATAGAACTAGAAATAACTAATTAGAAGGTTAGTTTAGGAAACTACCTTGATTTCCGGGTGTAAACCGGAAGCCGAAAAGCAATTCCTTTGGTGTAGAACTTCTTAAATCTCCCTCACTTACTTACTAATTAACTTAGTAAGTAGCTAATTAGTACCCTAATAAGTTGGCTAAAAGGTGGTAGAAGTTGGTAGTTTGTTGGAAAATATGGAGACAAACAAGTAGTGTAGGGTATATGTGGTCCCAAAATGAACAAAGAGTGCTCTATTTATAGCAAAGTGACCTCTCCCTCTTCTCTTGAAATTTTCGGTAGTCACTCCCTCTCTCTTGGCCGAAAGTTTCATGTGGGAGGAGTAAATGTGGTGCTTTGATGTCACATGGTCAAGTACCAAGTTGTTCCAACTTGCACTTCTAGGGTTAGACTAGGTTTTAGGCTAGGTCTAGGTTATTCTACACTTGCAAGATGAACAAATACGGAGAGATACAAGCTATCTAACGTGGGAAACAAGGGGTGGGGAAAATATGCCTCTCGTGTGTAGGTTTTTGCATGGTCACCTTTGTTACGGGGTGTTTTTAGGAGCAAATGTACACAAATATGCATGTGCATGGAGTTATGGCTAAGGGGGGGTAGCCTTAATGGGCTATAACTAGGGGAATATTCTTTCCTTAAAACAAGGAAGCATGTTTCATGGAGACTTGGAGTGCAAGGACTAGCATAAATAGGTCTAGGTTGTGTAGATTGTACACAAATGCATGTATTGTGTGGGTATGTATAGGTTTCTCCAAAAATAACAAGGCTTGTTCTAACTAGTTTTGGGTACAAAACCTTAGATTTAGGAAGCTTCCTCTACCCCTCCACTTGCTTGTGTAAGTGAACAAGCATTAAACCTTGCATGTGCAAAGTACACATGCATGCACACACACACACACACACACTTCTCTCTCTCTCTCTCTACCGAGCTCTCTCTCTCTCTCTCTCTCTCTCTCTCTCGGCATCTCTCTCTCTTTCCCCATGGCTCTCTCTCTCTCTCTCTCTCTCTCTCTCTCTCTCTGTGTCTCTCTCTCTCTCTAACTTGGTCAACATACCAAGTTCCAATGTGAGGAGGTGACATGACCATGTCGTACTGATGTAGTTGGATGGAGTAAAGGCGGTGGTTAGGGTAGATTTCGGGTATTAAACATGGTCCCCGGGTGCTACGGTAGTGTAACGGATGTGTTACTCGGTCTCGTACGCGTATATGCATGGCTAGAATTCTATTTATTCGAATTAAAAGGATTAAATAATATTTTAATAGAAAAATATTCCAATAATCCGAAAATTAAAAATAAATAATTAAATTACTTAACGAAATTTTATTTACGAAAATTCGGGTCGTTACAGGGCCATAAATATAGAGGGTGTTGTTTATGTCCGTACCTACGCATATGGAATAGTTTGCCCAAAAAAAGTGTAAGGGTGTTATTTATCACCAAAACTAAATAACACCCCCACTAAAATTACCATCCTACCCCAATTGATACCCCCACCTTATCCCAATTTTGCTACTGTTTGTTGCTAGTGTAATTTGGGGTATTTTTTTGGGCTTTACAATATTTTTCGGATAAAAAAATAAAGTACTTCTACACATAGTTTTTTTTTTTTTTACCAAATTAAACTACAAATAGAGATTTTTAATTCGATACAAAAAACAAGCTATAGAATTATATACTTTAGTATTTGAAAAATTGTGGTTCGAAAAATGCACATTTGTTTAGATCTTTACGTTTTACACCACTAAAGTTGTAAAGATTTTAAAAAAAAGTAAACAGCTAAATTAATTTTTATAATAAAACAATTAATATAAAAGTTAATAACAATTAAATTTTATAGCTTAATTAGTTATTGAGTTTCAATAATAAATTAATTAATTATTGGATTTATCTAATTATAAAAACACATAACTAATACTAATACGAATATGTACACAAGGGCAAAATAGTCTTTTAATAGCTTTTTGCATCATCCATCCAAACTTTAATCCCCCTTCTTACAAAATCATCCAAACCAAGTACTACTTAATCCTTCCTCTATAAATGTCACATAACTGTGAGACCACCCTCCATATATTACCCCTACTATCTTATATCCCTCCATATATAATACCCTTAAAAATAATTCGGCATCCAATCGGGCCGTGAGGTAGTCGAGCCTATTGACTTGATTTTCCAATTTGGACTGTATGGTAGCTAAATGCCACACTCAGTTATTCTCTCCCTAACAAAGATCTGGGTTAAAAAAAAAATTATAATGGTGTGTTTGTGATAAAAAAAACTTCTACCATCTGAACTCCAAAATGCTCAGCATCACTCCGTACTTGGCTCTAGAAAACGCTAATTGTTCACTAATTGACTTTATCTTGATTATTGAAGAATCTCACCGGCAATTCTATTAAGCTTTTGGCTTTTTAGGTTAATATAACTAAAGAGAATCATGTGTCTTATAGAACATGAAAAGTCAAAATGTTCAATAATTCAGTTAGTAGAATGAAGCCATAATTCCTGGTAAAAAAAATTTACTCAATTTTTTTTTTTGCTATAGTAGAGCCAGAAAAGATACTATTCATTAACATTCCTAGTTCACTTTCTATACTTCAGATTTCTCGTTAAACATATTTTATACTCAAATGGCACGGTGATTTTTTTTTTCTCAATGGTGAAAATTTTATTCATCTGAAGGCGAAAGCCTAACCATCAGATAATAAGGAACCCCATGGGGACAAAATGGACGTCCACAAACCGGACAAACCATTTGAAAGGGCTTTTTGAGCACAAGTATGTGCAGCTCGATTACATTCACGTTTAACAGAGTTCAATACACAAGAGACAAATTGATTCTTCAAAATTAGGGGTGAAAGGGCAAACCGAATAAACCGGATCGAACTGGCCTTATTTGGTCCCATCTTTTCACACCTGGTTCGGTCCCGGTTTGGGAACTGGTAAAACCGAGAGAACCGGTTTGGTTTGTAGTTTAGAGCTACCAATAACCGGACCAGACCAGACCGTTTTCTTTAATACATAGAAAAAATGTTAGGTGTAGGAGTCGAACCCAAGCCTAACGTGTAGATGCAGGGCTCCTTACCACTTGGCTGCTTATCACCTTTGTTTGATATGTGAGGAAATTTAATATTTAACATCTTTTAATGAGTTACTTATATATACCAGATTCCCAGATGACTAGATCATTCTAATCGGATTTCTCTCTCTCAACTCTTTCGCCTCTCCGTCTCTATCTCCCAACTCCTCGCCGCCGCACGCCGCGACCACTTCCCTCTCTACGCCCGAGATCGATGGCGGCGATCCCCCCCTCTCTCTCTCTCCCCAAAGATCGGTTTGACGAAGAAGGCAACACTCAACAGTCATGGGTTTGTTCTTTTTTCACAAAACTCCATATGGTTTGTTATTTTTTCACCAAATCTTTGTAGTACCAGTGTAGATACTAAGAATAATGTTGAATTTCTACACTTTTTTTTTTCTCTCTTTCTTTGATTCTGAAGTTAATTTGCTGATTTTGTTCAATTTGAACTTGGGGTACTGCTCTTCGATCTGCAGTTCTGTACATCTCTCTCTCTCTCTCTCTCTCTCTCTCTCTCTCTCTCTCTCTCTCTCTCTCGCGTCTAACCAACAAAAAAACCGGATGAAATCGGCAGGAACCGAACCGACCTTATTTGGTCCGGTCCATGCTTCAAAAATTCCCAAACCGAATTTCCGGTTCGGTCCCGAAAACACCCCAAAACCAGACCGGACCGAACCGTTTTCACCCCTATTCAAAATAAGACAATTTTGTGTAATTACCGCAATGTCAGAAGGTGGTACTTTTGAGGTCGAGCAGCTATTGATAATTGCTTCTGCATCAGATTCGAGGAGTAACTGAGTAAGGTGAAGAGCAATTCCCAGTTTCAATCCGTCCCGAATAGCAAGAGCTTCCGCAATTCTAGACGAGTTGATTCCGGGGTGCAAAGTCAGTAACATGCTGTAGACACCCCAATTTGATTATCCGTGAATCCTAAGCAAGAGTCCGGGCATATCCCCAATGATGAAAAATTACTGACGACGTTGCGAAATTAATTTTTTTTAAATCAATACTTCAATGAACTTGGATTCACCATCCGCCAAGAAAAAGACCAATAAACCCACCCAAATCAATCCATTTGGCCCATTTATAAAGCCCAACAAATAAACCCAAGTTCTAGCCCAATAAAAAGCCCAATTTCGGATCCAAAATGTCATGTTACGGACGAAATATCACAAGAACAACCGACACACGTACGCAGGAGCATGGGCCTACATGCTGTAAATTTGTAAAAGTCAGACCTTGCGGACGCAAGGTCAACCTTACGAACGCAAGGTCAAAATTTGCGGACGTAAGGTCCAACCTTGCGGACGCAAGGTCCAACCTTACGGACGCAAGTTCAAAATCTCAGACAGATGCTGCAGCTTGGCATGGCTACCCATGCTCCATTCACTCACCTCCCATCCGATTTCTGGCGAAAAATAACTCCAAGAAGCTTCCATGGTGCCTATAAAAAGGACCTGAGGCTTCTCATTTCAACACACAACAAAAAAACTCAAGAAATCCTAGCCTAAAAACCTTGTTCTAGCCTATTCTCTAGTGTTTCTCTTCCCAAAAACCAAGAAAAACCTCTTCAAAATCAGCCACCAAAATCCCAAAAATATTAATCCTTATCTTAGTCTCCAAAATTACCCCACGCTTTGTTCTTAATCCAAGTTTTTCGAAGCATTAGTTAAATAACGTGCTTTTCGCGGCGAATGGAGTTATACTCGCCGAATTCGTGATTTTGAGGGGAGCATCCGGACGTTATCAAAAGAAGTTCAGTCTTCGCCCTTTTATTAATTTGTGATAATATTTCATTTCTCTAAATCTAGCCTCATGCATCGTTAATTTTATTTATTTATTCCTTGTTCCCTTTCCCGTATTTGTTTAAATCACTTTAAATTCCCTTTTAAAATCCCATAATTATAAGTAGAGACTAATCATTTTGATTAGGCGGGATGGGTGCATTTTTCAAATAAAACATTTCCATCCCGTAACTTAGCTCCCGAACCAAGATTACTCTGGTTTTGACGGACCGGTTATCTCGAATTTTGTACGTTGAATTCGGTTGCTTGGTTAACCTTAAAATCAAGTGGCGACTCTAACGAACACGATGTTCTAGTACTTTCAAGGTTTCTCGCGGAGGTCACGGGTGCCCACACATGCCGATAACCTTGCCGTCAGAACCACGGGCAATAGCACCATTTGCGATTGAGTTCGTGTTCCTAGCCACTACCGCGTCCACATTGATTTTCACTCTATTACCGAAAGGATGTTGCCATACCAAAGTCTCTAGTTGGTTCAATCTCTTTGGGGTAGGGGAGACCTTACTGGTTGCATCAAGAAACTCATAAAAATCACCCTCTGCCTTGCTACTAATCGCCTCTGTTGCTCAGACCTTTCCGTTAAAGCTAAAGTCGTTCTTTGCTCGCCAAATCCACGAGCAATAAAGGAGACCCAAACCCATTGAACAGGAAGGCAAATGATTCTGCTGGATACGTTCCTGTATGCAATCCCATCAATCTGTCATAAATCTGAACTCAAGAAGCTCTTCTGGCCTTAATCGGAAAGGGGATGGCATCCATATCTTGATAGCAGGCTCACAACGAAACAATAAATGTGTGATTGATTCTCCCGCTTTGCCGCACTGCACACAAGTCCGGTCAGTCTTTATCTTGCGCATTACCAAAGCTTCATTTGTGGCAACCGCATTATTAAAACACTTCCAAACAAAGAGGTTTACCTTAGGATGAACCGGTAGCCCCCATAATTTCTTCCACACTCCATGTAAAATATTGAAAACACTAGTCTGCCCATTCTGGGTAACTTGAGGAACGTGTGAGCCTTTTTTTTTCTAAATGGCACGGTGATTAAGGAGTAAAAATGTAGCCGTTTACAAAACTTTGGACTAATAATCACACATATTAGTTCCTTATTATCCTAACAACCGTTATAAAAGCGTGAAGCGAAGACTCAACTTTTGTTTGTTTTTTACTCCTTTTTATTTTTTTGCTTCCCACTGCGGAAGCCAGGACTGCTACATCCGTAAATTCAACAAAGACCAAGGGCTATCTTTTAGTGTCCTAAAACCCCCACTTTCCCCCAGAAGAGAGCGAACCGTTCCGCTTCCATGCCGCTATAAATGCCTGTCACCTGCTATCACGCCATCTTCATTTATCCACTCTCTTTCATTCCTTCAGCATTTTCCATCTCCTAGGGTTTCCATTCTCTTTCTCTCTCTCTCTCCAAACAGCGACAATGTCTCTCGAGGTTCAGAACGGAGGCGCTGAAAACGGAACCTCCAAGGCCGTGGTCTTCTCGGCCGTGAAGCCTCAGCTGTTCGTGGAAGTGGGGAAGGCTAACGAGGCCGTACAGTTCTACAAGTCCGCCTTCGGTGCTGCGGAGGTGAGCCGTTCCATGCATCCGAAAAGGAAGGCTGATCAGGAGCTCCCTCTCGTTCTCTCCGCTGAACTCGAGCTCGGTTCCTACGCCTTTCTCGTCTCTGACCTCCCTAACGACTCTCCTGCTCCGTAAGTGTTTTTAATTCGTCCTAATAGTTCCGTGTTTCTTCTTCGCATTCTCGCTCTGATTTGCATAGAAATAAAATCCGTACGGTCACGCGAAACTCTTCCGAAGCGATTTTCTGCTTTTTTTTTTTTAAGCCTCTAGACGCTTGCTGCTTATAACGATTTTAGTTCGTCTTTCCTTCGGTGCTTTGGACGATTGTTTCTGAACATTTGCGGTTCCATTCAGATCGTAAATTATAACCGGAGCTTAATTGGAGTTTTTATGCACCAATTGCCTTAGACGTACGGTCGTTGACTCATATGAGACTTTCCGTAGCGTCTCTCTGCTGTTTTGAACTCTTAGACGTTATGCTTTAAACGAATTTTTGTTTTCTCTCATTTGGCATTTTCGTCGCTTGTTTTTGGCATTCAGATCGTTTCCAGAAACGGTGCCTAATCGGAGTTTTGACTCAAAAGCCCTACACCTTATCCTAAATCCTTAGATCCATTTTTAAATGTTATTTTTCGTTCTGTGATGCTCCATTTGTAGTTATAAAATATATTTGCTTGTTCTGTGTTTTTGGATTTACTGCGTTTCCCTAAGCATCTTATGGAGGCTTTGTGTTTGACCAGGGTCAAGACATCGGGAACCGGATTCGTCATCTGCTTGGAAACTGAGGACGTGGAAGCTGCTGTGACCAAGGCCGTGAACGCCGGTGCTGTCGCCGAGGGAGAAGTGGTGGAAGGCGACGGCGCGTGCTGCGGAGGGCGCGTTGGGAAAGTGAAGGATCCCTACGGCTTCGTCTGGATGATTTGTTCCCCGGCCAAGAAATGCGCTGACGGGGAGGCCGGAGCTATTCCGATCTAAACCACATTTCTGTTCCACTGTTACGTCTGCTTTTGTTTTCCTGTAATCTGACGGTTTAATATGACAATGGTAGTAGGTAGTAGTAGTGGGAATCGGCTGTTGCTTGTTGGTAATTCGATTGCAGTCGTGCTTTTGCTTGATTTTGAAAAGAAACAAGGACGATCTTAACCAGCTGCTTTAATTCAGTCGTTGACTTTGATAGGATGAAATTAATTTCTGATGCTTTGTTGATTTTAGTTTTGTGACCTGCCCTCTGTGCAAAATAGTATCAGTGTTGTTGACGGAGCTCAAACTCGATGTTTTAAGCTTGTCGTAATTGAGTTTATCTCGAGTGAGTTGTAACGCTGTTCAGAGGACTGTAAAACCTCGGCTTATCAGTAGATTTTTTTCTTCTTTTTTTTGTTGCCAGTAAGAAGTTACTCTCGTTTATTGACACTCTATGTATTAAGGGGGTGTTCCACTAACAAAAAATTAGAGTTGTTTTAACTCAAAAACTATTTTATTCTACTAACAAAAAACTCCTCCAAAAAATTAATTTTGTTTTAACTCAAAAACTACTCTATTCCACTAACAAAAAACTATCTAAAAAAACCAACTACCCTTTACAATAAATTACAACTAAAAAATCAAAAAAACACTTTATTGGAACAAGTTGTAGATTTAAACTACAAAGGTCTAAAAAACAAAAAACCAAAAAACAAGTTAGTAGAACAACCCCTAAATGAAACAAGTGGAGCAATTAAATACCTCGATCGTAAAGAAGATAATAAAGAACAGAGCTCAAACTCCATTATTTAGGGTTGGGCCGAACTCAACCTCAGTCCGAGTTCAAAGTTTAATTTTTTAGGAGGTGTTTTTAGATCATGGTTGTAGATAGAAAAATAAAAGTACTCCTAATAATTTGAGATTTTTTTTTTTTGCAAGCCGTGCGCTAGTTGAACCGGTGATTATGGAAAATCAAAGCAAACATGAACGCTTGCTTGATTTTGATTTTAACAAATGAAATCTACTGAATCAGACATTATAGAAAATCAAAGGGAACGAGAGCCTCGTTTGATTTAAGCAAATGAAATCTATATTTTATCTAGTACCTCTTGTACGCTAGTGATTTTATGCAACGAGAACTCAAAGTAATTTGATCAACAGTATAATTTTATGGAATATCTCTAAAATCAAATGGGAACAGTATAATTTTATGGAATATCTCTAAAATCAAATAGGGAATCGGCCACAAAGTAAAGTTGATTCCCTCGTTTGTAGCCAAGTGAATTTGTAACGCATGATATTGGAAATACAAATAGGATTAAGGGGTAGTTCCGTCATTTGGGAAGCACCTAGTACTCTAGTAGGATGGGGGATAGGTTGTTGTTATAGGTGGCGGTCACGGTTTATTTGTCTCCCGGTGGTTAGACGTGAATATCGTACTTTGATGACTTTGTTAGGATCATAAAGCCGGATTATCTGACCATAATTTTCCCTTCTTTTTTTTTTTTTCGCTAGTCAAAATACATTAGTGGGAAGAGGGTTAGTAGTGCTAGATTAGTTAAACCAACCACGCCCCTCGCGGGGCTCGAACCCAGGCCTCTACTAAGGAGGTGGGGTGACCACACCGGCTGTGCTAGCCCGGCTGGTCATAATTTTCCCTTTAAGAGAGAACAAAAATTCACAAAAGCTTTGATTTTAACCTTAAAGTGCTTGTATTAGCAGCGACTAGGTTACTGCCACGTGTGAAGTACAGTTTTTTTTGAAACGTTGTGCAGTACATTTCGATTAACAATCTCCCGAGGGTCTCTCTCTCTGCCGAGAAATTTTTGGGTGCGGGGTGAATATTGGCCACGTGGTACTCATTCGGCAATTCGAGCGTTCATAATGTGAACGAACGGTCCGGATTTTAGAGAGAGAATAGTAAGAGAGAGAGTGTTTGAGTGAGAGGAGAGAGAGGAAATCAATCCGGACCGTCCAAAGCACATCTGGACGACTCGGATCACGCTTGGATATCAAGTGGCAATACCCACTCGTCATCCAAAAATTTTCCCCCTCTGCCAGGACAGTGCCGCGCGTGTTGATGGGACGCTATGGCACAGTGTTTTGTTTTGGGTGAGTTCCTCGTGAGCGAGAGGCCAGCTTTTGCAGCTTTTCATTAATTGTGGCTGTGAAATTTAGTTTTCCGTACTGTTTAGCAGTTGGTTGTGAAATGGAAATTACTAGTAGTCAAATTACCCTCTACTTTTGACAATATTTTCTCTCTAAAAAATGTTCCAACTTCCAAAAGCTTGTTCTCTCATAGATTTTAGGTGCATTTTATGAAAATCTCATAAAATAAATATTTTATGAAAAATGATAAAATGGAGTTTTTTTCCAAACGATAAAATATAGTGGTTTTCCTATAGATTTTAGGAGGATTTTATGAAAATCTTATAAAATCACTTTTACATTTTATGTGTTGAGATTGGAGTGTAATAAAATGTGAGATTTTATTAAAAAAAATGTATAGGAGAACAAGCCCCAAGCATTGCTAGGTACACGATTTTAGCAACCAAAAAAAAAATCCAAATAAAACCTACGTGAGAAGCCATTTGACGCTCATGAGACATGCATCCGATGGATCTCAACACAGTTCCATCCGGAGCAGGGCCGGCCCTGAGTTTTTTAGGGTTTAAAGTGACAATAAAAAATGGGCCCTTTACGAATTATTAAGATAGACACAAAAAATAAAATAAAAAACTAAGAATTTTCCTTAAACAAAAGAGCATCATTAAGAAAGAATACGAAATATAATAATCGACTATTTCAATATTTCAAAAGCATCATTTAGATATCACATTATCACTAAGTCAAAAAAGCATTTAGCACTAATTGAGCCTTGATTAATTTCAATATCCCACTCTATTTTTTTTCGTGACGTCTGACCCGAACTTCTTCGTCTTCTCGAGACCACAGTCTCCAGATTTCCAATTTCAAATGGAAACCAAAAGGTGTTAGCACGTGTACAATGGGTTTGGGAATTGAGATGTTCTTTCATAATGAAAAAAGGGGCCCTATTGATTCTGCCATTGAGAGTTTTGGACTTATTTCATTGGATAATAGTTTTTAGGTCTTCAAATTTAAATTAAGGTGGGCTAGGCTGTTTTTTTTTTTGGGTATATATATGCATAACACAACTACCTATTGGGAGCCCTAAAAATTTGCTAATTTTGGTGAGCCTAAAACCAGGGCACCCTTTAGCCCAGGGCCGGTGCTGATCCGGAGTTATGTGAAGCCCTTTGATGCTCTATCTTAACACAGTTTCATTAGGCGTTGTTTTTTAAAATGACTTTTTGAAATAATTTTGCATAATGAATGTTGTGGACTGTGGACCTTCCATCCATTCACAAAAACCGAAAACAAGAACAAACTGGACCCTGACGTTTCATTTTTTCTGGGCCGTGTCTATAAAAAATCCAGATGAGCTCCAAAAATGCTGGTCTTTTCGCCAATACAAGGGCAAGTCATTTCACTAAAAAAAGAAAAAGAAAAGGAGATGAAGAAAAATAGGAAATGAGACATGCTCTTTAGAATTTTTAGTTTTAATAAACCATTTTTCTGTTTTTGATAAAGCAGTACAGAAGTACAAAACGCATATAAACGAAAGTGCAAAAAATGTGGAAATTTTGCAAAGGAAGCCTTTCTTGTAAAATAGTACTCCATTTACCGGGATAAGATCCTGGGTTTGAGTTTCATCGTAGGGTCCCATTCCCGTACCCCTTAAATTAATGAAGCAGGTTTGTTGCTTGCACACACAAAACACACACCCACCCACATGTCCACACACAAGTGTGGGAGTCACCGAATCATTGTACCAAAATATTTGTATGTGAAATATTTCACATAGGACAGTGGAAATTGGTCCATGGTACACCATTGCACACTGCTGAAGAAGTTGAGAAATTTATAGAGTTTGATCGAAGAAGGTTCTACCTGTTTTGGGTTTGTTGATTTTTGAAGAAATTTTTTAAAAACATAAAATGAATGTACTGAAAAATTAACAATATAATGAAAAAAAAATGCTAAATTTATTACTTCTTTTTCTTATAACCTTCCTATCCCTCGATAATTTTACTCCACAAATTCATTAGCCATGGTTAATTGATAGTAGTAGTTTTGATACGCCCTAAAAATTATTCTTTGCGAAATTCACATATAATATTGCTTTTGCCCAACAAAATTGAATTGGAAAAGTTGAGAGAGCATCCAGGACTTGAAGATATATTGGAAAAAATTAAGATGATACACGAGTTCCTTTGGAAAAAAATCCCGAAATGTAAAGGTGTTTGGGAAAAAATAATCCGAATTTTGCTTTTGTTAGTTTTGCGTCGATTTTTGTGGATAATTGGTACGCTTCTGCAAGAGAAATCTAAAAAGTCAAAAAATTATTATCAAAATTTTAAAAGAGTTCACTAAACACAACAATAATCCAAATTTTTATATATTATTGGATTATTTTTGTGTTTATTCACAAAAAATTTAGTTTGGTTAGTAATTTTTTACTTTTTAGATTCCTCTCATCGAGACGAACTAATAATATAAAAAAAATGGCACAAAATTAACAACGGCAATTTTTTTTTCAATAAAGACAAAAATAAAAATCCATTTGCGCTGGGTTGTTATACACCCTTTAGTTCTAAGAATTACTGGTATATTTTGCGGTGGGTTGTTTGAGCCCAAAACCAGGAAATCCAAGTGTGAAGAAAAGTAAAAAATGGGCCTGTCACTTTACTTTGTTGAGCATCAGCCCATGTTTATTCTTTGTCAAGTTTTACATTGCATGGAAATTTGTTTTACAATCAAGGCTCATGCTTAGCAGCTTAGGACCGGGTTTGGCCCAATGGTTATATAGCGCTTTATTGGAGTGTGAGGTCTACGGTTCGATTCTTATGGATAGAAAGTTGACCCTCGTTATAATCTAACGTATACTTAAATACTAACATCCTATCGTCTAGGAGAAAAAAGGGCTAAGTGCTTGCTTCTGGTTAGCATTTTGTTTGTTTTAGCCTTTAAGGCGCAATTTATTATGGGCCAGCTTTGAATCAGGTTGCTAAACCCGAAATGACGACGTCCCAAAGTGTCTACAAAGAAATGAACCTCTGCAGATACTTCTTTTTATTTTCAATCTTTTTAATCTCTCTAGTCCGTTCTACTAACTTTTGACTTTTTGGATTTTTTAGTTGATGTAGGTAAGGAAAATAAACTATCTCGAACAATGTAAAAAGTCAAAAACGACCAATAAGCCCAAAAATCCCCTTAGTGGAACGCCTCCTGATTTTTCTCCATCTTGTAGCCCTATCTTTATACATTTTGATTTTGATTAGTCAAGATCACTCTAGGAATAAAAAATCCTAAAAATGAAAGATAAATTGAAAAAAAGTTGCTTTCCATTAAATGTTAAAAGGAAGAAAATACTATTCCAAAATTTGTTTGTTAATTTGTAATGGAAAATTTCCACACTGGTCCATATCTTTTACTTTTTGATTGCTCTACTTGTGACTATAAAACTTTTTTCAATGACCAGAAAATTTAAAAAAAAAAACGCTAATTAAAATTTTTCAAATTTGGAAGAAATTTTTAAGTTCAAAATATCAAAGTTTTTGTTTCAAAGGTTTGAAGATATCCCAAACACGCCACTAATAAATATAACATTTGTAGGATTTTGTGATCAGTGAACCATTGGGCCAAGAAGATGGTGTATTCGAAACATTTTCTTCTGAGATCGGAGATCCGTAGGTCAGAGGAACCTATGAACTTGAAAGTCTACTGGGACAACAGCCTATTTATCAATTTCAAACTTACTAAATGGTCTTAGGACACCACGTGACACCTCTCTCCACCACATATTGTAAAGGGGCTCAGTATTAAGTGTATAAACCGTACAAGACCACTTGAGAATGGTGTCGAGGAACTACGTGGAATTCGGGAATCCTGTAGTGCCGCATAAGAGCCTCTGATGTCGATAATCAATGGCTCGAATTTCATCTCGGTAATAGACGACTCGAATCGTACAACTGCCGAGATGAAATCCGAGCCGTCTCTCAAGACTACTCAATAAGAGACAGAGACCACCCAACAAGCCCATATCCACTGCGGCTCTACTCGCATAGTTACTTACCTATATGGTAGATATATTATTTGATTATTTCTTTTTTTTTTTTATAGTAGGTTACTATTTTCTTTTTCAGTCTTATGGCGTGCTCTTATGGATAGTGATATACGCTGAAAAATAGTTGTATATCTAAAAAATGATGCAATGACCTGTAAACAATGATGTAATTAATAAGCATTTTCTTTCATAAAACAGCTTTAGCAGACTAGTCAAGGGCTAAATTAACATTTGCTATCCCGTCCAGTAAAATATACTAGTGGTACTATCAGCAGTGTTCTAAATATCCGCCGCCTAGGTAGACTAGTCCCTCCTAGGCGCTAAGTGGTGGTCCCCGCTTAAGTGGCCGATTAGTTGGGCACCTGGGCGCTAGATAGATGCTCCTTTTACGCCCGACTAGTGTCTAGCGATTTTTAGAACATCGCAAATATGATAACTGTTGCATGATTTTGCATTCGGTTGTCCCCTTAAACATCTTAATAATCTTTTTAAGAGAAGGGCTATGATACACACCGATCTTCTTAGCTTTTTCATTCAGATTTTTATGTTTTTGGGTGCTTTTCTAAAAGTAGAGAATCTCAAGGGTTGGCCCGATGATCATTACTTAAAATTAAGAATTTATCACCTCTTTAGATCACAGGTTCAAAAACACCAAGGTGTTATCAACTCTTACGAAGTGCATTCATACGAGACTTTGTCTCTACTTTTATCACAGTCTCCACTAGCGAACGATGAAATTGAATTACGTAAACACTAGTCAAGCTGCACGGTAATTGATTTGAATACCTAAATTAAAGAGAAAACCTTAATGTGCAGAGAAACAACAAAAGTATTTGTGACATTGCCAATTTCTTAACTTTCAGTCTGGGCAAACCTTGAAAAATCATGGGCTAGTGATGACTTTTGATGTCTACTAGGAAGGTCTCTGAAGATTTTTCACATGGTCCACAGTTCACAAGAGAGAGACAGCTCCCCTCCTCATCAATAGGGTCCTCAGAGCAATTCAAAGCTAGCTGCAGCCTGCACCAACGGCCATCACACTGCACAATGTGCATTGTCCTTGGACCCCTCCACCACACAATCCAATTCCAAAATTCAATTCTCTTTGTTTCATTCAATACAACTCTCCTGAATTCCCTTTTGGATCTGTCTGTGGTCACTGTAATTTTCCATTTGCTAGACACTGTGCAACTCTGACTCATAGGACCCTTTCAAACCTGGCCATAACCATGCATGGTACTTCATCTGTGTTTCACGACCAGATATCCGGGCCAGTTTTTACATAAATCGGAGTAATTCTTCAGTATTATTATTAACATCGTCTACTAGTGGGGCCCTATCATGCGAGTGTCCTTGGATGTCTCAACGTATTTTTTCATTTAATTTTATTTCTGATGTAAGATTTAGCTTCTGGTCAAGGTTTTATGAGTTTATCCATGATTCAAGACAAATTCGAACCTCAAAATGTTTTAGGCATTTTTCTAATTCTGAATTTGTTTTTAAAAAGAAAATGTTAATGACTGCCCAAAGAGATGTCAATAAAGCAGGAAAAAAGAAATACAATTTTCTGTGTGTCGAAAATTATACTTATATTCTTTTATATATTCAATTAGACTGTCAAGCATACGGCATCCTGGTCCATGGCACAGAGCACCAGGTTTTTTTATAACTGTTCACTACTATATGTGATGAGAGCGTGTTTGTTGGTTAAAAAGCCTCTGCTTTTAATATCATCCCTGTACCAACCCTCTGGCCTTTTACCGCTACTTCATCTTTCATTGAAGTTCACAGAAATTTGAGAAAAACTTCTTTACGGATGAGTCCGTAAACGAGAGTTTGCACCGACCCAATCTGGCCATTTAGGCCACATGATACAAAACATAGACGGTTTGGATTTAATTTGCACTTTGACAGAGTGTATTCTTGGAGCATTTCCACTCTTATACCAAATTTTTACTCAAATTTGAGTAAAAATTTGGTCAAAAACTTGATTTGATATCACCCCTTACAATGGGAAAACCACTTTTTAACTAAATTCTAGTTAAAATTTTGTTAAAAACTGTTTTTTTTTTTTTTTTTTTTTCATTTTGGCTCCAAAACTCTCACCATTTTGTCAAAAAAAAAATTTTTTTTTTTCGTTTTGTCAATTCCTTTTCATCCTCTTCTTCCCCTTCTGTGGAAACAAGGAAACAAGTCTTCAATGGAACAAATAGAGCCGTTGCCTATTGGTGAAAGATTTGGTGAAAATTTTGAGCAAATTTGGTGTTGAACAAATTTGGTGAAGGATTTGGTGAAGGAGTGAAGTGGGTTTTTTTGGTGATTTTTACTCAAATTTGATTTTGGTGAAACATTTGGTGTAGGAGTGGAGATGCTCTTACCGCTCAAAATACATCTAAACTAAACCTTTAAATGTTTGATCGGGTGGTCGAAATTGGGCTGGTGCAAAGAGCCTGTTCACGGAGACTCTGTGAATAAGTTTCTCTCGATACAATTTGATCAGTGACAAACCAGGAAAAAACAATTGATCCCACCCTCTGATATACTGTAGTAATAAGGATTAGTAGTTCTTAATTAAAGGAAAAGCAAAAGTAAACGAGGGTCTTCTGTTGTCTCTCTCTAACTGGCCTTTTTGCAGATTCTCTCTCCAACCATACATCTTTGTTTTTCTGTCTGTTAGTATTTAATCCTACTTGGGAAGCTATCTGGAGTTTTGCGTCCTTTTCCTTCCCTTGAATTTATATCTCAGTCCTCCTCCTTGTGGTGTAAGCTGTACCACACCCCAATTGCCCTGCACTTTTGCGTTCTACTTCAACTTCTTCTACCCCAATGCCCTACTTTAGGGTCAATGCCCTACACGTTATGGTTCGGGCACAATGCACATGATGGATTCTGATCTTTTGAGACCGGGCTTTTGTGATAATTTTGACGTGTGTGTGTGTGTTTTTTAAATTTTCTTTTCATAATTTAAGTGTTCGGACTGAATTGAGCATATCAATCAATTTTACTGTTTACTTACACGGTCTTAATTTAAGCTTGCGTAAATTGGTTCTATAGAATTTGATCAGACATTGTAGCAAGAATCTTATCACGAAGGATATGGGTATGGACAGGCGGTTGTACCCGAATATACAAATACTATGGAGCTCATTTCGGATTCTACAAAAACTATTAGAGCCACTCACTTTGTTTAAAATATTTTGTTCAGGATCTCCAAAAAATCTAACTTAATCGGATATCGGTAGGGACGTTGCTAAACAACCAATTTGTTCCTAAATTCAGCATGATCGTCTTGTAGCCACTCACTTCGTTTAAAATTTTTTGTTCATGGTCCCGAAAAAACCTAGCTTAATAATGCGCTCGGGTATCTATATATGATTGTTTAAAATATTTTGTTCTGGGTCCGAAAAAAACCTAGCTCAATATATGATTCGGTTGGAAGTTCAACACACGCTAATTGGAGCCCATCTCTCATTCACTTGTTCCTGCCCCCTTTTTTTTTTGTTTTGACAAAAACCAGCCATCCAATTACCATGATGGTCCCGAATAATACCACATGTCGTCGCCTTGTTATTGTTCTTCCGTGATCCTCTATCTATGTTGAGTTCGAACCCATTTTATTTTGGACATCTCTAGCCCGTGATAATCCTTTCTTTGGCCTGCAAATGGTATTCTTACTTGCTATGAGTACCCATTCCCGAGCTGCTAAAATGCTATGATTGATAGTGCTATCCCGATTGATAATATGAGCGTTGAAAAGCTTATGGTTCATGTTATGCCAAATATACCAGCATGCGAAAGGAAAAATAGTTGCCCACGAGTTGTTTTGAGGAGAAAAGAGAAGTAGATTGACAGTTTGTTTTTACCCAAAAAGAAGTATCAAGAGTGGAAAAATCTTTGATGAACACAAATAGATTGAACAAACAACAACAGGCATGCGGTTGGATCATCTTGTTCTTAGAAAAATTACACCACTAAGATACTACAAAATGTATCGCAAGATAAATATATTCTAATCATGAGTTATCAATCTAATGGAGTATTTGACAAGGGCAAGTGAACAACCAACAATACGGAAGAAATAGTAAATAAATAAACGGTTCAATTATGAAATTGAACGGGGAAAGCAAGGATTTGCTTTCCCTTAATAAGGATTGGGTAACAATTTTGCTGCATTTATTGCACAACACAAACCTCAAACTCCCTCCTTGGGGATGGACATGAGGACGGATAGGGGCCAGAGAGTATTATCTCCACCCCCAATCCCCATACCATTTCTCCATATCCATCTCCTACCCAATCCCCAACGGGGCATTATTTTCATTCTCCATCCGCACTCCAAATGGGGAACGGGGATTCGGGGATCCAATCATTTAAAAAAAAAATTACTAAAAATCTAGAATCTCAGTTACAAATTAAATGCTAAAATCAATTACAAGTAGAGGTGTCGAATGGGCCGGCACGATATCCATGTGTAAGCTTAACTGTTTGCTAGCTTCAATTCAAGTTGTATCAAATATCAAATAGATTTCTAATTTGAAAACTAAAGGAACCACAAACAAGATAACATATTATGGTATTCATCAGTCGTAGAAAAAATTAAGTGTTTCGCGTATCAATAGGCATTTAATCGGATGAAAAGTATCATTAAAAAAACACAAATTGGGTCCCGATCGACAAACTTTCTAAACTTGATCGAGAAGAAATTTTACACAATTGATTTCATCAATAGAAACAACAAAATCAACGGCTCGATTGGAAAAATATTGTTTTTATTTTGTATTTTTTGTGTGTTTGTTTTAAGGAATGCATATGATTTATAGTTGAGTAGATGTCAACCTAGTTGGGATGTATTCAAATTATAGTGATACATTTCTTATTTAATCACATTTGTTGTATTTCAAAGTTCAATTATAATAAAATGTTTGGAGAAAATTTTAGTGTGACCCCATGTGTTTGGAGAAAATTTAGTGAGACCCAAAAATTTCATAACTCATGAATAGATCCCTATATTCGGGAATTCGGGGACGGGGCAGAGCGGGGCGGGGCAGGGCACGCTCTCTCTCTCTCACCCTTAGTTAAGAGTCTAAAAGATGTCCGGATTAGTTTATGCAAACCTTAAATTATACCTTCTCCCATCTCTTAAAGGTAATTGAGAAGAAATAAGTTTCTTTTGACATGACCCTTAGGGTGATGTTTTCTTTCTTTCTTTTTAAATTTTTTTTTTCTCTGATACTTTTAGGATCCGTTTGATTAGAATAAAAATGAGCGGAAATGCAAGACGGAGAAAGTGATAAAATATTTTTTTGTATAACTTATTTAAGGATGACAAACTACATAGCATTCATTTTATTTAAAAAAAAAAAATAAGGAAATACTCCTATCATTTTCTTGTGAAAGTTGCCACATATTATGATTTTCCTATTACGCCCATAATTGTTCTTTTCTTATCATAATCTCTATCGAATGTTAAGGGTAAGTTAGTAAACTATAAACATTTTCTTGCAAGATTTTCCTAAACACTTTTCATTTTAATCAATGTGAAAGCGAAAAACATTTTTTTTTTATTTTCTCTTCTTTTTCCACTTTTATTCTCATTCTCATTCTTTATTCTCATTCTCATTCTCAAGCGAGACCTTGTTCTAATTTCTGACTTAAACTCCAAACTGATTTATTGCATTTTACGAAACAGATCATTTTCCAACGATACAACGACTTTAAAACTAACTTAAGCCTCATGAATTCCAAACTATGATCAATTATGTCGAAATTAAACTCACCGGCCAACTCCACCCTATCTCCTTCCCTCTCCTTTTCCTTTCCTTTATGTGGTGAGTCATTTTCTTTAAAATTCACCAAAAGAAAGCAACAGAAGCAAACAGAACCCATTAAAGCCCACCCTCCCGTCCTGTCCCTTTCTCCTTCGGCCTTTACACCCTTCCACACCCCCTATAAGAGAAAGCCCAACAATCACACAAAGAGGATTCAAAGCTGATAAGTCAATCTCTCCAAGATTCTTCAGAGCCCCCCATCAAATTCCTTAATTCCCTCAGAATGGATGTAAGCCTTTCTGTTAATTCCTCTCTCATGAATCACCACTTTTCTATTCGTTCTGTTAATTAATAGGGCCTTGTTTGGTTTCTTTAATTTCATTATCACTTAACTGGGTTTTAATGGTCACTGTGATAGGAGTTTTGGAGAGGGCATATACCGGCTTTTGGAAGCTGGGATTGCAACGACGAGTACGGACTCCCTTTCACTCAGTGTTTCGAATCGGCGAGGCAAGCCGGGTTGCTTCGGTACACTTACTCTGAGGATCGTGATTTGTACGTCGCCGGTGACTTGTACGAGAATGACGTCGTCACTCCGGCCATGATCGTCGTTCCTCGCCGTAGGGTAATGCTCATGACTTCTTCCATTTGCTGTTCTTCATGTTAACAACATACTGTAGTACACATGGAAGTATTTGGACATAATTCCTTGTGACTTTGTCCGAGTTGCGACTAATTCCCTTTCCTGTCCGGTTAAAGGCGTAACATCGGGATTAGATGATTCATAAAAAAATTACTCTCATGCGGTCGTCTGCTTTCAAAAATCAAATCCGTCAATTGTACCTAGGGCTGTAAATGAACTGAGTCGTTCGTGAACTATTCGAGACTCGACTCGGTAAAGGCTCGTTCGAGTTCGATTCAAATATTAAACGAACTGAACCTGATCCTCAATTTTAGGCTCGTTTAATAAACGAGCCGAACCTAAACTTGACAATATTCGGCTTGATTAGGCTCGCGAACTTGGAATATATGTATATCTTATAAGAATTTCCTAAATAACCTTGGATATATATATATAAACTTTCACATAGGCATTATGAAAATTTTATAACTTGTACATGTATAAACTTAAATTTTAATATGTTTTTATGATTTTATATATGTATGAACTTATTTTATGTACAAAACAAAAACATTATTTGAAGTTCTAAACTTATTATATGAGAGCATAAAAATCTGTATTTTTCATTCGTTAAGGCTCGTGAACCAGTTTGAGTTCGCCTAAAACCTAGGCAAGCTCGGCTCGAGCTCGGCTCGTCAAATTTTCAATGAGTTCAAGCTCGGCTCGAATTTATTTAAAAACTTAATGAACGAGCTTGACATTCTAAAGATCGACTCAATTCCGCTCGTTTATAGCCGTAATTGTACCCCATTTTAATACTCCACATAGCTTTTGTGATGTTGAAGTGTCTGATACTCCATAATTTTTCTGTCGTCAAAACAGAGGATTAGGTGAAATGTCATGTTGCTTCTCAAATCAAGGAAAACACTGTTCTTTGGAAACGAAATCTCTATAACATTATCCATCTTTACATTATACTCATTTGATTGTAGGCAAAAGCACGTCGTTACCCACATGTGAAAGAAGCAAAAAAGGAGGAATGGGTGGTGAAGGAACCACCCAGCCCTGTTTCGCTGCCAACGCCGCCGCCACCACCGCCGCCGCGAAAAGCTCCAAAAGCAGTGGATGAAGATCTCTACAAGATCTCACCGGAGCTCCTCCGCGCCAAACCCAAAAGGGTACTCTGCTCGGTTTCCTTCACCTTTCTACTACTCCATTTCGTAAGTTAATCATGAGTTCAATTAGAATTAATTAAATAGAAGGGAATCCCAGCCGAAAAAGTATAGAAGGAAGAAGAAAAAAATGTACAATGGAATCCCATGTGGACCCATGTGAATTATCGGAACCGTTCAATTTGTTTTAAACATTTTTTGGCAAAAAAAAAACTGAATAAACCGAACAAGGCTTTAGAATGGGCTGATTTTTTTTTTTTTTATAGAGGCTCGTACGTAAAACAATATTTTTGAAAATTTGAACAGCTCCGACTACTTTTAGTGTGGAATTCTGAAATGGGTCTTACACAAAGTGATGTATATTTGGTGTACCCATATTAATGCTAATATTGATATGAACTATAGTATTGCTTGCAGTTATTTTTGACATAATAGTATGATACAGAAATACTTTTTGGTTTGCTCACACATTCTTCTCATTGCTTAATATTTTACAAATAAAAAATAAAAAATCTCACCGTTATGATAAAACTTTAGTGAATGACATTTATGGCACCAGCACCTTATTACTTTCGTGAATGACATAATGACATTTATGGCACCAGGAAAATCTTCCATATGGATGTGAGTAGATGTTACTCACAAGGGCGGACACGGGTGCAAAGGCACACCTTCAATTTATCTCACTAATTATAAAATATTTTGAGGGTAATTTGGAAAAGTTCTACCGGATCGGCTCCTGCAAGTCTCTTGCTTGAAAAAAGTTCATAAAGTTCCTGTATATATGTGAAAACCCCCCGAGTTCTAAGTTATCAATCATTCTTTGGTCGTGATTACAAAATTAAATGATGTTGTGTGTATATAAACACAATCTCGTCTTCTTCTCAGAACTAGCAAGTAACAATATTTATGTTTACATGTGAACTACTCCATATCTTTCGTCAACGTTAAGATACATGTGATTTGAGCCCCCGATAACTACAATTCCCCCGTCCGCGTCTGGTTGCCCGAGAGTTTTTCAAAAATATAGAGCCCACCAAGTACTTGGGCGTTTCTCTTTGTTTCTTTTACAGTTGGAAGATAAAAAAGCAATTGACTTTGGGGTTTTTTTTTTTGTACAGAAGAGAGGACTGGGCTTCTTTTCAAGCTGCTGCTGGTTGCCCACCTGTGCTTCATGAATCTTGGTGGAGATTATCTAGCTATCTATCTATATATTAATGCCTGCGTACATATATGGGAAAATGAGAGCTACTTTGAAAGGTAGAATTAGGTATCCATCTATATGTGGGAGTTAATGGTACTTTGTGTTCAGCTAAAAGGGTGAGAAAAAACAGATCATGATAATGCATGGTTGAAGGCTCTTCTTGTTAACTGTACGTTTAATTCCTTTTTTTGGCAACCTTTTGTTGTCAATCCTATGCTTCGGCTTTTTCTGAGATGTGGTTGGAATTTGTGGTGGAAAAGTTTGGGAAATGATCAAAGTTTTTAGCTATGTTCATATTTTTGTGTCACTTTATGGTGGGTCTATGTATCACTTCACTCTACCTTTTGTTCTCTTTCTTTTTATTCTAAAATATTTGAATCCAAAAAAGTAGAGAGAATAAATAGTATTTGCATAAAAAAAAGTAGGGAGAATAAATAATATTTGGATCCAAAAAAGTAGGGAGAATAAATAATATTTGAATATTTTGACCGGAATCGTTTTCCATTCGGTTAACGATGTCCAAAATCGTCAACCGAACCGAACGCAATCGACTTCACCCCAGGACATATTGTTCGTTCCCTTGTAAATTGTAATGGCGCACTACAAAAGTGAGAAGAACAAAGAAAAAGAAGGATAAGAAAGTGTCAAAGTCTATACATAAAGACAAGTATATGCATATATATGTATCCATTACCCACAAATGAGTGCATCTACTAGAATCAACTTCAATGAAATGGGACATTGCACGTGGTAATGGGGAGGTTTCACCGGCAGCACCTGTATGTAATTGATGCTTTTTAAACTGTGTGTTTTTACCTTTCTTTTTCCCTACAGCAAGGTGGGGCGTGCAGTGATAAAGAAAAGAATGATTCTATTCGCAATCCAGTTTTTGCTACATACAATCTAGATGAGATGGCAAATTCTATTTTTTTTTTGATCGGGCAAATTCTATTTTTGCTGTTATATTTCTGTTGTCTTTATTTCCGATAGTTTGTAACAACACTTCCCTTTAAATGAAATTCTCTCTTTTACCAAAAAAAAAAAACCCACACAAAATCCTTATATTTCCAAAAACACCCTTACCATCTGACTAGTTTCATAAACTCCCGAAAAAGGTCAATAAATTCGGATATTAACTCCTGAATTGTATACCAGTTTTCGAATATCAACTCGTCAAGAAGTTAACTTTCGAAAAATCACTTAACTTTTCGGGTTTTAATTACCGAAATAACATGATAAATTCGGAAGTTGCCTCCCAAAAAAATCTTAAAGGGAGGGTCGAGATAGTCTTTATGTATTAGAAAATTTTGTCCAAAACATGATTTATTTCAACCGGGTTGTATATCTCAAAAACTGAGTTGCGAATATAATCACCCAAATGTAAATGTGGTGAGAGTGCCTTACTTGTTAGAACTAGGCATCATAAAAAAATGTGAAAGCAGATAGATAAAGAAGGAAATATCAAGTGAATATACTAACTTTTCATCACTTCTTTTTCCCCTTTTCTCATCCATCAACTAATTTTGGTCCATTTCCTTTTTCCAAAGGAAAACAGTTTCATGTTGTACAGGTCACAAACAAGGGAAACTTGCGATTTTTGCTCAAGAGAAAGCAAACTCTTTCCTTGAATGCAATAGAGAGGAAAAAGAGATCGAAAGGAAAATATGAAAGCATAATAGATGAAAAATGTGTACATTGGATCAAGCCTCAAATAATTATCCGATTGCGCTGATTTTTACAGAATTCAAAAAAATATTTTAAAACTAATGAATGATTCGGATTTTTTGTGCGGAGCCCAAAAATGGACAGTGCAAACCGATCTGTGCACCGTCGTTGCACTTTGATCAGTATCAAATAGTAGGTCTGCATTTTATATAGGGTCTTGCTAACGCGTGCCCAATAGGCACACAATAGGTACACAAATAAACAAATAAAACAAACACTCTAATACACCTTTTATACTTTTCAATACACTTTCACATATTCCTATACACTTTTCACACTTTTCAATATACTTTTTCAACCTTAATCGTGTGCCTATTAGGCACAAGTTAGCATTTTCCTTTATATGCCAATTTCATGCAATCCTTGCCCTTATTGGAATCTCTCAGAATCGGCCAAACTATGTTCCAAACAGTGATAACAGGCATCATCTACTGTCATCTTTTTCTCCACACATGAACACATAGCCCTGCAAAATTCTTGATCTGAACTATCTGGAAAAGTTCTTTGCTTTCTATTTCCTATCCTCGTTAAGTTCCTTTCACAAATACAAGTACGTGTGTTTTAAGAATCTTGCAGTTCTTTCCAACTGTTTCCTGCAACGCACTAAATCTGCTCACCAGGGAATTTGCATCACACCAATATATTGAAATTTGAAATACAAATGAAAGTTTTGAAATTGAAGAAATTCGAAATTCAGTACAAGGCACTTCCTTACTTTCACGGTATTCTCTCCGTGTAACCAAAAACAGAAAAAAGAAAAAAACTACCCCAATGTGAAACATACCGGTATTCCTACGCGTATTTCTACTTTGTTATAGAAAATGAGAATAACATCCTAGTGAAGTGTCCTAGATTTATAGTATTTCCCAAATGAAAAACCCATTTCGAAATATAGTACGAGGCA
Organism: Vaccinium darrowii; assembly: GCA_020921065.1. NCBI lineage: Eukaryota > Viridiplantae > Streptophyta > Magnoliopsida > Ericales > Ericaceae > Vaccinium > Vaccinium darrowii. Next base: position 39,607,841 of record CM037156.1, read on the forward strand.
CTTCTTTACTTTCACGGTTTTCTCTCCGTGCAACCAAAAACAGAAAAATGAAAAAAACTACCCCAATGCGATACATATAACCGGTATTCCACGCGTATTTCTACTTGGTTATAGAAATGAGAATAACATCCTAGTGAATTGGCATAGATTTATAGTATGACGTCCCAAATGAAAAACCCATTCCAAGTTCAAAAGATATAGCAGTAAAGAATATCAACTATCTGGACAATCGTCACTTTCAATAAGTTTAAAAGAAATGAGTAATGGTTAAATTTAGGAGCCACATCACAAGCTAATACACCAATCAAAAATAATAAAATAAAATAATAGTCTTTCAAATAAAGAAAGGAAAGCTGGAAGAAAAAAAGACATACGAAATTCCAATTCGTACTTTCACTCCGTTCTCCACAAGAAAATGGATAGGAAACACTATATCAACAAAAACAAGTGAATTGAACAATATAGGCACAAAAACAAATACAATTGTGTTCATGTCTCAATAAAATGCAATTCAGCATCCATAGACAACTTAAGGTAACATACAAACCTGGACCCATTGCGTATATGTCGACGGCGTTCTCATGAACTATGAAGCTTGCAAAGCCCTAACTAGAGCGGTCAGCTCTCCAACTTGATTCCGCAAATGATCAGGATCGCAGAAAAAGTCAGCGAAAAACATTGGACTAGGTCTGAATTACCTCATTCTTCTCGCAATGCTCAAGTGTCGCTTCTTTCAACTGCAGCAGAGAGTTTAGCATTGATCTTTTCCATATCATCCAGCTCCATCATTAAAGACTATAAAGAACCAAATCTTTCAGGATCAGGAATAACAAAGTTGACACAAGAACCGCAAAAGAGAATTACATCATACTGCTCAAACTAAATTAGGATTGAAACAGATTGAAGGAGTGCCTCATCAAACATGCAGTTCCAATTCATATACAAAGAGGAACTGATGCTACAAGTTTTCATTTCACTCCAGCATGCTGACAATATTAAAGGTAGAGCATAACCCAAAAAAAGAAAAGAAAGAGAGAGACAGACAGACTAATCAAAATGTGAAACAAGCATATTGAAAAAAGCATGGTTAACAGGGTGTAATGGGATTACTGAAATGCATACCCGAGGGGTCAGGATTGGTTGAGCAGTTGTTGACGACGAAAAAAATAGTTGCTGCAAACTTTGAATAGAAGAACACCTAAGATAGACAGAAACACAAAAGATGAGTGCTTGCAGTTAATTCAAAGTTCCATACGGCATCAGATTCACTATTCAATTTGTGAATCTAAATAGTGAGAACTGGAACAAGTACCTTTCTTAAGGGTTATCATTTTGTTATTAAGGCATGACTTTCATGTTGCAACCACATAATCACAGAATTACATCAAAGAAAAACTATTAATTTTGCTTAGGCTGAAGGACAACTTAATTACGAATTTGGCAACAGACAGCAATTGAGGACGCTTGGCAAAGCATCTAGCAAATAAGTATCAATTTAATCTAGCTAAGGTGGGGTAATACTCACAGCTCATTGATAAGTGAGGCCATTCAAATGTTAAAACAATTGATGTAGCTTAATGCAAATAGCTTTGGTGACAATAGTACAATATATTTGTAGTGGTTACTAATATATTTGTTGGTTAGCATGCTAGATCATTCTTGAATATTAACATTCTTGATGTGGATAATAAACCAACATGTCAACAAGATGCACTTTCCGCAGGAGGAACTTAAAATGTTAAAACAATTCCTGTATAAATTCTCAAAATCTCTTGCATAACACAAGACACGCACCCACCCAAAATGGAAGAAAACCCATGATGGCTCCTATTTTCAGTTGCACAGCATATCCTGGACCATCAACAGTTCATAACATTCCCTCTCATCCCTGTTTAAAGGAAAAGTTACAACGTTGAGGATGAGGAAATTGGCATTACTAATGTTATTTTTCCTCATTCTGTAACACTTCACAATATATTCGGTGGTCAGCAAACAACGAGAGCATGAAATTTGTTCCCAATTGAGGGAAAACACAATTTAGTCAAGGATAGCTGTTAGTAGAGGTTTCCAAAGAACTATCAACTGTCATGGACTTCCATGAAAGATAACAAAAGCAGATGCTAATGCCTTACTAATTTATGCCTCAAGAAAGTACGCCCAGTTTGCCACATGAATGGGTGCCTGAGAGGGGTAGTGGGTACATGCCGAACTTTAGGAATTGTATGCATAAAGTGGCTCTACGAAGTTTTCGTCTCCCCTAGAATTAAAAAATAAGAACCGATAGCTGACAAGAGAATCAACTTCCAGGAAACATCACGGCTGACAAAGAATAAAGCATTCGATCTTGCACATGCCAATAAATTATGACATAATGAGAACAGATCATAAACAAGAAAGTTCTGGTTACAAGTTTCAACCACCAACGGTGGAGCCATTTGAGCCAAAGGGATAACTGAGAGAGATTTTGCCTAAGCAGCAGCTCGTTTATATGTACACCGGATGTACAAGGAGTTATTACTTTCTATAAAGGTGAAGAACTTCTTGTAGAGACAATCCTTCTTCACATCTGTATATTGTATCCTGCTTAGATCTTTATTTCTTTCTTCTAATATTCATGAGTGGGATACTGTTCAGATTCTACGAGTGGAAAAACGACGGTTCCAAGAAGCAGCCATAATATATTCACTTTAAGGATGGCCGGCCCCTTGTGTTTGCTGCTCTTTATGATACATGGAAAAACTCTGAAGGTGAATTACCATTCTTGCATTCAAATATAATTTTGAATGGTTTCGTCTGAGAACTGATTTGGTGGTAGAATTTTGAACAATTCTTACTGACATCTTACTACGTTTTTTGTTACAGATAGAATGCCTGTTATTTTAGGTGACAAGGAATCAATGGACACATGGCTATTTGGATCCTCATCTTCCAAATTTGAGACAATACTCAAGCCATATGAAGGGCCAGATTTGGTAATTGCTTACGGAAAATAACAAAAACAGCTGTTCCTTGTAAATCTGCTTCAGTAAACTTGCTAGCTTACGGAATCTACACAGATTCTTCAGTACTAAGATTTCAATTTCCAGGTATGGTACCCTGTGACATCTGCAATGGGCAAGCCTTCTTTCGATGGACCAGAGTGCTTTATGGAGGTTTGAATACTTGGCTTCTCTTTCCACTTTTGAACATAATATGTTCTTTTCATGAGATGATGATGAAGACTTTGGGCGAGGTAAACCCTACAGAAGTATGTCTTTAACAAAATTTTCTTGACCGAGGTGATAGCTAGCACAGCATTGAAGACTTGATATACTGTAAATGAGAAGTCTCAAACTGACATTTGTGTTTCCTTTTAATCTTCTGTCTGACTGGGAATTGATTTGAAGAGTGTCAACAATAACATGTTGCGCGTGGTGTAATGGGTTGATTTTGAAGAGTGTAGACGATGAGGGTATTGCCTGACGTGAGTTTTCGATTTCTTTTAGCATTTGCTGCCAAGATATTGGCATCCCGTTGAAGAACCATAAATTGTTAGAATGGCTTGCACCATACTGGCTTGGGACGTGCTGTTTGTAGTTCTTAAGCATACATACTGGCTTCCTATTGTGTGTGAAGCTTTGATGAAAAGGAAAAATTGTGAGAATCTGATAAGATGGGTCGTTTTTGCACAAGATATGGACATCTCGTGGTTTCTACTCTTAGGATATTCGAGCCCGCTTGATTTGATACTAGAAAACAATAACTACATCCAATTATCCTCGTTTGGCCATTGGAGGTCTATTATGGAAATCTGTTACTCTCAACTGCAAAGATTACCCCGCCAACTGAAAAAGATCCTCAATAAGTATGTATCACATACTAATAGTTGAAATTGGTTCTGAATGCGATAACATTCCTAGCATTGGTCGCCGAAGACAAATTCCTTCATCAGAACCACCGCTGACTCTAAATTCAATTTCTCGTGGCTCCATTTTTGCGATGGTCGAACTTCTGGTGGTTATGGTTGAATAGGCAGTTCACTACTGGTGCTATTGAACGGGGTTTGGAAGTGTAAAAGGATGCATGAGTTGCACTGAACTCGTCGATTTTATGAAGCCAACTTATTCTGGTACTTGGGTTTGGGTTCTCAAAGGGCGTGGTTGGGTAGAATTGAAGCATTGGTGCAGTTTTCCTGTTACTGCCATATTAAGTTTACCTTTTTGCCCCCCGAAGTATTCAACATTTCCTCATTCCAATTTGGGATATTTTCGGATGGACATATGTGAGCCAGTCTCAATTTTTAATCCGTACCAAAAGATGCTCACCCTTGATCGATAGACTAGATCTTTCTCTTGGGTGTCAAAACGTCCAAAGGCAATGATATACGCACGAAAGTGAATGTTTGTATTTGGATTCATGTATAAGCATCACACTGCTTAAGAAGTAAAGCATCAAATACAGGCGTTTGGATTCCACCTGAACCGATCTAAATATTTGCCCAGTTCAGTCTCTTTCTTCCAGGAGCAGCAGCCGGTTCCTACATCTATTTCGGTATCTGGATCAACTTAAGAAGACCAAAGGTCGAAACAAAGGCAAAAGTGTGCTTTATACTTCATCAGCTAAGCCAACTTTAACAGGAAATTGGCAAATGAAAGTAGCAAAACTCCTACAGCCCTTCAAAAAACATCAACACTAGAAAATATGCCTGCAACTGCTTCAAACATATATGAAATTTGAGCATGCTACTCTGGTGCCATCTTTCCAAAAGATTCACAAGTAAAATTCCAGTACGTAAAAGTTCCCATGTGTTTCAGTCTTTCTTCCTAACACAGAAGACTGACATTTTTATTGCAAAGCATAAAATAAGAGAAAAGAGAGCCGCCATCAGCGACAAACTGAACATTCTCTCCACTGCAATACTATCAGGACACGAACAAATAACAGACAGAAAATAGTTAACCCAAAGTAACTGCATTGCAAAGTAGAGCCACCAAAAACTTTCAACAGTCCAAGAACCGATGAAACTACATTAAAGAGTGTCTGCAAGTGGCCAAAGTCCACACAGAACTGCAACCAAGCTCACATCCAGGTTTTGAAAACAGTGAGACACCACCACACCAACCCTCAAAACTACGTTGTTTTAACCCTTAAAAACTGGAAAAAAGAAAAACCGTAGAGCACTTCAAAATAACAGTAAGCTAGCATCTCAAGTAACAATAAAACTTCTCCATTCCGTTTCTAAGGCCAACAAAAACCTGAATCAGCTTCCTCAGTATGCTTATACTTCCCCATTCCATTTCTAAGGCCAACAGAAACTTCTAACATGTCCATTCTCATCAAATTTAAAAATATATAACGGTCCTCCATGAAAAATTAAGTTTCAAAAAATATAATCATTCCAATACTTGATAGAAATTAACACAAGTGCCTCACCAAAAATGAAAGTCACGGGTCCTTGCTCATTAAAAAAAAAAAGGGTCATGTGAGTTCCTTAGCAAAATTCAATGCCTAATCGATAAATACTGCTCTTAGATTACACTTTAATTTTGTTTGGGATCTCCCGACTAACTTAACAACTCAAGAAAAGAATAAGTTAAGAAATATCAGTATTGATTCAAAGAATTGTAAGTTGAGAGGAACCATTAAATTTTAGTACTTGTTATACTTCCAAATCTTAAATTAAATCACATATATACAGAGATAAAAAAAAAAACTCTGAGGAGAGATCCACTGGCTCTCCCTCTCTGAGTCATCCTCTCAGTCAACATTTCACTACCCACACTTGTCTTCTCTCTTTGTGGCTCATACATACATACATACATACATACAAACAGAGGAAAGAAAACACAAAAAGTGCCCAAAACCCTAACGGCAAAAGCGTGAAACGGATGGGTGGTTCTGCCGACACCTTGGGGAGGAATCCCTGTGACTGTTTTACCTCCCACTTGGGAGGAACAAGTTGGCCTAAAGTCAAAACGAAAAAGGGTTTTGATGTCTCCAATTCTTTTTAATCTCCATATGCAAAATGACGTAGGTTCGAGGGTTGGTGTGCAAGCCCAAAAAAAGACATTTTGGGCCCTGAATCTGTACAAGTGGTCAGTTGAATGAAATGGTAATAAGTTCAAAAATTAGAATGAGGGTCATTCATGAGTTCAAAAATTTGAATGAGCACCATTAGAATGAGTGAACGAGGATACAACAAAAATCACAGCACAAATAGCAACGTTATTACAAGACATCTATATAACCATAACCGTGCACTTGGGAGAAAATTCAAATGTAACCAGTAATGGCAAACTGCAAAAGATACACAACCAGCACTTTAAAGTGCAAGACATCTATATAACCATAACCGTGCACTTGGGACAATTCAAATTTAACCAGAAATGGTAAACTGCAAAAGATACATAACCAGCATTTTAAAGTCGTCTTAAAACCGATACATCCAAATAACCTATATAAGAGCTGGATATTGTTCACAACAACAGTAGTACAACCACCAAAGTGGAAAACAACGAACATAACTTAATTAAGCCTAAAGAAGCTTATAATCCTTACTCTTCAATATAAATGCCACACAACAAGCACCCTCTCAATCTTGTTCAATGAGGCCTGGGTGGTCTGGCAAGCTGGCCAAGCATCCCCAGCAAAAGGAAAGCCAAAATGGGGCTAACATCCAGAGAGTTAAACAATGGCGGAATAATTCCCCTGAAAAGACTCAAGTATGGATCACACAAGTCCCTAATTGCCGACATCGGCTGGTTATCCCACTGAATGTTTGGAAACCAGCCGAGCAAATCCCTAATCAGCAAAACACAACCGAATATCTGGGGGCATATCACAGCCAAAAACAGCGACCAGGCCGCAGTCGACCCGGTGAGTTGGGAGTGAGTATGGTTTCGGGCGGGTATCGGTGGGGGATTAGGTGAGTAAGAGGCGGCGAGTTTGCACTTGGGAGGGAGGAGAGGGAAAGAGACGGTTGCGGGTTTGGAGAAGTTGCGGAGGAAGAGAGAGGTGGGATTTGGAGAAGAGAAGACAGGGGGGCCGGGAGGGAGGAGTATCGCAGCGAAAATCAGCGATTTTGGAGGCGGCGGGTGGGCGTTGGCGGGGAGGGTTGCGATGGTCCGAGTAGACCCCGTGAGTGGGGGGAGAGATGGGTTTGGAGGGGCTAGCCCTTGGGTGAGGAGTGGTGGAGAGAGTGAGGAAGAGACAGAGACTTCGGATTTGGATCTAGGACGGGCGACAGAGACAGTGAGGGTTGGGGGTGGTATGGAGGGGGGGCGGCGGAGGCCGGAGCCGGAGAGAGAGGTGGGATAGGGAGGGGGGCCGAGGGTCATGGAGGCCATGGGAAGAAGGGAAGCAACAGCCATCGATTTTTCCGAGTGAGGGTTGTGTGGGGTTTGGAGAGAGAGATCGATCGTGAGGATTGAGAGGAGAAGTCGTGAGGATTAGGGTTGGAGACGGACGCCATTGGAACGGTCATTCAGTTCGTCCTCCGTAAATCTCATGAAAGGTTCAAAACAAAAAGAGAATCTGATCGAACCTTGTTCCTTCCTCTTATGGCCTTTATCTAGAAAAGTCTCACAGGGATCTACAGTATATCCTTTCTATTTCTGAACTCTCAGTTTGGATAAAACGTCAGCAGTCTCTTTTCATCTCTTTTTCTGCGTTTGCCTTTCCAATTTGGGCCTTTTTGTTTATTTTTTCTAATAAAATCTCACATTTTACCACACTCCAATCTTAACCCATAAAATATAAAATTGATTTTATAAAATTTTTATAAAATCCTCCTAAAATCTACAGGAAAAAACCACTACGGCTCAGTTTAGATGGCAGCAATCTTGAGGGAGAATGGGAATGTGATGACTTCTTTTCATGATTTCAATGTTTGGAACAAACAGGAGTAGGAATGTGATTCCTTTCTTTTCTGATTCCGGCGTTTGGAACAGTCAGGAACAGAAATGTGATTTCTGATGACACATTCAACCAGGAATCACATTCCCAAACTGAGTGGGAATCTGATTCCTCCCATATCCCATGGGAATCTCAGATTCCTGGTGCATTCAATAAGAAAAGGAAACGTTGATTTCAAGTATGTTTCTCTTATATAATTGTTTCCTACGCAAGATTACTTAATTAATCCAAACACCGTAATGAAATTACTCCAAGTAATCAAATTCCTAGGAATTTGATTCCCAATAATTATATTCCTATTCCTATTCCTAACCAAGGAAATTCCCAAGAATTTGATTCTCGGTAATCACATTCCTATTCCAATTCAAGATTTTAGTCATCCAAACACAACCTACATTTTTTTATTTGAAAAAACAACTTCATTTTATCACCCCTCCATAAAATGCACCTAAAATCTATAAGAGAACAAGCCCTTGATCTGAGATTTTTTTTGTACTCTCCATCATTTTCATACTCCACGAAAAATAACACCGGAAATTCAGTTAAAAATTATATGATGGGTTTCTATTTCTTTTCAAGTTTCATTCTGTTCAATATTTTACGGTAGAAAAAAAGAAACGTTATGGACCATCTTCCAAAAATACAAACCTAAAATTAAAATAAATTGGAGTTTTTAAATTAGTCCCATTCTCACTCTTTGATACTTATCGCCCATGCAAGAACCAAATTTTAGATTTATCACTATCCGCCACATAAAAGAATCCATTGACGAAAAATAAATAAAAATTACAATATCAAGTAAATTTTTTTTTTTTTACTGATATTTCACGGAGCTTATTTGATTATTTTTTAGCCTCATTGTCCTCTACGATTTTTTGATCGAGTTACAAAAAAGGAAAAGATTGCAAAAATATATAAATATGCACATGACTTTTGTGGGTACAGTTCCTTTGTGAGTATACATGCGGGTAGAGGAAATATCTCCAAAATTATGGACCCTTTTACTTCATAAAATAGAACAGTACTCCATCCGTCCCATTTTAAATGCTCCTTACGTATATTCATGCCATTTTTAAACGTCTATATCTTTTTATTGGTAAAGTTTTCAAAGTTTTTAAAAAAATTGTCTAATAGAACTAACTGAGATCTATCAAATAAGATCCATATTTCATATAAAATACATTATAGAATAAAAACTATAAGAGTTTTAAAAAAAACACACATAACCGTAGGAAATATTTAAATTGAGACGGAGAGAGTACTAATAAATAAACATCCTTCTATCCACATATATACTCACAAATGTGCTGTATTATGGACCCTTTTACAGTTTTACTTCATAAATAGAAAAGTACTAAAAAGAAAAGTACATACCTCTGCTTGGTCCGTATCATCTAATTATCGCCGAGTGCTAGGATGTCGGGTAACAGGTAGCTGAGCCACGTGACTGGACCAAGACCAGTGTTATTGTTAGGAGCATGATCCGTCTGCTGTTCTTTTTATATGCGCGTAAGCCCAATTCATTGGGAAGTATGCTAGAGTCTACCGCATCACATAGATCTAATATACAATTGAATGACCAATATCCACTTAAAAGGCTAAACATTATAAGTTGTGAGCTATCCAATTGTATATTAAGGTCTAACTCTTTTTCTATTTATCCGATGTTGGACTCTTTCACACATATTCCTAACAATCTCCCCCCGCTTCGCCCCTAACCTGCCCCACCCCGCCCTTCCCTGATTAGGGGGTTTTTATCGAATTTTCGGGTACCAGGGAAAATTAGAAAAACCCGGTTGGGTTCGGGTCAAGGTCGAGTTTATATTACCCTACTCCATTACCCGCCCCGAAATATATTTATATGTAAAATTATACTTTTATATTAATCTAATTATCATTATACTAAAGATATTACATTTTTCTCCTAACTTTATTTTTATTCTACTAAAAAACTTTCATTCTTACCTTAATATTTTAACCATTATACTAAAATATCACTTTTATTTATATGTATTTACTTTTATTTTGCTTTTAGATTAACAAAATTTTAAAATTTCTTACAAAGTGGGGCGGGTAAACTCGTCCCCCTATCGGGGCGGGAACGGGGGTACCCAAAAAATACCCGGTCGGGGTCGAGTATGCCAAAACCCCGCCCCGCCCCATTGTCATTCCTATCAGACTCCCCCTCATGTGTGAATCATACATTGGGCCTCGCTCCCCCTCGATTTGATCCATTTGACTTCCCCTTAATTCTTTATTTATCTCTCCAACATCGTATCCAAACCCGAGCTTATTTACCACACCCACTCCATCAAGAGCCACCATACTCTACGAGAGTCACCTTGCTTGCTAACCAAGTGCTGCACGCACCAGAAAATTTTTCATGCTCCATCGAGAGTACCCACTCCAACGAGAACTACCTCGTTGCCAGACACTTGCCTCACGCACCAGAAATTTTCTCTCTCTATCGAGAGTTACAATGGATTTTTCCTGCTCCTCCGAGAGTCTCCATGCAAGCCCACAACCACCGATGCTTCTAGGAGAGTCTGCCCATAGATCGTCAGTCATCGGCTTTGATACCACTTGTTAGACCGCTTTTCCACCATCTCTCCTAAAACCAATTGGTGGTAGAAAGGGTTTCAATTAAATCTTTTACGGCATTCGATGTTGCACCCGCAACTCTGTTTTTAGAGCGGTCGCAGGGAGTGGCATTGTGTAATCAAATCCATGGGGCACTCCGAACAACTACATAGCCAGACCGATCAGATAGGCACCTGACATGTCTTTGTCTCTATAAGAATGCCATCTTATCAAGTTACTTGTGACCGCGCCACGTGGCCGGACCAAACAGTCTAACATTTACATGTCTTCACTTTTGCTAGACATTTTCGTCCATGATCCAACCCGACACCTCGGCTCTCCCATTGACCTCCGGGCCGAATAACCCGTTTGGTTGCTAGTGGACATTGGTGATCTAGGGGGTGTTCCACTAACAAAAAACTATTTTTTCCAAAAACCGAGACAAGCCATTCTCTCACAATACATCACATAAAAAAAAACCATGAAAAGCTAATTTTTTCAAAAAACCAGCTTAGTGGAACACCCCCTAGTTGATTGGACCTGCACCAAGTTGAGCTTGATTGCCCGGCTCGAATGGCCGACCCGCCATCCCGCCTACTACTCATTGCAAGTACTTGCAGACCAAACTTTTCACAGCTTATTTCTCGAATAATAAAAAGCAAGTAAAAGCGCACTAATTATATGAAAAAGGTCACAAAGAAATACAACACCAGACCAAAAAAATCAACCCCATCCTCGACTTTGACCCCTGTATAAGTACGAACCTTAGCATTGACACTCTAACCATTCATAAAATGAGTTCTAAATTTTAAATATTTCTTCCATGGTTCAAAGATTAAGCCAGGATCCTTGTTAGAATGACTACGTGTGCATAATCTATCCATTATACATACATACATGCAATATATAAAGGGGAGATGTGGGACAAAATTTGGTCCATGGCACATGGTTAAATGACCTTTTTTCCCCTCCAACTATAATGCTATTTGTTGCTTTCTTATAGGTAAGTTATGTCTTTTACAAAGGTCAAGACATCTTCTTTGGATTTTAGTACTTGCCATGCCATCAGGTGTTTGCCTAATCGCTTAGTGTTCTGATAGCCTACAATAGGACGGTGGTCATTGTAAGCATAATACCCTTTTAATTTGGAAAGTTATTTTTGCACCTATATTCCTATAAATGTATTTCAAAATTTGTCATGTACTGCTCAAAATGACGCCCAATACAAGCACTAAAATAAAAATAAAATTTTAATTGCATTCATAAGATAGTTGAGGTAGATATCATTTTCGTTTTTAATTTGCCACGAACAAAAGAATTTTTCTTCCGAAAAAACAATATTCTTCATCAATTTTTGTTTTGGTACATTTGCTTGTACTTTCTGATTTTTATTACACGTTATATATATATTTTTTGCACTAATACGTTATATTTTTGTTTTTTGCACTAATCCTTCGTCTCGATTGTAAAAGTCTAAAATTATAAATTATGAACAAAAGAAAACAAAGTTAAAATTAAAAAAATACCAAAGAACTGTTATTTTTAACTTTAATGACATCTTATATGTATTTTTTCAACTTTGTTCCATATTTTAATACCTCTATGATTCCTTTAATCAAGATGAATAATTAATCCATAAAATTATGACAAAAAACTAAACAAAAAATTGTGAAGTATAACAAAAAAAAAACTATTTTCATTTTTAGAGACATTTTTCTATTTTTTAGGAGTATTAAAAGAAACTTGTTTGTAAGTTTATTCTTGCTGAGAAAACCTTCGGTGAAAATCGAAACAATATTGCTAGAGCAGAAAAAGTACACAAAACATAGAAAATAGCCATACTGCCAGTCTGCCATAATAAAATCAAGTCAAAATTGGTAAAATATGAAAGTAACTAGTTACAAAAAAAATAAAAAATAGAGTGGTTAAATTTAAGTTAAAATTTAAATTCAAACGTCCCAATATAGAGTTTCAATAGGGTTCGCGACATATCCAGATTTAAGGTTATAGTATACTTTTTGTTAATAGCTCGACTAACTCGAGAGATTAATTTTATTTTTCACCGTAAAGGGATTCCATTATAGGTGGAGCTAAAGCCCTTTGTGGATTTGTTCACTTAAGAAATTGATAGCACACGGGTGAAAGTTGAATCTCAGACCAAAATGTCAATTCATGATCCCAAATTATAATATGAATTGTGCCAACTTTTGAGGGTTGTATACTTAGAATTATTTTATTCTTACCCAATTTATTTTTTTGGAAGGCATTCTCACCTAATTTATACTCCCTCCGTCCCATAAAGTTTGGTCCCTACGAAACTACGTGCAATTTTCAAGCTAAAAAATAACGTGTTTACGAAAATAATTTTTTAGTCAATATGGATCTTGCTTGATAGATCTCGTCGAGAACTTTTATACGGTGCAAAAAAAATTAAAAAATTATTTTGGTAAATACATTATTTTTTAATTTGAAAATTACACGTAGTTTCGTAGGGACCAAACTTTATGGGACGGAGGGAGTAGTACTTATATACCCTATGCATGTGTTGTAGACCAGATCGATGTTTTCTAGCAAATTGTTTAAGGGACTAAAGAATTTGGGACGGACTGAGTAATTTTGTGACGACCCTCACCCCGAAAAGTGATTACGATTATAGTTAAGTGATTAAAATGGTAATTTTAACCCTTTTAAAATTTCCCTATTCAGAAATAGGAAATATGAGGTAGAGATTGGGTAATTTTTTAACTTGCACTTCACGTATTGGATGTGAACGGGGTCACAAGCATTTCTTTGATAGCCAAGGGCCAAACATTAGGAATTTGTGTTCCGTTATTTTCTTAGAATTCTGAGAACATAGTTACTCTTAAAATAATTCATCTACGCTATTGTGCGTATCTCGTATTTTACTGAGTCCAGAACTCGAACAATTTTCCGTACCGTATGCCTCATATACGGTCATGGTTAGGTGTCAATTATTTGACCCATGGAAGACATCTGGAAGAAGCACAACTAAGTGCTTTCATATTAACCTAATACATCTACACTATTCTATTAAGTTTTATTAGTTTATAGATTTATTAAGTAAAAAGGTGGAGAGGGGAAAAGGAAGGTCGGTAAAACCCAGGGGAGTGAGGAGGAAAAGCAAAAGAAAAGAGGAAGAGAAGAAGAAGAAGCGGTGGGCTAGCGGTGGTGGTGCTGGGCAATCGGCCGGAACCCATTTCGCTGTTTTCGCCGGAGAATTCGACTATCCAGTTAGGTAATCTTCTTCCTAGAGTACTTTGATGCCATTAGGTTAGAAGGGGCTACTGTAAACCCTTGTTCTTGATGTCTAAAAACCATAACCATAGGATTTTAAGATGTTGAGAGTTGTTTTGTTTTATAGAAGTTGTGCAAATCCTGAGACAGATTGCGCAACCCTTACATATTGCTATGTTTGAGACCCTTTTGATATAAATTGAATTTTGAAGTCTTCACAACTATTGTAGTACATTTGAATACGAAGATTTTGGTACCAGAATCATGTAAATCGGATTAATACAGAATTAGTTATGAATTATTTTGTACAGCCTGTTATTTTCCTTGCGAATCTGTCTTGAACGATCTTATTTTGATTTCTGAGAATTTTTCACAACTGAGATGGTTATGAGATTTTTACTGGAAGTATACTTTGATGTTGGGAGTGTTTTGGCGTTGGAATAAATTCATTTGGATAAATATATGATTTTTAGTAAATAATTGAAGGAAGGTTGTTTGTCTGCGACAGGGATTGCATACTAGCTGTCTTGTTTTGATTTCTGGGAACAACCCTTTCCAAGTTTAATTTTGAAATTTTTACTGAAAATTAAGCTATAAGTTATGCAGATTTTGGAGCTAGTTTCACCCTTTTTTGATTTGATACGAGTGAGTTATGATTTTTCTTAAAAACTGTGACAGATTTTCCAAGTTGGTTCAATAAACTGTTTTTCTACTAAATGTTATTTCTAGAAACAAAATTAGAGTTTTCTACTGATTTAGTACTCTAGGTTATGAGGTTATAATAGGAAAAGGGTCAAAGTTCCACTATTTTACCTCTAATAGATGAAATCTTTTAGAACCTTAGTTTGGGAGAATAGCTATTAGCTTTAGAGACTTAGCGCTTGTTGATGGTGATATACGGCTTATGTTCTTCTTTTAAGAGACGCGATTCGCTGAGTTGGGAACTTGGGAGTAAGTCGAGACATGTGTATTGTTAGCTGCGTCGTCGGAAATAAGGTGAAACACCCATATCTTGTTTACATATCTGTTTTGAAGTGTTTTATATCTGTTGGAACATTTTTAGAATTATGTTTTAAATTGGATCATGGATTTTGTTAATAAGTGAAACGAACTTGCCAAGGGTATAATTTTTGTTATGTCGATACATCTGAACATGTGTCCGGGCTTGATGACTTTAAACCGACAAAGCGGATGGGTGTTATAAGGGTGGGAGATGCGGGCCAGGTATCTCGAGGGTTTGACGTCATTCCCATTATTGCAAGAGGTCGCTCCTCTTTTATTCTGGTCGAAACATGTTCCAGAAAGATGTGTGAAATCGACGGGTATTATGAAATGTGATATTTTAATATCACGATGGTTTTCTACTTGAGCCTAAAAGCTGGATTTTGTACTCTGAATGAACTGAAAGTTTTGATGTCTTGTTATTGATACTCCTTTTTATTACTTGCCAATTGAAAAGGATGGTTTATTGTTTTGCCGGAATATTAATTTGATCCATGATGTGACTGTTTATAATATATGCGGTGTTTATGAGTTTTAGCTTGCGGAGTTTTTAAAAAAAACCATACTTTTCAGGTCAGCAGCTGTAGATGTGTTTGGCCCTCGACTCATCAATGATTGTTGGGTGCTAAATGGACACTCCTATGTTGTCTAATGGTTTGCAATTATTATATCCTTACATTTAGAAGCTCTGGGATTATGTTAACTATTTTACGCTTCCGTTTACTTTGGGCTATGTAGTTTGAAATGTGGATGAGAATCCCTAAACTATTTTTCAGTAGGCCTTCGGCGGCTTAAAACCCGTTTGGCCGATCACGACTTCCAGGGTTGGTTTTGGGTCGTGACAAATTTTATTTATTTATACCAAGGAAAGTCATATCCATTCAAGAAGTCATCCAACACTTAAGGCCTCGTTTGTTTGACAGAAGATAAATGGATAGAATATGAAATCTCTTGGGATATGGGTGAAATATGAAATCTTTGGGATATTGCTCAGGATATCAATGAATGGAGAAAATTCATGTCCAATGTTTGTGTTCAACGGGATATAGCCATTGAAAAACAATTTTTTTTTTGTTGTTTTAGCCATTGAAAATCCATATCTCATCCAAATCCCAAACGCCCCATGAGATTTTATATCCCGTACGGATTGGGATAAAACTTGGTGAGGATTTCAAATCCCATTCGAAAAAATGTTAACAAACATGGAATTTTGGATCCCAATCCATCCCACTACCAAATTTCACCCCCAAATCCCATCAAACTAACAAGACCTTATAGTAATTCCATCAAACACAAGATCAGAGTCTTACAAAACAACCCCTCCAACTTAACTTAAAGATACACAAACACAAGTAAAAAAAAAAGAAGGGAAAACCTATGTTTTACACCTAGACATGAGCTTCAAGCTCTTAAAACATAGATTAAAGAATTTCGGTGACTGCAAGTTAATGATGAGGATCATAAATCTCCAGGAATGAACAATCTCAGTTCTCTTTTAAAAAATATTTCATGTAATTCTTAAACAAAGAAAACTATTGATTTTTTTTTGGTATTTTTTTGTTTAGCTATTCTTCATTCTTTTTTGAGATTAATCATTCATATCGACGAGAAGAATCAGAAAAGTATAGAAATGTGGGCCGAAATTGTAAAAAATTCATATAAAGCGACATTTTAGACAAAAAAAAAATCAGTTGTTTGGTATTTTTCGTCCTTGTAGTGGTTTTTTATTTTTATTTTTTGCTTTTGGTCATATTTTTTTATTTTTAGACTCTCCTAATTAAGACGAATGATTAATCTTAGAGAAATATCGCAAATCTAACAAAAATCCAGAAAAGACGAACAAAATACGAAAATCAAAATGACCAAAAAAAGAGTTTAGAAGAAGAATGGGGAAAGAAAAGAAAACATCCCAAGTGAGGCCATGTTCCACTAACTTATAGTTTTTTTGGTTTTTTGGGATCTTTAGTTTTGCAAAATAACTAACTTGTTTCACTAACTAGTTTTTTTTGGCTTTTTGGTTTTTAGTTTTGCAAAAAAACTAATTTGTTCCACTAACTTGTTCTACCAACTTGTTTTTTGGATCTTTAGTTTTGCAAAAATACTAACTTGTTCCACTAACTAGTTTTTTGGCTTTTTGGTTTTTTTTTTTTTATGTTAGTGGAATTAAGTGGTTCTTTTGTTGGTTTTTTTTCGTTTTTTTGTTAATGGAATAGAGTAGTTTTTGAGTTAAAACTAAACTGTTTTTTTTTTTTTTAGCGGAACACCCCCTGAGGCTGGATTCCCAATTGGCTAGATCTGAACCCTCTGAGCCCAATCAATCGGTAGGCTGAACCCTCTAAACCCTACGATCCCAATCAATCTTTAGGATGAACCCTCTGAACCGTATGATCCCTCTGATCCCAATCAATCGTTAGGCTGAACCCTTTGAGATTTTATCACCTCCCCACTTCATTTGCTAAAATCACCCCCTTGATTTTAGCAAATGTCCATTTTAGCTTTTGGAAAACCAAGCCTAAGTCCTTTGAACCGAGAGAAGCTTTCGATGCCAATGGCGGGATGGGAAAAGAAAGTATTCATGGGGTGCCACCATTTGGGTGGGAGGAAATGAATACTCTTGCCTGTGGATCTATGGTTGACTGTTTAAAGTCGAGATGAGCTGTGTTGAGTGAGAGATTGAGACGACGATTTTAATTATATATCTAAGGTCTTAGTATTTGAGTGAAAAGAGGAAGGGATGAAAAAGTTAAAAAACCACAATTATTGATTCCCACTCTTTGTGACAGACCACATGTGCTTTTGTAAATTAGTTGGATCGGTTTATAGAGAGTAAACTAGTTTGGTAACGGTGTCAGCCAAGAGGATTGATTGAATATTGTGATTTCAAAGCGTATAGGGGAGTGCCTTGATATGTTGAAGTAATAGGGGTGGTGTTAGTGAAATTTACCCTTCATGTATTATAGAATCTCCTGACTTCTACAAATCCGACGGTCGTGAACCTGTCCCAACTCCCAATACCACTCCACCGCCAGCACTAGAACAAGACCACTCACCATTTCCTTCCCGCTCCTTCTTCAGTTTGACATTTGAGAACATACATACAGAGAGAGAGAGAGAGAGAGAGAGAGAGAGAGAGAGAGAGAGAGAGAGAGAGAGAGAGAGAGAGAGAGAGCTTGCCGCCTCAAGGATCCCCTCCGTTCTCTCAACTCGGACCAGTAATCATTCCCTTGACCTCTTTAAATAGAACAAACATTTACTTATCTAGGTCTATGCATGTGTAGCCTTATATATACACATTCTTATATACTAGAGTAACTAGACGCCCGGGAACATGCGATTTTGAGATTACTCTGTAGTGAAATAGGAGAGAAAAGGGGGGGAAAGAAAAGAAATTTGGGAAAGAAGCTCCAATTGAATACTTACATGGGGTTCTCATCTAGCATTAGCATGAACTATTAAACTTCAGAGAAGCCAAATCCACGCCAATGTCTTAACTATGTAAAGTTTTTCTAGTACCCAAACCAAAGGGGATGAGGAATACTGTTGCTCAAAGTCTAAAAAATCAGGGCAACTCTTCTCAAACTTTACTTTTCAGAATATGGATACTAAGTTCTAGATATTGTAATATCCAAATTGTGTAATTGAATTCACAAGACAACAAAGGCAATCGGACAATGGCTTTTAGAGCTTATTTTATTTTATTTTTTTTATCAGTGCAAAATTTTCTATGCTCATTAGTGAGATGATCTGGACCATGAATGAAGGAAACATGGTAATGAGCACAAAAATTGATTTGGGTCTCTAGGCCTGGCCTCCCTAATGCCTAACGCCCAATGATTGAGGACTAGATGGGTTCTGTTATTGTTGTTGTTTTGAAGTGCAAAATTGTATTAATCTCAACCAAAGAATCAACAAAGTTAGGGATCAACCCTTTACAACACAAAGAAAAGCTCAGCAAAAAGAAACTGCAAACCAAAACCAAAAAGCTAGCAATCTAACTATACAGCCTTAAAAATTCACTCAGAAACATCCCAATGAGCACAAAGGGCTTTGTTCTTCATGGATGACTTCAAGTTCGTATGAGAACAGGGGAAATCATTTCCCCTGACGTTAGAGTAGATTCTACTGGAGACCAGCTCTTGCGCAGATTTCTTCCCTTGAAAGATTCTAAGATTCCTCTATCTCTCCATATACCATACACAGCTGCTGGCCTGCTGCAAATGAGCATCAAAGACTAATGCTCCTGAATCCCTTCCCTAGAGCATTTGCACCAAGATATATCCGGACTTAAGAGGAATCCCCTTAGCCGTGTTTCTTCTATCCATCAAGCCATGCCACACATGCAAGGAAAAAGAGCATTCGAAAAAATAGATAGTTATGAGACTGTTCATCATTCTCACAGAGGCAGCAGATGTCATCCACCACCATACTCCAATTCCTCGGACGATCCTTTGTATTCAACCGAGTAGCTAATCAGAGAATGAACGACCATCTTGGGACACTATGACTTCCCCAAACAGTGTTCCACCAACCCTCGACTGGATATCTCTGCCAAATAGCATTCGAGGGCCCAAGCAGACTTGGCATTATAGGTTCCAGTAGGATCAGGCAACCACAACAGAGTCCCCCATGTCAGGTGCATGTAATAAATCAAGAGGAGATTGAGCAATAGTATACTCTATAGCCTGGTTCTGTACTCTAGGCCAACACCAGGTATAGAATAGAATGTAGGTCAATATCAATCCGAACAATGCATAGAATAGAATGCTAAAACTAAATAATGAAAGTACCCTTTATTTTCAAAATTCAATCGGTAATGGCTTTTAAGTTACCGCTTTCAAATATCCCACCTTGCTTATGCTCCAATTTGTGGGAAGACGAAGTCGGTGGTTGATCGGAAGGGAGAGGGAAGGGAGAAGAGAGCGGTAAGATGGAGGTTATGACCGTTCCATTGAGTTTGATGAGAGTGTGAGAGAAAGAAGAAAATGGCCATTTTAGAGGGAGTGATGGGTTTGTTGGAGAGAGAGAGAGAGAGAGAGAGAGAGAGAGAGATGTGCATAACAAAACGAGGGGTATGGGGACATTGGGCGGTAAAAGTTTAGTGAGTAAATGTAATCGTGACCTTTGCTCTAATTGGATTTAATCTAAGCCCTTGAATAAAAGATTGTAACCAATCCCAACCATTAGTTTAAGGCAAATTAAATCCAAGGGTTGAAAATATAGGAAATTCAAAAACTTCCCTTACTTATTATATAGATGTTTCCCCGGGAAGGGATATACCTGTGATTTGGAGAGAAGATGGTTCCGAGTTCCGACGGTGAAGGTGTGGTTCTTCATTGCATGAAATGGGGACTAATACCCAGTTTCACAAAGTATAATGAGAAACTTGATTGCTACAAGATGGTATAGTGATGAACTTAGTCTTGTCTTGAAGACAGCTTCCATTTTTAGGCATTTTGAACTGGAAAATTGATTCATGCCTAATGTGCATATTTGCTTATTGCTTGTTTGCCACTTGTTTAAGTAGGACTTTCAAATTGCATGAAACAAGATTTTGTGGAGCATATTGAGTATGTTATATACGGTACCTTGCTGAAAGAGATGTTGCTAGCATCTCTGGCACACTTGTGTGTTATGTCTTCCGTTTTTCCACACTTATGGTAATTACTGCCACATGACATTGTAACATTCGTGACAAAGAAGTTGCACTTGAGTCCATCTTGTGACCCTAATTATCGTTTGGTGCTGGAATTACACTGATATTATTATTTTGTAAATTACATCGTTAAGCCGTTCTTATTTATGTCTCATTGCCATAAGCTAGAGGATCAGTGGCGGCTCCAGAAAATTTGAACAGGGTGTTCAAGATTTACGTTAACTCTACTAGTTCTACTACATATGCATACAAATTTTTCATATATTAGTGTGAATAATGAGGCCAAATGATATGAAAATAATAAGATATCACAAATTTTCTTATCGGATTCTATGTTATTGGGGCATGTAAAACTAAATCAAGAGATAAATACACCAATATGTACTGTTGAAATTTGTGTGCTAATAGGTTTGCACGAATATTTATTTTCTCATATAGAGAGTTGATTGTTGCTCAAAGAGAAGTCACAAGATGTACTAGCTCGAAGTAGCACGTTTGTCATAACATTATGCTTGAACATCTAGATGGGTTATTATCTAAAGATTAAAGTCCAACAGTGTATATCAGACTCTCCAGTACCCACTCTTACTTGCAACCCCCGTGTTGCACTTAGCGATGCAAACATATAGCTTGAATTACGTGATCTAGGCATAGAGAGAAGTAGAATCCAAAGTTGAGAGACTCGAACCCAACACATCCCACATACCAAAGCTCTGTTATTGCTTTGTTAGATCACCTGTTGTTCCAAATGATCACACTGTTAGGAGAAATACCTATCAAGGTATTCAATACTCGTGGCTGAAAAATTATGGCATAGTTTACCTTATGATGAGTGTGATGTCATGCAGATGTTGCAGTTGAATTTTGACTATAATTGTCTTATGTATGAGTCTATGACAGTTCAATGCTCGCTCTTAGGCAATATGTGAAAAAGCTTCTTTTTGCCGTCTTGTCCCCAACAGATTCCCGGTGGCTGTGGAAGGGCATGTGTTGTCCTTCATCTCTATTCGAAGGTTCATTTTTCTTTTCTTCTTTTTATGCTCTCTTTTCCCCCACTAAGCATGTTCATCTAGGATAAGGAAATAATTCATTCCCCTATTGTCTTTCTGAGTTGACTATATTTAATCATCATCTGTTCTGAATCAATTAGGAAAGAAGATCTAATTATACAATTCAACGGCTGCTTATTTTGTACAACAATCTCTATGAGCTTCCACCGAATTTCTTTTGCAGTTCTGTTACTGGTGCTTGTTCAGCTTGATTTTGCAATCTTATGGGGTAAAAACTTAATGAATTTCCCTTCCGAAAATTTATTTGCTGCCTGGGGCCTGGGCACACTCATGCATCAATGGATCTCGATTCTTCTTTTGATCAACAATAACCCTGCATCCGCATTTCATGATTGGTCTGCTTACAATAACATTTGGCCAGATTTGTCTGATTGTTTATGCAACCGGCTCGATTTTGTTAATTGCTATAAAGCTGAAGAACTTCTTGTTAAGACGACCCTTCTACTTTGTATTCTGTATTCTGTTCAATCACAAATGGGTTGCTTCTGATATTCATGCTGCAAAGGGAATAGGATACTATTCAGATTCTACGACGGAAAAGACGGTTCCAAAAGCAGCCTTACCATATTTACTTTAAGGATGGCCATCCCCTAGTGTTTGCTGCTCTTTACGATACTTGGAGGAACTCTGAAGGTGAATTACCATTGTTGCATTCAAATTTTGAGCCAACATCTCTGTTGCTACAGATGGTTGTTTATGCTGCTGTGTTACAGTATTAGGCATATTGGATTTTGCCTCATTATGTTGCTGGGTGTACAGCAGTTTAGTCTGAACACTGTTTGGTAGTGGTATTTCTAGATTATCTACTTTCTGCGGCTGTCTGTTCCCATTTTTTCGGCATTATAATGCTCAGGTGATATGCTTCATCTACTGCCATTTAAATGGATTATGCTTGTTCTGTACACTCACTATCTAGTTGTCACCATCAACTTTAGGGTGGCTGCATGGTTTGTCATTTTCCACTGCCGTCCTAGAGTGGTTGGGTTGCGTCAATGCCAAAATTGGAAAGAGTAATGGACTACATATAACCCTTAGGGAAACTGTACAATACACACCTCTTAAAGTTGTGTACCAAATGCACCTAATATGTGCTCCAAACTCCAAATTGTGCCATCTCATGAAGATTCTTAATATTTTGGTGCCTCTTGTAACTTCTATACTAAAAACTCGTAACATTTTAGTAATATGATTCATTATATTTTCACTAGGAATCATAACATTTACTTCTCATAATTTTTCAGCGTCAATTTCATAACATTTCCACTAAAAATCACAACATATTGGTGCATGTCGTAACTTCTATACTAAAACTGGTAGTAATATGTTGGAGGTGATATGGTACACAACCAAATAAGGGTGTGCATTGTAGCCTTTCCCTAACCCTTAAATATGTAACTTAATGGTTTGTCATGTTGGACTGATGCTGGTTCAAGATGTTGTTTAGATTTTATCATCGCATCATCCATTATGAATATGCAGTTTAGTTGATGATCGTTTCCATGATTTTCATGATAGTGAGACATGTCATTACTTACCCGGTGGCACATTCGAACAGTTCTTGCTGATGTTTTACTGAATTTTTTGCTAGACAGGATTCCTGTTATTTTAGGTGACAAGGAATCAATCAATATACAACTTCCAAATTTGAGACAGTTCTCAAACCATATGAAGGGCCAGATTTGGCAAGTGCTGATAAAAAATAAGAAAAAACAGGCGATACTTGTAGATCTGCCTCATTAAACTAGCTAGCTTACAAAATCTGAACATATTTTTCTTGGGTACTAAGACTTCAATTTCCAGATATGGTACCCTGTGACGTCTGCAATGGGTGAGCCTACTTACCATGGACCAGAGTGCATTATGGAGGTTCGAATATTTGGCTTCTCTCTCCATTTTTGAACGAAATTTATGCTTTCATGAGATGATGAAGACTTTGTAGATTACCTCCGTGTGGTTTATAGTTTTTATGGAGGGATTTCCATCGATAATCTACTACATGTTTAATATAAGAACTATGAAACTCCTGCAAATTGTATGGAGTCAAGGTTAGGTTTGACACTAATTAAGCAAAACTTTTGGCCTCTAAATCTGCTTTAAAGATGGCTTTGGCCTTGTTCGTTTAGTTTAGTTTTGGAGATAGGGGTAATGAGTAGAGAGAGAGAGACAGAGAGGGAAATGAGTGTAATGATTACAAAATAAAACTAAAACAAAACTAAAACTAGGAAACGAACAAGGCCTTTATAACTTATGATACAATGAACCATGTGAAGTTTTCATTTATGGTTTGTGTTAAATTTCCAATTTACCTAAAAAAAAATGGTTCGTGTCTGCATATACATATGATCTATAATTAGGTGTTCATATACGTAGGAGTATAATCTAACTTAGCATGCACCAAATATTCACAACCATCTGAAGTTGCTTGGATGTACACTGAAACTTTTTCTTTTGCGTTTTCTTTTCTGGCTTGTGTAGGAGTTCTCTCTTGCTGTTGGGAGATATCAGAGGTGTTTGAAGGAAATCAGGTCCCGTGCTTGTGATTATGTCGATGAGAAAAAGGGCATCAAAATCACTAAAAAAGAGTGGGAGAATCAGCATGTGCATATCGCGTCTTATAACAATTTCCCAACTGCTGCTGGTTTGGCTTCCTCAGCTGCTGGTTTTGCCTGCCTTGGTATATGGCCATTTTCCTTTTCTTTCTATTTATGCAAGTAATGATGTGGCTTCATGCAATCTACTGTTTAAGTCATGTAATATCATGGGCATGAAGAGTCACCCATTAAATCCCTCTCTAAGTGACAATCTTTCTATAGCAGCTACATTTTAAATATACCAATTACTCTGAACCTTTCTATATTAGTCTCATGAACATTCTCTCTTTGAAAAATTGGGTTTGCCAACAACTAGGTTTTAATGTTTCATCACTCAATCTGCAAAATTACTTCAGTATCATTATCTTATCTTGTCAGTATGAGGTTATATTTTTCTTGTTTTGTCAAATCTATGTAATGCAATTCAGACAAATTCTTGCCGAATCTGTATTAAGTATTAGCCAAAGGCTTCTTGAAATTTGATGTTTCGAGCTGTAGTTGAAAAGAAAAAGAGACAAACTTTGTCCATGAAGAACTTGTTCAATTTCTCAGGCTTTGGTAGTTATAGAAACTTTTGTGTGCCTTCTTTTGAATTGCTAGTGTGTGTGATCCTTTTTGGAGCAGCAATAACACCATGAGCTTGTGGATGAAAAATAAAAGGCATGGGTTTGAAAAATCACTATATTCGATATTGTTGTACTCGATCATAAGCCCGTAGTCCATCAACAAGTTTATGATACCTGTGTCTATAGCTGGTACTGGTTTGGTTTTGGGAATGTCGTACTATCAACGCAATGGATAGCGAAGGTGTTCCCTAATTCTATAGCTATGAGTAGGAAAGAGAAGACATGAGCTAATTCATTTGATGCGCTTGTTGTGAATATGTCTTGCTTACTGAAATACTATCTTGCTGGTGCAAAGCATCCAAAAGATGTTGATAGAGGGTATTGAAACATGGTCGCTTAAGCTTCAAGTCAAAAGGGCAGTAGTTGGCTTCTGATGTTTAATTTATGCCCGTTAGTTTAATTGATGTTTCGAGCTGTAGTTGAAAAGATAAAGAGACAAACTTCGCCCATGTTTTTTTTTTTTTTTTTGAGTTCATATTTCTGAAAAACCTTAATAATCTGATAGCATTAAGTAATGAACTGTTCCTTAGTGAATAATTTCCTGGTTTTCATGACACCTTTGATCCCTTAGCGTTAATGTCAGAACTATCTACTTAAGATTGTATCAAAATAGACTCTCAAATACTGTAGAACTGTTCTGAAGTGAAACAACTTGAAACCCTTAAGGGTTTGATTTGGCGTAGTACTAGGGCCTTTTGAAACCCTTAGCAGTTGGAATCTACTGTTTTCCGGATAAGTTTTAGACCATCTAGATTTTTCATTTTGTAGATTCGAAGCTATTGGGGAGTTCAATGAAAAGAGGCGAAGTTGCAGAAAACGCCTTGACGGTAACTGACGTCAGAGGAAACCTCAATCAGGAGCCTTCCACATGAGTTCTGGGACCTTTTGGTCCAATCACCAAGGTTTGTATTCTTTTTTTTCTACCATTTCATTCTGTCAGTATTGTAGTTCTCCTGTACTGCATTTCAGTAGTATCGGTCTAAGATTGATTTCAGCAACTTGTTGAAACCACTTCCATGCTGCATTCATGTCCCGTGGCGTTTCCCATACGTATTCGCTTTGTAAACTTGGACTTGCCAATATGGACGGATAGTTTTTAGCAAATCAATTTACGTATTATTGTTATTTTTTATCCTGTCCAACATTAGCGGAAATGCTATGTCTCATTAACAAATTGCTTATTCTTCCGGCTATCTTTCAGGATGAGAACTGACTAAGAGATGCTCTATGGTTTGTGAATGGTTGCGGGGCATTGGCTCTCAAGGAGAGAGGTGCAATTCCGGCTTTGCCAACTAGAGATGATGTGTTCAATACCATAACGGGCTTCTGAAAAACGTTTTGCTCAACTACTCCTTAACTATTCTATGCTGTAATCATTTCTGTTAAGCAAAATAATTGATCACATTCGAGCAGATTGAAATAAAAAGGCATGCATGTATCGAAGTTTGTCATGGATTGCTCTGCTTGGAATGGTTTGTAATGTCCAAATCTATGCCAAGTCGCGTAAAACACTACATAATTTAAATTAACGGGCATAAAAGTCGTGCTAGCCCCGGGCCTATATAAAGAGGGGAGTGAGTTAAGTGGAAGGGTCATTGAGTTGTAATTTGATAACGAAGGGCTCCCAAAGTTTGTAACCGTTTTCTTTATCCAATAGTAATAAAGTTCTCTTCTTCTTCTTTCCCAATTTTCCTCCAAGTTTCTACTTCTACTACTTCTATGAAAGCACCTGCTCTAGGGCCTGGGCGTGAATCCAGTGGTATTCGAAATTTAAGAAACCGATGCGGGTGTTGGTAATGAACTGGTGCCGGTAATGAACTGGAGACGGTAATCGGCGGCGATGGCATGGTGTTATCATAGGGGAGTTGTTTATGGCTATCTGTATTACTGGAGAGTTGATTCCCATGCTGAAAAAAACTGGGTGTTAGGGCTTTGATTCTTATTGATTATTGGTTATGAAGTTCTTTTAATTGGCTGTAATTTTTTTCCCAAGCTGGGAATATATATATATATATATATATATATATATATATATATATATATATATATATATATATATATATATATATATATATATATTCTCTATTTGATTTTAAAAGAGATGTAACGTTGATTTGTCAAGAGAATTTCATTTTGATTTTATTTTGGGATGCGTAAGTCCAATTTATGTGCATTGATGGGGTTATTTTAGAGCTAATTGCAATTGAACAAAAAGAAAATTTTAATTATCTGTAGGTATAATAACGACCATCAAACTTTTAGGGTAGGAGGTCCATGAAAATTGGAAGTCATAGGTTTTCTGGACTGATAAATGTGTTTTTAAGCTAGGCATATTGAATTAAAATTGTAAAACAATTGGTTAATTTTTTTACGAAGAAAAGTTTGAGGGAGATAGAAAACAAATAAGATACAAGGGTCTTGTTGATGGTTTATCTTTCCGTCAAAGAGTTACGGAAGCGCTTTACTCCGGAACCATAGGGAGTCAAATTGGTCGTTTGTAAAACTCGAGGTCATCTGTCAAAGGGCCTAACCATAGGAAACTAATCCACAATTTCCCCAATAAAGAATAAGTAGAGGTCTGTACTGTAGCAAAATTGTCTTGACCGATGTCAATGCTTGCACAATGACTACATGAGTACTGCAAATCCGAACTCCCAAACTGGCATTTAGTTTCCTATTAATCTCCTATGTTTCAGTATGGATTGATTTTTGGGGAGAGTCGACCGTAACATGTTGGATGTGGTGTAGTGGATTGATCTTGAATAGTGTAGGCACTAGGCAGTAAGGGATTGTTGTCTGGTCTGAGTTTTCAGCTTAGCAAGTGGATTTTCATGGCATTCAGTTTCTTTTTGCATGTGTGGCAATCAATTCCGGTCCTGTTAAAGAGCAATGAAGATTTGCACGATTTTATCCTTCAAGCATACAAATTTGTCATTTATGTAATTCGTTCTGCAAATGAAATTGAAAGACATAGGGAGAGATTATTGGAGCGAGTTTCTTTCTACAGAAAATTGGTCTAAAGGATAAATTTGGGGCTTTAAATGGTGTTTAGTCCAGCTTAACTTATTTTAAGGCATCCAATACATTGATAGGAAATTTTTCATGTCTCAAGGACAACACTAGACAAAAATATCATTAACGAACCACACCACTCACACTCACTGTGCGGAAGAATATCCAGCGGACAAAAGAAAAAGTTGGCATTGGTCACCCTATTATTCCATGAAGGCGACACTTAATGCTATTACTGCCCGTAACTTTTCCCATTAGCACTGCAGCCCGTCACTTTCGTGACCCTCCACTTTCTCTCTCTCTCTCTCTCCCTCTCTCTCTTGTCCCGTCGCTGTCAGACCCCTCTCTCTCTCTCTCTCTCTCTCTCTCTCTCACACACGGATGAGACAAGTTTAATTGGTGAGACAAAATTAATTTTTCTCTCTTCAATTTTAGGGGTGGGTTCAATTTTTGGGATTCAATTTTAGGGGGTTTAAGCTCTTTGGGGTAGGGTATAATGGGTTTAGGCACTTAAGGTGCACTTTCCAATAATAGGGTTTTAGCTGTTTTGCACTTTCATAGGATACTCTATTATATTATTTTAGACACTTTCATAGGGTACCCTAGGGTTTAGGTTAGGGGTGCATTTTTCAATTATAGGGATTTAATAGTTTAGACACTTTCATAAAGTACCCTAAGATTTTAGGCGCTTTCATAGAATATCCTAGAGTTTTAGGCACTTTTGTAGATTACCCTAGGGTTTAGGTTTAGGTTTAGGTTTAGGCACTTTCATTGGAATGTGTAGGTGATTTGTCCTTTCGGCATTAAAGAAAAAGTTGATGTCCTTCTCAAAGTAAAGACCTCTTTACTATATCCTCCCAAAAAACAGATCCTTTTTTCTAAGGGAGTCAATAGCGTACAAGGGTCAAACCTTGCGAGCATGCATGGAAATCTCAATGAAATCAATCAGCTTAAAAGCTTGAAAGAGGAAGAACCTCAGACCCAAGACAGCTTGGATCATCCTTCTGTTAGTGATGAAGGCAACGACCATTCAAAGCCTACTATTTCCGTACATACTGACGAAGGAGCTGATAATCTCCCTATCAGCCAACACAGCCTGGTAGTTGCGAAGCTGAAAAAGCCTCGAATAAAGTCCGGTGAGGAAGAAGAAAACACTCGGTGAGGCAAATGATAAACAACCTACAATGTCGTACTACTTCGGGAAAAGAGAGTAGCACATGCATTTTATATGTTCCACCCAAGATTACAAATACCATGCCAACTTGGGTACCCGTTTTCCTACTGGTACCGAATACCGTTTCGGATTTAACGTTACCATATACTTATATATGTATGTATGTATGTGTTCTCTGTTGCACACTATATCTATTCTCTGATAAAGGAGATTCCATAGGGTAAGTTAAAAAGTAGGTCCACCACTCAATGCAAAAACCTTTTCAGAGACCCCCAGTCTTCCTTATTTTTTTTTGAACTGATGAGATCATGAGACCAGTCTTCTCCACCTTATTCTTTTTTAATTTTTGACCGTACTCTTCCTTCATCTTCTTCTTCTTTATTTTCCCCGATAGGTTCCTCATTTATCTTCTTCGTTCTAAGAGACCAGATGTTATTCGTCGAAAGGGGAGAAAGGCCACAGATCTGCAAGGGGGAAATGCTTTTCACCGGAGACGAGAGCCACCGGAAATGAGACAAGGGTGGCCAGAGCTGAGAGAGACGAGGGTGAGAGGCTCAGATTGGGAGAATTTTGAGGCTGTAAAACCCAATCACAGCCTCAGTCAGTGCCAAAACCAAGATCTGCAAAATACCAGATGGTATTCTCATTCTTGCTGATAGGGCCGATATTTGCCGGTACGGCCGGTACCCAACCGGTAACGGCTGGTATTGAGTACGGTACGGTATCAGAGGTGCTTGGTACCGTTTTTGTGCCAAAACAGTGTTGTTAAAATGTGTTGCACTGGTGTTACACGTGTGTAATACATTTTCTCTCTCTCTCCTCTCTTCCCCTCTCTCTCTCTCCCCTATTTTTTATCTTCCATCCGTTCTCTCTTGTTGTGTCAGAGGCTAAAGGCACACCCTTTTTCTTTTTTCTTAAAGAAATGATACATACACATCGGGGGGGCTCCACAACCAGGTCGACCCGGGTACAAAATGACGTCGTTTTGTACCCAAAACCCAAAAAAAAAAAAAACCTTAAGATCTCCTACCCCCCTTTCCCTTCCCCCATTCGATACAGAACAAAGAGGTCAGAGAGCTTGAGAGAGGGGCGACCATACGATTACACTCCTTTTCACCACAGAAAAAGGATTTGCATCTTCCATCTATGGGGCAGGGACATGGAATTCATCTTCCATCCATGACCAATCAGAAAACGATTTGCCCATGAGTTCATCTGCCAGTTAATTTCTGGGCCAACTTTTTTCCAACTCTTAAACACACTTTAACCACCCCTTAACTACACTATTGCGGACAGACGAAAAAAAATGTTAACTATCCTAACTACTGACTAGCTTGTCCATTTAACTCCATTACTGGAGATGGCCTAATGTCTGTGTATGGAGGCCTTAAAGAGCATGTATCCCCGCAGGGGGGTGTACATTACATGTGAGAACCTTTTCTGGCAAGCCAAACAGCATCCGTTGTTGCCTTTTCTTTCTTTTTTCCAAATAGAACTGCAACCAAACTCACATCTAGGTTTTGAATTCCAGTAAGACCAGTCAGATTAAAATCACAGTCTCCTTCAATTAGGCAAAGGGACACCACCACTCCAACCCTCAAAACTACGTTGTTTTAACCCCTAAAAACTGGAAAAAAGAAAAACCGTAATGCACTTCAAAATAACAGCAAGCTAGCATCTCAAGTAACTCCATTCCGTTTCTAAGGCCAACAAAAGCCTGAATCAGCTTCCTCAGTATGCCTTATACTTCCCCATTCCATTTCTAAGACTAACAGAAACTTCTAATATGTCCATTCGCATCAAATTTAAGAATATAAAATGGTCCTACATGAAAAATTAAGTTCCAAAAAATATAATCATTCAAATACTTGATAGAAACTAACACCACAAGCGCCTCACTGAAAAATGAAAGTCGCGTGTCCTTAGTCATCAAAAGAAAGTCATGTGAGTTCCTCACTCAAACATTAAACAAAATTCAACGCCTAATTGATAAATATTGCTTGTACATTACACTTTACTTTTGTTTGGGATCTCCTGACTAACTTAACAACTCAAGAAAAGAGTAAGTTAAGAAATACCAGTATTGATTCAAAGAATTGTAAGTTGAGAGGAACCATTGTGTTCCACTAACAAAAAACAGTTTTTTTCCAGAAATCAAGACAAGTTATTCTCAAACAATACATCACATAAAAAACCGTGAAAAGACAGTTTATTCTAAAACATCCTTAGTGGAACACCCCCTAGTACTTGTTATACTTCCAAATTTATATTATTGCCCACGGTTTGTAGTGGAATCAAAAAAATAAAAAGAGCCACAATACACGTGCCACAATTCCCACACATCTTGGAGAAGAAAATGTTGGGCTCTATGTTCTTGTTTTATGCAACAAAACAATGTTTGATCATTTTTTTTTTCACGAACAACAAAAAAAATTCTACAGTAAAAAAGAGAAGGATGCAAGACCTGGTGGGAGGATGATGATTCCGACGATTCCAACTGTAAATGATCAGCGAGACCAGTGGGGTATGCAGAAAGATAAGCCATGGATTCACCTTCAGAGTCCATCATTGCAAACTTGTAAAAGCCCTAATCACTTCAATCATTTGGGATCGAATTGTGGGTTTCTGGAGTCACACGCGTACACAACACAAGCAACGAATTCGAGAAAATTCCTCTTATATGTAAATCACGTATATACAGAGATAAAAAAAAAAAAAAACTCCGGACAGAGATCCACCAGCCGTCCCTCTCATACTCACCCTCTCAGTCTACATTTCACTACCCACACTAGTCTTCTCCCTTTCTCGGTCAATACAACCATACATACAAGGGATAGAAAACACAGTGCCCACAGCCCTAAAGGCAAAAGCGTGAAACGGATTGATGGTTCTGCCAACAACTTGGGGAGGAATCCCGTGACTGGTTTACCTCCAACTTAAGTAGACCTAAAGTCAATACGAATAAGGGTTTTGAGGTCTGCAATTTAAAAATATAACATGGTCCTACATGAAAAATTAAGTTCCAAAAAATATTATCACTCAAATACTTGATAGAAACTAACACCACAAGTGCCTCACCGAAAAATGAAAGTCACGTGTCCTTAGTCATCAAAAGAAAGTCATGTGGGTTCCTCACTCAAACATTAAACAAAATTCAACGCCTAATTGATAAATATTGCTTGTACATTACACTTTAATTTTGTTTGGGATCTCCTGACTAACTTAACAACTCAAGAAAAGAATAAGTTAAGAAATACCAGTATTGATTCAAAGAATTGTAAGTTGAGAGGAACCATTGGTGTTCCACTAACAAAAAATAGTTTTTTCCAGAAACCAAGATAGGTTATTCTCTCACAATACATTGTATAAAAAACCGTGAAAAGTCAATTTATTCTAAAAACATCCTTAGTGAAACACCCCCGGACTTGTTATACTTCCAAATTTATATTATTGCCCAAGGTTTGTAGTGGCAACAAAAAAATAAAAAGAGTCACAATACACGTGTCACAATTCTGGAGAAGAAAATGTTGGGCTCTATGTTCTTGTTTTATGCAACAAAACAATGTTTGATCATTTTTTTTCACGAACAGCAAAAAAAAAAATCTACAGTAAAAAAGAGATGGATGCAAGACCTGGTGGGAGGATGATGATTCCGATGATTCCAACAGTAAATGATCGGCGAGACCAGTGGGGTATGCAGAAAGATAAGCCATGGATTCACCTTCAGAGTCCATCATTGCAAACTTGTAAAAGCCCTAATCACTTCAATCATTTGGGATCGAATTGTTGGGTTTCTGGAGTCACACGCGTACACAACACAAGCAACGAATTCGAGAAAATTCCTCTTATATGTAGATCACATATATACAGAGAAAAAAAAAAAAAAAAAAACTCTGGACAGAGATCCACCGGCTGTCCCTCTCATACTCACCCTCTCAGTCTACATTTCACTACCCACACTTGTCTTCTCTCTTTCTCGGTCAATACAACCAAACATACAAGGGAAAGAAAACACAGTGCCCACAGCCCTAAAGGCAAAAGTGTGAAACGGATTGGTGGTTCTGCCAACAACTTGGGGAGGAATCCCCACCTTGTTCGGTTTGTGTCTCAACACCCGCCTTGCACCGTCCACAATAAAATTTTCTTTCTATCTCTCTATTCATTACCCTCAAAACCCAAACCGAACAAAGCCCCTTTGACTGGTTTACCTCCTACTTAAGTAGACCTAAAGTCAACACGAATAAGGGGGTTTTGAGGTCTCCAATTTTTTAATCTCCATGTGCAAAAACGACGTAGGTTTGAGGGTGCGGTGTTCCTTTGCAAGCCCAAAAAACGACATCGTTTTAGACCCTGAATCCGGTTCGTTTTGGGCCATTAGAATGAGGGAACTGAGGATAAAACAAAACACACAGCACAAAAAGCAATGATATTGCAAGGACATCAATATAACCATGACAGTGAACTTGGGACAATTCAAATTTAACTAGAAAATAAAATGAGATGAAAGTGACAGAAAAGGATGTAAAGTCAATATTCTACCCTCCTCTTGTTTGGTTTGGAGAGAGAGAAGAGAGAAACTAAACAGTCTAACTATTATGATTAGTGAAATTTTCCACTCACTTTTCTGTCACTTTTCTCTCATTTTATTTTCCCTTCTTTTCTTTTTTCTGCCGCGTGTTCCAAACAAACCTTATATATAAGATCTGGATAATGTTCAACACATTAACAGTCATAAGTCACCAAAAGAGAAAGCAACTAACATAACTTATAAGAACCTTATAATCCTTGCCCTTCAATGGAAATGCCACACGACTAAGCACCTTCCAAATCTTGTCAATAAGGCCTGGGTGGTCTGGCAAGCTGGCCAACCAATCCCAACAAAAGGAAAGCCAAAATGGGGCTGACATCCAGAGAGTTAAACAACGGCGGAATAATACCCCTGAAAAGACTTAGATATGGATCACACAAGTCCCTAATCGCGGACATCGGCTGTTTTTCCCACGGAATGTTCGGAAACCAACTGAGCAGAACCCTAATCAGCAAAACGCAACTGTATATCTCAAGCCACCTTGCCAGTCCAGCCGCAATAACCGCAATCGGCGCACCCGTGGACCTGGGGACGCTGCTATCGCTTATAGCAGCGAAGAAAGCCGGCCTAGCCACGGTCGCGAGAGTATTAGAGTTTGGGAGAAATGGTGCCAACTTGAAGAAAGGGACAGAGATTTTGGAAGCGAGGACTTTAATGACGCCGATGATCGTCGTGATGGTCCGAGTGGAGCCGGTGAGAGGGAAGTGAGTATGGTTTCCGGTGGGTATTGGTGGACGAGGTGGAGAGGAAGAGGCGGCGAGGAGATTGCATCTGTTGAGACGGAGAAAGCGAGTGCGGGTTTGGGGTTTGGGTACCGAGAGAGTACGGCTACCGCCAGAGAGAGAGCAGCAAGAGGAAGAAGATCGACGGGAGATAGGGGGGCGGGGGCGGAGGAATATGGAGGCCATTTGAGTAGGAGAGGCAGCCATCGGGTAAGAGATGTCAGATGGAGCAAAAACCAGCGGCAAATGACAAGGAGATAACGCTGAAGTCGCTAACCACACATCCAACCCTACCCATCACGTGACGCAGTAAAGGCATGACACATGTTAATCTGTGTTAAAAAAAAAAACCTCTTTCTCTCTCTCTCTTGCCCACATCCCCTCTCGTCACCGTACCCAAAGACATGAGAAGATTATTAGAAGTATATTCCAATACTCCATTTCTTATGCAAACTTATTGATTTGAAACCATTAGCAGACTTTCTGTTGAATTATTGGCTCCATCCTCTGGCAAGATTTCACTACCCCAGCATTATTTGGACAACCATTTAATGGTTGGTTGGATCTGGATGAGTGTTCCTTCATTGTGCCAGCTACAAGAGTTATTGGTTTGTCTGTCTTTGAATGGCTATAAGAGATAGCCTCTAGGCTTTGTAATTGTCATCACCCAGAGAGAGTGATCTTGAGTTCTCCGAGAGGTAGACTTGTATCTCTATGAGAGAGACTTGTGAGGTTTGTAGTTGCTGAGCAATTTTGTAGAAAATTAGAGTGTAGTGAGAGAGAGTCACTTGTAAAGCTCGTGGTTTTCCGGTAATGAATTGATAGCTCCGGTTACCTCCGTGGTCGTATCCAATTTTGAGGAACCACGTAAAATATTTTGTGTTGATTGTGTGCGTGTGTTTGGTTTGATCCCTTGGGGCACAACAAATGGCTTCAGAGCTCCGGGTGGCCAAAACACAAAATGCAACACTTGTTTTTCGGTCTTTGTCAGAAATTGCGCTTTTTCGAAATTGCTCGGGAAGACGATTTGATTCGTTCATCTTATTTGTCACATTGTGCCGATTCCGAAAAGGTATTGTGAGCCCTAATCGGACGCTTGGATGAAGGTATATAGCCGGTCAAAATTCAGCTTGTTGGGTCAAATCTGGGTTTCCAAATTCTGAATTGTCGTCTGAATTTTTTAAGGAAGAAGATGCTGACATCAGCCGTGACATCAGCGCCCAGTCATAAGTAGAATATTCTTTGGAATATTTCAGATTTTGTTTCGGCGATTTCGGAGCCGTCCGAACTTTGTTTTTCGCAAGTGAATAGTCAATTTTGACTATCTCGACGTTCCAGATCCAACCGTGCGCTCTGTTTTCCGAGATTCAATCCCGAAGTTGCTGTCCACCTCGTTTTTCGTCCCGAAAACGCATTTTTAGGCGATTTTTTTGGCATGGAGAACTTGTTCAGGATGCTCAGTTAATCGACTCTCTTGTTTGTAGGGATGGTGCATCCTCTGCTAGCGGCATTTTGGAGTGGAACTAGTTTGTTGCCTTTGTGAAGCTCTTTTGAGGGTTTTGTTTGTTTTTTTGGAGTCTTGGTGTGAGCAAGGCATCGGTTAGGCCTCTTGGAGTGTTTGGCATCGTTTTGTTGGTTTGTTGTCGCTAGTTTTGTGACCATGGTTGCTAATCCATGGCTTGTTTGTTCGATATCTTGGTTAAAACCGTTTGTTCGCGGGTTTTTTATGACGAAGATCCTGTTTTGTCTGTTGGTGTTCATAATTTGTCTACCATTTAGGGGTGTCAAACGTGTTTGTCGTGTCGTGTCGTGTTGTGCCACTCAACTTCCGTGCCTACCGTGCTTCGTGTCGTGCCGTGCCCGTTTACCTTATCGTGCCGTGATATATCGTGCTTGTGCCGTATCGTGCCAATTTACTTTACCGTGCCGTGTCTGGTCGTGCCGCTTTAAAGTCGTGTCGTGCCGTTCTGTGCCTAATTTAATTACTCGTGTCGTGCCTTGCCGTGTTGTTGACTAAATCGTGTTGTGCTGTGCCGTGCCTTTTTCTTGTCGTGCCAGCCCAAAAAAATTGGTGTCATGCTTTTTTGAATCGTGTCGTGCTAACCCGTTTACTTAATCGTGTGTCGTGTTGACGTACTGTGCCTTATAAAATCATGTCTTGGCAGTCGTGTCATCGTTTTTCAACTTACATAATGGAAAAAAATTACAAGTTACATTAATAAAAAAAATTGAAAACTATTAACCTATTACAACTTACATAATTGAAAAAATTATAACTTAAGTTACAAATTACAAAAGAAAAAAAGGTTGTACAACTTACATTTCTAAAATTACAAAAGTAAAAAACCGAACTACATGTAATTTCAATGAAAAAACGAAGAAAGGATGCTCGTCCGATGCACATCCGATGCCCTTGCTCTTGTACTGTTGTACATGGCCTTGTATGGGGTATAAACTTGAATCAAGCTCAGCAAGCATCATTGCCCATATAATTGAAGTTCAAGCGCAACAACACATTACACAAGTCACACCAAAATTCCAAACAAGTACTTGAATGAGTTGAATCGGGCTCAGCAAGCATCATTGTCCATATAATTGAAATTCAAGTGCAACAACACACATCACACCAAAATTCCAAACACGTGCAGCAAACAAGCGCATCAAGTGTAGCAAATAAGCGCAACAAGTGCAGCAACAGGTGCAACAAACAATTGCAGTAAACAAGCGTAGCAAGTGCAGCAACAGGTGCAGCAAACAAGTGCAGCAGCCAAATGCAGCAAACAAGTGCAACAAATGCAGGAACAGGGGCAACAAACAAGTGGAACAAACAACTAATAGGAACAACAAACAAGTGCAACAACTGGTGCATCAAACAAGTGCAGAAAATGCAGCAACTGGTGCAGCAAACAAGTGCAGCAAATGCAGCAACAAGTGTAGCAATCAAGTGCAGCAAGTGCAACAATGGCAGCAATAGGTGCAGCAAACAAGTGCAGCAAGTGGTGCAGCACACAAGTGAAGCAAACAAATGCAGAAAATAAGTGCAGCCAACAGGTGCAGCAACAAGTGAATCAACATCGATCCACCACCACAACACCACGTCCACCACCACAACACCACCAATAACACAAGTCAATCCAATCCACAAACCCTAACAATGCTCAAAGAGCTCAACCAACACAACTACACATAAATGGCCTCATCATTGCCTTTTTTTTTTTAACTTTAAAATGGGCTCAACAATCATCATTGCCCCAAATCAGAAACTATAACACACAAATTCAGGGCTTAACAATCATCATTGCACAAATTCAATCACTATAGTCTATAACACATAAATTCAGGGGTCAACAATCATCATTGCCCAAATTCAATCACTATAACACATTAATTCAGGGATCAATAATCATCATTACCCAAATTCAATCACTATAACACATTAATTCAAGGCTCAACAATCATCATTGCCCAGATTGGGCTCAACAATCATCATTGACCAAATTTAGAATTCACAAAACTGAAAAGGATGCAACATTATGTTGCCATATGTTGCCATTTAAGACCATTATAAGTTACAAATCACAATTCATGTGTTATTTTAAGTTTGAACATGGAGATAAGGGGTTGTGTCTGTAACTTATTCATTTCGGACTAAAAGGAGACACACACACACACACACACACACACACACCACACTGCCACACACACACACACACAACTGAAATGGGGGCAACATCATGTTGTCATAAGTTGTCAAATCCACACACAGTCACACAACTGAAGTGGGGGTAACATCATGTTTTCATGAGTTGCCAAACCCACACAGTCACACACTGAAGTGGGGGCAACATCATGTTGCCATAAATTGCCAAACCCACACACAGTCACACACTGTTTGCTGCATTTGTTGCTTCACACACACACACACACACATACACAAGTCATAACTGAAGTGGGGGCAACATCATGTTGCCATAAGTTGCCAACCCACTTCAGTCCACTTACTGAAATGAATAAGCCACAGACACAAGCCCCGCATAATTAATGAATATTAGTCTAATCACTATCTATATCAGAGTCTGCAAAATAACCTCTAAATTCTTCTTTACCTAAGCCTTTTTCAATTCCAAGGCGTGCATCCTCCCAATCTTTCAAGCACATGAGACAATCCAAAATGTCCGAAGCTAGTCTGCCCCTTTTCTCATCCAACACTCTTTTACCTACACTAAAAGCATATTCGGAGGCCACTGAAGACACATGAGCTGTTAGTAGATCACGTGTTATGATTGAAAGAATAAGATAAGTCGTTTCATGAGATTTCCACCATACTAAGATATCAAAATTAATCATGTCATTCGCGTTAACAGATTCTAGGTCCAAATATTTAAGAAGTTCAGTGTGTGAAATTACAGAGCTACTTCCTAATCCTAAACTTGAATTGAGCAAAGACCAAAATGCATCATTACTTGTAAAACAAGTCAAAGAATAAGCAGTACGTGTAGCAATTGCACCAAACTTAGCTTCATATCTAGCATACAATGCATTCAATAAATGAATCACAGCATTAGAAGAAGATAAAGTATTAATCCCTAAATTGGTACCAATCTCTCTTAAGAGCACAGAAACACCTGCTAACTTAATCCTAGGGTCCATTACTGCAGCTAACATAAATAATGGTGGCATGTCCTCATAATATTTTCTCAATTTTACTTCCATATCTATACAAGCATTTACAAAATTTGGTTGTGCCCTATGATTACAAAAATTTAGACTAATGTTGTAAAGATGATTAAGCACAATAGAAGAGGTAGGATAACGAACACCCGAACAAGTTAAGGTAGCAACATAAAACACTTTCAAAAATTTCATGAACTTGAAAGCAATATTCCAATCAGCTGGAGTTAAAGGAGCACCACGATACCTCTGGTTAATAGAAGCAGATATTGCATCACTATTTTTCCTACAAAACTTTAACATAAGATAGGTCGAATTCCAAAGAGTAGGAACATCAGAATTCATAGATTTGGACTCAAATTATAACATGTAGCACACAATTTATCAAATTCTTGTTGCCTCTATGAGGAAGTACCAATAAAAAGAACAGCAGCTCGAATTTTTGAAATATGTGGTGCTATATGTTTCAAACCATCTTGCACAACTAAGTTAATGACATGGCACACACATCGAACATGCAATAAGTCACCAAAATATGCAGGAGTCAAATTTCTTCTAAACAATGGCAATGCAACAGTATTAGCGAAGGCATTGTCTAAAGTAAGGCTAAAAACTTTATCAACAACTTCATAATCCTTAAAAAAAAACAGTCATAATACTTTCAAATATTTGATCAGCTTCATGAGGAAACTCCACTAAACGAAAAGCAATAATTGTTTTTCGCAAAGTCCAAATAGAGTCTATATAATGAGCAGTCACACAAATATAACCACGATTATTTATACCAGACCACATATCAGAAGTAAAAGAGATTGCACCAATTCCAGCAAGTTTAGAAATCAAATCTTTTCTAACTTCATTATACACTTTCTTCGTATCACTACGGGTTGTATTTCGAGAAACTTTAAAAAATGGAGGATAAAAGCAAGTTTTAATGGTTGTGTTTGGTTAGATAGTTTAGTTTAGTTTTGATGATGTCATAAGGTGTAATCAGTGGAGAGAGATAGAGAGAGAAATGAGAGAAATGATGATGTCATCAAAACTAAAACTAAAATTAAACAGAGAAACGAACAGGGCCAATAAAATTTTCAAATCTAATATCATCACCAAAAGTAAATGGTTGTCCTGCTGATGCTATGTAACGGCCCAGTCCATCTCTCATATTTTCTTTTGTATAAACAAAATTTTGCATACTACTATCAGATTCACCACTCACATGCACAACTTTATTTGGATGTTTAGTGTGAATGTGCCTACCATGCTGCCCTACACCGTTTAAACTTTTGCCGGCATATACTACGCCACAATAATTGCATATTGCCTTAGGCCCTATATCAATACCATTTTCATCTTTGTAATTTTTATTTATAGAGAAATGTTGCCATACCTATGATGTGCGTTTCCTTTTTGAACCACAACGGGTTGAATTTGTAGGAGTCGAAGCTGCAGTCGAAGTAGAACCCGAAGGTCCTGTTCCAGTGTTAACATTAGAGGCAGCTTCACCAATAGACTCCAAACCCTGTCCCTGTGGTGCAACATGAACAGGGACAGGGTTTCCACCATGTTCATCATCAGAAGACTCAGAGTGGGGGCTAGGATCCCCCACTTCAAAATCAAAATTACTCGCATCCATCTATTGATCTAAGAAAATCCAAACAGAGATCAAATCAAATGAATGGTGGAAAATCAACAAACACACACACACACACACACACACACACACACACACACAGAGTCTTACCAGTTACCACAAACCCTAGCCGATGGTGAAACCCTAGCCACAAACCTTAGCCACAGATCGATGGTGGATGGTGGTGGACTGGTGGTGGAGGTGGTGGTGTTGTGGTGGATGGTGGTGGACTGGTGGTGGATCGATCAGTGGTGGAGTGGTGGTGGACTGGTGTTGTGGTGGTGGATCGATCGGTTGTGGACTGGTGGAGTGGTGGTGGACCGGTGGTGGTGGATCGGTGTCCGGTGAGATGAGATATATATATATATATCGAGAGAGAGAGAGAGAGAGAGAGAGAGAGAGAGATGAGATTAAGCTTAATGGTGGTGGCTGCTGTTATAATGGGGTATTTATATCCCTTAAAATCTAGGGCTACCGGCAACAGATTAGTGCACAGAAAATGGCACTTTGGGTCCCATATTTTGATCCTGCGTGAATAGTTCGAACCGTTAAATAATTTTAAAATAACGTTTTTGTATGACCTTGCAAAAAATCAGAACAATTGGATATGCGTAACTGGTAGATCCAAAATTGCAAGTTTTGAAATCAATTGGATGTGCGTAGCTTGGATCGACGAGTTACACATATCCAATCGACCTGATTTTTTGCAAAGCCATACAAAATATTATGTTCAAATTATTTAACGGTTCGGATTGCTCACGCGGGACCAAAAAGTGGGACCCAAAAGTCATTTTTTGTAATGAATGGTGAAGATCGTCATAATTGTGTTCCGATGAAGGACCTTTTAAAATCCGATAGACGAAAAAATTGGCGCGAGTCATTAAAACATCAACACAAACAAAGTGAACGGTGTG
Organism: Vaccinium darrowii; assembly: GCA_020921065.1. Taxonomy (NCBI): domain Eukaryota; kingdom Viridiplantae; phylum Streptophyta; class Magnoliopsida; order Ericales; family Ericaceae; genus Vaccinium; species Vaccinium darrowii. The sequence goes on from CM037156.1 coordinate 39,649,222, forward strand.
GATCGTCGTAGTTGTGTTGCGATTTTGTGGCTGTCATACATTATACTATAACATAGTAGCTTGGTTCATATAGAAGTAAGTTCGATGTATAGAATTGAAAGGTAGGTGCACACTCGTTTTTTCGAATGTTCGATCTAGACCATTAGGATTTAATATCTTATTGATTCTATCATTCTTGCCCAAATCGATGATCATCCAATATCGGCAACCACACGATCAGAACACATTTAGTGCATTTCATGGAATTTCAGTACTATAATGCACCACTTCAACGCCACCTAATCAATTTTTCCAAAATCAGAACCGTTAGATGTGTTTAGAACGTGTTTTTAAGGTTCTATGCAAGGATTTGAAAAAAAAACTAGCTTGAAGGGCTTGATCGGACAAGGTTTTCGTAAAGTAGTTTTACGAAAACCTACTCCGATCAAACCCTTTCGCGTACTATTTTTTGCCAAATCTTTGTGTAGGACATTGAAAACACGTTTTAAACACATCTAACGGTTCCGATTGTTGAAATTTGGTCCGGAAAGTGGAGGTCCAGCATTGTGAGTCTTTTATAATTTAATAAAAGAATTTAATTCCTATAATTTGAATTTCTATCATTTTTTTTTAAAAACAATTTGTAACTTTTTTTTTCTTTTTTCGTCTAACTCTCTCTCTCTCTCTCTCTCACTCACTCTCTAAAAAAATTTATTATTATTTATTTTTTTTTTAAACTTTTTTATATTTTTGTTCATGACTTATAAAACATAGATTTTTTATTTTTTTACAAAAACAAATTTTTTTTTTCAAAATCTTTATTAGATAAACTCATAAAAGGAAATGTATATGAGTATAATATCAGTATATATAAATATGTAATATGTGCGAACGTGCGATATGCCGATGCCGGTATACATTTTTTTTCATGTTTGAATTTTGATTTAAAATTTATGAATCATATAAAATGTTTTAAAGCTTATTTATTTATTTTTTGTCCAAACTCTCTCTCTCTCTCTCTCTCTCTCTCTCTCTCTCTCTCTCTCTCTCTCTCCCTCCCTCCTCTCTCTCTCTCTCTAAAAATAAAATAAAATAATATAAAATAAAAAATTGTAACTTATTTTTCCCTTTCGTTTCTTTTATTTTTTTTTAAATTTTTTTGTTCATGACTTGAATTCAATTTTTATTAACTTGATATAAATATATAATTCACTAAAACAACCAAAAACTAATTCTTCCTTTTTTTGGATTATCAAAAAATACATACAATGATAGAAATAAAGTATTTAACAATTTTTTTTTGCCTCCTGCCGTGCCCGTATCGTGCCGTGCCAACGTGCCTTGCTAGAACCGTGCGTCCGTGCTGCGACGTGCCTATGTCGTGTCATGCCCGTCCTACTTTTGTGTCGTGCCGTGCCTTGCCAATTTTCGTGCTCGTGCCCGTGCCCGTGCCGTGCCTCGTGCCCCGTTTACTTCGTGTCGTACCCGTACAAGACCGTGCCATGCCATGCCACGTGCCACCTTAGACCGTGTCGTGCCCATGTCGTGCCCACTCAATCGTGCCAGGTTTTTACTGTGCCTCTGGCGTGTCGTGCCGCCATCGAACGTGTCGCGCCCTTGCCGATCCGACTCATTTGACACCCCTACTGCCATTCGATGGAGTGGTGTTGTTGGGATTTACCTATCAATTCTTGGCGTTTATGGTCAAAGCACAAGGACCATATCTTCGGGACTTTGGCGATAGGTGGAGTCCGTTCGTTTTCATGGTGGAGCCGTGTTGTTCGATATGGACTAGACTTGGTGCATGATCTCATCATGGCCATTTGTGGCATTTGTTCTGTTTGCTATTGGAACCTGTTTTGGTAATCTTGCAGCGGTTTTGCATTTGTTTATGGAAGTTTGTCTCTCTGCATTTGCGACCTATTTTTCGGTATTTGTTTGTCCGTGTTGTGGATTTGGGTAGCTCTATTTTTGGAGGATTGTCGCCAAGGTGGAGATTGTTGAATTATTGGGTCCATCCTCTGGCAAGATTTCAATACCCCATCATTATTTGGACAACCATTTAATGGTTGGTTGGATCTGGATGGGTGTTCCTTCATTGTGCCAGCTACAAGAGTTATTGGTTTGTCTGCCTTTGAATGGCTATAAGAGATAGCCTCTGGGCTTTGTAATTGTCATCACCCAGAGAGAGTGATCTTGAGTTCTCCGAGAGGGAGACATGTATCTCTATGAGAGAGACTTGTGAGGTTTGTAGTTGCTGAGCAATTTTGCAGAAAATCAGAGTGTAGTGAGAAAGAGTCACTTGTAAAGCTCGTGGTTTTCCGGTAATGAATTGATTATCCCGGTTACCTCCGTGGTCGTATCCAATTTTGAGGAACCACGTAAAATATTTTGTGCTGATTGTGTGCGTGTGTTTGTGTGTGTTTGGTTTGATCCCTTGGGGCACAACAAATGGCATCAGAGCTCCGGGTGGCCAAAACACGAAATGCAACACTTGTTTTTCGGTCTCTGCCCAAAATCCATTGTTAGTTCCGGATTACTTGCTTTTGTAAATTATTGGTTTGTCTCGATGAAGAGAATAAAAAAATAAAAATTATGGTGGAAACTCAAATTTTTTTGCATCAAGATTAAGGATTTTTTTTCCTTCTTCGATTTTTCTCTCCGGACGAACCAATAATTCTCAAACTCGGCGCAAAATTAACTAATATGTAAAAAAGCAATAACAAAGGGTAAATTAATACCCCAGGCCTCATTTGTTTGGCGGGAGATAAATAGATGGGATATGAAATCCCATGGGATATGAGTGGGATATGAAATCCTTGGGATATTGCTCAGGATATCAATGGATGGGAAAAATTCATATCCGGTGTTTGTGTTCGACGGGATAGTGCTTGGGATATCCGGTTTTTTGCACTAAAAACTCCAAATCCCATCCAAATCCCCCCCCCCCCCCCCCCCAATGGGATTTTATATCCCGTACGGATGGGGATATTAATTGGCTGGGGAAACCAAATTCCATCCCAAATAATGTTACCAAACAATGAATTTTGGGACCCACATCCAAATCCAAATCCAAATCCAAATCCCATCCCACCCCATATCCTCCCTAACAAACAAGGCCCAAAGGTTGTCTGCAGTGTATTTCACGAGCCATTGTGATTGTACGGTATCGCTGATTTGCCGTGCCAATGTCAAATGGTGATAATTGATTTGACTTGTGGTGTAAGGCCATCCGTAGTGGTGTAGTTAAATTTTGTAGTTATATGACACAAAAGTATAAAAAATGGGTCCCATTTATGTGTTGTTAAGTTATTGTTAGGTAGTTTATTCATTTGTGTTCTAGTAGTGTAACTAGTATTGTGTTAGAAATGGGTCCCACAATTTATTTTTTGTTCTTTTGGTCCAATCCCCTCTCTCTCTCTTCTCTCTTTTCCAGCGTGTCAGGGGCTTTTCTCCCCATTTGGCTGTTGCCGTCCCTTTTTGCCTTTAAAGGGGTGATGGACCCCACTTAACCACAATTTCTACTCCTCTCACAGTTAACTCCTGAGCAAACTCTTTCTCCCCTCTTACACAAGTTAATCACAACTTAACTACACCATTACAACAAAAAAAAACACTAACATATACTAACTGTCCTAATTCTTACACAAATCACAAGTTTAACTACACCACTAGAGATGGCCTAAGGTACCCACAGAACAAAGGGAAACATTACGCTATGTCTACATTTTTCCAAGTTTGTTGTGCGCATAGACAATTTTGCGGATATTCAGGGGGTGTTTTACTAACAAAAAGCTGTTTTTTCCAAAAACTAAAACAAGTCATTCTTTTACAATACATCACATAAAAAACCGTGAAAAATCAGTTTTTTCAAAAAACCACCTCAGTGGAACACCCCCTCAATTAAGTTAATTTTTTTTTACGCAAAATAGTAAAAAAATTATTTCAAGTAAAAAATGGCTGTGCGTACAGACTTTTTGAGAGTTTCTCTATTCCACTCTTTTAACTAACTTTTTTTTCGGAAAAATGCTAAAGTATTGAAACAATGGGTTACAGAAAATGTACACTGGTATGTTGAGGCCTTTTTTGGGTCCGTACAAATTTTCTAAATTGTTCAATAACTTTAGTTTTTGAATGACCCGGCAAAAATTTAGCTCAATTAGACAGCGCTCATATAAAAAGTTAAATGAATCCAATAAAAACATCCCACGCAAGCAAGACATAGGATAAAATTTTAATTTGATGTCCTTTGCAGAATAATGTTATGGGTACATTACTTGTGCACCTCAAACGTACACCACCATGATGTGGCAAATGAAGAGAAACTCAATGTGGGGTTCACCAAAAAGTGGGTTTATCCTCATTTGTCACATCAGGGTCGTGTGCATTTGGAATGTACAAATGTTATACCCATATCATTTTTCGTCCTTTGCATGACTTTTCTTTCTTTTCTTTTTCTTTATTGTTCAAATTATGCCATCTTACATGCATGGAAATGCAAGTTGGAGGTTAACACTGTCATTCAACAAAATAGAGGACACCAATCACATCACTTTGAACAATCTGTTTGCAGAGTTCTCTGACCGAGGAAGGGAAAAAAAAATTTAATAAACTTTCGGACGAAAAATGATATGGGTACACCACTATGCACTCCAAATGCACACCACTTTTAATAGACTTTTGGACTGAAAATGATATGGGTACACCACTGTGCACTCCAAATGCACACCACTTTGAGCTGGCAAATGAGGAAAATCCAAATGTAAGGGTCACCTAAAAAATGAGTCTCTCCTCGTTTGTCACATCAAGATAGTATGCTTTTGGGACATTTGGCGTACCCATAGCATTGTTGCTTTAGGACCACCTATTGGGTGGTCACGAGCAGGACCCACAAATAATTAGGCCATGTTCCACTAACTTAGGCCTGATTTGGCTAAATTGAAAGAATTGATTTTTTGGTTTTTTTTTTCGTTGTCCTTATTCAAAAAAAATTGCATTTGTTTGTTTTCGGTCGATTTTTTGTAGTTTCTTGACTTGTCTCGACGAAAGAAATCTAAAAAGTATAAAATTGTTAACCAAACTTAAAGTTTTGTGAATAAAGACGAAAAATAATCCAAAAAATTGGTTGATTTTGGTTTATTTTCGGCTTTATTAAAAAAAAAACTATTACTTTTGGCCATAATTTTATACTCTTTGGATTCGTCTCGACGAAATAAATCCAGAAACCACAAAATGTTGACGGCTGTGTTTGATTAGATAACTTAATTTAGTTTTGATGATGTCATCAAGTGTAATGAGTGGAGAAAGATAGAGAGAGAATGAGGGAAATGATGATGTCATCAAAACTAAAACTAAAATTAAACTAGGAAACGAACAGGACCGACGTAACAGTAACAAATGCCAAAAAAAAAAAAAATTTGAATAAGGACAAAAAAAAAAAAAAAAAAACCGAAAAAATCAGTTTTTTCAATTTAGCCAAATCAGGCCTTGGGGATGTTCCACTAACAAAAAACTATTTTTTCCAAATACCGAGACAAGTCATTTTCTCACAACACATCACATAAAAAATCGTGGAAAACCAGTTTATTCAAAAAACTGGGTTAGTGGAACACCCCCTAGTTTTTTTGGTTTTTTGGTTTATTGGTTTTTTTGGATCTTTAATTTTGCAAAAAAACTAACTTGTTCCACTAACTAGTTTTTTGGTTTTTAGTTTTGCAAAAAAACTAACTTGTTCCACTAAATTAGGTTTTTGCATCTTTAGTTTTGTAAAAAAACTAACTTATTCCACTAACTAGTTTTTTGAATTTTTAATTTTTAATTTTGTAAAAAAACTAAGTGATTTTTTTTTTATGGTTTTTTGTTAACGGAATGAAATAGTTTTTTAGTTAAAACTTTTTTTTTTTTTTAACGGAACACCCCCTAATTTCAAAGAAAATGCAGAAGGACGGAAAAAGACAGACACGTGACGTCCTTTAATCGAGAAAAGCATACTGATGAAGTACGACACCCAGCTGGCAAATCAAAGAAAAAACGTACCCCACATTGGGTGGTCTGCAACAGAACTCGTCACAAAGAGAGGTGCTTTGCACACCCCCCCTGACAAACCCACCTCGGGCCCCACCCCACCCTCTCCCCCATTTGCCCCCCCCCCCCCCCCCCACTTTCCGGCCCAAATTCCTTTTTTTTTTTTTTTGTTCTAATTTTATTAATTTCATTTATTATTTTAACTTTATTTATTTAATTAGTCATTTAATTAGTCCTAGATTGTACTTCATTCATTATTAAAGCATCATAATTATTACCTAAATGAAACCACAAAGTTCGGCTAAAAAAAAAAAAGAACTGGTATTTCAAGTCCAATTCCTACATTATTCAAGTAGCACAAAATGACATCTTGCCTTTGGTATATTTATTATTTAAATTTACAAGATTATGATTGTCTCCTGAAAACAAAAAAAAAAAAAATTATTATTATTGAATAAAAGGATAATTAATACTACGACTTTACAGAATCGGTTAGATACAAAAATAATTAAGTTTGCAAATCACTGTTATAGTTATGTTGCCAATCATACCATGTGCATCTCTTTCAGTGTTGCAAACAATTATGGGAAACAGATTAAACTGGAGGTTCGAACAAGGCCATTTCTGGCTTCTTATGAGTTCATTAATTGGTGTTCAAAAGAAATTAAAGTGGGTTTTCAAAGTCAAGGCAATCAACATATTTATGAATGTACGTACAGTCACGAAATAAGAAGGATGTTCATGTGATCACTCTCTTATATGAATGTGGCGCCGTCATTGGGTGCATCCATTTTTCGATGACCGGCACAAATCATAATCTAGTCATTCTTCCTTTCCAAAGTACAAATGCTAAAATGTAAAAAACATGAAAAAGTCAAAAGTTAGAAGTAATTAAAAAATGAAGTAAATAAACAATATTTAATAAATAAAAGAGAAAAAAAAAAGATATTAGAGCATATTATAAAAATATATATAAAGAACGAGAAGATTTATTAGATATTAGAAAAAAAAGATATTAAATAATTAAAAAAGAGAAATAACATATTAGAGATTTCTAAAAAGATAGAAGAGAAAAAATATATTAATAAAAGATATAAATAAATATTTAAATAAAAGAAATGAATTAAATAAAAAAACTAAATAAAATAAAATAAATGAATTAAATAATTAAATGAATTAAATAATTAAATGAATTAATATAAAGAAATGAGTTAACTAAATAAAAGAAATAAAGTAATAAAGAAATAAATTAATATTAATAATAAGGGGGTGTTCCACTAACTCAGTTTTTTGAAAAAACTAGTTTTTCACGGTTTTTTTATGTGATGTGTTGTGAGAGAATGACCTGTCTCGGTGTTTGAAAAAAATAATTTTTTGTTAGTGGAACACTCCTTAAAGCTATAGTAAAATGAAATTATTAAAATTTGAAAAAAAAAAAAAAGGAATTTGGGACGGCAGGGGGTGGGGGGGGGGGGGCAAATGGGGAAGAGAGGGGTGGGGCCGGGGGGGGACGCGGGTGTCAGGGGAGGGGTGGGGGCGCGCAAAGCAATTGGCGTCACAAATACTCTGCAAGAAACTTTTCAAATTGATATGATAGCTGTCCTCCATTTCTAGGGAAATGTATTGGGCACACATTAAAGTTAAAAAAATGTATTAAAATACTTCTTCCGTTTCACAATAAGTGTCGTATACTCTCTCTCTTACCATTTTTCAAATTAAAAAATTAAGTACTTCCATGTATGTTTCGAATTTTTTTGCACCAAGTACTTTAATTCGGTGTGAAAAAAGTTTGAAAAAGATACATGGAAGTACTCAATTTTTTTATTTGAAAAATGACATGACTTTTCGTAGTGGACACTTATTTTGGAACAGAGAAAGTATGTAAAAAGAGTATAAGAATATTTGAAAGTATATTAAAAAGTGTAAAATGTATATTGAAGCATGTGTTTATTTTGTTTGTTCGTATGTTTAACGTGTGCTCATTGAACACACGTTAGCCATACCTTTTTTTTTAAAATTTCTTTGTCAATTCAAATATAAAAAGTATAAATTTCACTTACCTCCCCTGAGATTTCTAATAATAACAGATGTCTCCCCTCACAATTCTGAAATTGCACTGACCTTCCCTGTCAGACTTGTCGTGTCACACCCCGCTCCAACACAATCTAAAATGCACAAAATGGCATAACACTTGTCACCATCATGTACGCCTTTTAGGCTACTCACAAAAATCAGGTACAAAGCTCAACCTTAATCTCGCCACTGAAGCAGTCAAAAGATTAAGTTTCACCAAAACTCCGCTGTCATAAAATAAACCAGGTGTTCACACCTTCTCAACAGCTGTACAGTCAAAAGTATTTAACACGTATTCAACCACCCAACACTCACTGACTAGCGAAAACACAAAACTCAACCTCTATGAACACCTGACTGGCACTCTGGCACTGTAGTGGACCGACGTCTAGCTCAACTGGAAATCTGCAACCAAAAAGGTTACAGGAGAATGTACCTTAGCAACATAATAAATGGAAATGATAAGTGTTTAAATGGTTCGAAGTATAAACAACACACCAACACATTTGCTTAAACAATTTAGATGGATCACAGTTTTAAACATCACACCCACACTTTTATCTAAAAAAACACAGCCCACCATATTTATTTCAAAAATGCAGCCCACCGGCTCATCTCAAAACATGGCCCACCGGCCCATCTAAAAAAACACAGCCTATCGGCTCATCTCAAAAACACGGCCCACCGGCCCATTTCATCAATACACCTCTGCAAGTTTTGCAAAATATTTCACATTTTCTTTCACAGAATAAAATAATATCAAAACAATTTACCCAATGTGCCAACGAGTCGCCAACCTCACGACCGGGAGTTATGACGGTACCGTTACCTCGCTCACAGGCTCACATATAGTGGCGGTGACGAGGGCCATTCTTTATCACCAATGGTAGGTGCAGCCCACAAGCAAGAACTAAGCTTGCACTACGAACATTTGGCACAGCCCACGAATGCAAGTTGCCAACCTTGCAAACTAAAAATATTGGCTCAGCCCACGCTGCAAGATGCCAACCTTGCAACTTTTTGGCTAAAAAGCTGGCACTCAGCCAGATGGCACAGCCCACGAATGCAAGATGCCAACCTTGCAAACTAAACATTGGCACAAAAGGCGTAAAAATTCTCTTCCCACTCACCAAAAATCATTTGATCCATCACTGAAAATCATTTAATCCGTCCAAACACAATACTTTTAACATATACAAAAATCACAAGGAGAGTTTTCAAAACATCAATAATCACACCACACATTTGAAAACACCACATAAACACTACACATTTCTATTTATTATAGAAGCTGTACATTCTCACCTGCCACAAAAGGACAAACTCTGCTATCAACTTAACCTCCACGCACCGAAAGCATAACCACGACCATTCTTATGATTACATCACCTATAATAACAATTATATATCACCCATAAGCTCACTACTAAAACTCATGCCCAAATGCAAATGAAATGCATGAAAATGTATTCTACAACTCAACAGTGCTGCGCTCTATGAATTTTCAGAATTAATCTACTTATCCGATTCCCACGAAATTTTCACCACAAACTCCAGAATCACACTTCATCATCATATCCAAAATTCAGAATTTTCTGAGCTCCGAAACTATTTTTAAACAACCTCCAAACAGACCCAGAACTTGCTGAAAATTCCACGAAACAGATTTTTCTCCAACTTCAAACTAAAAACTGCTATTCTCCAGAAGGAATTAGAGCATAAACCATACATCAAATCGAAGGTATATGAGTCTAGTTTCAGAATCAAAAGACGGTGTGCCAATCGGATACCCACGCTAGAAGTTATAACTGTTTTCCCAAGGCATGTCAGTGCTGTCTGCACAAACACGAACCCGACAGCAGATTGATTCACGAATTTTCATATTTTCTGTACTTCGAATTAAACTCTGAAATTTTTACAAAAAGCAGAAAACATCCATGGGTATCCACTGTAAAAATCTCGTAAAATTTCGACTTCTAGAACCATGTCTTAAAATTCGTCAAAACCCATGGCAGATGTGATTTTTCAGAAAACCAGTCAGTGAACCCTTCACCTTCCTTTCACGAATTTCATAAAAACAAACCCCAAATCACTCTTATGAGATGCAAAATCAGTGATTAACTTGTATATGAGCAACATATATCAAGAATTTCGGAAATCAAACTTCAATTCGTACCTTAATTTTGGGTTTTCCCCAATTTTTCTTCGTTCTTCCTCTTCCTCCTCTTCTTCTTCTTCTTCTTCTTCTTCTTCTTCCGACATCCCTCTCTCTCTCTCTCTCCCTCTTCTCTGATTAATCATCAGCCCAATAAGGGAAAAAAGAGAAAAATATCTTATGCCCAAATTACACTTCACCCCTCCAACTTACATAGCTATTAGATTTAAGCCCAAATCTCATAATCACCCCAAGCCACACATAATTATTCCAAACCACTCATAATTCGCGTACACAAATGAGTCCGCTAATATCATGTGAAAACGCATAAAATATTTGAGATAATCCGGGTGTTACATGTCGGCTAACTTCTGTTAACGGAAAAAGTGAATTTACTTTTTTATCCTTTCATTTACCTCCGTTGAGGTTTATAATAATAAGAGATACCTCCCCTTAAAAAAATTATTATTTTTTATTTCTTAATTTTTTGATTTTTTTTTCCTTTTACTTACAAGCGAAAGAAATTTAATTAAACACTAAACTAATATGTTATTTGCTCTTGTAGGTAAACCGAACTCCTATAGAGACACGCTCGATTTATTTTTGAAAAAAGAAATTAATTTTTGTAATAATTTGAAGTATTTAATAACTTAAATAATAAATTAGGACATTTGTCTTAATGAAAAGTGAAAATTTATGCACCAGAGTATTTTTATTTTTATCTAAAATGTGTTGCTCCCTTGTCTTAGACCTCATGATACCCATTAGTTCTTTTTATTTTCTTGAGCGACAAAGTTGCGCAATATATTTGTATGTCACTTAGAAAAATTAAAAAAATAAAATAAAATCTGAAGCTTCAAAAACAAGAATTTTTTATGTGCATATTTTAAATCAAATGTATAAATGGGTTTAACTATAAAAAAAAACATTGTTTGGTGATTTATCAATAATTTCTTGTAACAAGTAACTTTGAATTTTGGTAAAGTTCTGAATATTTAATTCTAAAAAAAATAATTCTAGAGGTGTTTTTAGAAGGACCAATGCTCCGATTGTGATTATTAGGGCAAGGATCACAGCTCCACCCAAGTTCAAATGCAAACTCCAACCGCCTTTAATTTTGGCGAAGAAGTAGTTGAGCATTACATGCATGGCATTGGGTTGGGAAAAAAGTTTATATGAATTTAAACCAATATATTTAAGAAATTTTTGTTAGGGAGAGTTAATTAGGCATTCTGTACAAAAAAAAAAAAAAAATCATTATGATTCCATCCTATGAGATTTGAATAGTTATGATTCCATCATGAAATTCAAATAAACCCTAAAACACCTTTTCTCCCTCCTAATCTCCTAACATTTCTCTCTCCTAATTTATCTCAATCTCTCTCTCTCCTATCTTGAAAAATCTCTCTATCTTAATCTTATAATTCTCTTTTCTACTCTTCTCACACATAAAATTTCAAAAAAAAAAAAAGACAAATGAAAAATTACTTATGACAATAAACAAAGAAAACATGATAAATTAATTATTTTTCATAGACTATGCAAAAAGCATGATAAACTAATGACGACGATAAAGTTCATGATTTACTGATTAACCAAATTCATGGTGAGTTTATATTAGGAACATAATGATTTATTGATTAACCATGTTTACTGCTCTAATGTTCACCATGAATATGGATTATTCATTAACCATGTACCCATTTTTTCATTTAAGTATAAGGTACTAATTAGAACATGGTTATTTGAAAATCTCCTATCATTGTGAAACAATTTACCATGAAATTAATGGTGTTTTTCATGGAACTGATACCATGAAACCATTCAACTAAATTTTACGGCAAATATACCATGAAAAAACTAAAAAGAAAAAAATTCCAACCCAACATGGTAAGTTAATAAACTGTAATCACTGTATGAAAAAAATATCTTTTAAGGATGAACATAGATTATTGAAAACTCTTACCATGATGAAACTATTTACCATGAAATCAAACGTGTTTTTCATGGAATTGATACCATGAAACCTTAAACAGAAGGTTACAACAAATATACCATGAAAAAAAAATCACTAAATTTGTACAAAAAAAACACAAATCATTGAAAATTTACAAATCTTTGTTGAGACCTAAATCACAAAATCAGAAATCGAATTGGGACCTAAATAGCTCCATATTCAATCCGATGATTCTTGAACCCATTTTAGAGGAAAACTAAGCAGGTGCTAAAATCATGGTACTTCAAATCATAAAATTAAGTGTTTTCGTGTATTATTTTTTGAATTTTTTTACACCGAATTAAAGTACACGAGGAGTACTTTAATTTGGTGCGGAAAAATCGAAAAATGATACACGGAACCACTTCATTTTTTGAATTCAAAAAATTGATTTTAGCACCTGTTGAACTCATTTGCTAAAATCATGGTTGATTTTAGCAACTGCATTGCTAAAATCTTTTGGAAAACTTAATACCTTGCCCAAAGCTGTACCTAATTGGAGTGGTTGATTTCAGAGCTCTATCACTGGCCAGTGAACGGGGACGAATGGGTTTTTGTTGCGATCGGAGTGGGTGACCGAGATGATGCCATCAATTAGAGGGGATGCCGTTGACGCATCGGGCATTGACGAGAGTGGGACTTCGATGGTGGCGTTAATGGTGGACTTCAATTAAAGGGTGGCGACCGTTTGAACTTTTCTAGGTTTGTGGCCATTTGAACTTTTTTGGGTTTGTGGGAGATTGGGTTCGCGGGGGTTGGAAAGAGATAAGGGCTAATAAGGGATGACGTCAGAGCTTTGGAAATCCCATAATTTTAGGGAACTCATATATAATGGTTTCAATCACAATAAATCAAGATGTGATCTTCCCTACCGAGAGTTAAACCCATTAATGGAATACATACTTATAAATACTTAATAAGGGCACAATGGTCTAATTTTAATTTACAGGATGAAATCATAAAGATTCAAACCTCATAGGTTGGCATCCTAAGGATATTATTGTAAGAGGATAGCTAGTTAAATTTCTCTTTTTGTTATTCTTTGCAAAAAAATAAAATAAAATAAAACTGAAGAGTTTAAACCGTATGTATTTAAAAGTTAAAAAAATAAATTTAAGCCATATGTATATTAAAAATTTAAAAAATTTAAAATTTTAATATTGAAGAGTTTAAAAATAAAATTTAATTTTTTTTAAGCTTTGTAAAAAAAAAAAAAAACTCATACGTGCATATATAAACCGTATGTGTGTGTGCGTGTGTGTATATAAACATGTATAATAACTTGATCTCTTGTAACCAATTTTCATTAGGAACACTAATGTCTTTTAAATTGAGTTCAGATATCGATGTCATACATTCATTTTAAAGGGGCAAAATAGGTAATCAAATGGTTTAGGAGCTGATGTAAGGAATTGCTGTTACCATGTAACGGTCTTCTAACGGATAGGGGGAATTTGCAGCCGACAACCAAACCAGAGGGGAGGTCAGTGTAATTTTTGAAACGTGAGGGGACTTATCTATTATTGTTAGAAACCTTAGGAGAGGTAAGTGAAATCTACCCAAAAAAATTAACAAAAAAATCTGACTTCTTCTGTTCCAATTCACAGTTAATTGATTTTTCTATCTTACCCCTCATTTAATCTTTGGTTATTCTATTACTCCCTCCGTCCCTTTTTAAGTGCGTACCTTGGGAATACGTGCAATTTCAAACTCCTAAAAAACATATTTCCCTATATAATTTTTTAATTCTCTTTATACCAAATTAAAGTGCTCATTGAGTACTTTAATTTGGTGAAAAAAAATTTAAAAATATTATACGAAAGTACATTTTTTAATGTCCACAAAAATACACGTTTCCCATTGTACGCATTTAAAAAGGGACGGAAGGAGTAATTTTTAACCTGCAAACAGTAAAAAATAGATAACAAAAAATTAGAAGATGAAAAGCTAATGAATAGTAAGATAATCTTTACCTTCTACAACTATGTAGAAATATTAATGTATCTTATCCATTCAATATTTAGCTATTATCTCTGCCGAAAAAATAAATAAAAGCTATTATCTCACCTATTTTTCGTTACTTTTGTTTTGAAATTGCTAAGCATAATACTTAGGGCGCGAATAATATGTAATAAGTGTATCAACATAATACAAAGTTCATTCAAAGTGTGTTAATGAAATTTGAACGAACTTTAGTATCATTTCCATATACTTGGTTCAAGGTGACAAGGTGATAACAATATGAGAGTCGAACGAGAACTGAGATTTGAAAAAATCGCACACAATCGCACACCCATGATAGGGGGGGGGGGGGGGGGGGGGGGGGGGGTGCAGTGGGGTGGGTGATCGGAGAGGAGTGGTCTCGGTTTGGGAAAGGGGAAAAGGGAAAGGGGAAAGTGATAGACAGGGAGACAGAGAGAGAGAACGTGGGTTTGGGAAAAAGTAAGGGGAAAATAATCCTGTGTGGTTGCACACTAGTGGTATTTATTGAATAGAAAAATAGGGGTAAAGTTATAATAGAGAGTCTGATTTTGTGAGTTTTTGAAAAAGTGACTTGCTAAATTGTAAAAGGTGTTTTTTAGGTTAAATTTGATGAAAATTTTGGGTAGGCTGATAATGATGCTCTTAGGTGGTGTTTGGCCATCTATTTTTTGCATTTTGGTTTTCGCATTTTCTACTTTTAGGTGTTTGACACAACACAGTAAAAAACACATTCTGTGAAAATAAGTTTTTAGTTTTTGAGTTATGAGTAGAGAAGTCAAAAATAGGTTGAGAGAAACTTTTTGACTTCTCATTTTTCACTATTCCTATTTTGATTAACAAAAAGACCTACAGAATGTATTCTGCACATATCTTCCAGACACTATTCCTCAATTAAAATATATTCTGCACATTTCTCTTAAACACTTCTACTAAATTCAAAATACATTCTAATGATAATTTAAAAAGCCCAAAAACTAAAAAGTTAAAAATGAAAAACTGAAAATCGTAACTAAAAATAGACAAAAGAGGAACTGGGGGAACACACAGCCAATTGATGGGTGATTTCCCAGACTTTGCTAAGGTAGTTATTGAGTGAGCTGTTTTTTTTTTTGCCGCCTGACAAACCCAGTTGAACTTTAGATCTGTCAATCGAGCAAGTTCCTGAATGTCTAGAAACCAGAGCAGCCACCCCCCATGGAGGAGTACAGCTCCTAAACGCTGAGGAGAATGGCATGTTTGTTGTTGGATTCTATCATAGATCCTTGAAGACCCAAGGCACTCATCACTAAACAAGCCTCCTAATCTCAAGAAGTTCACCTCGCAAAGGGTTAAGAATTTTCACAGATTTTGCTAGGCCATCCACCACCTTACCATCATTAATTTTTTAAAGCCACATCGCAGTTTGCCTTGAAACAAGAACTGGGAGCCTTCCGATCAGACGAAACATCCGTATTTGGTTGGTTATCCATATGGACAAGAGGGATCTCATGAAATTTCAAAAATTCCATATGAGCATAATTTGTCCTGGCCATAGTATTCAGGGGGCTATGGGACATAACTAAAGGCGAATTCATTACTAGTTTTCCAAATAAAACAAGCTGTAAAAGCCACCTTGCTCACTAGATCACTAGCAATATCATAAGGAACAGAGTTGAAAATATTGACAGTCCATTTTATGGCAAAATCTGGACTGTCACAAGGACCATTGAAAAGAATATTGCAACCAAACCAAGGGGTAACAATCGGAAATAGAACGGAAGTTCAGACCATTGTTCTTTTGTGGAACGAAGTCAACATTTCCTTCTTATACTTAATTGATTACCTCAATTGAAGGATGTCATCACCTTAAACTCAAAGGATGTGATTACCTCTGATTTTCTATATTTTCTTTGATTACCTCTGTTTTCCCCAGATTTTTCCATCTCTCTTTTCAGTTCTCTCTTCCCAATCTCTACTTCCCGGCGATGGCTGCATAACATTGCCCCAAGTGCGCTGTCAGGGACATAACATAACGCAATTTTGACAGCCGTAGTGGCAGTTACTAAAGCTTGCTACAAAAATTTTCATGGCACAAGCATTTGATGAAAGTAATAGAGGATAATAATAGAGTTTCAATGTTGCGGATATTCTTAATATCGTTCATTGCATGCTATAAAAGTTGGTCTTCTGCATGATTAATTGTCTATGAAAGAAACCAATGCCTTGCAAAGGAGAATGAAAAACCAACTTCTCAATGAATCAATGAAGCAATACAACATGTTACACATGTACAGCATTTCTCAACGAAAAAAACAATCTGCGTAGTAGTACATATACTAAGCTTACAACCAAAACAGAAAGAAAAGGGAACCAACACGAGCACAAGGCGTCAAAATTGGGGAAACTATATATCCAGCTCAAAATCAATTGACAATGAGTAGAGAGGCCCAACATTATATTAAGTGATCACTTATTCCTTCTCCAAGCAATGTGTGACTATAATTCTTAATAGTTCCCATCGCGTATTGGTTTGCATCCGATTCACAGCCGATACTCAACCGTTACGGGTTATTTAAGCAATTCAAAATTATTTAATAACATTTGACCCTTGCGTAATGTTTGATACTACCAAAACTGTTACCCTCAAATCATTACCGTTAGCGCAACTGTTATTTAAAACCTTGCTCATCTGGGAGGTCGTGCAAGCTGCCCGAGCATCCCCAACAAAAGGAAAGCCAAAATGGGGCTAACATCCAGAGAACTAAACAAGGGCGGAATAACACCCCTGAAAAGATTCAAGTAGGGATCACACAAGTCCCTAATGGCCGACATAGGCTGTTTATCCCACGGAATGTTTGGAAACCAGCTGAGCAGAACCCTAATCAGCAAAATGCAGCTGTATATCTCAAGCCACTTCGCCAGTCCGGCAGCAATAACCGCTATAGGCGTACCCGTGGACATAAGGGCGCTACTACTGTGGCTTATCGCTGCGAAAAACAGTGGCCTGCAGGGATCGATTGCCAGAGTATTAATTGGGTTTGTGAGAGCTGGTCGAAGTTTGAGGGAAAGGAGAGAGATTTTGGAAGCGAGGTGTTTGGAGAGTGAGAGGGCGAGAGCGACGAGGGTTGCGATGGTCCGAGTCGACCCGGTGAGTGGGGAGTGAATATGGTGGTTTCGGGTAGGTATCTGTAGAGGAGGTGAGTAAGAGGCGACAAGTTTGCAGTTTTTGGAATGGCGGAGAGGGAAAGTGAGGAGGGTTGTTGTGGGATAGGGAGGAAAGAAGAGAGGACGAGACGTCCATTTGGTTTTTGCTAGTGAGGGTTGTGTGGGTTTGGAGAGAAGACGGAGAAGGAGAGAAAGGTGAGATTGGGAGTGAGAGATCATGAGGATAACGGCTAAGAGAGGCCATGTTAGGTCTGACGAACTTCAGTATAAATAAGCTGAAGTCCTGAAACAGCAATCTCTTAAAGCCCCAATTCCCTAACGTCTTTTTTTTTCCTTTCATCCGTAGCTAAAGTCCATGTGCACCAGAGTTTGCTTTTTCAAAAACATAACGGTAACATAATTTCTTTCAACTATAAAATGGGAGAAAATTTTAGGTGCAAATAGGGTACCAAGCTGAGTTGGTACCCTTAGCCAATAAACATTTGCCAACTCATCAAAAATTCAGACGGTTTCAACAGCATCCATCTCAGCAGATGAACTGACGGAGAGAAACTTTCCGCCAATATTTCTCTCTCCTCACACAACTTTTGAACAGATTTTTCTCTCTCCCCTCTTTTATTCCACACGCACATTCTCTCTCTCTCTCTCTCTCTCTCTCTAAAGCCATTTCCCTCTCCATTCTTTCTTACCCTCTCTGTTTCTCTTCAATCCCTCTCCATTCTTCCTTCCCCCCACAAATCTGAAGCTTACAAGGCACAAAACAGGGTTTATTTTTACCAAATCGTGCAATGTGTTCGAATTCTAGATACATTTGCCCCTGGAGAAGTTGGAAGTTCAACTGGGTTTAAAGATGTCGATCCTTCTCTGCTCTCTCCTCTCTTCAAAACCTCCATGGTTGGAAATTGGGATCCCGTAACACAGATCTAAGAGAAAAACCTACTTCTCTCTCCCTTTTTTCTAGGGTCATTGAAAAATGTTACAAGAAGTAAAAAATCTTCCACCATTTGTATCTGGAGTGCAGTTATTGTAGGAGATTGTGGTTTTCTTTTCCTTTTTCTGATAAAAAGAAGAAAAAGATAGTGGTTTCTCCATTTATGCCTTGTAGTAGGGAAAGAAATTTTCTATTTGTTGCGAGTAATCTAGTTTGGGTTTCCTGTATGTAAATGTAACTTTAATTCCTTTTTCTTTTTCTTTTTTTGAGTTCTTTTGTTTCATCATACATGTAATCTTAGTTCATTTTCCCGAGAAATAGGAGTATATGACTTGCCAAGCCCGGTTTATGTTCAGAGTAATGAATGTATGTTTCATTGCGATGTATGTTTGTAGCACATCAGAACTATAATGAATGTATGTTTCAATGAACGGATTTGGTCGTGATTTAAAATTATAGATTGAGATTTGCCAAGAGTCCTGAAATTGATATCATGAGTGTAATTACATGCAAATTGATAACCCAGAAAAAAGGAAAAGTGCAGGATTGATTAAGTCTTGTACCCATAGTCTGATAGTAATTCCAATCCAACTTCAATCTCACTTGAATAAGGGTCATTATACTTGCATTATGGTCAATAATCAACACATCCAAGTTTATATATCCAGATATATACTTCTCTGACTTTTCTATTTTTACTTTTACTTGTAAAATGAGAACTAGAACAATACAATAAAAAAAAGAAGAATAAATATGCTTTGTTTCCCTTCCCCTGTAAATGCAATTTTTTTTTTTGAATAAGGACAAAACAAAAAAAAAACCAAAAAATCAGTTTTTTCAATTTAGCCAAATCACACCTTAGTAGGTCACTGTTCAAAAAACTCACAAAATCAGACTTTCTATTCTAACTTTACTATATTCAAATATTATTTTTTCCTACTCCTACCCTACCCCCCCCCCCCCCCCCCCCCCCCAAAAAAAAAAAAAAAAAAAAAAAAAACGAGCAGTGTGTGAACAGTGTCCCACCAAAGTTGTTCAGCTACTGTAGCAAAGTTAGGAAATCTGCAAATTGGTGAGGCTGATTTTTTGAGAGTTTGCTTTCTACTTTAACTCAAAAGTGGATTTAGCAAGCCACATATTGATGCTCTCTTTTTTTTGACAAAAATACCCTTGTCTATTTTGCCATGACTTTAAATTTCTCACTCAAGCTCTGGGTTTCACACTGCGTGTTTTAGATTGGGCCACGTCATTGACTGGCACAGTACATGCTATTCGTTAGGGAAAATAGGATGTGCGATGCTTCAAAATATTGCCATCTCTGGCATGGAACATGTGGCCCCGTGAACCCCTTGAGTCCTTGTTTTGCTTGGAATTGAAAGACATATTATTCAAGCCTAGGGGTGAACGAAAAACCGAAAAACTGAAAAAATCGAAAAAAAACCGATCGACCGGTTCGGTTTTCGGTCCAGAAAAAGCTGTGTCGGCTGACTTCGGTTTGGACCGAACCGAACAGAAAAATTATCGGCTCGGTCTCGGTTTCTTGGAAATTAGTTTGGACTGAACCGAACCGAACCGAACCGAAATCATGCCAATTTGGACCGAATTACCCCGAAACTACCCCTATTTGGACCGAAAACCCAAAAAAACGATCTTGACCCCCCAAAAATAACAAATCCTAGCCGTCCATCTCAATCTTAACGCCGGATCGAAAAAACCAAAAAAAACCGAACCACCCCAAACCGATCGGTCCATTGTTTTTTTCGGTCGGGATCGGTTCCCAACAAAACCACGCCGAACCAATCGGTTCGGTCCCGGACACCCCAAAAACCAAACCGAACTAACCGATTTTCACCCCTATTCAAGCCAATATGAAGCCTACCGCTCTTAGATTGCTCAATTGATCAGGAGATAAATGTCATTTGCTTCATTAAGCAGAATAGGGGTGGAGTTTAAATCGCTTAAAATAACTACTTAAAAGATGAACGGTTCGGATGAAAAATATCTCAACGGCTTTCATTTGAAGACAGCTGAAGAATTAAATCAAGTTTTTATTATTATTTTTAAAAATCAGTTCAATTAGATATGTGTAAAGATTGATCTAAAGTTCAGGTTTTCATTAAAAATTCAGGATCTTAATTTCTGAATGAGAAATACGAATATTGAATCACTCACTCATATTCAATTGAGCTGAATTTTTGCATTGACATTCAAAATTTGTGAAAAAATTATTGACCAGTCCGCATTGTTCATTATTTTTACACATATTGGTTTACCCATAGTACTCGAGTTGCTCTAGCACTTTTTTTTTTTTTTTTTTATATATATATGATTATGCTGCAGAGAGGATTTTATATACGAGGTACTTGATCCTTTTTAGTTTCCAGAGTAGAGGGTATTTTTAAGCATGAGCTCGATAAAGATTCACTATAGTCATAATCGTAACTGAATGTCTGAATCCATCCGAAACACTGGATCAAACCAACATATTATTGCTGAGTTATATGTGCTCCCATAAAACACTTAATGATATCCGATTGAGCTGATTTTTGTCACATTTTCTCTAGTCAACGAACTCCACATAATGAACGTATCCAATCATCGGGACAACATTGGAGCGGTGCCACCGCGCGTGCACGTTGCGCAGCAAGCCTTTTTCCCAAAAATAGGAGAGATTTTTTTAGTTGTTATTGATTCTCGTACGTGTGTTGATGCAGTGATCACGTGAAAGGTGTTGAGATTGGCGTCAAAACTGATAAAGGTGTGTTTTGGAACTTGGGGATGGAAAGGAAAAGGAAGGAAAAATAATGAAGAGGAATGTTAAATCGAAAATTAAGAAGAAAATGGGGAGAAAATTGAACTTGTCTGAGTTGGTATAAGGTCCACTATAGCAATTTCTTATAGTGTAAGGTCTACCCAAATATTCTCTAAGACATAAGATCCACTAGAATAACTAAAAGACCTAACTACCCCCAATTCAGAGGAAGAGAGCCGGAGTCGTCGATCACGTGCGCCCTGCTGCACCGGGCCAGCGTCAACGGCGGCTTGTGGTTCTTCAAGTATTGCAAGAACGTGTTCCAGTCTCTCCGCTTCTGGGACTCGTACCGGCTTGGGGCCGCCGCAGCCGCCGTTGTTGATCCGGACTCCGCCGGTTCTCCTCCGGCCGATGAAGGTCCCTCGGCTTCAGTCGGGTCGGATGCTCCGGCTCCGGATGCTGAATCCATCGATTTTCGAATCTTTTCAATTGACCATGAAATTGGGCACGAACGATGGCGTATTGACTTGGAAAGGGTAGATTTTCTGGGTTACTTTCGATTTGGGTACACTGGTATGTATGTCTTTTGCCCTTTTTTTTTTCTTCCGAGAATGGGAGCGTTTTAAGAGAGAGAGAGAGTGATTGAGAGTCTTTCTTTTGCCCTTTTTTTTTCTAAAACACCAATTTCCTCACCGTTTGAGCTCATCTTATTGGGGACTAATGTCATAAAAGTGCTGATACTGCCATTGTTGGATTCCTGCTCCTGCTGTTGCTATTATTTGTGCATTTCATGTTGCCATCATTTTGATTGCAATTCATGCACGCCATGTGTTTGTTGAAATGCCCCAGCGAGCTTTCTATCCTTGAAACGCACTTGGATTCAATCCGAATAAGTGCGATACTTACCATACTTGGTTCAAATGTATTGAAGACATTCAAAACCATATGTTTATATCATGAAAATACAACTGCCAATTTATGCCTCATGCTATGTTATTGCTAAACGGGACGTTAAGGACGTTGGACCATTGTTAGTACCCGTTGAGACTGCTGTCTGTTTGCTAGATTGCCTGAAATGACTTTCCCAGATTGTGCTAACTTGTTTAGCACATTCTTATTTGAACCTTTTCAACGTACCCTGACTGTGATGGTTCAGCTTTTCAGTTCACTTGGTTCATGCATATTTGTTTATCAAATGGCTTCACAAACCCAACAACCCTTATTCCTACAAATGCATCTTGGTTTCTTTTTATGATTGCAATGAAGTTCTGCTAGGGAAAAGCAATATCATTTTCAAGCTTTTTGCCCCCCGCATAGATGCATCTTGAGGAGTGATGTTTGTGGTCAATCTGTTAGCATTCTCTCACCCCTATAAAATTGATTCAAACCAAGAAAACCTTTTGTCAGTTTCTTCTTATGAGGATAAAAGTGTTTCTGTAACTATGTGGTCCCTCATTTTTTTAAATAAAGAGTGGGGTTATTCTTCAAGCTGGCATGGAAGCTGTTTCAAAGATATTCATTAATATGACAAATGGTACAGGTGTAGCCCACAGAAAAGAGAAATTGTTACAAGTGGATAACACTGTTAAGTATTGATAAATATGTTTTTTTTTTTTTTTTAAAACAAAAGATAACCACCTCTTTTGAGTCCAGATAACCACCTCTATTTTTAAAAAGTGGTTTTTTTTGTTTTATTCAATTTTCAGTAAATTTCTAGTAAAATTTTATGTTAAAAGCAGTAAAATTCTAGTAAAATTTCTAGTGAATTAGAGGTGTTATGGAAGTATGAGGTTTTATGTTAAAAGCAGAGAGTTTGTGCTGCTACCTTGTAGTGCTTGGGTGGTTGAGGACTTGATCCCAAGTAAGTTTTTTAAACAAAAATATGCCCAGATAACCACATCTTATGACTGCAGATAACCACCTCTTGCGAGTCAAGATAACCACATCCGATCCTAAGTAGGTTTTTTTTAAAAATGACACAGTTCAGATAACCACATCTGCGCCGGTCAATTTTCCGGCGAAGTCCAATTTTCCGGCAACTTTTCCGGCGCCGACAGAATTTTCCGGCGAACTTTCCGGCGAAGTCCAACTTTCCGGCGAACTTTTCCGGCACCAGCGGAATTCCGGCGAACTTTCCCGGCGAAGGTATATTATGTATTAAATTTAATGTAAGGGTACATTTGTCTAGTAAAAAAATAGAATGGACCTAAGAGCATTTAAAAAGTGATTTGGTGGACTAGAGGTGTTATGAAAACATTAGGTGGACTAGAGGGCTTATAAAAAGCTATAATAGACCCTATAACAATTCTTTATTAAAACTTTATGTTCTCTTGTTGGAAGCAGGTTCCAGGAAAACCGGTGGCTGTGTAGCCAATGGAATCTATCCCATAGAATCTAGGGTCTTCCTGCGACAAGAATATGATATAGGAGTTAACTACAGAAATAGAACATAAACTAATTCTTTAATGCTAAGAGGAAAA
Source organism: Vaccinium darrowii (assembly GCA_020921065.1). Classification (NCBI taxonomy): domain Eukaryota; kingdom Viridiplantae; phylum Streptophyta; class Magnoliopsida; order Ericales; family Ericaceae; genus Vaccinium; species Vaccinium darrowii. The sequence continues at coordinate 39,672,739 of CM037156.1, forward strand.
ATCACCTACACATTTCAAAAATACCCCCGCTAGCCTATGAAAGTGCCTAAACCCCTCCCAAACCCTATGAAAGTGCCTAAGTCTAAACTCTGGTACCATATGAAAATGCCTAAAACCCTAGGGTACCCTATGAAAGTGTCTAAACCACTAAAATCCTATAATTGAAAAGTGCACCCTAAACCTAAACCCGAGGGTACCCTATGAAAGTGTCTAAAACACAAAGGTACCCTATAACAATGTCCAAACAAATAAAACCCTATAATTGGAAAGTGCACCCTAAGTGCCTAAACTCACTATAACCTACCACAAAGAGCCTAACTCCCCTAAAATTGAACCCCAAAATTGAACACAATCCCAAAATTAAAAAAACAAAATTAATTTTGTCCCAAGCACCCAAGACCCACGCATGAGTGTGTGTGTGTGTGTGTGTGTGTGTGTGAGTGAGAGAGAGAGAGAGAGAGAGAGAGAGTGACGGGCAGCATGTACAGAAAAATGACTGAATGACTTGTCCATTTCAAGGGTTAATTAGTCGGTTAGCACTCAGCAGCGGGAAACTCACAAGCAGGCAAAGTGTCAGCTTTCCTTTTGTAATTTTTTATTACTCCCTCCATCCCATTTTGTTTGTCATTTTTAGTAGACCGTGTCCGATTTCAATTGCTTATATCTTTTACTATGAATTTCAAAAAATATTCAATATGGATCTCGTTTGATAGTTCTTGATGAGTTTTATTATACGGAGTTTTCAAAATCATGACAAACATTACGGATTAAAAGTTATAAGCGGTTGACCGATGACATGATCTTCGAAAATTGACAAACAAAATGGGACAGAGGGAGTATTATTAAGGGTATTTTTTTGTTTAGTATTGTCCTTGAAACCTCAAAAATTTCACATCTATGTATTCCAGACTTTAAAATAAGTTAGGCTGGACTAAACACTCTTTAAAGCCCTAAACTTGGTCTTTAGAGTAATTTTCTGTAGAATCTTTAGCAATTGAATCTTCTTTGTTGCTTTATTGTTGACCATTTTTTGTTATTCCTTGTTATGTTGTATTGCTTTTGCTGGGATTTTTCCCTATTGTAAGCTTGGTTCTTTGGTTGGTATAAAATTTTTTATTTTAAAAAAAAAAATTTATGTTCTCTTTCTCTAGAAACCAAACAACGGAAGGAATTTTTTTTTAAATTTTTCCTTTCTTTCCACGAGTGCCAAACAAACCCGCATAAAGAAGAGATTAGGAAAAATTTCAAAAAAAAAAAAAAAAAACACGAATGGATAAGGAAACGCAGTTGCTTTTTTTTTTTTTATGATAAACTTTTAGGGTTTGAACGTCACAAGGAAATGGATATCGGCACTCTCCAAATTGTTAATGACATTCCAAAAAGAGGGTGCCAATATCAAGCCCATATAAGATTAATATTGACACTTCTCTTTGGGAAATGATTTTCACACCCTCCTTTTTATCCTCAAACACTCTTTTTTTGTCTTTGGTCACCTTGAAATTGCCAAATTACCCTTGTCTCATGAGTCATTTTTTTCTATATGAGGGACAATTTGATACTTTCAAGTGAATAAAGACAAAAAAGAGAGTGTTTGAAGATAAAAGGGGTGTGAAAACTATTTCCCTTGTCTTTTTGAAGTGCTATTACTACCTCCGTCCCATATTGTTGGGACTCTTTCTTTTTTTGGACGTCTCAAAGAATTATCTATAATTTTAAATTTATTAAGTTTTTTGTGTTCAATATGGATCTTTTTTGATATATCTTAATTAGTTTTATGAAACAAAGTTGTTGAAATGACAAAAAAATCATAAATTATAAGATATAAACAATTCTTTGAGACGATAAAAAAGATAAAGAGGCCCAATAATATGGGACGGAGGGAGTAATAATTTTGAGATTGTCAAATATGATTTCCCTAAAACTTTGAACCCTACCTCTTTTTTCTCAGTGAATCTCTTTTGACTTTTGGGTGTTTTAAGGTCTTTACAGAGAACACGGCCTAATAAAGCTACATGCCCCGAAATCAAAACCCCGAAACTTCCCCCAGAGGGACCCAAGAGCTATTTGGACTTCACCTCTTTGGTATATTCGTACATGGCTCTCACCTTTTTTTTTCTTTGGAAAATTTTAAAATCAACCCATTGGGCTGATATTAACCCTAAAAAATATATTGAAATACATGTGAAAAATTTATAAAAATGTGTGAAAGTATATAAACATGTGTGAAAAGTACATTAGAACTTGTGTTTTTTTTGTTTTGTTGTTGCCTTATTATCAGCCAAATAAAAAAACCCTTTTTTCCTTTAATTTGGTTCAGGTCGTTACCCAAGAGCTATTTGGACTTCACCTCCTTGGTTACTTGGTATATTCGTACATGGCTCTCACTTTTTTTCCCCTTTAATTTGGTTCAGGTCTATTGGCGCGCCCTAAAGAGAAAAAAAAAAAAGGGCTTTTGAGGGCTAACTAAAATTAAAGGAACTCAAAAAATAAATCTTAGATTAAATGCTTTTTTTGGCTAAATAAGCCGGCTGGCATTTTTTTTTTTTTGGTTATGAGATTTTTCCCGCTTTGGTTAGTTTCGCGTCGAACTTTTGTTTATTATTGATTCTCCCAGACGAAAAGAACTAGAAAAGTAAAAAATTATGATCTAAATTAAATTTTTTAATAAAGACAAAAATCTGTTAAAAAAACAAGATTTTTCTTGCTTTATTCAAATATATTTGATTTTCGAACATGATTTTTTTTTTCCTGATTTCCTCTCGTCGAGAAATATTAATAATTCATAAAAGTTTGACACAACTTACAAATGGGAAAAATAATTTGAATAAAGACAAAAAAAAGAAATATAAGTCAAGTAGTTGCTTATTTACCCGAAACATGCTAGGCCCATTTGGGGATGTTAGAGAGAGCCGAACCAAACATGAACCAAACAAACAAAGGGGAAAAAAAAGTTAGGGCCATGTACGGATATACCAAGGAGGTGAAGTCCAAATAGAAGTAGCTTTTTGGGTAGTCCCGGAGTTTTGATTTCGGGGCATGTAGCATTATTGCTATTAATACTAGTCTTCACAGATATATCAAGATTCTTGCAATAGATGAGAATATGAGATGTGAAATTACGGACATCACCTCTCTCACTAGTCTTCACAGAAATCTCTTCATTTTTTTTCTTTTTTTGTTTAAAAAAGGATATGCGGTCCTTGACTGCTCAGTTATATTTGTCCGATACAAAAACACTGCAAAGATTTGTATGTGTGTGGATAACTTTTTTAACATTGACGCACTTTTTACGAGATCCGAGGAGCCTGCCGTGAGATGATCATGGCAGCGGGTGCCACGAGGTGGTCGGAAATGCTAGAATACATGAAAAAATTCCCAAAAAGATTCAAAAAAGATAAATCAATGGTTCAGATTCACATGAATAAGAATATGAACTGTTGATTTATCTTTCTTGGACCTTTTCAGAAAAACTTTTTCTATATCATACTACTCCCTAAGGTGATATGCGACTATTTTGGCATTTTGCATGTACCCCATGCAGTCATCACCCGCTCCTTGTTTGGCATCGCTTCGTTAGCTAAGGCTCTGTTTGGTAGTTAGGGAAAAGAAAGGGAAAGAAAATAAAATAAAATAGAGGAAGAAAGAAGGAAAGATTGAGGAAAATTAAGAGGGAAATTTTTTATTAAAATAATTTAGTTTATTTGTTTTTCTTCTCTTTTTCCTGTCAACACAAAGAAAGGAAGAGAATTTTTTTTTTTATTTCCCTTTCATTTCTTTTCTTTACCTTGGGTTGCAAACAAAGCCTAAGCTTTTATTCAATTCCCATGTTTCTTTCCTAGTTCTCACGAAAATTAATTCACACGACCCCTGAGCTATCAAAACATGTTTGCTTAGTGTAATTCTTACTCAAGTAAACAGAATTAAGAACAAAACCTGTTTGCTTAGTGTAATTTTTACTCAAAGTAAACAGAATTATTCTTGTAAGCCATGTCTAATGAATGAGACTTGGCTCACATGCGTGTTGCTTTTGTAAATTATATTTACACTAGGGATTGCTCTTGCCAAAAGGCACGGCGCGCGACATAATTTGGCATCAACTCTATAAACTATCGTTCTTCTATTTACCACTGTGTATATTTTATAGAAATGGCCCCTGCCTGAAGGCATGACGCAACACATTAACACGACTAAAATGAACTATTTTTCATCACATTTGGCCTCCCCGCCAAAGAAGCCAACTTCTCTAAGGAGTCTTTTTTCAAGTAGAGTTCAAAGAGAGTTCATCTAATCAACTATGGTCACTAATTAAAGATTTACCACCACCAATGAATCTAATCTTATATCGCTCATTATCAAAATAAGATCAAAAGTGTATATACCAAATAAAAAAAGAGAGCAGAACAAAATGACTATAAACTATAAAGCATAAAGAAAAGCCTTGCTTTGGTGCTAGTAGTTGCCCATACCTTGCTTTGGGACTATTTTACTTCTATACCCGTACTCTTGAGGACGCTAACGGATTCAATTTTTAGCCAATTCAGGCAACCGAAAAATAAATACAATGACAGATAATAGGAGACACCAAATGGCATTCCCCATTCTAACCAAAGTTGAATTCAACCTAAACAAAACACTTTGCGAACAACGTGTTGCAGACAAAACCAAACCCAACTCCTCTCAAACTCTGCCTTCTCCAATATGTACACCGAGTTTCGCAGATTGTCCATCCAATTTCAGTAGCTTACTTTTTTTTTTTTTTTGAGATCATCCAATTTCAGTATAGGGTAATAGACAACATCTAGATCACTTCAACCCAAGAAACATGAGGAGGAAGGAAACCTTAGAATAGTAGAACACTACAAAATTAATAACAAATAATGAAAGTTCCTTCAGTTTCAAAGAAACAAAAACAAATACTCCTAAAATCTAGTGCCACTTCTATCAAACAATTGCTTTTGAAGTTAGCTACATACTTTAGTAGCTCCATAGTTCTTGCCAAACTCAACTCATGTTCACAATCTGATCCAACCAAAACCAAATGATTAACAGAAATTATTTGGTTTACAAACAACGACCAACAAAAAAAAAAAAAGTAACAAACTTGCTTCAAAAAAAAAAAAAAAAAAACGACGACCAACAATAGATAGGGAAGAGCTAATAGCTTGCTTCAGTCTTGTCAACATTTACAAAAGAACCCAAGCTCCAAATGCAAAAAAATGAGGGCACTTTGACAAAGGCAGAACTATTGTTTAGTCTTGCTTCAATCCAACGATTGTTCCAAGTTCAAGAACCATAGCCGGTTCACTCCTTTCATGGACAAAGGCAGAACTATAATTCATGAACAGTCTTAGCCAACAAACAATGAGGGCACTTTGACTTGTGATTTTTCAAAGAAAGAGGGGTCAAATTGATCAAACTAATCATAATCTGCCACCCCTACATAAATTTCACTGAGGCTGCATAAAACATGTGAGTTGTTTCCGTCAAAAGCTACACAAATACTCAAATATTTCACTTTACGGAAGACACGCGTTGCTGTAATAAACTCACAACTTGACGAAAAGTCCCAAATCTCCTTTTCTTTGCTTAGAATGATCCAACCTTAACTTATGACCCTATAAGATGAAAGACACAAAAGCAAACAAACAAATGATGAAATTAATGGTTGAGACAATTCATCGAAGACTTGGAATGCTTATGAAAAACATCTATATAACAGTTTAAAAGCCATCGAGAGAGAGGGTGGAGTGTGTAACTACCTGAAAATGAAACCAGATACCGTCTGAAACTCTCTGCACAACAGATAGGAACTTTCGAAATTGAACTAAGAACCGAACCACAACTTCAGAAATTTCAATTGCAGAAATTTGTTAGGAGAAAAAATCCAATCCAAAAATTTGTTAGGAGAAATTCAACACACCATTTGATAATTTGAGCACCGGGAATTAGGACTTTTCAAATGAAACAAAAGTAACCTGCCAGAACATCAAACAGAAGTATCCCTCCAGATGAAGCTTCAAAGCTTCATATTAATGAAGAAGCATCACACAACCCAATGAAACTGAAATTGAGCGAACGATAACCAGAATAAAGTCCAAGAACATAAATATTCTTACCCTTGTGTTTATTCTATAAGCTTCCTTGCACTGATTTTATGCATCCCATCATGTATCTGGAAGAAAGAAGAGAAAAAAATCAGGTGCCATGTTGGCTCTTGTTTGGCCCCTCATAAAGATCAAATCACTACCCTAGTTAACACTACAACATAGAGAGTAAGAAATAGAATCATACCATCGAAGTGATTTCTATTTGGACCTCCATACATTCGCCAAATCATGTCTGGAAAGGGGGGGGAAAAAAATTAGTTGCACAGTGCTTCTCAATTGGAAGGATCTATGATCAAAAGAAGAACTGAACATAGAGCATCCAATACCAACGAACATAGATAGGCAAATCAAAACAACAAATGGAGAGTTCAAACCTTAATTTTAATAACTCTTTTAAAATAAAAAAAAAAGAGCTAATCAATGAAAACAGTTGCTACTTGGCAATGTTCAATTTGACTATGAGAAAGTTCACTAAAATGTAGGAGTCCTACCAACGCTCTTTTGCAACCAATGGCATAGGTGGCCTTTTCTTTCCCTTTGCGAGAACTAACCAAAGCCGATTCCATCAGTTGTGTAACTTGTGTATGATAACTTCCTTGTTAACCATAAACAATTGACAACCAAATGCCTCTAACATGAAGAATATGCCTTATCGGGGGGTTAATTTCATGAGAGGAAAGCAAATTTCTATTACATCCACAAAGCCTAATTCTGAATATAAAAATGACATTCTTTGTCCGTAAACCAAATCTGAATAGAAATTAGATCCCACTTATGACCAATCTCTCAGCTAAAGTTGTACAGAAACAATACAGAAAAAGAACTCAAACTATGTGAGGAAATAGCATCAATGCTGTTTCAAAAAAACCAGAAAATCCACACACAAATTTGTTTTTTGAAGCAGGAAACTTAAAGGAAGAATCACTCAACCCTTGAATTCAGCTAGAATCACACAACCCTTGAAAATCAAACTCAACAGAACCATTCAATGGACTTGGTGTGTCTACCTATGTACATTGGTTACCATGACCCAGCGTCCTTGGTGCCTACTTCTTCGTTGTTAGCTAAAATTTAGAATGTTAAAGCATTATGAAAATTGAAATCAAAGCATTATGAAAATTTAAATGGTGTCCACAGCTTTCTCATCCACATCTTCAGGAATTATGTTCAACGATGTATAAAGATTTTTCCACTCTTCATCACTTAAGGTCAAGTTCTATACTTTTGGGTAATAAGGCCAATGGTAATAGCATGAGGGTAAAAGAAAGTAAGAAACCAAAGCAAACTATAGACCCCGAAGAGCATTTAACATTTGGAGAGTAACAATAATGGTTTGAAATCCGTTCTTACATCCACAAAACCACTATTTTTCCAATCAAACATAGAAAGAACTCAAACTGCCCATCATCCATACCTAATTCGAGCAATGTCTAGTTGCCCAGGTAACAACAAAACTAATGTACTCAATAATGGAGTAAAGCATCAACTTCGAACATGAATGCACTGGATCTATATGAACATGAATCAACTTCGGGTAAGGACACATTATGACAATTAAGTGTCTCCACTCTCGGTGGCTTGACATCAATTTCATATGCAATTCCTACTGATTCTACACTACAGCGAAACATGTGAACGGGGCATGAATCAACCTGTTGGAAAAATCATTTCATTCGAAAATAGTGTAATCTGATTATGGATGAAAATATAATATGCACAATACTTTGCTAAGGCTTCCCATTTATTAGAATACATAGATACTGACAGAGAATAAACAAAATTCAGTAAGATTGATTGATTAACAAAACAAATAAATCTGTCCTTTAAAAATGTATGGAGAATGCGGCAAGAAACCAAAATCAATACACACAAATCAATATAACTCACAGAGAAAGAATTAATATAATTACCTTGAACACCAATCAAAGTGTAAGATAGCAATGGTAAATGTATTTGAGTAGAAGCAAGAAGAAACCACTGGATTTCAGAGGGTCCACATGCTTCCTCTTCTTTTACAATAGTATAATCTGAAATTTTCGTAGAATATTTTTGGAATGTGAAAAGTTTGCACAGCCTCAAAATCGTCGACGCCAAAGTTGTGCTTTCACTTTATATATTAGACAGAAAGATAGGATAGATATAATAGATGTATTGACTTTGCTCCTGTCAACTATGATTCAAAAATCGCGGACACCAAAATGGTGCTCTCACTTAACCAAAGAACATCACTCACAGTATCTAAGATTTCTACGACCTCTGTGATTAAACTGTAATTTAGGGCAATATCAGATGAAATTCAAATAATTTAGGGCAATATCAGAAGCTGATTAAAAGTCCACAAAGAATATCAGAAGTCCACAAAGAATAACTTGAATATCAGAAGCTGATTTACAGTAAGGCTTCGTTTGATTCACGGACTAAAATAGACAGGATTAATAGTCCTGGGATTAGTAATACTAGACTATTTGTCCTGGGACTAATTAGTCCTAAAGTTCACACAATTCCCTGTTTGATTCGTGTAGAATTAATATCGGGATATCCCGTGTTTTGGTCAATTCCATGTTTGATTCCTAAACTAAATTTCGGGATTAATTTTAGGATTATCTCTTTCTCTCTCTCTCAAACCAAAGAAAGCAAAAGGAAAACCCAGTTTCGGAAGATCCTGTGATTCATCTCCAATTTCTACTTTCTAGTTCCAAATGAAGAGCCCAATTGGTGATAAACAAAAATTTAAAAAAATAATAATAATAACCCAGTTTCAGATTCTCCAAAGACAAGCATAACCAAAAGGAAAACCCCAATTTCGGTTTCTTCAATTTCAGATTCTGCATCTTCCAACTTCGTCCAAGCCAACCCAACAACACACCCCCAACGAACACAGGGAGAAATCGATATATATACACACACATACATACAAACATACTTCGTCCGATTCCCCTATATATATAGATACTAGGTACAAGACGTCGTGCTTCGCACGACTTTTATGCCCGCTAGTTTTTCGTGTGATCGTTAGTTTTATGCCTATCTGCTTTTAGATCCCAAACATTTATTCTCCAACTGAGGTTATTACCCTCCAGTTTTACTGATTTGTATTTATCCTAATTAGTAAGTTCCAGGGACGGACTAAGTCAAGTACTTTACCCATAATTATTGAATCAAACTACGCATTTTGACTGGCAAAGGAATGAATTTGTATCATAAACATCATACTATACAATAGCAGAAGAAGCCATACATAATATAGGTTCCCTACATCATTATAAAATCTGCAATAGCTGCGTCTAGACATTCACACCAAAAAAACCAAATTCTGCAATAGCTAAATTTACATATTCAGACAAAAAAATAGATACATGCTTAAACTAAAACCAAGTCCAAAAGCCTAACAAAAACAAATCTTGGTTCTAACCAACTTCATTAAAAGTGGATGTCAAGGCTTTGAGCTCTGCCTTCCAAAAACACCACTACATTTTCAATACCAAGATCATAAGTCAAAAGCCAAACTTCAAACTTCTCTATTTCAACCAAGTGGGGATGAAAACGTTCAGCCCTGTAGGGTTTGACATTCATCTTCCTGGTTACCTTTAGGGTCTGACAGTGGTATATTACATATAAATGATGAGAGAAGTGGATTAGGTGGAGAGCCATGCACACTTTCCCTGCCATTCATTCAATTTGAACCAAGAAATGAACTCAGTTCTTGCAAGTCCTTTCCCAGCATCACGGAACTATTAGTCCAATAGCCCGACTTTTGAGTCTTTTTCCGCCTCTGCAAAAAACATAGCAGTGTTAAAAGGCAAAGTTGAATTTTTGCTAGAATTCTATAAAGATCAAAATTTTGTAAATAAAACCTTGACTACATGAGAATGCTACACCGTAAAATGTCCAATTGGATCTTTCCCTACATTTGCAGCACATAAACGACAAACCTGAAACAGAAACACCAAAGTGATTAAAATAATCAGATTAAAAAATGAAGTCGAATGACATGTTTTGTGCAACATAAGGTGAGCCAATCAATAACGCGGCGAAGATAAGACCGGCACAATGACTGGTGTTTTGTCAGTAGCGGATGTAAAACAAAAAATACTAACTAATGCCATATGTTGAAAACAAAACAAAAGACAGAAATACCGAGTTTAGAGTAGTCAAACTTGAATAAATGCAGTACCGCGTTTTTTAAGTCAAAGCAGTGCTCTTCCAGCAAATAACTGCACAGAGCGCGAAGTCAATTTCGACATAACAGAAAGGACAGGGAAAGTAAGCTCCTGAATCGTCATCTCCTTCTGGACCATCCATGTTTAAATGATTATCCATATTATTTGTGACTACCATATGAGATATAGTACCAGTACCGCGTTTTTTAAGTCAAAGCAGTGCTTTGTGCAAATAACTGCACAGAGCGCGAAGTCAATTTCAACATAACAGAAAGGATAGGGAAAGTAAGCTCCTGAATCGTCATCTCCTTCTGAACCATCCATGTTACTATAATTAATTTAATTTTTTTGTTATAAAGATTAAGAATCTAATAGTTAAGCGAGTTATCATAATTCTATAATTTTTTCAAAAAAACGAACTTAGGTAGAGTCTTTAAGCTAGCGCCGACAATATACATAAAATAAGATGTTTTTATAGGATTAGTAATGAAACAATTATCAGACGAAAAATTAAAACTTATCAAGGTCAATTATAAATAAAAGCACCAACAAATATTTAGTTTTTTTTTTTTTTTTAGAAGTGTTTTAAAATATTATGCCATGGTGCCCTCACTCACATGAAATGCTGGCTACGCCATTGATTGTATCAGCCTAGTAATGAGCAGCAAGTAAATCTTGCCCAGGTAGGCAAATGAATACAGCCATCATTTCAAAGATCATGTAGTCATAAGCATTTCTTTGTTGATTTTGTTTAGAATTCATAGTATCATGAACTGGTAGCGAATATATCATGTAGTAGACTGACTTTCAGACATAGAACAACGCACACCTACTCCAATTGCAATCCTAATATGTTACCTGGAAGCTAAATAAGAATTGTTTTGCCGTCTTTCTCACATTTACATTCGAGAGAGAGTTAAGTTTCTCATACATGACAGTAGCCTCTTTATGCTTGCCAAAAATTCCCACGGCTGAATAATTAGTTCAGCTAGTGAATTAGAATAACTCAGACTACCATTTGGTGTTACATTTGGTCCCATTACTCTTAATCATTAAGAGTGAATACGAATGTAAAAAGGAAAACATTGGGAACTTCATGTACGTTCTAAAAGCGCTTGAGATTCAATTTGATTCCATTTGAGAGTGAATTGAGCAATGCAATTTTGGAACTTAAATTACATCTTCAACTGCAAAAGACACGAATCAATAGTTTGACACCAATGATAGCATCAGGGGTAATCTAGAAGTTGCAATCTTCACATCTAAAAACTCTCCAACAACTGAACCGAATGACTTAGCTATATAACCCAAAGACGATTCTCACGACTGCTATATTAGAGATGCTGGATAAAAAAAAGGGGGGCAAATTAGAGACCGGATCACACCAAATCAGGAGGAGCTAGTTATATAAATCAAACACAAACCTTAATTAATAAGTTCTATTCAAATCATGCATTTTAACAAACACCTTGAATGCAATAAAAAACAGAAAAAAACCTAAAAACAACCAAAACCCATTATAAACAAGATAATCAGAAGTCATAAGACACAGGCAAACATAAAAGCACAACCAAAACCCAGAAAACCAAAACATCTTTTGATAAAGCATGGTTTTTCATCCCCAAATCAGACGGCACAACTTCGAAACATAGAAGTACAGGTAAACCCAAAAAATCCAACAGAGACGCCAAAACTCGAAATCAACAATCTAAACCGAGAATCAAAGCCCTAAAATTACAAATCCTAACAAATAGGCAAAGACCACTCACCAGATGAAGCAAAAATGCCTAAAAGAGGCAGCTAGGCCGGGCTTCGCAGCGCACCGAACCAGCTGCACAGGACCGCAGAGATGTGAAGAGAGAGAGAGAAGGCAAGAGTAATGTCAAAACCAAACGGAGAGATCCCGGGTGTGGAAGTTTGGAAACCCTAGGTCTCGGATCCGCTCACTCTCTCTCTCCCCCACGACCTCCTCCTCTAGATACTCCCTCCCTCCCTCTCTCTCTCTCTCTCTCTCTCCTCTTTGTCTGACTGACAGACCGAATTCAAAGCTGCGGAGATGATGGGAATCAGACTGTACAGTGCAAACAGTAGTGCAAGGCAAAAAAGACCAATACCCCCTTGCACAAACAAACAAAATAGTATGCAAAACGGGACACATAGGGAAATATGCGTACGGTCAGAAAACCCAGTTAAAGTAATTTTGAAATTGGGAAAAACCGCGTTAAATGACCACAGTATCCATGGTCGTTGCCCAGAATCACGAATAAACCAACACACGTAAAATCCAATTGAAGGATAAAATCGTCCCAAATTGGCAAAATACGAACGCCTTCAATTGGAAAGCCTCTCTTATTAGAGTCCTCCGGTCTTGGATATACATACATACTAACGTTTTATATAAACATGAATCCCAGGAAAACTCGATCAAAAAACTCATCGGGAAAACCCCAGGCGAGGAAAACCCTCTCGATCGGAAAAACGACCTAAAAGAGAGACGATCTTAAGGAATCGAGAGAGAAAGAGAGACGATGGAGAGGAAGAGAGAGAGCGGCGGAACTGTAAAGAGAGGAAGAAGACGACCTAGGAAGAGAGAGAGCGGCGGAACTGTAAAGAGAGGAGGGAAAAATACAAAATGCCCCCCATACTTTACACTCAATTACGTATCGCATCCCAAACTTCGACTTTTTTCAATTTACCTCCCAAACTTAAACTCCGTTATTCAAAATGACTCCTTCCGTCCCAATCCGTTACCTCACTAACGGAAAATGATGAGGTGGCAGTTAACAAAGAGTCAAAACCGTTAGTGGGAGCACAATGCCCCAAAACGACGTAGTTTTGGGGTGGTCCAAAAAAAAAAAACTAAAAAACACCTAAAATCTCTCTCTCTCCCAACCACATCTAAAAAAAATTAATTTTTTAAAATTGTTTTCAAAAAAATAAATACATCTAAAAAATTATTTCGGAAATAATATATTTCAAAAAAAAATTATTTAAAAGAATTATTTTGGAAATAGTATTTTTTTAAGAATCTTTATTTTTTTATTAAAAAGAATTGTTTTCAAGAATTATTTTCCAAAAATGTTTTTTTAAAAAAAAAAAAAACTGATTGTGATTGTTCTAAAAAGTATTTTCAAGTAAATGTTTTTCAAACTAGTTTTTGTTTCTCCAAAATTGTTTTCAATTTTTTTTTAAAAAGTGGTTATTTTTTTCAAATAATGCAGGACTACCAATCTCAGGACAAATAGTCCAGGACTCCCGTCCCATAAAAAAAATGATCCAATAAAAAAAAATTATCCCAAAAATTATTCTGGGATTAAAATACATAGGACTAATAACTCTGGGATTGGTAGTCCTAGACTATTTGTTCTGGTATTAATTTCATCCATAATCTACCCAATCCCATATTTGATTCGAGTGGGATTATTTATGGGATATTTTTTTTATATAAAAAACAGTCTTTCGTAGTTTTTTTTTTAAACAAGAAAAATATTTTTTTCAAGAACCACTTTTGAAAAAAAAAAATTGAAATCAATTTTGGAGAAACAAAAACTATTTTCAAAAATATTTACTTGAAAATACTTTTTAGAACAATCACAATCAGTTTTTTTTTAAAAAAAAATTTTGGTAAACAAATCTTGAAAAAAAAATTTAATAAAAAATAAAGATTCTTAAAAGTAATATTTCCAAAATAATTTTTTTAAATAAAGTTTTTTTGAAAAATATTGTTTCCGAAATAATTTTTTAGATGTATTTATTTTTTTTAAAACAATTTTAAAAAATTAATTTTTTTAGATAAATAATTATTTCTGAAAAAAAATTGAGATGTTTTTTTGAAAAAAAAAATTTTAGATAAAAAATTGGGTCTGTGATTTTGACCTAATCTGATTTGGGTTTAGAGAGGAAGATGTGGCTGGGGGATCCGGGGGCCTTGTAGTGAGTGAGCTCATTACATGCGTGTAGTGAGTTAGCTCGGCCGTCCGGTCCGAGATCAACGGTCCGGATCGTCTTACACTTTAAAAAACACTTTTACATTTACTTTAACTCCAATTTATCCGGACCGTGGATCTCGGATCGGACGGCCGAGAGAGCTCACTACACGCATGTAGTGAGCTCACTCACTACAGGGCCCCCAATTCCGTGGTGGAGAGAGAGAGAGAGAGAGAGAGAGAGAGAGAGAGAGAGAGAGATTTTCGGTGTTTTTTAGTTTTTTTTTTTTTGGACCACCCAAAAACTACGTCGTTTTGGGGCATTATGCTCCCACTAACGGTTTTTACTCTTTGTTAACTGCCACCTCATCATTTTCCGTTAGTGAGGTAACGGATTGGGATGGAAGGAGTCATTTTGAATAACGGAGTTTAAGTTTGGGAGGTAAATTGAAAAAAGTCGAAGTTTGGGATGCGATACGTAATTGAGTGTAAAGTATGGGGGCATTTTGTATTTTTCCAGAGAGAGGAAGAAGACGACCTAAAAGTTAAAACGGTGGCAATTTTGTAATAACTGTCCCGACAACAACGCGAGAATTTTAGTCCCAGATACCTAATCCCACCCCCCCATGGGATTACACAATACCCCCCATACAAGGATTAATTTTGTCCTAGGATTATTAATCCCACTCGATTTTGGAGAACCAAATGAGGAATAAGGCGGGATTAGACAGGCCCAATCCTATCGCAGGCTTTTAATACTTGAATCAAATGAGGCCTAACTGTTATGCCACGAAGAACCATGGTATGCGGTGATTTAGCTTAAACAACCAAAGCCAAATAACCCAGGAGAGCAATACATAAAACTTATCTAAATGGATTGAGAGAGAGACAGAGACAGAGAGCTTTGCAATTGCAAAAGTGTACCTGAAAAAAAAAAAACCTAAAATTCCAAAAGCATTGTCCCTCTTCCTCGCGATTCCTCTTGATCCGCCATGGTTGAGAGCTAGGGTTTAGAACAAGTTGTGATTGTGATGTAGAGGAGGGGATTAAGAGCGATGAAGGGAAAGTGAGAGAGAATCAGATGCTTTGTGGTCTTGCGGTCACCTGGAGATAGGGGTGGCTGGACCCGGGGTACTTCCCCTCCCGTAATCGCAGCATGGAAGGGTCGATTGTCGAGAGGAGTCGGCGTTTGGTAGAGGGAGAGAAGGTGCGATGGGGGATGCTGATCGTACCTTTTTTTTTTGGGGGGGAAATGAGAGAGAGAGAGAGGGTGAAGATATAATCCTGGCCCTTTAAAAATGGATGGTGAGGATTTATGTAGAGAAAATGTGTAAGATTTGAAAACCACTCTAATTTGTTATATAGATAATTTATTTATTTATTGACTTCAAAATAAATGGGTAACTTATGCGATAAACTAAGTGGTTTCATAGGTGTCTATAACTTCCTAGATTGATGGTCAGAAGTTATATGCGAGGAGCCGAGGATACAGTAGCGCGTGTATTCACGAAATTGTACTTAGTGAGGGCACAATATAAAAATGTCAATATTTTTGTTCAGTAAAAAAATCTCTCTTCTTTAAGAGTCTAACATACCTTGATTTTCATTTGAACTTTTCTTCGACGAATACTCATACTTATAGTGCTTAACTATATTACATAATCTTCAACACAAAATAGAGGAGTTACAAACAAACAAAGAGAAGGCGTGAGCAAAAAAATATGCTACAATCGCAGTTTTATAAAGCCGTGATTAAAAATCATTTATCGCAATCTATTTGGAAAAGTGAGGTCAAAACTTTATCCCCAAAAATCTTTAATTATCATGCTTTTGCTAAAGCAGAGATGATTTAAAAAATTCCTTTTTTTTTTTGGTAAGTAAAGCTTTTATTAAAACCACCGAACAAACAAAATCAAAGGGGCATACCCCAGCTAACAACAAACAAATTGAAAAAGAAAACAGAGAAACTACCACTAGCTCTTTTATAAGAAAAGACACCAAATTTACAGCCGAGGAACCCAACAATCACAACAGAAAGCCACCTATCCATCCATCAATGATTTTAAAAAATTCTATCCGAGAACCTCCAAAGAGAGCAAAGGGAGAGATTAGGACCTGTTCTTCAAATGCCTCTCCAAGCACAAACACAAGCCCTGACATCCGTAACTACATGATCTTCCAGCATTTGCACATCGAGACTACAATGTGAAAAAATCCGTCGATTTCGTTCCCCCAAACCTGGTAGATTGCAGCCGCCAAAACCACTTTAGACACCATACACAAGAATTGAGACGCACTTTGATACTGAACAATCCACCCCAACACCTGGGGTTATGCATTTAGAGGACACGGGGGACACAACTTGACTTGTAAAGCCCTCCAGAGCTGAAAAGAATAGGGGAAAAGGAAAAACAAGTGCGCATGAGACTCCATAGCAGCTGCACATAGCATACATTGGCCATCCAACACAATCCCCACTGCTGCAATCGATCCAAAGTGGACAGCCTACTTAACACTACCAACCATTCAATGATCGACCACCTGGGAACAACATGCTTGAACCAAATTACTTTGGCCCACAAAACCACCAGCTTAGGACTCCTAAATGCGTTCCATGCAGAAAAAATAGAAAACCTGCCATTAGATTCCAAGTTCCTGATTATGGAATCTTCCTGGCCCATGTTGGGAAGGAAAGAAGCTGGAGTATTCGCCACAATCTCCCTGGTCACAGCATTTCGCTGCCTAGGCTAATGCCATTGTTGATTCTCACCAATAATAGATGCAACTTTAGCAAGCATGTTTCAACCAAGGTTACAGAGAACCCTTGAACCAAACTTGGCAAACAATGCCCCCAAAGGGTGCCAATTGTCCAACCAAAGAAAAGTTTGACTCCCATTACCCACCAAGTAAGTAATCCAATTCTGCCCCACAGGCCTTAGTTTAAAAAATTTCCTAATAGTCCATGAAGCAGACCCAGGAGTAGGCATAGTCCACATGCACTGGTCTTTAATAAGGTAATAATGAATCCATTGTGTCCACAAAGTATCAGCCTTGAGAGCAATGGCCCATAAGTGCTTAGCCATAGCAGCTTTATTCCAATCTGCAAGGACTCGAACTCCCAAACCACCCTCCTCTTTAGGTAAACAGACATCTGCCCAAGCAACTTTAGCCCCAGTACTTTTCATCCCTGTCCCAAACCAAAAGAAAGATCTCAACACACGTTCCACCTCTTTAAGGACCCGTTGAGGGAGAATGAATATAGAGCTCCAATAAATTTGTGTACTAAACAAAACAGATTTAATAAGTTGCGCTCTTCCTCCATACGACAACAACTTATTAGCCCAAAATTGAATCCTATGCAAAATATTATTCAAAAGCACTTGACAACCAGTGGCATGCAACCTTGTAGTGATCAGAGGAACTCCCAGATATTGGACTGGAAGAACACCCTCCAGAATGGCTAAAATCTGGAATAACTCCTGCTTTGCACTCTCAGAAACCCTCGCAAAAAACACACTACTTTTCTGAAGATTAGGTTGTAGCCCAGACATCGCATAAAAATCCTGCAACATATCACTAATGATCTGAAAAGACAAAGAGTCAACCCCACTCATAATGAATAGGTCATCAGCAAAGATGACATGAGAAAGCTGAACGTTTCTGTATTTAGGGTGATAAGAAACCCTCTGAAATCAATTCTTCGCCGAAGCATAGAGGAAAAACCTTCCATGACAAGTAGAAACAAGTAAGGAGAGATGGGATCTCCTTGTCGCAACCCTCGTTTCCCTAGAAAATACCCTATCAGCTCCCCATTAATAACAATAGAGAACATAGTAGTAGATACATATTGCTTAACCCAAGAAATGAACAAGCCAGGAAATTCCATACCCTCCATGACGTAAAACAAAAACCCCCAGGCAACAGAATCATAAGCTTTCTGAATATCAATCTTAAGAGCAGACCTGGGACTCCCTTGATTTTTGTGGTAATCCTTGACCATTTCTTGCATAATAAGAATATTGTCAACAATGGACTTGCCCTTAATGAAAGCAGATTGATTAGGGCTTATCAAGACTGGCAAAAGAGGTTGGAGCCTAGCCACCAAGATCTTGGTAATGCACTTATACGTGACATTACAGCAAGATATAGGCCTAAAATCCTTAATTGACACAGGAGCATTAGTCTTAGGAGCTAGAGAGATAGTTGTGGAATTCCACTCTCAAAGCATATAACTCTTCTCAAAAAAACTGTGTTATAGCTCGAACTACATCAGGCCCCACAATGTCCCAGTTTTTATCATAGAAATTAGCACAAAAGCCATCTGGCCCCGGAGCCTTGTCTCCTTTTATAGCATCCATAGCCCTTTTAATTTCTAGCTCAAATACAGGTTGAATTAATGCAGACCGCATAGCAATAGGTACTCTAGTTTGCAGAGCCTAACCCACCTCGGTAGTAGGCACAGTCTGAGTAAATGGTGAACCAAGCAAGCCTTTATAATAAGCAAGAATTTCCTCTTGAATCTCCCTTGGATCTTCTAATCTAACACCAGTAATAGAAACCAAACTCAAAGTTTTACTCTTTAAATTATGAGTAGACAGCTTTTGATGGAAAAACCTAGTGTTTTGATCCCCCAAAGCCAACCATTTTACCCTTGACTTCTATTTCTTAAACCCTTCCTCAGCCAAACTCAAAACCATGAACTGGCTCAGAGCCATTTTTTCTGCTTCACACAAAATAGGGTCATGAGGATGAGAGAAGTAATCCTCGTGAATCTGATGCAACTTAGATCTAGCTTCCTCCACTTGCAGGCTAATATTAGAATAATGAGCCTTATTTAACTGCCTCAATACAGGCTTAAGCCTTTTAAGCTTCAAACTAAGCTTTAACAAGTGAGAATGACAATGCACATGGGCAGTCCATGAAGTAACCAACAGCTCCTTAAACATTCCATGAGACATCCAAAAGGAAAAGAACTTAAAAGGTCTTCTCACTGAGACAGCAGGCAGAACAGTAATCAAAATCTTACATTGATCGGAAACACCAGGATGAAGAAACCAAGCCTCCGAACCAGGTAAATCAGTCAACCACTTAGCGTGCACCATAGCTCTATCAAGCTTACTCTTATTGTCACCCAACCCTCCTCTCTTACTAGTCCATGGGTACCAAAAACCCTTAGCAGGCATATCCTCCAATTCCAAATCATGAAGGCAATCATTGAACTCAACAGCTGCATCATTATGAAACCCCTCCATTCGCTCAGCCATTTTCCGAACAACATTATAATCGCTCAGCTGAAGCCAAGCTCCAGTACCAACAAGCAAACTAGCACTCCTTAGATCAATCCATAGACCTCTTCTAGCGCTAATATTATTAAAACCATAGATTACAGAGATACAGAAAACCCTGTGATCCTCTAAACTTTCTACCTGGGCCAAAACCAACTGAGGAGAAGCATACACAACACTAACCTGCAAAACCAAAGGGTTCCATGCCACCATGATTCTAGCAAGGCCCCCACAACTATCTACATTTGAAGAAAAACTCCATTGAGAAGGAAAAGACCTCACAGCAGTAGCAGCTAAACAATCCCTTCTAACATTGGTTTCCACCACACCCATGAAACACAGTTTTTGAGACTGAATAAAAAAACAAACTTCTTTTCGCTTAAGGGGGTTGTTAAGCTCCCTAATATTCCATGCAACAATCTTCATCATAGGCAACAACAAAGAGTCAACGCCCTCCCTTTTTCCTAGGAGGGGCACCCCCTCCACCACCTCTCTTTGCCCTTCCCTTCTGCTTCTTCTGAGGGGTAGCAACAAGAGAATCAAAGCTTTCCCCTTGGGAAGGAGAAACAGGGATGACAACCTCACCATCCACTTTTGACTGAACTTCACCCAAAGTGGAGTCCAAGATAGCAAAAGTGTTAGATAATTGAGCAGGCGGCTCACTGACCAACTGAGACTTGTCAGCAAACACACCATTACTAACATTAGAGCGTTCCAGCTCCAAACCATCAAGGGAAACCACAGCAACAACCCCATCATTCATCACTACCATACTGCCGTTCATATTCCTAGGATTACCCTTCAAAAATTCCTTCTTGTATGATCTTTTAGAGTTACTGTAGTAGTGCCCTGCTATAATCAGGGCAAAGAACATCATTACTGCAATCCCATAAATGGACACCACCACTCAAGTAGATAAAGATTGTTTCAAGGTAATTTAATTGTCATGGAAGCAAGGAAGGAAGACCTTTCCAAGGAAGCCAGTAAATTAGGAATTGCAGGATATATCATTAGCTCAGTCGCTGAGTAACCTCTTTGCAACAGCAGGATAAGTTGCTTCCAGAATATCCGCATTTATGAAATCATCTGTTGTTATGAACCCAATTTCAAATGCATCATACTGCATAAGGATATACAACATAATAATTCGCGATTGTAGAAATCAATAATAAATAATTAAAAAAATACACTTAATAGTGCAATAGAGACATTCTATGCAGCAGGAACTATGAATGTTGTATTACCTTGTGCCACATTTCCATGTTCATGTTGTACCAAACACTCGAGTTATTAAGAAATCCTTGTCTAGTTAACGGATGGTAAGCAGAAGGAAACATTTGCATTCACTTTAACCACACCAAAAATCAACCAACTAGAGTCAGCTCAGTTGACCAGGGCGGCAAGACCCTTGCATCTCACTTGGAGATGAGGGTTCGAATCTTCTCACCTGCAAGTGGGTGTTCTTAGCTTTTCCTTTCCCTTTTTCCATCCTATAATGGACTTATTTCTTGTATTGGTTAAATTATTGTCTCGTCATTCTCGTGAACTCTCACAATTGATGTATTCTCTCTGGTTTGTAACTTCATATATGATGTAACACCCCGAATTATTTCAAAAATATTTGATACATATTTTGGAGTACTTATGAGAATATTATTGGATAAACCGAGACCGCGGTTAGTCTCAAGATAATTTATTGGAGTCATGGTAAAATTTTTAGAATTTTCTGAGGTAGTATCTGGACTGCACGGTCGGAACAGGGCTTGTTTTCGCGGTCGCGGAGTTCCAGCCGCCTGCTGGAAGTGGAAAATTTCTTAATATGGGAGTGGGTCCCACCCCACCCCCATAATTCGTCCCCTCTCTTTCTCTTTTCTTCTTTCCTTTTGTTTTTTCTTCTTTTCCTTTTCTTTTGTGCTGGGCACAATCAGAGAAGAGAGAGAGGGAGAGAAAGAGGAGGAAAGTAGAAGAAGAAGAAGGAAGAAGGAAGAAGAACGATGGAACGAAGAAAAAAATTGGGGAAAATCCAAAATTGAGGTATGAATTGAAGATTAATTTCAGAAATTTTTAAGTATGCTGTTCATTTACAAGTTAATTTGGTATTTTTCATCTCACAAGAGTGATTTGGGGTTTGGTTTTACAAAATTCGTGGAGGGAAGGCGAAGGGTTTCACCGACTGTTTTTATGGAAAACTAAGCTGCCATGATTTGTGGCGAATTTTTAGATATAGTCCCAGAGCTCGTAAATTTATGAGAATTTAACTGGAGGTACCCATATGAGTTCTAGACCTTGTGTTAAATTTTCGTGATTTTATGAGAAGTAAAGAAAATATGAAAATTCGTGAATCAATCTGTGGTCAGGTGCGTGTTTGGGCAGACAGCACTGACATGTCCTGGGAAAACGGTTATAACTTTTAGCTCGGGTATCCGATTGGTACACCGTCTTTTGATTCTGAAACTAGACTCATATACCTTCGATTTGATGTATGGTTTATGCTCTAATTCCTTCTGGAGAATAGCAGTTTTTAATTTGAAGTTGGAGGAAAATCTGTTTTGGGAAATTTTCAGCAGGTTCTGGGTTAGTTTGATGGTTGATTAAAAATAGTTACAGAGCTTGAAAAATTCTGAATTTTTGATATGATGATCAAGTATGAGTTTGGAGGTTGTGGTAAAAATTTCGTGGGAAATGGATTAGTAGATTAATTCTGGAAATTCGCAGAGTGCAGCACTGTTGGGTCGTAGTATGCATTTTCATGCATTTCACTTGTATTTGGGCATGAATTTTTGGTAGGGAGCTTATGGGTGATATATAATTGTTATTATAGGTGATGTTATTATAAGGATGGTTGTGGTTACGCCTTCGGTGCACAGAGGTTGAGTGTTTGGCAGAGTTGGTCCTGTTGTGACAGGTGAGGATGTACAGCTTCTATAATAAATAAGAAATGTTTTGTTTTTCAAATTTGTCGTGTGATTATTACTGTTCCTGAAAGCTCCTTCGATGATTATTTTTGAGTATATGATGGCAACGTTTTTGGTTGGTTGGATCAAATGATTTTTGGTGAGTGGAAAGAAAATGTTTTATGCCTTTTGTGCCAATGTTTAGTTTGCAAGGTTGGCATCTTGCATTCGTGGGCTGTGCCATCTGGCTGTGTGCCAGCATTTTAGCCAAAAAGTTGCAAGGTTAGCATCTTGTAGCGTGGGCTGTGCCAATATTTAGTTTGCAAGGTTGGCAACTTGCATTCGTGGGCTGTGCCAAATGTGAGCAGTGCAAGCTTAGTTCTTGTTTACTGTGTGGATTGTACCTACCATTGGTGATAAAGAATGGCCCTCGTCACCGCCACTATATGTGAGCCTGTGAGCGAGGTAACGGTACCGTCATAACTCCCGGTCGTGAGGTTGGCGACTCGTTGGCACATTTGGTAAAATTAGTTGTTGTGTTACTTATTGCTGTGAGAGAAACTGTTGCTAATTTTGAAATCTTTTAAAAAAATGTGTTTGAGATGGGCCGGTGGGCCGTATTTTGAGATGGGCCGGTGGGCCATGTTTTGAGATGGGCCGGTGGGCCGTGTTTTTTTTTTTTTTAGATAAGCCGGTGGGCTGTACTTTCGAAATAAATATGATGGCTGAGTTTTGAGATAAATTGTGCGGGCTGAGAAAGTTTTGAGAAAAACTCTTATTGTTGGAGAATTATTGTTCTTATAAAAAAAAGGGTGTTGGTGTGATATTTAAACTTCGATACATCCCAGGAGCTTGGACATTTCTTTTTATTATGTTGCTCACGTACATCCTCCTGTAACCTTTTTGGTGGCAGATTTCCAGTTGAGCTAGACGTCGGTCCACTACAGTGCCAGGGTGCCAATCAGGTGTTCATAGAGGTTGAGTTTTATAATTCTGTCAGTTAGAGGGTGTTGTAGAATGACTATATAATGTGAGGTTGGTGTGGTTCAGTACAAGTCTAATATGGTTGACTGTACAATTGGTGTGGAGGTGTGAACACCTGTTTATTTTTATTGGTTCTGCTACGAGCTGTAGTCTAATTTCGAGTATTATTTTTGTGAGAAGCCGGAAAGGCGTACAGGTGGTGACAGGTGTCCTGTCACTTTGTGCAAGTTTTTTTTTGCCAGAGTGGGGTGTGACAGTTTTGGTATCAGAGCCTAGGTTATAGGTTCTGTAGACTTTTTGAGAGTGTGGCACTTGTGGTGGACCATAGGCGGTGTTGTTTCGAGTTCTTGAGTCTAGGTAAAACCTAGAATGTTGAGAAGAGTGTCTCAGGGGTGAGGGTAGTGGGTGCATACATACATGTAAGATTCATGCATACTTCTATGTTTTGTTTTGCAGCAACTTGATAGAAGAAAGTGGAGGGACAGGAGGTGCAACATGGGTAAATAAAATAGTTTGACCCCAATGCTAGAATGTTAGAGGTTATGATGAGATTGGCAGAGAAAATGCTTAGCGTGGTGGTTAAGAATGACATGGTGGATTGATTTGAAGAGTGACTGGCCAGCACACTTCAAAACAACCCTCTGATGTCACTCTGTTACCACGTGTGGGTGGATGAAGGTGTGTAAAGAGGTACATGCGGTAAAGAAGGTGTCGATGTTAAAGAGCGTATTTGTGTATTTACTATGAAAGTGTATGGTTATGCATTTGATCGATGTACTAGGTGTTTAATGTGATTAGAAATGAGGACATGGTACAGATGTTAAAGGATTTATTGGACTTACAGGTCCTATAGAGGTATAAAATCAGTTGGAAGATGTGGTACGTATTTTCAAAAAGATAGATTGATGATGAGGAAAATTGTATATGCATGCTGATTTTAACTTTGAGAGTATTAGAGGTAATGGTGTGGATATTGAGGATAATGAATGGATGAGATATAATGTTCAGTCCAATTACTTGGAGTTTGTGGATAATTTCTATATGGATGACTGGGCTGACGTGGTTTCATGATTTTGTATATCTTTGAAGATTCTCAGTATTCGGCCATTTAATTTCATATCTGATTTGGGTGTTGGTTAATTCTTATTTGATTTGGTCAGTGTATTGTGGGAATAATTATGTGATGATGGTCGATTTAGTTATGAAGTTAAAGATGGTCTAAGTAAGTTGTACGCTAAGGTGGAATTGAGATTTAAAGTTGTTCATGGAGTTTTTGGACAGTCCTACAGATATTAAGATGTATAGTAAAAAAAAAGAGAGAGGGTTATTTGAGGTATTCAACAAGATTTGGACTTTAATTTATTTTCGATATTCAGAGTATTGCGAGGGTGTTATGGTTTTTAAAAGTAAACTTGAGCATGTGAATTGACAAGCTGAGAGGAATCAGGTGTTGGTTGTAGTGAACGGAATTGCAAATGGGTTTAGACAAATTGTGATATTGTGGATCGTAGCAGATGAAGTTGTTAATATTTTATTATGGGTTGGACGCTTGTTTATAGATGGTGAGTTGATTTCTGCTAAATTTGGGTTTGGATTATTAACATTTTCTAAGGCAGTGCTTTGGGTGTTGTACATGTGTAGAGAAAGTATTAGTGGTTGATGATATGTTAGCTTTGAGTTATGGTTATGGCATGCAAAAGGATATGAAAAAAATTGGAGGTTTGGGATTATTAGTAATATATTTGTAGAGCATGAGATAATACAATATTTTGATAAGTATCTCTGGAGACATGATCTGAAAGATAAGGGGACTGTGGACCGAATGCGATGGTTGACTTATATTTGATGAATATCATCTTGGTCGTGTATGTGGAAGTATAAATGGTTGTTTGGTTATTGTGAGAGGGTGGTAAAAGAAAAGAAGATTAGGTAGGATTTTGCTCTAGTTGGATTGTTGACCATGATACTTGAATTATTCTTGTGAGTATGTCATAGTAGTGAAAGCATATGACCTTGATGTGTAGTGAGTGTAAATTGAGGTTATTTTTGGGTGAATGATGTTGCATATGGAAACAATGAACCATAGGATGTTTGAGTGCTTGAGAAATTCCTTGGTGCTCAAGTATATTTCTATTAGCGGGTGTTATGAAATTCGGGAGCAAGAATGAATAAGGTTTTAAATAGGTGACTTGTTGAGATGATTAAATGTGTTAGAGCTGCAAATTATTTGCTGGTTTGTGTGAAGTTTGCCCCTAGTGCTAAGTATATGATGATTTTGAGGATTTTGTGATTCAGAAAGTCGAAATTATTTTATGTTCTAGTAGGAAGTGTTGGAAAAAAAAAAATGTTTGTAGTTATGTTTTGAGAGGTGCATTGGGCAAAAATGTTTGATTTGCTAGCAACCGTGGATTGAGTGAAAACCGTAGTTTGATTTCTAAAGTGGGGAATATTAAGCGATTGATTTATGTGTATTTGTTGTTGAGGCAAAGCTGAACCCGAGTTTATATATATTGTGTGCTACTTGGTTACATTTTGAAATGTGGAATACAATCGGCATGCTTGAATGGTGGACAAATAACGAGGTTTCTCCTCAGAAATTTAGTAGTTTGCTGGATGGTTGGAGTGAATGGAGAGTTTAAGGAAGCGAAAAAAAAGGGTTTTTGGTGAGCTAGTGGTTGTGTTGAGAATATTGTTAATGTTTGGGAATGAAGTTAAGTTTTAAGAGATAAATTTTGGTTGGGAAGATGATGTATAAGTAATTAAAAAAAAATTCGTGAGGCCTTGTGAAGAATGTTGAATTTGGTTTGAAGAGATGACATGGGTCTGGGGAAATTGATGAGAAATTCTGAAGGAACTTAAATGTTTCATCTTGTTACGGATCTTTGAGTCAAGTTTATTGTGTTGACATTTATTGAGATGACGAATTGAAAATTTGGGTAATCAGAGGAATATTCGCGCTATGTGGAGAAACTACGAGAAATTTTGTATACGGGAGATCAAGTATTATGCACCAGAATATTTTTGCCAGGGAAATGTTGTGGCGAGGTCATTAGATTGAGCAAGGTACTTGAGAAAGTGTGAAGTAATGTAGAAAATTATTTGATAATGGGAAGCAAAATTTCGAGGACGAAATTTCATAAGGTGGGGAGAATTGTAACACCCCGAATTATTTCAAAAATATTTGATACATATTTTGGAGTACTTATGAGAATATTATTGGATAAACCGAGACCGCGGTTAGTCTCAAGATAATTTATTGGAGTCATGGTAAAATTTTTAGAATTTTCTGAGGTAGTATCTGGACTGCACGGTCGGAACAGGGCTTGTTTTCGCGGTCGCGGAGTTCCAGCCGCCTGCTGGAAGTGGAAAATTTCTTAATATGGGAGTGGGTCCCACCCCACCCCCATAATTCGTCCCCTCTCTTTCTCTTTTCTTCTTTCCTTTTGTTTTTTCTTCTTTTCCTTTTCTTTTGTGCTGGGCACAATCAGAGAAGAGAGAGAGGGAGAGAAAGAGGAGGAAAGTAGAAGAAGAAGAAGGAAGAAGGAAGAAGAACGATGGAACGAAGAAAAAAATTGGGGAAAATCCAAAATTGAGGTATGAATTGAAGATTAATTTCAGAAATTTTTAAGTATGCTGTACATTTACAAGTTAATTTGGTATTTTTCATCTCACAAGAGTGATTTGGGGTTTGGTTTTACAAAATTCGTGGAGGGAAGGCGAAGGGTTTCACCGACTGTTTTTATGGAAAACTAAGCTGCCATGATTTGTGGCGAATTTTTAGATATAGTCCCAGAGCTCGTAAATTTATGAGAATTTAACTGGAGGTACCCATATGAGTTCTAGACCTTGTGTTAAATTTTCGTGATTTTATGAGAAGTAAAGAAAATATGAAAATTCGTGAATCAATCTGTGGTCAGGTGCGTGTTTGGGCAGACAGCACTGACATGTCCTGGGAAAACGGTTATAACTTTTAGCTCGGGTATCCGATTGGTATACCGTCTTTTGATTCTGAAACTAGACTCATATACCTTCGATTTGATGTATGGTTTATGCTCTAATTCCTTCTGGAGAATAGCAGTTTTTAATTTGAAGTTGGAGGAAAATCTGTTTTGGAAAATTTTCAGCAGGTTCTGGGTTAGTTTGATGGTTGATTAAAAATAGTTACAGAGCTTGGAAAATTCTGAATTTTTGATATGATGATCAAGTATGAGTTTGGAGGTTGTGGTAAAAATTTCGTGGGAAATGGATTAGTAGATTAATTCTGGAAATTCGCAGAGTGCAGCACTGTTGGGTCGTAGTATGCATTTTCATGCATTTCACTTGCATTTGGGCATGAATTTTTGGTAGGGAGCTTATGGGTGATATATAATTGTTATTATAGGTGATGTTATTATAAGGATGGTTGTGGTTACGCCTTCGGTGCACAGAGGTTGAGTGTTTGGCAGAGTTGGTCCTGTTGTGACAGGTGAGGATGTACAGCTTCTATAATAAATAAGAAATGTTTTGTTTTTCAAATTTGTCGTGTGATTATTACTGTTCCTGAAAGCTCCTTCGATGATTATTTTTGAGTATATGATGGCAACGTTTTTGGTTGGTTGGATCAAATGATTTTTGGTGAGTGGAAAGAAAATGTTTTATGCCTTTTGTGCCAATGTTTAGTTTGCAAGGTTGGCATCTTGCATTCGTGGGCTGTGCCATCTGGCTGTGTGCCAGCATTTTAGCCAAAAAGTTGCAAGGTTGGCATCTTGTAGCGTGGGCTGTGCCAATATTTAGTTTGCAAGGTTGGCAACTTGCATTCGTGGGCTGTGCCAAATGTGAGCAGTGCAAGCTTAGTTCTTGTTTACTGTGTGGATTGCACCTACCATTGGTGATAAAGAATGGCCCTCGTCACCGCCACTATATGTGAGCCTGTGAGCGAGGTAACGGTACCGTCATAACTCCCGGTCGTGAGGTTGGCGACTCGTTGGCACATTTGGTAAAATTAGTTGTTGTGTTACTTATTGCTGTGAGAGAAACTGTTGCTAATTTTGAAATCTTTTAAAAAAATGTGTTTGAGATGGGCCGGTGGGCCGTATTTTGAGATGGGCCGGTGGGCCATGTTTTGAGATGGGCCGGTGGGCCGTGTTTTTTTTTTTTTTTAGATAAGCCGGTGGGCTGTACTTTCGAAATAAATATGATGGCTGAGTTTTGAGATAAATTGTGCGGGCTGAGAAAGTTTTGAGAAAAACTCTTATTGTTGGAGAATTATTGTTCTTATAAAAAAAAGGGTGTTGGTGTGATATTTAAACTTCGATACATCCCAGGAGCTTGGACATTTCTTTTTATTATGTTGCTCACGTACATCCTCCTGTAACCTTTTTGGTTGCTCACATATAGTGGTGCAAGCTTAGTTCTTGTTTACTGTGTGGATTGCACCTACCATTGGTGATAAAGAATGGCCCTCGTCACCGCCACTATATGTGAGCCTGTGAGCGAGGTAACGGTACCGTCATAACTCCCGGTCGTGAGGTTGGCGACTCGTTGGCACATTTGGTAAAATTAGTTGTTGTGTTACTTATTGCTGTGAGAGAAACTGTTGCTAATTTTGAAATCTTTTAAAAAAATGTGTTTGAGATGGGCCGGTGGGCCGTATTTTGAGATGGGCCGGTGGGCCATGTTTTGAGATGGGCCGGTGGGCCGTGTTTTTTTTTTTTTTAGATAAGCCGGTGGGCTGTACTTTCGAAATAAATATGATGGCTGAGTTTTGAGATAAATTGTGCGGGCTGAGAAAGTTTTGAGAAAAACTCTTATTGTTGGAGAATTATTGTTCTTATAAAAAAAAGGGTGTTGGTGTGATATTTAAACTTCGATACATCCCAGGAGCTTGGACATTTCTTTTTATTATGTTGCTCACGTACATCCTCCTGTAACCTTTTTGGTGGCAGATTTCCAGTTGAGCTAGACGTCGGTCCACTACAGTGCCAGGGTGCCAATCAGGTGTTCATAGAGGTTGAGTTTTATAATTCTGTCAGTTAGAGGGTGTTGTAGAATGACTATATAATGTGAGGTTGGTGTGGTTCAGTACAAGTCTAATATGGTTGACTGTACAATTGGTGTGGAGGTGTGAACACCTGTTTATTTTTATTGGTTCTGCTGCGAGCTGTAGTCTAATTTCGAGTATTATTTTTGTGAGAAGCCGGAAAGGCGTACAGGTGGTGACAGGTGTCCTGTCACTTTGTGCAAGTTTTTTTTTGCCAGAGTGGGGTGTGACATATGATGTAATTGATCTCTTCTATCGATTGACAAAAAAAAAAAACACACAAAACTCATGTTGATTGAATACCGATTGATACTTGATCAACACTCATTTATATTGAAAAAGCACTCACAAATGGGTTCGAGTCTAGTGTGAACAAATATATCTTCTATAGTATAAAAGAGCTCAATTTTTTTGAACCTCTTATATTTTGAACCGTTGGATCTAAATCAATGGTTGTGATTAACTTGCAATACACCCCTCAAGGGTCATGATTGTAGATGGCTTCATTCAACGTTTGGGATTCCTTTCCCCCCCTCAGTTTTTGGTCGCCCAAAACTTCATTCAACGGTTGACACTTTTGAATACTTGGGAACCCAATTCATGCTCTGCGGAATCAAAAGGCAAAGCAGAGGCCCAAGCAAAGGGAAAATCATTCAGCACGATTTTTACTTTTTTTTCTCACTCTACTTATGTCGTATTCTGTATTCCTTTGTAGTAAATTTTTTTTCCTTTTAAGTTCTTTTTGTTCAGTTTTAAAAAAAAAAGCTCCTTAGTTATACTAATACTAATGTGGAGAATGATATATGAATACAGATGAATAAGACATATGAATCAAAATTTGTGTTGTAGAGACAAATAATACATCGGAATCTCCTTAGTTTTTTTAGGTGAAATTTTGTTTGGTGGGGTACCTTTAGGCATGGGTCACTCACTATTTTTTTTAAATATAAATGTGTACTGATCATGTATCAACATTATTTTTGGTGTGGTTCAAATTGTCAATGAGATCTACAATATGAACGGTTCAGATCATCATTGTGGGCCCGTTATGGGTCAACAAAATTGCAAACTGGAGAGAGAATGGAGATCAGCAAATTGGGGAGGATCTGGTTCCAAACTAAAATGCCCCCACTAAAAAATCTCCTATTCTCTCAACAGTCAACCCCTTGTCAAAAGACTCAAAACTCTCGAGTCCCTAAAACTTGGCAAACTTCTTCAACTCGTCATCCTCTCCGCTGCTTAGACTAAGGCAGGCTTCCTGTCCACCGGTTGTTCACGGTCATCAAAAGAAGAAACGGCTTTTCTCTTTAACAGTTCCATGGAAGCGGCATTGCCACAGTTGCTTTTGTGTGGATCCAACGAATGAGCAATTACATGCCGCCATCCACACTTACCGAGCCGATGAGAAACATTAAACAAGCATATTTAATGGGCCATAAAGCATTATACAATCTCTTTTTGCAGAAATTAGCTCCTTGCCTTTCGAAGTTGACCAATCACGAAAGTGCTTACAAAAAAAATAACATGGTTGCAAACTCGTTCAAGGCTGTGTTAGATAGTACTGCCTAGAATTAGAAAATTACATGCATATCGGCAGTTGTTTATAGTTGCCTTCTAAAAAATGAATTTCATCGCGTGCAGAGTATGATGCTACAAACATTAATCATATCTTGTTCTTTTGTGATGAGTAGAACCTTAGAATTGAAGGAATTCTTAGCCGTAACTGGAACATCACCTTCTTTAGCTGGCCCCAGGGACTGTGGACGCAGGACCTCTAAAGGTACAAGAAAATGCCTTCACTGAATTCATCATTTAATTATCATGCATTGTAAACCTTAAAATTTTTTTCTCTCTTCAGCTGCAACGGAATACTAGGATGCATCAAGGGTTAACAATTGACTATACCACTGCGGGATCATAGGGTGGAGGGAGGGGGCCTTGCCAGTTTCAAAGAAAAAAGTTCAAATTTCAACATGCGTCCATGGAACAGAATTAGACAGGCGCTGGTGTTTCATCACGCTGATATAAAGGTTTAAGGACACAAAAAACCCGAGCACCAAAATATGCAAGCTCTGCTGCCTCTTCAAATGTTAGAGATATGGGACAGGTTCTGCAAATGGACATATGTCGGGATCACATGTCAAAACCCCAGCCCCATCAACATCCTTCCACACCCGTAAAAGAGAGGTTCTAATTGTCACCAAACACCACAACAGAAAATACAACCGAAATTCTAGAACTTAATGAAATTCCATATAACCTAAGCTCGTGAGAATAAAGGCCTTGTTCGGATGCCTTCTCAACCATTTTCAAGAAATGTTTTGTGGGCCCCAAACCAAAAGTACGATGCCCAATTGTTGAAAGTTCAAATGGTCAGTTTTATGTCCTTAAATGGGGGACCCACTAGGAGGAAATGAGCTGTCAGTTTTATGTCCTTAGCTGGGGGATCCACTAGGAGGAAATGAGCTGGCATTGAAAGTTTAGAGAGGCATTAGATTTGAAAGGGGCCCACTAGAGGGGACTACACGTACAAAGCTGTACTCGGAAACCAAAACAAAAGCCTGTCAATGTGAAGAGTGTAATTGGTTTGGGGCCCACAAAACATTTCTTGAAAATGGTTAAGAAGGCATCCGAACAAGGCCAAAATGTTTCCACAAGAGGTGAAAACAAGTCAAGTAACATTGAGCTCAAGCTTGGACCAAGTGATGACGCATATTGATTGAGCCCGACTCAAGCTTGAAAAGGATCATGGGAGTTTTATTGAGCTCTGCTCATCAAGGAAGCAAGCCTTTGAACTCTGCTTGTAAACCTCACAAAGAGTTAACACTCAGTGGAGTGGAGCGTCTTTTCTAGAGACACTGAACCAAATTACAAACTAAATCGTTGAGCGGTCAGCCCAACTTGTACCAGACATACCGACAAGCTAAAAGGTGAAATCAGAACAGTACACATAAAAATCACACAACATGTCCGTTTCACGTCCAAGTGGCAGACAAGCTGACTTGTGGCTATAATCATGTTAAGTCAATAAATCATAACTCTTGATCAGTGACGAAGTGTCATACTATGGTTGTTTTTCAACTAACATGTGACGAAAACTAATTAAAGAGAACATACTTCATTTCACAATCGTAACACACGTAACACAGGACAATTGTTGCAACCTAAAGCAACTTGAAGCTCGTAAGCCTTCCCAAGCAATCAGGCATGTGATTGAGCTCGATTTGCATAGTATTTGGTGTGATTTCCTTATCAAATGAGCTTGAGGGAGGTTTTCACCCAAATGATAACAAATCAACCTCGAGCACCTCAATTCATTTTGAGGGTGTCTGTTTCACACATTGCTCCATACATGTTGAGTTCTCACATTGTAGTAAATTAATAGCTTTGTTTGGTTTAGTTTTTGGGTAATGATTGGAGGGAGAAATGAGATAATAATTGAAAATATAGGGGTAATATTGAAAAGAGATAAAGATATAAATTAGAACAATAATTAAAAATAAATATAATGATTAGAGAGAAATATGAGTAATGATTGAGTAATAATTGATACAACCGTTCTTCAAATCCAAAACGAACAAGGCCAATATGTTGTGTCCTTGCTGTTGTGCCCAGGTATGCCTAGAAACTCACACACACGTACACAAGTCACAACCACACATAAACAAAAGATATTACGTAGTTTCCCATAATCAGGTACATCCACAAGGCAGAGAGAGAGAGAGATCCACTACATTAAGTAGAGAGAGTACAGTATAGTACTCGGATTGATGATAAAAAAACTACTGAAAAATTCCAACACCCCTATCTGAGCCCCAGCTTAAAGATAGTCACCCAATATTTTTTTCCCTCGCCACATTGTTTACTCACTCACAACGGCCCGCCAGAGCAGAAGCCTCGCGGTCTCACTTAATCTCTACTTATCTGCCTCTCTACTCTGTGCTCTGACCACATCCAATTTATAGGCAAAAGGGTTCTTCGGCCATTATTCTCAAGCATGCTTGCCATCAATGCACACATGCTTTTACAATTATCCTTTGGTTGATTAAAGAGCTTCAAGGATTTGAGCATGCCTTATTGCCTTAATTCATTTTCACACTTGGGAGGATTCCAACACTTGCATATGCATGAATGCAAAATATATGTTTGACATCCGTTTATTCTGCACTGACCTTAATTTCTCTCAAACCTAGTGCTTTAGCAATGGTCGTGGCCGTCAAAGGACTACCACCCCTGCCCAGGTTTGATTGCACCAGATCTCAAGCCCTATAAAAAAGCTAAAAGATTATAGTTTTAAAAAGTCCGCAACTTTTAATCACAGTTATAAGCCGTGATGTATATACCCTGAAAAACTGTGATAGAAGAGCAATAAACGTGATTTTTTTTAGTTAACATCTCAGTTTTATAAAAAAAAACTGTGATCTTTGTTGAGGAAACAATCTTAGTTTTCTTTCACTTTCTTAATTTAAAAGTTGCTTTCATCAACCAAACTACACAATTAATGGAACATAAAGAACAGTGACGAGCAAAAAATAGCTGGGCCAAATTTTTATTACTTTTTTCCAAACCGATGAACCCAGCCCCCCTTTTCGACTACGAACATCAATTCTTGCATCAAAATTAAGTTTTAAAATCCCTCTGCTATGGAGGATTCCATCTTTGTTTCTCGACTGTCAAATTTTCCCTCTCACCTTGCTGACAATTGGAACCTCTGTCCTGGGCTTCCACAGAATCATGGGCATCATTAATGGCCAAGTTAACAACCCTTAAGTGATCACAAACCTTACCCAAGAACTGAACGTCATTCCTGGATTCTTGATGCGCCACACCGGTGCACAATATAGGGTGGTTGCTGGATGAAACTCCTTTCCATCTTGCCAACATTGTGGTAGTGAAATTCTTCCCTCTCAATCACGGCCGATTCCAATTGTAGGAGCGATGACTTTCAAACAGTTTGCGGGAACTTACAGGTAGTCATCAAGT
Source organism: Vaccinium darrowii (assembly GCA_020921065.1). Lineage (NCBI taxonomy): Eukaryota > Viridiplantae > Streptophyta > Magnoliopsida > Ericales > Ericaceae > Vaccinium > Vaccinium darrowii. Next base: position 39,707,097 of record CM037156.1, read on the forward strand.
GAACAAGTGTTTCCGGTTCTTCCCTCTCAATCACGGCCGATTCCAATTGTAGGAGCGATGACTTTCAAACAGTTTGCGGGAACTTACAGGTAGTCATCAAGTGAACAAGTGTTTCCGGTTCTTCCAAACACAATGGAAAAAGAGGGTCAAAAGCAACCATTTTCCGAAAGATGAAGTGCCAAAAAATTTCCCAAAGTTTTTTTAATTACCTAGTACCTGCCTTGTATGCATTCTATAAATCTGTGAGCAAAACTCAAAGGATTAATTGTAATGCTGCATGAGGAAGACAGAGAAAGCCTGTACACCTGGTCATTAGCAAAGCATTTGAAATAGGAAATTGTACAATTAAGAAAACCAAGCCTGAGACATCAAAAGCCAATATCCCGCTTTCGGGAAAATATACATTCAATTTGCATTCCGACTAGTACATAATGGATATAGTTGTAGGACACACAACTATTCAACTACCCAACTATATCATTTACAAGTTACAGAATATCAAACCAACATTTCTACTTTGAAAAAACCTAGTTTGTAAGATTCCACAAATAATTGTCTGCAAAACACAAGTGCTTCCCACATTCCACCAAAAATTATCTTCGAAATACCAGTGCTTAATTCCCACTAAGTTATGATTCCCAACTTGACTATGCATATATATATGCACCATTAAAGTTGTCAAGTATGCGTTCCTTGTAACACTGCCATTCAAAATATTCACTCTGCTTGTCTTCAAAACACAAGTGCTTCCCACATTCCACGAAAAATTATCTTCGTAAGCAAAATATGCGTTCCTTCTAACACTCCCATCCAAAATATTCATACTCCGTCTCACTATGTGTTACTAGAAGAACACCTTTTGATCCAGCCATGCTTTGCATTTGGTGACTTGGACAACCAAAAAAAATTCTCATTAGTCCTGGATTTGAAGTAATGAAGTCATATGCAAGAAACTGAAGCTCTTCTTCAACTCCTTTGTTTTCTAACTCCTTGAAGGCTTCTTCCTCAGAGTAAACACGTGGTTGGCCCTCTTTTATTGCCAAGTTTCCTTCATGGAGAACAGGATTTCCCTCTCTAAGTGCATGCAGCAGCAACTTCATTGATACCCTTATTGAAAACTTGAAATTGCTCAAGTAAATCAATCATTGCTCCTTTTTTCTTTTAGTGCCTTTTTATAGGATGATGAAGAGTCAAAAAGACTTGTTTTTCAAAATGATCGTGCGATAGATTCTCCAATTTTTTCACATAAGTTTTCAGACTGCACTCCATTTTGAGTTAGGAATTCATCAATATAGTCCAAGTTTCTTTCATTACGCTCTTTTCCCATCGACACTTCTTTTCTTTGGGTGTTTCGGCAGTAGCACCAGTGGCACGATCTTTTCCGAAGATTGCCTCTAGTTGATCAAACTTTGGAATAGGCCGCAAACAGAACTTCTTTGCATCAGGGTTTGCCAGTCATGGGAAATTGAAATTAGACTCTTTTAAGTTTCAAAAATTTGCATGTGAGTAGATAATATTGAGTCTAACTTATAGCTATTAGTTCTTGCCAAACCTGTGGATCAGCTTCAAGCACAAGGTCGTACGCCAAGTTAAAAATCTGCATGATTGTCTTTAGGCGGTCCTTGATGTGTTCTTTCGATATGTTCTCACCAAATTTTTTGGACATTGCCCGGGAAGCATTTGCATATGCAGTCGATGTGAAGCTTCTATCCTTTTGCCGACGATATATGGTATGTTCATACAAAATATCAACAAGATACTCATCCATTTCTTGTGTCCAAAGCAGATTTTTCTTCGGACCGCTCTTAGTGTTTGAAAGAACTTCCATTGCTGAAACTAAAACAGAGATTAAACTTTATTTGATTGTGGTGACTAGCATGAGTTGGCTAATGTTAATATAGATCTTTGATGTTAAAAACAATAATAAAAAAAAATAAATAAAAAGGCCAGCCAAAATTTTAAACTGAACACTATCCACATCAATTACTTTTATACAAGGTTGAACATGATTGATGATTAAGCAACATTAGGTGCAAAAGGAAATGAAACCAACAAGCAATCTATTGGAGTTACCATTTAAATGTAGACTTGGACATTGACGCAGCTAGAAACGTGAACAAGAACAAGATCACCTCCACAAATAAGAAACAACTCTTCTACAATCTAATAACCCGTAGATTAATAAAATTATACGAAAAAGAGATACACTCTTTTGTGAAAAAACTCAACATATTAATCAAATCACCTAGCCAAGAGACTTATATCATTATTTATAATGGTAGAATTTCTAAACCTAGCCAACCATCCAAAAATACAAAAAATAAACTTTAGGAAATAAAATCAAGTCTAATTCTTCATGATTAAGTATACTAAAAAATAGGATACCTCAATCAAAAGAAACTAGGAAAGTAAATACTTCTAGAATATTTTGACTAAATTATAATATATTGAATAAAAATTCTAAACCTAAATCAATATAAATAAAATATGACTTTTCTTGAAATTCACCCTGCATCAAACATATTACTTTGACTTACTAACAAAATACCTATGTTGCATGGACTCAGGTGCAAATATTGGGTGCAGGTGCGAGTCCAAGCATCGGACTTTTCTAAACTTAAATCTTAAGATACTGAGATATGCGTCCCCTAATTGGGTAAGGGTACGGGGACACGTTGTGAACACTTGTTTGTAGTACATATTGCACAATTTTTTTATATTATGTATCCTCCCATGTATTTTAAAACGTATTTAAACAAAAAGGGGTTAAGAAAAGAATGATTTTGCGATTTTATTTCCATGTGAGATTAGAAATATCATTTTTTAGCAACCTTTCTATTCTTTTTTTGATAATATCATGACAATTAGAAGATCTAAGTGTTCAAAATGGATACGCGTGTCCGACACATCGACACGGGTACTTAAGCCAAAATGAAGGATCCATGTAACATACCAAAATACAGAGTCACAATTCATTTAAAACATAATCATCACATTTGAGCAGCAATGGTAGCGCCCTTGAATTGGCCCATTTTTCACATTCATAAGTGATAAAATGGTCACTCGAAGCCTATTCCGGTTCAGCATTTGCAAGTTCTTCATCGACCTCAGCTAGAATTTTATCATCTAGATCGGGTTTAGAAAGGTCCTTGATCGAGACGCAAACTAAATCTTATGATGTAGTTATCTACAGCGGCTACGTGACACCGACACAATCAAGATGATCAAGACCGTTGATTTTATTGTGCTTATTAATTAAATCAATATCATAAAAATTTGGTTGAATCGGATTTGGAAAGGTCCTTGATCGGGACGCAAAATAAATCTTGTGTTGTAGTTGAATGTATAGAAGCCATGTGACCACGACATAATCAATGTGATCAAGACCATTGATTTTGCTATGTCTATTAATTAAATCAATTTTGTAAAAATTTGGCAAAATTGGGTTTGGAAAGGTCTTTGATCGAGACACAATTTCATTAAGTAAATGAGTTTTATATCCCAAAATTTTTCAAGTGAAAATCAAAAAATCCCCCCAAAATTTCACTCTAAAACTTCCTTAAATGTTTTCACTATGAAAATCTAAAATTGCCCCCCAAATCCTCGAATCCCCCAAATTTGAAAAGTGAAATCCCTAACTTCCTTTCCCTCTCCCCAAATCTGAAATCAAAACATTTAACTATAGTTATACAATTTCTTTTGCTAACAAAACTCAGTTAGATTAAATGGAGCTTGGCTAGCTTATATATAATTTTTTTTCTACGAAACTCAGAGATGTGCCGGCATGGACACGGTACGATGTGGCACGATTAAGTAAAAGGGCCGACATGGCACAACACAGAGCATCGTTGGCACGAAACTAAATAGGCCATACTGGCACGACACGGCCCATTTGACACCACTACCTATAGTCCTATACTATCATGTTGTGCTAGACTAGCTCCATCTAGTCTAAACACTTTTCATCGGCCTACACGGGTTGCCCGCCATCGGTCAGATAAGGAAACCACCATCTGATGCAGTCCTTGGTTCGAAACCTGTGGGCTGAATTGTAACTTTTGAAATTCCAAGAAGTAAACTGCAACTACTAATTTTGTCCAGTCAACTCTTTAACCGGTAAAAAGGCAATTGGGTCGGATCTAGTCCACCAGATCATAGGGGTGCACAAGACAACCAATATAACTATTAAACCGATCCGATCCGGACCGAACCGTTATATTTGGTTAGGTTATGCGATTCATTGGTCTGGTTATGGTTTGAAAAAATAAGAACGAGTAATTATGGTTCGATTACTCGTTCTCAAATGAAGAACCACAGTTAGAACCGAATTGGACCGTGTATATATATATATATATATATATATATATATATATATATATATATATATATAGTAAGGTAGTTTTTTTTATGTCTATTTAGAGTAGAAATCTATTTCGTTAGGAAGTCTTTAATATATTACTATAACTATTTTACCCTATTAATACCCAATTTTTAATATTGATTCCCAAGAAAGACATGTTACTGAATGATTTTCTCGTTTTTAGACTATTCCATTATGTTTAAACTACTTTATTAGTTGTTTTCATCAATTTTAGGAGTTGTTTTATTGATGGTAGATTGTAAGTACTTTGTCTATCATGTGGATCATATTTGGTTTCTAATCTTATAATTATTTTATGATTGTTAGGTGCCCAAATTTTAAATAATCCTTTGAGTTCATGTGTTGCGAAAAAGTGTTCCAACGCAATCGGGTAGAACCGGAACCGAACCAAATCCGGTTTAGTCTTACGGTTTGGATCTCGACAGGTTCTACACGTATATTGGTTAGGTTTTGGTTCTTAATTTTCTAGAATCGGTCGGAATGGTCCAGCTATTGGATTTCTATAGAACCGGTCCAATCCGGATCGTGTGCACCCTTACCCGATCCGGTCGAGTCCGGTTTGATTCAGTTGTACCACTCCTCCAGAGGTGCCACCCTTAATAACCTTTCAATCTTTTCCATGCTCTGCGGACATTACAGTAACTCATCTGTATTTCGCGTTGCATTGGTGCTTTCAAAAGTTGGATTCGGCCAACTTTATTTTCAGGCAAATTTTGGCAGAACAACCATTTTCCTCTCCTGAGCTCTGATACCAATTTGTTTTGCCCAAAACCACACCAAGAGCACACGCGCACCGTTCACATAGAAAGAACACAAAGAGGAGCTGAAACTCCCATGGGGAGGCCTCCGCCTACTACCCTCTCCCTACCTCACTCTTTTTTTACACACTTTTTACACCCTATACCCAGATCTTCATATACACAAAAGATGGGAAACAAAGCCCTCATTGCCATAAAGGCCAATCACACGCAATTCAGGCTTGGGTTGGAAAGTCTTCCATGGCTGCCACAATAGTCAAACTTGTTGGCTTGTTGATCTCATCCAAGTCAAATTTGAGCCAATAGGATGATTTAACACCATTTTGGTCAGAAATATTGGCCTATCAATGTAACTGAAATAGGGACATGCTAGACATAATGGATGCTATACTTGTTCCCACATTTGCCGTTTCTTTTCCCAAACTTTCTCTTTGATCATCTATCACAGGGTTTGTTAGAAGTACATGGCATTTGGTATATTATCAGTGCTCTAATTAAGTTGAGTATTAAAAAACAGGGGTACAACTAAGGGTGTACATGGTCTGGATTGGAGCGTTTCTGTAGAAATCCAGGAACCGAATCATATATAACGCTTCCAAAGAATTGAGAATCATAACTAGACCGTTACTCATATTGGAACCAAACCACAACAAACCATTGGACAGGTTCGGTTTAGTTTGGTTTGGTTCGGTTTCCGGTTCTAAACCGTGTTAGCATTCAATTATAATAATAACATATCTCTAACGAACTTAATAGGGTTTGTGGGGAGTGGGAGAATTTTGGGAAGTGGAAGAGTTTGTGGAAGGAGTTTGGTGGGAGTTGGATACTAGAATGTACTATTGTATATCATTATTGATACAGATGACAGATGCCAGATGACAGATGCCAGATGCAGCGTTAAAAATTGCAAAATTATCAATTGTGTGTGGGTACATATGATATTATATCGTAGTGTATATATATAGGGAAAACTTCTTATCCAAACCCTTAAAATGCAGACTCCGTCACACCTCATAGATCTCGATTGAATTTTTATGAAAAACTACTCAGATCAAACCCTTCTCGATTTTTTTTGCTAATTTCTCGAGTAGACCTTTAAAAACACCTTTTAAACACATATGATGGTTCAGATCATGAAAATTTGATCAGGATCTATTAGGTGCGGACAACGTCCACATTTTAAGAGTTTGGATGGGAATGGGACTATATATATAGTTATATGGGCTGGTTCGGTTCAAATCACGAACTCTAATTATGAAATCGGGGACCAAACCAAAATATCCAGTTCTCATTTTTTAGAACCAGAACCAATCCATTAAACCATAGAACCAATCAAAATACATGGGTTCGGTCCGATCGATCCAATTTCACGATTTTTTCGATGTTCTTAGACACCCTTACTCAGTTTTCTTATACACCCCTAGCTACAATGAAATTATGCAGTGAAAAAGAAATGTGGAGACAAATATTGCAGTGGATAATTGTCTTATTAGGCAAAAAGTGTGAAGCATATTGAAATTGGAGAAGAAACTACAAAAATGTGGAGAGAAAGAGAACATGAGCAAACCTTAGTTTTACGCTAATCAAAAAGTGTTCAATCCAGAAGCTACGTATGGCAACCCAACTTCCTTGGAACTTTTTTTCCACAATGCATACAACCTGGAGAAAAAGGACGATGAAGAATGATAACGTTGCTGTTATTGGTTAAGGTATTTATACAAACACCTGATAGTCAAAATATGCTCAGAGCAATAGAGTATTTTGATCTTAATTTAGAGTCGACCAAATGCAAATAGATTATCAATCTATGGGAAGGGGGGAGAGAGAGAGAGAGAGAGAGAGAGAGAGAGAGAACCTTATGGAGGTGAGGCTGGAGTAGTTGAGTACCCATGCTGTGTTTCACGACATAAATAGAACTCCATACAGTATGGGAATTTCTGATTTAGTGAGGAATTCAAATTTGGTGCCTCTTTTTAATCTCTCTTCTTTTTCTTATCCTCGCAACCAAACAACCAGGGAGAAATTTTTAATTTTCCTTTTTCTATCTTCTGTTTCCCAATCTACCAAATAGAGCATTAGTTTTTCTGCATCCTTTCCTTTGTCAAATGAACACTCACAGAAGAAGATAGACTTTCTTTTTTTTTACTTCCCTTCAATTCACTTTTCTCAAGACTAACTTTTCTGCACGACACATCGTTCTCGACAATAGAACGGAGCCTAAAGCAGAAATCTCCAAAAATCCCAATTCAACACTTCTGATTCTAATATTTCAACCCCTACATCACCTCTATGGAACAGTTGCTGGGAATTTAATGGCTTTCAAGCATATTTAAAAACTGGAAATAATAGAGGAAGAGGGAGGGGGAAGGGAAACGAGCCAGCTGACCACCATACCCGTGGTGGCGGCCGGCCAACGGAAGGCTGAGCGGAGGGTCTATAGAGAAAAAAGAAAAACGAGAGAGAGAGAGAGTTAATTGACAAACCTTCGTATCTGGGGTGTTCACTAAGGTAGCTTTTTGGCTTTTTGTGGTGTTAAACCTTCGCATCTGGGGTGTTCACTGAGGTAGCTTTTTGGCTTTTTGTGGTGTTATATGTAATGTATTGTAAAAAAACGATCTGCCTTGGAAATTGAAATAAATTGGCCTTTTGACTTGTTAAGTTAGTAGAATGGAGCATAAGATCTCATCTGGGTGGTCTGGCAAGCTGCCCGAGTATCCCCAACAGAAGGAAAGCCAAAATGGGGCTAACATCCAGAGAATTAAACAAGGGCGGAATAATGCCCCTGAAAAGACTCAAGTAAGGATCACACAAGTCCCTGATCGCGGACATCGGCTGTTTATCCCAGGGAATGTTTGGAAACCAACTGAGAAGAACCCTAATCAGCAGAATACCACTATATATCTCAAGCCACCTTGCCAGTCCCGCAGCAATAACCGCCAGAGGCGTACCCATAGATATAAAGGCGCTACTACTGTGGCTTATCGCTGCGAAAAACAGTGGCCTGCTGGCCTCGATCACCAGAGTATAAATTGGGTTTGGGAGAGGTGGTCGAAATTTGAGGGAAAGGAGGGGAGAGATTTTGGAAGCGAGGTGTTTGGCGAGTGAGAGGGCGAGGGCAACGAGGGTTGCGATGGTCCGAGTCGACCCAGTGAGCGTGGAGTGAGTATGGTCTGGGGTGGGTATTTGTAATTGTAGAGGAGGTGAGTAAGAGGCGACGAGTTTGCAGTTTTTGGGAGGGTGGAGAGGGAAATTGAGGAGGGTTGTGGGTTTGGAGATGAAGCCATAGGTGGGGTTGCGAGGAGAGAAGAGTGGGGCTTGGGGGGGCGAAGATTTTACAGGAGTCCATCTGAGGAGAGGACTAGCCATCTGTTTGATTGGAAAAGAGTGAGGAAAATAGAAGACAGTAATGCAAATGGGAGGAAATCTAAATGGACGACTAATCCAAAGAGGAGCATGCCCAAAGATAAGACAACCCTGTCATGCGTGGGGAAGCAATTTTACTTGTCTTAGAAGAAGAAACCCAACAGGAGGATATGGAACAAATATCCATATCGCAGCAAATCTGAAATGAATAGAAACACATACTCTCTACTTATCATCAACCTTTGCTGCTGTTCTTCTTCTTGCCCTCGCGCGACGCCCCCAACACAGAACCACCGCTGTCAGCTGAACCCGGTGGATACAAATTTGTTAAAAAGAACCGAGCAGTAATTTTTTTGTATGAACAACTCACACAGGCAACGGAAATGCTGAAAATTTCCCACAGTATGGAAATGCTGGAAACTTCCCACAGTATGAAAATTCTGGAAACGTCACAGTATGTGCAGGCAACAGAAATGCGGGAAACTTCCCAGCGTATGGAGATGCTGAAAACCTGAAGGTGTATATGTAGGCAACTTGGGAGCTTATTTTTTAGCTTTTGATTTTTGACTTTTTGGTTTTTTGGTCTTTTGGTTTTTGGTCAGAATGAGTTTTGGATGTGGGAGGAGTGTTTGGGAGAAATATGCAGAATGTGTTTTGGAGAGGGAAAATGAGAAGTAGAAATCAAAAAGGAGCTCCAAAGCTCTTTTTGCCTTTTGGCTTAGAATTTGCAAAATGGAAAATGAGTTATGAAAGAATGTGTTTTGGGGATTGTCATCCAAACACCCAAAATGAGAAAAATAGAATGTGAAAAGTAGAAAAAGAGAGGGCCAAACACCCTCTTAGGGGCGACGCCAATTCATTTACAGGAAAGTCACATGAACCCATAGGTCAAAAATTTTACAAAAACCACTGAGTAATTTTTTTTTTTCTATAGATTTTGCTAACGTGTACCCAATAAGCACACATTTTAAGTACACAAACAAATAAAAACAGAGAAGATTAGGACACCATGGGGATATCCAAGGCATAACACGTTTTCCTAGTCCTAGGAACGAAATAAAAACTGGATATAAAGCAACCAAATTGTTATATTTAGAATTAAAAACTGGATACGCCGGCTCAACTCGTCAGGCTTCCAAAAGGACATTGTCGTGCAAAAAGATGGAAAGGTTCAGTTGGGGCATCATATTTTTAGCTTAACCATGACAGTGCACGTTTTGAACGGCAACCATAACAGTGCACTTGACGAGCATCAGATACACAACCAGTATATTTAAGTCACCTCAAAATTTGAACAAAAAAAACTTTATCCGTCCCTTTTTGTTGCTCTAAATTTTTTAAAGATCATGCAAAAATTGTTTTTGATTATGTCAAAACTTCAATGCATAAAAGACATATACATTACACATGAGTACGAACATTTTATGCATTAAAATGTCACAATCAAAAACAATTTTGGCATTAACATTTGCCATTTTTTATCCCAATTCAAAACTAAGGGGATATTAACTAATAAAATTTTAATTTACTCTTTCTTTTTAGAGTAAACACATGTAATGATGATGTTTTAAAGAGAGAGAGAAAAAAAATTACAACAGCGTAATAATTATGTTTCCCCATTTAGTTGGAATCTCTACAAAGGAGCCAATAAATTGGGGTGGAGTAAGTAAAAAAAGAAAAATTCTAAAATCAGTCCACCGAACTGTCGTTAAGGTTATGTATTAAAATGTGTAAAAAAAGTGTTTAAAAATATGTAAACGTGTATAAAAAGTATTATAAAAAAAAAAGGTACATTGGAGGGCTTTTTTTTTTTTTTTTTTGGCCAAGGACCCTAAAAAAAAGGTCACCTAAAAAACAACGCATCCGAAGAAATAAACATTTGTAAATTGTTTAGGTTAAATTTCATTGAGACCTCCTCATCTATTCTAATTTTTCACAGAGACCCCTAATGTTTAAAAGTGTCCAATCACACCCCCTCATATATGCGAAATGCAAAAAACCCCTTACTCCATTAAGGGGAGTAAAAAATGGACAAGTTTACCCTTGTAAAATGTTCCCAAGTACAAACACAACCTCTTCTCTCTCCCATTTACTTGTAACAGAAACCACTGGGGAAAAAGTTGAAGTTGTGAACAAATTATCAAAACTGTGTCATACATATACGAATTCCCGCTAATAATATTATTCGTGCCATTAAAAATAAAATTCTGGGCTTTCATGGAATTTGATGGTTGTTTGGTTTGGAAAGAGGGATTGAGCCCTAGATTTCTGGATTTGGTCTTTAAATCGGAGAGTGGCCAATTTTCCCTGTGCTTTGAAGCCTATGCTTTCAAGGTGAGATGTGTCGGTTGTGGAGACGGGTGCTGGGCGGTGGCTACATGAGTCAGAGAGAGAGAGAGATGGTGAGTCAACCTGGCCAACTGAGTCATTGTGGGCTGTGGCCGACTGAGTTCCAACTCGAAGCAAGTTATGCTTGCCGATTATTCATACTAGTAATCTATGAATGTTTCACTTTCTTTTAAAATTTTTTTTGTCCCGATTATCCCTCTCTCTTCCCCGGAAAACAGTGCCAAAACCCAATCCAGATGAACTGAAAACCCAATGAAAAAAAAAAAAAGCCATATCAAATCAGCAAAAGAAAATTTTTTTAAAAAAAGGTAATCTAAACATTCATAGATTGTTATACCAATGTCAAATCAGCAAGAAAACCATAGTTGTCGGAATAATCGTAGCAGTATCATGCAATCTTGTGTTAAAAGTGGGTAATCAGCAGCAGATAGGAGACGACCCCTTCAGGTAAGAAAAATCGGTGGTATTGGTTGACGATGAAACCAGCGACGACAACAACAGGGAGGGACTGACGGTTTGCGTTCTTGTGATGGGTTTATGTGTTTTTTTTTTTTGCAAAAATTATCCCAGAGAGGGGGAAAGAGAGAGATGGGAAGGGCATTTTGATTCAAAACTCAAATTTACCAAATTGAGGTACAAATTGGAACATGGGTATGGCATTTTTCCTAAACAGCTTGGGTGGATGTGCACATGGTTTTGATTGAAAACCCAAATTGAAGTAATCGAAACCCAAAAATCCCAAATTGGAAAACAGAAAGGGTCGGGATGGATAACAGTCAAAGATGAGGGGGTCTGTCTGGATGTTTTTAAAGGTCAGGAGGTGTCCATGGATGGGAAAGAACAAACGTAAAGAATATACCAACCATGTAAATAAGTATAACCCTTACTTGAGATGCCACACTAACACAACTGAACAGAACCCTAATCAGAAAAACACTTCTGTATTATTTCAAGCCACCTCGCCTGTCCTGCCGTAATATCCGCTATACGTAGGCGTGCCCGTGGACCGAAAAGGGCGCTACTGTCGCTTATCGCAGCCAAAAACAGAGACCTGGAATCGGTCGCCACTCGCCAGAGTATTTGGGTTTGGGAGGGCTGGTGGAAATTCGAGAGAGAGAGAGAGAGAGAGAGAGATTTTGGAAGAAAGGTCCTGTTTGGAGACTGAGAGGGCGAAGAGGGTTGCGCTGGTCCGATCGAGATCGAGTCTAACCGTTGAGTCGGGAGTGAATATGGTTTCGAGTGGGTCTGGGTTACAGAGTCCATGCGAGTAGAGGCCATGCGAGGAGAGGACCCGTGAGGGTTCTGTGGGCCGGATATAAGGGGTCACGCGGGCGGCACGTGCCCTGTTCAAAACTAAAAAAATATATTAATATTATACCTTTTCAATAATTATATATTAATATAACTCTTACATAATGTATATCTCAAATAATTAAGAAGTAATTAAATAATCATCCTCAGTTGCAACCTTATATAACTTTTCATCCTAGTCATTTTGAACGGTTATGTTTCCATCCTCTCAAAGTGTAAATTGTCTACCTTACGTTTTTAATAAGATATCCATATGTATGTGCATATTGATTACCTAAATTAGTGGGACTGGATATATTTTCAAAAATCTCAAACACTCAAAGCAATCAAATCCTATTGATTTGGTTTCCATATTAAACGGAAGGAATTTGAAACTCAAAAAAAATACAAAAAGCCACAAAAAGTTCATCCCTCAATTTCGTATAGTCATTGTTAAAAATATACGTTCAAACATGGTAAAATAAACAGAACATGGTAAAAAAATGTACCACGCTGATAAAAAAAAAATAGTAAATAATATGTGGGGCATATGTTGTCATTTTTTACCATGATTGTTGAACATGGTAATTAATAACAATGGTAAATTTTAGATAATAGACACACTAAGAATCATGGTAAAAAAATACGTATATAATAGTGAGAGTAATTGACATGATATATGGTAAATATAGTTAATCCGATTCATTACCATGAAATCATGGTAAAAAAAATACATTCCTACCAATAAACATGGTAAATTCGGTTGAAGATATGTTGTCATTTTTTACCATTTCATTCCTTAACACATACACCTGTTAACATCACATACAAGTAACTGAAAGAATCAATGAAGCATTGGAATTCGGATCTAGTCTAAAATCAAGGAGAGCGGCAAATTATAGAAACGTTGTCTCCAAAAAAAAATCAAAGTGGTTTTTCATGTGAAATATCTTATGAGATTTACCCACAAAAAAAAAAAAAACTACATGACTTCAATAATTTCTTTGAACATTTTCAGAGTTGAATTATCTACACGAAAAAAGCAAAGAACAAACCTAAACATGCATAAGAAAAATGCATGATGCAAACCCAAATCGATCCATCACCTAATACTCCGATTTTTCTATCAATCATTGCCAAAGTTTTGTGGTACCTTTGCCCAAAGATTTTCTCATCTTCCCACCATGTAAAATATATATATCATTTTGAGGAAGTCCGACGGGAGGAGGTCGGCGAGAAGAGGCTGATAGAGGAGGCGTGATTAGGGTACGACGTCTAAATATTGTGAAAAAAGAAAGTGTTGGGTTTCTCAAAATCTATTGTTTCTAACAATGGAAAAGGCAAAAATTAAGGATTGTTAGTTGTGTAGTTACCTAAAATAACGGTGAAGGACCTCCATCTTTAGAATATAGTCCCCAAATTCATTACCTATATAGTATCAAAATAGAATAGGACAAATAATATAACAAGGGCAAAATTGGATTTATTGAAATATGAGGATTAAAACACAACCCCAATAAATGGACAGGATGATTACATAACTAATACTAGGTTGGTGGATGAATATTTAAGTAACCCAGTAATTAAAATGTAGTATTAATTTTGTACTTCAACTTTCGTTGGTTGGCTCATTTATAATTATTGGCCTATATAAATTGTTTGTTTAATTGAAGGTTTTTTTTTTTTTTTTTTTAACCGTCGTAGAGAAATATTTTTAAAAATGTCATCAATAAAACTATCTTGCTCATTTTAAAGACTTGTCATTGTCAATGTAAACAATACTTTAAAGTTTTGTATAAGATTGTATGCTTATGGTAAGCATTCTAAATTTAATAGTCCATAATAAATGTCTTAATTTAGCAAAATCGTTAACTGGAAAAAAATTCCACAATTATAATTAATAAGATGCCCCCACTAAGTTGGATTCCTGAATCCGTCCCTGTTCAAGCTACATGAGTTAGTTTTTTGACAAAAATACCCTTGTATATTTTGCCATGGAATGAAAGTGATGTAGAACTTTTGTTTATTTCTCGTCACAAATACCCTTCTCTATTTGGCAAAAGGAGGGAAAGTAATAGAGGACTTTCTTTTTATCTAAGGTACACACTCCCTCCTATGCTAGACCTTTTTTTAGAAAGAAAAAAAAAAGTATGTACTTGTGATTTTTAACAAAAAAAAAAAAAGTGGTTGATCCAATATTCTCACGTTTCACTTAGAATTTAGTGGAACGACTTTTTAAAATACTCCAATTGTGCTAGATTGGGACGATGAGTTTCTTTTATTTATTTTTTTGGGTAATTCGGAAATATTAGATAAAACTAAGGACGAGAGTCAAGCTGCATTAAGAGTGCAACAAAGTTAGTTACATAAAGCGATAGTTCTACTTAGGAACATAAAAAAAGAAAACCAGTTGAGAAACTGCCTAATGTTAAGACTATCCCTTAACATAAATTCCCCTATGGACAACGGCCGGGGGTGGACAAGTTCTTCATCTTGTTCAGCACCAAGATGACCGAGATGATCCGCACATTGATTAGCATTACAGTAGATATGTGTGAGGGTGCTCCCAAAACAGTTGACTTAGAACATCCCCAACAGATGACCCAAATCACTCCCTATCCCTATTTTACCCAGCCTAACTAAAAAAACAAGCCCTAAGAGCCTCCTTGAAAGCCTCCCTAAAATACAAAATGTTACAGTGCCTCCCCAAAATCATCCCCATTTGGGGAGGCACTGTTCACTCCCTTTCAATTGTTTAATGTTTTCTTCCCCCGCGTCTGTCACTCATCAATTCCGTGAGATTCCTTCCCCATTTTTTAAATCCTCTCTCTCTTTCTCTCTCTCTCTTTCTTAATATATAATAGGAGTGTATATATATATATATACATATATTATATATTATTATTTAATTCAATAGAGAGGAATTGTTGGAGATGTGGATTGGTAAAATGAAAAATATGCACTGTTCACTACTTTTTTTAGAGAAAAATTTGGGTCTTCTATTGGGGTTGCTCTTATTTGCCCATGTTTTGAATTTCTTTAAAAAAAATTACTCTATGCTTGTTTACTTGGTCAATTTTTAAAATGTGACCAACTTGAAAAAATAACAGATTGGCCCAAAATCTATAAAAAGTACGTCAACATTAAATTTTACAAAAATAGTTTTTCATAAACTCTATTAGGCACTACCAAAAAAAAAGACCTATAATTTTTGGACGTTTAAATAATAATGCAATGGTCGACTTAAAGGAATAGAAAAATAAAACCACAACAATAAAAGGCCAAGTTTGGGTTTCCCATTTGCTAAAAGCCAAACATTTGGCACCTCGATCAGGTTCTCATTTGCTTAAAGTAATGAAGGTGTTTTTATCAACTTGGCTTAGCTTTTAGCACTTTTATGCAAAAATCCATTTTAGCATTTGGTTGTAAAGCAGAAAAGCCAAACTTTAACCTCTATAAGGGGGTGTTTGGGAGCTTACTTTTTAGTTTTTCATTTTCAACTTTTTAGTTTTTTGGCTTTTTGAATTATGGTCAGAATGTGTTTTCAATCTGGGAGAAGTGTTTGGGAGAAATATGCAGAATGCATTTTGCAACATGGGTAGTATTCGGGAGAATAATGATGAAAATGAGTTATGGTTTGGTTGTTTACCATTTTGCCCTTATTTCTTTATTATGATATTAAAAATGTATATTAATATTGTTTTAGCAAGTTTTTGAAAGTCATATTGAGAAATATTTTTATAAACGTGTCTCGTCCAATTTAAAAAAAATTTTTTTGCTGGAAAATATTTGTCCAAACCAAACTGATCCCATTGATGGGTATACACTTTTAATCCCAACCGCTCATCTATTTGTGCAACCTCGTTTTATGAAGTAGAGGATTTTTCCTCCTTCTGTACATTTAAGGTCTGGATTCTGGAGAACAAAAGCAGCCCTGAATCATGCTCTTACCCAGCGCCTCATCTCAGCCATGGCCTAATCTCTCTCTCTCTCTCTCTCTCTCTCTCTCTCTCTCTCTCTCTCTCTCGCCTGAGCAGCCATGGTCTAACTCCTTCACGCCATCTCTCGCCTCCTCCACGCCTCTCAGCCATGGAAAAAAAATGGGATCTAGAGGATGAAGGGGTAGATACACTTCTTTAATCAGCTCTCTCTGCTGTAAATCAACAATCAACACCCACTTTGTATCTCTTATCTCTAGCTTTCTTCGGTTTTTTTTTTTTCCCCCAGCATATATAGGGTAAGATTTGAAATTATTTATCGAAAAAAAAAAAACTTTTACTCAAACCAATGGTGATTCAGGGGTAGAATGAGAGAGAGAATTTGAAGGGAAAATGAGAATCAGAAGTAGAAATAGAAAAGGAGGTCCGGAGCTCCTTTTGGCTTTTGGCCTAGAATTTGCAAAATGAAAAACAGGTTCCGGAGGAATGTGTTTTGAGAGGTGTTAGCGAAACATCCAAAAAGAGAAAAAGAGAAGTTGAAAAGGTGAAAAACAAGGAGCCAAACACCCTCTAAGTTCTCATTTGGTAAAAGCAATGAATTTGCTTTTAGTAACTTAGGGCATCCCCAATGGTTATGCCACAAATGTGGTGTTATATGACACAAATGTGTAAGAAATGGGTCCCATTTTTGTGTTGTTATGACAAAATGTATTGTTAAGGTAAGAAGTGTTGCAATGGTATTATTAGAGTGTTGTTAAAGTGTGGATAAAATGTACACAAAGTAGATATATACATATAAAAGTATATCCAGTGGGCCCATTCTTTTCCCTTCCCCCCACCCCTGTCTCTACCTCTCTCCTCTCACAAAAAAAATCCAATGGTTAAATCAGAGAACCCACAGTTGGGATAGCCAAGTCTGACTCACTCTTCTCTCTCTCTCTCTCTCCTCAAATTATTGAGATTGCCGTACCAACACAGTTGGGTCCGACACAAACTAAATGTTCACCTCTGCCATTTTATTTCTTACACTAGCAACGCTATTGGGGTATATTTTTTTTTCATATTTTGTAGCTAACTGTGCTATTTCTTACACTAGTTTCAACTTAATTACACGACTGTGGATGCCCTTAGTTTACCTTTTAGTACTTTCATGCAAAAATCTATTTTAGTATTTGGTTCTAAAAACAAGAAACTTACCCGAGTGAATGATGATTCCAGATTAAATAGGTAATCTTCGAATTATATCTTTATTGTCATTTTAAAACCATAACCATTGTTGAACATCTTATTTTGATGTCACTAGATCCTATGCCAATAAAGTTGGGTTTATGAGTTAATATTAACCAATAAGAATTAAGAATGAGGGTAATATTTATCCTATTTTTTGGTGAGTGGACAAAATGGGACTCGAGATTACCCCATTATGACGTGGTGTATGCTTACAAAATGTTTTACAGCTGAAAAGAAGGTTTCTTCCTTTTCAAAGTGTTTTGGAAAAAAAAGATTGATATTAGTAGCAAAAATGATTGTGACGCAAACTTTGTGAAACAACCAGTCACAACCCCACTTACATGGAGTGTGAGTCCCACATAGACCCCACATGCGGGTCTTACACCCCATGTGAGTGGGATTGTGGTTGGTTGTGGCACAAAGTTTGTGTCTGTTGATAGTGCCTCGCCTAAGTGAACAGGAAAAATGTTGAGGGCTTTACAGAGGCTTGTGGATCATGCTTCCAGATGTCCACCTGCCTATGTTGACCTAATTTTTTCTTTGTCCGGGTCTTGTTCACATGCTCTTGGTTGTTTTCACCTAATATTTTCTTTTTCCGGGCTCGTGGAGCATGCTACCTGCCTTCCTGGTGTTTGCCGTGGTTGATTCAACTAACTAGTAATAATTTTAAAGTAGACTCCATATGAAGATTGCCTACTTGGCTGTTTTTCTTGACCAACCTGGCAAAAATTCGAGGTGGGTGGGTGGGTGGGTTCCAGTTGATTTTAATATTTACAATTTCATGCTTGGACTTTAGTGGTTTTGGTGTTGATTTTAATATTTACAATTTCATGCTTGGACTTTGGTGGTTTTGGTTGCGTTTGATTAGATAATTTAGTTTAGTTTTAATGATGTTATAAGATATAATGAGTTGAGAGAGATAGAGAGAGAAATGATGCTGTCATCAGGGGCGGACGCAGAATTTAGTATCAGCGGGTCAAGTATATATATCTTTATTGTCATTTTAAAACCATAACCATTGTTGAACATCTTATTTTGATGTCACTAGATCCTATGCCAATAAAGTTGGTTTTATGAGTTAATATTAACCAATAAGAATTAAGAATGAGGGTAATATTTATCCTATTTTTTGGTGAGTGGACAAAATGGGACTCGAGATTACCCTATTATGATGATTCCAGATTAAATAGGTAATCTTCGAATTATATCTTTATTGTCATTTTAAAACCATAACCATTGTTGAACATCTTATTTTGATGTCACTAGATCCTATGCCAATAAAGTTGGTTTTATGAGTTAATATTAACCAATAAGATTTAAGAATGAGGGTAATATTTATCCTATTTTTTGGTGAGTGGACAAAATGGGACTCGAGATTACCCCGACAATTTTTTATATTTTGAAACCGATTCATGATAGCTTCATTTGAAATGGTATAAAAAATCTCTCACTCAATGTACACAACCAAACTATCCTGTATTCACTGGTCACCCATTCTGTTATCCGATATTTCTTTGGGTCTCAACCATCTTTTTAGTGATATCGCCAATCCCTGTTAAGTGCGAAAACTCAACACTAGAGCGCACATCAATGATTGGGTGTGGTTACCCCATCATAGAGCAAGTTAAAAAGTTCTAGGACTACAAAAAAAAAAAAAAATTAGAGGTGATCCGGAAAAATTATTTAGACATAGTTATATTTATTTTTTGTTACTTGGGCAAGATTAGAAAATAATATACGGTATGGAGGCAAAATTACCAAAATTATATATACACGGTAGTAGGAAATTTCGGTCAAGAGGGATCAACCGACCCCGCTTGCCCCTATGTGGGGCCGCCCTTGGCTGTCATCAAAACTAAAACTAAAACTAAACTGGAAAATGAACAGAGCCTTTGTGTCTTGGGTTCATTGGGTTTAAGCTCGACAAAGGTTGGTTGGGGTTGGATGGGGAGGTTCACAGTTCACACAGTCCATTTGCGGGTCATGCCTATTGAAGGGTCCATTTTCTTACAAGGCTATTGAAGGGTCCATTTTTGAGAATTCAACAATAATGTTTGAACTTCACGACTAGATTACGGAGTTAGTACTTCTCAAGCAAACGACCAGACGTATACATGGGAAAAGACCAAATTGCACCCGCAAGAAATTCACATTTGTTTTTCCACCTTATTGCAAGCTCCCCCCATGTGACATTTAGAAGAAAGAGAAAAGAGGGAAGGAGTAGGAAAAAAGTACAACAAGAAGGAATTGATTGTCAACACAGGGGAAATAGCTGTGGTCGGAAGAAGGGTAAAGACCAATAGCAGGTATCCATTAATTTCCCATTTGAAGCCATCTCCATGATGATTTTCTTCAACGTCTGAAAAGGACACACTAGAATCCCAAAATTCACCACCGGGCGGCACCGGCGACAAAATCTTCTTCTTCGCTTGTTCCCTAACCGTATGGTGCGACCTTTCTGCACCCTCGGCCGCTGCCGCCGCTTCTGCATCCGGCACCACCCGACCACCCCGGTGGAGCTGGAACAGAGGTAGAGTGTAACGGCAGCTCTCTTGAGCATTGCAAAGGTGGTGTTTACTTGATCAACCGAGTGTTTCTGTGTATTTTTCATTCTTGATTGTTATATAGTGAGCCTCTGTGCAACTTTAATCAATCATGAGGCGGATTAATTATGAAGCTCATCATCATAACTGCAATGATGATTGTTAGGCCCTGATGCTAATACAAAATAGTGAGAACACTGTAAAATATTAGGAATCTTCATGCTTTTTTCTATCTTTTGGGTAGTGGGTTTCATGATCATTGAAGGGGATGGGTTCTGCTTAGTTTACAATTGATGACATATTTTTGTAGACTCCATTTGCTTTATCAAACTAAGCTTTAATTTAAATGTGATCACTGGGAATGGCTACAATACACACCCCTTATTTGGGTGTGTATGAAACACACCCCTGTAAAAGTTACGAATTTTTTGGAAAAGTTACGAATTTTTTTATAAAAGTTACGAGACACATCAAAATGTTATGAATCATAGAAAATGTTACGAATCATATTGTTGAAAAGTTACGAAAAACTAAAAAATGTTACGATTGTCATGAGGTGGCACAATCTGGACCATACAATAGGTGCATATGGTACACCCAAATAAGGGGTGTGTATTGTAGCCTTTTCCGTGATCACTATTTCTCTATCCTCCACTTGTTTCATCTCTTATAAAACTAACCTCCTTCCTACAAATGCGAAAGGACCACTATAGATTCATCAATCTTTTAAAACTAACTCGTCGCGTACCTGATAAGATCTTGTTAAACTAAACCCAAATGAGTTGGTACATGTAAGAAACCTAATCGATTCTAATCTAGGAGGTGGGGAATGGAACCCCACAACTAGAATCGAACCCAGTTTGTTTTCCTTGATCCCTTTTTCTAACTTAAACTTTTTTTATTTTTTATCTGCCAAATATTGCTACAAGGACTACGACGAAACAGAGGAATGAAAGTATGAAACAGAAGAATCAAAGGGCAAAGCTAAAGAAAGACTGACGAGGTTTTCTCCTCCAAAGTCCAAAAAACTGGCAATCCAATTATCCAAATCTAACGACCCAACCTCATGACTCGTGAGCCACCTTGTTGGCCACTCTGCTAACCCATCTAAGAACCAAACCATTCGGCTGAATAAAATTGCAGATGTGTAAGACCAAAGCTGCTGCATCCCAGGGTACCAGTTCTAAAACAGCTTCTTTGTCAGAGGGATAAGGTTTTAGGAGGGCAACCGAGTCCGTGCTGTCCTTTGAAATTTGCGTGCTGACCCGATCCGCTTCATCCATTGGGCCCACTGTTTCCTCCCGTACGCCATTCATCAGGAAGAGAGGAGTTTAAGAAGGGAAGAAAACAAAGAAAACATGTAGCCCTTGGAGGGATTGCATCTGCTGCACTGCAGAATGCAGGGCAACCCAAAAGGCCAAAATGGCACAGTTTGGGGGCAAGGCAAGAGTTCCGTCAAAATGTGGTCTATTGGGGCGCACTTTCGGGTCTCACACAAACGATTAAAATCGTTAAATGTTTTAAAATAATTTTTCAAGTAGTGAAATGAGGCCTATCAGATATTTATACGTAGTTGATCTAATAAACTAGTTTATTTTAGTTAATCGTTAAATGTTTCAAAAAAAATACTGGGAAGGGCTTGGTCCAAACAGTTTTTCACAAAACTGTATATGTACAATTTTTGTGAAAAACTGCTCGGATTAAGGTCTTCCCGGTAAATTTTTTTTATGATTTCTCGCAAGTACCCTTAAAAACACGTTTTTTAAACACATTGGACGGTTCGGATTTTGCGAAAGCAATTTTTAAAACCTTCAAAACACCTAGGTTGTGTTTGGTTAGATAGTTTAGCTTAGTTTTGATGATGTCATCAGGTGTAATGATTGGAGAGAGATAGAGAGAGAAATGAGAGAAATGATGATGTCATCAAAACTAAAACTAAAACTAAATCTCCAGTCACGGGACCTTGGGGGGATGCACAGCACCGTGCTGTGTAGCCATTGCGCGGCTTTGCCAGCCTCGTTCCGACGATCTGAGAAGTTCACTGCGTAGAGTTCGTTGAGTACTACACATGTACCAAAAATCAACTCGATCGGATATCTTTAAGTACCTCATTGGAACACAAATAACTTGAAAAGAAATGGAATACAAATGGACACAAACACAGGATCAAAACCATTTTTTCAAGTTATTTGTGTTTCGATGAGGCACTTAGAGATATTCGATCGAGTTGATTTTTAGCACACTTGTAGTACTCGACAAGCTCTAGGCGTTTAACGTCTCCGATTGTCCGAAAAATGCTAACACGACATCGCCATAAGGCTGCACAGCACGGTGCTGTGCATTTGAGTGCACAACACCCCCCAGAGTCCCCAGTCAGGGAAAATCTGCCTATATGTATATACTAAAGGTGCACACCGGCCCGGTAGCCCACCCAATCCAGCCCATTTTTTTAGGGTTTGAAAAAAATATTTAGGCTCATAGGCCCGGCCCAGTGTTTGTACACCCCTTGTATATACACAGATACACAGATCTTTCTGGGTGTGCAAAAATAAGGACTCCACACGAAGAACCCAAACCCAGATTAAAACCACAGATACAAATGAAATCAAAACCAATTATAACCACAGATACACCGCTCAGATTAATACCCAGATATAATATATCTCCGCAAGTAAATGTTGGATGGAAGAAGCTCCAGATCTGTGTAGAATGCACCGAGAACTTAATTCCTTGAAAAAGGCCCAAACAAAAAATGAGTTCAACAATTTCAAGTTGAAATGAAAGCCTCACTTGCTACTTCGTCTATTTCTTAATAAAGGTACTCACAAATCAGAAATAAGATTTGATTTCATAAGCGAAATCTGTGGTTTCTGTGATGTAAATCACGAGAAGAGGCGTGGGTTTCTCCTCTGGTATGCTGGGGAGAGAGAGAGAGAGAGAGAGGGAGAAGAGAAATTGATAACGAGATTCCTTTTGAACTGTGACTCTGGGTTTCTCTCTTCTTCTTCCTTTTTTCTGGACTTTCCTCTCATTTTTCCGACACAGTTTTTCCCTTCTATCCCCAACCAGGAACCAAACAGCCAAGAGAGAGAAAATTTCATTTTCCTTTCCTTTCCCCCATTTTTTTCAAGTTCCAAATAGAGCCTCAGCCTTCTTTTATATGAAAGATTTTGTTGTAGATCTGGAGTTTTTGGGGTTCTCAACAGTTTCGGAATTTAATGGAATTCGATTCGGGTTATTCATGTGGAAACTTCTATGTTATATTTACTCAAAAAACTTTATGTTATGGTTCTCTTCGTCATTTCTTTGATTAAGACCCATTTTTGTCAGCCATCTCCTCGCAACTCCGGCGACGATGGAAGCTCCGGCAACTAGCGGTATCCTTGTGTCTTCTTCATCTTCTTTCCCCCTTACCCTCCCTTCGTCCTCTTCTCTGCGTTTCAGATTTATTGTGAGATGAGCAACGTTGTCCTTTTGGGGGTAAGAGCATCATTATCACACTTAACAAATTGCTTGAAAGTTAAATTTGATGAGTGAAATGTAACAAAATCCTCCAAAATCAGACTTAACAAATCTTTTACAAATTTGTTAAATTTGTAGCTTTGCTACATTAACACCTCATCTTTGTTAAGTTACTGTTCACTAACCTCTCTAAGTTTGGATAGAGGGTCTGACTTTGGAAATTTTGAATAAGTGACTTGCTAAATTTGTAAAAGATGTTTTTGAAGTTAAATTTGGTAAAAAATTTAGTGTTCCTGATAAGAATGCCCTTAGGGGCAACCAAATAATCTAAGGGAAAAGCTAAAAACCGTACCAGTGCGCCCTTTATTGTAGTGTACGCGCTGGGTTTACAACCTTTTACATTGCATGTGTCATTTCACAGTCAGGAAATGCAGAAGTATTCACATTTTTTTTTTTTTTTTTGAAACGCAGAAGTATTCACATTACGTGCACTGTAGTGACATTTTTAACCGGATAAATCTGGGGGCACAGAAAAATTTGTACAAAAAATGTGCAAAGCGCTCTCGGGGATCAATTTATGGGTCCTAGTTTTGATTTGGAACGGTGAGACTTTGATTCACGCACTTTTAATCGTCCTATTGAGCTGATTTTTTGTGGGGTCCCTCGAAAAAATATTTTAAGAACAGTGAACGGTTCGGATCACTCGTATGAGATCTAAAAGTGGATCCCCAAGAGCACTCTGTGCCATTTCTGTCCCTCACCTTCGGTACCCATAGCAGGGTCCATTTTTAACCCTTGTTCAATTGTTACTGCACTTTTTCCCATTCTGCACCAAACCGTGGAAAGTTCTCTCTCCGCGTCAGTAGGAGTTTGGTAAGATAATTTATCCGCTACATATTCTTGCTGGAGTTTGGTAAGATAATTTATCCAAATTATTTTTTCTCCTGAATCAAACCTTTTTTCGTATTTATTAATTTTGCGTCAATTTTTTTGTAAATTATTGGTTCGTTTTCAAAAAAGTATCTTAAAATTTAAAGGTTATGTTTGAAGTTAAATTTTTTTTAATAAAAAAAATAGTGAATTATTGGACTTTTTGTTCCTTTATTCAACAAAAACATTTAGTTCTAAGCATAATTTTTAACTTTTTTAAATTCCTCCTGTCGAGCCAAACTAATAATCAAAAATAAATAAACCCAAACGACCTTCGGAACACCATGAACACTAAATGATCACACAAAAAACTGCTCTTTCAATCTTCCTAACACTTTTATTTGTTTTCTTAGTTTTTTCTTACTTTGTGGTAAAAAATTTAGCTCAAAACTAAACAATTATAGCTCAAAAAGGAAGAAAATACTTATTTGATGTAATGTTTTATCTATCTCGCGAAAAGAGACACAAAAAATAAAAAATATATAAACTATATACTTAACAAAATTCCAGACTTGTATCTTTTTATAATAGTTTAAGGTCATATTTATGTGTTTTCTTTTTTAAAAATCAGAATAAACAGTCAAAATTCAAAAGTTTATAAAGCTCATAAATAGAAAGGATATTCAAAAGATGGTTTTTAAAGGGTACTCCCTCCGTCCGAATTTGTTAGTCCACAAACATACTTTTTCAAGTCCTAAAATATTTGTCCACTTTCAAAAGTCAAAGCATAAAGTATGATAAATTTACTTTTTTGCCCCTTTTCTAAAACATAAAATAACAACACAAAAACTTTTTTTTTTTAAATAATGTGTTTACATTTTTGAACTTTTTTTCACCGTATTAAACTTCTCAATAAGATCTATCAAACAAGATCTATATTGGTAAAAAAATAATTTTTGCAACTATATTATTTTTTAGTTTGAAAATTACGCGTAGTTTCGTAGTGGAATATCAAATTGGAATGAAGGGAGTATTAAATGGAGGGATTGAGGATAAAATAGGAAACTAACAAACTCAAAATGTAATGGAAAAAAAGTTGGAATCCCCAAAATGGACCAACAAATCCGGACGGAGGGAGTATTTCAGAAGCTACGGCTAAACCCCATCTTAAGGCCCTGTTTGTTACCAAGTTTCGGTGGTAGGATTAGAATTGTGAAGGTGATGGGCCATTTAATCCTTTTTTTGGTTTGTTTTTTGGGTATAGGATTGATAATCCCTTGGACTGTGAAACCCCCCAATTGGCCGGATTCACCAACCCAAGGGGGGTTGGTATTGTTAATCCTATCCCAAGGGATTGAAGGTGAGATGACCTACTTACCCTCATCTTCTCCTTTGGAACCCCACCGCAACGTCGTCTCCCGCAATACCTCACAAGCACCGGCGAGTTTCCATTGGTACTGGGAATATTTCCGTTGGTACTGGGTCTTCTCCTTTGGAACCCCATCATCAGTCAAAATCGAGTATTTCAACATGGGTATTTTTCCTTTGAACTTGGATCTGAAGATCTGAGACACAGAAAACGAATTTTGTGGTAACGGATTGATGGTGAGAGGAGAGACAGTGTTCTTCTGGGTCCTCTAGTTCAATTCTAATTTTGTGAAGGGAAAGAGATAGCAGAGATGTCGATGGTTACAAAGTGCGGGAAAATAATCTAGTGTTTTGCTTCTCACCACAATCCCAAGATCCAATGGTTTATATTAATTGAGAGCAATCTATATTAACCGATAACTTGCAGTGGAGCATTTTTATGTTTTCATGTCTTATTCCGGTGCAATAATCTAGTGTTTTCACGTATAACAACATTGTACTGGAGCAATTTTTAACAGTTGATGATAAGGGTAAAATTGGAAATGTATACTTCCAATCCAATCCTATCCCATGTAAAACAAACATGTTACATAACAATCCTATCTCTTATTCCGGTGCAAAACAACACATGAAATTATTAGTCCCATCTCATTATCAATCCCACCTTATTACCAATCCCAATCCCACCTCATTACCAATCCCTTTGAAACGAAACCTCGTATCAAACGGGGCCTAAAGTGCTAGGAATGGGAGACCTACTAACCACCTTTCGAAAAGTATATTATTATCCAGGAAAAAGTATGTAGTACAACCCCTTCTCGAAATTTTGTAGCTCATGGTTTTTTTTTTGGGCTAGGGATATGAAATTTGTAGTGGTTATTTTTTGAATTTTGTTGTTACATTTATGAGTTTTTGTGGTGTTGTTTACGAATTTTTGTAATATTGTCTATAATTTTCGTAATTTTTTTTAGTGTCAATTTAATTATTTACAAAATTTTGTGGTGCCTTGCGAATATTTTTAGCTAAAAATAAAAAAGGAATATTGTTGTCAATTTTTAGGAGTATTTTGGTGTTTTGGCTTAAAAAGTCAACTTAACTTTTTCTTTTGTCTTTATTTGATTTTTTTTTTGACATTTGTTAGTTTTACATCGATTTTTTTACTATTATTGGTTCGTTTCGGCCAAAGGAATCCAAAAAGGTAAAATATTATGAGTAAAACTCTCAATTTTTTGAATGAAATCGAAAAAATTGTAAAAAAATTGACTTTTTGACTTATTTTTGTCTTTATTTAAAAAAATTTATGTTTCGATCATAATTTTTTACTTTTTTGATTCCTCTAGCCACGATGAACTAATAATACACAAAAAAAAATTAATGCAAAACTAAAAAACACAAAAAAATAAGCCTGCTAACTTTTTAGGTCAAAACACATTAACCTTGTCCATTTCCAGTGGTTCTGAAGCGAAGCACTGTGCATGTACATCTTTCTCGTACTTGACTTTTACGAACTTGATGGAGGTTAGAATTGTCAATTCCAAAATATAAATGTCAGAGAGGATGATTTCGAATGCAAAAATGCTAGATACACAACAAAAATATATAACAAAGTGGAAAACAAACTCACATGGGGTGTGGCCGTGTGGGCTCCACACACAGTTGAGTGTGAAGTGTGTGCGGAGCTCACATCCCATGTGAGTGTGTTGTCCACTTTATTGTACATTTTTGTTGTGTATGTAGCATTGCTCTTTCGAATGTTGCTCCAAATTAGCAGAGAGGTCACTTCAATAGAAATATAACAATAAAATAATACACTTAATCCCCGCGCCTGATAGCAGGACCTAATAACGTACAAGGATAAGCTAACACCACACCCTACCTGGGTTTACTTATCCCCTTGAAATGGGATTACCCACCGGGATAGCTTTGGCTGCTTTGCCAAGACTCATTTTCCAAACAAACTCGGGATATGGGTGGGCCTCGGAATAAGCTTATCCGAGCTATTCTCTACCCGGGTGCTTTAACCCAAACAAACAACCCGATATTGTACATACCATGTATAGATGATTGGTGGGGACCACTAAAGGGTCTCAAACAGATAATCTGAAAACATACACCTCATTGACTCTTTATATATATATATATATATAGGAAGATGTTCTATTGAGGACTCCCTCAAAGATCTCCTCCGTGAGGACCACCCCTTTTTTGATTTTCCGGACCAAATTTCGACGATCCGAACCGTTCAATGTGTTTAAAACATGTTTTCCAAGGCCAACGCGAGGAATCACAAAAAAAAATACCCAAAAGGGCTTCGTCCGAGCAGTTTTTCATAATAACCGTACATATATAATTTATCAAAAAATGCTCGAATGAAGCCCTTCCAAGTATTTTTTTTGGACTAATCCTCGCGATGACCCTTAAAAATACGTTTTAAATACATTGAGCGGTTCGGATCGTCGAGATTCGACCCCGATCCATGAGGTCCGCAAATTGCGATATATATATATATATACACACACACTAGCGTGAAACCCATGCTATGCACGGGAATTAAACAAAAATGTTTGCGTACTATTTTTCAAAATGTTTGCATATTTTTGGTATAAGTTGGGGTTGAGGTTGTGTATGTAAAGTCATTTTTCCCTTTGATTGTTTAGTTGTCTTCTGGTCAGCCTTCCAATCTTTTGGGTCTCGAGAGGCTTTGTTGCTTTTCTCTTACCCTGTTTAATATTGTATATTTGATATTTAATATCCTTTTTTGCGGAGCAAAAAAAAAAATGTAAACTTTTGAACCTCTCAATCAGTATAAACATACACTAATGATAGAAATTCTATTGATTACAATAACTCCAACCGGTTAACAAAGATGGTTATCTCACCCTAATTAGTACAATAATCAATCAAGAGGTTTAACTTCCCAAGTCTTCATACAATAAATGGGTTTATAAGAAAGTTTTAGAGTCATATCACGCAATCAACATCAAACAGCTCCATTTAGATAATTGGCACACTATTTTCAATTAATATTGATGCCAACAATTTAACGGAAGAATGGTCTAGTAGCAAACATGAAATAAATGATTTTCGTTTGAATCGTCTTATTCAATATTAAATGTCCTAATGTGTAGAATAAAAAATTCAGTAGTAATATAAGATATTTTTTAGAGCTTACCAATTGGGGCATTCGTATTTTGATTTTCCATTCCATTTACTTCTCTAGCACCCCTTTGCGATTGAACAATTTCATGTACTGGATCAATGTCAATTACTTCACTTATGTACACAACATAATGTACTTTAATTTAAGTTGAATAAACTAATGTACTTATAACATTAAATATTGAATTTTAAGCTTCATGGTAAAAAGAAATAAAAATATGATTGTTATTTAGCCCGTTAGTATTAGGAAATTATTACCATTTTGGGGATCGCTAATCAAATTCACCTCTTCGACAAATTCTTGAGCATCATCATGTAACCGAGCTACTTTACTTATCTGATGCACGTGCCCTGCAAATTAAAATAAGATCGAAAATGAAAAAGTTATAATTATACTAATCTTAAATATTAGCTTATCTTGGTGGGTCATTTTCAATAGCGTGAAAGGGTACTATAATTGCTGAACATTTTGTGGGTTAGTTTTTGCATTTTGAAATTAATAGCTACTTGATCATGTAGCAATTTAAAACCATTACATATTAAAATCAGGCCAACTTTGAGTTCAGAACCTTAGATTGACAACTTCATTTCGATTAAGTCATCATATCATAATAATGGTACTTTAAGTCCTCACACATGTTGATAAAAAAAATTATATTTGTATTACCATGTCACAAAGTGGATTTGTTTTAATCTAAATCGAAGAGTTTGCTTTAAAAAATGCAATGAGAAGTTTTTAAAAAAAAAAAAGAATAAAATTGGAACTTGATTAAAACACTGTAACCGGAGTTACATTGTACAAAAAAGTACAATGTAACATTGATTTTTTTTTCTAACTTCTATGTCATTTTTTTTGACACAATAGTAAGTGGGCAACCAAAAGGGTTAGGGCAACTTCATTTCGATTAAGTCCTTATAGCATAATAAGGGTACTTTAAGTCCTCATAGATGTTGATAAAAAAAAATATTTTTGTAGTACCATGTCACAAAAAAAAAAGGGTGGATTTGTTATAATCTCAAATGAAGAGTTTGCTTTAAAAAATGCAATGAGAAGTTTTTTTTTAAAAAAAAAAAATTGGAACTTGCTGAAAACACTATAACCGGAGTTACAATGTAAAGAAAAGTACAATGTAACATTGATTCTTTTTTTTCCTGACCTCTATGTCATTTTTTTTTTCACAATAGTAAGTGGGAAACCAAAAGGGCTAGGGCAATTTCATTTCGATTAAGTCCTCGTAGCATAATACGGGTACTATAAGTCCTCATAGATGTTGATAAAAAAAAATATTTTTGTAGTACCATGTAAAAAAAAAAAAAAAAGTAGATTTGTTATAATCTCTCAATTGAAGAGTCTGCTTTAAAAAATGCAATGAGAAGTTTTGTTTTTTTGTTTTTTTAAATTGGAACTTGCTTAAAACACTTTAACCGGCGTTACAATGTTAATTGTAGAACCATGTAACATTGATTTTGTTTTCCTGACTTCTATGTCTACGACAGTTTTTTTGATGTAATAGTAAATGAGCAAACAAAATTGAAATCGGGCTAGGACAACCCAAACGTCAGGCCGGCCTTGCTCATTAGTTGGCATAAGGGTACGTTAAGAGTTAATAAAATCTTATGTTACTTGTTGGCGGGTCAGCTTCCATAACTTGTTCTCCAATTTCTCCTTGAGCATGCTCATTAGGCAGCATATTATTTTCTTCATCTAATTAGAAATATTAAGTGGATTTGTTATAATCTAAATAAAAAATGAATTCTTTATTAAGTTAGTACAATGAGTCTATTGAAGAAATTGATTTTTTTAATTTGGTACTTGCTTAAAACATTATAACTAGAGTTATAATGTAACGAAAAGTACAATGTAACATTGATTTTTTTTTCCTGACTTCTATGTCATTTTTTTTTTTTTTGACACAATAGTAAGAGGTCAACCAAAAGGGCTAGGGCAACTCCATTTCGATTAAGTCCTCATAGCATAATAAGGGTACTTTAAGTCCTCATAGATGTTGATTATAAAAAATACTTTTGTAGTACCATGTCAAAAAAAAAAACTGGATTTGTTATAATCTCAATTGAAGAGTTTGCTTTAAAAATGCAATGAGATTTTTTTTTTATTTATAAATTGGAGATTTTTATTTATGTTCCAATTTATTTATAAATTGGAACATACTGAGTTGATTGGTATGAAAGTTGAGATAAGAAGAATGTCGCTCCCACTTGCCACTTCTATTTTTTGTTCCTGACTTTTATGTCTATTTGAAGTCGGTCTAGGGCAACTCAAACGTCTGGACGGCCTTGCTCATTAGGCAGCATAATTTTTCTTTAGCTAAATTAAAACAGAAGAGCATCTTATGAAGCAACTTTATCTTTTTTGAGTCCTCATAGCATAATAAGGGTACATTAATCGTTAATAAAATCTTATGTTACCTGTTTGCGAGTCAGCTTCCATAACTTGTTCTCCAATTTCTGTTTGAGCATCCTCATTCGGCAGCATAATATTTTCTTCATCTAATTAAAAGAATTAAGTGGATTTGTTATAATCTAAATTAAAAATGAATTTTTTATTAAATCTTATATATTATTGCAAAATGACTTTTCGTAAGGAGGGCTACGGTGGCGACAAGTGGCACGAAGTAATTGGATTGTGATTGAGGTTTTCAAGCAACAAATGCGAGATTCGATTACACATGTCCTAAAAAATCATTTTCGAATTTTCAAATCCAAAAATCTCAATCTTTCCCAATTCCAACACTTTAATTTATTCCCATAATGGAAGCGAAAGTTGTCTAATAAAATTGAAAGTTAAAATTTAAAAATCTTTATAAACTACCAATCAGTCGTGATTTGTGGTTTAAAAAAAAAATAAAAAAAAGGAAAGGTATCCCTTTGAATACTACCATTTCTAAAATCGTTACTATTAACTCTATACAAATATTTGAGTGAAACTGCAAATCAGAAATGTTCTTAACTTTTAGTATGACATCAATTTTTATCCTTTATAAGCATGCAGCTCGAGCCTTGAGTACATATTCATTGCTTTTCATATGCGATCGGTTTATACTCTAACTTTTTATGTGCAAACAATCGTGCTTAAATTTTGAATTTCGCAACGAAAGGCATTGAGAATTTCATAATGACAGTTTTAATCGTCGGGTTAAGTTTCAAATATATATTTTTTTACTTTTCTTGAGTTTTAGTAGATGTGATGAATGATTATAAGTTTGACAATTTACACTAATAAGTCGAAATTTTTAAAATATAAATTTTTTTTAGCGTGTGCACTTGAATTTTTTTTTTTTTTTTACATTTTTTTGGGTTTTGACTAATTAACTATCAGTAGTTATGGAAGATGACAGGCTTAGCAAATTGTAAGTCTTCCACACATTGTTGTTTTCTTAGTTTTTGTCGCACACATATATAGAAGCAAAAGTTTTCCCCTTCTATTTGTGTTTTTTTTTTTTATATAGATTATGCTTTGGCAAGAGAATTTGTTTTTTCCTCCAATCTACTTCTAATGCATTTTTTCTTTAATTATCACCTGTATATCACATTGGCACGGGTATTTCGCAAGAATAATTTTTCTTAAGACTTGAGAATTATGGCTAATGCATTTTTTTTAATCATCACGTGCGCATAGCACATTAGCAAAGCTATTCTGGTGCAATAATTTGGCTTAAGACTTGAAAATTATGGCCAAAATGTAGGTATGTGTAATTTTTAGGTAGCAATAATTTTCAAGCATCGCTACGGTAGTCTCTCATGCCAGGCATTGCACGGGGTTTCTGCAAACACGGGGCAATTAACTATTCTATAAAAGTTATTGCATAATTTGCATGCTTAAAGATGTTGATCTAAGTTAACTTTTATACTTCAATACTTCTCCTAATTTTTTTCAAGGTGTTTAACCAATTAGGACATCCGCAGAAGGCTATATTCGGCTCCTAAAATGACTCCTAAAGTTGACACGTAGGCAAAAGTGGGGTCCAATTTTGTTTGTTAAGGGGTTTGCTAATTTAGGAGTGTGAAAGCTCTCCAATGGACTCTCTAAAATTGATTCTTAGACTATGGGGCTGTTTGATAAAACTGAAAGATGAAAACTGAAAATTGAAAATTAAGTACTGAAAACTGAATGTTGAATTTATTAAGCTAATAAGCTGTTTGATATGTATTGAATTTTAAGCACTGAAAAAAATAAGTTGTTTGATCTGTATGAGGAGCTGAAGTATTAAATTCACTAATTTTCTTAATTTGGCTTTCATATATTCATATTGAAATGCATAAATGAAAAAAAAAAGTACATTTATGAAAATAATAAAAATATGTAGAATATTGACAAGATGGTGGTGGTGGTGGTGGAGTGGTAGAGTGATGGTTATGGTGTTGTCAGTGGTGGTGGTGATAGAAATGGATGTGGTAGGAATCATGTTAAGGAGCCATCCTTAAAAGCTTCTATGGAAAGCCCATTGAAGACCGTAATTGAGCAAATGAATTACTAAATGTTAGGAGTCTCACTTAGGAGCTTTTTTAAGAGCCCACTGTGGATGCTCTTATTTTGTCGAAAAGTCACACATATAGATCATGATTTTATAGGAGAATCAATCATCATGGAAAATTAGAGTCAAGAGGAGCACATAGAAAATAAAATTGTTATACTTTTTTTATCTAAGTGATCCAATAATTAAACAAACTTTGTGCTTGAGAGTACAGTTTTTTAGCTAATCAAAAAACAAAAAAAAAACACATCATTTTATTTTGTGTCTCCGTGCATAGCACGGGTTCATGCTAGTTAGTACAATGAGTCGATTGGAGAGTTTGTTTTAAAAAATGCAATGAGAAGGTTCTTTTTAAATGGAACTTGTTTAAAAAAATGGAACATACTAAGTTGATTGGTGTGAAAGTTGAGATAAGAAGAATGTCGCTTCCACTAGCCACTTCTATTTATTTTAAAATGGAACTTGCTTAAAACACTATAACATGAGTTACATTTTTGTTGTGTGTTTTTTTTTTTTTTTGAAAAGTACAATGTAAACATTGATTTTTTATTTTTATTTTTGTAACTTCTATGTCATTTTTTTTTTACTTTATAGTAAGTGAGTAACCAAAATTGAAATCAGGCTAGGGCAACCCAAATGTCAGGGCTAACCCTATTCATCAGGCAACATATTTTTTCTTTAGATAAATAAAAACAGAAGAGCATCTTTTGTAGCAACTTTATCTTTTTGAGTCCTTATAGGATAATAAGGGTACTTTAAGAGTTAAAAAAATCTTATGTTACCTATTGCCCGGTCAGCTTGCATATTTTGTTCTACAATTTTTGCGTGTGCATCCTCGTTAGGCAGCATATTATTTTCTTCACCTAATTAAAAAGAGAAGAGCATCTTATTTAGCAACTTATCTAGTATGAGCCCCCGTAGCATAATAATGATACATTAAGAGTTAATGACTTATATTACATGTTGGTGGGTCAGTCACCAAATTCTGCTCTGCAATTGCTAATTTAGCATCCTCGTGAGGCGGCACACTATTTTCTTCACCTACATAACAACATAAGATAAATATCAATTATAACCCATTTTTGAAATCATGATTATGTTATTTGGAATTTTTCACAAAAATCTAACAAACAAAGTTTGCATGAAGGAAAAGAAATTTACCTATGGTGGGGGCCGTTGATTTTTTTGCACGTGCGAAGCGTGATTTAAGATTATGACCTTCTTTTACCACTTCTTTTTGGTTTGATCGATAAACTTGATCGATTCGACCTACTACATCGTCGGGTATTAAAAAATGCAAGGAAAAAAAAAGAAGAGAAAAGAAGTAACGTTTATACAAAATCATGAAGATGACAATTATTTATGGAGTGGTTGGTGGTGTTTTGATAGGCATTCTTCTTCATGTCTCTTAAGATATAAGTTCTTACACGGCGGGATTAGTGTAGCACAAATTTCGTTAATTAGTTTCCTTCGTTAGTTTCCTTTATAATCATTATTTTCGTTTATTACAAATTGGGAAAATTTCGGTTATTGAAATTGGAAAAGAATAATTTATTTCCTTTATTACTGTAGCACAAATTTTGGTTATTGAAATTAGGCTAATTCCTAAAAAGGTAATTTTGTTAATTAGTTTCCTTTATAATCATTATTTCCGTTAATTTCAAACTAGAAAAATTTCGGACAATGAAATTGGAAAAGAATAATTTCTTTCCTTTATAACTGTAGCACAAATTTTGGTAATTTGGGTTATTGAAATTGGGCTAATTCCTAAAAAGGAAATTTTGTTAATTAGTTTCCTTCTTTAGTTTCCTTTATAATCATTATTTCCGTTAATTTCAAATTGGAAAATTTTTGGATAATGAAATTGGAAAAGAATCATTTCTTTCCTTTATACACAGTTATTAAAATTGGGCTAATTGCTAAAAAGATGCAAAGAATTGGGGGACACGTGGCAAGCTCAGGAAGCTCTATTCACCAAAAGTTATCCTGCAATAATATAATAGATATAGAAGTGGGATGAAGTAATTAAAAGTGTATTCAATTGAGTTGATTTTTTATGGGGTCGCTCCAAAAAATATTTTAAAATTATTGAACGGCTTGGATCATCCGTGTAGATCCCTTTAGGGCCCTATAGGCCGTCTGTACACTATGGTATGTACCATATGCATTTGTTTTTTATTTCCCAAACAATGTATATAAAATTCAAAATCATCTTTGTTCTTAAATTGAAAAGGTATTTCTAATGAATCTTGTCTTTGTGGGTGATATTCAACTATTTCTTAGAGTTTTTTTTAAAAATTGATTTCTATACATATTACTCTCTCCATCCCAAATTAGTATTAAATTGTCAGAGAGCAAAAAAATTAAGACTCTAATAGTGCAAGCGAAGTCACCAAAGTGAACTAGAGAGGGAGGGGCTGATTAGGGGGTGTTCTAGTAAGGTGGCTTTTTTGTTTTTAATAAATTGGCTTTTCACGATTTTTTTTGGGAAATTTTTTAAAAAGACCCCTGTACTTTCTGACAATTAGAGAAATAATACCTGAACTTTAACCGTCAACAAAAAGACACCCGAACTATATATTCCGTCAACAAAAAATCCCCTGCTGTCCAATTCCGTCACGTTTTTAACTGAGGAAGCCTAACGGCTGGACTTAACAACGGTTTTGTCTGTTAAGTGCCCAAAATGACGTCGTTTTGGGCATAACTCAAAAAAAAAAAAAAAAAAAAAATATATATATATATATATATATATATATATATATATATATATATATATATTGTGGAAACTGTAGAAACTGTAGAAACTGTAAGAATTGAAAAAAAAAAAATGTAGGCAAGGTTATATGCACTTTGGTCACTTCACATTTCCAAAATATTTTCCAAAAAGATTCTTTCCTATCTCTCATCTCTCCAATCATTAATCACATTTCTCTCTTTACTCATACCCCTTTCTCCAATCGTTATTCTCATTTCTCTCTCTCTATCTCTCTCCAATTATTACACCTCTCTCTAATTATTACTTTTTCCAAAAACTTATCCAAACACTATCTCAAAAATATTTCTCAAAAAATTATTCTCAAAACTCTCAACCAAACACAGCGATGGTGTTTCTAGATTGAATTAAGTTTTTTTTTTTTTTGTGTGTCTATAGTCCAACCTGTCTAAAAACTTTAATTTTTTTGAGGTATTTTTCTGTTTTTACTGAATTTTTTTTACGTTTTAATGAGTGTGATCATGGTAAAATTTTAGAAAAGTTGGACTACAGAAAAAAAAAAAAAAAAAACTTGTATAATTTCTCATCCAATACTAATATGG
Source organism: Vaccinium darrowii (assembly GCA_020921065.1). Classification (NCBI taxonomy): domain Eukaryota; kingdom Viridiplantae; phylum Streptophyta; class Magnoliopsida; order Ericales; family Ericaceae; genus Vaccinium; species Vaccinium darrowii. The sequence continues at coordinate 39,743,616 of CM037156.1, forward strand.
TGGTGCTGTAGGGAATTTTGTTGTTATAATTAGGATCGCTAGTAAGACAAGACTTATTCGTAGTATGACTATGATCACCCTTATTCATAGCATGTGCGGGTTCCATTCCGAGATCTCACATGAACGATCCAAACCGTTGATTATTTTGAAAATACTTTTTTGAGTTAACCCTGAAAAATTCAACTCGATAGGATATATATAAGTGCCCAATCCAATCGTTTAAGGTTTCATTAAGATTTTAGAATCTTAAATTGTAAATGAAAAATTGGATGACTCGATCAAGCACTTATATGTATCTGATTGAGTTGAAATTTTTCAAGTTAGATTGAAAAATTATATAAAAAATAATCAACGGTTTGAATCGTTCATTGGTACATCACAGATAACATTTTTGGAAAACTTATCCTAGTGCACTTTAAAGTCCAAGTGTTATTTTGTTAATTGGACAAATAGTTGTGTTTGGTTCACTTGGACTATAGACACCCAAAAAAAAAAAGCTTAAAACGAAAATTATGGTTTTTTGGTTTCGTCTTTGTTCAATTTTTTGTTTGAATTTGTTAGTTTTGGGTCAAGATTTTTTGAGTTATGCCTAAAACGATGTCGTTTTGGGCACTTAACGGACAAAACCGCTGATAAGTCCATCCGTTAGGCCTTCCCAGTTAAAAACGTAACGGAATTAGATGACAGGGGCTTTTTTGTTGATAGGAATATATGGTTTTGGTGTCTTTTTGTTGACGGTTAAAGTCCAGGTTATTTCACTAATTGTCAGAAAGTACATGGGTCTTTTTTTAAAAAAAAAAATTTATTTGATGTATTGTGCGAAAATGATCTGTCTCGGTTTTTGAAACAAAAAACTGTTTTTTTTTTTTTTTTTTGTTAAAAACAGTTTGATACTAATTGAAAATTAGCGGGGCCCAAAAAAGGAAAATCCCTCTCAAGAGGGTTCAAAGGTAAAGAAAGAGGGGTCAATGAAGCCATACAGTATCACCTCCACCTATGAACGATGTTTTTAATATCAGAAGGGTTCAATTGAACTAACCAGGGTTAGCGCCGGCCCTAGTAAACGCATTATGTTGGCGTAGAGGCAACGCAAAGCAAAAGTCTTTCTCTCCTCCAATCACATTCAAAGACGCGTCATGATCAATTTAAAATGGAAGATAGTGGGTCGTGATTCATGAATGTCGTGCACGCTGTTTACTTTTTGCATTTGTGGTCAAAATTACTCCACGCGTCTTTGTCGCCGAAGAATCGAGAATACTGTCGCTTTCATCGACAAGATGATATTAGAAGAAATTAAAGTGGCAATTAATTTTGTCGTCTCATCCGGGGCCCACACGCGAGAGAGAGAGGAATACAGACAAAGTGTCGGGCACGAAAGGAAAAGCCTTGTTTGGTTTGGTTCTTAAGAATTGATTTTCTCAATTATTAATACCCTTATTTTTAAATATTATTTTTATTTTTCTCTCTATCTCTCTCTAATCATTAATATTTATTTTTTAATTATTATCCCTATTTCTCCCTCTAATCATTACAAAAATTATAACTCAAAATTCAAACCAAACACAACCAAAGTGTCGCTTTCAAGGTTAGTCACAGCCAAGGTGAACCTGTCGCTTTCTAGTCTGTAACCGATGGCCAGCTTTCAAGGCTGGCTTTTGCTTTGATTTTTTATTATTAGTAAGGGTATTTTTGTTTAATGTTGCTTTTTAACACTCAAGAATTTCATATTAATATATTTTGTAAGTATTAAAATAAGTTAAATTGGGATTAAATACTATTTAAAGCTCAAACTTGGTCTTTAAACCGGTTTTCTGTAAAAATGATACTCTCTCCATCCGAATTTGTTTGAATCTCATTCTATTATAACCGGATAAAATAATACTCTCTTCGTCCGCATTTGTTTTATTTGTTAGGCCATTTTGGAGTTCGTGTTATTTTTCAAATTATTATATTTTGCAATTTATAATATTTTATGTAATTTTAAGAACATAGTCTTGTAATTCTAATCGAGATCAATCAAACATGATCTGAATTGGATATAAAATTTATTAACAATTTAAACATAGGAAAAATTAGTCATAAATGCACTACATTTTGCCTTTTTGAAGAGAATTATAAATAACTTTTGCCATTAAACATAAAAAATATTATTTTTAGTATTCATTTAACAAAAGAACTATACACATACTATCTCCTTATTTTTGACATACGCAGCCGCTATGTATTCAATCTATACTTCTATTAAAAGGGGAAATCTTTTTTTTTTATTTTTGTTATTCCAAAATCACCCTCGACTTTGAAGGACATGGCCTTGTTTGGTTATGGTCCTGAGAACTGGTTTTTGTACTGTAGCAACCTGTGATCCAATCACAGGGTGAGAAACTTTTGGTAAAAGTAGATGTGACGGATTGACAAGTTTAGAGAACCAAAGTTAAAATATAAGAAGCCACAGTTAGATTGTGCGTAGAAGATTTTTGGGACCCATTTAGGAGTTTCACACAAATGATTTAAGCCGTTCAATAACATAAAAATAAAATTTTGAGTTTAGTGTTTGATCTTATTATCTAACTTTTCATTCAAAATTCAAGATCTTAAATTCTATGAAAATGTAGAAGATTGAATGAAGCACTTATCATTATTGAATTGAGCTGATTTTTTCCAATGTTACTTGAAATAGTATTTAAAATTAATGAACGAATTGAATCATTTGTGTGAAACTCATAAGTGGGTCCCAAAAATCTTATATGCACAATCTAATTTTGGCACTTTATAGTCTATCTCTCTCTCCCCTTTTCAACTCATCACACGTTTTTTAATAAGAATTTCTCTCCCTTTCTCTGCTCCCAAAAAAGTTGCTACAGTAAGAAAACTGGTTCTACAGAACTCAACCAAGCATAACGGGGAATACCACCCAAAAGTCAATTACGCACAGGCAACCTCTCAAATTTCATTCATTGCGCGGGAGTGGTTGGATAGAGGTGAGGTGGTAGTAGCCAGAGGGAATCAGGAGAGGTGCTGCGCAGCGTGTTGTGCAGTTTATTTTGGCGCCGTTCCGACACTGTTTCAATGATCGGAGATGTCCTCCGTGTAGAGCTCGTCGAGTATTACAAATGTACCAAAAATGAAGTCGATCGGATATCATGAAGTGCCTCATCGGAACACAAATAAGTTGAAAGAAAAATGGAATACACATGTCTTGAAACATTAAATGAAAACCATTGAAACCATTTTTTAAAACATATTTGTGTTCCGATGACGCACTTAACGATATCGGATTGAGTTGATTTTTGGCACACTTATAGTACTTGACGAGCTCTACGCGGTGGACGTCTCCGATCGTCGGGATGGTACCAGCGCGATGCCGAAATGGGTCCGCACAGCACGGGGTTACGCAGCAGCCCCCCTGTTTCCTAGCTAGAGGTAGGAGTTGATTTTTTTTAAAAAAATTTTTCTACAAAATTAGTGAAGTCTCACTAATTTTTTGGGACTCAGGAAGTGGTTAGCTGGACATGGGGTAGTGGTCGGCAGGAGGTAGGAGTTGATTTTTTTTTTTTTTGAATTTTCTGTACGAAATTATAACTTTAAAAAAATAGTGAGACTTGACTAATTTTTTAGGCAGCCAGAAGTGGTCTGCCAGAGGTGAGGTAGTGGTCGGTGGAAGGTATGAGTTGAATTTTTTTTTTTTTCTGTACGAAATTAGAACTTTTAAAAATTAGTGAAATGTCACTAATTTCTTGGCCCGCCGGAAGTTGTCGGCCAGAGGTGGGGTAGTGGTTTGCGAGAGGTAGGAGTTGATTATTATTATTTTTTTAATTTTCAATACGAAATTAGAACTTTTAAAAATTAGTTAAATGTCACTAATTTTTTGGACCGCGTGATTGGCCGGAGGTGGGGTAGTGGTCGGCGGGAGGTATGAGTTTTTTTTTTCTCCCTGAATTAGAACTTAAAAAAATTAGTGACGTTTCAGTAATTTTTTTGGTTGCCGGATGCGGTCGGTGTTGGCGGACGGCTGGAGGTGGGGTGATGATTTTTTTGAATTTTATGGTCAAAAATAGAATTTTAAAAAATTGGTGACGTTTCACTAGTTTTTTATGCAGTTGTGGGCACCCGTGACCTCCGCGAGAAACCATGAAAGTACTAGAACACGCGTTCGTTAGAGTCGCCACTTGATTTTAAGGTTAACCAAGCAACCGAATTCAACGTACAAAATTCGAGACAATCGGTCCATCGTAACCAGAGTGATCTTGGTTCGGGAGCTAAGTTACGGGATGGGAAGGTTTTATTTGAAAAATGCACCCATCCCGCCTAATCAAAATGATTAGTCTCTACTCATAATTATGGGATTTTAAAGGAAGATTTAAAGTTATTTGAACAATTACGGGAAAGGGAACAAGGAAAAATAAATAAAATTAACGATGCATGAGGCTAGATTTAGAGAAATGAAATATTACCAAAATTAATAAAAGGGCGAAGACTGAACTTCTTTTGATCAACGTCCGGATGCTCCCCTCAAAATCACGAATTCGGCGAGTATAACCTCCGTTCGCCGCGAAAAGCACTTTATTTAACTAATGCTTCGAAAAACTTGGATTAAAGGCAAGGCTTTGGATAATTTTGGAAGGTAGGCTAAAGACTAATGTTTTTGGGATTTTTTGTGGCTGATTTTCAAAGGGGAATTTTGGAGTTAGGAAAGGGTTTTTGCAAGAACAAGGCAATGGAGAACAAGGGTTTTTCTAGCAAGGATTTCTTGGGAATTCTTGTTGTGTCTTGAAATGAGAAGCCTAAGGTCCTTTTTATAGGCACCATGGAAGCTTCTTGGAGTTATTTTTTGCCAGAAATCGGATGGGAGGTGAGTGAATGGAGCATGGGTAGCTATGCCAAAGCTGCAGGATCTGTCTGAGATCTGACCTTGCGTCCGCAAGGTATGACCTTGCGTCCGCAAGGTTGAGTGTTGCGTCCGCAAGGTTTGACCTTGCGTACGCAAGGTTGACCTTGCGTCCGCAAGGTTGGACTTCCAAAATTTTACAGCATGTAGGCCCATGCTCCTGCGTACGTGTGTCGGTTGTTCTTGTGATATTTCGTCCGTAACATGACATTTTGGATCCGAAATTGGGCTTTTATTGGGCTAGAACTTGGGCTTATTTGCTGGGCTTTATAAATGGGCCAAATGGATTGATTTGGGTGGGTTTATTGGTCTTTTTCTTGGCGGATGGTGAATCCAAGTTTTTCGAAGCATTAGTTAAATAAAGTGCTTTTCGCGGCGAACGGAGGTTATACTCGCCGAATTCGTGATTTTGAGGGGAGCATCCGGACGTTGATCAAAAGAAGTTCAGTCTTCGCCCTTTTATTAATTTTGGTAATATTTCATTTCTCTAAATCTAGCCTCATGCATCGTTAATTTTATTTATTTTTCCTTGTTCCCTTTCCCGTAATTGTTCAAATCACTTTAAATCTTCCTTTAAAATCCCATAATTATGAGTAGAGACTAATCATTTTGATTAGGCGGGATGGGTGCATTTTTCAAATAAAACCTTCACATCCCGTAACTTAGCTCCCGAACCAAGATCACTCTGGTTACGATGGACCGGTTGTCTCGAATTTTGTACGTTGAATTCGGTTGCTTGGTTAACCTTAAAATCAAGTGGCGACTCTAACGAACGCGTGTTCTAGTACTTTCAAGGTTTCTCGCGGAGGTCACGGGTGCCCACAGCAGTCATAATAGAACGTGATACAAACAAATATGAACGGAGGGAGTAAAACATAATTGTTTCGGCAAGCGATGTTGTGGGCGTCCTTCGATGTTCAAGTTTTTTATTTTGGCTTTATTAAAAAATTATTAATAATTTTGACTATAATTTTTTACTTCTTGGAAAATCCATAAACCACGAAAACCTTACGCAAAACTAACAAATGCAAAAAAAGAAAGAAAGAATAAAGACAAAACGAAAAAACTAAAAAACGAAAAACGAAAAATCTAAAAAACCAGTTTTGCGTTTTTTTGCCAGAACATCCTTTAGTAATATTTTAAGAGATCTTTGATGTGAAAATTACAGACTCCATTCCCTAAAAAAAGAATTGGTGCAGGAAATTTTTTTCCTTGAGAAAGTCTTACACAAGAATGAAAAATATTTTCTCATTTGATTTAAAAAAAAAAAACTGTGGAAAAATAAAGTTACCTATTGTGGCCAAAGTAAAAAAGGCAAAAGGTGGATTGGTTTAGCCACTTTTTGTGCTTTTTATTTTTGACCTCTCAAATTGTAATTGTTTTTTTTTTTATTATTGCTTATTGTAAAGTTTTTATTTAAGTCAAATCCCATGACTTTTTGAAACCCAAAAAAACAAAAAAGATGCTTTTCTACTTTGGTCAAAGCAGCAGTCTAATTTTATAAGAAACTGGTGTGAAAACAAGATATGCTTGTGATTTTTGCATGATTCTTTTCTAGGGAAAACTAATTCTAACGGGGAAGTCAGATATTCGGGTTCCACAACTTTCTTACCAACTGAATATTAAAGAAATGTAGGAAAATCAAACATATATTCTCATATTTTCCTTTCCTTTTCTTTCCTAACAACTAAGGGGGCTATTATAAATAATAGGTACTATATTAGGTATTTTAGCTAGGCAAAATAAAAAAATTAGTTGCACCCGCCCCAACAAACATATAGTTAAAATACATTTATGTATAGTGCCTCTCCACATCTACCTAGGCACTATTTACAAATTACAGGCCATCTAATAGGTACTTCTTTCGTCCCAAATTATTGGTTTCTTTTTGAGATTCTAACTAATTAGGAAAATATAATCATTACACTTGTCATATTTTTTTCTTTCTTCTTTTTACCCTTCAAAATACCATCATTACAGTCTTTACTCTAAAAAAAGGGTAAAAGTGAAACTCCATTAGCTAATGCCTCCTTAGTTTTGAAGTGGGACAAAAAATTTAGGACAACAAAAAGTGATATTTTGGACCAAAGATTGGGGACGGATGGAGTACTAATTTCTCTCTCCTCCCTACCCACCTACCTCTCTCTCCTCTAGCCATTAAATCAAGTAGGAAAAATGGAAAGAGATATATTAATATAGGATACGTAAAATAGATAATACTGATGATGTTTTGAAAGAAACGTGGGTAATGAAAGCATTTTTGTGAGCAAGAGCATCCCCAATTGATTATGTAAATTTTGAGAAAAATGCTAGTGAATAGTGCATATTTTTCACTTTACCTACCCACGTCTCTATCAACACTATAAGGGCAAGCCCAACAATAAGTGGGGTAAATTATGTAGTGTCTATTATAGTTAGACGTTTTTTTTTCTATCAAAACTCCAAAAATACGCTCTATTCTAAATATCATATATTATTATATACATTCTTTCTCTTTTATCTTTAATTTATTATTATTAATTAATTTTGTGTGCAGAAGTGGAGAGAATAGTGGGTGAGATGAAAAGATAAAATAAGCAATAGTTAGTGAATAACACCTCAACAAATGAGGACATATATGTTGAATTACTATTCATGGATGCACTTTACCTAGTCTTTTCTCGTGTAGAACACATTTGAACCCCGACTCTATGGTAGTGCCGGCCCTAATCGGTGTTATTAGGTGCAACAAAATGAATTAAATTAACATGATGGAAATATTTTTGGGTAAATAATTGAACTCCCTTGAAATTTCTGACAAATACACTAACTCTAGTTTGAACAATTATAGTCACCTCACTTACTTTTGAAACTTTTGTTGAGATCCTCCCATTCCATTAAATATAGCCTAATGCCGTTGTCTTTCAAGGACAAAAGACTGAAATACGCTTAGTAGAGAATAATTAGAATAACACTTTAGTTTATTACATTTATTTGTATTCTTTGATTGCTTCTCACGGAAACTAATCAAGTAAATAATAAACTCTGGAAAAAAATTTTGAAAAAAGTATTGTAAATATGGGAGAAACTAAATTCTCTGTTATTTTTCCCCCACTTTTAAGCAGTAAATTTATAGATGAGTCTTTTAGTAATAGATAAAAATAATATAACAAATTGTATAGCACAATGTTGTAACATAGTATTTTCCATTGAGGGTAATTCAGTCTTTTTCTTCTAGAAAGATAATGCCGTTAGGCTATACTTAATAGAATGGGAGAATCAGTTTCAAAAGTAAGGCCCAGTTTTCCAAAAGATTTTAGCACCCAGGTGCTAAAATCACGATATTTCAAATCAAAAAATAAAGTGGTTCCATGTATCATTTTTCGATTTTTTTCGCACCAAATTAAAGTACTCCTCGTGTACTTTAATTTTGTGTGAAAAAAATCGAAAAACGATACACGAAACCAGTTCATTTTTTTATTTAAAATATCGTGATTTTAGCACTCAGATGCTAAAATCTTTTGGAAAACTGGACCTAATAGAGGTAACTGCAAAATTTTAAAATTAAAGGGGTCAGTGTACTTGTCAAAAACCTCGAGATCAAAGTAATTTACCCTATTATATTCTAGGGTTAATTTCACTAACCTCCCCTGAGGTTTGCATAAATGTCACTGCCCCCCTCTGGTTTCTGAAATTCCACTGCCCTCCCTTGCTTTACAAAATAAATGTCAGATTCCCCCTTTGCCGTTAAAAACGCCTAACGGCGTTAACTTTGATGGCGCATTGACGTTAATGCCCTTAAACTTTACTTTATTCTTTCTTTTTTGAGTGCATATTACATAAAATTTTTGAAAGGAGTGAAAAAATAACTTAATTATTTACTTTTTTCTTGGAACTTTTTTTTATTTAACTCAAAACTAGTTTTTTTTGTTTTTTTTGTTTTTTAGTTCCCATAAGATATACTTCAATATTTTGATAATAAAAATAAAATTATCAATAATCACCTAAGCCCACTGCCTGCATTTTTTTTTTTTCACTTTTTTCGATTCCTTTTTCTTTTTTAAGATATAAAGCTAACTAGACTCTTTTTTCTTCTCTTCTTTTTTACATGATTTACTTAACCATGCTCTCTCTCTTTTTTCTTTTTCTTTTTCTTTTTCTTTTTTTATTAGAGTTAATAATGGTCTAAAATATTTGTGCACACTCCTAAAAGAGTGTGCACACCCTTGAGAAATATTTGTTTCTCCTAAAAGGGTGTGCATATTTGTTTCTCTTTTTTTTTTTTTTTCTTTTTACACCAATTCAAGGATCCCATTGAGAAAAATAATAGTGTAATTTTTTTCCCCAAAAAAAGACTCATAAATACATTACTTTGATAGGTTTTTTTTTTGTGCAAAATGTTTGTTTCTCCTAAAAGGGTGTACATATTTATTTTAGACCATTATTAACTCTAATAAAAAAAGAAAAAGAAAAGAGAGAGAGAGCATGGTTAAGTAAATCATGTAAAAAAGAAGAGAAGAAAAAAGAGTCTAGTTAGCTTTATATCTGAAAAAAGAAAAAGAAACAAAAAAAAAGTAAAAAAAAAAAAATGCAGGCAGTGGGCTTAGGTGATTATTGATAATTTTATTTTTATTATCAAAATGTTGAAGTATATCTTATGGGAACTAAAAAACAAAAAAAAAAAGTAGTTTTGAGTTAAAGAAAAAAAAGTTCCAAGAAAAAAGTAAATAATTAAGTTATTTTTTCACTCCTTTCAAAATTTTTATGTAATATGCACTCAAAAAAGAAAGAATAAAGTAAAGTTTAAGGGCATTAACGTCAATGCGCCATCAAAGTTAACGCCGTTAGGCGTTTTTAACGGCAAGGGGGGAATCTGATATTTATTTTGTAAAGCAAGGGAGGGCAGTGAAATTTCAGAAATCAGAGGGGGGGCAGTGGCATTTATGCAAACCTCAGGGGAGGTTAGTGAAATTAACCCTATATTCTATTTTCCATATCGAAACGAACAAAGAGAGGATCTTTAAAATGCTTTATGAATTTATTGTATGGAAGAGTGCCGCTCGATCATCCAACTTTAAAATGCTACGCGTGATCCGCAATCTACTCTTGTGATAATATTTAATCCCCGGATTCTTCTGAGTTGCAATTCTATAGTATCAAAAGTTGATGTGGAGCGTGGACCCAAAGCAAGTCCTTTATGGCTATGAGCATCGCAATAATAATTAAAGGGGAAAAAAAAAAGTAATATTCGAAGAAAAGTGTCCCACTACACTGGCCGGCTCGATAACTTAGGGGGTGTTTGAAAGCCTACTTTTCAGTTTTTCATTTTCAATTTTTTTGACTTTTTGGCCTTTTGAATTATGATCAGAATGTGTTTTGAATCTGAGAGGAGTGTTTGAGATAAATATACAGAATGCATTTTGCAATAATAGTAGTGTTTGGGAGAACAATGATGAAAATGAGTTATGGATTAATTGTTTACCAATTTGCCCTTGCTTATTAATTATGGTACTAAAACGTGTACGAATATTGTTTTTAGCAAGGTTTTTAAATTCTTAATGGGAAATAATTTTGTAAACGTCTCGTCCAATTTTGAATTTGTTGGAGGGGAAAAACCTTTTTTGATTTTTTTTTAGGCAATTGAAAGTCTCCCGTACTTAATAAGAATTATGTAAAATCGAAGTAATTGCCGCAAAATTTAAAAAGTTGGTCCAAAATGAATTTTGCAACATGAGTGTGTGTTAATATCTGGTACTTTGTATCCTAAGGTACTAGAGCTAGTACTGGATCGCGTGACCTAAATAGGTCCTGATTGGAAAACAAATAATCATTGTAATCAAATTGTACATTTTTTTCTTTTTGAAACCTAAGAAGATTATTTTATTTTATTATGTAAAAATTTTTTAATTGACTTGTTATTGTCAAAAGATTACTCGGTGAGAATATGATAATAATGTAATCTAAGGAATTTTCATAATTATATAGCAAAGAGAAATTGAGGGTGTTTTGGCCTTTGTAGATGGCAAGAATTTGAGAATGAGAAAAGCTCAAAAAATCAACTTCTCACTTTTGCTCTATAAACATCAAATTTGAGAACCCATTTTGAGGAGAATACATTTTGGCCTTTTCATCCAAACATCCAAAATGCAAAAATGAGAATGTGAAAATGCAAAAACTTGGTTCCCGAACACCCCCTTAGGATATGTTTGTGATAACTGTGGATACAAACAAAATTCAACTTTAGATTTTATTGCAGATTTTAGACTTTAGATTTTAATCGAAGTAAATATACATGTTTGCTACAACTATGGAATTATGATTAAGCTGTAGTAAAAGTTGGAACTGTTTGCCGCAAAAGTTAGAATCATCTTCCAGAGTACTTAAAATTTAAATTTGAACTGAAAAAAGCACCTCAAAAAAATAGTCCTCCCCATTTGCGTGTTTTGTCCATTAAATAATAATAATAATAATAATAATAATAATAATAATAATAATAATAATAATAATAATAATCGTCCCCCTATTACTTTCTAAAATTTGGATAACCAAAACTTGTCACATCATTTTTTCAAACTACAAACGAATAGTTTTTGAAAATCATTTTATGAAAACTTAAAAAAAAAAATCGTAAAAACAATTGTTGAAAAAAGTTTAAAAAGAAGACATTTTTTTTTTGAAAAAATAATTTGTAAATAAATTTTTTAAAAAACGAATTTTAAAAAATAATAATTTTATTTAAAAGAAAAATAGTCCTTAAAACAGTTTTTTTTTTGTTTTTTTAAAGTAGCTTTTAAAATACTCCAATTATTTGAAATCATAGTTGAGAGAGAGGAGAGAAGGTTTTTGTAAATTTTTTTTTGGATGAAGTGATAAAAATATTATTAATCTACCAATAAAAAATACGGCCACCAACGAAAAAAACAAACAAAAAAGAAACAAAATGAAAAAGGAAAATGAAGAAACCGCCGGTGTTGCTGTCACCTGTCGTCGCCCGCCACCGCTGATGTCGGAAGCCCAAATCGGGGGTCCCCGATTTGGCTCTACTTGGTCCAAAAATCAGGCGTGGTCGCTTATATCGAAACGGAGAGGATTGTCCGCCACGAGGAGTCTCCGAACGCGAAGGAAGCGCAACAATAGAGAGTCGGAGAGGAGAGGAGGTGGGTGGAATGGGTGTGGTGGGGGAGGGAAAGTGGATCGGCTGCTAGGAAAACCCTGGGAGGCGGCGCCGCGCGCTCTCTCTCTCTAACTTCTCCTCTCACCAATTTATTTTATTTTACTTTTTTCGTTTTTTGCAATTTTTGTAATGATGATTATACTTGATCGAGTAGCTGTGGGGTCGACTAAATTTTGATTATTGACAAAAATGTTACTAGTTTCGGTTATTCAAGAGCAAAGAATTAATTAGTTGCTAAGAGGTTACTAAGTGAACAAATATTGCTAATATAGTGCCCTTTTTGTTAACTACTTAACACTGTAACAACAGTTCAAAAAAAAAAACACTGTAACAATGTTTTAAAAACTGGCCCGGCCCAGTTGGGCCATCAAACCGGTCTAGGTATGGATGAACATGAAAACCACTACTATGTTTTGAAAACCTGCTTAATTGGTGCAAACTGCAAACCCAATAAAACGAAGCCTTTCACGGTCGGAGGACCGTGAAAATTGTTCACAGTTGACTGATCTTGTGACGAAAATTTTTATGTACTTCCTCTGTCCCAATTTGATAGTTTGTAGTCCCAATTTAATAGTCTACGAAACAAAAATTTTATCTACTCCCTCCAGGCTCCATCAAAGAATATGATAGTTTGTCGTCCCAATTTAATAGTCTACTATTTGTTCATGTAATTTTTAAACTAAAAAATAATATAACAGAAAAAGAATTCCCTAATCAGTATAAATCTCATTTTATTTTGATAAGTATATTATTTTTTAATTTAAAAATTACACATAATTTCGGTCGATGAATCAATGGCGAGACGATATACAACTACTTTCAGATTGAGTCGTGGCATCTCATCATATTATCTCATCATAGTAGATTATTACTCTATATTGGAATGAAAGGAATATACTCCCTCCATTTGGATTTGTTTGTCCACAAACATAGTTTTTTAAGTCCTAAAATGTATGACTATTTTCAAAAGTCAAAGGATGAAGTATGAAAAATTTAACTTTTTGCCCCTTTTGCTAAAACTTAAAAATAACAACTCAAAACTAATTTTTTTTAAAATAATGTCTTTACATTTTTGAATTTTTTTGGGCATCGTATTAAAGTTCTCAATGAGATCTATCAAACAAGATCCATATTGATGAAAATAAATAAATTTGTAACTACATTATTTTTAATTTTGAAAATTACACAAATTTCGTAATGGACTATCAAATTGGAATGGAGAGAGTATTAAGGGCTCCTTTGGCAAAAAGTGCAGAGTTGGTTTTTTGGTTTTTTGTTGTTGTCTTTATTCAAATTTTTTTTTTTTTGCATTTGTTAGTTTTGTGTCAAGTTTTGGTGGTTTATGGATTCGTCTCTATAGAGTATAAAATTATGGTCAAAAGTAATATTTTTTTGAATAAAGCCGAAAATAAACCAAAATAAACCAGTTTATTGGTTTAATTTTGGCTTTATTAAAAAAAATTAGTTTCGTCCATAATTTTATATTCTTTGGATTCATTTCGCCAGGACAAATCCATAAACCACGAAAACTTGATGCAAAACTACAAAATGTATATATATTTTTTGAATAAAGATAAAACGAAAAAACCAAAAAATTATTTTTTGCTTTTTTGCCAAAGGAGCCCTAAATTGAGGAAGATTGAAGATAAAATAGAAAATTAACAAACTCAAAAGATAATGAAAAAAAAAGTTAAAATCCCCAAAAGGACCAAGTCAAATGCGATTTTTTTGAAGACATTGTCTTGGATAGAAAAAAAATAGTTTTTGGTAAACTATTATTTTTTAAAAAAAAAGTCTTTATTTTTTTAAATCTGAAAAATAAATTTCATAAAAAAAAAGTTTTAAACACTATTTTCAAAACTACTTTTTTCCTACAAAAAATATTCAAAATGAAAAAGAAATTTGGAAAAAAAAATTCGTTAATACTTTTTGTTTTGAAAACTTTTTTTTTTTCAAAATGAAAAACGATTTAATTTTGTTAGAAAAAAATTTTAACTCTATTTTTTTAAAAAAAAAATGGGTGGAGAATATATACTAAGGGCGTTTCGGTCATTTCACACAAAAAGTTAACACTATTGCCTTAAAGTAACGGCAGGGGAGGTAAGTGATAATTATTTTCAAATGTAAGGTATGGCAGTGAAATTTCAGAAAAAGTAGAGGATGCCTTTGATCTTGCTACTCAACGGTTCGGATTTTATCTCAATAATGGACGGCTCGGATCATGCAAGTGTCGAGATGAAATCCGAGTCATTAATTACGCAATCAATGGCTTAGATGCCACACTATAACCCTGTAGTGCGGTGCCACGCTACTGGATCCCCGGATCCCAAAAACTATGGTAAAATCTCAAATAAAAGTCTTCCCACTCTCCCAAAGCAAATTGATGATAGTCCATGACAATGCCATCTCTAGTAACCTGCTAATGGGCCACATTGTGTAGATTGGGCTACTTTAAAAGTTCCTAGAAAATGATTATTTTTGAACACGTAAACGAAGCTCCATATAACATAATCCAATGTGAAGCCGAAATTAACAGCTCACAGGAGTTTACCCCAACCAAGAATATTGTTGATATGTGACAAGTCTGGAAAGATATAAACATTACTTGTTTCCGACAACATTAGCTCTTGTTTAAAAACCAGTTTTCCCAAAAAGAAAAAATAATAATAATTTAGGCTCTAATTGTTTCAACATAAAATACAATGGACCCACAACAATTATCGTGACCCAATCTAGTGCCATGTGGCGTGGAAAAGGGTATGATGCGCATAGGAGGGTGGAAATATCCTTTTTAGCAGCAACTGAAAGGAAAAAAAAATACTCCATAAAAGATGAATTAAGTAGCGATGCTTTAAAACCCGGACCGGTGAGCGAGCTCGAAAAAGGGATCGGATGGACGGGTCTTCAACCGCGGTCGAACTGGTATCGAACATTGATTTCATAATTACAATAAAATATCATATAAATAGTCTGCTGATAATGCCAAAACCTTAAATGTTCTTGCCAAAACCCTTTTTGTTTCTGCCAAAACTCTTTTATTTTCTTTGATTTTATGACTTAATTGCCCCTGATAACTCTCATCCCCCCAAAACCAACAAAATCAAACCCCAAATCCCACAATCAGTCCTTGATTTCTGACCCATAAACATACTAGAAAAGAAACCCACAAGACAAATTTACCGTAAATAAAATTCACCGTAAATAAGCAGGATCTTAATACACATGACCCTATTCCGATCCATCGCCAGATCCAGCATCACGATCCCGATTTAAACGAATAATTCGAACGGTGGAGAAAAAAGTTCAGAAAACACCCATGATTTAAATTGAAAACATCAACGACAAAGATTAGTGTTCTTCTCTGTTAGACAACAAACTCGATCTAGGGTAATTGTCCAAAAAACTTAATTGAAAAGATTCTGAAAGTAAATTAGGACTACTGAAAAATTAAGAAAACTATGTTAATTAGCTAGGATCTTCAGTTACTTAATCCCCAATCCACTTAGAATGCTTAACCACTTCCATTCCTTTGTATTTGGCACAAGAATTACCACTGTGAAGTTAATTAGAGATCCACCGTTGTTGAGGAACTCCTCACAGACCTTGTTGATGACAATGGATGTGGGTTTGAGAGAGGGGGAGAGTAGAATGGGACGGAATTAATTTGAAACTCTTCCAGACGAGCAGTTATAAATTAGAGAGAGAGAGAGAGAGAGAGAGAGATGGGTTTGATAGATGGGTTCGGATAGAGGTGGGTTTGGGGAAGAGAGAGAGAGAGATGAGGGGCAATTAAGTCATGAAATGAAAGAAAATGAAAGAGTTTTGGCAGAAACAAAAAAAGTAAACTTTATTTAAAAAAATAAATTAAAAAAACAGTTTAAAAAACTATTTTCAAAACTAGTTTTTTTTTCTACAAAAAATTTTCAAAATGAAAAAAAAAGAAAAAAAATTCTTTGATACCTTTTGTTTTAAAACTATTTTTTCAAAATGAAAAATGATTTAATTTTGTTGGGAAAAATGTTTAACTCTATTTTTTTTTAAAAAAAAAATGGGAGGACAATATATACTAAGGGCATTTCGGTCATTTCACGCAAAACTTAACACCCTTAGCCTTAAAGTAATGGCGAAGGAGGTAAGTGACAATTATTTTCAAAAGTAAGGGATGACAGTGGAATTTTAGAAAAAGTAAGAAATGTCTTTGTATTTGTCAGAAACCTCAAGGGATGTAAGGACCAGTATGAAAAATCACTTTTTGGAGAAGTTTCGATTTGATCGATAAAAAGTCCCGATAATTGTTCCTTGGATTTTTCTAATCACAATGGTATAATTGGAAGTTATTCTTGAGTAAGACAAAGTCGTCTTTTGCCTTTTTTCTTCGGAGAAAAATGTGCCATTTTTCAGTTTTGTATTAAAAGTGGGGGGATGAGATTTTGATGTAATTAAAATTTCAAAATTTTGAAAATGACATTGTTTCCAAATGGGGGGCACTTCCTTATTTTCATAAATAAATTTCAAAATCTTGGCTTCAATTTCTTCATGAATCATGTTTTCTGTCACGCCCTGGATTTTTAAACAATAAAAAGTAAACAGTTTTAGAAATAAAGTGTCACGTTTCATAAAACTTCTTCTTTTATCCCATTGGAAAACATGAATAGAAATAATAAATTGATTACATTATTCCAAACAAAGGGAGATTTTTTTTTTTAAAACAAAAGAAGAATTAATGTTACAAACCCATGCTAGTTTTTAATAAAAATACATGATCATCTCCCAAATGAGTACCTACTAAGTTTCAATAAGAAACAATGATCAATGATGCCTTCAAAAGATGTCTTGCACTCCCAATGCACTTCACGCCATGCTCCTCATCGAATACCTGAAAATTGATAGGTTGAGCTACACTAGCCCAGTAGAAAAATCCCTCACAAACTCTATATATATATATATGCAGTGCACCATGCTTGTGAGTGAACCTACAATGCATAAGCCCAATTCTAAAAGTCATTCTTTCTTTAAATGCATGTCTCGTCACACACATACATACACATACATGTACACACACATAAATACACCCTCGCGTATACACAACACCACATCAGGATCACCACGACTTTATCCCAGTCTTTTCTCTGACAATCAATTCCTCTTACTTCTCATCACACCCAAAGGCTCTAGTTTCTCAACATAACCACGCATTTTGATTTCTTCGATAGATACTTCCTCAATATCGAGACACATTTCATAAAATGTACAACGAATACCACACAATTCCCAATTCCACGAACACAATCAAATCAACTAAGGAATGAACAGAATAATGCACAACAAACAACACAAAAAAAACAATCACACACAACAAGCAATATATAACGATAACACGCAACAAACAACACACCACAACAAGCAATATATACCAATAACACGCAACCAACAACACACCACAACAAGTACTACCACATGTCTGACTCCACGAGCCAACAACTCAATTAAAAGACTAAAAGATTAGACATTCAAAACATCCCACCAACAATCTCACTTACCAAGAGCTCAACATATCGAACCTTCCCAAACTCGTTCGATTTAGGGCATTTTCGTAATTTCATCACGGTTCAAAACCGTAAGCATCTTCATCAATCCACGCCTCAAATACACTCATAAATATCCCAATTTCATTACTACGAAAGCAATATAACGTATCCACAGGAATATCACAAAAAGCCCCAATTTTAGTTTAAGCCATAAATTAGAAATTTCACGGAACAACAACATCTACGAAAATCGTATGTAGAAACCAAAGGTTTATTTTCTAAACACATAGATATGTAGAGAGAGGAGAGAAATCCCTACTTGACTGGGTTTTGAGCAAAACCCCAACATCCGAAACTCAAGCTCCAAGCTTTCATGTGTCCGTGACGCGTTCCATGCGTAATTTCAGCCGATACATCAACTTCGAATCAAAAACTGCTATTTTCTAGAAAGAGTTAAAATACAACCCTTACATACTTTCGAAGGTATACGAGTCTAGTTTCATAATCAAAAGACGGATCGAAATTTCAAGCTTCCTAGACAAAAATATAGCCGTTCTCGTAACATGTGGCAATGCTGTCAACACAGCGAATTTCAGTACCACAGCCCAATCAAACATTTTTCATATTTTCTATATTTCAAATTAACTTCTGAAATTTTTACACAACACAAAGAACATCCATGGGTAGCTTCTATAAAATTTTCAGAAATTTACCAGTTCTGGAACAATATCAAATAAATCGGCCAAAACAGGGTTTACAGGAAAAACGGATAAAACTTGACAGCCTGACTTTGAAAAATCACCATAAATCGAGCTCTTAATGTTTTTGAGTGATTCTTGTGCCAAAAGTTTCGTAGTGAAATGAACTTCAAAGTTCCAGAAGGGACCAAGGTCTAATTCATGCTCCAAAGGCGAGAAAACAACCAAATACAGAGGTTACATGAATCTGCCTAAGATCAGATTTCCAGATCTACAGACCCAACTTCAAAAATTCATAATAAATCGAATTCTCAATGGATTTCAGTGATTCCAGCGGCAAAAGAAAGCCCTCTGAATTATCTTTAAATCATATGAAGGATCCAAAACCAAATTAGAAGTTTAAGAAGGAGAAATCAACCAAAAACCGAGACCCAGTCGGCTGTGATAAAACTACTGTTCATATCAGCATATACACACGAAAATTTTCGATAAAAATTGATAAAAACGAGGGAGATGAGAGCTATACTTGCAGAGGTGAAGTGGGGAGGTGGGGATGGTGGTCGGACGTGGCGGTGGAGGTCGCCGGAGGTGGTGGCAGCCGAGACCTCCTCCTTCTCTCCTCTTTTCTTCTCCTTCTCTCTTCTTCTTCTCTTCTTCCTTTCTTTCTTTTTTTCTTCTTTTCTGATTATTTCCAGTCAACAAAAGGGAAAGGAGGGGGGGCAGGGGTCACATGGGGTGTCGGCAATGCTCTCCCAAAAACCGAGGGAGACAAAAGCAGTACAGTTTACTCTACGCGGTGTTCTAACTGTCCGGGTTTCGATTTCAGAAAAATACCAAAATATTCGTACTGACTTAGAAAATTGTGGGCAACGTCACCGTGTGCTCAGAATTGTCTAGAAAAATCTCAAAAGTTGGACACGCATTACGATGCTATCCCAAGTGACGTCATCGGATAGGTTCAAGTCCCCCAACCATAACAGTTAAGCTGGTATCACCCACGCAGCTAAAAATAAATATATTCCACATCTTTATTATTTAACACAAATTTGCGGGTCTTTACATTTTCCCTCTTTGTATGAGTTTTCCTCACTTTAATTCTTTGATCTATGAAATTGGTTGGTGATTGATGAAATTGGGAGTGAAATCGACCTCCCTTCATGTTTAATTGTTGCCTAGCATCTCTAGTTTGAGCTTGAACTATCACATTTGTGTTTGGGTTGAAATTCCACACCATTGAGGTGAAAATCTGCCCACTTTCTGGCCAACACAGCTGCTGCCCCTGTTTTCCAGTAGCTGCCCCGAATTTTCTGGGTAGTTTTTGCCCACCCTTTGACGTCCGTTTGACCCCGATTACTCATTTCTTCTCGTAATTGACCTTAGGCATCGTTTTCACATATGTTTTGATCCGAGGATTATAAAATCATAACTGATTATGTCTTCTAACGATACGTGGAAGTTTGTTAGATTTCGAAAAGCGTGTGTAAATGTGTGCGTAACTCTTTTATTCAAAACTCTTTTATTCAAAAAGGGGTGCTTTGGTGAAATGAAATTGAGGAAGATGACTTGTTATAAAAATTTTAATGAAATGTTTGTGATAATGAGGTGTTTTAAACCAATGCCAATTTTGGTAAAGGTACGTGGAGCCTATGAAATCCGGCAAGGGCACACGGGGCCCATAGAACCCGGCAGAGGCAGGCGGAGCCTACAGAATCCAGCAGAGGCACGCGGAGCCTATGGAATCCGGCAGAGGGATTAAATTCCTAGTACTAATGAAATGATGGTTTTTCTTGAATGAAAGAAATGAGAATTGAGATTTTTAAACTATCAAGTGTGTGTTTGGAAATAATATTGGATACTTGGATACGATTTTTGGACACGTGGGTACTTTTTGGACACATATCGTTTATTTTGGCTTCCGTTGTGTTCCTTTGATCTTTTCTTCTCATGTCAACCTATATCATGTGCATTTATTGTGTTTATACACCTAGCGGTTGTAGTATGGTTTTCCCTACGAGCTAGTGGGCTCATCCTATCATTTTCAGGTACCTAGCTTTGATCGTGCATGGTTTGAAGTGCATGACTTGGATGATGAGCATACATGACATGGAATTGTTTTACTCATCTACTATGCATTAACTTTTTGGGGAAACAATAATGTAACTTTAATCTTTTCACTACTTTTGTCATTGGATTGTAATAACTTATGGGATAACATTTGATTTAGTCTTTGGTGCAAGGGTGCTCGAACACTTCTTTGCAAATGGGCTAAAGATGTACCTTTTGTATGGAAACCTCTTGGAAGGATTTATGGAATTTTTTTTTATCATTTGACTTATTAATTGTAAGAGATTCCTTTATTTATGTTTTATAAAAATGAGGACGTGACAAGGGAGGTAAGTGAAATTTATCCAAAAATCTAAGTACTGTCAATAGTAAAATTTTCGTCGCACTTTTCTTTCACTTTATTTTATCTCCCTTTCCACAAGTTCCAAACACACCTTATATGGGATTAGCCTCCCTTCCTCCTCTTTTCATTGGTGTTCTTTTTTTTTTTTTTTCATCCCTAGATCCTCAACAAGCATCTCATTAGGGGCTCAAATGTAAGCTCCTCCAGTTTGCTGGTCGTTCTTTATCATTGCTTTGATTCGAGAGTAATACAAAACCGAGACCGGTTTTGCAATGTCGGTTCGGTTCTGCCTGTTCGGTTCGGTTTTGCTGGTTCGATTGGTTCTGGGAGAGAGAGAGAGAGAGAGAGAAGAAATCACAAAAAGATTTATGGGTATACACAAATCAGACTATCAAAGATATATACATACATAGAGCTAAGTTATACATACACAAGAATGAAAGAGATCTAAGATATACAGATCTAAGATATGAGATATACATACACGAATGAAAGAGATCTATACGCGAATGAAATAGATACATACATGATTCACATCTACATACACGAATCACAAGAGGCCCATCTTGATCTTGATCTATATACACACGTGTAAGGGAGAGAGAATGCTGGAGATAACAGCACCAGAGATGGGATCTCTCATCTCTATGTTGTCGTCTACCATATAGAGAGAGAGAGTATTAGGTTTTCGTGTATTAGGATTAAGGAGGGGGACTGATGTTTTAGGAGCCACCACATAAACTTATCTAGGTGTCTCTGTTTGTGTTAAGTGTGTGTATATATTTATATATAGGAGCGAATCATAAATAGCTAATAAGTATATATTTTTCCAAAGAATACACAAAGGCATTTGCTAGTCAGGTGGTAAAGAGTTGGCGCTCTAGTTGAGGGTTCGATCCCTGGCCCTTGTCTTTTTAAAGGTATCTTACGCATACCGGTTTGGTTCGTGTAAAAGATCTTCCGAACCGGTTTTAAAAAAATTAAATTATAACAAACCGGGCCGAACCGGCCAAAGAAAAAAACCGAAAAAAAATCTCGGTTCGGTTCATCGATTTTTATTATCCCCTTAATTGTTCTCCCTTGCTCGGCTTTCCTCTCTGATCTTCCCCTCTCCATCGAGTTGTGTTTTCTTTCCTTTTCTTTTTCTCCCCTTCCCGTTCTGATCGGCTGTTCTCTCTCTCCTAACCCAATTGGTCCCCCTACTCCCCATTTCCCCTTTCCTCGTTCGATCGGGTTACCTTTCCTCCTCTCCCCTCCATTGGTCTTGGTCAGATCTGGCTTCCCTCTTCATATTTTCCTTTCTCCTGATCCCGTTGAATCCCCTTATACATGCATGCAGGTAGTGTTCCGTTTATGGGGTTTGTGTTTAGGCTTGTTGTTTTTGTAGGTTTGTTTGGTAGTGGATCAAGTCCATGGGCATCGGTTCTAGGCCTTCTCACAACAGGTTTCATTGGTGGTTCCTTTTGATGCATATAACTTAGTTTGTTGTTGTTGTTTTTTTTGTTTTTGTTTTTGTTTTTCCGCACACACATTGTCATATTGTGCTCTATTTTTTGGCCTTTTATTGGCCATCGCTTGTCATGGGCGCTCTTAGGCCTTTACTTTTGGCCTTTTATCTAATGGTGATAGCATAGTTTTAATGTTTTGCGTTTTAGTACTCTGTGTTCTGTTCCTTAGACCTTTGTTTTGGTCTTCACTTGTTGCCGGCGCCCTTTACCTGTTATGTAGTGGCGACAGCACAGCTGTACTTTTCATGTTTTTAATGAATTTCTTGCACTTCTGACAAAAAAAAAATATCAAAATTTAATGTAGAAACTACCGGTGCCTAAATTGCTCTAGGAATGCTGCAGGAGAAATTCGATGACCTAAATTCAAAATAATCATATAGTAGCTGACGATGATTCTTTGAAGCAGTGTGAGGCAATGAACGGCTCTAGGAAATTTTAACCGGATATTTAAGGGTTATCTTAACTCTATTAGCTCTGTTAACTAGTCTTCTTCTTTTTTCTTTTTTTTTTGGCTAAGTTATTAACTAGCCATATATACACAATTTTTGATGCATGAATAGACATGATTCTAGATGTTGTTTCTCTCTAGAATTATCTTCTACATATATTTTTGGCGGGCTCGTAAAATTCAAAATTGTTCTGATTCTTCTTCGTCTGTGCATGACATAGTTTGACAAACAGTCAATCGGGACTGAGCTTCATTGTATCTTAGAGTTGAATTCGCTAGTAACCCGGTGCACACCAAATTCACTCGAATTAGTGGAGGCGAATATCGTTTTAAGGACAACGACATTTTAACGCGCCTTGAAGCAACCGTTGGTTAACTCCATTATCGTCTACTTCCATAGACAATACGATTTTTGCACCAACAAATGACTCACAATTGACAAAGAATTCAAAGACCCATAATAAGACGACCAGTACATGTACCAAACCAAACATACAAAAAGATGCAAATGGTTACAAATGTACTGCTACGCTACACTACTACATGGTTGATGCAGGAAGTTCAAGCTCAATATATGGAGCTTATGGGTTTCGCATGTTCGAAATTGGAATTCAATTTTGCCATTTTGTGCGTCTGAAATTGAACAGGATTCAAACAAGTTGCCCCCCACCATGTGAGCCAATTACTGGGTTAAATATACAATACCGCTTCCATGTGCCACTTGCAGTTCCAGTAATTAACACTTCTTTTTTACTAACTTGTGATTCCTTGTTTGCCATGTATCTGGTATTGGGTTTATGTTTCTGCCTTCTGGGTTCCTTTTCGCAGCCGTTCGCTGCTGTTTTGCGATTCTAGACGCGAGAAATTAGGCTCGATAATTGCGGGTTATTACTATTCAAGTTGGATGGTGCCTCTTCTGGTTTTAGGCTAAAGCAGGCTTGGGGTTTTTTCTCTTCATCGTCATGGTCTTCTGCATAACTTCTTGCTTAGCTTCATAAAGGAAGTCCTTACTGTTCAGCTTGCCATTACACTTTGTCTGCAGCAAAATCTGAACCCATGCAATAAAGATTAGGGCAATAACAACTTATCTTCATGTCAAGTTGGTAATATGGAAAAATTAAATAGTATATACTTCTTCCGTACCATTCTTAATTTTTTGAGAATTAAACATTTTGACGGGAGATAATCATTATTTTTCAAAACATGTGGATCTCCAGAGTTACCCGTTAATCATGTGTTGATAAGTTCGAAATCAAACATATTTTTCCCCTCCATTTTTAAAAGGGAGTTCGACGTCTCTCCATAGACTCGAACTCAGACCACCCCCTTGAAAGCCAAAACATACAACCAAATGAGCTAAGAGTCACACTTATGACATTAGAAAAGGCTAGAAAAAATGAAAATAACAAGGATAGTTATTAAGGAAGTATATGATGTTTAAGTATGTTACAAGCTCCATCCAAACTGGTACTTAAATATCAAGGCACCCAAATGTATTATCGGGAACTTTAGGAGGAAAAATATGAAGGCACCCACACATTTATGTAATCTTCTTCTAGCATCATACAATGGCACCACTCTCCTTAATACATAAAAATGTCTTGAATGTTTTTTTTTTCCTTCAACCATCCTCAAATCCAATATCCAAATATAGCCTAGAAACATTATAACATACAGGTGTAGATATCGTCGAACTCAGTTTAAGTAATAATCTTTTCCATTAGACACCACTCTCCTCAATACGAAAAAATGTCTTGAATTTTTTTTTTTCAACCGTCCTCAAATCCAATATTCAAATATAGCCTAGAAACATGGTAATATACTGGTGTAGATATTATCGAACTCAGTTTTTTGCCATTCATTAATCCTAATCTACTCTATCCTAGGGGACTTGGGGAGGGGGATGGGTGCTTAAGGGAATCGAACCCTGCCCATGTGCATGGGAGTATAATCAACTGCACTCCACTCCACTTGCTTATCGAACTCAGTTTAAGTAATGATCTTTTCCATTATATGCAACTAACAACAAAACTAATCTCCGCGTCTTAACAAGGTAACATCATACAACTCAAACATCCTGAAATCCAGAATATTAATCCTGTGTAACAGCTAATTGGACACTCATTTAACTAGTTGTACCAACAAAACAGTGTAGCAAATAGAGGGGAGTTTTAGTCTAAATTCTTATGCAGTTTTGCTGCATAATTTTCACAGTTTCTCTTGGCTTCAGTTTTGTAGTTCTCTGCGGTGAACTAATTACCTATGGCAAACACATCTATAGTGGTATGCACTGTTGATTGGGTCATTCCTCTCCATTGGAACTTGTTCTGCTCTGCACTTGTACTGGCATCCTCTGCATTCATTGTAAGTGGAGGTTGGTGCAATTGATCCTATCATCATTCTTCTTCAATTCTTATTCTTCCACTGTCCCCCAAAGCCCTACAACCTCCAACAAGATTACAAACTTACATTAAGCAAAATTCTCTAGGGGAATTTTTTCCCCACCAAACGATTTTTACACACACACACACACACAATGATGTGCAAGTGATACTTTTGCAATTACAAAAAAGGGAATATTTTTCTTTCTTTTAGAATACGGTACCAACAACTCTAGCAAAGACGTGTATTTAAAAAAATAAAATAAAATAACGTAGTTCCAAATAAGTTAGCATGCAAAATTTGGAAAGAAGAATAGATAAGAAAAGGTTTCCCAGGAAATGATTGTTCCTTGTTACCTGCAGAGGGAGTTTTCTTTCTAAGGGAGTAAAATGAATGACTCTATGAGTGTAGAGAACTCCAACTTGTGTTCTTGACCCTGCACACATCCAAATATAGAAAGGTAGGATTCCTCTGGAAATTTGAATTGGTAAAAAACCCACAAGAAACAAAACAGTGAACATGAAACAAAGAATGGAAATCAAATTCCCAGATGAAAATTTAGGAAAAATCCAAGAAAGGAACAGTGTGGGAATTGGGAGGGTAGAACAGACGTTGTATTAAATGAGCAGCATAAATTATGGTGAAGAACAGTAGGAGTAATTGGGTTTGTTTACTACTGTTTGCCATTGTTTTTCTTTGTATTGGTTTTTTTTTTTTTTTTACAAACACTCATAACAACTTTTAAAAAGTTATAACAGTAAAGTCTGCTCTTAAAATTTTTCCTAAACACCCTTCTAGAAAGTGAAGAATATTTAAGACATTGTTCTAGAAACTGACTTATTTACAAATTAACTTATTGAGCTTTGCGAGAGAGGTCATTCTCTCACATTACAACATCAACTCAAAAAGTTAACTTAAGATGGTTTCTGAAATCCACTTTATAATGGCGAAATGAAACTTTTAAGTGGTCAATTAGTGGGCATGTGTGGTTATCAATCTCGTGCACAGAGTTCGTTCTTAGACGATGGAAATTGCATTTGTTATAGATTGGTTTCCAAAATTATTTACTTCCTTGGAGAAGACAGCGCAACCGAGAAATTTCCAAAATCCGAGACTGGCAAAATAGTGACCCATCAGCATCCTGGCAAGCGACGGATCAGAGTGCTCCGACGCTCAAATCAGTCTCAATCTCAAGAGATTTTAAAGGGGATCAAAGTTAACTAATGAAGTATCCATCACTCTAACCCATAGGATGTACTAATTCTCTATATAGAAAATAATTCCTTAGTGGCCAAGTCGCTATGTTAGAATATGCTCCTAGATATTTTGGCCAAGTCGCTGTGGTAGAATATGCTCCTAGATATTTCAACAAGGAGTTAGCTACTTAACTAATCTTGTATAAGTATTTCCACCCTCCTATGTGCATCATACCCTTTGGCCTTTTCCACGGCACGTGGCCGCTAGATTGGGTCACGGTAATTTTTGCGTGTCCTTGGCATTTTACGTTGAAACAACTGAAGCCTAGGGAACTGGTTCTGAAACAAAAGCATGGATGTTGTAGTTTATACGTGTTGTTTAATGTTTATATCTATTCCCAGACTTATCACTGATCAACAACGTTCTTGGTTGGGATGAACTCTTATGGGCTGTTAATTTGGGCTTCACATTGGATTACGTTTTGGAGCTGGTTTACGTGTTTAAAAAGAACCATTTTCTAGGAACTTGTAAAGTAGCCCAATCTACACCATGTGGCCCATTAGCAGGTGACTGGAGATGGCATAGATTACTTTGTCATGGACTTTCATCAATTTGCGAAAGTGGGAAGGCTTTTATTTGAGATTTTACCATATTTTTTGTGCATAGCAGCTAGCAAGGTGCAGTTCAATTTCCTTCAACTTCTTCAAGTGATTTTATTTGGAAAAACTTTTACTCCAAAGTTGTGTAAACAAATATCAAAAATTTAATCAGTTTTTCTCTTCGACACCCAAAACCCCTCTCTTTATTTTCTCTCTCTACAGCGTTCAAACCCTAGCCTCCATGGGGTGGGGGATGGGATTTTACCATATTTTTTTGTTCATAAATATGTGTATTTTGTTTTAAGATAATGTATTAGTTTAACTGTGAATTACCTAGATTGTGGGTGTTCATAGTATAGGACTAAGGCTAAGTTTCTACCGAGGTAGTTTTAATTTTTGGACTACAAGTTATAATTAACAAGTCATTCTCCTCATATATGTTAATTAATTTGACAACTTGTAGTCCAAGAATACCGAAAATATTGTCGTGGAAACTCACCCTCAGTGTTCAAACAAAATTCAAATAAAAATAACATGTAATATGAAAAATAAAAATAAAAAGCTTTAGGATATTCAATTTACCATCTATGAGGAAGCTATAGAGTCGCCTATGAACTTTAATTGGGTTGTTTATCGCGAATTGATTTTTGGGCTTTGTATTTGGTTGGGGTGTTCGAATATTTCCAGATTGGATGTTCAAATATTTTTTTGGTTAGTTGTTCGTGAAGAGCTAAATTAATGCAAAACTAAAAATATTAAATGTATTTTAAAAAATAATAGTAATAATTTGGGTTGTTAAAGTGACCACCCTTGCTAAAGGTTGGAGCCATCCCTGGTGTGATGTTCGAAAAAACCGAGAACAAAAAGAGAGAGAGAGGATAGGTTGAGGCGAGAGGAGAGTTCTAGAGAGAGAAAAAGAGAAAGAGAGACAGCGGGCGGCGGTCCCTCCCGAGGATTCAGCCCTGGTGGCCGACCCACCCCCCTCCCCCTTCACACGCCTTCCACCTGCCTCCCCGATCTTCTCTCCGACTCCTGATCTTCTTTGTGGCTGCGCTTCCTTGGCATTGGAGTCTCCCTGTGGCAGACGATTCTCTCCGTTCCGGTATGGGTGACCACACCCAATTTTTGGACCGGGGGGAGCCGGATCTGGGGTTTCCAAATCCGGACTCCTGACAACGACGGCGGTGGCAACGGAGGGTGACAGCTCCAGTGATTTGCTTCAGCGTTTTTATTTTTCTGCTCTTTTATTTTTTTTTATTTTATTCCTTTGTTGTTAGTTTTGTAGATGGTTTTGGCCGGCGGTTTTGAGGGCCGGTGATTTTTTGTTTTGGTTGTATTGTGCCGGTGGTTTTGATTAATATATTTCTCTGAGAGAGAGAGAGAGAGAGAGAGAGAGAGAGAGAAATTATTCGTGTACTTACTTGACACAAAACCGGACTCACTTAATTCTGTAACAAAAATGTGGGTGTGTTATCATGTCTGGACTCTGGATCTTAAGTCTAGCAGCCATGAACGTGGAAGTGGCCTAAACATAATCGGTTTTCCTTATTGTGCCCAATTGCTAATGAAAAAATACTACGCTAGTCATGTATGATGTAACTGTTTCTTGGATTAAGCATACATACAAACATATATATACATATACAACAAATATTCAATAAGAGCTCCCTTAAATTCTACGGTGCGGGATTTTTTTGTTCGGGATCGAATTTCGACGATCCGAACTGTTAGATGTGTTTAAAACGTGTTTTTAAGGTCTAACGCGAGGATTCGTCACCAAAAAAAAAAAAAAAAATACTCGGAAGGGTTTGATCCGAGCCATTTTTGATAAAATGTGTACATGTACATTTTTATCAAAAACTGCTCGAATCAAGCCTTCTGGGGATTTTTTTTCAACGAACCCTGGCGTTGGACCTTAAAAACACATTTTAAACACATTTAACGGTTTGGATCGTCGAAATTCGATCTTGAACGAAAAATCCCGCACCGTAGCTTATATAAGGGAGCCCTTACTAGAAATGCCTCATACATATATATATACAATCCGGACACCCTGATATAAGTTATATCCGAACTTTTGTTCTCAGCCGTTGGATCTCATCCAATGGCTCTAATAAAAGAGGGGAGCTCGCGGGTCAACTGGAGATCGGGTCCGGGTAAAAGCAACTCGCGGGTCGCATAAACAACCAACGGGTCATTTCCCTTCCACTTTCAAGCATCAGAAACGAAGAGAGAGAGGGAGAGGCGATTGAACGAAGAGAGAGAGAGAGAGAGAGACATCGCGATTGAAGGAAGAAGAAATCGAGCCCGATCGAAGTACAAATCGACGTAGAAGAATAACAACAACAACAACAAATCGAAGTTACCAGGTTCGAATCTCTCTCTCTCTCTCTCTCTCTCTCTCTCTCGTTTTTCGGGTTCGAACAGATTTAGGGTTTCGAAACCCTTTTTCTGGTGCGAAATCGAGGAAAGCTCCGTGTTTTGGTTTGAAATCTCTCGTTTTTGGTTCGCGACTAGGGTTTCTTGGTCATATATCATGTTTTGGTACAAATCGAAAACTAGGGTTTGTTTTCGTGAAAATCAGGGTGTTTTTTGTGTTCTTTTTGCTATTCGGTTCGAACTGATTAATTGGTTGATTGAAACAGGGTTTTGAGTTTGGATATATGTTTTGATTGTGAGGTGCTTTTATTGTATGGTTCGTGTATGGTTCTGATGTCTTCATGTGGAAGATTATACACATTATTACTGTTCGGAAAAAAAGAAATTAGACTTCTAATTGGGTATTTTGGTTAAGTATACTACTCTGTTTGAAGATTGATAATATGAAATTAGACTTCTAATTGCTCAATCTCTATGTTAATACACTGAACTTAGGGCTGTTTGAGTTATGATATTTGATATGATTGTGAGGGAGTTATGATATTTGCCTTCACGCTATAGGCTGTGTCAAGCATGCTTCTTTGACAGAAGTCCATCTCTTTTTCCATGACATTAGGTTTTAGGTTTTATAGCACTATTCCATATATCTTGCTTAGAGTTGGAAGGGAAGTATTAAGAATTTGATCTGAAACTTGGAAGTTTATGCATCTATTTCTGCTGAGATAATGCCTTAGAAGTTTAATATGGTAGAGCACCTGGAACTAGTCCGTTAAGAAACCAGGAAGATAATGCCTTGGAAGTGATTGTGTGTATGTGTCTCTACCTTTTCAAAATCTCTGACTTGGTGTGATTTTCCACAGCAATGCCCTATTGGGTGGTATTCATTGGCCGAAAACCAAGGATTTATACAACTTGGGAGGAAGCTAAAGCTCAGGTTAATGGATATCCAGACAACGACCACAAAAGGTACGGTTCGTTTGCCGAAGCCGAAGAAGCGTTGTGCAAGTTTCATGAAGATAGATACTACGGCCGAACCCACCATCAACCTAGTGTTGGTGCGACTACGTCAACAAGGGCATTGGAAGATCAACTTGTATTATTATGGCATATCTATTCGATTCCGAATGATGGTTATATGGATTTCCATAACTTGTATTATTATGGCAATAACTTGTATTATTATTGCGCTACTCTTGTAATTCAGTAGTACCTTAATTGAAACTTCAACCCCCACTTTTTTGTAAAGAAATGTGAATTCTGTTTCAATTTGGATTATGCTTTGGGAGTAAAAGGTCTATGTATTAACGCTAAAGAATGGTGCAGTAAGTGATGCAAGGTCTATGTATAAACTTGGCATGGGAAAGGTTTAAACTCCCTTGCAAACTTTTCAAATTCCATTTGAACCTTGGCCTTATTTATTTACTCAAACCTTCAACATATCCAAAATCCAAAGACTGCGCGAAACACAATTTGCATGTACCCAGTATGCTTCTGTTTCTGAAGTATCTCTTATTGTTTTAATACATGAAGGACAAGGCTGATGGCTCCAATAAGGGACTTAAAGGACAGTGATATTGTCTTCCACGTTGGAGATATTTGTTACGTGAACGGTTATCTTTCCCAGTGGGATCAGTTCACTGCCCAAATTGAGCCAATTGCCTCAATTGTGGAGTATTTGCGCATGCACACATTGGAGTAAACCTGACAAGGTAATAGTTCATGAAAGAATACTGGGATAGCAATACTTTCTGAGACTTTACAAGACACAATTAAATGTAAAATTCCCGTACACATACAAGTTCCCATTTGCCTTAACAGAATTACTACTAGTTCATCTTTTACTGCACTTACCCAGAAAACTGACCAAGTAAAGACCAACACTGCCCTTTATTGTCTCAAGGTACCCCAAAATATAATTTGAATGAAAAGAGAACAAACTATTGTTAACTCTCAAACTGACTTAACAATACTTGCAACCACACAAATGTCAACATAAACAGACAGTAGCAGCATCAATTCATCCACCAGCAGCCCGATCATACAGCAGCAGCAAGCAATTTAGATTAAACAGCAGCAATCAACAGAGGCAACCATATTAAGCCACCGGCCTCACAGCGGATGATTGACACGGTTGAGTTGGTGACGGTGATACAAATTGTATATCTTCCAAACTCTCCATTCTATAAAATATAAACACAACGGTAAAATTAAGTTAAAAGCAAGACTAAATTTTTACATTAGAACCGTGGTTGCTCGGTTTCCGGATTCAGTTCGTACCTTGGTTGTTCAATTTCCATAGAGATTGTTTGTGGGAAGAAATCGCCAGAAGCCAATCCATCATTATCGGAAGCTAACCCATCCATGTTGCAATTAATGAAAAACTACAAAACATAATATTGCAAACATAGAATTAGGAGCATAAACAAGATATTGCATTTGGCATTAAAGTAATGACACTTTTTAAGGAAGCAAGTCAATGAAGATAGTACATTACATATTCTGAAGTCATTACTCATGGATAGCAAACACTTGTAGATATGTTATAGTGTTTGCCTTACTGACGTTGTATGAGGGCTAATGCTTTCATTTAATCTTGTCACCATCTAGTGGCAGAGCTATGAAAGGACAAGTGAGAGTATCTTCACTGGTTAATGCCACTTTGCCAATGCCATTGCCAAAAATTAGCTTGCTATACTGCTGTTATTCTAGCATTTATGATGACGGTACTTCATTGGAACAAAGCTATTTTGAACAATCTCTCTGATTTTTTTACCAATGGCTAAAATGTAAAGGAGATCATGAGTATTGATGGTGATGTGCAAGTTTCCCAGACCTATTATTTGAGGGATGTTTTGATTCCCATGTTTGAACCGATTTAAGCATATCGAATAAAAACCCTAAAATGTGCTTGTTCTTACATAAAACCCTTTGTTTCGAACAAAGAGAGGGACCCTGTTCAAAAAAATCAACACACACACACGCAAAATCAACAGACACACAGATAACTTTCGATTTCGCACCAAAAAAAAGGGTTTTGAAACCCTAGATCTGTTCGAACCTGAAAAACGAGAGAGAGAGAGAGAGAGAGAGAGAGAGAGAGAGATTCGAACCTGGTAACTTCGATTTGTTGTTGTTGTTGTTCTTCTTCTTCGACGTCGATTTGTACTTCGATCGGGCTCGATTTCTTCTTCCTTCAATCGCGATGTCTCTCTCTCTCTTCGTTCAATCGCCTCTCCCTCTCTCTCTCTTCGTTTCTGATGCTTGAAAGTGGAAGGGAAATGACCCGTTTGGTTGTTTATGCGACCCGCGAGTTGTTTTTACTCGGACCCGATCTCCAGTTGACCCGCGAGCTCCCCTCTTTTATTAGAGCCGTTGGATGAGATCCAACGGCTGAGAACGAAAGTTCGGATATAACTTATATCAGGGTGTCCGGATTGGATCCGGATTGTATATATATATATAAATATATATATATATATTATCAATAGAGAGAAATATTCATTGATAGCACCAATACATTGTGTTATCGCCGTTACATAAAGAAAACAATCAAAACATGTCAGCGACCGACGAAGACCATAAAAAGGCATATTTTGTTGCCACAAGTGTTTTTGCAAACCGAAGACATCTTGAAAATTAGTTCCCTCAAGTATTTTCACTTCATTTCCTTACAATTTGCTCCTTCTCAAAATCTCATACTACTATTTTTTTTATCAACCTAATAATTTTCTTTGAAATGTACTTTTAACAATTCAACAGGCCCTGGACGGAGCCAGGATTCTGATTCGGCGGCACCCAAAATCAATATTTTCTCTCTGTCCCACAAAGATAGTCTATTATAAAGTGTAATTTTTGGATAAAAATTTCAATTGGTTCTTTAATTCTGTGTCAAGAAATGTACAAAATAATGTACAAAAGTGCTTTATTTTTTTATCTGAAAATTGGAGATTTTTTGGGAGCGATCTTTACCGGTGCATGGATTAATTATTATAAAAAGGTACAATTTTTCTAAGATTAATTATTTCTAGTATATGAAAGGATACACATTTTCATATGTTTATCATCAATTAATATAATTCATACCCTAAAATTACATTTTTTTTTATCAATTAATCACTTACCAATATGCTTGATGCCAAAAACAATATACACGCTTTGAAGAATAACACTGTTAATACAAAAATAAATTTTTTTTTAGACCTAGAGATGGCATGTACGACCCCGCCCCCCTCTTACCCTCTGTCCCCTGAATGGGGCATAAGAGTGAATGGCTCACAATTGACAGAGAATTGAAACACCCATAATAAGACGACCAGTACATGTCTCAAACCAATCATATAAAAATATGCAAATGGTTACAAATGTACTGCTTCTATTCTACTGGAAGAAGAATGACGCAGGGGAGTTCTAGAGCAATGGAGCTTATGAATTTGGCATGATCGAAATTGGAATTCAATTTTTCTGCGTCTGAAATTGAATGGGATTCAAATAAGTTGCCCCCCACCATGTGAACCAATTACTGGGTTAAATGTACAATATTGGGACCACTTCCATGTGCCACCTGCAGTTCCAGGCATCATTTTTCTCACTTTTAACTCTTCTTTTTCACTGACTTGTGTTTTCTTGTTCGCTATGTGTGTGTCTGTGTTTCTGCCTTCTGGGTTTCTTTTGCAGCCGTATGTTGCTGTTTTGCGATTCTAGATGCTTGAAATTAGGCTTGATAATCGCGGTTTATTACTAGTATTCAAGTTGGGTCCGGCTATGGTGCCCCAAAGTGGTATTGGGGCACCGGTGTCCCAATTTTACTTACCACGAACAATGGGTCTACAAACTATAAAAACATATCATACTTACCATAAACACAGAATTTACTTACCACAATTTATGGCCTATACGTGTGGCAAATAAAGCCTGTGTTTGTGGTAAGTAAAGTTGTGGTCATACTAAGTACAATT
This sequence comes from Vaccinium darrowii, assembly GCA_020921065.1. NCBI lineage: Eukaryota > Viridiplantae > Streptophyta > Magnoliopsida > Ericales > Ericaceae > Vaccinium > Vaccinium darrowii. The sequence goes on from CM037156.1 coordinate 39,777,755, forward strand.
GCGCGGGAAAAAAGCAAAACCACACTTAGGGGGTGTTCCACTAACTCAGTTTTTTGAATAAACTGATTTTTCACGGTTTTTTATGTGATGTGTTGTGAGAGAATGATTTGTCTCGGTGTTTAGAAAAAACAGTTTTTTGTTAGTGGAACACCTCCCTTGTGGTAGTTTTCATCTAATGGCTTGGCTCAGTTTTCCAAAAGATTTTAGTACCCACATGCTAAAATCATGATATTTCAAATCAAAAAATAAAGTGGTTTCGTGTATCATTTTTCGATTTTTTTCCGCACCAAATTAAAGTACTCCTCGTGTACTTTAGTTTGGTGCAAAAAAAATCGAAAAACGATACACGAAACCACTTCATTTTTTGAATTGAAAAATCATGATTTTAACACCTGGGTGCTAAAATCTTTTGAAAAAATCTTTCCAAAAACTGAGCTAAAAGATTTAGTGGGCCACCATGGAAATATTCATTCAAGTTGGATGGTGACTCTTCTGGTTGCTAAAGCAGGCTTGGTGGTATTTTTTCCTGTTCAATGTTCCGGTCTTGTGCATAGAGGAAGTTCTTACTGTTTAGCTTGCCGTTGCACTTTGCGTGCAGCAAAACTTGAACCCATGCAATAAAGAATAGGGCAATAACACTTCTTGTCATGTTTGACTTTTTGTCACGCCCCGCCCCGCAAACGGCACCCGTGGTGGGCCCGAAACGGTGCGGCCACGTGGCATTCCAACACAAGACTCAACATCAGCTTAATAAACTCTTATAATAACAACACAGCGGAAGACTTCTTCACATAAACAAAAGTGCCAACGTTAAATCACTAACTCAACACCCACAACTGTCTACTCAGAAACAACTTAAGCTTTACATAAACTCAAAATGCTTTATATTACAAACCATAAAAGTACTAGATGACAACATGTCCAAAAATCCACTCGACACCAACTTCATAACCCAACGCTGACCGGTAGTGGACCCCCTCTACAGCTCCTGCTATCTAGAAAACCATAAAGGAAATCCAGAGTGTGTGAGACATAGATATACTCAATAAAATACAACCAAATCAACATGCCAAAACACAACAACGTTATACATCAACTAAACCATCATTCAAAACACAACATCATTATACAACAACTTTCAACATGTATAAAACCAATCACATGCAAGTGGCACGTCTGCCACATCCTATGTATCCTAGGTCACTGTGGGAGCACACCCCGCTCGTTGTCACCGGTAGCTAGCCGACACAACGTACTCGCGGTGCAACCCAATCCACAGCCCCTTCGCAGATACCATCTTTCACACACAATATACAATGTATCCTAGGTCACTGTGTAACTCAATCCACAGCCCCTTCGCAGATACCATCTTTCACACACATCATACATGCATATCCACAGCTAAAACATCTATTAGCATGATATACATACATCTTCACAACAACACGCCACATACATCCGTCTTTACAACAATACATCATCAGCAGCTAAAACATCTATTAGCATGATAACATCCATCTTCACAACAACACATCATCATCACATAATATACATCCGTCTTTACAACAATACATCATCAACTCAGTTATATGTTATTGAACATGAATATATCAAACACACTCACCTCGATCTCCAGAGATAAAGGTAGATTTGATTATTGTATTCGGCATCCCGGATGTGCCCGTATCTGCCTCTGTACACGTATCCTCAATTAACTCAAAATCATACACAATCAATGGTAGACACTAATTAAGACCTTAGATAATCCCATGAATATACGCTCAAACACAAGAAAGGTGCTCAACACACTTAGGACAACTCGACCCCTTCGCGGTCTACGAATTTATAGAATTAATCCACCCGTCCAAACATCCCAACATTTTAACCTTAGACCATAGACACAAGCAGAAACAACATACTAAAAACTCAGAATTTTCTAAGCTCTGCAACTATTTTTAATCAACCGTCATACCAGCCCAGAACCTGCTAAAACCTTCCCAAAACAGATTTTCTTCCAACTTCAAATTAAAAACTGCTATTACTGGGAAATAATCAAGCTACAAGGCCTATCAATTCTGAAAGCCTTACAAGTCTAGTTTCATAATCAAAAGACGGTGTACCAATCGGATACCCGAGCTAAAAGTTATAACCGTTTTCCCAAAGAGTGTCAGTGCTGTCTGCACAGACGCGAACCCGACAGCAGCTCGGTAAAACATTTTTCATATTTTCTGTACTTCTCATAAAATCACTAAAATTTAACACAAGGTCTAGAACTCATATGGGTACCTCCAGTTAAATTTCCAGAAAATTACGAACTCAGAAACCACATCTAAAAATTCGGCCAAAGCCATGGCAGATTTGATTTTCTCAAAATCAGACAATGAACACATCTACTCCCTACCACGAATTTTTGTAAAAGAACAACCCCAAATCACTCATATGAGATACAAAATACTCAATCAATTTTATAAATAAACAACATAACCCAAGTATTTTGGAGATTAAACTCCAATCCGTACCTTAATTCGGGTTTTTCTTCAATTTTTCGGTCTCTCTCTGTCTCTTCTTCTTCTTCTTCTTCTTCTTCTTCTTCTCTGGTATCCCTCTTCCTCTCCCTCTCTCTCTTATTCCATCAGACAAAAGGAAAAGAATAAAAAGAAAACAAAGGGAAAGGAAGAAAAGAGAGGAGAAAGGGGCGACTAATGGGGGTGGGGTGGGACCCACTCCCATAAAAGAAACTTTCCACTTCCAGCAGGCGGCTGGAACTCCCGCGACCGTGGAAACAAGCCCCGTTCCGACCACGCAGTCCAGATTTCATCTCCGAAAATTCTAAAATTTTAACCGTGGCTCAAATAAATTATTTTGAGACTAACCCCGGTCCCGGTTTATCCAATACCATTCTCGAAAAGTAAAATTAATTATGCACCCACTCACGGGAAATTATTGGGTGTAGTCACACCACCACTCTAAATTGCGAATTAAATCCTAAATACCGGGAACGGGTATTACACTTTTGGACTAGGAATATGAAAAAAATAAATAGTATATATTTCCTCTGTCCCATTTTTATTTTTTCAAAAACTAAACATTGGAAGGGGAAATAATTATTACTTTTCAAAATATATGGATCTCCAAAATTACCCGTTAATCATGTGGTGGTAAGTTTGAAATCGACGCATGTTTTCCTTGCATTTTTAAGTTTTGTATGAGGGGAGGAAGGGCAAAAAAATAAAATCACAGTTTTCTATCATATTAAAGAATACCCACCTAATTACCTTGTAAACCTAGAAAAACAGAAAGTAAGCTCATTGCCAAAACATGCTTAATATAGAAAACAACAATTACGACAAAGGTTTTTCTTTTGCAGACATTGTATACAACTAAAGGGAGTTCGACGTCTCTCCATAAACTCGACCTCCTCCTTGAAAGCCAAAAGATACAACCAAATGGGCTAAGAGCCACACTTACGACATTAGAGTACAAATAATGAAAATAATAAGGATAGTTATTAAGGAAGTATATGATGTTTAAGTATGTTACAAGCTCCATCAAAACTGGTACTTAAATATCAAGGCACCCAAGAACAATGTGTGTTATCAAGAACTTTAGGAGGAAAAATAAAAAGGCACCCACACATTTATGTAATTCTTCTTCTAGTACATTGGCACCACTCTCCTTAATACGAAAAAATGTCTCGAATGTTCTTTTTTTCAACCGTCCTCAAATCCCATATTCGAATATAGCCTAGAAACATCATAATATACAGCTGTAGATATCGTCGAACTCAGTTTAAGTAATAATCTTTTCCATTATATGCAACTGACAACAAAACTAATCTCCACGTCTTAACAAGGTAACATCATACAACTCAAACATCCTGAAAATCCAGAATATTAATCCTGTAACAGCTAATTGGACACTCATTTAACTAGTTGTACTAACAAAACAGTGTAGCAAATAGAGGGGACTTTTAGACTAAATTCTTATGCAGTTTTGCTGCATTATTTTCACAGTTTCTCTTGGCTTCAGTTTCTAGTTCTCTGCTGTGAACTAATTACCTATGGCAAACACATCTGTAGTGGTATGCACTGTTGATTGGGTCATTCCCCTCTACTGGAACTTGTTCTGCTCTGCACTTGTACTTGCATCCTCTGCATTCATTGTAAGTGCAGGTTGGTGCAGTTGATCCTATCATCACTCTTCTTGAATTCTTATTCTTCCATTGTTCCCCAAAACCCTACAACCTCCAACAAGGTTAGAAACTTACATTCAACAAAATTCTATAAAGAAAATTTTTCCCACCGAATGGTTTTTACAGAATTGTGTTAGTGATGCTTTTGCAATTACAAAAAATGGAATATGTTGTTTCTTTTAGCGTACGGGACCAACAACTCTAGCAAATCCTTTCATACTCTATTCGTTCTGAAAAACTAGTCCACTAAGAAAAGACGTGTAATTTTTTAATAAAAAGATAAAGTACTTCCAAATATGGTAGCATGCAAATATGGAAAGAAGAATAGATGAGAAATGGTTTCCCAGGAAATGTTTGTTCCTTCTTACCTGCAGAGGGAGTTTTCTTTCTGAGGGAGTAAAATGAATGACCCTATGAGTGTAGAGAACTCCAAGTTGTGTTCTAGACCCTGCACACATCCAAAAATAGAACTTCATATACAGTATAAAAAGCTATAATTGTACCCAAAAGGTAGGATTCTTCTGGAAATTTGAATTTTGAATTGGTAAAAAACCCACAAGAAACAGAACAGTGAACATCAAACAAGGAATGGAAATCAAATTCCCAGATGAAAATTTAGGAAAAAACCAAGAAAGGAACAGTGTGGGAATTGGGAGGAGAGAACAGACCTTGTATTAAATGAGCAGCATAAATTATGGTGAAGAACAGTAGGAGTAATTGGGTTTGTTTACTACTGTTTGCCATTTTAGTATTGGGATAAGTTTTGAAGGGGAGCTGAATTGCAAGCCAATGGTATTGGAAGGATATGAAGAGAGGGAGAGAGAAGGGGCTGTGGTCAAATAATGACCATAAGAGATAGACTGGTCACATATGCAGAGCAAAGAATCAAAGAGAGGTCCCCAACTGCAATCTGGTCCAATTCTTGGGGTTATTGGATTGTGATCTATATTTACAAAAACACCCACTGAATGTTTTCTATAGTGCTTGACGACAATAAGGGTTTATTGTGAGATGTTTGAAGGGTTATATTGGGGATTCTAATGTAATATAAGAATAATTTCCCATTCCCCTAGTTTGTTTAGGGATCTCACCCACCAACAAGCAGCATTTACACCTTCCAGGCCTAGGAAAAGGGTATTCTCTCTGGTAATTCCTAGAAGCTGCACTTGTACAACGTGCTTGGATCATGTAATTGATTACAACGTGGATATAACTTAAGAGTTCAAAATATTGAATATACAATTTGCAATGGAGTCCCTCGAAAAAATTATTCAATTTCGGAAATCGTGGTTGGCTGCCAGGATTCAGCCCTGGCGGCCAACCCACCCCCTTCCCCTTCGAACCCCTTCCACCCACCTCCCCGATTTTCTCTCTGACTCCCGATCTTCTCTATGGTTGCGCTACCTTGGCGTTGGAGACTCCTTGTGACAGACGATCCTCTCTGTTCCGGTATGGGCGACCCGCCCGATTTTTGGAACATGGGGAGCCGGATCTGGGGTTTCCAGATCCGGACTCCTGACAATGGCGGCGGCGGATGACAGCTCCGGCATCTTTGTTTTTCTGCTTTTTTAATATTTTTTGTATTTTTTTGTTGTTGGTTTTGTAGGTGGTTTTGGCCCGCGGTTTTGAGGGCTGATGGTTTTTGTTTTGATTGTATTGTTTGCCAGTTTTTGGGCCGGTGGTTTTGATTAATATATTTCTACCTCTTCACCAAAAAAGAAATAAATAAATAACAAGTAATCGATTCTAAAATCGACGTTCTGTAGTTAAACGCAGCTTCTGTGCCCCATTCTTTCTACCAATTCAACAAATAAACAATATATTAGTTTTCTTGGACCACCAATATATTTGTTTTTTCAGAAAGTAGCATTTTGCTACCAAAACAAACCATGGTAGGGGCCATTTTTCCAATGTCATTTTCTCGCACAAGTTGCTCTTGTCTCTTTAGAGTATCTTTCGTTTATTTTCTGTTTTCTGTATTTTACGTTTCTATGACCAGGTTTTTTTTTTTTTTTTGTCCATGACTTGGGGAAAGAAGAGGATCCGAATACGTAATTCGTAGTTAACAGGACATCAATATCATAGGCCTGAAATGGTTTTGGGCCCAAAATGAGTTTCTATTCTAGATGAGTTCGGCTTAACTTTTTAAGGTTTTTTTGTTTGTTTTCTCTTACTTTTTACAAGACTCGAATCAAGTTGATTGAAGAGTGGACAAAACTTGGTTGTAACATATTTGTGTGGAGAGAAATAAACATAGAGCCTGACTAATGAGTTTCAGGTCGGCAATCCGGATATCTACCTAAGTTTAAACTAAGAGATTACACAATTCTCCATAATACTACCATTTTATTTTTTTGTAAAATATGCTCTTTGCCATTCCTACATGTAAATTTTAGGAAAGTAGAATATTACTCTTTAACCTTAATGGTCACATTTCATGTGATTCCTCATGTGACACAAAACAAAACAAATCACAATCTTACATGACAATCTGAACTGTTCATCTAATAGATCTCAATTTATTTTATGTCTATTTTGAAAAATCAAGTTGATTGAAGTCTGGTCAAAGCTTAGTTAAATATATTAATTTGTCTGGATAAAAATAAACAGTTAGAGTTTGATGGTTTATTTCTCGTGTGACAAATGCCAAGTCGTTTAAATTCATAACGATGAACAAGGAACTTGAATTTTTTTACGAACGTCAACAGGTCGAGATTTACCGTATGAGCCTATGAGGGACCCATGATGAAGCATCAAATGCAATGTTGATTAACAATTAGTAGTTGTAATTATAATTAGAGGTGGTTTAGGAGGCAACTTATTACATTTTTATTTTTTCGTTTTTTACATTTGAGTGTTTGGCAAGCCACATTCATAACACATTCTACAAAAATGAGTTTTTGGGTTTTGGGGTTTAGAGATGAGAAGTTAGAAGTAAGGGGAGAGGTGCTTTTTTATTTCTCATTTTCCACTTTTCCCATTTTAATTTTAATTAACAAAAAGACCAACATAATATATTTTGCACATATCTTTCAAAATACATAAATTTCATTTAATATCATTTGAAATGAAGCTATTATATACTCCCTCTGTCCCAAATAAATGTAGGTTTTTCATTTTGGACTGCCTCTTAATAAGTGTGTGTTTTTAAGAGTTAATGGATAAAGTTTGTACAATTTATTATTTCTCTCTTTCAAAAGTTAATGGGTAAAAGTGAAGGTAAAAGTTGATATGAAAAGTGTAATGATGATATTTCTTTAATAAATTGAAAACAATTAAGGTACGAAGGGAATATAAATTATGAAAACTCACAATGGCTAGTGTAACATTTGTAGTATTTTTTTTTTTTTTTTTGTCAAAACGGTGCTATCAATATTTTTGTACTCCATCCTCTATGCAGAAAAAATTAAGTAATTCTTTTAAGTTTCTTATTGAACACCTTGACTAAAATTTCTGGAGCTGCCGCTATAGAAATGTAAAAAATAAAATGTAATGGTAAAAGAATGAGTCTTATAAAATGAGGAACTACATAGTATTAGGATTTAAGATGCATTTGGAACTTGTAGAAAGGGATGGAAAGTGAGAGAAAATAAAAATGAGAGAAAGTGAGAGAAAATAAAATTAGAGGAAAGTGAGAGAAAAATGGAAGAAAATTTTCATTATTCACAATACTTAAATTTTTTATTTTGTCTCTTCTTTCTCTTCAAACCAAACAGGACGAGGGAAATTTTTTAACTTTCCTCCATTTTTCCTTACTTTCTCTGAATTCCAAACACAACCTTACCGATCACAATTTGCAAAACCGTTGGGGTGTGAAAACTCCCGCGAATGCCCAACCTTCAAGAATACCAAACCCTAACCTCCACCTCTCTCTCCCCAAATCTTGTTTCTATCTCCAATTGCAGCTATCAATGTCCAGAAACAATCCCTTTCCTTCACCCCCAAACTTCCCCACACCCTCTCCTTTCATCTTCCTCCCTTCCATCTCACTAATTCCCAAGCAAAGCATCCTTCCAATGTCTCCTCCAATAAAAACCCTAACCCTCTCACCACATACCCACAAAATCTACTCAATTTCTTCTCTTTTTAATCACCCAAAAAATCTGCTCATCTCTACCTCTATTTCTTCTCTTTTTTCTCAAATATGGCCTCAGAGCAAGCTGCTACCAAAACCCTAGTGCCCCTTTCAAAGTACTCCAAAAGGGTAATATTGAAAACCGTATTGGAGGGTGGGATTGGATTCGTTGGACAGAGAATTGTAATTGGAGGGTGGGTTAAGTCCTCCAATGAGGTTAGGAAGGAGCCTCTGCCGCCACCGGCCCCGGTGGCCGGTGGTGCGCCACAGGTGGCTAAAGATGTTAGCTGTGTGGAAATTCTACAGACAAGAATTCCGTTCTTTCGGTCTATAATGAAGGCATTGGGAGGAAACCACCCAGTTCGTGAAAAGTTGGAATCTGCTATCGAAAACCTGCCACCGCCGCCGTCGGTCGCGGTTTTGCAAGTTAGTGATGGGTCTTGTGTTGCAAGTCTTCAGGTATATTCAATCTGGTCTCTTTCTTTTGTTTTCTTTGCAATTCTTTCTTGAGTTTCATTCCATACAAATTGTTGTGTCATAGAAAGATAAGCTATTTCTGATTTTTTTTTTTTTTTAAAAAAAAAGGAAAGAAAGATGAGCTATTTTGATGATTTATGCTATACAAGCTGATTTTTGTTTACTGAATTCTCTTGGGCTTCAATAGCATATGACTTGAAACCAGTTGATTCGATATTCGATATGAACACAAGTAGAAGAGGTTTTAGGTATTTTGCAAAATTATCCAAAACATGGATTAGAGGCAGCAGAGATGTATTTTATGGGGATCCTTGTGTAATTATAGTTCTTTAAATAGTCATTTCAGTCCATCCGGATAAAGCTCCCAAACCCAATGTCGAAAACACGTTTGTAAATGGTCAGAAATTAAGGAAAATCCCTTCTTTTATGAACTATGTCTGTCCAAACAAAGCCTTTTGGAATCATTGAGATAGTTTCATTTCAAAAGACAAGACACATTGTAGGCCTCGTGGCTTATAAATTCGTAAATGTCATTGCTGCATTATTTTGAATGGATTTTCCGTTCGTAAATCATTTTCCTTTGGTGATCGGTTTTGAAATCGTTTAGGTTTTGGTGGATTCATCTATTGCATCTCCGATCCAAATTATGGCTACTGGAACTTGCATATTAGTAGAGGGAACAGTGCAGCAGCCAGCAGTAAAGGGAAAACATGCTATCGAGCTCAAAGTAGAGAAAATTATGCATGTTGGGACCGTAGTTCAAGACAAGTACCCATTGTCCAAGAAAAGACTGCCGCTGGATATGCTAAGGGATTTTCCCCACTTTCGACCTCGGACAACTACGGTAGTCTTCTAGTCTCATTGCCATTTCTTATAATGGTGATCGAATGTTATAAAATCATTGTGTCTTGGTATCACTTAAGAGTTATATTTATCTTCTCTATGTTGCCTCTATTTCCTCAAATACCACCTGCTTGTATTACAATATCTGTTTACCAAAATCTACTCAAATAAGGGTTTCTGATGAGTGAATTTAATATAGTGCCCTTGCATCCTTCAACCAAATTGAAAATAAAGAGAAAGGAACTATCCTTTTGTTCTTTCCTGAATTTCCATGTGATAAAGTCATTTGTTTCATCTTTGGGTTGTACCATTTTGAGATATTTTCTGACATTTCGGTTGATTTCTTTTCCATATTGTTGAAGGTGGCATCAATTACCCGAATTCGACATTCCCTAACTCAAGCCACTCACACCTTCTTCATGAACAATGGGTTCCTTTATGTGGACATGCCCATTATCACAACCACCGATTGCGAAGGATTCAGTGACAAGTTTCAAGTTACAACTCTCCTTGGCAAAGAGATAAAAAAAGAGGTAGTCACCATGGACGATACTGGAGGAGTTAGCCTGGAAAATATCAAGGCTTCCATTAATGAAAAAAGTAAACAAGTTGAAGAGCTCAAAAGAACTGAAAGCAACAGGGAAGCACTAGTTGCTGCACTTCAGGATCTTCGCAAGACAAATGAGCTAGCAGCACAGGTGGAAGCGAGGGAAAAATCCAAGTCTGGAACTTCAATTAAAACTGAGAAGCTGAAGGTGGAATTTTCAGAAGACTTCTTCTCTCGACAGACTTTTCTAACGGCTTCTGGACGCCTTCATCTTGAGAGCTATGCATGTTCGCTCGGAAATGTGTACTCATTTGGGCCCAGATTCCGTGCACAAAAATTGGAGTCCAAAAAGCAAGTTGCAGAGATGTGGATGATTGAACTTGAAATAGCTTTCTCTCAGTTAGAGGTACAACTGCATAACTCTCTGCTTTTCTCAGTGTCAGTCGTTCTTGATATTGCTCTTATTCATGTTCTTACATCTCTGTTTCTGATGTAAACTCTTGTTAGCCTTTTTTGTTTTGCACAAGTTACTGACCTACGTATGTTTCATCTGCTTCTATTAACCATGCGACAAAATTTATGCTTTCCATCTTATTTTGTTTTCTTTTCAATGAAAGAACATTTTTCTTCAACCAATTAGAAAAGTCTGTTTCTTTTGATCTCATGAAAGCAAGTTCAGCCTTAGAATCTGGACGTATTCCCCTTTGGACCTACTTGATGTTCAATCACTTTTCTGTATCCTTAATCGCTGTTTTTGATATTACAGACACATTAAATTCCCGTCCTCGATTTAATGTTTTTATTATTTTTGTTGTTCCAGGATGCCATGAGCTGTGCTGATGACTTTCTGAAGTTTGTGAGCAAATGGGCGCTGGAAAATTGTTCAGAAGATCTGAAATTTCTCTCAAAACGGGTTGACCAAACAATTGTGGATCGCCTTCAATTGTTGACATCAACTTCATTCCAAAGGATCTCGTATACCGAAGCAGTGGAGGTTTTAAAACAGGTACTATTGTGCAGTGTCCATGGATACAACTGTTCTGAACGTAGATTCTGTTTTCCCATAATTATCTCACATGTCTTGTTTGAGTTTTCTGGGTAGGTCAAAGATAAAAAATTTGAAGCAAAACTTGAGCTGGGTATGCCTCTAACTGAAGAACATGAAAGGTTTGTACATGGTAGCAGTGTTTGTCATGTTGGTATTGTCTTGAGGGAGTGAGAGAGAGCTAAGCTTTACACCTTTGTGACTGCAGCTATCTGGCTGATGAGTCCTACAAAAAGCCGGTTATTATACACAGTTACCCGAAAGAACTTCAGCCATTCTATGTGCGCCTGAACGATGATGGAAAAACAGTCGCAGCATTTGACGTGGTTTTACCAAAGGTAATTTGAGCCTCTTTCTTCAACAGGTTAAACACCACCACCGCATTGTAGCCTTTGTTTCTTCATTCTCTAGGCTTTCACTTGATCTAGACTGCAATATTGCTAGTCACTAATTTTTTGGATATTTGTGAGCAGGCTGGGAAGCTAATTAGAGCTAGCCAAAACGAGGAGCGGTTCAGCGTATTAACTACCCGGTAAGAGCTCATGTTAGTTCAAGTTGGATTAGTATTTTCTCCGAGTTTCGGTTTAATGTGATTCGAGTTGCAGTGATTCGGCATGAATGGGTTTATTTTTTACCTCTACATCTTGCAAACTAAAACACAAAAACAATCTCATGCTTTTTTATACTGATTTTCTGTTATTCATAATTGCAGGATTAATGAATCGGGCCTTCCAAAAGAGCAGTATGAGTGGTATTTAGATCTTCGGAGGCATGGAACTGTCATACACTCGGGCTTCGGTCTCTCCTTCGATCTTCTGGTTGTTTATGCCACCGGCCTCATCGATGTCAGAGAGGTGATCCCTTTCCCCAGAAGTCATGGAAAGGCCACCAATTAGTTCAAACTTCACGCAAAGTATTGCCGAAATAATGTTTCTGGCTCTGAATGTATATTTGATTCACGTGTACATACGATATAATATCAGAGGTGAAAATTTCGAATGCAAATGAATTTTATTCAGAAGTTATGCATCTTTTTTGGCATCTAACACATCTGTCCGCAATATGAGACTAGGGTTTTGTAACTACAGATACATAATAAGCCAATGAAGCATTGGCAGCTTCAGCTTGTGAATCTAGAGGGAAGTAAAAAGGGTAGAGTTCGTATCGGACATAGCAACTACTATATAGGACTCGACATCCCTTCTTGTTGCTGCAGAAGTTTGGAGAGTTGAAGTTTCCGACAGCTATAGCCAGGCACTGGGAGCAAGGTAGCGGCGACAAATCTCTTGTGCATTGCACCAATGCGTAGAGCGTAAGAAAAGGTGTCAGTTTAGTTTTGCCTCTCCCATTTCCTTTGTTTCCAGCCTCAGTAGCCTTCGAAGAGATCCGATCTATCAGAGACCCGAGTTCTTTGTTGAAGGTATCTGGATCGGTCACATTCTCCACATTGGCATAGAGAATGCCAAAGCCGGTATCAACTATTCCAAAGAAATCCTTTATGTCATACCTTAGGAAGCAATAGTCGTACCAAATCCTCGCATCGGCTTGGTTTGGGCAGCGTTTACGGATTTCCATCGCTGCACCTTCGATGCAAGTTTTGCAGTCATTGCCGACGACATCTGCTCTGCATTGTGCTAGGCCATAGACTTGGTTTTCAGCTTTTCCAACGGAGGTGGCAATATACCCATTTTGGATGGTTCCTTGAACCAACTGGGGAAGTAAGCGATTGATGTTTGATGAAATTTGGTTGCTACTTATGTTAGTGTTTGTATTGCAAAACACTCCCGAAGGGTCTTCGGATTCTGCATGGATAGTGCAGAGCAAGAGCAGGAGAAGAACATGGCTTAAGAAACCCATGAGTTCTTTCTTCTGTTTTCTGGCTTGGTGCTTTCTTCTGTTTTCTTCTGTTTTCTGGCTTGGCTTGGTTTTCTGTCTTCCTGGGTTCCTCCTCCATATAAGCTGAGACTGCTGAGTAGTAGTGGAAAATGAAGGGGGATGGGACAAGCAGCATTTTTTGACTTTATGCCAGTCTTCCATTACCACAAGTGGTGGAAATTAATGTCACGGTTTCTGGAAGAACATATGAATGGTCAAAATCCATTGGTTTAGATATTAGTTTTACCTAAGTTTTAGCTATAGGTTCCACTTCATTTCTGGCCTATAGGTTCCACTTCATTTCTGACCATTATCCTTATCCTGATAATCATCATTAGCAGCCCACTGCAATGAAAATGCTTAAGGGTTCCAACGCAACTTGCGTGCATCTTGTATCAATTCCTATAGCTTCTCCCACAACCGTTTCACGTTTTACACGCTTATGCCGTTACGCGTGAGGTGAGTTCAGCAATGTGTTTATCTGGGTAATTTTCAGGGGAGATATTGCTGCCCTTTATACACCAACCTATGTTTTGAAATGTTTCATCTGAGCACATTTAGGTTTGTGCCAACCAGAAAATTGAAAGAGAATTGGTCAACTTCCTTTGAGGGTTGGACACCATCAATGGCTACAAGTTGAAGTGGTTCTTAAAAGTCTTAGGGGCTAGTAGATCGAGCTATGGGTCACCCAAGTTTTAATTACTTAGAAGGGTTGACTTGGTAGTCTTAGCCTGGAACTTAGAAATTTACTCCCTCTTAAGGTTCCAAGTTTAATTTTCTTCGCAACCAATTCGCAACCAACTATTGGAGCTTGCTCATCCCACGTGTAATGGTGTAAGCGTGTGATACAACTCTAGGACAGCTTATTGGAATTGATACGAGGTGCACACAAGTTGCTTCAGGACGCTACAATACCATGCAAGTTGTTGAATGGTTTATACAAATATGATGTTATACATAGCGGTTGAAGATTGAACGTATAGTTTATTGTCATTCGACACATAGTGAAATTGTTGCGAACCGTAAATGAATTAAACTGCATAACTGAGAAATCTCGTAAAAAGCTTGTGTTTCTCTGTTAACATTTGTTACTTGATTGTTTTTTTGTGGTTTGAGAGTTTGTTGAAGGTTTCTTCATGGGAACCACAGAGCGATCATAGTATAACTCTTCAATGGGAGATTCATATTGCTTTCGAGGCCTCTCGGATTGCCCATTCATGAAATAAGGTGCTGGAGTTCTTTGCATCCATAGAGAGGAGGCTCATCCATGATTGGGAACGGAATGTAGGCACTTGACTGGCTCCATTGATCTTGGCTTGCTTCATTGCATTCATGAATTCTTTGTTTGATTCTTCAAGCTTCTTATTAACCAATTTTTTAACTCGTACATAAAAGTAACCAACGATATCCGAATGAGTTGTTTTTTTATAGAAGAACTCTTAAAAACATATTTTAAACGGGTCTCATCATTTGTGTGACACCCCAATATTTATTCAGCAGAAAGTAGTGTACATTTGGTATATTCCAAACGAATGGTGTACGCTTAGTTATTTCCTCAAATTTTCCTTCGAAATTTCAAATTGACGTGAAAGGTCAACCAGTTGGTTTCCCAATTGAGGTCGGTGTTGATTGGGGATCAATGAATATTCATTTGCCTGAAAGTGAAAGAAGCATCCAAGGACAGGCCCTTACAAAAACTTTGCCAAGAAGGACGACGACAAATACCTTCTCGTGACCTTACCCAAAAGCTTCCCGTGACATACACCTCCCAATAACTGTGATAGGAGAGTTAAGCGCTATAGCCTATAGGAGAAATTTTTCAATGCCGGATGGGTAGTGCCGACGTAGTACTCATTCGGCAATCTCAGCCGTTCAAAGCATTGTCCGGCAGTCCGGAAGAGGAGAGAGAAAAAGAGGAGAGAGAGTGGTTGAGTGAGAGGAAAGAGAGGGAATCACTCTGGGCTGTCCAAAACACTTTTGGATAGCCGAAATCGTGCTTGGCATGGACATGTGGTACGCATTCGGTACTCAAAAAACTTTCCTATATTAGAAAGTAGTAGTGTTGTTCTTATGGCTGGGAGCAAGTCGAATGGTTGCCAAAATTGATTTTATTTTTATAATTTGAATTCAAAAAATAAAACTTGGATTTTCTATGGAGAGGCAAAATTAGTTCTAAAATGAGTTGATTTATAATTGGTATAACCATGCTTGCCACATCACCAATCTAATTAATTTATTTATTTATATTACTGTTTCAACCTAATTAAAGGAGGTAACAACTATTTTCCATCAACTATTTTTTTCTACGACGACAATTTTATTTTCTTCGTCTATTTTTTGT
Organism: Vaccinium darrowii; assembly: GCA_020921065.1. Lineage (NCBI taxonomy): Eukaryota > Viridiplantae > Streptophyta > Magnoliopsida > Ericales > Ericaceae > Vaccinium > Vaccinium darrowii. The sequence goes on from CM037156.1 coordinate 39,793,150, forward strand.
CCACATCAGCTATTTGTCAAATTTTACTATAAAAATCAATGCGCGTGTAAATTTTTTTCCCTGCCAATTTTTTCCTTTTTGCACTCTCTCTCCAAATCACAAAACTAGTCTACAAGAATGGGGAATCAAGTCTACCAATTTAAGTTGAGAAAGTATGGCTAATGAGGTGGAAGGAGAGTTCGTTAATATTTAAAACTGTTTAGTTTATATTCATTGGAGATGCAACGCCAAATGTTGGCAAAAAAAAAAAAAAAAAACTTTTTAGTGCCAAATGATGGCATGCACATTTTTTCTATTTATCACGTATTTATTCAAGACAAATGTAATTGGATAAGTTGTTAATGTCTGAGAAAATCTACATCACGTTCCTGAGCTTGAGGCAACGTCAATATAGCAGGCACAACAGACCCTAGGATAATATATGAAGGAAGGATTATGCTTCTCCACAGTTTGGATTCGGGCTACACCCATGGATTCCAATTGATTCAAGCCTAATTTAAACCCCTTTTGAGGATCCTGATTTCTTGCACCCTCACTTTTTCTGATTTGTGGAGGTGAATACCAATGCAAGAAATTAGGTTAATCGAACATCAATAACCCATGCGGTCTAGCAAATGATCTCTATCTATAAAGATAAAGTGTGAAGCAAATGAGCCGTTCATCTGTTTCAAGACCTATGTTTAGACCAGACTATTATAGATATTTAATTAACTTCAATTCTTCTATTGTCTGCCTATTGGGTGGAAGATAAAAATGCTTTCTTATCGGTAAGAAAGCTCTTTTAGTAAGAATGCACTCTTACCTGTCAAAGAACACTCTTATTGTCCGCCTATCTTAACTTTTTACTAGTAGCTTTTTCAAACTGAACACTAATTAAAATAGAATAGTAGACCATAACAATGGGATGGAGGGAACATCATTCAAGGTGAGCCCATGATCGCCTTTTTTTTTTTTAATAACCGAATGTCCAGACAAACTTGCGCGTTGCGCGTTCCATGATCACCTTAATTCAACTAGACTACACCGGCTAAGTTCAAATGAGAAGCCCAATCCTATGAGGTACGTACGAACAATCTTAGGAACACAACTTTAAGAATACAACTTCGGACACAATTAAATCCGGAGTCGTACAATTCACGCCAATCTATATATACATCTCCGGATACAATTGCGTGACGAGTTGTACTCAAACTTTTCTAATATGGGATTCATACTTTTTCGATCAGACAACTTTCACTCTCAATAGTCAATAATATCTCCCGACCTACACCCCCCCTATAAAATTCATTCCGAAATCTGTCCCTCTCCCTCCGTTAATTACGCAGTCGGTCTCTGCTCACTTCACTCTCCAGTCTTTACTCCCCCCCAATTCCCAAAACCCCTCTCTCTCTCGCTCTCTCTCTCTCTCTCTAAACCCCAAATTGCTTCAAGAAATGGGTAAACAAGAGCAACAAGAAGAGGGAGAGGAGTACTTGTTCAAGATAGTAGTCATAGGCGACTCAGCGGTGGGGAAATCCAACTTACTATCCCGATTCGCAAGAGACGAGTTCGACCTCCACTCCAAAGCCACGGTGGGAGTGGAGTTTCAGACCCAGGTTTTGGAGGTCGAGGGCAAGGAGGTCAAAGCTCAGGTCTGGGACACCGCAGGCCAAGAGCGCTTCCGCGCCGTCACCTCCGCTTACTACCGCGGCGCCGTCGGTGCACTCCTCGTCTACGACATCACCCGACGCACTACCTTTGACAGCATCAAGCGATGGCTCGATGAACTCAACAGTAAGTCGTTTGGATTTGTTAATTTGGATGCCAATTTTGCTTTATTTTTTGGTTAATTTGGATGGTAAGCAATGTGGGTATCTTTGTTTTTGCTGGATCTTGGTTAATTGGGATGGTTAGAAATGTGGGTATGCTTGATTTTGGTCAATTGGGATGATTAGCAATGTGGGCATGCTTGATTTTAGTTAATTGTGATGGTTAGCGAATGTGAGAATAAATGATTTTTCATTCTCTTTCTACTAAAATTTGAACACGGCTGGATCGGAATGAGAATTTGGGAATCGGCCTGGCGATTCCGGGGTACCCCAGATAGGCAAAAGAAATCACTTTATGCATCTGGTTTTCAGATACAAATGGAATATCCACCATTTTGTGGTAGGGGCACTTGCTTACTGTTTTATGCTTTCCAATAACTTTGACAGTATAATGTCTGAAACGCAAACCCTTCTTTGATTTGCCTTTAATTGGACTATTCACAAGTGGGCGGTAGATTGGGCCCCACAATTAGTCGAGTTGCGCCGAAGCTACCCGGACACTTAAAAGAAGTACTCCTATCATCAAAAAAAAAAAAAAGGTCTGAAACGCAATTAGTCCATTTTAAAGGCTAGCAACGGCCAATGTGGGTATGCTTTGATTGTGCTTTCTTTTATGCTGGGGGGTTCGTGACCCTTGAGCCTGAACTGTTGAACATAAATCCGTGAACACAAAAAATTCACCTTTTGACCGTGCTGTTCGAACAAAAAACCTTTTGACCGCCAATTGTAACCACTTTCCAACTACTGGGTTAAACTTTAAATATGTCCGTAGAACACGTAGAATACACCAATTTGATACAGACACTGACGACGATCTAATGGTCTGACCGCACCAGCTTCATCGTGCGGGATGTGAATTATCTCTCGTCACTCACAGGAAAATCTGCAACTTTTCATAAAAACCCAAAATTCATAGTTCAAGAAAAACACCTTTCTATTATGGTGTGCGCTAAATATCCAGTAAAACGAGTTGCTGAACTTCCGTAACCACAGAGGAACCGTCATTTCAAGAAACTCTCAAAATGATTGTGTAGGAAAGTAGTGCTGAAGTCTTAATTGATCTAAATGTAATTTTCCACAGTGATATTCCACCGGACCTCGTCCTAGAATCATGAAGCTGCTTGTTATATCCCTACGCAAGTGTCCTTTCCTATGATGTCTGAAATCTGCCTTTTTCTTCTTACACGTCGATAAGTTTTGACTCTTGATGGAATAACCATGCAGCTCATTGCGACACTACAGTAGCAAGAATACTGGTAGGGAACAAGTGTGATTTGGAGAATATTAGAGAGGTGAGCGCCGAGGAAGGCAAAAGCCTTGCAGCAGAAGAAGGATTGTTCTTCATCGAGACATCAGCCCTGGATTCTACCAACGTGAACGCAGCTTTTGAGATAGTTATTCGTCAAATCTACAACAATGTCAGCAGAAAGGTCTTGAACTCCGACTCCTACAAGGCTGAATTATCTGCCAATCGTGTTACCCTAGTTAACGGTTCCGATGTGTCCAAGCAAAAGGGAGTTTTATCTTGCTGTTCTGGATGACTGCTATTTTACCATTTACACTGTATTTCTCCTTAATTCGTTTCACGCAATTACAAGAATTTGTCAGACTCTGTTGGTTTCTCTCTGAATTTAAACACGAGAGAGAACTTTGATGAGAATTACATGTATTTTGGGTTACCTTATTGATGTTGTGGAGAAGATTCTTCAGTTGCGCTAAATTTACAAAATGGGTGAATCATTCACCTTTTTTTTTTTTTTGTTGCATTTTGCTTTGGTAAAATTTAACTTCAAACCTATGCGGTCCGAGTGTTTCAAGATGTTAGTAGTATCAAATTATCTAGTGAAAATGAGAGCTTTTGTGAGCTTCAATGGAGATTGCATTCCTCTCTATGAAAGTTCATTTTTTTTCTGGGAGGTGGTTCAAAAGGCAATGCCCCTTATTGCGACCCAATAGAAGCCACAGTACCAAGCACTAGTAAATGCCAGACCCGGGAATCCTATAGGGAGGAAGTGGCGGACCCGGGGATCCTATAAGGAGGAAGTGGCCTACGGGGTTGTTGCAGTGCACAATTTTGGCCATCAAAAGTATTTTCAACGATCTAAATTATCTTACAAATAAAATAAGTACCCTAAATGTAAGATCATGTTTGAAATTTGGACCGTTGAAAACACTTTGGACGGCCCAGATTGTGGGTTGCAACCCTGTAGGGCACTTCCGCCATACAGGATCCCTGATTCCGTAAATGCCTTGGCTCCAAACAGGATTCAAATTCAAGTGATACTGATGTAGAAATCCCTACTGTTCAAAAATAAAAAGAAAACGAAAAAAGACATAGAATTGCCTAGTCTGATGCGGATGCTCTTAGCACGACAACTAATAATGGTCAAGACGAAAAAAGAACCGGTCCATCTATATGTTCAGGCGATAGCCGTGTTTCAGACAAGAGGAGCATCAAGTGCATCTGAAACTGAGGAGTTGTGCTCATACTCATATATCAAAAGAAATTCGGCACCCAGTATAAGTGCAATCAATATACAAGAGATCCATCACCAATTTTGATGAGTTCCACTAAGTAGACTTATCAACCAGAAAACATGAATATACATCCAAATAGGCATTAAGAAAAGCCCCTAAAAAGGTCAATTTTCTCTTGGCCCTTGATTAGGATCTATTAACAAAAATAAATAAATGGCAGATTATTTGCTGCAGAATTTTTTTGTTTTTTTTTTTATCAAATCTCATTACATTGGAAAACTAAATACACGTAACCGGAAGAATACCTTTAGCTGACTCTATACATCTGGATTATTGGTAGTTGACAGCCTTGGACCAAAAATGTTGAGGATATCATGGTTTCCTTAGGGCAGATGCTGCACCCAAGACAATGGCTAGGACAACACCAAGCCCCGCTCCAACGGAAGCACCCAGAGCTGCAGCAGATAAGGAAGTTTCCTTGGCCTGAGAATCTCGAGTTACAGCCATTGCACGCTCTCGTGTCAATTCCAACAACAGTTTTTCTCTTGCAAGTTCCTTCAAAACAAAAAGAGACGGGAGGAAATAAACAAACTTGAAATTGCCTACATCCATATAAAAGATCGATAAGGAAAAAGAAGTTCACAAGTATAGCAATGACAAGTACCAAGTAAGCTGGTTCTTTTTTTTTTGGTAAATTAACCTTCCATTAAAAGCAAACAAACCAAATACAAGAACCAACAAAAACCGAACCAGGCGAAGAAACACCTAGCTAGCTAACGGAAAAACAAAGCATCAACATCAAGAGGCAAAACATCCCTCACTACATGGAGCATAAAATCCTAGAGCTAAGGCTCCAGGTACGAACTAACAATCTATTGGCAGCGTTGTCCTTCAGATTCTTCCAAGAGCATAAGCAAGCCCGGACTTCATCCACAATCAAACCACCCAAGGTAGAAACAGGCAAGGAACAACCTCGAAAGATCCGCAAATTCCTCTCTCGCCATATCCAGTAAATAGCAGCTGCCAAAGACAACTTATAAACTATATGAGCACAAGAGACCCCAGACCTATGAGCACAAACCCAAGCTATTTCTCCAGCCAACCCAAGACAAGGCCTATCAATGTGATTCTTGGTTAACAACATTTGCCACACACTCTGCGAATAGGCACAAGCAAAGAACAAATGGTCATGTGTTTCTTCTACATGGTGACAAAGACAACAGTCCCGGTCTACTGCCAATCCCCAACTGGAAAGCCTATCTTTAGTAGACAATCTGCCCAAAAAAGAAAGCCAAACAATGAAGGCCCACCTAGGAATATGATGAGTAAACCACACACATTTGGCCCATGGAACAACTGGGTGCACTTCCTTGAGAGCCTCCCATGCAGACCTTGTCGTATACACACCAGAAGCTGTCAACAACCATCGCACAGAATCTGGATGAGAGATATTAGGCACCAAATTTGGATCCGTACTAGCAACAATTAATCTAGTAATAGCACTCCTAGGCTGAGGCCATTTCCAACCATCATTATGAATGATAGAAGCCACTTTAGAACTCCAAGATCTCCCAAATGGAAACCCCGAATTATCGCCAAACCGCTGATAAAGAGGGCCTAAAGTAAGCTGGTTCTTGTTCCATTCATAACAAAAGCACGAGGAGAAATACAATCAACGCACTCTTTCCTTCGAATACCACAATGTGTCGCTCGAACCGCCGTTGTCACGTATTTCTACGTATTCGCTGAAGGTTGCGAAACATATTTGGGCTAATCAACTTTGTCATGTGTATAGGATATGACTTTCAGTTAATGGTTTTGTTCACATTTCCTCACTTAGTAGTCCCAAACATATTCCAACAACCCCCAAGTATCAAATTCATTGAGTCAAAGACATAGAGGTTTACACCATGAGTTCCCGCACCCCTCTCTCAATCCACAGTTCACATGATTCAGCAATTTAACATAATGTTGGCAGGGTAATGATTAGTACTCTGCATACCTATCCATCAGCATTTTATCTGTTTTAGTCTTTTAGATCCTTTTACTGTGTATAGCTCAGTTATTAGTATAAATACTTGTCTTTTCTCTCCTTTTCTGGTTTCCTGATCAACATATAACAATGTAACGTTTCTACCTACTTATCAAGGGAATATAAGGGGAAGAGAGGCATCCAAACCTGCATAGCAGCCTCCTCATGACTCTGAAGCACACGATGGACAAGCTTACAAAGAGCATTTACACCCTCTACAGGGAAAACAATTGTTTTCTTCTGAAAAGGCCTCCGTACAAGATCTAAAGGAGAAAAAATGAACTTTTGAGGACCCACCCTCTCATCGGAACTCCCATCTTCCCCTCCCCAAGACATAGGAGCACTTGTGGCACCAGGCATAACATACGGACAAGAATTGACGACTTCAGTTGTGCTTGGAGATGCTTGATAAGCCTGAAGAACAGCATCTATTGCTGCCTTTTGCTGGTGGGCACTAACTGAGAATTTATTTGTTATGGCAAGTACCCAAGGGATCCCAAGGGCCTTTGCTTCGTCCAGCAGAAGAGACAGGGCTGGCTGCTGCTGTGATGCATGTGAGAGACTGTATCGAGGTATGCTGTGGGACAGGTTATGCACAAGAATAATCAAGTCTGTTTTTCTACTAAGATCACAGATTCCCTTCCAAAGTTCATCCCTGAAACGAGATGCCTCCATATGAAGGTCCTGCAGGGTAAGATGAAACAAAAAAAGGTTACTTCCTTGTTTTTAACAAGTGACAATGTGACATGATTGAATTCATAAATAGTAGGATCTGGACCAGTTGACTGAGTTGGTAAAAATCCAAATATGAAAGAAAGAAAAAGCCACAACAAATTGAATCAGGATGGATAAGAAGCCTCTTATATTTTTATTGATTCCTTTTTTCTCGGTCAGTAAGCGGTTGGTTTTATTTAGAAAATAAATAAAAATAAAGTTCTCGGTTGAAGTGTTCAAACTCTATCACTAACAAAAGGCACAGGTTCACTGGTTAAAACACTGGCTTTTAACCTTATAGCGGTAGGTTCCAAAAGGCACTAGCCAGCCCCTTTGAACATATAATGCCAAAGGTTAGAAGTTAGGACTATACCCAATCCACCCACACAACCCCAATTAAGGGTACAGAACTGGGTGTAATTGATTTATCCAAACTCTATCACTGTGATTAAACGTACAGCAAGAATCTACTATGAAAGGACCTGCTTGCTTTTCTTATGATTCATCGTCACATCGGAATGCCAAATAAGAGCAACATATTATAATAAGGAGACCTTTAACAAAACATTGACTTATTAAACAAAGAGGACCTGCAAATTTACTCCGGTTGAATCTGAGTAGAGCAAACCGCCACCAATACCTTCTTGATTGTCAACATCCATTTGCAAATTTTCAATACTAGTAGGAGTAAATCCCCCTTGACCCAAGATTGCTTTGTAAAGAGAAGTTTTGCCAGCACCCTAGAAAAAGATATCATGTTATTGCTGCCTTTAGCTATAAAAGTCAAATAACATACCATGTGTTGGAAGAGTAAAATGAGTACCTCTAGGCCAACCAATCGCACCCTGCGGGTTCGAACAAGAACCTCCTTCGAAACAGTAGAGAAATCACTTGTACAAAAGACAACAAAATTACTCAAACCTTCAGGAGAGAGGAATTTTCCATGATGATATGCAGAAACATCCTGTTCCATTTTCAGATCAACAGTAGCAAAATTAGGCAGAAACGAATCTGCCACCATCCAATCTTGAGGAGGCCGTTTTAGCGGAGGTCCAACCAAAACGCGGATCTTTTGTATATCTTGCTGTACTCCACCATCCGAAGAGTATGTTGGTGAAGAAGGAAATGACTCCACCGTGGTTGAGCACCTGAATGAAAGGAGAGATAATGGCAACAGATTACCCATCACATAGAATGACCTCCATGAAGAGAGTAAATCATAAAGTTGTCTCCACCAAACAGACAAACTTAAAATGGATATTAGTAAAAAGTAAAACTAGGAATGTGTAGAATAGTTTCAATTTTCCTAAAATTCTGCAAAGTAGCATCGTGCTTTCCATTGCTGCTCCTACACTACAGCCAGTTAGTCGTGTTGCCTTTGTACAACCCACCATAGAATAGAATTACCATCTCCTAGTCCTAGTAAAATGACGAAAGTCAACAAAGCCACGAGTCAACAAAGATGACTAATTCATAGGATAAAAGTCAATACCAGATACCATTAACACGAGCTTGAACCAGGGTACAAAGATGTAATCCAGAACCAGTAATATCAACTTGCAGAGGTCCCCCGTTCTTCTCACCCGGAATGCCACTCCATCCAAGAGGAGCAATGGAAGTGGCTGCACGAATAGCTGGAGACTCTACTATAGGCCCAAGCTCAACAGTACCAGCAACTGAAGCACCAAGCCACTTTTGCAAATGAGGAAATTGCTGCAGTTGCTCCCCTCCCAGGAAGGTTGAACTCTCATCTGTCGTGCACATTTCATAGATTCTGCAAGGCAAAGAAGAATTAAGTCATCATAATCCACGAGGCTTACACTTTAATGCAATAATTCTAATAGCAACATAAACAAACAGGTATACACAACAATACACAGATGAACTTCATGCTAAAAGGGTCCAAAACTACCCACACATTTTCCTTCAAAAAATTGTGGAGCCTCAAAACATGTGCCTAAACGGAGAGATAATAACTATACACATGATGTTTTCAAAGACTCCAAATAATCAACGGTGAAATAGACAAAACAAGAAATGTGCTAAAGATGTCGGAATAGATCTTGGGATCTCACTCTTCAAGCCCAAAACACAAATGCAACTAACAGTCAAACCAACTACACATGATGGAAAAACAAAGGCACACATTCAGAAGAGTTAGATATTACCTTTGAAATCTAGACCTGTATGACTTCATTGAGTGTGACTGAAAACGTTCCCTTACTTCAGCAATGACAGATCTGACCTGAAAATATCTTTGCCAAATCAAAGCAACAAAATGAGAAGTTCTACAAGCTGCAATGTAAAGTTAATACACTAGTTAAAGTATGTTGACATATAAGTGAATAATGACAAACAAAATCAAATTAAACAGTTCATCCGGGAAAAGTGCTTAAAATTCCTAACATTATATTGAACCATAATTTAAAGTTCAGTGAGTAAACAAAACTTATACCGATGTCAACTTCGAGTACTCGGCACCTGATAGTGACTCCACTGAGGAATTTCCCAAAAGATATAGCTGTTACAAAAGAAATAAAATGTTACCTATTGAAGAACTTGAAAAATTGAGCTTAGATAAACTGGGAGGATCGCATGCCTTGTTCATTAGAGGGTCAGGGAAAATGCATAATAATGCCGCTAATAAAGAAAAACAGTTCTCAAGGAACTTTAATGAGGAGAGAATAATGTCTATCCAGTTCACATGGACATTAGCCAGTGTTGGCCCCTCTTGATCGAGAACGCTGATGACTAATACAAAGTTAACTTGTTAAAAAGGGGGGGAAAACAAAAGATGGCCATAACCTAAAATCACAACTTCGAGGTTTGACAAGCTTTAACACATTAATCATCATGCATGCTTACATTTTCAATACCAAATAAGAGAGAACATAGCAGAGGTACCAGTTCATATAGACTACCTGGCCAAAGGGTACGTACGAAGGCAAATTTGGCACTCTACGCCATGCCTTAGTATCACCACTGGTACTGGCGGTGCTTTTCCCAAATGGCTTCCCATCATTTGCTTCATCTTGGGTCCTTCTTTCTTTCTCAGCAAATGGTTCGAGAGAAATTCCATCAGAACCTTCCTGGATTTCAAGTGACTGTGTTGCAGCTACCATATCATCGAGTGAAGAAGTTGGGGCAGAATTACCAACAGAAGATGTCTCAACAGAGTCACCTTGCTTCCGTTGGTATTTATTGAATTGTCTTCTGACACCCTCTAAAGGGACAAGCCTAGAAAGTCTCCAAAAGGAAGTCTGCACAGGGCCTAAACCTAGAACTAGCTGTTCCCCTTCATTTTCTTTTGTTTTTTCTGCCTTCTGTTTCCTCGGTCCTTCATGTTTTGACATCAACAAATCACTAGTTCCGCCATCACCCAGGATTGGCACAGTCTGTGCATTATAATGATGAAAATAAGCAGGAGACAGGATTCGAGGAACCAGATCTTCTGGAATACAGTAAGTCTTAAAGTAATGCTGCCAACCTTTTCCGTTAACATAACTGAAAGAAAAATAGTGTCAGATAGAAATACTTGACATTGCTAAGAATACAGAAGATGATGTTTCTTATCGTAAATATAACCATACAGAAGGTGACGTTAAACCTACTCTCTTAATGCGGCATTCCCAACTGGAGGCTGAGAGAATGTGATACACTTGACTTGAACTTTACCAAAGTCTTTTGACGATGAGGAAGCAGCAATAACCCTCAAAATGGCAAGGGTAGCCAAGGCGGCTACCTAGACAGTAGAAAGAGGGAGCAAAGAAAATACATATTAATTGCACAACCAGCTTAAGTCCAAGATGTTAGCAAAAATTCATCTACCGAACTTACTGCTCCACCAAGTGAATGTCCACATAACACAAGTTTCCGTTTCTTTTTTTGAGCAAGCCTGTACAACTCCAATGCAGGTATACCTTTAGCACGAGCCATAAATCCCTAGAGATAAGAATTTGAAAACAAAAATTACTGTGGGGTGGAGATGGGGCCAGTCAAAACCAGATAGCAAAGAAAAGGCAAAAGATATCAAACATGCAGGCCCTGTTGGTTTCCCAATTTAGTTTTAGTTTTAGTTTTAGTTTGATGACATCATCATTTCTCTCTCTCCACTCATTACACCTGATGACATCATCAAAACTAAACTAAACTATCTAACCAAACACAGCCGCAATCACTATGTTGAATTTTTTTTGATAAGTAACTATGCCAAAATGTAAAATTGAAAATGATAAACTGCTCTCTTACCCGATGAACTGCAGGTTTAGGGCTGGATTTTGGTTGCCTAGGCATTGCTTCAAGGGACTTCGAAACATTCGCGGCACTTATCTTTTGACTGTCAATTGCGACAGGTGCAGTCGTTGCAATCCCATTAAGATCTTCTGCAGCATCCTCATGAAATATTGCACCTTGAAATATGTTTGCGTCAGCTATGACATCCCTTTACAATTGGTGAAAACAAGCATAATATTAGATAAACTAAAGATAAGGCAGTTGAACAAAGGACTATATCACACTTACTTGTACTGCTTAGTCCCAATGAAGGAAGCAAACAATGTGTCCCCTGCTTCCGCTAAAAGATACCTGAAGAAAGAAGAATGCAGAGAACCAACACATCATCAAAATTGCATGTTTTTAGCTTCCGTGATGGGAATCAACTACTATCCTTTACACAAGTATTATTGCACCAAGGATGTTGATCAGATGAGTGACATTTATAAGTATACCATTGGTAGAGTCAACCCCGGGAACACATTTTAAAATTGGCTTACAATGACAAGGTAGGGTAAAGGTTATGGAAGAATCAATCATTGGCAAATGGGAAAAGATGAAAACTGGAAGAATGAATAAGAGAAGTGAAAAGCCGCAAAGAGATAATCGAAGGATTGAAAGACAACATTAAAAGAGATTCCCCTTTTTCTTTTCTTTCCTTATTTAAACCTAGCCATAGCAAGGATATAGGAGAAAAGCACTAAAAAGAAAAATTATACTGACACCCAAAATTCAAGAAGGAATATTATATGAGATTACAGCAGGAACAAGGCTAATTTTAAAACAGCTTTCCATTATCTTTTTTCTTTTTTTCTTTTTTCTTTTTTTTTACGTTGCTATGCAATGAATATAAGAGAAAAGCACTAAAAGGAGTCTTCAAAACAATCATGACTTCCAAAATAAAAGACTAAGTTGGTATGAGATTTCCGCGTCGAACTGGGTTATATGCAACATATAATAGTTCAAACTCTCGTTATGATCAGGAGGATAATGCTGATCAAATGCAAGGAGGAAAAAAAAGCAAAGTCAACTTGCGTTGTGAGGCTGCAACTCAGATGATTTGCGATGAATTGAACAGCCACACAAGCTCCACCTTAAGAGAAGAACGGCAAGATCAAACCAAACCCAAGCCTACCCTGAGCTACGCAAGTGAAGCTCATTCTGCCTAATCCTTGATCCCTAGTTGAAAATGGGGGACATCAGCTGTCCAACCTACATAGGATGGGAAACTATAAAAAGATTTAAGCAAGAGTTGAGCAGTTTCTTGAAACCAGATTTTCCACCAATTACATTCTAAATAATTTGGACAACTGATCAACAGTTACAGATAACTAGGCATAGCATATATTCTCTGTATGATTAACTACAGCTGACATAGCAACCCAGTGACTTGGGGCCAGAGATAAGCAAAAGAAATCACCCAAGAGTATAGCCATGTAATTACAACTCCTAATAGAATGACTGGAAACTTCGGACCCTGCAATCTTTTGCGTCCAATTAAACTAAGGAATGTTGGCCCTTGTCCGAAGAAGGACAAGAGGGGCAATAAAACACAATGAGATGAGCTTCACAAGGCAAAGAAAAACCAAAATTATAGGCAGCTGACACATTGAATACCCCATTTTGGCTGAACACATCAGGACATTCCTGGTCGACCGATGTCTTAAGGATTCTAAGGTTTGCGACACAGCTTAACATCCAGTGTCTCTAACTTATATTGACCAATGATTTTTTTAAGGTGATCCCATGACCTCGTAGAAAAGTAGAAATGGTGCTGGCCTTAGATTGAATCAAACAACACCAAACCAAAAAACAAGCCTACCATGATACATAGTCAGGTTAGAAATTTGAATTGAAACAATCTAAAATTCCTAAAGAACCAGGAAATTCCATGTACAAGTAACAGCCCACCACCACCGGCCACAATCAAACTTACCAAATACTCCCGTCCCCCTTTATTGGTCCCTTTTGGGGATTCCAACTTTTTAAGGGAACATCAGTCATTACACTCGTCATAGTTTTTTTTTTCTCTTTTCACCCTTCAAAAAATCATCATTGCTTTTTCTATTGCTAGTAATCATTTTCAAAAGTGAAGGCTACAAAGTAAAACTCATCAACTTTTGTCCGTTACTTCTGAATGGGGACAATCTTTTTAGGACATAAAAAAGTGTCAAATGGGACCAAAAATTGGGTACCGAGAGAGTAAATAGAAGTTCGCAACAACGAGAAGGTAGATAAAGAAGCAATTCAAAGAAATAGAGGTTGAAAAAACAATTAAGACCATAAATATTCACCTGTGAGGAACGTGATCTGAAGAAGACTGCACCCGCTCTAAAGAAATAACTTGTCCTCCAAAGTCTGCCTTAAACTTGTTGACTGCTCTAAGCATCTCAGCAGCAGGTCTCTATCATACAAAGGAAGAATGAATCATGTAGCACAATGCCAATCACGTGATTGCGAACATTTTAAGAGGCTCTTCAATACATTGAACCCATGACCCAAAAAAATGGATAAACATAACAGGAGCTACTACTAAGACATTCGATAGGTCAGTTAGTCAGAAAGAACCCAACCAGCTTTCTTGAATTGGCATTTAAAAAAAAAAAATCTCTAAAACCACAAGGCTTGGATGTGTTTTTTTTGTTTTTTTTTTTTTTTTTTTTGGTATAATAGAGGAAGCCAACATCGTAGTTTACAAAGGTAATTTTACCAGTTGTCACTCATTACAGCATACAATTCACTAATTCAAACTACTTAAAATTATCTTAAGCTCTTCCAAAACCCCTGACGAAGCCCAAAGTCAGAACAAGCAATGTCTTGAGTAGCTTATAATCCAAATATAGCCAAAAAAATATAATCCAAATATAGCCAAATTTTCATAGACGTGATTTTTGCCAAAATTAAAACAATTTGCATAGCTGGTCCAACAAAAGAAGGACAAAGGCTAGTTGAGCTCAGTATTTGCTAGACTGGACAGGGGCACAGAGCTAGACTGAACCCGAATGAGTTGATAGCACGTAGGAGGTTTTGAGTTGATAGCACCTGAGTGGTTTTGAACAAACAGGTTTTGAACTAGACTTGAGACCTTAAGAGTAAGTCCAAAACACAACCTATGTCTTTGAACAGTTTCCAGCTATCAATAACGAGGAGAAAATAGGACTGGCTACTCTTTCCTTTCTCTTTCTCATGCACAAGTTCCAAACCTCTTTTTCCTCGGTTTCCCAACAATTCCAAACGTAATTGGAATTCCGCTAAAACTGTATTATACAGAAATGAAGTTTGAGTACGTTGTAAATATTCAGTAAAAATAAAGTCGAGGAGCATGCATCAAGTAATGCCTGTAAAGCTTCTAAACAAGCCAAGCAACCCGTGTAGTAGATTGTTCATGCTTAGTTGTGGACATACAGCTCTACGAAATTATACACGTCCCTATATCTTAACACAATACAGCTTCCTTTACTAGTCTCACAGTCCAACTGATTTCTGTGACTCTTGATTCAAGCCTTTATTTCAGTACTTCTGTCAGCTCAATCAGTCAAGCATGGTAATTTCTGCTAAAACGCAGAAAAATAAGTGCAACTCACAAACCATGAATAAGTCCTCGGTCTTTTTTCAAACTAAACCTAGAGCATTCTATGTGTCCATATTTTGTCAAATGCCGCATTCAAGCGTGCTCCATTCTTCAGTAACATCTACATCCATTAATAATCGAACAGTGGAAAAGCAATTACATAGCTACTGATCTTTCATAATTTTTCTAGCCACAACTCTCACCCGACTAGTATTCACCAAAGCAAAAGAAGGATAACTGGTATGTTTGCAACTCAAACTCAAGGGTTGGCCCGGTGTTCAAGGCATAAGACTTAAGTTTGCTCCCTCCTGAGGCTTAAAAGCTCTCAGGTGCTATCAAATTCCTTTAGGGGCCATCCATACGGGCTTTGCTCTGGCTTTAATTGGCCCCAGCTAGTGTACGGTGGAATCGGTCTCCAGATTAATGTGGAGGAGTGCGTAAGCTAGTCTGAAAACCTAGTGATCAAAACTAGCATTTCTCCAATTCAACGTGGAATTGCCACTTGACATCATGACAAATCAGGAAAACCAAAAGGACAATTAAGTTTTACTTCATTGACAAATTCAACCACACAATTGAAAAACAAATATGCATTGAAGTGTATATATATAAGTACCTTGTAAACACACTCGGAAAGCACCATGCAACAGAGAATGTCTTGCAAATCAGACACGGACTCGGCCTTAACAGCGCCACAGAGATTGTGAAGCTGCTTCTTCTTCCGCTCGTACTCTTGCTGAATTCGAATCCTGTGTTCTCTGCCGTTGGCCCAGGGCCACTTCACCGCCATCCGCCACTGAGGGGGCCAAGTAACGTTCAGGTTTAAGATCCTCGCCCTTTGGTCTCTGATCCATGTCTCCACTCTCTGTTGCAGAGAGTCCATCGTCCATCACATGCGAGGGGCGAGGACGGAACCCTAACTATTACGATTGATGATGGAGTATCACGATCGGAGCTGTACTGTTGCGTGTGGACTGTGAACGTTTGTTCGATAGGCTATAGGAATTGGAGGTGTTATCAGTTATCGAGCAAAGCAAAGCATATGCCCTGGAATCATATACACTTGCGTCCGTGTCCCGCGTAGAAATCTCCAATCACATCAAGCAGAAGAAAATTGTGCGAAAAAATAAGGACAAGATTTCACAATTTCTTGAGGGTCCTTTGGCAAAACAAAGTTTAAGGGTTCCACTAAGTTGGAATTTATAGTTTTTTATGTGATGTATTGTGAGAGAATGATCTGTCTCAATTTTTGAAAATAATAATTTTTTGTTAGTGAAATACTCCCAATCCCATTTTTTTGTTTTTTTCGTTTTGTCCTTATTCAAATTCTTTTTTGCATTTTTTTGTTTTGCATCAAGGCTTTGTAGTTTCTGGATTTATCTCGACGAGACGAAATGACGAATCTAACAAGTATAAATTTATGGCCGAACCAAATATTTTTTTGAATAAAGCCGAAAATACTTGGATTATTTGATTAATTTTTGCTTTATTCAAAAAAATTTGAGATTTGACCATAATTTTATACTTGTTAGATTCGTCTCGTCGAGATAAATCCAAAAACCACAAAACGTTGACGCAAAACTAACAAATGCAAAATATATATATATATATATATATATATATATATATATATATATATATATATATATATATATATATATATATATATATATATATATATATATATATATATATATATATATATATATTGAATAAAGACAAAACCAAAAAACCAAAAAAACGATTTTTAGTTTTTTTGCCAAATTACCCTTAACTCTCTATTTACTCATTTTTCTTGACTTTTTCCTCTCCAACCAAACAAAGGAGAGAAATTTTTTAAAACTTTTCCTTCTTTTCTTTTCTTTTCTCTAAATTTGGAAGTTACTTTTAAAATTCATTTTTATTTAATAAAAAAAAAACTCATCTACTAATGCTAAGTTAACCTTTTGTGACTTATTGATTATCCTCGAAAAAGTACTAATGACTTTTACTCTTTTTTTTTGGGACAAATGACTAACTTTTAACACTTTTAAAAAGTCTAAAAGTGCTAAATATTCGTTTCCCTCCAAAAAATTATTCAGTCTTATATTTGCTTAGAAAAAATTAATATTAGTCATGAAAGGATTAATAGGGAAAAGGATTGCCCTTGTAAATGAGATTTGTAATGTTTTGGGCCGGGATGCTTGTTTGAGCCAAAAATTTTCGGCAAAAGTAAAAAATGGGGCCCACCTCACCCCTTGACTTTTCAAATGCACAGTGGAAGTAATTGTTGTGTTGTGCGTAATTATTCCATTACACGTTGGTTTTTGGGAGGGAGAGAAGACAATTGCATTACACATTGGGTTTTGGGAGTGAGAGAGAGGAAGAGAGGACAATTGCCGGTCAAAAAGTGGAGTACGGAAAGGTAACAACTTTCTAATCAGACGTACAGTGGAGTACAATTGCCTGTCAATAATTTCAAATTTTGAAAAAAGTTTTGGAAACTGTTTTTAACTCAGCCATCTAAACAAGGCCTTGGCTGTTTAAACTGGACTTGGGGTTCTTACAATACCCCAAAGTATTACATTCCTATAGCTCTCTCAATTGTAGGCCCTTTAAGATCTTCGTTCAGGACAAAATCGTTAATTTTTTGGGGAATGCTGAGCACATTCTGGTAACAAAAAATTATGATCATCAAAATTTGGTAAACACACAATTGAGACAAATTTATTTTAAATGATATTGCTATCCATTTTCGTAAAATAAATAGTATCATCTATATGGCTACCAATGTGCAATTAAATTGATTGTTTGCATAAATGATTTGCTAAACATTCCCAACAAAATGAACGGCTCAAATACAGATTATAGACGGCCCACAATTGAAGGTGCTAACGGAATGTACACCCTGTTTGGATGCCGGATTTGGCACCCGGATTTGCAAAACACCCGGATTTGTAATCCCGGTCCCACGTTAGTCCGGCGTTTGGGACGCCAAAACACCACCCGGATTTGGACGAAATATTTCACTGTTGGGAGTAGAAATCCGGGAGGACCCGGATTTGGTAACGACAGCTTCCCCCCTGTCGTTAGCAAATCAGGGGGGATATGTGGGTTTTTGGTACGTAAATACCCCTCCAAATCCGGGTGATTTTGGGGGGGTTTTGAATCGAAAAATACCAGAGACGGAGAGATTACCATCTTCGTCGTCAGAGCAACCATTGTCGTCGTCGGAGAGATCAGATCGAGCAACATGCACCTGTTTTTTCGTCACCGGAGTCGATCGAAGCCAGAATCTCTGATTGTTGCCGAAGTCTCCATCTTTGCCGGAGTCACATATCTTTACGCACACAGAGAGAGAGAGAGAGAGAGAAAGAGAGAGATGGTGGCGGTCGCCGTCGGCATGATCGCCGGGCATGGCTGAGATGGTGGTTCGTAGAGTGCCGGGGAAAGAAGAAGAATGGAGGGAGTAAAAAACGTACTACTGGTAATTAAAACAATGGGCTGGCCCAAACCACTTGCTTAGGCATTTACACGTGGATAACAAATACATATAATAATCTGATTTTTTCGATAAAAAAAATAATAGATTTTTAAAATTAACAAAAACATGTATACATAATATTTTTTAATCATAAATGAAATTATATAATTGATTTAATTTGATAATGTAATACATTGGGCTCTAGTAATGTTATTAAAAACCCAAGATAAAAATTATATTTTTGTAGAAAATATGTTATAAAAAGTATATTTTTTAAATTCTTTTCGGAAATATCATTTTTAATATGTAATATAGTTTAAATAAGTTTATGTATTTATTATGTAATTATTTCAATTATTATGTATTTATTGTTATTATAATAAAATTAATTCATTTAGTTTATTAAAATAAAAAACCGGGGGCAAATATGTCATTTGCTCTCTTATGCTATCAAATCCACCTTCCAAATCCACCTTCTCAAAATACCATCCAAACACCTCACTAACAAATCCACCCTTCTTATGAGGTGGGTCACCCTCATTATCAAATCCACCCTCATTACAAATTCACCTTCAAATCCACCATCATTACAAATCCACCCAAATCATCTCCGGCATCCAAACGGGGTGGTAGTGTCTTGGGATATTACGGAGACCCCAAATCCGGTTACAATTGGATATGACAAATCACAATTATAGAAAGTACCTTATAAAAAGGAAAAACATAACTTACTAGGAAAGTACTAATATCATCTCAAATGGTGGAGTATAATGTATAAAAAGAGTATCGATATTTGAAAAAAAATGTATTAACATCCGTAAAAGTATATATTAGGTAAATATATATATTGATATCCGTGAAATGTGTATTGAAATCCGAACTGGTTTGTCTTTATAAGATACCTTTTATTATCCATTTATTTGTGGAGGTTAGCAAAACCCATCTTACAAAAACAGAAAAGGTGATTACTCCTATGATGCTTACAATTCCAATAAGTAGCTGAAATCAATTCCATATTATTACCCCATCAAAACCTCCACGTGGGATGAAATTAAGATCACGACGGACGACGGTGACATCTATATGGGAATTTCCAAAAATAAAAAAGCATCTTAAGCACCCACATTTATTGGAATTTCCCTCCCTCAAAATTAATAACTTGTCTCAAATTATTGCTAAAAATATCAACCACGTAGACTAAAAATCTAAGAACAAATCCCAAAACTTGCCATTATTGCAATCGAGCAATATAAAGCAGTGTATTGAAAATCTTATTCAAGTTGTTTAAAACATAAAACATAAACTGAAATGAAAATAAATATGGATACACAAACCGAGGCCCGTGTTAGACACGGTGTCCTTAAAATAGATTCGTCACCTCACCGGGATGCTAGAGGTTTTTGTTGACATCTGTCTCCCAGGATACAATCGGTTGAAAGCTTAGTGTGCACCACACTATAAGCTTGCTTCGAATTGAATTTCTGTGCGTAGTATTCTCTCACGGATGAAAAACAAGATGCTAAAAATCTAAAGGTTTAAGAACACGATTTTTGTTGCATGCAGAAAAGTAGTTTTTCAGTGTACCAATTACTCTTATAGGGTAGCCTATTTATAGGCAAAAATATGAGTTGGAAACAAAAAAGGTTCAGGTCATGCATGACCTATGAACTTCACTAGGTGTACTGCCATTAATACCTCTGTATTTGGCAAGGAAGTGTTTTGGCTTATTGAAGAGAATAAAAAGGAGAGTCCAGCTATTTTTGCAAAAGATAAGATGATCACCATCTTCTGTTAGCAAAACAGCTGCTAGTTTGGGCCACGCGTTGAGCCCAATACCACACCCACGAGTCAAGGGCCCAGCCCAGCCCAGTTCTGGCGGACGACGGCCGTGCGCACATGTCCTCTTTTAATTAAATTTAGCTTTTGCTATTCCCATAATTTAGACAATTCTCATTCATCCTATAAATGAATTTTTTGTTCATATTTAGACGCACCAAAATAATCGAACAATATCCTATTTTTCCAACAGTCATAACTAACAAGGAAATAAAATACCCAAAATGGCTGCTTCAAATCCTATCACCGCCGCTATGTCCTTTGGTACGAGGACTGGCAGTGGTCAAAGTGGACGAACCAAGACCGGCTCGACTACTCTTCACCAACTCTAGCGTTCCCACAGACTGTAAATTATCCAGCGCCATCCCATGGTTAGACGAAACACTGTCGTCATGTTAGAAAAATAATTGATTTTGATTATGTTTTTTTTATGACAAAATTGATTTCTTAAAATCTGTGATAAATTTAAATTTCTAAATTAATGAAATTTTCTACTTGGCAAAATTAGTGCTTCGGTACAAATATGAAATATCTTTTATAAATACATATGTCCAGCTCCAAGTTATATAAATTGCATTATTAGCTCTTGGAACATATATGCAATAGATGTACCACTTGTACCAAATAATTTTTGCTTGATTGAAACTTCCTGGAAAACCTTGTTCCTACGTGGGGCTAATAAAATAAAATTTTCCAATTGAAAAATGTGCTTCATTCTTTGTCTCATACAAGAAATACTTTAGTATATCAATGTTGACCATTCAACATTCATTCTTAATTCATGGAAGTTAGAAAATTGTTTTTAACAAAACATCTTTTGCAGCAATTGTTGTCTTTGATGACAACCAACGTAGGAAATCAGCTGCTGTTGATCAGAAATCTATACAGCTCAACGGAAAAATTGCAACGTTCATATTTCTAACAGTCAAAATATCTCATGCTATAAATTGAAGAAATTCTGCAGATAAAAGGACATCAAGAGATACCAGAGCAACATCAAATACACAGAGCAATTTTCATACTCTCACACAGATCATTTTCATATTATTATTTTGAGAGCTTTGTGAGCAAATTTGTACATCTACTCTTTGAGAGAGATTTATTTTTCCACACTACAAATTTATGTCAGAGTTGTATTGAGAGTTAGAAAAATTCTCAGTGAGCTACTACAGAACTGGGTTTTGTTCTGTGAGTAATTTTAGAGTTTGGAAGATAAACTCTAGCGGTTAGGCTAACTCCTCGGGAAAGTTAGCGTTGCGGTTGTAAGGTTTAATCGGCACCAGAAGCTGGTTGTTGGATTAGTAAAACAGCGACTCCTTAGGGCAGTGGACTAGGCTGAGCAGTGGACAAAGCTCAGACCGAACCACTATATATCTCTGCGTGATATCTCTCTCCCTTAACTCCTTTATATTTTGTCTGTGCAAATTATTTATTTATTTGCTTTGTCTAGTAATTTTTTATTTGGGCGTTATTATTAGCAACTCTATTCACCCCCCCTCTAGGTTGCCTCTTGGGTAACACATCACTCACTTCTTGGCGGGCATTCCAAACGTGATTCACCGTTGTCGTATTGGGGGGCAACGCCAGCGTGGCGAATATCCTTGTCTTCCGATCGACATACTCCGTGCTCACATCAGAGACAGCGTATGAGATGGCCGACGGGAAGACGAGGGCAAGGCTATTTAAGTTGAAGGTCCAAACGACCATTGAGGAGGCACCCTCGAAAGTTTGCCGGTGGGCGAGGAGAGCCTGAGTACAGAGCATTTTGGGGGCGGTGGGGTTGATTCCCCAGGCGACCCAACCATTGGATGTAGGCGGAGGAGCGAGAAAGGCAACAAAGAGAGAGGATGTGGTGGTGTAGTAGGTCCAAAAGAGGGTGGTGTTTAGGGTATTTATGTCCATGTAGTTAACATATAGTTTGCCATTGCTGAAACTTTGTGGAGTGTTGCATGTTTGGGAGTGGGAGGGCGAGATCAAGAGAGAGGCTATGGAGAGACATACTGGGAGTTGGAGGGCGGCCATTTCAAAGACAGAGACTGAGAGAGACGCTCTAGAATGTGGAAGTTATATAGAGGGAAAAGGGGAGAGAGGAGGGATCGATGAGAAATTTTTTGGGTGTCGGTGGGTACTACGTGGCGGCATCTAGCGCGCATCTTGGCCTTTCAAAAAATGTGTTGGACGGTCTGGTTTAAGAGGGGGGGGGGGGGGGGGGGGGGGGAAATCTGAGCATCCAAGACACACCACTGGGTGCGCGCTCAAACACCACCACGTCGTACTCGGCACCCAAAAGATTTCCGGGATCGAGGTTGGTATTTCTTGGGGAATAATTTCATTCCGAGATTTATGTGCTAAAACTTGATAGGTAAATTTGGCATCTAGTAGTATTACATGTACTAATTTGTTCAAGGATACTTTTCCAATTTTAATTTATGTGCATCTCGAATAATCTCTTTTCCAGTTCGGTCAAAGGGAGGTCATCTATATGGAGATTAAGAAATTCACAAGAAAAGCCCTTACGGTTTGACACAAAGAGGTTGAGAAGTTTCAATTTTTGGATATATGTGTTTACAATTTATCCATATTACCACTCCACTCCACTCCACTTAATATGGATGTATGGATTTTACATTGTTTTCTTGGCTATCAATGATATCGTCTATCCTTTTTGGGAAAAAAAAAATACTAATAATTTGGGATATTCCAATTTTAGAAGGGGCGGTTGGCCACGCAAAAAATGTGAAATTTAATTTAAGTGCTCCTATTAGAGACATCTTTTTCTGCAAAATCCTTTTTGGGCTGTTTAATTTGATCAGAACTACTCATTGCGTTGTTGATTAAGCAAAAGAAAATGGTGTGCATTCCATTCACAGAATTCCACATCCTTCATAATAGTAATAATTTTGGAAATTGTATTTTAAAAAAATGCAAGAAATCTATTCTACTTGAACGAGATTGGGAATGTAGGTTGGGGTTTGGAATCACTACTGGTAATGAATGAGAATACATAATGCCTATTATTAGGCTACTACACAAAAATGTTTTTCAATACTCGTTATAATTGTGTTAAAAATGTATTTCAATAAGGTCCGTTTGTTCAAGGAACATGTGTTCTTCATGTGGACGACGCTTGGAAAAAAGGGAATTCTTAGGTGCTGTTTGATAAAACTGAAAACTTAAAGCTGAAAGCTGAAAATTAAGTACTGAAAACTGAATGCTGAATTTTTTAAGCTGAAAAACTGTTTGATACAACAAATTAAGCACTAAATTTTAAAAAAAAAATTGAGTTTTAATTGTCTCTTAATTTTATTAATGGTTATCATGTATTTGTGGTAGTGGTGGAGTGGTGATTGGGAGGTGGCGAGGTGGCGGTGGAGTAATGGTGGTGGTGGAATGATGGTGAGTTGTGGTGCCAGTAGAGTAATAGTGGTGCAATGTTGGTGGTGTAGTGGTGGTAGTGTGATGGTTATAGCGTGGTAGTGGTGGTGGTGGGCTGAGTGGAATGCTAGTGACGGTGGTGAAGTGATAGCGGTGGCATTGCAATAGTAGTAGTGGTATATGGGTAACAATGATAGTGGTGGTGGCGGTGTGGCAGTGGTGGTGGTGGTAGTTGTGGTGGTAGCGGTACGACGGCGGTGCAATGGTGGTGGTTGTGGTGGTAACGGCATGGTGGTGGCGGTGGTGCAATGGTGGTGGTGGTGGTTGTGGTTGTGGTGGTGGTGGTGGTGGTATATAGGTAACGATGATAGTGGTGGTGGCGGTGTGGCAGTGGTGGTGGTGGTGGCGGCGGTGTGGCAGTGGTGGTGGTGGTAGTTGTGGTGGTGGCTGTGTAATGGTGGTGGTGTAATGGTGGTGGTGGTGACAGCGGCGGCGGAGGTGTGATGGTTGATTGTAAGCACATAGGAATTCAGCCAGAATTAAGTAGCTCAAAGCTACTTAATTTTTATCAATTTTTTAGCCTACATTTTAAGTGGCACTTAATCTGTTAAGTAACATAAATTGTGGTTATCAAACCTACTTAATGACTTATTACTTAATTGATTCAGTTTTAAGTGTTGAATCTGTGTTATCAAACAAGGCCTAAGAGTGGCATTGGTTTTACCGCTACACTCCCTAATGGAAACCTTATTGCATAACATTCTATATCAACATACAGCTTCAACCCTATTCAAACAAAAAATCAAGCAATAAACCAAGCGGTTAAATGGTGTCTAAAAAGGAATTTTAATATTATCTATATTTATTTCTAATTGTTTCAATTCTGCATAAATATTATTTGTGATTGTTTCAATGCATAACTAGATAGGAAAACACTACATACACACAAAAAAATACCCAAAACTTACCCAAACACACACACACAAGTGTGGCCCCCACACACACTGCACCTCCAGTGTGTGTGGGGGCCACACTTGTGTGTGTGTGTTTGGGTAAGTTTTGGGTATTTTTGGTGTGTATGTAGTGTTGTTCAACTAGATATGGAGCAAGAGTGAGTGTCACCACGTTGACACCTTTTTGATCCGCAAACCGAGAGAGGAGATTGCAAAGCTGAATTTTTGCAAAATTTCAAAAGTAAACCGGAAGGAGGTTCATTGTGCTCATCTTTTAGCCAAGTATGCAATAGGACATTTGTTTCTCACTTGGACACCAGTGACAGAAACCACCCCTAGCATTTTTATTGTTTGGTAGTTCATGTTTTACCAGTGATGGACATTGTGCTCATCTTTTATTGTTTATCCAGCGCGCTTCTCGGCCATTCCTCACCTGGACACCAGTAATGAGAAAGGGTTTGTGATCGTACATACTTTTCAATGTAATATATCTTATAATCTACAATATTTTAGGTGATTTTAAAAACTTTGTATTTTAGATTTAATTGAGATCTATTAAATAAAATATATATTGCTTATGAAATATTTTACCGATTGAAAGATATAATCAATTTTCTATCCTGTTTGAATGAAACGAGAGACTATATTTTTTGGATGGAGGGAAAATAAAAGAAGAATTATTGCCAAATCACACCTTAATTAACGACCCATTACAGTGAAGGGGGAGCACTGAATAATTACTCCTTCCCTCGCTTTACCATGCGCTACACTACTTAAAATTAACCGTTTGTGATGGAGGAGGAGCACAGTGCTACGGTGCTACCAAGGCACGTAAGCATTTCCTACGAGGTATATAAAGTTGAGAACCCTAAATCGCTCTTTCATCCTCACAGAGTATTAGGGTTTAGAGGACGGATTCGGCGCAGCTCCGCAACAAGGTTTGAATTCCTCGTTATTTTCTCTTAAAGGTTGATCGATTACGATTGACGACTAAGCATTTCTGTTGCATTTTTAGCCTGGATGATATCTGATTTGTGCCGTTCTATCATGTAGTGATATATATTCTTGTTCAACTTTAGATTTGCGACTTGCGAGTCCGAGAAGTGCGACAGATTACGATTGACGTCTAAGCATTCGAAGTGAATTTTTCGAATCTTTAAGTTATTGGGGATCCCTGTGTTGATCGGGATTAGTTTACTTTCTGCTACTGGATTAGGATTTTAGAAAATGCTCTGCGTTCCTTGAATAGAAGATCATGATTTCTCTTGATTTATTGTCATCTATTGTTCGTTATCTTGATGGCGTATTGCAGTGAAGCCTGGTGTAGTTTTTTTTCCCCGTTATTTTTAATCATGATTGCCATGACTCCATTATAAGTTACCCAAGGAACAGGGGAGGGATTTTGGTGGTGTTGGTGGTAACTATATTTATTTGAGTTGGTTTTGCCTGCGATTAGCTTATTTTCTGACATTTGCGAAGTGTAATATTGGTCTCCTAATGAGTGTTGTAATTTCAAACAAGTTTTATTTGCTGGAACGAGGAGATCAAAATATGTGCAAACTTTACCATCACCGCAGCCCACTTGAGTGAAACTAGTATTCCATTTTTATGCTCCCAGGCGAGAGGGATCTTAAAATTCAACAAGAAAAGGTTTTGAAACTTGAAATAGAGTGTGAAAGCAGATCCATTCCTTGATCAGGTTCACTTCTATGAGTTCAACTAGTGTTGTGTTTATTTGAAAATGGAGTTTAGAGGGCACCTTGTATTTGGTCAGAATTTAAAATGAAATACACAGGAAACTCTCTGTCTGGTATTTTTTGTGGCATCAGCCTTTGGAGCTTAACTAACTTTATGTTTTTTGAAAATCAATATAAGTTTTTAAGCCTTTTTTTTTTCCGTATGTTTATATTTTTTGTGATTAGTATTTTTAACTAACTTTATCGTCATTTTTTTAATTAAATGTTTGTTTGTTGTTGTATTATAGACAAAATGGCTGTTCCTTTGCTCACCAAGAAGATCGTGAAGAAGCGTGTGAAGAAGTTCAAGAGGCCCCAAAGCGACTGGAAGATCTCTGTGAAGGTATGACTTGCCTGCATCTGTACCATCAACAGAAGGTTTTTCTACTATTTGTGATGAATTAGTGGCAGCAGTTCCCTTTGCAGCTAGAATTCTCCAATTTTCTCTAGTGTTTACATTAAAAAGATGGTGTTTAGTTTTGAAGCATTCTTTCAGGGAAAGTATTTAATTTTGTTGGCATTTATTTGTTTGCCATTCGATTACTTGGCAGAAGTTAGAGATATTTTCAAAGCAATTTTGTGAAAGTTAATTAGACTCCGATTATTTCAAACCATTTTCTTACATGGTTTAGTTTTTTTTGTGTATCTGGTTGCTTATGATCTTTGTTTTTCCCCTCTTCGAGTTTGCTTACCTGGCTTTTGGTTTTCATGGATATAAAACCTGCAATGGTCTAGTACCCAGTTGACCTCCTGACAGATTTTGGAAAAGAATCATTGGATGTTTATTAGTTTTGCCGTGATTACGAAAATTTTCGATTTTTATTGCTTTTGGTTTTCATTTGGTTTGCACTTTGGCGCTACTGTTCCTCTTCCACTAGTTGTGCCAATTCCTTTGGTTGCACATTGATATACTATGATTGTTTTAACTTGACAGAGACATGTTGAGACTTGAGAGCGTTGTTGTATTTTAGCTTATGTTTTCTTGGTATTTAGAATGCTAGTCATTCATTTTGTGGATGCTCATTTTATGAATTTTCTATATTGATGTTGATGTGGAACTTAAGAATGTTACCAATATCAGTCGGCTGACATTGTTTCTTGTTTTGTGTATGTTATTGCCGGTCCCAGGAAAACTGGCGCAGGCCCAAGGGTATCGATTCCCGCGTCAGGAGGAAGTTTAAAGGAGTCACTCTCATGCCCAACATTGGTTATGGTTCAGACAAGAAGACTCGCCATTTCCTTCCTAATGGGTTCAAGAAATTCGTTGTCCATAATGCCAAAGAGCTTGAAGTCCTGATGATGCACAACAGGTTCCTTCAACTTTTTCTGAGACATGTTTTTGTCCTAGATGTTTAATTAGTACTCGTATAACTTAATTTCCTCAAATTTCTAATGATTAATGTAAGTTTGTCTCTCATCTCTTGTTGTGGAATGATTGATTTCAGGACTTACTGTGCGGAAATAGCACACAATGTTTCGACTAGGAAACGAAAGGAGATTGTGGAGCGTGCGGCACAGCTGGATGTTGTTGTGACCAACAAATTGGCCAGGTTGCGCAGCCAGGAAGATGAATGAGCTTTGGTTGGATACATTCTATATGTATTGTCTTTTTGATTTTTCACTTTGCATTAGGAGTATCACAAATATGGATGATGCAGTTTCTGTGGTGGTTTTAGTTTTTGCTTTTGTTGCTACTTATTTAGACTATTTTACCCAGTCACGTGCTGGCTATCGGTGTTTGTTTTTTTTTGATGATCTTAAGCTATGGCATTTCATCTTTGAGTTATATCTCCCGTTTGTGGACTGGTGGTAAATTAATGGTTGTGATTCTTGTGAACCTCTTGTCATCTCCTCCCTAAAACTTAACAGCACTACAGCAGCTAGGTTTTCGTGGGGGATACGGGATACCCCTTCTCTCATAGCCCTCCCCTCCGTCGGTGTATTCCTCCCCGTTCATCCATCCCTCTGCTCACCTTACCTGTTTTTTGACCTGGTGGTCCGTTCCCCTATGGTGGTTCCCTTCTGAGGTGTTGTTCCGGTGCCTTCGGTTCAGATTGGCATAGTGGAAGCGGCGCAGTGGGTTGTTGGTCCGACCAGTGGTGGCCGGTGATATGGTTATTAAAATGGTCCGACCAGTGGTGGCCGGCGATATGGTTATTAAAATGCGAATTCGAGAAGTTTGAGTTTTTTTTTCTTCCCACCTTCAGTTTTTGGTTTATGTCCGTATTTTATGGGGATAGTAATGTCCATAAATGGCTACGTGACCTTAACAAATTATGGACATTCATCGGCGTATAAGCAAGTTGCATATGTTGTTGAGTGTGCTTCAGATTGTTTTATCCGGGGATGTATTATGGAGTTACCAATGTTTGTTTCGGGTGCTTTGTCGGCCCGTGTCTTATTGTCCTATCTCCATAATTTGATTCTCTTGTTTTTTTATAATGATGACAATGGCAAGTGGCTAACGATCTTCTTCTTTAAAAAAAATAATAATAATAGTTTTATGTGAGAGCCTGAAAAATCAGTTGTATATGAATTAAGATGAGGAAAGTCAGAAGTTTTTTTAAAAATCCATTCATTTCTCCTAGAAATTGAATTTTCCCTCCAAAATCTAAGTTTTTAGTACTTTTTAGAATATTGTCTAAATATGTTTAACATTGATCTCATTTTAAAGATTATTGATACATTTCTAATGGTAATAATTTTATAAGAATTTATACTATAATGTACAAATTGATTTGCAGATTGTTAATTGGTTGATAGTTAATAGCTAATGGTTAATTTGAAGAATGTTAATTGGTAAATTTGAAGATAAGTTATTTGGGTAAGCACCATAGCTAATGGTTAATTTGAAGAATGTTAATTGGTAAATTTGAAGATAAGTTATTTGGGTAAGCACCATTTGGGGCTACTTTTTCAAAACAAACTATTTGTTCTGGACTTTGAAAACCATTATTATTATTTTTTATATCTTTCTAGCATGTGTTTATGACTATGTTAAGAACAAACAATTTCAAATATTAATTAACTTTCTTTCTACCTCATTATCCCTATGTTCTTAGCTCCAATAAATGGTGGAACACGAAAATAAATGGAGTAGAGTAATTTTTACCCACTTTGATATTTATAAGAATTGGTAGAAATAACCATTTGGGCTAGGAAAGAGTTGTTGGTTATATTTTGAGAAATCAGAAATTATTTTCCCCACAATTTATGTACTTTACTCTCTTTTCACCAAAAGCCACTCTCGATCTCATCCTCTTTCTTGTGAAATCGATCTCCACTCTCTCTCTCTCTCTCTCTTTCGCACACTTGCACAATCTCTCACCTTCTCTCCGATTGTGGCTAGGATACGAGATTTCAGCGAGATTTTTAGAATCCAACAAAGATTCCAATGAACTCGAGTAACTCTTTTTCGACTATTTTTAGTTGGATTGGTGAAGCGACCAGGTGGCACCAACTGTGGAACCAATTTTGCAATTTTGTCATTTTTGGTGCCAAATTATGGTTACGATTACGAAGTATACTTGGCTGAGTTTTTCAAATGATTTTAGCAACTTGCGAAAATCAACCCTGATTTTAACAAATGAGTTTACTAGGTGCTAAAATCATTGTCGATTTAAACGGAAAACTCAGCCAAGAAAAAAGAAAAAAAAGGGCGCAATTGCAAAATTGCAAAATAGCCAACAGTTACGAAATATGGGATAATTACATTTTTAAACAGTTTCGGTCAAGATTGCAATAATCCAAGCATTCCGGTGTTATATATCTGGGCTATGTTTGGAAGTTGAGGAAAGAAGTGAAAAAGAAGAGAAAATTTAAAAATTTTCCTCTCATTTGTTTGGTTTCCAAATAGAAAGAGAAAGGAAAAGGAAGAGAAAGGAAAAAGAAGAGAAAATTAACTACTTTTTTTTCTCTCCTTCTCTCTTCCATGAATGCAAATTTTCCTCTAATCTTTTACAAACCAAACAAAAGAAAATAACAAGTTTCTTCCCCATTTCTTTCCCTTTTCTCCTTTTTTTATTTTCTCCTCTCTTTCTCTTCTCTTCCACAACTTCCAAACACAGTCTAAGTTTCTACGAAGGTCGTCTCTCTTTCTGTGTCTTCCCCGCAATCGAACGCTCCCGAAACCTCTCGACACCCGCAAACCAAAACCTCCATTGAATCTTCTATCAATACTCGTCAAGAATAGATTTGTTGATTGCTGATCAATCAAGAAAAGAGGAACAAGTATATAGATTGTAGATTTTTGATGTAGATTGGAAAGTAGAGAGAGAGAGGGGGGATATGGCTCCGACAGAGGCCGTGTCTCCGTCGGCTAAACAAGCAGAAAAGCTGAGGCAAGATGGGAATATCTACTTCAAGAAAGATCGGTTTGGTGCCGCCATTGATGCCTACACTGAGGTTTGTGTACACATATCTCATCTATCTGATTTCTCTATTGATATCGTGTAGAACACATTTCGAATTTATGTGAAATTTTTGTGTTTCGGTTCGTTGGGTTTTTAGGCAATTACTTTGTGCCCCAATGTTCCCGTTTATTGGACCAATCGCGCTTTATGTCATCGGAAACGCAAGTATATACGATCACAAACCCTTTCTCATTATGTTACTTGTTCATCATTTCTTTTGCGCTTACTTAAAATTGTGGCATTCCAATTCATGATTATCATGTTCTGGTTTTACTTTTATGGGTGGGTTCTGTAGTGATTGGACGAGAGTGGAAGAGGATTGTAGGAAGGCCATTCAGCTGGATCACAATTCTGTCAAGGTTAGAATACTGGATTCACCCAAATTTTCATTTGTTTCATGGAATCTTTTAGAGTTCATTTTTCCCCTTTTGGAAGTTTTGCATTTTTCATTTTTCCTGTCCATTTTTGGGATTGGTTTTGGTGATGGTCCATGGAATATGAGAATATGCAGGAATCAAGCAACATCATCTTACTACATCAAAATATATACTTGCTACTTCTGCCATTGTTGTTGTGCTTGTGAGGTCTGATTCGATTTGGTTGGTGCTTCGCTGAGTGTTCAGGGTATTGAAGATGTAAATCCTAGTTTATAAATACTTGCCAATTGCGATATACAGCTGATGTAACTTGTACTCCATTCGTCGTTAGATAAATAATGGAAACTGGTGTGAGTCTTGAATATACTCAACTAAACAGTTGGGGAATCATGTAAAAATCTGTGTCTTTCGTTTTTTTATTTCTTTCTTGATTGTTCTTCTTGCGTAA
This sequence comes from Vaccinium darrowii, assembly GCA_020921065.1. NCBI lineage: Eukaryota > Viridiplantae > Streptophyta > Magnoliopsida > Ericales > Ericaceae > Vaccinium > Vaccinium darrowii. The sequence continues at coordinate 39,824,625 of CM037156.1, forward strand.
TGTGCTTGTTGGTTCGTCCAATTTCTCAACAATTGTGCCCCCACCCTTGGAAGAGTCTGTTGCCGAATCCTCCTTAAATTGCTTAATCTGTTACAGAATCACATGGAAATGACTTCAAGTTTGTTAATGGATGAGTACCACAGAAAGGTCCTATTCTCAACCTTTCAAGTAATAGACTTACCGCTCAGAAACCTATCCAAAGGTTGTTTTGCATTTTGTCGAGGAGGTAGTATACCTTGCGACATAATCTTGCTCACTGTTTCTTATGATATTAGAATAAGTGTAAAGATAGTACATATTGTACACTTATTTCCATTGGTTGAGAGGTGAAGGCACTTGTTCTTGGATTCCTACCCCCGTGCCAAAGTTTTGAGTCTTTTGACAAACATGGTTTGTTGAATGTTACATACAAACCTTTGTCAAATCTCCTCAGTCCAGTTGTAGAACTTCAATTCTAGCTGAAACAAGTAGATCATCCCCTAACTAGGCATGCCATTTGTTTCCTTCAATGTAGAGGTACAAAGGAACTGCAAATGCTTTCTCAATCAAGACTTTTACCCATTTGTATTTGCATGGTTGGGGGACTTTGAAAAGTAGTTGTATCTTTTTATCTATTAATATCATTTTTATGTTCTTATCGGACTTAAAACCGTCTCTTGCAGGTTGATAGTTACCTTTGAAATTTTTGTTGTACAGAAAATTGCCAGTTTTTGTGAGAGCTGTGAATCCATCCCCTCTCATGAGTTTTGGAAAGCCTTTCTTCAGTTTTTCCCCCATACATATTTGTCTGTACATCCTAGAGTGTTATCATGACATAAGAAGTGCTGTAGAGGACTATGTATCCTTTCTCATATATAGTCGCTGCAATTAGTGTTCGTGAATATTTGTCATTTCTCTCTTAGTCACACATTCTGTAATGACGACCCCAACGTATAGGGAAATACAAAACTTTGTGGTACCTTCAGTTTTGTAAATCGGACTTCAACATACTGTACAAAGAGGCCACAATAAGAAAGCCTTCAATAGAGGTTAATTACTGGCTGAACGGAGGAGCAGAATTTCAGATGCCACCTTGCTTCATTTCGAGTTGATTATTTTTCTGGTTCGTTGAATAGATTTATGTCATCTTGTGGGACCACATATTCACAAGTTGCTATTATGAAGGCGTCTCTTCTTTACTTCAGATGGAGATGAAATTACCTTGCTTCACTTGGTGGATCAGAACTGCATGCCATGCTTACTATTGGCAGTTGAGCTTCATCTATATGCTCAATGTGAATTCATATGTCAAATGGTTCTATGAGCGACGCGGTGGAATTTTTTCTATGACATGATCATCGAGCATGTTACCCCTTCGTGTTATCACGTGTGTAGGATACAGCTAAATATTGTTGTGCTACCATTTAGGAAGAAAGTAGTTCTTCAATTTGCACTTCGAAAAGGACTTTTGGCTTTTTAACTGCTAGCTTTTGCTCTTAAGATGTTTTCTCTGCCGGGTGGTATGGTTAGCTGATGCTTAAAAGAGGTTGATGTTTAATATCTTTATCTGATGCTTGAATATATTTTATTTGTTAAACTGTCATGATCTAACCTAGCTCTCATATGATCTGGAAATGACAGGCCCACTACATGCTTGGGCTGGCATTGCAAGAAAGGCATGAATATGGTGAAGGAATCAAGGAATTGGAAAGAGTATAATCTTTCTCCTAAGATATTTTGTGTTATTCAGTTCATGCAAAAATGACATGACATTTCATGCATACGGAATGTATGACATAACTATGCATATATAATCATGTTTGCATGTCGTAAAACCTGTAGTCTGTCCTTAGCGAGGTACTTGTTTCTAGTGGCTTTTGTTTTTCATTTGTAGGGAAAAAGTCGAACCCTTAGTTTTCTTGTTCAATTTCCATTGTGCTGCGCTGTTAACACTTTTCCCTAGTATCTTATGTAAAGTCTGTGCTGTGCATGCATGGTTTGAGGATATTTCTGACTGAGATACTGGTTTCTAGCGGCTCTTATTTTTTCATTTGTAGAGAAAAATGTCGGACCATTAGTTTTCTTGTTTAATTTCCACTGCCCTTCTCTGTTAACACTTTTCACTAGTTTCTGATATTTTAGTCTGTGCGATGCATGAATTGTTTTCTTTGTGATGAGGATTAGCATGCATGTTTTGAAGATATTTCGTTTCTTTTGTATGGTAAGCCATAACTAAACTTTTCGGAATTGTAAGTTTGTTTCTCCTTTGCGGGCAATGAACATGATAGAGTTTATGAAATTCAAACTGGCTAAAATGTAATCCAAATTTCTCCTTTAGGCTTTGGATCTTGGGAGGGGTGCCAACCCGAAGAGTTACATTGTGGAGGAGATATGGCAAGAGCTTGCAAAAGCCAAATACCTGGAGTGGGAGCAGGAATCCACCAAGCGTTCATGGGAATTACAAACTTTGAAGTAAGACTCTTCTTAAAAGCCTTTGATGTTTGAATGGGCTCCATTTTTAAGTTCTCATAAAGCTCTCTGACGTTTTGCACTTCGGTATTTGTGTCCTTTGTGATGGTAGCTTTATCTTTGTCTTCGTTTGTTGCATACCTCAGAGAAGCTTGTGAGTCTGCTCTTAAAGAGCAACATTCACTTACTATAGCTCAAACGGAAGGGTTTGTAGATGAAGCTATAGATTCCAACTCCTCACAATTGGAGGCTCTAGGACAAGTATTTAGTAAAGCGGCAGAAGCCGACTTGCTATCAGAGGTGGGCATCGTGTATTTGTTCCTTAGCCTTCTCAAAAGGTTTAGATCTGTAATTTCGTGATATCCTCTGTGATTGTGGATTTCAGGTGCCAGATTACCTCTGTTGTAAAATAACGCTGGATATATTCCGTGATCCTGTCATTACTCCAAGTGGGCTTACATACGAGAGGGCAGTGATCCTTGAGCATATCGAGAAGGTAAATTTGGATTTTGACTTGTATAATTAAGTTTTGATGTCCGTCATCTATTATTGATTTCTTTCTCTTCAACAAGTCAGGTCGGAAAGTTTGATCCGATCACACGTGAACCTCTGTACCTATCGCAACTGATACCGAATTTGGCCATAAAAGAAGCAGTTCAAGCATTTCTAGACAAGCACGGTTGGGCATACAAGATGGATTAAAAGTTTAGACAAGAGTTGGATCGTTGTAACGGAGGGGCAAGAATCGAGTATGGCTATTGTCATCCCTCGAAACCCTCTCGCCACAACAGACTGTTCACCCACCCACTCGTTGTTCTGATGCACCACGATCGTGTTTGTTATGCAATCTTCTCAGACTGTACAGGTAATATGGCTTCTTGTATTTTGTACAGTTAATTGAACCTTGCTTAGATGAGTCCGGTATGATGGAGAGGTTGCCTTCTTATTTGCGATAGACAGGATCGAACTATCGTTCCTCTTTAGACAAATTTGACCTAAGGGAGCCGGTTGACGGATCTTTAAATTGTGTCCTAGTTGCTATGACTATCATTCTCATATTATGCGTGCAAGGCTTGTTGGTTTAAGAGGACCTTAGAATTAAGCTGCTGCGATAGCAGTGTTTTCATTTTTATTTGTGCGTGATTGAAACGATATTGACCTTTTGTGGGTATAAATTTTGTGCGCTGCTGGAGTGGAGTGGAGTGGTCTGCAGTATTTTGAGTCCTATTTTGTCCATCCTTTTTCCAAGGGGGGTGAAATTTCTCACTTCTCATGCACATCATCATTATACTTTTCTACGGACACATCATTATTATACTTTTTTCTTCACTAATTTTTCAAAATAGAATCTAATCCGAAGGGCAAAATATGAGTTTGGAACATGCTAACGTGTGCCCAATAGGTGGGCACACGTTAAGGTTGAAAAAATGTATTGAAATGTGAGAAAAGTATATATGAATATGTGAAAGCGTATTAAAAGTGTATTGGAGTGTGTTTTTTTTGTTTGTTTGTGTGCTTATTGTGTGCCCAAAGCAAGACCCACCCTTAACTTTTATCTACTTCCTTTCTTCTTAAATAAGCACTTATTAAGGGACAACTCGAAATAGAATACGGGAGGTGGGAGTATTTGTTTCTCTTGAGAATCCACTGCTTTAAGTGGGTTTTGTTACTTTGAATGGATCCAGTCATAAATGTGAATAAATGCCCTATAGGACCGTTGGATTTGTTTTCAACGGTCTTGATTTCATTTCGGCACTTTGCAGATTCGAGCCGTTAATTGTCGAAATCAACGGCTTGGATGCCGCCTTATGGATGTCCTACAGCACCCCAGAAAAACCCATGTACAAGAAGAGGAAAAGACAGAAGATTCTTCTTCCACCAATGACTCATAAAACATGTTGCACTGCAAAAAACATCAAGCGTGAAAGGATGGATGATTAGAACATGCTGGGTATCATATAGCCAGCCAGTAAGCATGTAGGGCAATTCGTCTTGGTTATGTCTCATCAGGACAGTCATAACACTAAAAGTACAAATAAAGCATTGCATATAATTGCCTCCAATGATAGGGGGCAACGAATTGGGATGACCGGTAAATCAAGACATTTTGAGCTCGAAACTTGTTAATCTCTTGGGGTCAGACTACAAGAGCTTTTCTTTTGAATTTCTTAGTCCTGATGCAGATAACCTGCTTTTGATCAGGCGGGGGTGGAAATCAATCGAGATATGTGCAAATTGACTCAGACATCCTCGCAACCAAACTAAAAAACAAAAGAGATTGGGGTCAATATGGAGAGTGAAATGGAATGAGAGTGAATTGTATTGAGAGATGAGCCTTACTTAAACAGTCATCCCTTTTAATATAGTGTCTTTCCAGCCAAAAAAATAAAATAAAAATCAATATTGGGAATTATTTTGGGACTAACAACCTCCAGTCCAGTTTGGGTTTTTTGAATTGTTGTTGTGGTTCACCGGGACCTACAATAATAATCACAATAGTAGTCCGCGTAGAATAATTAATCCAGGCCACTAATTAATAGGACATCCCTAACTATATTAACGAATTCCATCTTTGAGAATCAATCAATTGTTTTAAGATTGAAAATTATTTGTGTCGTCTAGTTTTTGTTACCCAAGTATTTTTTATTTTATTTTAACAACACAGCTATCGGTGCTTAAGCTAATTTTTGGAGTGAATGAACTTTTCCACCCGAGCTATGAGATGAATGGTTTATGTATGGGCACATTACGGCTCAAAACTTGATAAAATTAGAGGGACTGAAAATTGGACTGGCAGTTAGGGCTAGCGATATTATTTTGTAATACCGATGCCCGATAAAGAATGGAAAATTTGGTCTACTACGTATATCGTATAATCTATATACGTGATAGATTATAGTACTACTAGACTTCGGACTTGCGAGTCCCTAATTTGACAGATATAGGTGATGGTATTTGATGTAAATAGGTCATTGGTATATACCATTATAAGTTGAATATTCTAAAGGCATAACGTTTTAATATAACGATTGTATTTAGAATTTGAGATGAATAAACTTATACCGAACTTCCAGAAATCGCAACACCTTTTCTGAAGTTAAGATCTTAAAGATATGGAGAAAGAACAAATGCCAAGCCTGACAAACAAAAGAGGAAAGTTGGGTGACTTCTACCATATGTACTAGAGATTTCTCATTTGCACGACGATAATTCCTTTTCCACCGACCGTGGTGCACTGACCACGTACTGACAGCGTTGGGGACGCCGTTGTGGTCCCAACCGATCGATCCGAGCCGTTCATCATTCTCAAAATCGAATTCTGTGGGCCCACGCGAAAATTGAGGCAATCGGACGGCTGTATGAGCTCGATCCAAAATCACCTCCATTTCTACGTACATAAAAGGAAAAAAACTTGTAAGAGACATACAACACTAGCATTCTTATACGTACTAAAAAAATTACTAAAATTGTCACAGACAGGATGAAAAGAAAGAAAGAAAAACCTCTAGTACTTGTAAAACCCCAAGGGGTTAGCTTAATGGTCAAGACAAAAGACTTCTTTCCCTCCAAAGATATCAAGACCGATTACTAAAATTACTATCAATGTCTACCTTGAAAATGTTTTTATATTTATTTTTAAGAATTTTTTTTATATCCATGCAATCACACGTAACCACCAGGGCAATCCCTTGGAGTTTTACGAGTACTAGTATCGGAATTTTTTCTTTCACACTATTTATGAAAATTCTACTTTTTATCTGTGAAAGTATTTCATGTAACGGCTAAGTCTTCATGCTTACTTGAGGGGAAAAAAATGTACTATAAACATTTATTGTGATATAGGAGGGAGGACCACTTTGGCTAACCCCCTGGGTTTCACGAGTACTACTATTAGGGTTTTTTTTTTTTTCTTTCTCCTTTTTATACTGTCTATGACAATTCTACTAGACATCTGTGAAAATATTCATGTAACGGCACCTGACCACCAGGGCAATTCCTTGGGGTATTACGAGTACTAGTATCAGATTTTTTTTTCCCTTTCATACTGTCTATGAAAATTGAGAAAAAATGAAATAAACATTGATTGTGATATAGGATAGAGAGGGTGGTGGGTAAGTGTTCACGAAAAAGAGGGGGTTGCAAATTTGGATGGACCACAACAGTAAATACCAAAATGCCATTGAATGTGGACACTGCACCTCCCTCCCATTTCATATGCCAAACCTAACCCTCGGTCATTCATTCAATTATCCACCAAACTGGCCGAACGACTAGGTTTTGGCTTTGTTCTCCACTCCAGTCATAAAAAGCAATGTATCAGAATTTTCCACAATCAGAGAAGTGAAGGAGCCAGGGGGTACCTACCCTTTGCTACTACAAGAAAAATTCCAATATGTACTGGTCTCAACTCATATTGAATGTGAAGTGCAGACAAAACAAAAGGGACCCCATATATTTTCAACTGAACGAATTCTTGCTATCAAACAAGAAAAAAGATCTACTTTTTTTTTTTGGTTCGATGGTTCGGGATTTCGGGGCTAGTTTACGCACACTTTGACTAATCTCCTCCTTGGTCCGGTCAATGGCAGACCACCCATCAAGAAATTATTTTATTACGCTCTTACGCCAATAATTGAACTTGATCAATTGTGTGGGGGAGCAACCCACCACCTCATCGGACTAACCCTTGGGCTAAGTTACAAGCAAAGTTCCAGTAATATACTAAAAACTGTGTGCAAGATTTATCAGAAACGCTAAAGCAACTATAGCTGCTTCATGTATAGTTCAGGGTTGCAAGCAATCTATTAAGTGACCCATGTGCCTGAAAATTGCCCAAAATTATTATTCACAGTAACCATAACTCATAAACCAGCAATATAATTTACAACAAAGAGAAGGATGGTGTTCATAAAGATACGCAAATCGCATACCGCTTGTAACGCTGGAAGACGTAGAATTTACAGATTTTGAGCTCGGAAAAGCTGCATAAGAGACTTATTACGCGGTATGGGTGAGATTGATTGCCCTATTCAATCTCTCAAGAATGCCACTGGCCTTCCTCTTCGCCCTCGAAGTCCCATTTTGTGCAAGCTGGGTGAGAGTTCCATAAGTACTCTCTTCTTCTTTCATCTCCTTCCACTTGGTTCGATCACTGAAACAAATTGTATGGAGGATTGCAATGCAATTCTCCTTGTTTCGAGGACACGAGCTCTCCCTAATTACACTGAGCAAACAAGGAACACCCCCAAGCTCTCCCATTTCCTCAACAGCCTTCGGATTGCTCGAAAGAATTGCAAGGATAGCCAATAACTCATCCACATGGATACGATTGGCGATCTTCTTTAAAATCACTCTCACTGCACCATCCCTCACGGCTCTTGCCTTGTTCTCCTGGATTATACATAGGTTGAAAATAGCCGAGGCAACATCTTTCATGGCTAGTGGATGCCCTTCTTCTAGCAGGTCTATTAGGGGTTTCAGGGCACCGGATTTTCCAATCAACGCCTTATTCGAGTCCAAAGCCGATAATGTGAAGAGGGTTGCAGCCGCATTGCTCCTTGTTTCTATTGTCCCAGAACTCAGTGCATCTATCACTAGAGAGATGACCATTGGAGTCTCTGCAACAAACTTCTTGTTATTGTCGTGGATTGATAGATTCAAAAGCGTTGTGATTAGGTCTTCTTGAAGATCCGGGTGAAGGTCGATTAGAGACCTGTTCTGAGAGAGTGGATTGAGCAGTTGAGGTATCGCGCTGAGAGATTCAGAAAAGAGTGCGCGAAAAGAAGGCATCCGCTTTGTCAGCAACCGCAATTCCCTTGCAGCTTCCTTCTGTTCAGAGATATTAGAGGACATTTTCTCAAGCAGAGAAATGAAACGGTCTCGATCGGCTTCTGTTAATCCAGCCTCATTGCAACACTGAATTGAGTCTGGTAATTGTATCTCTTGATTTTTACACCAGTGTGATATCATTTCCCGGATCAAAAGATTAGGCGTGAGGAGGGTGTGTGAGAGGACTTGTTGAGTTCGTGGGCACGTCCGGTGCCCCGATTTCAACCATCTCTGGATAAAAGGCCTATCATAGGTCTGAAATTTCATGGAAAATCAAGTTAGAGAAACCAACCAAATTCACAACAAAGAAGTTCAGAAACATATGTAAGATGCAGAATAGATAATTCTCAGTATGTAATGACAATTAATTTTTTCTTTTCTGGGAAAATAAAGGACAAATAAGTAATCAACATCACAGCATAAATTGGTTAGAATGTGCACACAAATCCTTGTAGTGTAGTTCAATTGAATCATTCATGAGGATCTGACAATAATTTACCATTAAAAGGCTGGGCAAAAAGAAAAAAAAAAAACCATTAAAAGATAAGCACACAGCGTTATCTTCTCTATCACTGAAGCTGAGAGGTCATGGATTAGGACTTCAATGACATATTACCAATATAGCTAATAGTGAAATTCCACATTCCCTGCTACAGAGCAGCTAGTCCTAAAACAGGATCGGGGATCCTGCAGTGCGGCACACGAGCCGTTGATCTTGGTACTTAACAGTACGGATTTTATCTCAGCAATGGACGACTCGGATTGTGCAAGTGCCAAGATGAAATCCGAGCTGTTGATTGCGTGATCAATGACTCGGATGCCGCATTGTTCTACTAGGTCCCCAATTCCCCTAAAACAGTACAATTAGTTTTCTTTCCATCAAATGTAAAGAAAGTTACAATGGCAAATGAAAATGATAGAAAGTAAAGTGAAAGGAAAAAAAAAAAAAAGAAACGAAAATTTATTTTCTTGCATGTGTTTGGTTATTGCGATGAAAGTTACAAGAAAATACATTTCATTACCTAAATTGACTTCATATATTTGAAATATAGCACCTTCCTTAATTCTAAGTAAATGAAAAGGGAGAATAAATTTGAAATTCCTTCCATGAAAGTTGAAATTTCCTTGTGTTTTTTTCCAAGGAAAAAAAAAGAAACAGTTGTACAACATTATTTAGTTTCATGCATTTTCTCTCCTTCTCTTTCTAATCAAACACAAAAAAGTTAATAGTAGTATTTTTCTCTTTCTATCATTTTCTAACATTCTCTTGCTAATTAAACGGACCCTTAAAAGAAACGAAAAATCCAAATATCAAGGAACACAAAGATAACCACCAAATATCATCACTTAATTTATCCGAAATCTGGGTAGAAAATGCATACAATCTAATAAATACTAATAAACACCTAATCCTCGAAAAAATACATTGAGTTTGGGGAAAATTAACTGACCTGACCAGTGGCGACAATAACAGGATCTCTCATGAGCTCGTTAGAAATAGGGCACCGAAACTCCTCAGGACAACAATTCAATCCTCCCTCATTATTCGGTTTTTTCACAGAAACCCTTGTCGTCCTGGATTTCACCTCCTTCAATGCACGCAGCGTTTGGGTGGCTCGATCGATGGTCTCCGCATTGGAGTCGTCGTTGCTGTCGACAATTGCCCTGACTAGTCTCTGCAGCTCTTTCTTCAACTCCGACGCCTTCGTTAACGTCGTCGTCGGATCCCCGTCCAATACCCCGGTTTTCGCCATGAGATTGGAGAGAGAGAGAGAGAGAGAGAGAGAGAAATATGTTGTTGTTGTTGTTCTAATAAAGAAGAATTACAGTCGAATTGTGGTGGTATTGTTGCCGTGTGTGGGTCAATAACAGTGTGCGTGCTCTGTTCCATTTTTTCTTCGGCTACAATTCTTAATACTAAAATCTTACTCTATACTCCATCTCTGGTCTCTCTCTCTCTCTCCGTGTATTTTGTGTGTTAAGAACCCGGGATCCTATAGCGCACTCGCGGTGAATATTCGGCTCGTCCGTCTCGGTAATTAATTGTTAAGATGGAAAATGAATGGTTGATCACTTAATATAATGTTGGGCCTCTCCACTTATTACTAATTAATTTTGAGATGGATATAAAGTTTCTATATGATATCAGAGAGGAGCCATTCCGCCCTACATTTAAAAAAAAAAAAAAATCACAATCCACACCACACGATGACATACCAGCAAAAAGGCTGCACAATGATAGAACCCAAAGAATGACCACACGTGACAGACCTCAAATGCGGCTACACATAAGGGTGGATGTTAAAGTTTCCACATTAAAATTGTTCGAATATTAAAAAAACTTTTCCGAAGAAGAGTTCGAAGAAGACTATTCAAGAGCGTTTTTATTTAAAATTCATACCATTCAAAATAGTTTGGACGGTCCATATGTGCAATGTCTGGATTCCTATGTGTACACACAAAAACACACTCTTGACACTGCAAAGGAGCACACCTCCCTGAAGTTCCAGGCTAGCACAGCTGGAAATTTCACCTGCCTCCTCAATGGAGGCGTGGGTTCGAGCCTCACGAGGGGCGTGGTTTGACTAACTCACTAACATTACTAACCCCCCTTCCTGCTAATATATATCGTCTGGCAAAAAAAAAAAAAAAAAGGAGCACACCTCCCTCAAGTACTGGTATTTTCTCATCTGACCCCAATTATCTTCGAAGCCTACAGATGGACCCCTTTACAGTTTTTTTTTCTTTTTCTTCTCTATAAGGGCTCTCTTTAATGTTTACATTTGAATTTTTTTTATTATTGTGTTAATTGAGAAGAGAAAGTGGCCACTTCAACCATATTCAGCTTGTTCGGTTTGGGTATCAAAACCCATTCTGCATGGTCTCCAATAAAATTTTCTTTCTATCTCTCTCTACTCATTACCCAAAAAACCCTCTCTCAAAACCCAAACCGAACAAAGAAAATTATGTAAGTGGCACCCCATGGCTCCTCTCTATTTTCTGTCTCCACTCTCCATTCTCTGACAAGCTTTACAATTTTCAACTCATCTCGTGTAATTTGAGTTCGATCTAAAATACACGTCACAAACAACGGTCAATGAGCAACCTCCAGGGTTTGGTCGAGTGACATGGGATAACAATTGAATGGCTTGTCTCCAAGAGGTCGCAAGGTTGAATCTCACAAATGCAAAATGATTCAAATTTTGGAGCCACTAGAGGTTTGTCTATTAATTTTAGGGCTCCAGGATTAATTGAGTTATGCTGAAGTTGTTCCGGACAATTGATTTTACAAATTTCCAAGTTGAATTTGAAGCTCTAAGAGTAATTACTATACTCTAATATTTATGTATGAACGTTTATCAAGGTGTTAATATATGGATGGGAGCAATAAGTTGGCCATAAATGAAAACAATAACGTGAGTTGCATATTTCTTACCTCACAAACGGAAATCTAGGAGAAGGGATGCATATTGAAAACCCAAATAGATGAGGGGGTTATATGCGTAACCCCTGCATGAGAATTGAATTAGTATGGTGAGTGGGTCAGTGGGGTGAGAGAGGAGCAATTATTCAATGGTTTTGTGTTACCGTCACTTTGTGTCTCAACATTTCTCTTCCCATAAAAATATCAGTGGCGGGAGGCATTTGGCAGGGAAAGAGCCAGTAATCTCATCACGCAGGGGTGAGCCTATATATTCATTAGAGAGAAATTTTGGATTTTTTTATGTAATACTAGAGGTGACTGGTGCCATTGACACCCCCACCTCCATCCCTAACGTTCGGGCACCACCAAGTGGTATCCCAGAACCGCCAGATGGATAATTTATCGAGAGAGAGAGTCTACGTGTAGACGCAGTGTGTGGGGTGGAGTTGGGGGCCCGGGTAACAAATGATACAGACACACCTTTTCAGCCACACTCTATCACACCCTCACTCACATGTGAGTGTGTAGACCACATGTAGGGACCACTCACATGTAAGTAAGGGTGTGATAGAGTGTGACTGAAAAGGTGTATCTGTATCATTATTCTGGCCCGCGTGGTCCATGATGTACGCCATCACGGAATCTATCGGGTCAACAGCTGGCAAAGGAAAGGAAAAGCTTGCTTACGACTCCTCATGCATTTGCCTTTTCTGTCTGCATTGATGGGAACTACCACAGAGAAAAAAAGATCAGCTGCACCCGATCCATTTTCCCATTTGATTTGTTTATTTAAACTTTTTAACGGAAATGATTTGGGTACACCACCAAGTGTACCCCACTTCATCGTGGCCGTTCAAGGCTTTTTGAGCGGTCCAGATTTGAAAGGTTTTATGACCGGTCATAAAACACTTCAAATCTGAACCGCCCAAAAAAGTGTTTGGACGGTCCCGATGAGGTGTGGTGCAATTGGGGTACCCATAGCAGCGTTCAAACTTTAAATATAGTAAATTAAAGCTGGTGTTGACTACAGTTCATTTGCGTATTAACTGTAACGCCTTTTTGACACGCAATGATTGATAACCCTTGCCAAACAGCCCATTTTAGGTTTTTTTTTTTTTTTTTTTAAATTTTCGCATTTATTAGTAATGGAATTTTGTCCACAGAGGAAAGCAAGGAGTTCCTGTATTCATATGATATGATGAACAAAATTTTAGACCGGTTAATATTATCGATGAATTCTAGACCATGAACAATTTTAATCATCAAACTAATTACGCGACAAGACTAGACGTACCGTTAATGTTATCAATGAATTCTAAATTATGAATGATTTTAATCATCAAACTAATCATATACTGTAGTAAAAGGGCAAGACGTACGGTAGACCCGAAAGCATTCAACCACTTATTGAGGATAACTAATTGAGGACAAGGGTAAAAAGCAACGACAAAACGAAAAGGCAACTGTTTTACTTTCGTTAAAAGAAAGCAGTACGTAACTGTTAGTACTAATTTTAATAAAAGGGGATTAAAAGTGCGTTAAAGAGCAAAAATAGGATCTCGCTGCACCTCTTTAACAGTAATAACGTACAATCTCATACTTTTGACTAAACCTTAAACGAATACGACCAAGATATATACACGTACAATATCCAGACTAGCTTACGTACACCTTAAACGAATTTCTACAACATTTTTCATGCATACGTTTGAGGTGAGGACGTGAGGTGATCCAAGAATTACTAGTAAAGAGAATTGAACTTGAGACCTCCGGAAGAAGCAAACCCTTAAGTCTCAGGCCAAGATCACTTTAGGCAACCCTTTGAGTTTAACGAAGATATTATTGCCCCTGCTAATTAAGGTCAAAGCCATCTTATTAGTTGTTGCTTGAAGTTTAAGCCAAATATAAGTAGATATACTAGTATATTTTACAGCTATATATGGCTCTAGAAAGTCCAAAACAATGAACCATATGCCTGCCTTTTCTACTTCTCCACATTGTGGCCTAATGTATAAGAATCATACTTGGATACCAATTTGAATTGTTACTAGTATTTTACAATTTTAGTTGACGTGGTTGGTATGTGGCATGTCCACTTAAATTAATGTGGTGCACACAAAAACATGGTACGATAACATTAGTTTTTTTTTTTAGTAAACACAACGTGGGAATCAGAATGGGTACCAAAGATCTTTTATTCTAGGGTAAATTACACTGACCTCCCCTGAGGTTTCTGACTTGTACACTGACCACCCCTACTTTATCTGAAATAGCACTGACCTCCCCTGAGGTTTATATTTTTGTATCAAAAGCACCCTTCTACCCTTCCAACGGGTACCGACGGCGCCGGGGACCCCCTTGTGGGTCCCCAACAGTCGATCCGAGCCGTCCATTCATTCCAGAATCGAATTCCGAGTGGGTCTATGCGGGAATCACCTCAATCGGACGGTCCTAAGTGCTCGATCCAAAATCACCCCATTTAGTTCAAAATGTTTTGGATCGAGCACTTAGGACCGTCCGATTGAGGTGATTCCCGCATTGACCCACTCGGAATTCGATTCTGGAATGAATGGACGGCTCGGATCAACTGTTGGGGACCCACAAGGGGGTCCCCGGCGCCGTCGATACCCTTCGGAAGGGTAGAAGGGTGCTTTTGATACAAAAATATAAACCTCAGGAGAGGTCAGTGCTATTTCAGATAAAGTAGGGGTGGTCAGTGTACAAGTCAGAAACCTCAAGGGAGGTCAGTGTAATTTACCCTTTATTCTACATTATATTTGAATGAATTTCAGATGCAAAGCAAAATTATAAAAAACTTGAAATGAATTTCCTTACGCATATTCAAGTTTGTGAAACTCAAGTATGGGACGTACCCATCACCTCAGCTTGGTTGTATTACCTCGTCACACACCAAAGACGGAACCAGTAAAGGGCAATGGGGGGCCAAGGCCCCCACGTCGTTTTGGGATTTAAATTTTTTTTTTTTATTATGAATACTTCAAATTTACATGACCAATTGGGAAGTATTTTTAAGAATTGGAAAGTTCAAAATGGAGCTTAATCATTTTGAGTATATATAATATCGTTTGGCATCTGGAATTCAAACAATTACGAAGTATTTTCGGGCTATATTAATAGTTGATTGAGACTAGAAGATCAGTAACCTACTTAGCTGTCTACATAATGGTGGTACTTGTGTTTACTCTTCATAGTTCGCCCCCCGTTCACAAAATCCTAGTTCCGTCCCTGTCACACACCATCACTATCTATAGCCTATAGGAGACCTCACATCACTTATATTGGGACCAAAGCTAAGGTTCCACCACATCAGTGTATTGTTTTCGTATCTTTAGTTTTCTCTTGTTTTTTTCTCTCCACTTGTTCAAGTAACAAACGCAAAATCAAACCATATAATAAAAGAAACTGGAAATTAGAGAGTGGATAGAGCTTATAGATCCAAAAGAGTACAGAAGGTGGTCTTTGAATTGGATGGAATTAACCCTACCATGTGGGCTAGCTGCAGAAGATAAGAATTGGGCTAAATTAAAACAAATCAATGATGGTTCCAACTCCTTGTAATCACACCCTGCATGCAGTGTGTTCAGTTGAGGGTACTTCCAGACCATTATTATTATTATTATCTTTTCTTCGCTTCACTCCAAATTAATCATGTCACTATGTGATAAATATGAAGGATTGGACTTGCCAAATTAATAAAGGTATCTTAGATCAGTAATGCTCATATGAGGCTAAGGCTCAGTTTAAATTAAAAATACCATCTTTCTACTGTGATAAAAAGTGAGCGTTGTTTCAGTTAAATGGTATTTTTGTGATGTATGTGAAGATAATGACTTGTGGAAAAATACCAAAAGTATTGTCGAAAATACCGAATGCAACCTTGGAAAGTTAGATGTAAACTATTCGATTTTGGGAAAGAACATAGCAAAGGCAGAGACTGCAATATATTTTGCTTTATAAGTGCGCGCACTTGGTTTTAAGGGATGAAGTTTTGTTCTTAATATGGACGTGGTAAGATGTCTTGGGCCAGTTTGTCCACATTTCGGACTAATCCCTGTAGCCCCTCACAAAGCCATTTAACACGTTTATGCTGATGATAAGGTATACGTACAAGAGTTGCTGACAAGAACAATCAACCCCAAAATCTTACGAGAGATTGAATCCCTAAATTACAGGCCAAGATCGCCAGGCCACCCTTTGGCCGGGATTCCTATGGATGGTGTTGCTGTGCTGCGTTCAACCTGCTTGAACTTTTTACGGTTGGGATTGAGATTAAATTGAATAGTTTGACAATTAAACTCAAATAATGTGAGTAAAACACACACACATTCTCTATCAAGTAGCTTGAAAGAACTAATTAGGCTACGAATGAAATGTCTGCTTAGGCATATATAGGGTTTGGTTCTTAAGGTTTAATTACCAACCAAACCTAGCTAGGAGGTTAATTGCGTTGTCTTGTAAATTGAGATAGGTTAGAACTAGACTTTGTTTTCCTAGTTTTTAGGTATGAATTTAAAAAGTCCGATCAATTATTTAAAAAGTTAGGACTCAACTGAAATGTAGGCGTAATTCCAAACATCAATTTGGTAGAATTAAAAAAGGATCCGGGTGCCCGCTATTGCGCTAAAAGGTCATCGTCCTCAAGCTCGAAAACGTATCTGAATTATTCATTTTGCGGGGTTCGGCGTGACAAAATTCTAAAACAAATTTACTTGATCATGCGTTGGTAACCTGGTGAACAACAACGATTTAGCGGATACAACAGTCTCCATTCCATTAAAAGAAAAACAACAATTTACAAATCCTAATCGCTATGTTCCCTACGGTGCCTTGGGTAATAATCCGGATTATGGTTTTTTGGTTTCGTTTTTATTCAAATTTTTTTTGCATTTGTTACTTTCGCGTCAAGATTTTGTGGTTTCTGGATTCCTCTCGACGAGACGAATCTAACAAGTATAAAATTATGGTCAAACCAAATATTTTTTTGAATAAAGCCGAAATACTCAATAATCCAAGTATTTCGGCTTTATTCAAAAAAATATTTGGTTTGACCATAATTTTATACTTGTTAGATTCGTCTCGTCGAGAGGAATCCAGAAACCACAAAATCTTGACGCGAAAGTAACAAATGCAAAAAAAATTTGAATAAAAACGAAACCAAAAAACCATAATCCGGATTATTACCCAAAGCAACTTTGACGCGTCCAAATTTAGATCAACCTTTTTTTTTTTTTTTTTTTTTTTTTTTTTTTGGGGGGGAAAGAATTTAGAGCCGTCGTTAGAGATTTGGCCGGAAAGTGGGGAAGCCAGAAGAGCAGTTGTCCGCATGTGCTGCTAGATTCAAAAACTCATTGTTTCCTTTCTGCAAATGCCAACTCATCAATGTGGATGGTTAGTATACAAAAAATCTAATGAGTAGTACACATTGAAGTAGCCAGGAATATACATCACTGTGGGCACTATGAAAGTAAAAACTTGTGACAGACGATCCCCGACAAACATCCCACCAATCCACGACTTGATGGTTGTTAGCGATGCGTCACTGGTATGCATACTGGTTGTTACATCATGAGAAACAGAGGAAAGTTTTCAAGTTTTAGAGTATTATTTTGTTCAACCACCTAAGCAGTGGATGAGCATTACTCGTTGTCAATACTAGGTGAAATTTACTCACTTTTCAAAAGGTTGCGTTGGATTTTTACTTTGATGATCAGAAACGTTGACGCTTATTTGGTAACAATTCAACCAAGTCATTCTTATTTTTATAAATATTTGATCGAATAACATATTAACATCTATCGTTGAGCTCTCATTCGTATTCATGAGTAGTTGATTGAATAACATGTGTCTTGCTTTAAACTAAATAGTTTGATGAAATGCTTGTGGATATTTAGTTGAGATACCAAATTTGAAAAAAAAAGAGTTCAGTGAGGGCCCGTGCCCGTAGTGGCCCTATGGTAGCTCCACGACTAGTAGTACACCAATATGGATACTAGCTTAATTTGTTTAAAATATATTTGTAAAAGTCGTCGAAAAAATCAATTCATTCAAATATTGGCAAGGCCTTGTTCCGTTTTCAATCCTAAAATCTCAAACAAGAAAAATAATGGGGAGAGTGAGAGATGATCTTCCTTCCCACCAACACCTCCGGGTCGTTGATCTTGGCAATCAATGGCAACAATGAACGACTCGGACCTACAAAGCATTGAAAATACATTTGACGGCTCAGATACCGTACACCAGGGCCGCACACCAAAAAGCACACACTAGCGCTCTCCGAGATGAGTACAGTACAGGAAATAAGAAGTGAGATCGTGTCAATTTGGTGTACACCAATGGTACACTGTAGTAGTAGTATTTTGGATGGGCTTCATCCCAATGTTTTTGTGTTTGGGCTGCTGATACGGTCCAGACCTAATGAGGCCCATGAATATTCATTCGGCCAACTTTCCTTATTCCTTAACAATGCTACTCCAAGTCCAAGTGACTGCCAAGGATGGGCTGGACTTCTCTTTCTGGACCGTTTTGCACAAAAACGACAGTTAGATTACGAAACTCTAATGGATTAGAATGGTAGTTAATAATTCAACATTTCTTTACCCCTTTTTTCTCTCTCTCAGAATAATTCAACAATCAAATGGATTTCAGTAATAAGCTATTTTTCTACATCTTTTCTGCATATATATATGCACTTCCAATTCCTGGCTTATTGGCAAATTGGTTTAAACTCAGTTTTTTATTAATGTATTGTAAGAAAATGACCTATCTCGGAAAACACAGTAAGTCAGTTTTTCGGATAAGTTAGCTTTGTAGAACAAGCTAAGTATCTTAATGTTGGTGCAAATATCATATGATCGATGGAAGTAGATAAAAAAGTACTGTAGAAGATAAACAGGCTGTGCGCTTTAAGGCACGTTTGAAGACGCTTTCCCTAAGACGATATCCACACTCGCTGCTTCATGAGAATTTGGAGTGCACTGAGTCAACAGCGAATTCGACTCCAAGATACAATGAATCCCAGTCCCAATTTTGACTGTATGTCAAACTGTGTCATGCACAGATGAAGAAGAAGTATAACCATGCACAGATGAAGAAGAAGTATAACACCTTCAGATTTTGCAAGACCATAAAAAATATATTGAAAAAATCACTACACCAAAAAACGCTTTTTCCGGGATGAAAATGACCATGAATACTTTTACTGGCGGTTTTTGCGATCGCTATCTACCCACCCCCACCCGTTGAGAATGGAAAACCATTATTACCGGCAGTCTTATTGATACTGGTAAAAATTTCATACTATTACCGGCGGTCTTATTAATGCCAATAAAAGTTTTTTCCAAAAAAATATTTTTGCTCAAGATTTGAACCTGCGACCTTTTGTATGGAAGTATCAACACTTAACCACCCAACTACACAAAATTTTTGGTATTCATATTATAACGTACTATTATTACTGGCATTTTTTGGATTTGCTGCCGTTAATAGTGATCTTTGCTGGCTGTTTCATGTCACCGCTGGTAATAGTCACCTTACCGGCATTTTCATTACTGCTGGTAATAGCGTTTTTTTCGACGGTTTGTCATTAATTAATGTTGGTAATAGCACCCTTTGTCATTACAGGCGGTTTAAAAAAAATGCCGATAAAACTCATATTTGGCTGTGCAGGGGGTGAACAACCAAAATCATTCTGATTATGTTTCCCAATTGATAGAACCCCATGCCCTGACATAGGCATGGACCGTGACTGTTAGTCAAAGAAAAATCTCTCTGATGGAACTCGATAGTTATGTCTATTCAATTGATCCCACTAGTCATATCTTTTGGTTTGATCATATCTATTCATTTAACCTGAATAGACACGCATTTTACGTTTATACCCAATTATCTCGTCTATTCATTTAATCTGAATAGATTGACCTTGTTGGACAATGTTGTTGAGGCCATTCTTCTAGATCTTTTCTACGTATATGCACTTCCAATTCTTGACTTATTGGTAATTTGTTTAAGTCAGTTTTTTGGGTTGATGTATTATGAGAAAATGACCAATCTCGTAAAACGCAATAAACAAGGTTTGTAGAACATGTTAAGTATCTTAATACGAGAGATGGTTAAATATTCTCCAATCAAGTGACATAATATTTTAATTTGGTTGAAGATCGCAATTAAATGTGACAATGTCAAAACTCCAATACATAAAAAGCATATACTCTACACACAAGTACAAACATTTTATACACGTGAATTTTGACACAATCCAAAATAGTTTTGACATTATCATTTTCCAAAACGGTACATTGCAAATTAGAGGAGAGCTGGTCCATGAGGCTGAATACCATTTTCTTCCTCAACTGAGGATCTCTGTTGATTTTTTGTAATCACCTAGAACTTTGACCTCCTTTGGGTAAAAAACCGGTTTTTAGTTTTTTGGTTTTTTTATTTGTCCTTATTTAATTTTTTTCTTGCATTCGTTAGTTTTGCATGAAGATTTTGTGGTTTCTAGATTCCTCTCGACGAGACGAATCTAACAAGTATAAATTTATGGTCAAACCAAATATTTTTTTGAATAAAGCCAAAATAGGTAAATTATTGGCCAATAATCCATCAATTTTGGCTTTATTAAAAAAATTTGGGTTTTGACCATAAATTTATACTTGTTAGATTTGTCTCGTCGATAGGAATCCAGAAACCACAAAATCTTGAAAACTAACGAATGCAATTTTTTTTTGAGTAAGGACAATAGAAAAATCCAAAAACCAAAAACCGGTTTTTTACCCAAAGGAGGCTACATGTCTGTGTCGTGAGCCAAAAGATTTGTCCACAGTTGCACACAAACATGTAGGCAGTCTATCAGAATTGTCCATAGTTTCTTTAAAACCAGGAGTCCCTACCATGACAATGATGCGAGTAGTTTTGTGAAGTCTTTTTTTAAGGAAAAGGAATAAATAAAACCCGAAAGTATCAGAATATAGGATATGCCTGAAGGCACCTTCTCGGCTCCTCCGACCCAGAAAAGGTATGATACTATGATCAATTGTTTTATATTATATATATCCCAAACTAATGGCACCTTTATTTTTTTAAATAAATTACTTTGACGACTTATTCTTTCAATAAACAAATAAATATGTCACCAAATCTAAAACAATTGCATAGAGAGATCCTTCATGAAATTCCTCATACACCCTCTGAATCCTAGTCATTACAGAATTATAGATAAGCCCAACACCCTTCTCCACGATTCATTCTAGTAGCGAAAGGGACATTGCGTAATTTTCCAACTGCAAAACTCTACGTGGTGCCCAAGATCAATCAATAACATTTCAAATGAATAAGTGATCTATATATCTGTAGTGAAAAGGGCATTGAATAGTTTTCCAACTGTAACGCTCGGAGAAATTCTCAATCAAAACTAATAGTTTAACAGATATCCCAATAATAGCTTTAAGGATAATCCGTAGTGAAGACTGTCTCCAAAGGAAGAGGTTGTTATGCTTGCTATCGCTTTCCCCATCTCCAGTTTTAGCGACTAGGGTTTCCTCTTGGGGGGAGGGGGGGCAGCCTCCTCCTCCTCCCTCCCCCCTTTTCAACCCTCATCACTCCTCTTTGTCCTGGTGTATATACGGACTTCCAGTTTATGTTGGCGAGGCATGACATTTTTCAGGTGATCTGCATCAGGCGTTAGGCTTTCGGCTGTCGTTAAGTGGGCTAAATTAGGTTGTTTTTGCATGTGTTGACTCAGATCTGGAGCTTAGTGGCCGGCAATGAGGTAATAAGGATGATTTTGGGAAGGGTTTTACAGTGTTTTCTTACGTTGTGAGTTGTGCTCCTTGTTTTCCGACTAGGTTCTTTCAATCCTGATGTTTCCCAATCTGGTTTTCCATATCCAGTTGGGTTGGTGGTGGGTAATAATTCTATTAGTTTTTTCTTTAGTTTCGTGTTATCCTGGATTTAGTATCGTGCCCGCCGTGGTGCGTGGGTGGTCGGCTTTGCTGGTGTCTGCTTTTCTATGCCAAAAGTCTGCCATGTCAGTGGGGGCTTATCCTGGAGTGCCTCTTTCATTTTGTGTGGCATCGAGGGTTCGCTGTTTTGCCAATTTTGTCTCATGCCATTTACGGGGCGGCGTTGGCTTTCTAATAGTAGATCTGTGGAGGGATTTCCGTTGATGATCAGTGAAATCTTGAATGAGATATCTTCCAACTTTAGGAGATTGTATGTCTTAATTGAAAACTCGTCATGCCCCCGTACCTCATTGTCGGTGAGAAGTGAGCCCCGTCTCATATTTGGATTTTGGCATGTAGTCTGCCTTTACGTGTTTTATTCCTATTCATTGTATTTGAATGGAAACCATTGTAAGTCCGGAAGGCTTTCTTGAAATACAACAATGGAATTCTGATAAAAAAAGAAAAAGAAGAAAGTATATAGCACAACCTAATTTCTAAATTGTTGGTCACTTTCTCGAAATTATCATTTTGGTACAAAGAATGTTTTTGATAAAATTTTTGCACAAATTAAAAATATTGAACGAGATCTTTAAATTGGTTTAAAATATTTAAAAATGCATGAAAGTATTTTAAGATTTTAACGGTAAGGGACATAATTTTCAAAATGGACAACCAATTTAAAATGAAATGAGTACTACTATGCACGCCATGCATTACTTTTTACAGTATCTCAAAGCAAATAAAGTCGGACAAACCACTGATAATGCTCAAGTATTTAATGAATTACACATTTACACACCAAACACACAATAGTCTTGAAAAAAAAATTCGTGGTCTTGAAATATGAGCATATTAACGTATATTTCTAGAAATCTTTGACGTACAATTATATTATCGGGTGATTTTAATAGTTAAATCTTCATAATTGTGTAATCGATTTGGAGTCAGGTGTCACTTGATGGAACCGAAAGGCAAAATATATGATTGTAGCTGTCTCTTCTGTCTCTAAGTTCACATCCCTCCCCCGCCCCGCCCCGTCCTCTCTCTCTCTCTCTCAATCAATTTGGGTGTCTCTCTGTGTTAGTCTGTGAAGCACAACTCAAGGGCTCTTTGGTCTTTGGGGAGTCGGATTAAACAACCACCGGATATGAGTGGACTCAGGCTTTGTTTGGTTTAGGTTTTGAGAGAGGGTTTTTGGGGTAATGAATAGAGAGATAAAAAGAAAATTTTATTAGGGACCGTGCAGGGTAAGTCTTGAGACCCAAACTGAACAAGGTGCCAGAATACCATCCGGCCTCTCCCTTGTCCGGCCTTCGTAACCCTCAAATAAACAAGCCCTAAGGGTGATTTGGCTAAAAAGAAAAAACTGGTTTTTTAGGTTTTGTCTTTATTCAATTTTTTTTTTTTTTTGCATTTGTTAGTTTTGCGTCAAGATTTTATGGTTTCTGGATTTATCTCGTCGAGACGAAACCAAAGAGTATAAAATTAAAAAGTAATACTTTTTGAATAAAGCCGAAAATAAACCAAAATAAACCAGTTTTTTGGATTATTTTTTGTCTTTATTCACAAAACTTTAAGTTTGGCTAATAATTTTATACTTTTTAGATTCCTCTCGTCGAGATAAACCAAGAAACCACAAGAAATCGACTAAAAACTAATAAATGCAAAAAAAAAAATTTGAATAAAAACAAAATAAAAAAACCAAAAAAATCAATTTTTTCTTTCTAGCCAAATCACCGCAAAGGGTCAAGTGTCAAGACCCTTCGCCAGTGAGCGCTAGTCATTGGCCTTATCCTTATTGTCAAAAAGTACTAACATTATCCAAATACGTACCCCACCACAAAACTTTATATTAGTCTCAATGCTTAACCCCAGAAAAAAAATTGGGTACACCCACGGCCACGTGTACACAACAGCTGTTGTCAGAAAAATGCCATGCCTTATCATTTGTCTCACCAAAATCGCGAAAAAAGAAACAGCAACACTACATACACATAATTTGGTACACATAATTTACCCAAACACACATACTTGTGTGTGTGGAGCCCACACACTTGTGTGTGTGTTTGGATAAATTATGGGTACCAAATTGTGTGTACCTAATATTGGAAAAGGCTACAATACACACCCCCTATTTGGGTGTGTATGATACACATCCCTATAAAAGTTACGAATTTTTTGCAAAAGTTACGAATTTTTTGTAAAAGTTACGAATTTTTTGTAAAAGTTATGATTTTTTTTTATAAAAGTTACGAGACACACAAAAATGTTACGAATCATAGAAAATGTTACGAATCATATTGTTGAAAAGTTACGAAAAACTAAAAAATGTTACGATTACTGATGAGATGGCACAATCTGGACCATACAATAGGTGCATATGGTACACCCAAATAAGGAATGTATATTGTAGCCATTTCCCCTAATATTTCTGAAAAAGAAACCCAGAGATCAGATAATACTGCCATGTCATCCTTCAATTTTGCATTGAGCCTTGTATGATTTAAATTTTCAATCATTCGCAATTCGTAGCGTTGATTCAGAACAAAATGGGAATAGGTTTACGACACGTATTTTTTTTTTTGAGATGCGATCGTTTTGTTCAGTTTGAGTTTGAACCGGATCTTTTCACCAATAACATTAGTCAGAATTGGCGAGGACATTCCTGTTTATAAGGGCAGTAGCGCTCCTAAATAAGTCCCAAAGCGGACTATGACTGGCTCGTTAAATTTGCGTGGCAATCAGAGTGAAGGTAGTGTCATCCTCGTTTAGTAAAAGTAAACAAAAGGGTTAGGGGGTGTTCCACTAAGGTAATTTTGTTTTAAAACTGCCTTGATTTTTGTGTTATGTGATATATTGTGAGAGGATGACTAGTCTTGATTTTTTAGAAAAAACTAGTTTTTGGAAAAAACTAGTTAGTAGAACACCCCCTTAGTCCATTTAGCTTGTAGATTTGTTTCCCACATAATTGATCAAGTTTGATTATTAGAGGTCATGCCATAAAAGAGTAATTTCTTAACTATGAATTATGAAGGTTCACTTTTAACTAGATCGGAGAAGAGATAAGTCGAAGCGTTTGTAAGATGGTCCGGACACTCCGACCGTCAAACCAAAATACTAAGAGGGCACTGGATAACTTTTTCCACACAGACGAGGTGGAGTCCCCGCGTACCAGAAACAATACAGTTACAGATGGATGTAACATGTGAACACAAAACGACAAACGATTTCTCCTACTTTGTACGAGTTGTCGCGGGAAACAACAAACGCCTGTTAACGGCGTCAAATCCCACCGACCGGCATTTGACTGCGAAACTCGGTTGTGCCGTCGTTAAAACAGCCGGAATCACATTCGCCGTCCGTCTGTAAGGACCGAACCACTTATTCTGCATGAACCGGTTCTTCTTCCACGGCGGCAGACTTAAACCTCTGCTCTTCAATGACCGCTTCGCCGCGTCACTCATCACCTTCACTACCTGCTTCAACTCTTCATTCCTCCCGACAAAAACCCTAGGCAATGTCTCCAACAGACGACTGTACTGATTACTCGGCCTCGCGATCTCGAATTCTGCAACGAAATCGATGTCGATGAAGTAACGGTGGAATTGACCAGCGGCGGAGTCGGATTGGACGACGACGTCGATGAATTCGTAATGACCGGCGGTTAATCCGCCTGAACTCTCCCATTTCGTCTTGCAAGTCGCCGCATTGTAACCTAACTCTCTCAGAGAAGCCATTACGGCTCGTCGTAAAACAGATTTGTTAGGTTTTACGGAGGAATACGTACACGCCGTCATTGCGTTGGACACGTGAGCTGATAGCGCGTTCCTGATCGAATCTGTGTTGATCGCGACTGATCGCTGTACAAGTTCTTCGATCACGTCCGTTGGATCAGGTATTGACGGATCGCGCTCTGAATCTGATTCGTAATCCGGTAACTCACCACCACCTCCTCCTCCTCCGCCTACGACGACGTCATCCTCGAGGAAGTTGTGGATGAGGATGGAAAGACACGGCGAGTGTTCATGATCGTCGCCGTCGTCATTTTCGGGGCCGTGTTCGCTTCCGCTGCTGACGTAAACCGGCTCATGACGGGCTTTACCGACGATTAGAGCCTTGACTTTGTCGTCGAGTGGGTCGGTGACTCGCTTCGCTCTCGCAAAACCAGCCATTCCGGACAAATTAATCAGCTTCTAGAAAAATTCAGTGATTCTACTCTGGATTTTATAAAGGGAGCGGGGGTGGTTTTTAAATGAATACAACTGAGAGGAATTTACCAGCGAATATTCGATAGAAGAGTGGGAAGAAAACTGTTTTGGGGTTTGGTGTTTTGTG
The DNA here is from genome assembly GCA_020921065.1 of Vaccinium darrowii. Classification (NCBI taxonomy): domain Eukaryota; kingdom Viridiplantae; phylum Streptophyta; class Magnoliopsida; order Ericales; family Ericaceae; genus Vaccinium; species Vaccinium darrowii. The sequence continues at coordinate 39,850,623 of CM037156.1, forward strand.
AAGCTGCGTGGATATGCTGGAGAGTATCCATCCGAGGGAGGCAGGGCAGGATATCCCACTGGCACCACAATTTATGCTTTAGGTGGCTTGATGAGTAAAATTATGTGGATGGATATGATTGGTACACCTTTTCAGCTGGTCATGCAGAGAGAGTTAGAATTATTTTCGGAAAAGTGCATGAAACATCCCATAAAACTTCCCCCGAAAATGAAATGTCTGGATGTGAGAATTCATCAATGTTGGAGTTTTATGAGGATGTTTTCATGTATTGTATCAAACCTCATTATTTTATTTTGTTTCGCTTGATAATCAAGTGTTCCAGACAATTTTGCACATCTCGATTAGCGTGAAGATAATTCGAAATCGTTAATTGTCGAACAGACGGCCGTGGTGGCTCACTATATCGCTGTAATCCCTGTAGTGAGTTACAGACCCCCCGTTCCGCGGCCATTAGCAGGTGCCAATTTTAGTTTAAACCTAACACCCGCTACTATGGATTAGCATGTGCCCATTTAAAGTGGGAGCTAATTTTCGTACGTACTCCCTTGTCCCAAATTTCTTGTTTATTTTTACTATTGGCGATACTTTAAAAAAATTGTTTATACTTTTGAATGTGTAATGTTATAGAGTATATTCAATATGTATTTCGTTTGATAGTTATCGGTGAATTTTATAAAACAAAATTTTTAAAAATTGTAAAAATAAATTGAAAGATATATGGAATTGAAAAATGACACGCATGCATGTAAATGGACAAGAAATTTTGGACGGAGGGAGTACAAAGTAACCTGAAAAGGAGAAAAACTTGGGCGCAGAGCGATATATGAACATGTGGTGCCGAACGCACATCTCGGAGGTCTAAAACCGTTTTGGACGGTCTAAATTTCTCTCAACCTTCCCTCCTCTCTCTCCCCTATTTCTATCTCCTCAGTATTTTTGGACGGCCAAGATGCACGTGGTACCGCCTCGTACTAGTGGGTGCCAATTGGAATGGCAATAAATATTTTGACTTAGAGACATTTTATTTAGGGTGGTGTTAATGTTAAAACTATTTTTGTTTGTGCAAAAAATGTAGTGTTTAAAAACCTTATACCATGTGCAAAAAATGCTGTTCATTATTGTTTTTAGGATTAATTAATTACTCATCGGATCATCGTTCTTGTTGTTGCACGCACAAATGCACGCACATTTGTATGAATGCGAGACTTCTATGCACAATCACCTTCAATGAGTCTAGGTACATACCCTATGCATCACCCGCTCACATCCTCACTCTCACTCTCTCTCTCTCGTTCTAATTTTATCGGATGTCTCCGAAGAGTCTCTCTCTCTCTCTCTCTCTCTCTCTCTCTCTCCCACTTTCCTCTCTATTTCTTTCAATTTTAGAAATTAAAATGTTTATAACTTTTATTTTTTATATCTGATTTTGGAAAAAAAAATTATATTTAAAATCTACTCGATGACATCTATCAAACAAGCCCAGTATTAAACACTCTCTCCGCCACAAAATGGATGTCCAAAAGCTCAAAAAATCATCTATATTTCGTATTCTATAATACTTTTTAAAAAATTTGTTTAATAAAACAAAGAAAATTTATCAAACAAAATTCATATTGCGTATATAATTTATCATAACTTAAAAACTATAGACGATTTTTTGAGAGGCATGAATAGTGATTTTAGACATCTATTTTGAGACGGAGGGAGTGTGTTATTATGTGTAGAAAAATCACTGCAATCACCTTTTTAGCCCAATATTGAGAAAGTTGTATTTACTCTCAAGGCATGGAATTCGATATTGCATAGTTTTCCAAAAGATTTTACCAACCCAGTTGTTAAAATCATGGTGATTTTAGCAAATGAGTTCAGCATTTGCTAAAATGTGGTATTTCAAATTAAAAAAATTAAGTGTTTTGTGTATTATTTTTTGAATTTTTTACACCGAATTAAAGTACAAGAGGAGTACTTTAATTTGATGCCAATAAATCGAAAAATGATATACGGAACCACATCATTTTTTTTTTATTTTAAAACCATGATTTTAGCACCTGCTGAACTTATTTGCTAAAACCATGGTGATTTAGTAACTGAGTTGCTAAAATCTTTTGGAATTTGCACTTGAGACAGGAAGCTGGTTAAATAATTTTCAGAAAATAAGCAATGCAATCATGGAAAATAGTTTATTATATTTTTCAAAGGCAAGTAATATCACAATTCAAATTGAATCAGAGTACTGAGTTTCCACTACGACATTTTTGGTATCATTTAAATTCTTGGTCTATAAGTTGTTAGATTAACAAGTTATTCTCCCTTGGTATTTTTAGTGTGCAAGTTGTCAAATTAACATGTCATTCTCTTTACATATATCAATTAATTTGACAACTTTTTAATCTAAGAACACAGAAAATACCACAACGAAAACTCAACTGCATGTACGCTGATAGAACTTTAATACCTCCATCATTAATTACTGATGAATGATCAAGGTGGTAATTTGTATGTTACATGAATGATAGGGATGGTAATGGATCGGTTTGGTCCGGGTTTTGCGATTACCATACCTAATCCCAAAGCATTTATCTATACCCAAATCCAAACCGATATTCGACAGGTATAAATTTTAGTGCACCATAACCAAACCATATGGATTTGGATTTTATCCAAACCGCACCAAACCCGCATTAATATTCGTTTCATTAATTAACATATGAAGGAAAAAGATTATATATTAAAATAAAAAAGTAACATACCGTATGATTTTACCATTAAACATCTAAATTCCAACATAATCAAAGGAAATAACTAAATGGTAAACTTTTCTTAAGAGGTTCCTATAAAAACTCTTGAGATTTTTAAGGGATTTGAGAGGAATAAGGAGGGAGATGAAATTAAAAGTTACTGAAAATCATAAATTGAAAAATAAAAATTACATGTATATTAAAATATAATATGTTTATATATCTCCTATAAGTAATATTATATAGATCGGTTTGGGTTTGGGTTTGGCCGAATACTTGCTGAGACCAAACCCAAATCCAAACCAGCTAGGTATTATGTCTTGAAAACCAAACCCGCCCCATAGGTAGGAAAAATATAAAAAACCGCTTCGATAGGGTCAGTTTAGTTCGAGTATCCATTGATTTTGGATGAAATTGCCATCCCTAATGAATGATCGGGGTGGGGCTTGGGTAACCGAAAAATATTTCGTGTTCTAGGAGTAATTCTCATTCCTTGCACATGAATGTATAAGCTTCACTTTTAAATGCGTGAACCTCACACACTTTTGTGGGAGGAAGAAACATTGCTGAGTACAGAATAATCTCCTCTTGGGTAACGGATAAGCACAGAATAATCCGGTGGATAAGGAGCTCTACCCCTTCGTGCGAGGAAAGGGTTAAGAGTCGAATTAGACTTTGTGAATTTTCTACTGACAAATGCTAAAGTCTTGATCGATATTATTTTCTACCTCATATTGTACTTTTGCAGAGTGTACTCCATATTAGTTGTGTATGGGTTAACGGTCGGTGTTGTGCGGTCCATTTGGGGTCCACCTCGGGTCCTATTTTTTATCTGAATAGTTTAATTTGTTTGTCTCATTGAGTATGTGATTCACGTAAAAATTCATGTTGATCGGACATCGGTGACCATTTAGCTTATTGTTTTGTAAAAAGAAATCACCTACAATAGTTTCTTGGAGTGTTCTGTTTTCAAGAAAATACTGTCCGAAAACATAGTTAAAGATCTCTGATCAATATGAGTTTTTACGTGAACCACATATTGGACAAGACGAACAAGTTGAATGATTCAAATAAAAAAATGGGATCTAAGGTGGGCCCCAAACGAGCCACACAGCACGAGTGCTGTGCACTTAGTGCACATCACAGATTTTGAACCTGCTATCATATATGTTTAAGGATACTAATGTACAATTTTAAAACACATCTTTAAACACGATTGTATTAGGAATCGTTGGATACATGTACACCACATATATTCACCGGTGACGTTCCAGACAAAGTTGTTGAATGCAAGATGGCATGCAGTCCTATTATTTGGCGGACAAGACCACTTGTATGTAAGATTTGCCAATAAAAACGTAAAGAATAGGAATGCAACCTAAAGTTCAAAAGAACAGCTAAAAGGGGAGAAAACTCCTCCATAGTACAGCGGGTCGTTAGAATCGATCTTTGAATTATTTCTCGACAAACTTGTACTACTGTTTTATGGATTTTATTTTATTTTTTGAGTAGGGAAACGGAAATGGCAAACACGGGAAAAATGAAAATTAAGCTTTGCTTTTTAGTATGAAAATGAAGAGTTCTTTTTTTTCCTACTCCTTTCTTTGACCGGTTACGAGAAAAACAAAATAGGCGTAATAAATATATATAGTCAAGAATTCATTTTTCAGGGAGCGATTCATAAAAGTAAAACCGATTAGTGAGTCTGTCTTGTTTTATTTTCTTTTCTTCAAATAAATTTGACATCCAAATATAGGCTACGTGGTTGATGACTGTTAACATATTTTTATCATAAAGTTAAAAAAAAAAAAATTCTATTTTTCAAATGTACAAGATATAGATACTTGGAAAACACGTAGAAAAATGTAACAAAACTACTACAACCACACGCAAAATTCACACATAAAGAAATATCTATGTCACGTAGTGACGTAGATATTTTTTAAAAATAAGTGGGATATTTTGTCTTGAATTGTCACTAAGATTGGGCTGTCACACTCATGAAGTTGTAGGCTTTAAATTGGACAAAGTCTTGGGCCTGGGAATCTCCAACCAAAGCTTCGTACGACTGAACGAAATTGGGCCTCGCCTACCAGTCTGTTACATGGATTCGACGCTGTTCTTCAGTTATTCTTTGGGAATATTACGACGCCAAACGTTTATTTGGTGGGACTAACAATATAAATTATATAATTAGCTTATCAGTTAATTTTTTTAATAATTCAGCCTCTGACATTGTATATCTCACACTTTGTGGTATTCGAGGGATAATTAATTTGGACCACTAAAATTTTAATCAAACACCGAATTTGTGTTTTTCATAGATACATGATTCAATTTGGCATGATAATTTCCTTAATTTAAAAGGTCATAAGTTTTGTCGCAAGTATCTTATCTTTCAACAAACACTATGTTTTGGAACGTAGTAATTGCGATCTATCAAACAAGGTACATTATGGATATAAAATCACGTAAAACACACGAGTGTGAAATTTTCTAAGATATGACAAATTCATAGTTTTTTGGTTAAAGTCAATTTATTTATTTATTTATTTTTCAAATGATCCTTGCGAAATTCAAGTGAAGACTTACTAAATGTTGAATTACTGATAATTCTGGCTTCTTCTAGACCCATTCAATTCAACCATAAAGAGGCGGTAGAAGTGGCTGATCGATGCAAATTCAGAAGAAGAGGCATTCTAGGCCCACCTGTGTAGTGAGTAAGTTCACCACCCTCCTGTAGCGAGCAATTACGGCCGTCCGTTAGGTAATCAATGACTCGGATTATCTCATATAAAAGATAAGTGTCTTACATATAGGATAATTGCATTTAATTGGAACCATTAATCACCGAACGGACGGCCATGATTGCTCACTACAGGGGTGTAGTAAGCTTACTCACTATAGGCCCCCTGAATCTGAAGCGAGGGGGCTAGTAGGGGTTGCTGCGCCCCACTACAATGAAAGCATATATATATATATATATATCCTCGTCCCTACTCTAGAAATATAGTCCGTCTCCTTTACGCAAAAATCCTGACTCCGTCCCTGAGGTTAATTTCCCCCAACTAAAAGCACTTAATTAATGATCATTTTTAAAGGCTGAGCCTTATGACATTTTAAGTATTTTGGTAGTTCTTAAAACCACATCATGAATTAACGAACCTGTATGGCTTAATTTTGATGAGTGTTAAAACCGTAAAAGTAGTTACTCTTTTAAGCTTCTCCTGCATTTCATTTAGGAAAAATAATGATCGTTACTCACATCATTTAGGGAGTAGTATTAATGAAATATCTATTTAGTTTTGGGTCCGATTCAGTTATTGGATGTGCATTTTACTCAATTTTTTTATTTAATAAAAGTGGGTAATACTATAATTCCCAATTAGGTATGGGCGGGATATTATTTTGTTATCCCCATTTCCGAATACTCGTACCAATTCCAAATTCTATAGTTATCTTTTTTATTTACATGCCCACCCACAATTATAGTTTTCTCAACCTAATTAGTGACGATTATTCGGTGATTTTGTTGTAGTTTGTTTGTTTTGTAATTTTGCTATGTAGATTGGTTCATCATGTTTTTGTGGTGTACGTGCCCTCTTTTGATTTTGTTAATGTGTTACTCCCTTTGTCCCTTTTTAAGTGATCCACTTAGGAAACGTGTATTTTTGTGGACGTTTAAAAATGTACGTTTGCATATCGTTTTTAAAATTTTCTTGTACCAAATTAAAATACTCAATGAGCACTTTAATTTGGTATAAAACAAATTTAAAAGTTATATAGACAAATATGTTTTTTAGGGGTTTAAAATTGCACGTATTCTCGTATGGATCACTTAAAAAGGGACGGAGGGAATAGTACTTATCTGTTACATCTTTATACTCTTAATTTTATTTTAGTGTATTCTCCTATAACGTAGATGTGTGATTAGATATTGCGTATACCTATTTTACACGTTACCCATACGGCTCGTTTGGATGGGGCACTAGGGGGGCATAAATATGGAGGGTGTTATTTAAGCCCGGACCCACCCATATGGAATGGTTTGCTAACAAAAAGTGCAGGGGTGTTATTTATTACCCGGACTAAATATCACCCCTGCTGGGGTGTTATTTGTGGACAGCCCAGGGGGTGTCCATATTTAACACCCTTTAATACCCTCTGTCAATTTACCAAAATGCCCAAAATAATACCCCTCTGCATACCCCTCTATGTTCGAAATACTCGATATCTGGGCTCCAAATACTCGATCTCTGCATATTACTGATGTTAAACCTCTACTCAAAGAAAAACAGTTATATTTAGATGGAAAAAGTAGTACCTGCACTTTCATTTTTCCAAAAGTTTTGTTCGGCCTAACATCAGCTAGTTTACTTCTTTAGTTGGGTACATTGACTAGTTTCTTTAGTTGGGTTCCTCAGTGGCTCTTTTTCTAGTTGTAGCAATTTTATTTTTTCTTTCTTTTTTGAACAGGATATATTGTTGTAAAGTATGTTTTAACAAGACAAAGTAATTTTATGATTCTGCCAAAGCTTTAATTTGTAGTTTTGTTTTTCTTTGAACTTCATTTGCTGATATTTTGGCTAGAAAGTGTTATGCCGGTCTTGTTTGGTGCTGCGAAAACAATTAATTTTAACATACACGTTGCCAAATTTTAAAAAAAATAAAAAGTTGTCATATATATTAAGTTTTTTAAAAAAATTTGCAATTAGTTTTTATAGTTTATTTGTTGACAAAGGTAATAAATTAATAAGTTTTGTATTTGATTAAGTAACAAACGCTTGAATTGTAATATGGGCACGCGCAAGGCCAATTTGGTCTTTTGACAGTTTTTATATCCTTATACTCCCATTTAAACTACCATCCAAACCAAGTACTATTTATTCCCCCCATATTACCAAAATCATCCAAACCAAGTATTACTTAATCCCCGCTCCATAAATGTTACATCACTGTGGGGCCACCCTTCATATTTATTACCCCCTATTATCTTATATCCCCTCCATATATAATACCCCAAAAATTAATCCGGCATCCAATCGGGCCGATATGGGTATGGATAATGAACTTGGTGCTTTTACATACGTATTTCAATGGGTTCGAATTTTGGAGATAAACATCAGGTTTGGTAAATCGGTAAAGAAAATAGAACTCTGATCCAAACCCGATGCACTACCATTCCTATAAAAGGAAGAGAAACAAAATATTTATCTATATATTGTTTCACCCATTCAGATTCGAAGTTATAACATATTATGATATTAACAATTAATAGGAGTCATTAGCACAGATGTATTTTTCTTGTTTTGAATGAAGTTCTTACGCTTCCAAAAAAAAAAGGAGTCATATGCCCCGACTATAGCTAGCCAGTCCAATTTTTACTGCTTTTGATTATTTAACTATCCATTTAACAAGTGAAAAATTTATACGTTCATTTGATTTCGCTATCATTTTGGGAGTAGATGTTCTCTTTGTTTTGATGATTGTCTGCCTTTTTGTTCTGAACGTCGCCTTATAAGGATGGTTTCATGTAACCTTTCCTCATTATTAATAAATTTCTTACTCTTCCACCAAAAAAACAAGTGAAATATGTGCATGTGGAACCTTATATTGACACGCACATATACTATGAAGGTTGACATAAGAGAGGGATTATTCAGTGCATGCTTTGAGGGCCTTCTCTATCACACATTAGTGCAAGCACCATATTTTTAGAGTGGAGCCCTCACTATTGTGTGGTGTAAAAGCCTTTGAAGCACCACGTGGTGGTATTCTGAAAGCAAATAATTAATAAAGAGATTGTGGGTGAAGTATAATAATGCATCCCCCTCGTCTGAGTAATAGAGTTGATTAGAGCTTAAACATTGTTAAGTTATGCAGACAAAAACCTATTGACCCGGAGAGGTCGAAAAAATTAATGCAATAATGATTTGATTTGGGACAAAGGCATCAATATTTTACTCCTATGTCTTTTGAATCAATGGGTTGGCATGGTGAAACGGTTTGGATCATCGAAGAGGTTTGCTCCATTCTTTTATTTGAGGTTCGAAACCTCACAAGTTTTTACCAATTCTTAAATTCCCGTTTTAAGGAACAAGGCATCCTGTAGTGTGGTGCAGCACTACATCGTTGTAGCGCGGCATCCGAGCCGTTGATTGCTCAATCAACGGCTTAGATTTCATCTAGGCACTTATATGATCCGAGCCATTCATTGTCGAGATTAACAGTTCATGTGTCTCACTACAGGGTCCCCGTTTTGTGGATTTTATTTTATTTTTTGAGTAGGGAAAAGGAAATGGAAAACACAGGAGAAATGAAAATTAAGCTTTGCTTTTTAGTATGAAAATGAAGAGTTCTTTTTTCCTATTCCTTTCTTTGATCGGTTAGGGGAAAAACAAAACAAGAGTAATAAATATATGTAGTTCAAGAATTCATTTTTAAGGGAGCAATCTCATAAAAGCAATACGGAATAGCAAGTCTGTCTTTTTTTTTTTTTTTTTTTCTTTTCCTTCAATAAATTCAACATTCAATATAAACTACGCGGTTGAAGACTGTTACCATTTTTCTTGTCATAAAGTTCGAAAAAAAATTCTATTTTCCAATTCCACTAGATATAGATACTTGGAAAACACTTAGCAAAATGTAATAATAAAACTACTACAACCACACGCAAAATTCACACAGAGAGAATTATCCATGTCACGTAGATATTTTTAAAAATAAGTGGGATATTTTGTCTTGAATTGTCAATAAGATTGGGCTTGATCTGGCTTATTTTGGGCCTTTTCTGGTCTCATGAAATTGTAGGCTTTAAATTGGACAAGGTCTTGGGTCTGGGAATCTCCAACCAAAGCTTCGTACGACTAAACGAAATTGGGCCTCCCTTACCAGTCTGTTACGTGGATTCGAAGCTGTTATTCTTTCGGAATATTACGACGCTAAATGTTTATTTGACGGGACTAATAACAATCTAAATTATATAATTAGCTTATGAGTTAAAAAATTAATAATTCAGCCTCTGATATTGAATATCGCACACTTTGTGGTATTCGAGGTCGAGGGATACTTAATTTGGACCACTAAAATTTTAATCAAACACCGAATTTGTTCATAGGTATTGATTCAATTTGGCATGATAATTTCCGTAATTTTTTTTTTGAACCATAAACATAATTTCCTTAATTTAAAAGGTTATAAGTTTTGTCGCGAGGATCTTATTTTTTGGCAAGCACTATGTTTTGCCGTTTTGGAATGTGGTTATTGCGATCCAGCAAACAAGGTACATCACGGATATAAAATCACGTAAACACACAAGTGAATAAGTTTTGTCGCGAGTATCTTGTTTTTTGGCAAGCACTACGTTTTGCCGTTTTCGAATGTGGTTATTGCGATCCAGCAAACAAGGTACATCACGGATATAAAATCACGTAAACACACAAGTGAATAAGTTTTGTCGCGAGTATCTTGTTTTTTGGCAAGCACTACATTTTGCCGTTTTGGAATGTGGTTATCACGATCTATCAAACAAGGTACATCGCGGATATAAAATCACGTAAAACACACAAGTGAAATTTTCTACGACATAACAAATTCATAGTTTTTCGGTGAAAGTCAAAATTTTTTTTTTAAATGATCCTTGAGAAATTCAAGTGAAGACTTACTAAATGTGGAATTATTGATAATTCTGGCTTCTTCTTGACCCATTCAATTAACCATAAAGAGGTGGCAGAAGTAGCAGGCAAGGATGAAGCGAGGGGGGCTAGTCGATCGAGGTTGTCGCACTTACTTCCATTCAGATATACTTGATGGGCTTCCCATTAGGGACTCCTACTTCTCGATCAAATTTTCATGATCCGAACCGTCTAATGTGTTTAAAAGGTGTTTTTAAGGGTCCCCGTGAGAAATTAGTGAAAAAAAAAATACCGGGAAGGGCTCAATCAGATAAGTTTTCGATGAAAACTATATATATACATTTTTATCGAAAACTAATCGGATCGAGTCCTTCCCGGTATTTTTTTTTCACTGATTTTTCTCGAGGACCCAACACCTTTCAAACATATTGGACGGTTCGGATCATAAAAATTTGATTGGAAAATTAGAGAATTGTAGGACTTCCTGATGGGAATCCCATCAGGTATATTTGATTGGAAGTTTGTTGTATGTATATATATAACAAATATCCAATAAGGGCTCCTTTACTTTTTACTGTGCCGGATTTTTTGTTCGGGATCGAATTTCGACGATCTGAACCATTAGATGTGTTTAGAACATGTTTTTAAGGTCCAACGCGACGATTCATTGGGAAAAAAAAAATACCCAAAATGGCTTGATACGAGCAGTTTTCAATACATATATATAGGCAAATTTTCTAGTAAGGACCTCCCGTAAATAAGAAAAAATGTAATTTTTTTGCGTTAAAAATTGTTTTTGGGAAATCCGAACTATCCAATGTGTTCAAAAGATGTTTTCAAGGGTCTAAGCGGAAAATCTTCAAAAAAAAAATACCGGGAAGGGTTTGATCCAAATAGTCTTTCGCAAAAACTGTATATTACCCTTGAAAACACCTTCTGAACACATTGGACGGTTCAGATCGTCAAAAAAATACTCGGATCACGGAGGTCCGGAAGTCCGGAGTCCGGATAGGAAGCGGAATCTATATAGTATATAAAATTAATGATTATTATAGCCCGTCCCCCTTACGCAAAAATCCTGACTCCGTCCTGAGGTTAATTTCCCCTAACTAAAAGTACTTAATTAATGATCATTTTTAAAGGCTGAGCCTTCTGACAATTTAAGTACTATTTTGGTAGTGCTTAAAACCTCATCATGAATTAACGAACCGGTATGGCTTAATTTTGATGAGTGCTAAAACCGTAAAAGTAGTTGCTCTTTTAAGCTTCTCTTGCATTTCATTTAGGGAAAATAATGAACGGAGCTCACATATGTTTTTATTTAGCATTAATGAAATATCTATTTAAGTTTTGGGTCTGTATCGCGTAGTTAGCATGTTTCTGAGGAGTATTGACAAAGAAGAAGGGACGACAATTTTACTCATACCATGCATACTCGATCGTTATTGGATGTGCATTTTACATCGGGATTTGGTAAATCGGTATGAAAAGAGAACTCTGATCCAAACCCGATGCACTACCATTCCTAAAAAATTAAGAAAGAGAAACAAAATACTCTCTCCGTCCCAAATTGCTAGTCCATCTTTTTATTTTAGAATGTCCCAAAATGTTGGTCTTATTTCTAAAAATAAGTATCAAACTATCTCAAACTTCCAGTTTTACTCTTAAAAGTACTATTTCCCTCTCAATTTATTTTACAGTTTTGGAAATTCGTGTCATTTCTAAATCATTTATATCTTTTAGTATATAATGTTTTTCATGAATTTTAAAACTTTGTATAAAACAATTAATTGAGATTTATCAAATAATATCCATATTGCATATTTTTGTAGATCCATATTGAAAGATATAAACAATTTAAAACCACTTAATAAACTTCACAATTTTGAAGGATAATTTTGGAACTCGAAGACAATAATTCTCTCTTTAAAAAGTTGAATTTCCCAAAAGGTACAAGCAATTTGAGACGGAGGGAGTATCTATCTATATATTGTTTCACCCTTTTAGATTCGAAGTTATAACATAAGTTGAATTTCCCAAAAGGTACAAGTGAAAAATGTATACGTTCGTTTGATTTCGCTATCATTTTGGGAGTAGATGTTCTCTTTGTTTTGTTGATTGTTTGCCTTTTTGTTCTGAACATCTCCTTATAAGAACGGTTTCATGTACCCTTTCCTCGTTAATAATAAATTTCTTACTCTTCCACAAAAAAAAAAAAAAAAACAAGTGACATATGTGCATGTGGGACCTTATATTGACACTCACATATACTATGAAGATTGACATAAGATAGGGATTATTCAGTGCGTGCTTTGAGGGCTTTCTCTATCACACATTAGTGTATGCACCATATATTTGGAGTGGGGCCCTCGCTATTATGTGGTGTAAAAAGCGTTTGAAGCACCACGTGGCGGCATTCCAAGGGAAAATAATTAATAATTTTCCAACATAAGAGAAGTGAAGAAGTTGTGGGTTATAATAATGCATCCCCCTCATCTCAGGAATAGAGTTGATTAGAGCTTAATTAAACATTGTTAAGTTATGCAGACAAAAACCTATTGACCCGGACAGGTCGAAAAAATTAATGCAATAATGATTTGATTTGGGACAAAGGCATCATATATTCTACTCCTATGTCCTTTGAATCAATGGGTTGGCGTGGTGAAAAGGTTTGGATCAACTATGAGGTTTGCTCCAATTTTTTATATAAGGTTCGAAACCTCGTAAGTTTTATTAATTCGTCAAGTCCCGTTTTAAATAAATCTCTGCTAGTAGAGAGTTAGAGTGATTCCTCATAATAAATTGAAATGCTTGTAAATTGACCTAGACACCATTATTTATATAAAATGATTATATTTTTTATGGATAAAAGCAAAAATTGAAATCAAAATGCATTATTTGTTCATTAAATATGACTCTCTCTCTCTCTCTCTCTCTCACTTCCTTTTTTTTTTTTTTTGTGTGTATTAACTCTGACCTTCATCCTCACAATTAGTCCCCATGCACATCATGACATTTAAAATTCTTGTATTATAAAATAAAGGGGGAGACTATAAATTGTCCTCTCCTTGGCTGATCTCCATTCTCCAACTCCAGCGACCCTATCTATTGTTACTTGATAAAGTCTTGGACTTAACCTGGACTCTTTGCTTAGCTTGTTTCATCTGGAAATTCATGATTAAACTTCATTATATTTATTTTTCTTCTTCTTTTTATTTTTTCCTTTTTCGGGTATAGTCCTCCCCATTCCGCAACACCTGATCTTAAAGTTTGCAAAGACGCACGAAGACAAATTGTTCCACAACGGAAGCACACATTTTGAATAAAAAAACAAGAGAAAAACCGAATATAAAAGAAGCAAAATAATTTTTCCAGCGTTCAATCTCTTATACAAAAGTCCTGTTTTGAATAAAAAAACGAGAGAAAAAGAAAGAGAGGAGCCACCACTACTTTAATTATGAAAAACCGAATATTTTTTAACCTAAAATTGGAGTTTGAGGAAGAGAACAGAAAACAATTGATGGCTGAAAGTCAATTCCAAATCGCAATATAAACCTCAGCTATGAAGAAATGCTGAATTGGGTGAAAATCACTCGAATTTTTTTTAATTAAGTAAAATGAGACTCACCTCGACCAAACTTCTTTAAAATTCAATGCTAAAACTATCCAATGAAGTACAATTTTGTGGGCTTGTCCGAGGCTCACAGCGTACCATGAATATCATTCATGAAAATAAGATACTGTATTTGTTTGAACTTTGGACATTGAATCCCAAAGATTAAATGCCCCTTGGTGTTGATAGAACATATATTCAAATACTCAGGGTTCATTTTTCAAATATGACTGGCTGAGTTTGCCAAACGATCAACTCTTAATTTTATCAAATGAAAAAAATGTTTCATAAAATCTTAGCTTTTTTCATAAAATATTTTGGGAAACTTTTTCATTAAAAATATTTGTGATATTTTCACACTCACGGTCCGTTTGCATAGGGTCTTATTGAGGGGCATAAATATAGGGGGTCTTATATTTCAAATAAATTAGTACAATTATTTGAGAGTTAAATAAAATTAGTTGTTATAGCTTATTTGTTGAAAAGTGTTATAAATTAATAAGTTTTGTATGTAAATTACACTTAAAATGTAAATTGGGCATGCATAAGGGCAAATTTGTCTTTTGACAATTTTTAAGTACTTATATCCCCATAATACCAAAATCATCCAAACCAAGTACTCTCTCCGTCCCATTTTAAATGTCCCCTACATAAAGTCGTGCCATTTTGACTTTAAAAGAAAATGTATTCCTAAATATTTTTGTAAAAATTTTTTTACACCATTCAAAAGTACTCATTGAGATCTTTTGAACGGTGCAAAAAAAAAAAGGTAATGTCGAAAGTATTTTATTTTTTAAAGTCAAATTAGCCCGGTCTCCTGTAGGGGACATTTAAATTGGAACAAAGGGAGTACCACTTAATCCACCCTCCATAAATGTCACATCAATATGGGGCCACCCTTCATGCATATTACCTCCTATTATCTTATCTCCACTATATATAATACCCCATCCAATCGGACCCTCATATTCTTACCTCCGAATATACCAAAACGAACAATTTGCGTAAAAAAATAGTACATTCATCTGCCAACTTTATCCCAAGGGTTAAAAGTAAGAGAAAACATTTTTTACACCACCGGTGTAAAACCCCCCTTTTCCACTACCGCCATATATGGGTCCTACCGTGAGTTTATTGTTTTAATCTGAACCGTTCATCTTGTAAGGCCCATAGAGTATTGCATTCATGCAAAAAATCATTATGATTGGATATCAATAGATATATGAAATTTTTAATTTCGATTGGCGAAATGGATGGTCAAGGACAACTTAATTTTAAAATCTATGACCACCCATTTTATAAAACAAAATTCAAATTTTGATATGCATGTCGATGTCCAATCAAGATGATTTTTTACAAGGATGAAGTACTTTGCGGGTCCTACAAGATGAACGGTTCAGATCAACATTTAATTAATGATGAGGCCCACAAAAGTGGTGGTGAAAAATGTGGGTTTTACATCGGCGGTGTAAAAAATGTTCTCTCTAAAAGTAAATTCCAGAGAATCTTTTCCACTCCATTTTGGACCAAGTAAAGAAAAGGGTAAATTTCGAGCCCAACAATGAGTACACCCTTTCGGTGTACACCAAAATGCACACCATTGAAAATCTTCAAGGTTCACACTAACAATCGGAGTCATTTAATATGTTTTGAATATTATGTTGCAAGACCCTGTGAAAAAATTATCTCATTTGAATATCGGTAGATATTCGATTGATACATGTAGTTTTTGTAGTGGCAAATTCAGGGACAGAAATCGATCATTCCCTTATCGATATAACTGAATAAGTTGATTTTTTACATGTACTCTTAAAATCACGTCCCAAACAAATTGAACGGCTTTGATGAATTGCGTGAGATTTCAAAATGAGCATCACACATGGTGGTGTGCATTTTGATATACAACAAATGGTGTACCCATGGTTTTTTTTGGTTGAATTTCACCCCGTGTTTTGGAAAAAAATCACTCGTGGGTGAAAAAGAGTTACGTATTTCCTCTGCAACTCTTCCCTTCCTTTCTGGCTGTCAGTAGATAGAGCAAAAACAAGGAATAGACTTGCCTTCCTGGTAATTCCAGTTTTCAAGAGAGAGAGAGAGAGAGAGAGAGAGAATGGGATAGTATTGGATTTTGTTGCTTTGACGTTTAAGTCCCGGCATTATTTCCCTTCCCCTTCCGCTCTTTACGGAGAGAGTGAAAGAGAAAGCCAAGAGAAATTACTCCTCTCCACTGCCAGACAGCTGACATAAAAAAAGATGTCAAACAAACACTGTGCAACAGTTTCCTCTCTCATGGCTATTTAACTTCTTCCCTACCCAACCCAAAACCTTCCCCCCTCCTCTCTCTCTCTCTCTCTCTCTCGATTCTGCCTTTTCCTACACAAACACAATCTCCTCTCACCAACCTCTTCTATCCCATCATAGCCAAGCCCCACGTCTCAAATTTCTTCCCCCCTCCACTCTTTGTTACACCCGTTCTATTTCTTTCCCTTTTCTTTCCCCTTCACCAACAAAAAATCCAACAAACCACAAATTTCTCCCCCATTTCTCATCTGGGTCTGCTTCTTTTTTTCTCAATTCAACTCAAATTCCCACCAATTTTCAATCTTTGATGGAAAACCGGTACTTTCTCGGTTCTGGTATTCCACCGCCATTGTACTCTGAACCCTCGCCAATGCCAACTTGGCAATCCCTTTCCAATTTGAACTCACCTCCTAGGCTACATTTTCCAATTATGGATCACTTTGTAAAAGAAAACATGCCCAATTTGGGGATTCCAATGGCTATGAACCCCAATTTGCCGACAATTTCCGATGATCCTGGGTTCACTGAGAGAGCGGCGAAGTTTTCCTGCTTCGGTAGCCGCAGTTTCAATGAAAGGACGAGCCAATTGAGTTTGAATAGTGCACAATTGGGATATGGATCTAGTGCATTGATGGAAGAAAGGGAAAAGACACCTAGGGTTTCGATTAGTCCTGGATCTTCAGTGGGTGCTCGAGAAAATTGGAATTCGACACAAACCCATATGGGAATGAGATCAACGAGTGACTTTGACATGAACTTGACTCAAATACCGATGTCTGATCGAGCTGAATTCCCCAGTTCGAACGAGGGTTCCTCTGTTTCTGGGCAATTCCCAAATGGAGAAACCGGTTTAAAAAATCCGAGCGATTTTAGTTCCAAGAAAAGAAAAGCAGTTTCCAGAGGGAAATCTAAGGTAGTACAAACATCACTGTGAAAATTCAAGATTTAAGCTGAAGTTTGCTGCTTTGTTTTGATTCAGCTGAGAATTTTTTTGAAAAATCTGTTTTCAGGTAGTAGAGGCAGAGGATGATCTGGATACAAAGCGATGCAAATCTACTGAACGTAACCGGATTGAAAATGATGATGTCAAATCAGAGAAGAAAACTGATGAAGGTCAGAAACAAGAAAAGGGTAGCCCAAAGCCTTCTGAACCCCCAAAGGATTACATTCATGTTAGAGCAAGAAGGGGTCAAGCTACTGACAGCCATAGTCTAGCTGAAAGAGTAAACATTATTGCCCCAAATCTATCACATGTTCCTTCAATTTGAATTTTCGCCCCAGCTAGCACATTATAACTCTTTGCTATTTTCGGTATTTGGGCAGGTTCGGAGAGAGAAGATCGGTGAGAGAATGAAGCTTCTACAAGATCTTGTACCTGGTTGCAATAAGGTGTGTGTGGTAAAATACGTTGTTAAGAAAGATAAGCCATAGTAAATCTCGGGTTTCCGAATGTCTAACTTTGTTGGCCTTTGGAATTGTTGTTTAGGTGACTGGGAAAGCACTTATGCTTGATGAGATTATAAACTATGTGCAGTCATTACAGCGTCAAGTCGAGGTAAATCAGGAACTCAATTTTTGTGCACAATGCTTTTTGCTGTCATTGCAGAGTTTGGATTCGTGGCTTGACGGGTAGTGTTAATTTCGGTTTATGCAGTTTCTATCGATGAAATTAGCTTCGGTGAATCCAAACGTGGATAGTATCTTCTCAAAGGATGTAAGAACATGATTTTTGTTTAGTTTCTTTGTTTTATATTCTGTGCTTTGGTTTTTCTGAATTAGGTTTATTGTGAATTCTAGGTATCTCAGCCTAATGGCTCCTTTCCACCTCCAGAAGCAGTGACCCAAAGTTCAGTGCACCCTTTAGAAAGCACATATAGCCAAAACATTGGCTCCCTACTAGCTGAGGAATTTGGCCAAGGCCTTCCACAGGTACTTGGTTTCAACTTTCTGCCGATTCCTAATGGACAAGTGATAAATTTCATTCGTAAAGAAGTAACGATGGAATAATTTCGTTAGCTAATAGTGGTTTTCGACTCAAATTGTCCAGTTTCCGACGTTGTGTGAAGACGACTTGCAAAGCATTGTTCAGATGGGTTTAGGTCGGAGCCCAAACCGCGATATGGGACTTTATTCACAATTTTTTCCTGGTAAGAGTAAAAACTATGAGGAATTTATACTTTCATGTTAATGCAAATGAAGTAGTTGTGGATTATGATATGGTATATTTTTCCTCAACACAGGCTCAAGTCAGAAATCTCACATGAAAAGTGAATTTTGATCACACCTCATTAATCCGGAAACTAAGGGTTAAGAGGGAGAGAGGGAGAAGGTGATGTATATAGAAAGACATTTTCATTCTTAACTGGTGCTTTCATGGACTGCTAATCCATCTTTAGGTCAATTTCAGATCACCTTTTCCCTCTTAGCTTTTATCATTTCTTCTTATTATTGCATCCATTTGGTCTTCCTAATCCCTTTTTTTTTTTTTCCTTTCTGTATTCTGGTTCAAATTGTTTTTTTTTTGATAACCGGATGTCCGGACCAGCTTGGGCATATTCTGGTGCAAATTGTTGTAGCACCATTACTGTATAACATAGTCATTTTGGAAAATGAGAAGCAGAAAAATTTCCACAGCTTTCATTTTCCACCCTATTCCACTGCATATAGTTGAAACCTCATATGTCAATTTCGACAAGATCTATTGTAATCTTATCTTAAATTTGTTCTCATTAATCCAGTCATGATATACATGTAATTTCTCTTTAATGTTGATCCAAACTCAAATGTTGTAACCAGCTGTGAGAGTGGGCTCCTCAACTCTCTCAAAAGTCTAAATCTTTTTTATGATTTGGACAATGGATTATCTTGAGGTGTAGTCAACCATAATTTCCGGCTTTTCTTGAGCCCTGTAATTCTCATAAATTACCCAGAAAACAGAAGCTTCTGTTCTCTTTTTACTGTACACTCTTAGAATTGAATCAAGCAAAAGTTTTGTACTATTCAATATTGGCAGAAAATAAAAAAAAAAGAAACTAAGTATTAAATTATGAGCACTACAAAAATCCCAGCTTGGAAATGGTGGGTTTCTGACTTTACCCAATTAATCTATAGCCTTTATGTCTCATCTACCTTTAGTAAAATAATTGTTATTAGGGAAAGGGTAATGTAGTGGAGTTCAGGCATGGAAAGATGCCCCTGAAAATTAATTAATATTTTTATGAGAGGTGGTTAGTAGAAATGCAGTTTCTAGGGTTTAACAAAAGATTTTTCCTTTCTGTGTTTGCAGCAGCTTTGTCTCTAGTTTATTGGGGACTTCCATTATTGGTCCCCTTGTTAGTCTGATTTATTTGTCATCAAGATTCTTTGGAAATATAACTATATTTTGTGTAGAAGAGTTAAAAACCACACAGAGTGTGGTTTGTCAATGGTTTAGGTGGAAGTCTTGTCTCAGAAGGATATACACAAATTACCAATCACATACAGCTAAAACATGGTTGAATTTTAGTTGTCAATTGATTCATTGAATCCAAGGTCGGCTAGGTGGTGAGGGCTTAGGGCTCGTTTGGATGGCATAAATAGAAGATGGATGAGGTGGGTGGGGTAAATAGTCCCTCTTCTCCTCCATAATGAGGGCAAAGCCTCACTAAATATAAGAAAGGGGTGTTTATAATTAGTCAGGGGAGTTATCCCACCCTATTTTACTTCCCTACCCCCATGCAATTTTCCTTGCATAGGTTTTTTTTTTTTTTTTTTTTTTAAAAAAAATTTTTGCACCAAATTAAACTACTAAGAGAGATCTTTAATTCGATACAAAAAATTGAAAGTTTTTATACTTCAGAACTTTACATTGTTGGCTTGTTGAGTTACTTTGCAATATACTTCGGATCAAAAAATAAAGTACTGTCGCATATATATTTTTATTTTTTCTTGCACCAAATTAAAATACAATAGAGATCTTTAATTCGATACAAAAAAATTGAAAAATTTATACTTTAGAATTTTACAATATTGACTTGTTGGCTTGTTGAGTTACTTTGCAATATCCTTCGGAAAAAAAAAGTACTTTCGCATATTAAATTTTTATTTTCTTTGCAGTAAATTAAACTAATAACAGAGACCTTTAATTCGATACAAAAAAAATTTGAAAAATTTATACTTTAAAATTTTACACTTGTTTGCTTATTGAGTTAATTTTAATATTTAATATTCTTAGTTTATGCCATAAAAGAATATTGAAATGAATTACTCAATTATAACATAATTTTTGACAAATATAACAAAATAATTAATTTTGGTATCTATATAATTATATAAACACATAATCCAATATATGCATTACCAAGGGCAAGAAAGTCTTTTAACATAATTTTACATCTTGCACTCTACTCATCCCCTTTTTCTTATCCATCATCCAAACTATGGACTATTTAACTCCCCTTCTTAACTGTCACGTAAATGTGGGTCCGCTCTTCTTATTTAATCTCTCATTACTATTTTATCCCCCAAACTAATACGTCATCCAAACAGGCCGAAAACACTTACAAAAATGATACAGACACACCCTCTCTACCACACCCCTCTCACATGTGGGGTGGGTCCCCTCAGGATGGGTCCCCCCACATGTGAGAGAAGGTGTGGCAGAGTGTGGTAGAGAAGGTGTCTATGTATCATTGTTCAAAGACTTAACAATTTGCTTCCTTCTAAGATTTCACGTTCAAAACTTTTTATGCTACTAACTCTTATAGGGTCAACTCATTTAGGATCTTGCTCCGACTTTATATTACTTTCCGTTAGTGGACGATGAGACTCACTATCACTAGAGATTAGTCGAATTGTGCCTAAATGGATGGGACACCCATAGTTATCAAAATAAAAATAAAAATTGATTCGTTGGTGTGTCTTGCTCGGGAGAGAGAGAGAGAGAGAGAGAGAGAGATCCCTTTGGTTACAACTTTCAAGTCCAATTATTGACTGTTCTTTGGAATTAAATATTTGCCTAGTAAGACCTTTTTGAGTGGCAAGTTTGTGCTCTTGGAAAGGAAAAGCAAAGGAACCACCCTATTATGCAAGGTTCTTTAAATACCTAGTGGTGGGGTGAATTAATAATAGCAATTAAGACAGAAAGATTCAGAAAGATTATTTCGTTGCACGTTGCATTGCAGATTGAAGGTTTCTGATTTTTTCCCCCTTTCATTTTTCACTTTCTTCCTGAGATTTTCAGAAAGAAAATAGAATGTGCCCATTTTTATTGTGTACCTTAGCATTTTTTGTTTTAAAAATGCTGCCAAGAAAAGGGATGGTTAGGAAAGTGTAAAAAGGATTTGACCCTTTTTTGTAGAGTGTGATTCTGTTCAATATCCTTAAAAGATGTAAATATTACCCTCCATGTTATTGGTTGAAATGGTGTAGGTCCCACTCCTATAAAACACATTTTGGTAAGGATGATATTATTTTTTGTAAGATCCACACTACCTCAACCAATCAGAGAGAGGGTAATAAAAGGTGAAAAAAAGAAGGTGAACAAAGAAATTCCTTTTTGGAGGGTATAATGATCATTAGTATTTGGATGGGGTGTACATTATCAAAATCTTTCCCTGTTATTGTAGTACTCTTTCCCTTTATCACCTAAATGGCCTCGTATCTTTTTCTTTGGGTTCGGAACCTAAGCCAGTCTAAGTTTTGAACTAGATGGTACAGTTTAAATTTGAACCATACATTGATATAATCAATGATTTGGATTTGTTTAACAAATTCAAACAATTAATTGCCGCAAATGAACGGTCTAGACTTGAACTATCTTGTCCAGTCCAACTTAACGACCGGAGAGGATCCATTTCCTCTTGCTTTCACTTGGAGGTGAGTTTTTACCTTTGTTGAGGGGACAACATTAACTATGAAGGACCATCATTTGCTTCATTCATTCATTATGCATTGCTTGGGACCAAAATGCAGTTGTTCCCTAATAAGCATTCAGTAAAAAGAGAAGAGGAAGATAGAGGCAAGTTAAGTGCCATGTCACGCCTTATAAGCCAAACATGTGTAGGGCAGGGCTGCAGTGGAGCCGGAAGGGGTACGGAGACGTGAACACATCATTTTTTTTTTCCAAAAATTAGGATACGGATATATTTGGAACATTTCAAATTTTCAGTGTCTTTATATTTTGGAGGTATGTCATGAATTCATATAAAAGTTGGAATTTATTTCTATCGATGAATTAATAACGAGAATAAGTTATTTCCGCCGGTGGCGGAAACAAATGTTTCCTCCAAATCAATCACAGCGGTCACACTGACCGCAGTGATTGGTTTGGAAGAAACATTTGTTTCCACCGGCGGTGGAAGGAATGTTCTCTAATGGAGAATTACTTTCACTGAGGGCGTAGTTCTGAAAATTACACTTTAATCTTCTAACGCATCCTTGAGCATTTTCCACGAGTGGCACCAAGTGCCCTATACTATACAGAATGTGTCTTGACAAAAAGAAATATATTACTACAAGAATGGGGCAAGTATATTTAGGCATGTCCGACACTTGTTTGGAGAGTGTTTTGTCATGTCCATGACTGACACGTGTCAACCACGGATATGTGAGGCCGACACATGTCAAATACAAAGACGTGAGATTGGTACTTGGTAGACGTGTCTGTGCTTCTTAGCTCATGTTTAGATTTAGTTCAATCACATCTAATTATCCAGTAAAATTGCAAAAAAAGCGCATAAAGCATATTCCCATCTCAGATACATATAAAAGAATTCAAATCAATGACAAACAAATGTACTACTCACAAAAACATATACCCACAGACAGAGAGATCAGCACCACCTAAGGCTAGTAATTACATATGAGCAGGAGATTGTTAGGATTTGACAATGGAGACCACTTAAATACGGAGCGGTTGTTTCACAAAATTGATTTATTTTTAAATATAATTTATTGTGCTTTAAGAGACAGCTCATTCTCTCACAATACATCAATCAAAAGAAACTGAACTAAAGCCAATTAATTCCCAACTTAAGTCAGTTTCTAGAACAACCTCAGAACAGGGTGGGGATGCGGTAATTGAGACACGTAGAAAACAAGAATCGCTTTCAATTGGATCCACGAGAAAAACAATAATGCAACATGCACAACATCAGGATACAACGCCAAACAAACCACATAGGTTGTTGTGTCTGGTTTTGTGTCTTGATATTGGAGTTCTAGTTACTTTACGTTCCAAAATTTCAGTGTGTATAAAAGTTTACTTTGAGGAACTTTTGAAGATGTAGTGCTACGCAGTTTTGAAGAACAATGGGATATGAAAGTTCATTCAGAAATACTTATTATTTTTCATTGCATATTGCAGATTGGTTTCCGACTTTTTTTTCCTTTCTTTTGTTATTCATCATTCCTAATCTATTACATGAGGGAGGGGGAATAAGACTCGATCCCGAGATGCAGTGTGGGACATCCAAAAATTCTAACGCATGATCAGCTAGCCACCACTTGCAATTTCCACTTTTTTTGAGATTTCCAGAATGGAAGGTGCCCTCAAATGCTGCCGAGAAAGGGATGGTTAGGAAAGTGTGAAAAAGATTTGGCCCTTTTTTTGTAGGGTATAATGATCATTAGTTTGAGGGTGGGGTGTCTATTATCAAAAGCCTTCCCTGTTCTGGTTCTCTCTCCCTTTTATCACCTAAATGGGCTTTTAATTATCCTTTCACTTGGGAGGTGAGTTGTCCCATTTGTTGAGGGGACAAACATTAACTATGAAGGACCATCATTTGCTTCAACGACCATTCATTATGCCTTGTTTGGGACCAAAATTCAATTGTTCCTTAAAAGATAGGTAAAAAAGAAGTAGAGTTGTTCAGCGGATCATCCGATCCGCCAATCCGACCAATCCGAACCAATCCGAACCATCCGTTGATCCATCCGTGAATGTTCGGTTCAGTTCCGGATCGAGAATTTCTTATTTGGCGGTTTCAAATCCGGATCGGATCGGATCAATCCGCTCAATAATCCTTCTTTAATCTGTCAAATCCGCCCGATCCGACCCAATCCGATCCGTAACCGATCCGTGAATGTTCGGTTCGGTTCCGAATCTTAAAAACCATAATCCGCTCTGAGCGGATCGGATCGGATCCGATCTGTGAACACCCCTAAAAAGAAGAGAGAAAGATGGAGCCAAGTGAAATGCTATGTAAACTACTAATGAGAGGAGAAAAATTGCATTAAGCTGGTTACTAAAAATTAAATTTGTTTTGTGCTAAAATAAATTCAACAAATAACATGAAGTACAAACCAAACAACTGATGTCTAGAAGATTAGCATCAATCAAACAGGAACAAATGTCTCCACGTATCAAGAACCTGTCCGCCCAAACCCTCTTTCTTTTTGTTGGGCTTCTCTAACTCGAACCCTAGCTAATCATACAAACGCACAACTTTTTGTTGGGCTTCTCTCTTTCTTTTTTAATGTACTGATTAGTTGTTGGGTAATCATACGAAAAAATTGTTTGACGATGAGGATAGGCATTGCAAGAAATATTCTCTTGGTTAGATTTGTGTGATTAATGGTCATCTCACTTTTAATGGTTTTATTTTCCAATAATAAGCAAGACCAAATTCTTCTTGTTAGAAAATAAGAAGGATGACCGGTTGGGGAAACCGGGCTGACTGGTCACTTTTGCCTATGTGGCACGATCTAGGCCGTTGGGGATTGGAGGATATGTAGCCCCAGACAAGCTGTGTGCTATTGAAGCATTTTCCATCCTTGTTTTCTAACACTTCTCAAGCCGAAAAATGACTCAAAGAATACAGTTGATGTAATCATTGCAATTATCAATTTGTTTCTTCTTCATTCATGATTCATCAACTAACATGTGTAACATTAAACCAATAGATTGTCTCAGTGCTTAATCGACTTGTCTCGACGGGGCTCACAACCCAGGATACCAGGCTCAATTTCCCTTAGTAAAGATTTGTCCTGGGGCCACTTCAGCTCACGCAAATGCATAGAAAGAGCTGCGGGAGGGGTTGAAGATATTAGTCCAATTGATCGGGACACTCTTCATCACCAAAAAGAACAAGAACGTTGTAATGAGGGGACTTACGCAAATTACTTTGTAATGAGGGGACTTTGATGGATCAAAAACTATATGTAGCCAGAAAACGATGTCGTTTATTGATGCACAATCACGAGGTGGGTACAACTCTATATACTGCCTGGTGGTGGGATTTAAGACGTAGTAACTGCGGTGTTGAACGGTATAACAGATCAACAAACCATTATAAGATTGTCGAATACTGATACCTGAAAAATTACCACTGCTTTGAATGAAATTGAGAGATTTGAAAGGAGGACGAGCCCCGGAGAGAGAAGAGTTTGGCGAAACGAATTCAAAGTCAGAGACTCCCAGCCGCGGCATCTTGCAGAGGAGGAAGCCAGAGGAGAGTCTGAGGTTAGAGGATTTGAGGAGGAGGACAGAGAAGTCGTGCGAAGAGATGAGAGAAAGCCAGTGTTTGGACACGCTTTGGAATCGAACCAGGGACGCAGTGGGTAGGGGTGTACACGGTCCGGATCGGATCGGATTGGCATGAATCCAATCCTAATCCACGAGTCACGATTTTTAGAAAATACAATCCGTGTCCGGACCAAAAGTCTCACGGTTCGGTTCCAATCCGATCCGCGAGTCACGGATCGGTTCCGGTTTTATCCACGGATTATGTGTTATATATAAACAAGTAGCAAAGTTATATAATTGAAATTTTACCTAATGGTGTAAACACAACTAATTAGAGAAGAGGCCTTCGTTGAAATCTCACACTAATGGTGTAAACACAAATACACAACTACTAATTGAATCTACTATATGTTGTCACAAATCCTTAGTTTATTTACAGATGGACAATATTAGATTGCTTCCATGGGTCATCAATAAAAATACACATCCAAACACGGTTATCAACCTAGTTTTGAAAGAGATCACAATTTACCCCCTAGTCTGTGTAGTAGAAGTTTGTGTAAAATTATGTGTGTGTGTGTGTGTGTGTGTATATATATATATTTAAAATTTATATATAATAAAAATCTCACGGTCCGGATCGGTTAATCCACGGTTTCGAAATTAAATCCGTGTCCGGACCGCGAGTCACGGTTTACTAATTTTTCAATCCGTGTCCGGACCATTAATCCACGGTTAAAATCCAAAATGCGCGGATCGGTTCGGTCCGGACTGGATTCACGGTTCACCGGTTTTTTTGTGCAGCCCTAGCGGTGGGGATTCAAACGAGGATCTCGCATAGGAAATCGTCGTGGTCGGCGATTGCCGTGGCTGATGAGGGGGTCGTTATGTCATCCTCCACGGCAACCTCCGTGGCATCCTCCACGGTCAATGGTGTGGCAGGTGCCATCGCTATCGAGTGAGGTAACTGCCCCTTAGCTGTTGGTTTCTAGGTTTAGAACTTTGCATTGCATGCAATGAGTAAAAGTTAGGGTTTTGGTTTATATGTTCCGGGTTTAGGGTTTTACGATAACGGGCTTAAGGTTTTTAGGGTTTCGTGGTTCTGCTTGAAATCCAAACACTCTTTTAACTATCGTTAGATATTGGGCTTAGGGCTTGCTAAAGATTCAATGGCCAGGAGTTCAGTTGGTAAATCACTTGGCCTCCTACTAAAACCAGAAGTCCTTCATCACGCCATATTTGCGCCAAAAGCCGGTGGTTACTGAAATTGCTTACAAGAGAGAGCTCCGACGTGCAACCACCTTATAGGTATTATTTGGCGCTGTGAATTCAACGTTGGGATATCAATAATCCCAAATGCTACACCACCTTTTCTCAAGCATTATGCAAAATAAACCTTCAAATCAAACTAAATTCCGTCATGATCCACCAAAAGGTCCAACAAGAAAATTTCTACCTCTGTAAGTCTGTCTGAGTCAACTTTTATATTGTTTTACTGCAACTGTAAATGAAAGAACAAACACAATACTCACCAAATTAGACAACACAGAGCTTACAGACGGAAATTGCAAATTGTTATGCAAAACAAGTACAAAATGTTCCACATGTAAGAAGCCAAAAGTTCAGGCATCATTTCAGCAACTAGAAGTACAATACAAGCTAGAGATTATTATCAACCTCATCATCTAATGTTCAACAGCAACCAAACATCGAAAAAACCAACCAGTACAGGAACAAAAAAAAATAGACCATCTCTCATTTAAGCAGCGGCACCTGCTGCACCCTTGCCTTTCTTCCTCTGGAGCTTCTTCATGTAAAACTCGAGCTCTTTACCCTCCAGAATGTATCTAGAGGTAAACATTTTGAGAAAGATGATAAGTACCATGACAATGTTAAGGTTTGGTTTGATGATAGAAGATAACAAGAAGTGAAGTATGAGAATGGAGAGAGACAAATTGCTTTCTTGCATGCATTTGATTAGTCAATCAAGCAGTACATGAAAATTATGATTTTCTAGACACAAGAGTCTGGATATTACCTAAATCAAACTTGCCAATCTAGGCAGTCATAACTTTCTGAATTAAGTAGTTTGGAAAAAAGGGATAAATGTGAACTTCAAATAGTAGATGACTACATTCGTTACGAAAAATAAATTTTCTGGCGTTTGTCCTACAAATAGGAAGAACTTTGAAAGCACAAGAGAGTTGTTTGGGCACTTCTCACCATATTCCTAATCTAATCAAACAGATCCTTAGAGAAACAGTAACATTTCAAAAACTAGTTCCATTATTAGTTTAGGCTTACCCATCAGCTCTGCCACATTGACCCGGGCGGGAAGAGATGCAGGCCAACAGCCTACCGCCACCAAACTGCTCCTCAATATGAGGATCGAGTTTACGACCCTGCTGGCGCTTCTCAATTTTCCTGACGACATGATTGCTCTTTTTAGCTTCCTCAGCAGCCACACCTTCTCCCTCCTGTCACCATTGCGCACCAATTATCAGGGATAACAGATTCTTAAACAGGACAAGATGATTACACTTTGACAGTTACAAGTTGTTTGCCTCGGCAAAAAGCTCCAGGTTCCGGAGCAAATTACAATACACATTATCATCCATAAGGAGAATGTAAGTTTGTTTGTGTGTGCGCGCGCGCACGTGTGTGTGTGTGTGTGTGTGTGTGAGAGAGAGAGAGAGAGAGAGAGAGAGAGAGAGAGAATGCTAATGGAACCAGACGAGACATACTATAAATGTAAAGTGAATCCAGAAGTAACCAAGATATATTGCAATTAACTTGGGTTATCCCCACTGCTTTGGATAGTTGAAAATGCTTCGCATATTGAGGACTAGAATGTTTACAAGCTCAGCCCAGCTTAAGTCATCCACCATAACTCACACAAAGTCTGAAAAGATCGCCATGGGCGAGTGACAACGGATATCCATGACTTAAGACATCACACAGCACATAGTACCAGTATAAGGATTCTAATCAAGCAAGGAAATGATCTTCAAAAAACATGGGCAGCAATAAACAAAATTCATGTAACAACAAACACACAAGTCATGTCATGAAAACGTGGCAGTGTATAATAAGTAAGATCATAACTCGTAAGCACCAAGAAAGTTCGTCCAAAATGACTCCAATTAGTAAAACTACTATCTGACAGAGATGCACAATTAAATAGTTTTATGCAGGAATATGCGCAGAGCATCCCCAAATCTACAGTTATTAGATTACGTGGCATAATAGGTTTCCAACAAATGCACGCTCTGTACAATGTGTACACTTCTCCATGGTATTTATCAGTGTTCTAAAAGTCGGGACTAGTCGGCGACTAAGTCGGGGTCGGGGGCTCTCCGAGTCGACTAGGGCCTAGTCGATTGATTTAGTCGCTGGCCGACTTAGTCGGGCTCAAGTCGGCGACTAATCGGACAAGTCGGCGAATCGGAAAAGTCGCGAATTGAAAAAAATCGGACAAGTCGGCAACTAATCGGAAAAATTGGGATAAAAAACAGAATTTGCTAAATTTTTGGGGCAGCAGTGTAATTGTTTTGAATGTTTTTAACGTTTTACCCTAAACTCAAAAGTGTGGATGATGTACAATACATTAAAAAACAGTTTTAATAATTTAATTGTCTCTTTATCTATCATTACAAGAGAGGCTAAGGTTTGTGGTTTCCACATATAGATTGTAGAATATACAGTAAAAAACAGTAAACATTAAAAAATAGTTTACACGTACTGTAGATTGTAGAATAAATCAATCAATTAGCACACTGTATATTGTTGTTGTGGTTTGCCACTAAGGATTAATTATTCTTGTTGTGGTTTTAGTTGCCACTATGTTTTTATTTGATGATTTGCTACTTACGTTATTCTACTTACTCAAAACTTATGAAGGATGAAGGAGAATATATATTTAAAAAAAAAAAAAATCTAGCCGACTAGTCCTCGACTAATCCCCGACTAGTCCTCGATTAATCCCTAACTAGTCCCCTAGTCGCTAGTCGGCAGCCATCTGACCTGGGAGCAACTAGCGACTTTTAAACACTGGTATTTATCATCACTAACTGTTTAAACAAAATCTAGTATGCTTCGTACAAGGCTAGATGCAGTAAGTAACTCGAGTTGATCGAATTCTATTGTTTAGTGTAATGACGGAAGCAAAAAAAAAAGACGTTATTGATCTGAAAATGATGTTGTCAAATTCATCACCTCAGCAGCTTCCTTTTTAGTTGGCCCTTTCTTCTTCCTCCCAATATCAACACCATAATGCTGAAGATACCACTGCTTAAATGGGGCTGCATCCACCTGAATGATTGCACCCTTCACCAGAGTTTGTGTCCTAACAAGCTCATTGTTTGATGCATTATAAACCACATCAAGCATACGGGTCTTACGAGTCACAGCCTCGCTACCCCATGAATAATTCCCAGTGTCCAATCTGAGGGCCCTCCATTTCACATTGCCACCACGCACACGGACTCTCCTAACTGTCTTGTTGCTTGAGAGCTTAGTGTTTGCAGGTTGACGACCGAGTTCATACCTTCAAACAAACAAAATATAAGAGGAGTTCGCAATTATTCAGAAAAACTTACTAAAGAAGTTGATAAATCTGAAAGATACAAAGCTCTGAGTACAAAGAAAACTTCAAAATTTTAAAGGCTGAGACATCCATGCCTACTTTACCCACGTAAAGTAACAAGAACATAAATTTTCCCCAACAAAGGAGTAAATAACAAAGGGTAAGGAAATAATTCAACAACATTTCATCCCCCTCACGCCAACGATATGATACGAATTGTAAGGTGACAAAAACTGTATTCATACCATCTAGTAATCCTCAAACAAATAGATTATAAGTTCAGAAATTCCATACGTAATTGACAAACCCTAAAAATCATATGCTAGAATATTTCAGCTACACAATCCAGGATCGTTTCATATGTTTACAAAAGTCAGCAGATCTATAATCTATGCTAACAAATACAAACACTTACGAGCTAATAGATGTGAAAGTCAATTGTAATTACTCACTTTCGCTTCTTCCTCCAAGCCTTCTTCTTGCCACCAGTGGCACGCCTCTTGTGCATGGAGTCCCGAGAGATACCTGTAAAGATAACAAATCCATTTTAGAGAGAGAGAGAGAGAAAGAAGAGAGAGAGAGAGAGAGAGTAGTGCAGTTAATTGTTAGGAAATGGACGGGAGTTGATAGATCATGGTTCGATTTCCATACCCATGTTTGCTGATCAGTCGAGAGGAGACCTCTTCTCTCTCCTCTCCTGTGTGTGTCTCTCCCTCTCCCTCCCTCTCGCGCTTGCCTGTGGCTATGTGCAAAAATCTCCTCAAAGATGATAAAACCCTAGGGCTCGGCGGCGGATGTGTATAGTCGTTATTTCGGTTTCATACTGGGCCGAGGCCCAAAATAGAGGAAGTGTGGTAAGACCAATCCGGCAGCAAGTAATGGCCCATGTAATCCGGGGGTCCCGCATAATCCTCAAAAGTTATTTTGGCTCTGTAGTTTAGTTTAGTTTTAGTTTTAGTCTGATGGCATCATCATTTTTTTTCATTTCTCTCTCTATCTCTATTTACTCATTACACATTACGACATCATCAAAACTAAATTAAACTATCTAACTAAACACAGCTCTTATCTTTTTTTTTTTTTTTTAATCAGAAAAAGTATTTAACATATAAAAGAAACTTGATAAAGAACAAAAATGAATATCCAAACACTAGACCAATCATTCTTCCAACCACCTCAATAGAAGAGTCACCCGTCGGCATCTGTCCCATCGACTGTAACCCGGTTCACACTATCTTGTGGGGATAAATATTGTCTTTAGAAAAAAGTGTTATTGCAACGTGTCTCGAATTATTTTGCTTTACAAATTTCAGAAAAAGATGACGTCATCATCATATTTGAACAATTAGATTTCCAACAATCTAAAAACAGTATTTCAAAATAGCAATGTCTCTCCAAAAAACGGTCCGGATGTGTTTTGATTTTTTATCGGTAAAAATAAATCTAAATTAAATTAAAATTGCTGAATGCATCTAAGCCGTCTAAAACATGGTCGGACAGCCGAGGGGCGCACATCATCCCCCTGCTCAAACGCTTAGATTTATGTCGTAGTAGATATGCAAGAGGAGAAATTAGTTTTGAAAACTTGGAATAATACCTACATTTCTTCTTGGCTGTAATTTGCTATCTTTCACTATATTTTGTACATAATGTCATTATTGGATGTAGTTTCGAAAACTTGACTTGCGCACTGCATCGCATGTGCTCGGCCTTTAGTAATTGACAAAGCAAGTACAATAATGTTTTTGGAAATGATGCATGTTTTCATTCAACAAATACATAATTTTTCCCTATTTCTTGCAAACGTGGAAGAGGAATAACAAGATACGATTTAAGTCTTGGAAATATAGCACGGCCAGTGATAGAAACGTCATGGATAGGCCGCTTCCAAATAAGCTATGCTTTGTGCAAAAAAGAGGGGAAAAAAATTATGCCCAAGAATCATACCACAAAGGGGTACATAACAGTGAAAAGGGTGGCTTGGTGTTATTACTAGGCAAATGAGCATGATTGATGAGCTCAGTGCATAACACCAGCCAATTCCGTTAAAAAATCTCTTAAAAAAACTAATGAAAAAAGCGCGAACCACTTCATCAGAGGACTGAAGTTTTCAAGTCAAGCAGTCATTCCAACTGAAAGGCCATTCCAGGGTGAAGCTAAGACCCAGAGAAAGAACCCATGAACTCAGAGTTCATTGGAAATATAACAATGCTAAAAACCAAAGTTGACATCCTCATCCATGTTACAATCATCAGGAATGGACTTCAACTATCTTATGTCACAAAGTGAAATTGAATTATCTAGTTTAAAAAAGTGACTAGGCATCAATGCGTCAACTAGCCCAGAGTACAGCTACTGCAGCTTGCTTTGCCTGCAGCCCACTGTCATCTATTTTCTCTTCACCTAATGGTTTCCCATTCACTCCAACAAGCTCAGTATCGAAAATAAGAGTTGCACCACCTGTGAATCGTCAAAGATATATTACTATACATACTGTCAGGATATAGAAAACGGATCAAGTCTGAATAGATGGTAAAGCAATGTAAAACTTAGATAAAACTGTTCACAAAGATGAAGTGCAACAAACTGTAATAGAAACTCATTGACCAGGAGAGCTATTGCATCGGCTCGATTTCCTACAATTTGTCTGACTTTTGTAAAACCAAGAGGCTGCAATGCATTGAAAACTGAAGAGTAGATGCTAATGGGCCAAGATGGTGGGTTGATTACAGATCCCTACTAGTTCGACTTTACCGAAAGTACTAAGCAAAAGACATTACTAACTAATGAAATATCTGAGTCAACAAATGCTGGCATTGGACTGGACTTCCATAAACTGTCCCAGAAAATAGAGCACTTATTGCAGAAGAAAAGCACAAGGGATATGAAGGATAAGAAACCAAAAGTTAGACTGAATTCTAGGTGTTCTGGGGACAACTATTGTGAAAAACAATAACTATCAACTAAACCTTAGGATTCTGTGGGAAAGATGGCCCCCACAGGCACTTTCTTAAGTGTGTGCCATAACAGCATAACACATACAGAGTTAGTAAAGATATCTAGTCGAACGAATTCCTTTCATGTCTCTAACTTACAAATTATGCTTACTCCAACAAGAGGATTGCAAGAAAAAAATTAACCCATCAAATTTTACCTGGGATGGTGGGTGGTGAACCCTGCTCCCCATAATCAAGTTTTGCGAGTATTTTCAACTTCCTTTTCTCCCCTACGCAGATTCCCAACAGTCCTTGGTCCCATCCTGGAAAGAAGGCGTTATTTAGATAAACAATAATTTCACAACGATATTGGAAGTTCACTCAGTTGAACTGTTTATGAAATACAGATACCTTCAAAGTTCAAGCTTGTTTTAAAACCTCAAGCACATTGATGCACTTTCATGCGAAAACAATACTTTTCAAGTAAAGGACATGAGGATGATGGAAGCGAATTGCTGCATTTACCTACTGTAGATTTACTTTTCTGCACCTATTCAGTTAGTTTTCTTTTAAAGCTTCATATTCTTTTTTTTTTTTTTTGAACAATGAAACAAAACTTTATTAGTCAAAGCATGATTACAAGGATTAAGGGAACAAGCGCACAAAAAAAAAAAAGGGCATGACAATGCAAAGATAACATCCCAACTATGTTGAACCCGTAGCCCCGTCAATTTCTTTTAAAGCTTCACAGTCAATTACTTTGAAATCACTTCATATAACTTCAGGGTGTTGGGGTTTTAGGGTTGATATCTCAGTATGGTCATGCAAAACTCAAAGACAAGTGCAGTACGAAATGTCTAATGGACAAGCTATTGGAGAAAGAGCTTCAATCTAAAATTCAATTAGAGTACATTTTGCATCTCATCATAACTCAGAACTGCGACCAGAAGAACTATAATGAAAATGACCCCTAGACCAAATATGCCCAAGATGACTGAAAGCTGGAAATGTGTTGTCCATGTTGCAACACCCGCTTGTGGCATGAACCAACATATGGTCACCATGTTGTTTTCTCTTGGACACATGGTAGCCTCAGAAAAGATTGTAGCTGTTTAGGGGAAATGCAAGGAAGTGAGAACAATTGTTTCTTTGCTATTATTTGTTGAGTGTGTTTGAAGTTTTTTTGAAGTGTTAACATGTAAGGCAGCAAAATCATATTCGAGTACATCTCCAATTCTCCACTGGTTTTCTGGATTAAACTTGTTCATAAAATCCTACTTGTATCCCATTTTCCGAATAGTACGCCAAAAGTAGAACTTATGTTCAATTATATTTCACGATTCTTAAACCAAAATGCGTTATGCACTTAAGATTAGTTTATCCTTCATACTCACTCGCAAGAAGGTATGAAAAAAAACATATCAATCCATACCATATATCCACCCTTTTTTTTTTCTCCCCAATAAAGAATTTGACTGCAAAAGTAATGTACCAAATGTAACTTCACTTTCACTTTGTTTCATGTTTAAAGGAAGTAGCTGAGCATTTGCACACATAGTAATTGACCAGAAAATCCCACAGACCTTTAATCACTTGACCACTGCCTAGTTTAAACTCAATTGGGTCACCCCTCTTAAAGCTGGAATCAAATACATTTCCATCAGTGAGTTTACCCTGCCAAGATAAGCCCCAAAAAAAGGAGTAAGAAAAGAAACACAAATGTCACTATGTCAGTGAGAAGAAAAATTGGAATCTAGCTTTGTAGTGCTGAATGGATAGTAAACATAAACTGAAGAGTTGGTAACATACATATTACTGTAGTATGCCTTTTTGAGAAGAAAAATTGTACACATGTATAAAACTTACAAGTTACAACAAGAAGAAAAAACATCCAGGGGTCCGAGAAACTATATTGTAATCCAAAAAAAG
The DNA here is from genome assembly GCA_020921065.1 of Vaccinium darrowii. Classification (NCBI taxonomy): domain Eukaryota; kingdom Viridiplantae; phylum Streptophyta; class Magnoliopsida; order Ericales; family Ericaceae; genus Vaccinium; species Vaccinium darrowii. The sequence goes on from CM037156.1 coordinate 39,885,804, forward strand.
TGCAATAAAAAACATTGCCATTGGTGGCTTTCTTTGATAGAGATTGGAAGGACTTAACACAGGAACAAAAATACACAACTATAAAGTTGAATCACAAGTTAAGGAACATAAAGTGAATGAGGGAGCCAGTGAGAGTTTTTCTTTTTATCTCTTGGCTTGGCAGATTAATTTCCTATATGTTTGGTCACGACGTACCTAAATTCATCTACTAGCATATTTCTTCTTACTGATGGTCTATAGAGTTACGCTTGAAAGAGCGATGTGCAAAAGTGGTCTGATCAGACATCAAACTAGAAGGGCTATGCTGAAAGGCAACACCTAACACAGAGTGTCATTTCTTCCAACTTATATATGGCACAACTATTCCTACCAAATTTATAAATCCAAATGCACAACAACATCAAATTTTTATATACGCTCATGTCATAGGCAATACATTCTCATATGACGATCATTTAATCCTAATGCCTAGTATTATCAAATTTTTATATACGCTCATGTCATTTAACACAGTTTGTTGTTAGAATTCATAGTGATCATAATACACTCTTATATGATGCATAACAACCCATATCTTGTGCATCAGAATACATCATTCTAAGGTAGGGGATGCACCAAGAAGCTAAAACAAACTGTTGATGCTATGGAAACCCCTTCAATAAGCATGTAACGTCTCATAGCTGATAGGTTTAAAACCATGGATCCAATCCACTTTAATGCTTGTTAGGTTCAAAAATAAAACAAACTTGATGTAGTGAAAAAATGCTATTGTCAGCGTGTAAGATAATTATCCAAAATTAGTGCAAAATGCAGCCTTGTCTCACCCGATAGTGTACTTTGATTCTATCTCCTTTGTGCACTTGAATGTCGCAAGATTCGGGTTTAAACTGCAAGAACATAAGGAAGACCCATAAGTCAAGTAAGCAAAATCATAACTGATAAAAAAAAAAATTAGAGTAAGCAATAAAAAACAAGAATAGTGTCTCATCTGATTACTACTATAGCTTACATGACATACATTACAATTTCCAGGCTTCCTGATACTAACCAAAAAATATAAATGCAGAGGTATGGGCACCCTTAACATTCAAAGCGATTACCTTTACACCTATCTGCAACTTAGTAACATCGCCTGACTTCTTCGCCGAAACTGAAAAACAAAAGAAGTACTATAATTTTGTTATTTCATAGGAAAATGTCAACCATGAGACCCGAAATTCTGCAATTGATCAGTTGCAGAGAATGCTCAGCCCCATATCACACAATTTCAAGGGCAGAAACTGAAAAATAAATCACCTAGCGAGGAAAGAACCAACAGAGGCAACATGGAAGCGGCCTTTGATGCGCAGTTGAATCTCACCTTCACCATTCTCTCTCCCTCTCTAGCTTTGAGAAATTGTAATCGGAAGATGGCGACGAGAGCGGCGATTCCACAGGAGGCGAAAGGAGCTGAAAGTAAAAAACCAAAATTAAGCGGTTTGGAGCCCTCAGGATACATAAGCTAATCAAATTGTGCCACGTACACTTGATGACGTCATAATTTACTACCGCAATTTCCAATTCGTGGCTGCAAGGTTTTATCTTCTAGGATTGTGGCCGCGAGGTAGGAAAGGAATATGGTCCAGTCCAGTGCCCTTAGTATCCAATCCCGTCCAGTTTTAACTTTTTGGGATCATACCAGGTTCTCAATAATGATCAGAACAATCATCGGTCCGTTCATTACGTGAAGCTCAAGTAATTCAAAATTGAAAAAACTCATGTTCATAGGAAGCCGATAAATGCCTTATCCGAAGATTCTTCCAATCAATGCCTTATTCAAAGATTCTGAACACATTGGTATCTTGAAACAAATGGGCCCGATTCACAGTGTTAGTGCATTTTTTTGCAAAAAAAATATTTTCCAGATAAAGCATCGATGGGTATCCTATGAACATAATTTTTCACAAGGATGAAGTGCTTGACGAGCTTCACGCAATGAACGGACCCGATCATTATTGTTGGTCCGGGATGGGCCCAAAAAATTGAAAATGGATGAGATTGGATACTTGAGCCACTGGATGGGATTTGGGGAGCCTCCGAGCCATGCATCTTCGCAACGGACGGCCGAATTAAGTATATGGTACCGTGCCATGCACGTAGACGTGGTGCACAACGGGGACCCTTTGTCCATGGTATGAACCTTCGGGTAGGAACTGCAGACATATTAACCGGAGAAAAATCAGAAGGTTCAAAGCATAACCAACTCATACAGTTTACCCGCGATGATCAAACTACCCCAATAACGGTCAGCCCCGTCCGCTTCTCCCCTCCACCACCCCACAAAAACACACCCACCACCACAAACCACCCCCCTTCCGCCCTCTCTCTCTCTCTCTCTCACAAACAGAATAACAACCACCGCCACCAATGGAGGAAAACGAAACACACCCTCTCAAACTCCTCCTATCCCTCCTCATAACAATCGCCACCACCCTCTCCTCCTCCTCCGCCGCTTCCTCCGACGATGCATCCGTCATGAACAAACTCGCCAAGTCCCTGACCCCACCCCCCTCCACCTGGTCCACCACCCCCGACCCCTGCGACTGGACCGGCATCTCCTGCGACACCTCCGACCACGTCATCTCCATCGACCTCCCTTCCAAATCCCTCACCGGCCAATTACCAACCGAGTTAAACCAGCTCTCTCACCTCGAATCGATCTCTCTCCAACGGAACAGCCTCTCCGGCCCCTTCCCCTCTCTCTCTAACCTCTCCTCCTTACAAGAGATCTCTCTGGACAGCAACAACTTCAGTTCCATTCCTTCCCCTTTCCTATCCGGCCTCACAAGCTTACAAACCCTATCCATTTCACAAAACCCCAATCTACCCCCATGGACCATTCCTTCCACCCTTTCTGATTCCACAACCCTAACCACTCTTTTGGCAGCGAATACTAACCTTTTTGGGGAAATACCCGATATATTCGGTTCGTTACCGAATCTTCAAAACGTTAAGCTTTCGTACAATAATTTGACCGGGGGTTTACCCGCTTCATTTGCGAAATCCGGGATTCGAAATTTATGGTTGAACGATCAGGATGGAGGGTTTTCTGGTAGGATCGACGTGCTCGGGTCAATGCCGGGGTTAACTCAGGTTTGGCTTCATCAAAACCATTTTTCTGGTCCCATTCCGGATTTATCTGAGTGTACTTCATTGTTCGACTTATCGCTGAGGAATAACGAGTTAACAGGTCCTGTCCCGGTTTCGCTGACTACTCTACCTAACCTAGTTAACGTTTCGTTACAGAACAATATGTTACAGGGCCCACAACCTAGTTTTCCTGATTCTGTTCAGGTGAGTCTTGGGACGACCAACAGTTTCTGTAACCCGAGTCCAGGTCCTTGCGATTCGCGAGTGAGTGTATTGCTTGAGATTGTAGGGGCATTGGGGTACCCTATGGCTTTGGCTGAGTCTTGGTCTGGGAATAACCCTTGTCTGGGTTGGAAATCTATTTCTTGTGATACCAACGGGACTGTAACCGTGCTTAATTTTGGGAAACAGGGTTGGGTTGGGACGATATCGCCTGCCATTGCTAACCTCACTGGGTTAACTAGTCTTCTTTTGAATGATAATAATCTTACTGGAACTATTCCCCCTGGATTGACAAAATTGGCGCAACTCCGGCTTGTGGATATATCCAACAACAATATTTCAGGGACAGTACCGGAATTTGGTCCCGGTGTGACATTGAAGACATCTGGTAATCCATTTCTTGGAAAAGAAGTGTCATTATCAGGAGATGGAAGTTCAAGTAATTCGTCGGGAGATGGAAGTTCAAGTAATTCGTCGGGTGGAGGTGGAACGACTATTGATTTGACACCAAAAAAGAATAAGTCAGGTGTAGCGTGGTGGGTAATTGTTGCTACGATTGTTGTTGCTGTGACTGTTATTGTAGTTTTGTCATTGGTGATTTATAAGCGATTTGTGAAGAATCAGAGTAGCAAATACGAATGGATTAAACAAGGGTCCAGAAGTGGGACCGAAAAGTCGAAGAAGAGTGAAGATAGTGCTGAGATTGGGTATGGTGGCTTTGGAAGTGAACTCCCAAGTCAAGGCAGTGCTGATAATAGTGGTGTTCAAGTTTACGACGGTGGCAGTGCGGTGATTCCCATAGAGGTGCTCCTTGAAGCGACAAACAATTTCAGTGAAGAAAACATTTTAGGTCGGGGTGGATTTGGGGTTGTCTATAAAGGTAAATTCCACGATGGGGTGGAGATAGCAGTCAAAAGAATGGAAGCAGCCCAGGTGAGTTCGAAGGGGATGAACGAGTTCCAGGCTGAAATTGCTGTTCTGTCTAAGGTTAGGCACCGGCATTTAGTCGCACTTCATGGGTTTTGTGTTAATGGAAACGAGAGGCTTTTGGTCTATGAGTATATGCCTCAAGGGACATTGGCTCAACATCTATTTGATCACAAAGAAATGGGGTTTTCTCCGCTTACTTGGAAGCAAAGAGTCGCGATAGTGCTAGACGTTGCCAGAGGGGTGGAGTATTTGCACAGCTTAGCACAGCAGAGTTTCATCCATAGAGATCTTAAACCCTCTAATATACTTCTCGGAGACGACATGAGAGCTAAGGTGTCGGATTTTGGCCTGGTTAGGAATGCGCCAGATGGAAACCACTCAGTGGAGACAAAGTTGGCCGGAACTTTTGGATATTTAGCACCAGAGTATGCCGGTAAGCACAAGTTCATAATAACTTACCATGCAATAGTGCATCGGTCAGTTGATTCTGAAATTTTTCATGCTTGAAATGTTTGGGCTGATTTGGTTATGTTAATATGGTCAATTTCGTAATAACTGATCCAAAATCTCTCTCTTTATCAATTCAGGTTTTTTGCAGTAAATTGAAAATCATGTATGTTCTATAGAGAAACTAAAAATACTTGCTCGTATTTCGTTTTGTTTATAAGCAACGGTTAACCTTAGATTTCCATAAGAGAAAAAGCCTCTATACCTGCTATTATCCATTTTACAATCAAGCATGTTTCAGTACATTGTGTATGTGGATTGTAAACGGCCTTGACTAATGGAAATCTAAGCATTAGTTAATTCCAGCATTAGTTGTTATTTAAAGGTCAAAATTACATGCGTTGCATAAAATTATCCATCAAGTGTAGAAATACTGTTTTTTTTAATCTCACAGCTCATGTATGTTTAGAAGATTGTAGAGCTACAAAAAAAATTTGATTTCAGTATGTAGTCAAATTTGTTGAAAGATTTCTTTTCGTTTTCTCAGCCACTGGAAAAGTGACCACAAAAGTTGATGTTTTTGCATTTGGGGTGGTCCTGTTGGAGATAATCACTGGCAGAAAAGCACTAGACGATACCTTACCCGATGAACAAAGTCATTTAGTCAGTTGGTTTCGAAGGCTCCTCAACAACAGAGATAGCATCAGGAAATCTCTGGACCGCACACTTGATCCAGATGAAGAAATGTTCGAGAGCATATGCAAAGTAGCTGAACTAGCGGGTCACTGCACTGCTCGTGAACCATTTCAGCGGCCAGATATGGGTCACACGGTTACTGTCTTGGCTCCCCTTGTTGACCAATGGAAACCCACAGCCAAACCCACAACCCATGATGAAGAAGACAACTTTGGCATTGATCTCCACATGAGCCTTCCTCAGGCCTTACAAAATTGGCAATCTAGTGAAGGTATTCCTTAATGAGCAGGAGGTTTCAAAATGGTTAGACATCTACAAGTACCCCTAGTGGACATTCGGATTTCGCGAGCTCTTTCAAGTTGAAGGATGACAGATGATTTGAAAGGAAGATGCAAATTACTACTGTTTAATATCAAGACAGCTTTCTACACCATTTACCCAATGTTTATCAATGGGTACTTGAGTTGTTGTACTACACAAATCATCTTTTTCAACCTTTTTCTTTCTTTATTTTACTTATCCTTTCTTTCATATTTGTATAGATTTCTCTTCTTGAAAATTTGTTCATATTTTACTTATCCTTCTTTCATATTTTGTATAGATTTATCTTCTTCTTCTATTTTTCAAGAACTTGGTAAAAAAGAAGTGGTAATAGAGATTATGAACTTACTGTGCCTGATAAGTACAAGATCTGCTCTATTCCTTCATACGCAGGTTTTGTTCATTGCTTAACTCGAGACTGTTTAATAATCGAGTGCAGAGGTGCATCATCATTCATCATGCTGATACCCTGTTTGGTTTGCTACTTATGCCTGGAGGGCAATATTAGTTAGTTCACTCGGGGAACAAATGTGTTTCTAATCAGCTTTCTTAGGATTTCCAGCGCATAAGCCAAAAGTAGAATCTGAGCCATATCTTTTCGGAACAGCATTGGAGACAATAAAAGAAATAGTAGTCATAAGTTACGGCACTTAGCCGAGGGGAAAAATAGTTACCGCACTTAAACTGCAGTAAACGCCCCCTTACTCCTTCGATTTCCTTCAGATGGATTACTTTGCTTTGCATGCCCATACAAATAGTGTTTTCACTATTTATCTTCTTAATTTGGAATTTTGGAGTTACCTGGCAATAGAGCACCGTGAAGGGATTCCAATTGAGCTAAATAGGTCAGCCTGTTGCAATTTTGATGAGCACTATTGCATGTGTGAAGACTCAAATTTTCATGATGAATAGACAGAAGTAATGCCAGCTGAATAGTTACACAGTTATTTTGTTGCCCTGTTCTCTACCACCTTCTTTGATAATCACATCAGTTCCAGGATATGAGTAGTGGGCTAGTATGCTGTTTTGGTTTATTTCATTGAAATGTTTCCAAAATTTAAATTGGGAAACTTCCAGAAAAAGGGAAAATAAAAAAGCTCAATGAACCTAACCACATCCTTTCTTAAAGATTAGTTCTTCTTGATCCTTATAATTACCATCCCTTGATGAGACATTTATTGTAGTTGCTGGATCACCTTGTCAAGTTGTTTTCATCCTGATTGAAGACATAACAATTGTGTGGCTTTTTAGTATCTAAGAGAGTGTGGTCTGGGCTTCCATTTTTCTGTAGCGATCGTTTTGTTTACTTCGTGACCAAAAAATTGGAATAATTGGGGGGTGAGCGGGGGGCGGGCCCCTGCTTGCACCCCTTATGTCCGCCCCTGTTCGTGACTGAGTCCAAAGGTAAGGGCAGGTTGGGTAGTTCTTGCTACAATTTCTATTATGATGCTATCATTTCAATTGATAGTTGATGGAAATACTTGTCTTTTCATGTGATCCTATTTTCCTCCTGATTTCGATCATGTTTTGTTGTTTCTTTTATGCGACTAGCTCATTCATGCATGGAAAGCTTGAGAACAGCATGGTCAACATGTGGGGAATAGTCCTTTGAGTGAATGAAATTTTACAAGGTTGATGGATTAAGCTTCCTTTTGTGCACTATCTGGTTTGTTCATCAATTGTGCTGCTAGGCAAATTCTTGGTGGTTAAATTTATGGACATGGAGGATTGCCGTTGCAGTGGACCTTATTAGCCGTTGGCACCCAAAGAGGTATTTCTGAATTTCGTTGATTTTGTTCTTGCTGAATCATTTCAGTTTCCTTTAGCGCTGGTTTTGCTGTTGAGATATGTACAAGCAAGAAGAGGTGGAGGGCTAATTCTGGTACATTGTCGTGTGAGTAAGAAAGAAAATACAGGTCACAAATCCTTAAAATCAGGACATTTTGCGTCTGTTAGGCCAACACCGGAAAATCCACAAAAGAAAAGATTCGCAATGGGAGTCGACCCTGAAACTTTCCAGATTTGTGGAAAGACCTTTGAAAGGGATGCAGAGAATCCTATTGAGAAAGGAGAAACAATGCATGTAGAAAGAAAATAGTGGCACTGCACATTGACAATTTGACATGGCCATGCGTAATGTTCATAACTATAAACGATCGAGCTTATTCATTGCAATGCCCTTCGAAATACAAGAATTGTATGATTCATTACGAAATGCCTTCGTTAGTACAAGGACACAACATATATCATTAGAAACACCCCTTGGTTGTTGTAAAATTTTCATCCTCTGAAGCTCCTCCTCTCTGCTGCCATTTTGTGTATCTAGCTGCGGCAGCACTCTATCTTTGAGCAGCCGCGAGTGTAGTTATTTGCAGGGGTCCTTGGGCCCTTCATCTGTTGTGTGCAACCACGGTGGGGACCGGCAGGCCATTTGCAAGGGTTAAGCGCATCGTAGATTATGGTTCTGGTCTGCTGCGGCTGGGCATTGGCCTCAACGTTGCTCAGCACCAACACCGCGCTGATGAGAACCAGACACAAGAACCATGACTTCATTTTACAATTCACGCGAATAATTTTCGTCCAATCCGGTGGTAGGTATGTTTTTCTTTCTCTTGCTGTTGTGTAAAGGAATGGAATCAATTGGTGCTTTATATAGATTTTTCAGAACGAGATTCATGGCCTAAGCTAGGACCAGTTGATAAGCCCTTTGAATGGAGACAATTTTGGGTGCAAATAGGGTACTATGTGGCGCCTAACGTGGTACTTGTAACACCTCGTCCATCTAAGAGATCAATGGTCCGGATTTTAAATAAACTCTTCCACGGAAAAGTTAAACTCTTCCGGGAAAGAGTTTATTTAAAATCTGGACGGTCAAAAACATTTTGGACAGCCAGAATGCGCGCCGGGTACCGCCATGTGATACCCGGCTGGCACCCAAGTTTTTCTCCTTTGAATTACTTTGTTATGGATAAACTGTTAGATTTGATAAGAACGAGTTGTGAATGGTTCAGAGAGAAATTTGGGATGTTAATGGTATTGGATTCTGTTCATGTAAAATAGGGTTAGTCATTGACCACTTTGTTGAAAATTTTGACCCTCGAGACTCAAGAAAATGATAATTTCACGCTGTAATGGGTTATATATAGATTTGTCTATTTCAAGCTGCAACAGGTCAATGCAGTGATCTAGTTTAAGAGATTACTAATTAATAAGCGTAATATGTAATATTTCCATTCATACGCTGTCCGAACATCTGATTATAAAAAAAAAAAAAGAGAGCGGAATACGATGTATAATGTCCGGCACTCCAGACAAACACTCTAGCTTTTAGTAATGATTAAGTGGTGTTTTGGCTAAAAAAACCAACTTAACTTTTTGTTTTGTCTTTATTTGATTTTTTCTTTGCGTTTGTTAGTTTTGCATCGATTTTTTGAGTATTATTGGTTCGTCTTGGCTAGAGGAATCCAAAAATGTAAAAAATTATGACTAGAACTCTCAATTTTTGGAATAAGATAAAAAAAAATGTCAAAAGCTATCTTTTGACTTATTTTTGTCTTTATTAAAAAAAATTATGATTTGATCACAATTTTTTACTTTTTTTATTCCCCTCGATGAGACGAACCAATAATACACAAAAAGTTGATAAAAAACTAAAAAACAAGAAAAAAAATCAAATAACAAAGAAAAAAGGAGTCATCTAACTTTTTAGGGCAAAATACACCTAAGTACCTCTCATGTAGAAATATCAGCAGATTATTTAACAGAAAATTGGTCTAAAGGCCAAGTTTGGGGCTTAAAATGGTGTTTAGTCCAGCTTAACTTATTTTAATGCATCCAATACATTGATAGGAAAATTTTAAGGGTTTAAGGACAATACTAGACAAAAATACCCTTAATGATACTAAAAAAAACAATTACAAGGGAAAGCTGCTACAGCACCTTTGCCCGTCACTTTTACTGTAGCAGTTTTCTTAGCCCGTCACCTTTACTTGTAGTACTCGAGGGAGACTTTTGTTGCTCATCTTAAACCTTGAAAGCGATGTGTCATGCAATTGGCCTACTGCCTGACCGAGTAACCTTGAAATTGCAACCCGCCCATCACTCTCTCTCTCTCTCTCTCATATTCATGAGTGGGACAAAATTAGTTTTTTCTCTCTTCAATTTTGGGATTGGGTTCAATTTTGGGGATTAAATTTCAGGAGATTTAGGCTTTTCGGGGTAAGGTATAGTGGGTGTAGGCATTTTGGGTTTAGGTACTTAGGGTGCACTTTCCAATTATAGGGTTTTAGCGGTTTAAACACTTTCATAGGGTACCCTAGGGTTTTAGACACTTTCATAGGGTACCCTAGGGTTTAGGTTTAGGCACTTTCATTAAGTTTGGGGGTTTAGGCATTGGCTAGTGGGGGCATTTTTGGAATGTGTAGGTGATTTGTCCTTCTGGCATTAAGGAAAAAGTTAATGTCCTTATTGCAGTAAAGACCCCTTTACTATGTCCTCCCCAAAAACGGACCCATTATTTAATTGCAAGCCGTGTTTTCTTTCGATCTTTACTCTTCCTTTTTTTTTTTTTTTTTCTTTTTAGCATGCTTGTAGATTTGAATCATTCAAATGTAAGAATCCTTCGCCTTCTTATTGAAATTCACATTGAATACAAGAGAGAATGGTTCTCAGTTTGCTGAATTTCGGTGCGTTTGTCTTTTCTCGGTTAAGGGTGCAAGATGGGGTGACCGGTGCAGCCATCTCTCATCGGCGTGACCACATATTCAAGACCTGTGATGGAACTTTCTAAGAAGCTATCCCACCAAGTCGCGAGTATAACAAAATTTGTCTCACACGTTTGTGAACTAATTCGGCAGATGAGTTCTACTCTGTGACCATGCGGGAAATTAAGAGCGCACACTGAAGTCCAATTACTTTATGTGGGGTCTGCTTCTCCGATAGACCTCTTTGAACCTTTTGAAACGAGTAGAAAGGGTGATAACAGGTGTGAGACTCGCCTGAAACCTAACAAGCTCGCCTGAGAAGAGGACCTGCACAGGTAACACCCGCGTTAGCGCCTAGCCCGGACGGTGGTGGTCCGGGAAGGCACTCCGACGGTCTAGTTAGTCACCAGCGGTGAAAGATATGACTGGAAGCGTATGAAATGTGTAATTTTTTAGAGAGAGAGCTAGAGAACCCCCTTCACAGATGGGCAAGTTCCCCTTTTATAGGGTGGGGGAGACCTGCCCATCACATTCTCCGTGATGCTCATGTGCCGTCCTTTCCTGACTCAGCATGTGAGCAAGTAATGAGTACTTCGCCGCTTCGGCTGACCTCAAGCCGCCTTCGTACTCGATTAGCCCACCATGTCTGGGATACCCCCGGTTCGTCACGTGGTCCGTCAAATGCCTCGAGCACGTCTTCTAGACGCCGCCTGACACCGCTTCAATCACGCCTGTCTCCTGTCTAATCATGGCCTTTTGGCGCGAACCTTTGAGCCTCTGGGCCTTTGGCTCGATGCGTCCCGATTTGGACCGCGCATCCTCCCGCTCGGCAGGAAAGGTTGTTGCGGTCATTTTGTACGCTCCAATTGATCGCCAAGCCGGTCGGCTACCTGATGATCCCTTCGACAACAGTCTCCCTCGAGGGGAATCCAAGCATCAGGCTCCTGACGGGCATCACTATCCCAAGGACTGCTTGGCCGCGAGCTATGGCCATCTTGAGATGTCTTCTAGCGTTTTCCCGAGGTTCTTTGGCCTCTTCGGCGGAACCTGGGGACGAACGGTTAGGCCTCGGTGAAGAGGGGAACTTGCACCTATCGAACCCCAAGGGAGAGTCCCTTGGACCTCGGCTGCTACACTTTCCTAACTCAGCTACCGGCTACCGCCAAGGTGGTTGCTAAAACTTAGCTTTTTGCTTGCTTGCCGAATAGTTCTACGAGTAAATGACCTTCAAAGATATTCAACCTTAACCATTTCAAAACTTCAATGGCGTGAAGGAGGGTGCAATAAAACCAGTTTTCTTTTTTGACTCCTCCGAACACGGTCTAGTTAATTTATTCAGATAAGACGATTACTGATTATTAAACTATGGATTTTCTCTAATTAAATAAGACGTAACAACTACTGGGGATGTTAAAACCTTAATGCCATTGACTTGTTAAAATGTGCAGGCAACAACTACCCCCTTCCAATCCTTCACGCGAACCGATCACAATATAAATAACCAAATTCCACCCTAAGAAAAACCTCACAAATATAGTTTTGAAGCATCACAAAACCTCTTCCTTCCTCCTCAAGTCTTCTCTCTCTCTCTCTCTCTCTCTCTCTCTCTCTCTCCAGCAACAAACATGGTTCTTTTCCTCCTGAAGATCATTTTTTTGGCCTTGACCACCGTATCGAACCTGATTTCCCGCGTAATCTTCAGCGTTGCAGCAGGCCTTGTACTTTTGCTAATCCAAGGGTTAAAAGTCCCCGGTGAAGCAGCCAAAGGCGCGATGGAACAATTCAAGTCAAGTGCAGAGTACTTGGTGGAATTTGTATTGGAAATAATCAGCACTGTCATTTCTTCTCTTTTTGATCTCGTTAAAGACGGTGTTTTGGGGTCTTTGTCTGCTACTGGATCGGCCATTGGAGGACTTTTGGAGCAGACGAGGGACTCGATGGAATGGTTGGTGAAAGAGGTCGTTTCAGACGTTCTGGAAGGGTTTTCGGAGATGGTTTCGACAATAGTTGCCGATTTGTGGAATAATTACAAAGCTGCTGTTGGATATGTAACGGAAAATGCTTGACTTCATTTCTTTTTATCATCTGTTCATTTTATGGGTCAATGTAGAGTTGGATGTAAAAAATACATTTTCTCAAGAAAAATTCTTGTAGTCAGAACTTAGAGCAAAAAAAAAAAAATTAATTATTTAGTTTATGAGGTTTGCAACAATGTCTCTGGAAATAGAATTATCCAGTTCTCATCCTCCGTGTGGTTGTGTGTTTGTTTATATTTTCTCATGATATATTGTTACTTTCTACTGCATACTTTAAGAGAAAATTCTAAAATCAGATCAATTGATGTAGAACAAGTAACGACCCAATTTTATGATCATTTGGACCGGTCGAAGCCCTGGAGGTCCAAACAACTTTTAAATGAAAATTGCCAAATTCGAAAATTTATCGACGAGCCCGAAATCGGCCCAAACTTAGTGGGTTAAAGCAGAATCACTTTGCGGTCAAAACTTATGACCGTAAGTTTGTCACTGATAGTGGATTTCGCCCAAATTCCTTTATTTAGACCTTCAATTTAGTAATTTTGCTATTTTAGAAAATAATTAAATTACGAATTATTCTTAGTGTATAATTCCGCTTTTATTGATTCCAGTTGGAAAAGTCTTATTTTTCCATTTAGTTTTCAATTTTGGGAGTTTTCCTAATTTCCAAGATATTTTATTTTTGAGTAGTATTTGCTAGGATTTTCTTATAAAAGGGCATGTAATATCTATTATTGAGCATCTTTCAATCAATATAATTATGAGTTTAATCTCTTTCATCTTGTGGATTCGAGACCTATCCCGTTTGGAATAGTACGCTAACTATTTTCTCGTCAACTGGGCTGCCACTGTGAGTCTGAGACTGTTCTTCTTACTAGTAAAAGAGCGGTACGTCTTAGTGACAGGAGACCCTACTCTATGTAACGCCGTAATATAATCTTTATAAATATAAATATATAATCTTCGTAGGAAATTCACATATTGCAATTTGTTTGATCCTTATCTCCGCTCTACCACTTAAAATTATAAATAAGGCATTGTCAAGTCATTTTCAATGGAATTATGTATGAAAAATTTATGTGTTATCTTATATGAAAGTGGTGGTGGTTCGAGCTGCCGGCCTTCTTGTGAAAAAAATTCTCAATAAAAAATTCTCCCCTCCCCTGTATTTGTGCCATAATTAAAAATCTTTTGAAAGAGCCTTCAATCCACCTCTAACATCAAAATCAGCTTTCATATTTATTGCAATGGTCGAAGAACACAAAAACAGGAAAATAGAAGAAAAGAGAGACTGATACGCGGTTTTGTGGGTTTCTTGGGGGCTTCTGTGTTACCTGATGGAAGTTTTATTTTTTCCTTCTTGGCTAAGTACCAGATGGAAGTTGAAACTTGGAAGAGATGCAAGCAAGTTGTGAAAAAATGTGAAGGGCGAAGTACTCCACTACATAACTTAATATGACATGTAGATAATGTTTTTTTTTTTTTTTGATAACCAGGTGTCCTGGCCAATTTTTGCGCACTTTTGGGAGACCAATAACATGTAGATAATGTTTTATTGGGCTTGCCCTATGTTACCGGGGAATATTGATATCTTAGTAAATTATGTTTTTCTGGACAAAAACCTCATATTAGGTGGTTTGGTATTAGAAAATAACTGATGTACGATTTTCACACTTCACCAGAGAAAAACTGAAATAAATAATTCATGAACATAATTTCACATCATGACAAATAATTGAAAGAAAAAAAAAAATTCATGGTTATTGTTTTACATTGCTGTTGTGAACTTACACGCAAACTGATGTGACATCAACATCTAATTAAATATCAATAAAAAAAACATACTAAACAAATGTCATCCCAATAATGATTTTTTTTTTCAAACTTATGGTTGTCATATATATATACCCTGTTTTGACCCACGAACTCCTTTCTTCTTTGTGAGCTGTTGGATGAGATCCAACGGTTGTAAATAGAGATCCAGATTTTGGGAATTTCTAGCATACCTGACTGGTAATATTGTGTGTGTGTGTGTATATATGTATGTATGTATGTATATTACTTTTTCATAATTTTGTGTATTTAAAACAACATACAATCAAAAGAAGAATAGGGGAATTATTTTTGTAGATAAATTGTATTGTTTTCTATATATGATTAGTATAAACTAATGCGAAAAATTGAAATATTTGCAGGCGAGCCTGGTGTGTGTTTTTTTCGTCAACTTTCAAATTCCAATGCCGATGATTTTATTCCACTTATATACTAAGCTGGCATTGGCGTAATGCCCTTCGATTTTCTTGGGAGAGACAATCTCGATGACGACAATTGAAACGTCACCATATCTGCGGTTGCTTGCTGGCGGGATGTCCAAACACTATATTACTCTGCTTCTCTCTCTCTCTCTCTAAAAGAGACTTCTACACGTTGTTCTGTAAATATTTGGAATTACTACTGTACCATTTATGGCGAGGAAGTTGATGCATGCGGTTCAGTACGACCGCTACGGAGGAGGACCAGCTGGTTTGAAGGTAATTAATTTCGTTAATATATGCCTGTTTGGCCGTTTCCTGTCTAATGTTGAGAGTCATCACCGACTCTCCGGAAGTCTCCAGATGCTTCCGGAATGTTCCGGATTTTACTAGAACATTCGACAATATTCCGGAATATTCTGGACTCTACTAGAATGTTCTGGATCCTACTAGAATGCCCCGGGCTATTCTAGAACCTTCTAGAAACTCATGGAAGATAATAGAGTCTTCCAGGTTACTCTAGAATCTTCTAGAGTATAGTAGAAATATTTAGGCTTCTCTATAAGCTTGTAGAATTATTCTAGGATAGTCCTTTTTTAGAAAGTTCTCTGGCTCCCTATAAATAGAGATGGGAGCTCATTTGTGTAGGTGTGTCAGAGAGAACACCAAGTGAGAGTGACAAGTGAGTCACAAGTGTGTAAGAAACACCAAGTGTGAGCACCAAGTGAGTGTGCATGTGTGAGTTGATTGAGTATTGACACAAACTCTAGTGTGAGAGTGAGGTGTCATGTGTCTTGTATACTAGTGAGTGTACTTGTGTAATTTGTATTGAATAAAAGTGAAAATATTCAATACAAGTGTCTAGTTTGGGGTGTCCAAACTCAACAATCTGGTATCAGAGCGAGACGGTCAGGGACCGGGAGGAGCAAAGCAATTGGGTGATCATTCCAAGACGTCGTTGTGAAGTCACAGCGGGGGTCTGTGAGGAGTGTAGCGATCAGGGACCGTGAAGAGTGTGTCGGTCGGAGATCGTGGTTGAAGACGTTGTTGGAAGAGAGTATTGTTGGAGATTGCGAAGCCGAAAGGTCTAGGCACCATTCCGAATGTCGGAGTTTGGCAACATAACAGGAGGTTTTGAGAAGCTAAACAACTATAATTATGACTATTGGAAGATGTGCATAAAGGCATATCTCCAAGGTCAAGATCTATGGGAGATCGTTGGCGGCAAGGAGACTACCCAACCAGCAAAAGAAGATGCCGAGGCACTGCGCAAGTGGAAGATCAAAGTAGGGAAGGCATTGTTCGTATTGAGGACAACAGTTCAGAAAGAATTGTTGGAATACGTACGAGAGGCTACCACTCCAAAAGAAGTTTGGGATACATTTGCGGCATTGTTTTCCAAGACGAATGATGCTCGTCTTCAATTTCTAGAAAATGAGCTGGCTACGGTGACGCAAGGATCAATGACAGTGAGCCAATATTTTCTCAAGGTGAAGACTCTCTGCAATGAAATTTCTCAACTTGACTCTGAATCAAAGATCAGTGAATCTAGGATAAGACGCATTATCACTCGAGGCCTAAGGCCTGAGTATAGTGGTCTCATGGCGGCTATTCGAGGATGGTCGAATCAACCGTCATTGGTGGAATTGGAGAGTCTCCTAGCGAATCAAGAAGCCTTGATGAAGCAAATGGTTGGAGCGAAAATAAAGAACGATGAAGAGGAGGCCTTGTTTTGCAACAGGAGGAATGGAGGCTCGAGGTGGCAGAACTCTGCGAAGCCGGAGAAAACAGAAGATGAAAAGTTGGAGTTTAGCAGGTGCTATCAAGCAGGGAGAGCTCGGTTCAACAAAAGTCAAGGTGATCAAAAGACTGAGGGATATCGAAGACAAGACATAGAATGCTTCAACTGCGGCAAGAAAGGCCATTACCTAAGAGAGTGTCCCTTTATTAGAAGACCAGTCGAAGGGAATATGGTGATATCGAGTGGTCACCATGAAGAAAGCAATGAAGAGTGGGATGCTCAGGCTAGTTATGTAGTCCTTGGGTTTGAAGAGGAGATGCATGATGAAGAAGAATGGGATTTCGATTCACCATGCGAAGTGTTCACCGTGACTAAAGCAGATACCGAAGAAGAGATTGACTTTGATGTACAAGTGGAGGATGAGCACAAGCCGACTAATGATGAAATGACAATATGCACTGTTGTCATTGAGCCTGATGAGCCTTCCTTCAAAAGAGAAGCTAAAGTTAAAGAATTTGACCACATGTTTGGAGAAGAGCTGAAGATAGTCAGTGTGACCGAGAATGGCCAAGGTGGTCAAGAAGAGACGATCATAAAGAATTCAGCCCAGTTGCAAGAGAAAATGGGGGAGCTGAGAAGACAAGAAGAATATACAAGAGTGTGGCAAGAGGATGCCGACAACAAGATAAAAGAAGCTCACCCAGTTCAACAGGGAAATGATAAAAAGGATGGGCAATTGCTAGGGAAGCCAACAAGCAGAGAAAAGCCCCAGAAGAATTATGCAAGTGATGGAACCAAGAAGCAATCAACAATCTTCGTGGAAGGATCACCGGAGTGGAAAAAGATACTTCAAGGATATGAAGCAGAGTCGGTGCTAAGGGGGAGTGTTGAGAGTCATCACCGACTCTCCGGAAGTCTCCAGATGCTTTCGGAATGTTCCGGATTTTACTAGAACATTCCACAATATTCCGGAATACTCTGGACTCTACTAGAATGTTCTGGATCCTACTAGAATGCCCCGGGCTATTCTAGAACCTTCTAGAAACTCATGGAAGATAATGGAGTCTTCCAGGTTACTCTAGAATCTTCTAGAGTATAGTAGAAATATTTAGGCTTCTCTATAAGCTTGTAGAATTATTCTAGGATAGTCCTTTTCTAGAATGTTCTCTGGCTCCCTATAAATAGAGATGGGAGCTCATTTGTGTAGGTGTGTTAGAGAGAACACCAAGTGAGAGTGACAAGTGAGTCACAAGTGTGTAAGAAACACCAAGTGTGAGCACCAAGTGAGTGTGCATGTGTGAGTTGATTGAGTATTGACACAAACTCTAGTGTGAGAGTGAGGTGTCATGTGTCTTGTATACTAGTGAGTGTACTTGTGTAATTTGTATTGAATAAAAGTGAAAATATTCAATACAAGTGTCTAGTTTGGGGTGTCCAAACTCAACATCTAATTGGTTCTCTTATCAGCAATTCATCAAGAACAATGAGAGATTAAGTGGGATGCATAGTAAGTTCAATCTGTCTAAGAGAATAACCAATCCGGTCGGCTACATGAATTCCGTTGTGAATATTGAGTATTCTCTGTCGGGTACATCGTGTTTTCATGATATTCAAAAAACACAGTTTACTTTCTGACTACCCAATCTGATGTCACTTTTGGTGTACCCCTCGTTTACCATCAAACATAACAATATCACCCCTCCTAACTACCACATGGGTCCATATACAACAAAGATGTCTAAACTACCTAAATCCATTTTCTCTTGCCTTATCTTCTATCGGTGCTACCCGGCCCTATCATTGAACAAATTTTCTCTCTTCTAATTCTATCTCCCAAAGTACCACCACTTGTCCATCTCCGCGTTCTCCTCATTTAGACCTTTTTTGTACATTCTCATTTAAACCCTTTTCATTTAGTCTGATAAGAGAAAGGAGAAGGCAAACTTCTGTTGAATAAAATCAGTAACTTCAAACTTCTGTTTGAAGTTAGAAAATGATGTCTCTTTCAATTTTTTTTTATCTCTTAATCTGATTATGCTTTTGTTGCCGAGTTCTTTGGGAGTAGAAATAGAAGAAAGGATGACGTTGAACCCTTAAACTGTTCAACGGCTGCCCTAATCTATTTTTTGATAGTTTTGACACTTATATCTGAGTGGGTATGAGAGTGTCGTCATACTGGATTTTAACAAAAGGATTCGCTGCGGTTAACGATCAGTTTAAAGTCTCATTTAATGCATTGTGCAGCATGTCGAGGTTCCTGTTCCTGTCCCAAAAAAGTACGAGGTTTTGATAAAGGTGGAAGCAGCTAGTTTAAATCCAGTAGATTGGAAAATGCAGAAAGGCATGCTGCGTCCTATTTTTCCTTCCAAATTTCCTCACATACCTGGTAAGTTCTTTGACGCTGCATTATAAATTTTTTCCTAAGATGAAATTGCGAAGTCCTGTTTACAAGATTGTATGTTCTAATACATGTCTTTCTTTCTTTCTTTCTTTTTTTTTTTTTCCTCAGCTGTCTTACCTCAAGTTTAGAGCTGGTTATGCTTCATTTCATTTTACTTGAGGCTATAGTCCTTCACTCTTCACTCTTATAAACTCAATAAAGTCTGTTCTAACTTTTTCTCGTAAGGACCTCCATTATGGTAAGAGTTGGTCTATCTAAAGGCAAATCTGTCATCGAGAATGTGATATCTTGAGCATGACCTTTGCCATGATAGTTTTTGCTTTGTGTCTTTATACATAAAGATCCAGCCATTTACACTCAGACCATTTATAGTAAACTATTATAGAAGATAATCTCTTCAGGATAAGAGTGTTCCATATGGTCTTCCCTTTCTTTGAAACGGGTACCACTCACCACACGCCTCTCCTCTTGGCATAACCACAGTTATGGATTGTCAGGTGAATTTGTCATGATTTGTTCAATTCTGGAAGATTTTTTGTCCGAGATAGAGGTTTGGGTTCCGAGTCTATGGAGAGACATCGAATCCCTTTTGGTCATTAATCCTAACCCCCAACTGATGTATACAATGTTGACAACAAAAAAAAGAAAAAAAGTTGGTTACATGTAATTGAAATTCCCTTTCCCCTTGACATCATGATGTTTTGTTTGAAGGCCGTGTCTTGCAATTTAATGAACTTGTTGGCTTAGTCTCATATTGATGTGTTGGAAGAAACAGAGCTTACTTTTGGGACTGATTGTTTCCTTCTTATGGTTGGAGCAGCAACTGATGTAGCAGGAGAAGTAGTGGAGGTTGGAAATGGAGTCAAGAATTTTAAACCCGGTGACAAAGTTGTAGCCTATCTTAGTCCTTTTGTAAGTCTCATTCTGCCATGTGTTCCCCTTTCTCCCTGGTTTTTGCATTTGTCAATTCACCAATAGGCAATAGCTAAGCCTCATAGGCAAACTTCTTGTTAGAACGCTTTGAATGATCTAAAACTTGTTTTCACGAGGCGAGGATAGATAACATCACCAAATGAATACTATTGTCATCTCATAAAGTTAATTGTTGAGGGTCACCATCTCATGCAAATCATTTTTTTGGGTCGCCTCTCGGTGAGGTGGTTTTCCTTGAAGCTTGTAACATCATAACTTCGTAAGGTACATGCCAGAAAGGGAAAGAAAGAAAATGACCCCAACTCGTTTTGAGAAATCGCCTTAACTCAACATTTCTCTGCATCAACCATGAACTATATTAGTTATAAGGTTTTGCTGGTTGACTCAATTTGTTTTTCTCTTGTTTGATGGTATTCAACTTGTTATGTTAAAGTCCTGCAAAAAATTGTCATGTCAAAACAAAACAAACTTAAAACACCATCAAAGAAATGAAGGAAAAGAAGGCCAAATAATGTTGTCTTGCTTGATGGGAGGGAAGTCTTTGACATTAGACTGGAGGATTTTAAGGTGATCAGGTAAACACCGAACGTGCAAATAAAGGCAATTTCAGTGTGCTGGACAGAACTTTGTTGCAAAAAGGTAGAGAGTCGCTTAACTATTCAACAGCAACATTTGTACTTTTGTTGACATTCTATCTTTGTTTTCGGATGTTCCATGGATTGAATCAAAGAGTGGAGGTGGACTAGCTGAGTTTGCAGTGGCCAAAGAGAAGCTAACAGTTCCGAGGCCTCCTCAGGTATCAGCAGCAGATGGCGCAGGCCTACCTGTGGCAGGCCTTACGGCTCTCCAGGCCCTTGCCCAGTCGGCTGGGGTCAAGCTTGATGAAAGTGGTCCACGGAAAAATATTCTGATCACGGCTGCCTCTGGCGGAGTAGGCCACTATGCAGTTCAATTAGCAAAGCGAGGAAACACGCATGTGACAGCCACTTGTGGGGCCCGGAACTTGGATTTTGTGATGGGCTTGGGGGCTGATGAGGTTGTGGACTACAAAACACCCGATGGGGCTGCTCTGAAAAGCCCATCCGGCCAGAAATACGACGTTGCTATTAACTGTGCCTTGAGCATGCCTTTCTCTGCTTTCGAGCCTAATCTGAGCCCAAATGGGAAGGTGACGGATGTGAATCTGAGTTTTGGTACTGTGAAGACTTCTGCCTTGAAGAAACTGACATGCTCTAAGAAGCAGATGGTGCCCCTCATTCTAGTACCAAAAGGCGAGAACCTTGATTATCTTGTGCAGTTGGTGAAGGAACGGAAGCTTAAGACGATTATAGACTCGAAGCATCCATTGAGTAAGGCTGAAGATGCTTGGGCCAAGATCACTGACGGTCATGCCACAGGCAAAATCATTGTGGAGCCCTGAATATATCGCTTGTGGAACCATTCACACCTCTTCTGGTTGATCTACACCATACTCTATTCTCGTAAGATGATATACACTAGCTAATTGGCCGCCAGGTGCTACATCATAGGCACATTGGGAACGTAGATAATTGTAACCAGGGTTACTTTTTGTGTAATTGAAGAGGGTATGCATGCATGTAAGCTGTTATACAAGAACTTGGTGCTGAATAAAGTTCAAATGTTTGGTGATGTGTGCTTCTTCCTTGTGGTGTTTCAGATACAGTAGCATGGTGGTTTAAATAAATTGCAGTATTTGGTTGGTCTTGGTGATCAGGTACGTAACTGATGGCTTGATATAGCTTTTGAAGTTGGTTGATCTCAGTTGGTACCGGTATAAGTCAAGGTGGGGATCTACAGCTGAGGTTATCAAAATGGGTCTAATTTTGGTTGAAGCTGCTGGGGTCTTAGTTCATATGTCGCGGACTCGCGATCACGGAACTGTGGTTTTTGTGGTTTACTCTTTTGTATTTTTATTTTGGTAGGTTTCTTGCTAACAGTTTGTGGTTTGGGGTAACATATTTGTGAGATGCTTGTTCCCGTTGTGATGCCATCGTGTCTCCTTTAACTTTAATCTTTGTGAAATATTTCTTTCAACGATTAATGAAATTCCTTTTCCGGGAGTGAATTGGGCCACTAAGTCATTGACGCCGTTTCCTTCCACTAGAAGTCGGGCACGCACTCTATATGTACGTGTGTGATTGCGTAGGGTGTGGGAGTGGATTGGAATTGATCGGGAAACTATAGGGTTTTTTTTTTTAAAAAAAAATTATCTCATAATTTAATTTACTAACACAATATCACGAAAGAAAAACAATTCAAAGGTAAACCCGAAGGGAATAATCTGGTGGTCAATGGGGGAGGGTTTGTTCGCTCCTATTATTAACTTTCTCGGGACAAATTTATAACGTTTTACTTTAGTTTTAATTGAGGACCCGCTAATAGACGGTAAAATTGTCCATGATTAAGAGTAGGACTAATAGTGATCTGCTAAGCGATCGTAAAACTACTTGACATGAGAATATTCATTGCGACGCATATTTTCGCCACAATGAGATCTTTACACTTCGTGTTGTGCTCCACACGAAATGTGCGGTAAAAGAAAAGCTTGAGGCACCATGTGGCGGCTTCACACCACACCGGATAATTTTCCCGTTGACTTGTGTACAAATCTCAGCGATGATGACAAATGAAATGTCACCTATCTGCGGTTGCTTGTGAGGAAGGATGTCCAAACAGTTTTCCTCTGCTTTGCACACTCCATTGTTGTCACTGCTATATTCTTCAGTCCGTTCTCTCTCTCTCTCTCTCTAAAAGAGACTCTTATAAGTACACGTTGTCTCTAAATATTTGGAATTACCATTTATGGCCAAGAAACTGATGCATGCGGTTCAGTACGACCGCTACGGAGGAAGACCAGCTGATTTGAAGGTAATTTCGTTCATCTCTGTTTCCTTTATAATTGGTTCTTTTTAGTGTTTCATATTGCTTTCTAACTACACTTCTGATGTTAATTTTGGTCTACCCTTTCCCTTTGTTTTACCATCATCTGTAACCATAGCACCCCTCCTAACTATCACAGCACCGCGGTCGGTGTACATAGACATGTTCAAACCACCTTGATTAATTTCTCCCATCTTATTTTCTATCGGTGCTACCTGTATCAGTGGCGTAGCCATGAATATGCATCACTAGGCACTATAAAAACAAAAATTTCGATGATAGTCAACCTCCGACAACATCCCACCGACCCACAACTTGATGGTTGTTGACGATGCGATGGTGGCTTGCGTGTTAGTAGTTACATCATGAGAAACGAAGGGGAATTTTCATGGTTTGGAGTGATATTTTGTTCACTCACCTAAACAGCGGTGAACATTACTCGCTACGGGTGAAAATTACTCCCTATGGATGGATTTTTACTTCGATAATCAGAAAATGTCACAATTCAAGCAAGTCATTCTTATGTGTTGGAACATTTTCAATTGGTGAACAGTCAGGTTAAAACTAAATGGCATGTTGCGACCATTGGATTTAAATGGCTTTAAGCCAAAAGGGAGGTGGCTTTTCGGGTTACATGAATAGAGATGACCATTGGCTTTAAATGGTGTGACCGTTAGGTTTCAATGAATAAGGAGAAAATGTCTGACTTTCAATGAATAAGGGGAAAATGTCTGACTAGTTGGATCCAACTATAGCAGTAGCCGCTGAACTCTTTAGGCTAATTCCATAGTTGGATAAAGACCTAGATTTGAGGTAGCCTTAGATCAGAGTAGGTGGTTGTCCACCCCCTTTTCCTATTCCTATGGTACTAAGGTAGGCAAAGGTAGATAAGTCTCTAGCCTATGTAGCTAAACAAAAGCCGTCAAGTTCAAGGTCACAAGCATGGATTTGAAACAAGCTACACCTATTCGTCCGAGCTACGCATATAGAGTCCGAGTGGGAAGGGAGACAATAACGCTACTTGAGACCATAGAACAAGACAAAATCTGCAACAGTCACAATGGTTTGAATGTATAGGTGTGACCATTGATGAATGGTCACGAGCCTATGCCTATGGTATAGGGGTTCCACCAATTTGGAGATAGAATCCGGGAAAAAAATATCAAAACGATTCAGATTGTTCTCTCTCTCTAGAATTATCTCCAAAATAAATTCTTGGAGGACTCGTAAAATCCAAAAGTATTCTGGTTCTTCTTCGTCTCTGGCTCTCTGCATGACTCAGTTGAACAAACAATCAATCAGGACTGGGCTTCATTGTACTCCCTATCTTGGAGGCGAATTCACTATTAACCCGTTGCACACCAAGTTTAGTTGAATTGGTAGGGGTGAGTATCGTCTTAAGGAAAGCGTCTCTGAACATGCCTTGAAGAAACAATTTATTTCTTCCATTTTTATCTACTTCCCTCAAATATACAGTATTTGCACCAAGGAAATTCTTTTGCCTTGAAACTAGTGAAGAACTAGTTATCACTGAAGGGGGGGTATTGGCGATTGTCCCTATTACCCCATTGAGTGCTTTATGTACTGTGTTGAAAGATTATAATTGATGTATATTCTTCTCACTAGGAGGCACAATATATAGACTGTGTACAAGATAATTTAGGAAAGGAAATAATAAGGAAATTGCTATCTACCTAATTAGACTAATTACAATCTTCCTAATTGTCTAATTGCCTAATTGATTTACAACATGTGCTACAATCTTCTTTCCTTTTCAACATACTGCTTGATCTTAATTTCTTCTTTTAAATATGAACTTTTAGCCTTCAACATTGAGAAATGAAAGCATACGAATACCTGTAAGTGCAGAAGCAAAGATCATGTTTTGAAGTTTGAAAATGATGTCTCTTTTAAATTTTTTCCCCTCTCTTAATCTGATTATGCCTTTGTTGTCGAGTTCTTCGGGGGTAGAGATAGAAGAGAGGATGAAGTTGAACCCTTAAACTATCCAATTGATACCCGACTATTCTTTTCTGCCAACCTGGAAAAAAAATGCTGTTATGCCGGCTTAAAGCCAATCAAATATTTGATCCGGCCGGCTTTAAGGAACGGTTTCCCTGAGTGTGCATGAGAATTGTCCACCACTTGTAAATTACTGAAGTTTAACAGAAGGATTCACTGTGGTTAACGAATTTATCCTTGTACCAATCAATTTAAAGTTGCATTTAATCCACTGTGCAGCATGTTGAAGTTCCTGTTCCTACCCCAAAAAAGAATGAGGTTTTGCTAAAGGTGGAAGCAGCAAGTTTAAATCCACTTGATTACAGAATGCAGAAAGGCAAGATGCGTCCTTTTCTTCCTGCCAAATTTCCTTACATACCAGGTGAGTTCTTTGACACGTATATTAATGTACTCATGACATGAAGTTGCGAATTTCCTTTTTTCAAGATTGTATGCTCTGATACATGTATCTTCTTTTTCTCTCAGCTGTCTTACCTCAAGTTTGGAGCTGGTTATGCTTCATTTCATTGTATTTGACACTTTAGTCCTTCTCTCTTGTGAACTGAATAAAGTTTATTTGCCTAAATGATAAACTTTTCCTCATAGGGACCTTCATTGTGGCCATATCTGTCATCGAAAATGTGATATCTTGAACAGAACGGTGCCATGATAGTATTTGGCTAGTGTCTTTATGCGTGAAGATCCAACCATTAACACTCAGGCTCACTATACTAAACGATTATAGAAAATAATCTCTTCATGATAAGAGCGTTGGAGTGGTCCATATGCTCTTCCCTATCTTTGAATGGTTACCACTCACCACACACCTCTCCTCTCGATATAACCACAATCATGAGAAATTTCTAGAATGTATTGAATGTGGACAAACAATGAAGGTCACAAATTATCTGTAAGTTTTCTCCTTTGTGTGACTGATCCCAATGTCAGCTGCATGTTCCAAGAATTGTCAAACACTAGAAGATTTTTGGTCCTGTTAGGTTGCTTACATGTAATATGTAGCTTTTAGCCCATCTGGTAGTACCCATTGGTTTCCAAGATAGAGGTTTGGGGTTTAAGTCTATGGAGAGACATTGAATTCCTTTTGGTCGTTAATCCACAAATTTCCCTCTACCCCCCAACTGATGTATACAAATGTTGATGGAAAAAAACGGTGGTTACATGTAATTGAAACTCCCTATCCCCTTGATTTTATGATGTTTCATTTGAAAGAAGTGTCTTGCAATTTAATCAACTTGATGACTTATGTCTCATATTGATGTGTTGGAAGAATAGAACGTACTTTTGGGGCTGATTGTTTCCTTCTTATGGTCGCAACAGTTACAGATGTAGCAGGAGAAGTAGTGGAGGTTGGATCTGGAGTCAAGAATTTCAAATCTGGTGACAAAGTTGTAGCCTATCTTAGTCCTTTTGTAAGTCTCATTGTGCCATGTTGTGTTCCCCTTCTCTGGTTTTTGCATTTGTCATTTCACCAATAGACAATAGCTTATCCGCATAGGTAAACTTCATGTTAGAAAGCTTTGAATGATCCAAAGCTTGTTTTCGCGAGGGTATGATAACATCACTGCATAAATACTTTTGTCATCTCATAAAAGTCGTTGTTGAGGCTCACCATCTCATGGAAACCATTTTTTAGGCTTGCTTCTTGGTGATCTAACCTCAGATCCTTTTCAGAAATTGCATTACCAAAGGTTATCGTCCTCCTTTTCACTGTTCTATGCATCAACCATGAACTAAGTTGGTTACAAAGTTTTGCTGGTTGACTCAACTTTTTTCCCCACAAATTTTGTCATGAAAAAACGAACAAACTTAAACACTGCCACAGAAATGAAGGAACAGAAGGTCAAACAATGTCGTTTTTCCTGACTGGAGGCAAGTGTTTAGTGTTTAATGTTAAGACTGGATGATTAAATGGGGAGGTAACCACCAAACGTGTAGAAAAATGCAATTTCATTATGCTGGACTGGATTGGTCTGAACTTTGTTAAATAACTATTGAAGAGCAACATCTGATATTGTTTGACATGGTCAATATTCTCTATCATTGTTTTTGGATGCTCCCGGGATTGAATCGCAGAGTGGAGGAGGAGGTGGACTAGCTGAGTTTGCTGTGGCCAAGGAGAATCTGACTGTTTTAAGGCCTCCTGAGGTATCACCAGAAGAAGGCGCAGGGCTACCTATGGCGGGCCTTTCGGCTCACCAGGCCCTTATCCAGTCGGCTGGAGTCAAGCTCGAAGGAAGTGGCCCACGGAAAAATCTTCTGATCACGGCTGCCTCCGGTGGAGTAGGCCACTACGCTGTCCAACTAGCGAAGCTAGGAAACACGCACGTGATGGCCACTTGCGGGGCCCGCAACTTGGATCTCGTGAAGGGCTTGGGAGCCGATGAGGTTGTGGACTACAAAACACCTGATGGGGCTGCTCTGAAAAGCCCATCCGACCAGGAATACGATGTTGTTATCCATTGTGCCAAGGGCATTCCTTTTTCTGCTTCGAGCCTAATCTGAGCCCAAATGGCAAGGTGATAGATCTGACTCCAACTTTTGGTTCTATGATGACTTCTGCCTTGAAGAAACTGACATGTTCTAAGAAGCGGCTGGTGCCATTTATGGTAGCTCCGAAAGGTCAGAACCTTGATTATCTCGTGCAGTTGGCAAAGGAATGGAAGCTTAAGACGGTTATAGACTCGAAGCATCCTCTGAGTAAGGCTGAAGATGCTTGGGCAAAGATCACTGATGGTCATGCCACAGGGAAAATCATTGTGGAGTCTTGAACGTATCGTTTGTGAAGTCATGCATTCGGGTTATGTTTATGTAATTGAATACAGGTATATATGCATATCATGTGATCGGTTATACTAGTAGTTGGTGCTGAATAAAGTTCAACTATTTGCTTCTGCTTTGTGGTGTGTTTCAGATACAGTAGGCGTGATGGTTCTGAATAAATGACAGTATTTGGTTGTTCTTGGTCGCCGGTACCTTAGGTTTGGCTATATATTTGGCTACATATTAGTCAAATGCTGATCGTTTGTTCTGTATAAAAATTTGCGTTGGATGTGCTTGATTCCCGTGATACAGGAGGCCCGTTGAGTTTCGATACCGAATTTCTTGGACATGGGGTTGGTGTTATTCCTCCGGGGACAGCATGGATGCTAGCTGATCACGTCCATCCTTGGTCGGTCATGGACTGCTTAGATCACATCTTGTTTTAACAAATCTGATCCGTCCGCTGCCAAATAGATCTGAGCCGTCCATGGCCAACTACGGCCGTGATCGGCCCAACATTTGGGGACAACACCATCCCCGTTCTGAATTTCTGGGGGTTAATTGGTCATTTGCGTTCATTTTCAAAGCAGTAAAGAAGATCCAATTGACACGTCACGTCAGGTATCAGCGGTTGCTTGCGAAAGGGGTCCTAACTCCAAACAGTCTTCCTCTGGTTTTGTATACTTCCATTGTCGTCGCTGCTAGATTCTTCGTTCCATTCCCCGCTCTCTCTCTCTCTCTCTCTCTCTAAAGGAGACTGTTACCCTTGTCTCTAAACATTAGCAAATTCCATTCATGGCCGGGAAACTGATGAATGCGGTTCAGTACGACTGGTACGGAGGAGGACCCGCAGGTTTGAAGGTAGTTTCTTTTTTTCATTTTTGCCTGTTTTCCATCTAATTGGTTGCCCGAGTATGTTTTATTTCTTTAGAAATTCTTCAATTCAATAACTTCGAATGTTGAATTTGGGAATCATACAACTGGCAGTGGCCTGTAAATAAGCGAAATTTCTAACAGAAGTTGCTTAGGTACAGTGATAGTTTCACATGTACTCTTTCTGTTATACGAGTTTTAGTTTCAATGAAATTGAATTGAAGACCTAAAATGACCTTTCTGTTATACTATGGAATCATTTGATGATTGTCCTTGTCATTCTTGGGTCTTTTGGGGTCTGTGAAAATGTGAATCACTTGAATTAACCAATCCAAAAAACCATGCTGAACGGAACCAGCTGGGGGTATTCGGCACGGGTGGGGAGAGCAATTACTATATGCATAATGCATGGCAATGAATTGAGGTACAAGCAGTGGTGGCTCTATAATTGTTTTGCAGGGTGTTCAAAAAATTTATCCCTCCGTCACATAATATAAGTCCATTTACAAAATCTATGTTAATAATTGTATAACAATTCTGCAAGGAAAATTTCTTTGTAAGTCCTACACCAAACAAAAGAACTTATTGAGATTTTTAGATTAGGACAAAAAAATTAAAAATCTGTGTCCAAAAATTCCTTCAAATGAGGAAATGGTAGAAGGAGAGTACTTTGTCATTGTAATTATCATAAATATGTAGAGTATAAGAAACAATTACAGTACTAACGTCCAAAAGTTGACTCCAGTAGCAAAAACGAAATTGAGATCCTCAAAAAGAGGACATTGAATTAAAGAGAAACAGCATTCAAAGAGGAAAGCAGAGGTTATAAAAAAAAAAAATGGAAAAGGAGAGAGAAAAACTATTGCAAGAGAGGAACAAAAACTGAAGGAAAATGATATCATGTGCCAGAGGTGTTTGAAGGTTTCTCCATTTGGACCAAAAGTTTATGTCTGGGTGATCAAGATTTCTTCCAAATGGTCTCCCTTTCAGACCAATGGTTATTGCAGGGTGTTCAGAGCCTTTATTCTCTTTATTGTAGGGTGTTCAGACATCAATTGACGATAATTTTTTGATAAAGTTGTCAGCAGAATTCGAGGGATTAGGGTGCTCAGTTGAATACCCTGAGCTATATGTAGCGCCGCCTCTGGGTACAAGTACACAGTGCACAAATGCTAATTCTTTAGCTTTAAAGTAGAGTATACCAAAAGCCTGCGTCACAAGTGTCAAAATACAAATTTATCTAGGATGAGCCAAAGTTATGAGGAAATTGTCCATGAATAAATTAGTATGTCTGCATGAGGGAGAAGCATCACCTTAAAAAACGGGTTTCTACAAGAAAGGATAAACTATTTGTTCGGTTTTGGCTCTAAAGTACCTATTTGTTTGGTGCTTGCGTCCTT